>OY294067.1:162489198-163756698 GCA_958510875.1 Endomychus coccineus | reverse complement strand
CAATAAATATGTAACTGGATTTGTGAGTTGAATTTTTCTTATTGAAAATATTTCCGTTGACCAGTTGGGGGTGTATCTTTTATCAAATATCCCTCGAAATTTTGAAATACGCACATGATCTCCTAATGTAAATTTCAAATTTGTTGGAGCTAATTTAATATGACTATAAACTGTGTTTAAAAGTTGTTTTTCATGTTTCTTGGTAACATCAATTGGTTTCATCTTTATGGTACGGTGTTTGGTATTATTATATTTTGTGACAACTTTTTGTAGTAAATCCAACCATTTGTAGTTACCTTGTAAACAAAATTCTTTCCACATAATATTCTTCAATGTTCTATTAACTCTTTCAACTATAGATGCTTTTTTCTCGCTAAATACATTATAATGATTTACTTTATATTTTTTCATCAATTGTTTGAATTCCTTGTTGAAAAATTCTTTACCCATATCGGTGTGTAGATTATTTGGTGGTTCTATTTTCAAAACTTTCTCCATGTTATTCGATACCTCAGCACCCGACTTGTTTTTAATGGGAAATGCCCAAACATATTTGGAAAAACAATTAATTACAACTAATATATATTCGTAATCCTTATTTTCTTTAGAGTATGGAATCATTTCAACAAGATCTGCCTGATATAAGTCATTTAACGATTTCAAAATAACTCTACGTCTTTTCATATTAATTCTAGCAGGTTTATGTATTTCTTCGACAACTTGTCTTTTTGCTTCTGTGATAAATTTAGACATGACTGTTTTATTCAATGATTTCTGCTTCTCGTAATTCTTCCACGATGGAATTGATTTCGTTTGTATGACCAGTGTGGCCGGCGTTTTGTGAAGCGATTAATAATTGTAAACGTTTTATAAGTTCATTTGGGTCATCCCAAAATACGTAATCTATAGATTTATTGTTTACTTCCATCAATAAAGCACGTCCTGACATTGGTGCAATTATTTTCCTATATTTCTGTGATCTACATCCATCAATTTGTTTATTCGTTTGATAATACCTATGTTTTGCAGCTGTTTTTGTTAGAATTTCATTATACGCCTTTTTATCATTTAATGTATAATATTTTGGTTGTTTTTTAAAAAGTAATTCGCATAATCCTCTAGTACCAGTTTATGTTTTGCCTTTTACTACTATGTCTGTACCATTTATTTTTAAACTTGAATTCCCAATTGAAAATTTCTCTGTCATAGGATTGTGACGGATTCCATACTTTTGATCAAAATCTCTCAAGTCACCCGTTATCATTTCCCTTATATATTCTCATGGTAATGGTTCGTATTGTTCTAAATAGTCAATAAATGATTTTTCGGCTATATCATCATTTCTAGTTCTATTAATATTTACTTTATCATTGTAATCATCATCATCATCTTCTTCTAATTCTTTAATTATTGATTGTTTGAAACTGTCTGTTGGTAGTCGTTTAGAATCAAGTTTTGGTGTTGAAGAAAATATTCGCTTTGATGTACTAGGAGTATGTAAATTATTTACATCTGGATCAATATTTTTAATAGGAACATTAAGATAATCATCAGACTGTTCATTTTTTGGTGAAAAATATTCACTTTCTTCACCATCATCACCACCACTAAAATCTGTATAAATATCACCAGTTTTCTTATCTAATTTATTTTCTATATTTTTCAAATGTTTAGTTATCGGTGAAAATATTTTTTCCTTGAGAATATCCCCATGTTTTAATACATCCAATTTATTTTTTATCTCTTTACGCTTCTTTATTAGTTTTTGTTTTAAATGTCGTTGCGTGATATTCATATTAACGATGACGTTCTTCACTCTACGATATAATATTTCAAACAGTTATTGAACAGCTTAAGAACAGCTTTTGAACAGCTTAAAACAGCTATTAAACAGCTTCAAACAGGTATTGAACAGCTTCAAACATCTATTAGATAGTTTCTCATTAGTTTTTCCTTTTACAAAAATAGTTTATGGATGTATGAAATTATCAAAACACTTTCTATATCTTCCTTTATCAATAGCATCATCTTTAACAATACATAAAAATTCGTATGGTTCCTTCCAACAGTATGAACATATATTTTTGAATTCTCCAAAAGTCATATCAGTCCCCACATGATCATTATATATGTGTTTCAAATTAAGATCGTCTTGTTTAAAGAGAACAAATAAATTGGCATTATCTCTTATTAAATGCTTAGGTATTTTTGCATAAGTTTGACATAAGTAAAAACAATCGATGTGATTATGTCTTCCCATACTAAAATATTCTCTTATCACCTTCTGGTTGGCACAGGACACATCGTCAAATGAAAATATCGAATTTTTCTCAGCCGCTGAAGGTTCCAATATATTTTCACTATAACTAAAACCATAATATCCAATACCTTTTATTGGTTTCAATAGTTTCTCTAAATATTTATATTTCGGTTGATATAGAGACTTTGAATATAAATATACGTTTTCAAATTTTAATCCATTCTCATGTTCAATCAGACTGATCATTACATTTGTCTTACCACAGTTTGAAGGACCTACAATGATAGCCCTTATCGTTGAAGGTAATAATATACCATGTTTTATGATTCTTCTTTCTTTCTATATCATGATTATTAACAGGTAGTGTGATTTTTTGTTTAGTAATTTTCATGATGACGTTCAACATGAAACTAATATATAAACATCCGGTACTGGGATATTTAAATAGCTTATCTAAACATTTTTGACAGTAGACAACTGAAAATGAAGTATTACGTTGGAAATGGATTCGCTAATAATATGATCAACAGTTTACCATTTGAATTACATTTACCTGGTTATAATTTTTGTGGTCCTTGTAACGAACTGGGTACGTTACGAGATTATTATATAGAACTCTTTAAAGAACAGAGTAGAATTCTCTTCGGCGAGGAAACTTGCCATATGATATTTAAAGATATCTGCCGCTTAATAAAACAGAGATTATTGAGACTACCATTCCTGATATGAGATGTCACTATATATCGCGGAGTGGGAATGTAGGATAGCGGAAATCGAAGAAAACCCATTGTGTTGTTAACCTTTAATAGGGTAAGTCGAGTATTTCATATTCTTTGCATACATTCTTAATTTTTGAGCTTCTGAAATATGATGCACATCGGGTTACAGATAATTTGATTTAGTTTGTTATTTAACGCCTGGATGTAAAGTACCCGCGTGTGATTATATTTCAGAGGAATTTTCACGACTTACGCTAATAAAACACACAATCAAATTTGCATCTAGCATGATCCCAGGTTTATCATTTCCATCATAATCGGGATTGTTTTAGTCACTGTTTAGAATTACTCTGACGAGTCGTGAGCAGCTGTTGCAGTCAATATTTAATTTCCACCTTTTACTTGAACCTGTAATTTGAGCACATGTTAGTTGCGCGATCCTGAAGATCGCCATTTTGTTAACCTAGTACTTGATACATAGAGTGGTCTTATTAGACCCACGTGCCGTAAAGGTTGTTAAGGGTGAAATAACCTAATTACTGCTTATTAGGTATAAGTATATATTTTTGACACTGTCACGCCGTTAGGGAGTGATCACAGTTTACAGTATCAATCCACGTGTATAATTCAATTCACGCAAACCAGAAATTTTATGCTAACTAGCAAATTTTCAATCGTTCAAATAATATTTTTTCAGATATAAATTTAATTAATATTCTTTTAGTCACATGTTAACTTTTTGCTAATTTTGAAAATCAATTGTAATTGTTTATTTCTTTCAGATTAAATTAAAATTTTGCCTAAATTGATATCTCGTCAAGATATCCATTTTGTACTAGTGTTTTCACAATTTGGGAAAGATAACATTATCGGTTGTGGAATCACTTGGTTATTCCAACCGACGGTGTTGCTTGTCCTTTTGATCTCAAGTCAGGTACTGTTCGTTCTTTGAATTTACAGGGTTTGAACGTCTGAGGTTCCTCACCCCTTCACTCCCAGGCGGTATAGTGACTTTCCTGACAGGACCGACTTCCAGTTCCTACGTGTTCCAAGGAGGGTAACATTTTCTTGTTTGAATGACCATAATTTCATTCTCTGATCTTGTTGTTTATCCGAAGTTGTATTCCACTAATTTTTATAGAATCATTCGAGGTATACTGTAAGTCCTCTTATTAGAAAATTAGTTCTTTTCAATTTAATAATTGATTTAATTTATTAATTGTTTTATTATAATTCACTTTATGTTACAAATCAATTTACTCAAAATTTCATTTATGTTACGATTTGATTTAATTTAATAATTGTTTCTACGAATTCAATACTATTTATGTTTCCAATTGGAATTCTAAAAATTTGTAATTTACTTTGTTATAATTCAAATTCTGTGGAATATACGAATTGTTAAGTTGAATTAGTATTGTTTTTCTGAATTTCCATCGACTGTTTAACCATCTCGTAGTGCTTGTATTCTTGACTGTGAATTCATTCAGTTTTATAGTTTTTTTTCAAGCAGTTGGCGCTCGGGCAATTCACCAGTCTTGAATCACAAGGCACGTTTCACTACGAGCCCTGAGAGTAATTAATTTAAATTGAGCTAGCTGGGCCAATTAAAACCGACCCAAGCGGGTCCGTTTCACTGGCGCCCAATCTTTAACGTGGTCTAGAACACAGTTGATGGTTATTGAGAAAAATATATATCAGAGGTGAAAAATTGGTCATTCTATTATTTTTATCTCATTTTTTTGATCTGTTTGAATTTGCACGAAGTGATTGACAATTGTTTTCTGAAAAATTATTCGATTGTATAAAGTTCTCTGATGATGGAGCCTAATTTTTTGAAAACTAAAGAATTATCATATATAATTAGCTATTAGGGGTCAATCTACGGATGGTGATGCTAATACTAGACGAAAGCTTTTAAGGGGTTGTTTGCATAGAGAACAACATGATAGAAGTTTAACTTCAATTAATGATGAATTCGATTATGAAGAAAGTATTCCGGAAATTTCAGAGTCTCTTAAAGACATTAAAGATGCAATTAATAGATATCAGGGTGAACCAGGGGATAATGCTAAGAGAATAGAAACTAGGCTAAACCACTTGTCTGCTCGCATAGACAGACTCAATCCCGAAACTTTAAATGACAAGATTCAAAAAGATAAATTAGCAGCTGATGTACTTGCTCTAGAAGGAGATTATGCTGTTAAACTTCGGCCTGTTGGTCAAGTTCCAGGTAGTTCTGCTCCGCAAACTCCAATTAACCAAGGGATATCATCGTATCGTCCCAAGGTTCCTGTTTTCAAATGGGACTTATTTTTTGATGGGTCGGGAGATCATCAAAAAGTTTATAATTTTTTGGATAGAGTAGAAGAATTGAGGGAGGCGCCAGGTTTGACAGAGGAAGACCTTTTTTCTTCAGCTGTTGATCTTTTCAATTGTGATGCCTTGGATTGGTTTAGATCCGTGAGATCTTCTATTTCATCTTGGATGGAATTGATTGAGGTATAAAAAGCAGAATTCTTGCCTAAATACCTTGACTTTGGAATATGGAATCAGATCAGAAATCGCAAACAGCTTGCAGGACAAAAATGCAGCTTGTACATAGCTTCGGTAGGAAAGTTATTCTCCAGGCTTAAAGTTTCTCCTAATGAAGAAACGAGATTAGAACAAATTATGTCTAATTTACAACCTCACATATTGAATCAATTTGCATTACATAATTTAACATCAATACAGGATTTAAAAGTGAATTGTAGACAAATAGAAGATTTCGAGTTTCGTTTTAAAAGTCAAGAGGTGGTACAGGAAACTGTACCTAAAATAAAGTTTAGACCTACAGTCAATGAATTACAAACCTTTTCTCCTGTTGTTTGTTGGAATTGTCGTTCTCAAGGGCACAAATATACTTCTTGTTCAGCCCCTAGGAAAATTGTTTGTTCTGGGTGTGGAGTACCTAACATTGTTAGCACATCTTGTAAAAGATGTAAGTCAAAAAACGTGGCGTCGAAGCCTACAGGCCTGGTTACAGCTTCGACTCCAAAACAAAACCCAGGTACTTTCACAAATCAAAACAAACGAAAGTAAGAGGAACCTTCGACAGGGTTGAATGGGAAAAGTGGTTAGTTAGAATTAAAAAGAATTGTTCTCCTAAAATCGTTTCCCCGGTTTTTTTAACGTTACCAGATGACAATAGACCTTATTTGAACATTAAAGTTTTTGAGGATTCTTTTCCTGCATTGTTGGACAGTGGTTCCAACATTAATGTTATAGGTTCAAAGGGTAATTTCATTATTGAAAAATATAGATTGTCAATAATTACGGATAACAATGTTAATGTTGTAACAACCGCTGATGGTTTACATCAACCTGTGTTGGGAATAATTAACGTTCCTATTTCGTTTAATAATATTCAAACTTCTGTTAAATTTAACGTAATTCCTTCTATGCAACAAGCAGTAATATTGGGTATAGAATTTTGCAAATATCACAATATTAAGGTCGACTCTGGTAATTCTATCTGGAACATCGAACCTTGTATTAAGTCCAGTAATGTTACTGCAATTCATTGTTATGATTCTTTAAATACGTTACAAAAAACAGAACTTCAAACAAAAATCGAACTCTTTGAACAACTTTCCTTATCGGGAATAGGACGTACCTCTTTAATTGAACATACAATTGCGGTGTCGGAAACAGAACCTTTTGGAAAAAGACAATACCCCTTTTCTCCTGCTTTACAAAACCATTTAAATTCAGAAATTGATGAGATGTTAAGGCTTGGTGTAATCCAACCTTCTTCTTCACCTTATCGGAGCCCAATGCTTTTGGTAAAGAAGAAAGATAATTCCTATAGAGCTTGTTTAGATAGTAGACACTTAAACAAGTTAACCACAAGGGATGCTTACCCTCTACCTTTAATAGACACCATTTTGAGCAAATTGCAAGGCGCTAACTATCTTACAACTCTAGATTTGAAGAAAGCTTTTTGGAACATTCCTTTAGAGGAAAATTCACGTAAATACACTGCCTTCGGTATTCCAGGCAAAGGCCTTTATGAATTTTGTGTAATGCCGTTTGGCTCAACTAATGCTCCGGCAACAATGCAACGTCTTATGGATTTTTTGATCGATGAAAGTATTAGTCATTTAGTTTTTCCTTATTTAGATGATATAATCATCGCTACAAATACTTTCGAAGAACATATTCAAGTGTTACATAAAGTATATGAAAAGATCAAATTAGCTAACCTTGCAGTTAATGCTGAAAAATGTAATTTTTGCAGACCGTCTCTCAAATTTTTGGGTTTTATAGTTGATGGGGAGGGATTGCGCCCTAGTGGTGAGCTTGTTGAGGCCGTTACTCTTCTTTCTTCACCAAAAACATCCACTCAAGTTCGAAGGCTGTTGGGATTAATTTCATTTTATCGCAGATTTATTAAAGATTGTTCTACTCTAACAGCTCCTATCACAGAACTTATTAAAAGTAAGAAAAAGCACCAACCGATTACTTGGACTCCTGAAGCTGAGTCTTCTTTTCAAGAGCTGAAGCGACGCCTAACGTCGCCTCCAGTCCTCAGAAGTCCAGATTTTTCTAAATCATTTTCTATACAAAGCGACGCTAGCGACGTCGGTTTAGGTTGTGTACTTTTTCAAGAACATAATGGTTTACAACATCCAGTAGCCTATGCTAGTCGAACTTTAAGTAAAGCAGAGAGAAAATATACAGTTTCGGAAAGAGAGTTATTAGCCGTTCTGTTTGCATTGTCTAAATTTCGCTGTTTTATAGAGGGTACAAGGGTGGTTTGTTACACTGATCACGCCAGTTTAGTTTGGTTACATAATTTGAAAGATCCGATTGGTCGTTTAGGTAGATGGGCTTTAAAATTGTCTCAATTTGATTTAGATATACGCCATAGGCCAGGATCACAAATGATTGTGCCAGATTATTTGTCTAGGGACGTACCTAATATTAATGTAATCAGTGATCAAGAACTTATTCCGGACAAATGATACACGGATATGTTAAATAAGGTACCCATTAATCCCGATCAGTACCCTGATTTTAAAGTAGTTGGTAACGGGTTATATAAACACGTCAAACTTCCTACGTGTGTATCTTCTAATTTAACTGAATGGAAATTGGTAGTTCCAACAGCAAACAGACTTAAAATTTTTGAACAGTTTCATTGTGTTCCTACAGCCGCCCATTTTGGGATCTCGAAAACTATGTATAGGATATGTGAACAGTATTATTGGCCTCGAATGAGACAGGATGTAATTCGTTATGTAAAGAATTGTAAAATTTGCGCTGCTCACAAGAGTCCCAATGTACAGAGACACGGCTTAATGGGGCAAATGAAAAATATAGACTTTCCCATGCAATTAGTGAGTATAGATTATTTAGGCCCTTTACCTCGTTCTAAACGTGGTAATCAATATATTTTGGTTGCGGTAGATTGGTTCACTAAATATGTGTTTATCTATCCTTGTGCAAAAGCCACTTCGGCTTCGGCTATTAAATTTTTGGAAAATCAAGTTTTCCTTACTTTTGGGGTATGCCAGATTTTATTATCAGATAATGCAAGCCAATTTACATCCAGGCAATTTTTGAAATTCCTTGCTGACTACAAAGTTAAACATTGGTTGAATGCCCGTTATCACCCACAAGTTAATAATAGCGAAAGAGTTAATAGAGTTTTAATTACCGCTATTTCTTCGTTTATTCACGATAATCATAGGGATTAGGATGCAAACATTTCTCAATTAACGCAAGCGTTACGCTCAACAAAGCATGATTCTACAGGGTTCAGCCCTGCATTTTTAATGTTTGCACGTCAAATTCCTATTTCTGGCGATTTTTACGGCAAAGTTGGAGATAACGACATTCTTAATGTTTCTAACAAGATTCATAGATAATCAGATATTGGGTCATTACCGAATGTCTTTAATGAGGTAAGACGAAACATTGTGACGGCATATAAGGGATACAAAAAGCATTATAATTTGAGAAAACGCCCAGTAGCTTTCAAGGTGGGTGATAAAGTTTGGAAAAGAAATTTTGTTCAGTCCAACGCAACGAATTTCTTTTCAGCCAAACTGGCTCCTAAGTATATACCATGTGTCGTAACCAAAATAATTTCTAATCTAGTATATGAGTTACAGAATGAAGACAGGCAGAATTTGGGAAACTGGCATGTAAAGGATATAAAAGAAGACCTGTGCAATGACGATTCTGAACAGGAGGATGAGAGTTCCAGTGATGAGAGATAGGGTTCCTAGCAGGTTGCTAATTCTGCGGTGGATTTTGAGGTTCGCATTTATGACTGTCAGTTTTGAGGAGTCGAGACCCTTAATTGCCACAGTAGATGAATACTGTTAAGGAAGCTGCAAATTATTGGTGATCTGCGGGGGTTCCCTGTTGCTCCGATCTGCTTCGCTCTTTCTTCTGCACGGATGACGCTAAGTATCATTGTTTTACTTTGATTGCCAGATTTCTGAATTTTGTTCTCTTTATTTTAGTATAGTCCAATTTATTTTCATTAGTTACCTTAACTTTATCGGATACATTATTTTTTTATAATCGTTATAGTGAATCCACCATTTTTAGGACTTGATCACCCTGGAAAGTAGGTGGATTTGGAAGTTTGAGACTTCCACATTACGAGTTTGTTTTTCAATAATTGCATATGTTAATTTGGGATCCGCTGGTCCATGCTATGTCATGTTTGAAAATTAACTCTAGTATCTTCTTTTAGAGTCTGTTCTCTTAGTGTTTTCAACACGTAAGACTGGACTAATTTAGAGTGAGTTATTGTCTGGAAAACGTATAATTTCAGAAATAAGCTCTTATGTATCCGTGAGTTATTGTCTGGAAAACGTATAATTTCAGAAATAAGCTCTTAAGTATCTATAGTTTATTTTTTTAAGGTAACTTAAACTTGAGAGAGTCTTTTGACTCAAAGATTGGACTTATTTAGATTAAATTCAGTATTGTTTTTGAGAATTGAAATTTTATTCTTATTCATAGAGTTGCAATATAGTAATTTAATAATTCGACATGATTGGTTAGTCTCTCATTACCATTTCATTTTTTTGATATACAAGTAAAATTGTATTGATTGTTGATCAATTTGGTCCAGAGTGTAGGGGACTTTAAATTGGACCTACACTTATGCTTGGGATAACTTTGTGAAAACATCTATTCACTATGGTGAACCTAGTTCACTAACATGCAGCTACTATTTTTTTCCTCTCCTTCTATCAATTATAAGTAGATAAACTTGTGTGCTACGTTGTTCACACGAAATTCTTCTCTCACGCCACTATGACGTTTTACCGGTCTCTAAATACCTTAGGGATAATAGGGAGATTTTTTTTTTCCTCCTTTATACATTCAATTAAGTAATAATTGAAAATTCCGATTATTCAGAAATCCCATAATTTAAAATAAAATATGGAAACAAAGATATTCATTTGTATGTTATTTTGAAACTTCTTCTCATAATAACGGAAGCCACTAAGACATGCCGGTAAACAGTTAAATCTCTGTTATAGCAGTATATTATATTTAAAAATACAACTGTGAATAATATAACAAAGTTTCCAAGTTTCTGTGTTTATGGCGATGCATTTCATAATAAAGAAGGCCACTAAGACATCATACCGGTCTCTAGTTTCTAGTCTGCTCTGAATGAAGAATAAACAAGAAAGAACTCATAAAATTTTCCTATTTTCTACCACTTAACCATTCGATGCTTATGCTTTCTTTAAAAACTAATAATACTATTATATCATATGTCGTTAGGGGATAGATACTGTTATATTATATTCCATGAATAAATTCTTCCTTTATGAAGAAATCTCATTTGGTTAATCTATTAACATGTAATTTTCAAATTATTTTCACATTTTAGATTGAACAAGTTATAATTCATAGTTGATAGTAGCTGCTAATATAACTAAATAGAAGATTTAGTTGTTGTAATTGAAATGGTAATGCTTTTGGTATCCCTGAGGCATAGGAAACTACGGTGAAACCGTATGTCTGTTAAAATTTCGTATAGTTACAGATAGAATTGCCAATTATGTCGAGTAACCATATATTTAAGGGATTAATGTACGTAGGTACATAATTTTGTTGTTGTGTAGTATTTTTTTTTATATGGACATCCACAATTACCCGCTTAGGGTTAGATTGGAAGAAATCAGGTTACATAGTGTTTTTTTTATATTGAGAGGACGTTGTGTGAACCAGAGGGGGTGCTGGAGCGGGAGAACCATGCGACGACGCAGTCGGGTGGCATCCGGTAGTTTTGGGGAGAATGGGCCCCCTTAGAAAGGCCTTGGGAGCGGGGTTTCGTCTTGGTGGCCGAACCTTCTGAGCCGGCTATTATTATTTTTTATTTTATTTTTACTCCTACTCTTCTTTCCTTTAGGCATTCTAGACCGTGGGACCCAATCCCATTTCTTTCTCTTCTTCAATCTGAAAACTATTTCTTTTTATTGCTTGGTTGCCGATGGCTCTCAAGGAAGGGGATTCTGTAGTGGACTTAGTCCAGCTGGGGCGTTACTAGTAACTAAGGGTGAGGTTCCTACCGGGGACGTCTGGGTTCCGCATGGGGTCGTTCGCTGAGCACGCTTTCTGCGACTCCACAGCTATCCTGTAGTTTTTTAGTTTATGTATTCCTGTGATCTTCCAATTGAACAATTGTGTATGTTACATTATTATAAAATGTGTAGGACATTTTAATTTTCATTCAAAATTTTTTAGAACTCCTCTTGAGTATCGTAATATTGGAACTGGTCAACCAATATTTATGTGAAGACCACAAAACTCCTTTTGAGTATCGTAATATTGGAACTGGTCAACCAATATTTATGTGAAGACCACAAAACTCCTTTTGAGTATCGTAATATTGGAGCTGGTCAACCAATATTTATGTGAAGACCACAAAACTCCTATTGAGTATCGTGATTCTGGAGTTGGTCAACCAGTCTCTATGTCAAGACCGATTTCTTTAGTAATTTCTTAAAAATGTTTTGAAGCTTCACTCCAAAAATTTTTCTCGTGGTAGAGGGGGAATGTAACGAACTGGGTACGTTACGAGATTATTATATAGAACTCTTTAAAGAACAGAGTAGAATTCTCTTCGGCGAGGAAACTTGCCTTATGATATTTAAAGATATCTGCCGCTTAATAAAACAGAGATTATTGAGACTACCATTCCTGATATGAGATGTCACTATATATCGCGGAGTGGGAATGTAGGATAGCGGAAATCGAAGAAAATCCATTGTGTTGTTAACCTTTAATAGGGTAAGTCGAGTATTTCATATTCTTTGCATACATTCTTAATTTTTGGGCTTCTGAAATATGATGCACATCGGGTTACAGATAATTTGATTTAGTTTGTTATTTAACGCCTGGATGTAAAGTACCCGCGTGTGATTATATTTCAGAGGAATTTTCTCGACTTACGCTAATAAAACACACAATCAAATTTGCATCTAGCATGATCCCAGGTTCATCATTTCCATCATAATCGGGATTGTTTTAGTCACTGTTTAGAATTACTCTGATGAGTCGTGAGCAGCTGTTGCAGTCAATATTTAATTTCCACCTTTTACTTGAACCTGTAATTTGAGCACATGTTAGTTGCGCGATCCTGAAGATCGCCATTTTGTTAACCTAGTACTTGATACATAGGGTGGTCTTATTAAACCCACGTGCCGTAAAGGTTGTTAAGGGTGAAATAACCTAATTACTGCTTATTAGGTATAAGTATATATTTTTGACACTGTCACGCCGTTAGGGAGTGATCACAGTTCACAGTATCAATCCACGTGTATAATTCAATTCACGCAAACCAGAATTTTATGCTAACTAGCAAATTTTCAATCGTTCAAATAATATTTTTTCAGATATAAATTTAATTAATATTCTTTTAGTCACATGTTAACTTTTTGCTAATTTTAAAAATCAATTGTAATTGTTTATTTCTTTCAGATTAAATTAAAATTTTGCCTAAATTGATATCTCGTCAAGATATCCATTTTGTACTAGTGTTTTCGCAATTTGGGAAACATAACATTATCGGTTGTGGAATCACTTGGTTATTCCAACCGACGGTGTTGCTTGTCCTTTTGATCTCAAGTCAGGTACTGTTCGTTCTTTGAATTTACAGGGTTTGAACGTCTGAGGTTCCTCACCCCTTCACTCCCAGGCGGTATGGTGACTTTCCTGACCGGACCGACTTCCAGTTCCTACGAGTTCCAAGGAGGGTAACATTTTCTTGTTTGAATGACCATAATTTCATTCTCTGATTTTGTTGTTTATCCGAAGTTGTATTCCACTAATTTTTATAGAATCATTCGAGGTATACTGTAAGTTCTCTTATTAGAAAATTAGTTCTTTTCAATTCAATAATTGATTTAATTTATTAATTGTTTTATTATAATTCACTTTATGTTACAAATCAATTTAATTTAATAATCATTTACTCAAAATTTCATTTATGTTACGATTTGATTTAATTTAATAATTGTTTCTACGAATTCAATACTATTTATGTTTCCAATTGGAATTCTAAAAATTTGTAATTTACTTTGTTATCATTCAAATTCTGTGGAATATACGAATTGTTAAGTTGAAGTAGTATCGTTTTTCTGAATTTCCATCGACTGTTTAACCATCTCGTAGTGCTTGTATTCTTGACTGTGAATTCATTCAGTTTTATAGTTTTTTTCCAAGCAGTTGGCGCTCGGGCAATTCACCAGTCTTGAATCACAAGGCACGTTTCACTACGAGCCCTGAGAGTAATTAATTTAAATTGAGCTAGCTGGGCCAATTAAAACCGACCCAAGCGGAACAAAACTTCAAAAAAAGTTAGATCGTGGTGATAAACCTATTAACAATTTAGATAGAGCATGTATGGAACATGATATTGCATATTCACAAGGAAAAAATTTAAGTCAGCGTCACGAAGCAGACACTACATTAGCTAAAAGAGCGATGAAAAATTTTCATTCTGGTAGTGCATCTCTCGGTGAAAAGTTAAACTCATTAGGTGTAGCGGGTATAATGAAAACAAAAGTTAAACTTGGAATGGGTTATGATGATGAACCCACCAAAAATTGTTTCAAAATATTGAATAGATGTAGTGGTTTGATAAGAAAGTCTAAAAATGCGTTGGAAAACAATTTGAAAAATCTTGAGTTGTGTTTGAAAATATTGAAAAATTCCAAACCAATTTTAACAAAGAAAATAAAAGTAAACAATATTATTCCAAAAAAATTGATTCGTAAATCTCTTGTGAATGATATTATACCAAAAAAATGGACTCCTAAGTTGAAAAAACGAAAGGTGAACTCTGATGATAATAATGATGATGATCATGAAGATTATAATGATGATAATGATGTACCGTTCAAAATTATTAAACCAGATTCCAATACAAAAGTGATAAGGAAAATTCCGTTACTAAAAAGGGAACGCCTCAGCAACAACAACAACATTGATGATAATTTCAATTCAAAACAACCTAAATTGGAAGAAAGTGACATAATGGATTATGATGACATGATAGCTAATAGGAAACGTAAACTACAAGATAATGACAACGAATTTGAATCAAATAAAAAAGTAAAATTGTTTTAAATATAATTGATTTTTCATTTTCACTTCATACGTAAAATAATTTTTGTCAGAACAACAACAACAACAACAACATTTACAAAAATGGCTCCTAGAAGAAAAAGCAATAAAAAACAAAGTAAAAGAAAGATTTCGTTTATTACTCTAACGAATCGTATAAAAAAATATATGCTTCATCATAAACCAAGAGATTTGAAAAGTGCAATTGCATTAGCGTTGAAAGCTTCTAATAAGCCCAAACAGAAAATAGCATTACCTAAATCGTGAATAATTAAGATTCCGAAAACAGGAGGATTTTTACCTTTGATACCGTTATTCGCTGGTTTGAGTGCTCTGGGTGCTTTGAGTGGTGGAGCCGCTACTATTGCAAAAGCCGTGTCAAACGCTAAAAGTGCAAAACAACAATTGGAAGAATCGCAACGACACAACAAAACAATGGAATCTATTGCATTGGGTAGAGGTGTGTACATGAAACCCTACAAGACTGGATTGGGACTTTTTTTAGCACCACAACAGCAGCAGCAGCACCCCTCAAAAAACTATCGATAACATTACCTAGACGACCTTTGACAAATATCGATATACTAAACTATGTAAAACAATTGAAAATTTCCAATTTTAGAGGAGTTTTTATGCGAGATAGATTTCCAAAAACAATACACATTAATGAAGCTGGTGTAATAAATATGGATGGTATTAATGGACCAGGTACACATTGGTGTTGTCACAAAAAATGTGTGAATAACGTCTATTATTTCGATAGTTATGGAAATTTAAAACCTCCATTGGAAGCTATCAAATATTTCAATTCAAGAGGTCGTTGTAATATTTTATACAACCACGATCGTTATCAAATGTATAATAGCTATAACTGTGGTCATTTGTGTTTACAGTTTTTGAATAATAAATAGCAACTATTTATATAATTAGTTTTATTCAAGTTCCATCATCTTATAGATGAACATGTCCTACACATTTACATTATCAGACCGAAAATCGGTTATTTCTTCAAACATATATCCTTCTGTTCGGCTAAATGATAATTCTAATTATGTTTTAGGATTAATTGACTTTGTGACTTATAATTCAATACCAAATGTTGATAAAAGTAACAATAAATTCCATTTGAATGAGAAAGTTTTCCTAGAAATACCAGAAGGTTCTTATGAAATTGAAAACATTAGAATATATATCAATCATCATTTGATTAATGTGGAAAAAGAAGTTAAAGAAAAAACTTCTGTAGATCTTAAAGCTAACGTGAACATTTTGAAATGTGAACTAAAGTGCAACAAGGACATAGATTTTACCTTGCCTAATAGTATTGGTAAATTATTAGGATTTAAGAAGAGAAAATTGAAGAGAAACATCAGACATATATCGGATTATCCCATCAATATTTTTAAAGTGAATGCGATTGGTGTAGAATGTAATTTAGTTACAAATTCATATAATAATGGTAAACCTGTCCACATGTTATATATGTTCTATCTTAACGTGTCGCCTGGTTATAAGATTGTACAAAATCCTTCGAATGTTATCTATTTACCAATCAACACACGTGATATTAATGAGATTGTGCTTAAAATTTTCGATCAAGATGGAAATTTGGTCAATTTCAAAGGTGAAGTGATAACGGTCAGACTGCATCTAAAAGAAATTAAGTGAGAGAGAGAAAGAAATGGTTTTTAGATATAACATCGATTCAAATTTTGCAACTGATATTTGGAGAGATATAAAACCCAAAACGGAATGCAGCAAATTCAGTTCTAAAAGAAAACTTAAAGCGTTAACACCCGAGAGTAGAAAAATTTTACGTGACTTAGGTTTTATTCTACACAACAGTCAACATCGGTGATAAAATTCAAAAATTTTGGTGTTATCTGAAATTGAATATTAGAATTGGCATTGAAAAATTTATAATATATTTACGTTGTTCGTGTAAATATAGTGAAAAAAAATATGAATAATAATATTTTGAAAATTAACGAATCAGTCTATTCTGATAATTCAATAATAAATTCAGAGTACCATACTCATCAACCGTATGCAGCTACAACATTGAATAATAACGATGAAATAAGAATACCAATTCAAACACAAGACATATACACGCTACCTTCACAGAGTTACTTATATCTTGAAGGAACACTAACAGATGAAGCTGGTAAGCCTTTATCAACCGTGACTTTCGTCAACAATGGAATACTTTTTCTATTTGAAGAAATACGATTTGAACTTGGTGGTACTATTATAGACAGAGTTAAAAATCCTGGAATTACATCTTTTATGGAGGGGTATGTTTCATACACAGATAATGATAATAAACGATTGAAAAATGCATGTTGGGAGATTGGAGATCAACCCCTCAAAATTGTTGATGACAAGGGTAATTTCAGTGTGTGTACACCATTGAAAAGTATTATGGGATTTGCAGAGGATTTCAATAGAATTATTGTGAATATACGTCAAGAATTGGTATTGATACGGAGTAACTCTGACTTGAACTCAATACATACGATAGTTGCAACAGATAAACCTAAAGTTAAGTTGCAGAAAATTTTATGGCAAATGCCACATGTATCAGTTGCAGACGCTCAAAAATTACAATTATTGAAATATATCGATAACAACAGAGACCTCGATATTGCTTTTAGATCGTGGGAACTGCAAGAATATCCTCTTTTACAAAAAACAAAAAATCATACATGGGCAATTAAGACTACATCTCAACTGGAAAAACCACGTTTTGTTATATTCGAATTTCAAACAAATAGAAAAAATGATAAAACAAGAAATGCCAGCTACTTTGATCACTGTAATTTGAGTAATATCAAATTATACTTAAATTCAGAAGTGTATCCATATGATAACCTAAATTTGAACTTTGATACTAATCATTGGACTTTGTTATTTCAAATGTTTGCGCAGTTTCAACAGTCATATTATCATAAACATCAAAGTGAACCTTGCATATCACCAGAATATTTTAAACAAATAACACCGTTAGCAGTGATAGATTGCAGTCGTCAGAACGATTCGTTGAAAGGTGGTGCTGTGGACATTAGATTAGAGCTAGAGACAAATACAGATATTCCTGATAAAAGATCAGCTTATTGTCTAATAATACACGATCGTTTAGTGAAGTACAATCCTTTAACCAGTGTAGTGAAAATATTATAAAAATGTTTGTGATAGACATTCAGGGATTTCAATATAAAGACAGCAACTTTATAATAAAAGAAATCGCAATTTTGAATATCCTTACATACGAATTGAAACATTTCATAATTCGTCCAATACTCACGGAAAAGTGTATTTCAAGTCAGATTGGTTGGTGTAAAGAAAGACTTCACGGTTTAGACTGGAATTCCAACAACAACAACAACAACAACAGCAACAACAACAACAGCAGCACCAGCACCTGCTCCTCCTCCTCCTCACCCGACTACATTTATTTAGAATACTTTAGTAGTAAGCTAGTTGAAATTGTAAAAAAGAAAGATGTGATAGTGTTTGTTAAAGGATCCGAGAAGAAGACTATATTAAATAGATTTCTATCAAACATTATAGACTTGAACGATTTGAAATGTCCTAGCTTGGAAGAATTAGCAAAAAATAATTTTGATAATCCTAAAGTTGATTGTAATTGTCACTATCAATCTAATAGTTATTTGAATAATATCAAGTGTGCAAAAATAAATGTATTTTATTTATATGAGTGGCTTGTGAAATTTAACTTTTAATGTTAAATGTTTATAGAAAGGAATAATAAAATTATATTATGTAATTTATGTGTTTTATTTATTCTCATTCTCATTCATTATAGAAATTTACAGCAAGTTCTCAAATTTGGATTGAAACTGCAGAAAGTTCATCGTTGCTTGAAATTTAGACAATCTCAATGGTTAAAGAAATATATAGATCTCAATACCAATTTGAGAAAACAAAGTTCGAATGATTTTAAAAAGAATTTTTATAAATTAATGAATAATGCTCCTTTTGGAAAAACTATAGAAAATGTGAGAAAATATAAAGATGTGAAATTGGTAACTAGATGGAAAGGGAGGTATGGGGCAAATTATTACATTTCCCAACCAAATTGCGATAACGTTACAATTTTTGGTGAAAACATGATATTAATTGAAATGAAAAGGTTAAAAGTGTATTTTAATAAGCCCATATACGCAGGTATGGCAATTTTGGATATTTCAAAAACTATTTTATATGATTTTCATTATATTTACATCAGAGAAAAATTTCAAAACAATGTTAAATTATTGTACACTGATACTGATAGTTTAATATATCAATTTTATGTTGATGATATTTACGAATGTATCAAGCATGATATTCATATGTTTGATACATCAGACTATCAACCTAACAATATTTATAATATTCCTCTTTGTAATAAAAAGGTGATAGGACTAATGAAGGATGAAAACAATGGTATTATCATGACTGAATTCATTGGGTTGCGTTCCAAACTGTATTGTCTCAAACTGAATTCTGATAAAAATGAAAACTCAAGAAAATTGCAAAATTAGTTGAAAATAAGTACAGTCAAAATTTTATTGAACAATTTGATTCAAATTTTGGAATTACAAAAAAAGCAAAGGGTATAACATCAGCATCATTACGACGAATAACTTTTGGAGATTATTATAACTGTTTAATGCATAAAACAAATGTAGATGTAGTACAAAATATGATTGTTTCAAAAAAACATGAGGTATTCACTGTTAGTCAAATTAAAACAGCTTTAAATCCCTTTGACGATTAAAGGATTGTGAATTATGTATACACAGATACTATTCCATGGGGATTTAATGATTAATGATTTGTTGAAACATCTTTTGTCTTGGTTATCTCTCTCTCTCTCTGTAATAACAATAGCAACTATATAGAATGTAAGATTTTTTTTTTTTTTTTCAATTTTTTTTCTTATTATTTTTGTGTAAGTTTATTGTTATTATATGTTTCGTTTTTTCTTTATTGTAGAATAGTTCGGTGATTATTCAACCTAAATTCATTGAAATTGGAGAATTCTTTGAAAAAAGTAAAAAGGTATTTTTGTTTTATTGCAATTTTATATGCATCTCTAATTTCTTTTCTTTCTTTCTCTCTCTCACTTTGATAAATTGGAAGAAATTTGCCTTAATAGAGAACGAGCAGGTAATAATATTGGTTATTTGAAACAAATCAGGAAAATTAGGCCACATCAGCTGCAAAAAAAGTTGAATGGGACAAATTATTGCTACTTTTGTCAAAAATATTTCTGCTACTGCACCAATTCACTTTATCAACACGGAGTTGTTTCTGTTGATAATAATAATATTGACAATCTAAAGGAAGAAGAGAGAAAATATATTATTAATCATTTTTCTGGAGATGGTGATGAAGATCTTGGGGAACTAACTGAAAACCAGAGGAAACAAGTAGAGTTGCATAATTTTATGAAAAATTTGTTGTGTTCCAACTGCTACAAATTCAGTTGTATTTGCCAAATTCAGAAGACAATAGACGTTCTCGTAGATGAATTACAGTGTAAGGAGGAAATGAAAGATTCCCCCTTCTAACATCAATCAAAAGTCTATATATTTTCGGTTTATCAAAACACACAATCATTTTTTGTTATGATAATATACAATAGAGATCAATTAAAAGAACTACGTTATAAGTTTGTTGGTAATGTAGCAGATCATTCATTTTTGTATCAAAGACAACCCTTTTTGGATGAGGAATGGATATTAATGGAGGAAAGATATAAACAGGCTAAAGGAAATGACGTAATTGGAAAAGACCATTATCGATGGGTGAAATCAAATAATAATTACAATAAGAATATTTGGAACTATTACAATTCCAGAAACAAGAGGAAGAATCAAAATTAACGATCATTAAATGAAAATTCGTATAAAGTAATAATAACCAATCAGTTTGTGAGGATGTCGTCGTCGTCGTCATCGTTGTCATTGTCCCAGTTATACAACAGTTTTGTTCGCAGTGTGCTAACCAGCGTTTACGATGCAAAAAAATTCATAAACGTATGTTGTCCGAGTTTGATGAAATATGTGGAAAAATTACAATTACCATCTGAAAATTGGTTAATCGCTGGAGAATTTATAACGTTCATTATTGGAGCAGCAACAGTAGTCACCTCAACCAATTGTGGTCATGTGGATATTTTATATTTCGGAGGAGATTTCGATCCACCTGAAGAAGATTGGAAGATAATTGATATGAATGTTGAAAACGAATTCATATATCAACATAGAAGATTGAATTTTTCGTTACACCAAATTTCAGGTATCGTTCCGAAACCAAGATCTTACCTACTAGATTGTTTCAGAGTGCTACAACGTTCTGAAATTGATTTTTATCGGATTGCACTTCTACCATACAGGTGTGAAATACCTGCGTAACATACGGAAAGATACTCCCAATTCCTTTGACGTTAAGGTGCTTCAAATGCTTTGTGGGAGAAAGGGGTGAAGACAACTATAAAAAAAGTTCAACACCCCCACCGCCAACATTACAAATTTTGTGTTTCAACGTTCTCTTTCAAAATTTCGATATCAAAGAAATATGTCAGTAACAATAAAACTAAAGTGTCTCACATGCAAAGGTGAATCAGACATTTCCATGTATTGTCTTCATACTTTGACTATAAAGAATAAAGAAACTGTGTATTATGATAGTGCGTGTGTGTACGCTTTTGTGTTATGACATTAATTTAAAGTTTGTAAACCCTATTAACATAAACATAGATATAATATTAGTGTGTAAGTGTAAAATCAAACAATTATCATTATTATTATTAGTTATCACTGAAAATATAAATCTTCTCAAGTTTTAGTTAACTTTAAAGATACTGTAGTTTAGTAGTAGTAGTAGTAGTAGTAGTAGTAGTAGTATACGTTCTCAATCAATCACACAGAAAACAAAGTAACAATCTGTATTGGAATATCTCAAAAACCTTGAGACGGACAAATCAAGAAGTTTATGGAATCAAATACCAAAACACATTCAATCTGAATTGTATGAATTTATGGTACCATGTACGGAACATCATAAATTTTCCAGTGGAAATGATGAAATTGATGGACCTGTACCTCCTAAAACAAGATGTCCACTTTGTATAAAAGATTGGAAAACTAAAATCTAAACGAAATTCAGGTTTCATCACCTACACTATAAACATCATAATCAAAACCTACTCACAACGTTAAACAGTAAGTTTCACACGAATTATTTATTAATATATAATAAAAAAATTGTTGTTTTCTTCTTTTACAGTAATATGAGTAGAGGCAGCAACCTCAGTTATGGAAAGCAACTTCAACGATTGAATCAACTTAACAAAGAAATGGAAATTATGAGGGAACGTATCAAGAATCATCATGTTAAAGAACAACTTGACCAATGGACTCTCAAATATGAAAAACTTAAAAAACATATTATATTCGAGTCTGTAACTAAAAGTTTCTCTGAAATAAAAATACAATAGAATGTTTACATTTCTTTATTATTCAAAAACCTAACAATACAGTATTTTAAAACATCTTTAAGTTAATAACATAACAAAAAGTTATCAATGTATCTCATCCAAATTATCACTAAAGTACATTATTCAGTCTTTTGGGTAGTTATATTCGGTCTTTTCGGATGTTTCTCACCATAGATTCTCTTTACATAATTTTCATGTGCACAAGGAAAACATTCCAGATTAGGATGGTCTGTTTCACCGCCACATTTTTTACACTTATATTCTACCGGGATTGGCATTATTTCAAATTAGACTGTTTATACTAGTTTAAATTCAAACCTTCTAACTTAAGCAGAATGAATTTCCTTTCCAATTATTCAACAATTTATGAAAAATAAAATGGAGACAACAAAGATATTTGAAACATGTACGTACATCTATGAATCAACAAGTAGAACTAATTTTAGAACAATTTATAAAAAAAAATAAAATGAAGACAACAAAGATATTTGAAACATGTACGTACATCTATGAATCAACAAGTAGAACTAATTTTAGAATGCAGATTACTCTGAAAATAGTAAGTAGAAATAAAAAAAATCACCTTGAAATTATTATGGGCGAGGCTAGGCTCACCTTTACCTACTATCAAGGTGACATTAATTAGACCCACGTGAGGCGGGCCCACCCTCTGGTCATTGACGACCACTTCTTCATCAAAGGAGCCTCTGGTCATTGATGACATCACACAAGAAGTTGGGGCTGGTGGACACAGGCGGATGGACATGCCATCGAACTGTCCTGGAATCCTGCTTGATATACTACTAAGAAAACAATAAATTAAATCAATTATTAAATTGAAAAGAACAAAATTTCCAATAAGAGGACTTACAGTAGACCTCGAATGATTCTATAAAAATTAGTGGAATACAACTTCGGATAAACAACAAAATCAGAGAACGAAATTATGGTCATTCAAACAAGAAAATGTTACCCTCCTTGGAACTCGTAGGAACTGGAAGTCGGTCCTGTCAGGAAAGTCACTAAACCGCCTTGGAGTGAAGGGGTGAGGAACCTCAGACGTTCAAACCCTGTAAATTTGAAGAACGACCAGTACCTGACTTGAGATCAAAAGGACAAGCAACACCGTCGGTTGGAATAACCAGGTGATTCCACAACCGATAGTGTTATCTTTCCCAAATTGCGAAAACACTAGTACAAAATGGATATCTTGACGAGATATCAATTAAGGCAGAATTTTAATTTAATCTGAAGGAAATAAACGATTACAATTGATTTTTAAAATTAGCAAAAAGTTAACATGTGACTGAAAGAATAATAATTAAAATTATATCTGAAAAAACATTATTTGAAAGGTTGAAAATTTGCTAGTTGGCATAAAATTCTGGTTTGCTTGAAATGAATTGTACAGGTGGATTGATAATATAAACTGTATTAACTCCCAAACAGCGTGACAGTGTCATAAATATATGTATACCTAATAAGCAGTAATTAGGTTATTTGTTTCGTATTCACCCTTATCAACCTTTACGGCACGTTGGTCTAATAAGACCGCCCTATGTATCTTGTACTAGGATAACAAAATGGCGATCTACAGAATCGCGCAACTACCATGTGCACAAATTGCAGGGTCAAGTAAAAAGGTGGAAATTAAATATTGTCTGCATCAACTGCCCACGACTCGTCAGAGTAATTCTATACAACGACTACAACAATCCCGGTAATGATGGAAATGATATACCTGGGATCATGCTAAATGCAAATCTGATTGTGTGTTTTATTAGGATAAGTCGAAAAACTTCCTCCGAAATATAATTACATTCAGGTACTTTACATCCGGACGTTTAATAACAAGCTAAATCAAATTATCTGTAGCCTGATGTGCATCATATTTCGGAAGCAAAAATTAAGAAAATGTATGTAAAGAACATGAAATATAACTCGACTTACCCCATTAAAGGGTAACACCACAATGCCTTCTCTTCGACTTTTTTTAATCTACCTCCCCGATATCGACCGGCAGATATCTTTAACTATCATATGACAAGTTTCCTCGAAAAGAATTCTTCTCTGTTCTTTAAAGAGTTCTATATATAATCCCGTAACGCAACCTGTTCGTTACATTCCCCCTCTACCACGAGGAAAATTTTTGAAGTGAAGCTTCAAAAAATTTTTAAGAGAATACCAAAAATTCGGTCTTGACGTAGAGACTGGTTGACCAATTCCAGAATCACGATATTTAAAGGGAGTTTTGTGGTCTTCACATAAATATTGGTTGACCAGTTCCAATATTACGATACTCAAGAGGAGTTTTGTCGTCTTCACATAAATATTGGTTGACCAGTTCCAATATTACGATACTCAAAAGGAGAAGTAAAAATTTAAATGAAAACTAAAATGTCCTACACATTTTATAATAATGTAACATACACAATTGTTCAATTGGAAGATCACAGGAATACATAAACTAAAAAAACTACAGGATAGCTGTGGAGTCGCAGAAAGTGTGCTCAGCGAACGACCCCATGCGGAACCCAGACGTCCCCGGTAGGAACCTTACCCTTAGTTACTAGTAACGCCCCAGCTGGACTAAGTCCACTACAGAATCCCCTTCTTTAAGAGCCATCGGCAACCAAGCAATAAAAAGAAATAGTTTTCAGATTGAAGAAGAGAAAGAAATGGGATTGGGTCCCACGGTCTAGAATGCTTAAAGGAAAGAAGCGTAGGAGTAAGAATAAAATAAAAAATAATAATAGCCGTCTCAGAAGGTTCGGCCACCAAGACGAAACCCCGCTCCCAAGGCCTTTCTAAGGGGGCCCATTCTCCCCAAAACTACCGGATGCCACCCGACTGCGTCGTCGCATGGTTCTCCCGCTCCAGCACCCCCTCTGGTTCACACAACGTCCTCTCAATATCAAAAAAAACACTATGTAACCTGATTTCTTCCAACCTAACCCTAAGCGGGTAATTGTGGATGTCCATATAAAAAAATAATGTACTACACAACAACAAAAATATGTACCTACGTACATTAATCCCTTATTATATAAGGTTACTCGACATAATTGGTAATTTTATCTGTAACTATACGAAATTTTAGCAGACATACAGTTTCACCGTAGTTTCCTACGCCTCTGGGATACAAAAAGCATTACCATTTCAATTACAACAACTAAATCTTCTATTTAGTTATATTAGCAGCTACTGTTAACTATAAATTATAACTTGTTCATGTTAAATAATGTGGAATTATCTTGAAAATTACTTGCAAAACTAACTACTCCCCACAAAACAGTTCAGAACCGAAACCCATCCTCGATATATTATGTCACTATTTTAACTAAATGAGATTTCTTCATGAAAGAAGAAAATATCATAGAATATGACATAATGTGATCAGTAAACATTTATAACTGTAGTATTTGTAGCTCTATTTTTAAAATAAGCATAATGAGAGAAATTATGGTAATATAGTTTTATTTTTAAATATAAAAATACTGATATAACAGAGAATTATCTGTTTACCGGCATGTCTTAGTGGCTTCCATTATTATGAGAAGAAGCTTCAAAATATCATACAAATGAATATCTTTGTTTACATATTTTTATTTTAAATTATGAGATTTCTGAGTAGTCGGAATTTTCAATCATTATTTAAATGAATGTATAAAGGAAAAAAATCTTCCCATTATCCCTAAGGTATTTAGAGACCCGTAAAACGTCATGGTGACGTGCGAGAAGGGTTTCGTGTGAACAACGTAGCACATAAGTTAATATAGTTATAATTGATAGAAGGAGAGGAAAAAAATAGTAGCCGCATGTTAGTGAACTAGGTTCACAATAGTGAATAGATGTTTTCACAAAGTTATCCCAAGTATGAGTGTAGGTCCAATTTAAAGTCCTTTACACTCCGGACCACAATAGTGAATGTATATCATACAACACTAAACAAGAGGTAATTAAAAATTTGAAGTGAAGCTTCATAATTTTTCAAAAGAGCAAAAAAAAAATTCAAAGAAAACTGGTTTAACCAGAAATCTTACAAATCCTATCATTTCAAATGTAGGAACTGACACAAAAGATAACAAAGAAAAATGCTCATATGTGCTAAGCTATAAAAATATATCAATAATAATCATCACAATCATTTGGTCTATCGAAAAGGTAAGATAATAATCAAGAAAAACTAAAAATTGAATCAACTATAGTAGATGTACCCCCAAGATATGCTATTACCTATAACCTATAAAAAATAACCGAGTTTTTTTCACTTTTTACAACCTATGAGCCTGTAGACTCCAAATTAATGTTGTAACATTGGAAAAATTCAACTCGTTATTACAATGAGTTTAATTCATGAAGACTCTATTGAAGGGGACTTTAAATCCAATTTATATTCCCTACTTTCACAAAAAACTCATAGTCACCCCCAATTTCAGCAACAAATGGACCCTATGATCCCAAATTAAAAATTGCCTACTCTAGGATTGACTCAAAAATTGGAGCTTATTTCTGAAAATATACGTTTTCCAGACAATTACTCCCTATAAATCAGTCTATTCTTGAGTGTTGCAACACTAAGAGGATAGACCTACCAAAAATAGCATACCAGGGTCAATTTCCAAACCTGTCATAACATGGACCAGCAGATCCCAAATTAACTTATGCAATTATTGAAAATTCAAACCCAAATCAGAAGTAAACACTTCTAAATTCAAAATCTATAAAAGGGTAGCAAAAACTATAGCTTTAACCATACTAAAGGTAAACTATAAGGTTTTGAAGAGTGAACTTATGTCAAACTTCCAAATTGAACTACATTTTAAGGGTGATCAACCCTAAAATGAGTGTTACGAAAAAAACAAAATATAATAAATCTGAAATTATAGTAACTGAAATGGAAAAAAAAATTTTGGTACCTATAAGATGAAAATTCAAATGTAAAATAGCACGACAAATCAAAATGTAAATTTAAAAAATATAAATAATGATACTTAACGATATCCAAACAGAAGAAAGACCGATGCAGATCAGAGCAACAGAGCATCCTCCGCAGATCACCAATAGATTGCAGCTCCCTCAACAGTATTCATCTACTGTGGCAATTAAGGGTCGCGTCCTTCCCAAAACTGACAGTCATAAATGCGAACATCAAAATCCACCGCAACATTAGCAACCTGCTAGGACCTTATTCCTCATCTCTGTAACTGCCATCTCTTTGCTCAGTCATCATTTCAATATAAAGAT
This sequence comes from Endomychus coccineus, assembly GCA_958510875.1. NCBI lineage: Eukaryota > Metazoa > Arthropoda > Insecta > Coleoptera > Endomychidae > Endomychus > Endomychus coccineus. The sequence goes on along the minus strand of OY294067.1, from coordinate 163,729,307 downwards.
CACAAGGTACAATTTCCAAATTTTGATTTTCATTGTAAGCTATAAAGGAAAGAGAATGTATCAAAATTGAGTTCCATAAACCATTTAATCAAAAATTTAGGGAAGTATCCCTTTGAAAAACAAAAAATTGACCCAAATGATTTGACTAAAAATTCACCATAGTGAGAAAAAGTTAATAGCACATATGAAAACATGACTCTACATTGTTTAAAACAACGAACTATAGAAACAAATAAAAAGAAACAGATAAAACAGCAAAACCTATAACATAGGATTTAATGCTGAAACCTAAAAGCTGAAAACAGCTGATCGCATAATTCCAGATAATCTTAATCATTCTCAAATAAAAAAAAGTATGGGTGACAAATACCCTAACTATATGTAAAAATATGACAATTCCAAAATATAAAATATGCAATTTCAAGCAAATTATTGTAGTGTCCGTCTGTGACCAAAGAGTGCTATATTTCTTTGTCTGTGAACGTACGTTAGGGTCTGTGGTTGAGGACAGAGGGAGAAGAAGAGACAGTTAGTTGGTTAGTGTGTCATGGTGAATAATGTACGTTTTGATATAGAAGAATAAAGAAGTAGTTACTGACCATATTATTATTGAGGGATAATACCCTACAGGTTTCAGAAGTGGGATAGGATATACGATACACGATTCGGGATTAAATATGAACGACAAAGAACGTATCTCAATCAACCCCGAACAATTCGAGGAGTTTTACCAAGAACGAATTGGCGCCAACTATCAGGCTGGAGCCGACACACAAGCTAATTCTTCTCCCAATAGACATGTGGGTTCAAACCAACAGGAAGGTATTAACTTAAACCAAGTTCTCCAGACAATTGATAATTTAATGTTGCAAAATGCTCAACTAATGGACATTATCCAGGCAAATCAACCAGCTGCACAAGTACCACGATCAGAGATTACTAATTTTAACGTTATGCCGGATCTTTCAAAAACTGTAGATTCGTTTGATGGTGAAGGTGGCTCTGTGAATGCTAGGTTATGGATACATCAGTTGGAGACATCAGCTATCTTACATAAATGGCCTGAATCTTTTACCTTTCAAATGGCTGCAACAAATTTAAAAGGAGCTGCAAAATTTTGGTTGAGTTCTAGAACTGATGTTACAGATTGGGAAAGATTAAAACAGGCATTTAAGAAAACATTTGTGTTGGAAGGAAGTAAAACAGAAATAGAATGCAAAACAGGGTGCAACTGCAAAGAGAAAATGTTTCTGCATATTTCCATGAGAAAGTTTCTTTATGTAAAGAATTATCTTTGGAATTTACTGAAATCAAAGAACAGCTTATAATAGGATTGTGGTCCAAAGAATTAGGTAGTTTTCTTATGTCTAAGAACCATTTAGATGAAGATGAACTTTTTAGTGATATAGTAAGTTTTGAAAGGATAGACAGTGCCCGTAGAGGAAGACTCAGCGAGAAAGATAAGAACAAATTGTGGGTAAGGCTGCCAAAACATGAAACCATTAAGGATGAAAAAATAGCGCAAGGACCTGTTAGCCAATTGAAATGTTACAACTGCAATTTAAGTGGACATAAGATGACGGGGTGTCCCAAGCCAACTCGATCAAGGGGATCTTGTTACTCCTCTTCAGCATAAAATTAGAGACTGTCCTCAAACAAAAAGTCAAGTCAAAGAAGAAATGAGGGTGAGAAGTGGAACCAACAAAACAGATCATGTTACTCATTTAGTGAATGAAGATACTGACTTGTGTTTAAAAGCATCTGTTCCTTCCTATTGTATTAGTGTAGATCTGAAAGTGAAGGAAAACAAGATAAGTATTATGCCAATATTGGACACAGGTAGCCCAATATCACTAATTTCAGAAAACTTGGTACCAAATGAATGTTTAAATCATCAACACCCAATAAAATCTTATCAGGGTATAAATAATTCAAAATTAAATATTATCGGTAAGTTTGATACAACTGTTACTTTATGTGAAACTGAGGTAGACATTTCATTCTATGTAGTGCCTGAAAGTACCATGACTTACGAATGTTTATTAGGTAGAGACTTTATCTCTAATAAGAATTTCAAGATTACTTTCAGTGATTGTATTAACATTGAGAAAGTAACAGATATGCAAGAATTCGAAATGAATGATGTTTTTTCAATCAATCTTATTGAGAATGTTAGTGATATTAAATTTGACATAAATCTAGAGATTGAGTATAAAGTTCAACAGGAAGTTACTAATAATTTACTTAACAATTATATAAATGTACAGAAGCCAGAACAGCCAAATACTGACTTTGAACCTAATTCAGAAAATCTGGTAGCAGTTACTGAGTTTCCAGTACCAAGAAACTTCAAAGAGGTCCAAAGTTTTCTAGGACTAACTTCTTATTTTAGAAGGTTTATAAAAAATTTTGCTTTTATAGCAAAACCTTCTGAAGAAAGATGTTACTTTCAAATTTGGTGAGGATGAAATTAAAGCTTATGAACATCTTAAGAAATTGTTGGTGAAGCAACCTATTTTAGCAATTTATAACCCTCACGCAGAAACCCAACTGCACTGTGACGCATCATCGCAAGGTTTTGGATCAATATTATTACAGCTGTAATAATCTGGAAGGCTGGTATTTGGGAGCAATTGAATAAACTTATTTATAATGTTATTGCACACAAGCCAGGTATACCAAGTCCAGCTCAAGATATTACTAGGTTATGTTTGTTTACTGTTCCCTCAGGTCAAAGCCTTATGGGATCATATGCTGCTACGGAGAGTGGAAACCTTGTTGTAACTATGCTAAAATAGCTACCCTTACTATGCAACTCGAGGGTTGCGGAGGGTGATAATTGCAGGGTTGCACTACAAGGAGTGCCCTGTCGTTGGTAGAATGGATTATATTTAGCTGCCACCAGTTCCCTTTTGAGATGTTTTAGAGAATAGTTCAGGGAACGAAACTAAACTCGAAGGAGTTCTTCTCCAGTAGCACTTGGTATAAAATAGTTCAGTAGCGGGGCCTTTCCTGGCCGATTTATATACTAGGCTAGTATGACAGCTTCACGTTGTTGAAGATGTTCGGAATGACAATCACGACAGGACTGTTCTCTTCCACTATAACGTTATCTGAGGGATGGTGTATCAATGAAGAACCATGCGAACAGTATAAGTTGTATATCGGGAAAAAGTATTCGCTTACAAAAACAATAATAATAATTAACAAATATAGACACTAAGTCCCATTCATATATACATAATGAGGAAAATATGACGAATGGTCAACAAGAAACAAAAATAAAAATTTAAATTAATCGAAATTAATTTGATGCAAGTTTCTGAATGGTTTAAATAAAATATATGTAATAAATTGATAAAACTTTATCAAGTATGATCAATCAGTGAATAATTGATTCGCCTGATATAACGTAGCCAGAGAGTTGTTTCTTTGCAGGCTGACCTTACTTTTGAATTGAATATACCACTCTGATGGAGTAGCTAACGTTATGAAATGGACCAGAGGGGCCACTGATAGTAAGGTTGAGATTCCAGAAGGGTGATTCTCTAACAAACAGCTATGATGCCTTTTTTTTGACAACTACCTGGTTCGCTTTGTATATATTGATCTATTAAATTGATTCGAAAAATTTGACAATATAATGAAAATCCTAGTTTTCAAGATGAACTCTTAACACTTTCTCTTAAATTCGCCGCTGATGACTGTCTCAGTAGGGATTTTTAAGAAACCTTCAAATTCTAAATGAAATACCCTTATTACAACTTTTAAGTAATGATCCTTCCCAATAGTCCCACAAATAATTAGGTAATTGACTTTACACCTACGATAACCCTAATTTCAATTATACCTATCTTAAGTAGGTCTCATATATGTACTACCAAATATGAGAAATTCGGCAGATGGATCAATACACTTCTATTACCTCAAAATACTCTATTAATGGTTACAGTCCTCTATATACCAACACAAAAACGAGAAAGGGGGGTGATGACCTCAAAATTCTTGACTTGAATTCAGACTAAATAGCTTGTTCTATAGACTTACCCTGACTCAGTATTTAATCCTTAATCCACAAAGTAAACCAATAACACCTGAGTTTACACTTCACGCACGGCCTTCACAAAATGTATTACGCGACGTCTTTTTGTTAAGTTGTGGATTACACCCCGGAGCTAGCTCTCTCTCGCACCCAGATCAATTTGTCTAATCGTTAAAGGAAACAAATTTTCCAAAATATCAAATTACTTTAGATTTCTATCATCAAGTTACCAATGACGTTCTTCACAATTTCTTTTACAGGTTATTTTAGATTCTAATTACCAAACAATTTCCACTGAATAGAAAATGATAATAAAGTAAAAAGTAAGTTCTCTAGAAACTGATACTTGGAATTATCTAAGGTGAATGAAAGTACTTTAAGAATGATAAAAATTGATTCGAATGAATTAATTGACTTTGAGTAATAAACAAAGGAAAATATAGTTGAAAAAATAGAAATCTTGTAATTTGCAATGCACCAAAAAAAACAATCAAATGACTAAGTTAAAAATATCAATTAAAAGAATTAATGGATCTGGTTTTGAGAGAGACTCAGCTATATGTACAAGGAACTAGGCTTACCCAACAAGGCACGACAAAGGAACTGGCTTTTTTTTCTACGAGTTTTCATTTTTATAATTCAAATCCCGCCGAAATTTCGTTTCCCTACCAGCTCGAGACCTTTCAACTATAGCCAATGAGGTTTGCTGTACCAAAGTATACTTTGCTCCAACACACAAATCTGTATTTGAAGTTGCCTGTTTTCCCACATCGAGGGGCAGTGAGTGACCACAAAAAATGATTTCTCCAAACCCTGCTGACTAAGTTATTAACTTCGTCTTCGTAGAAAGTGCAAGGTCCGCGGAATAGCACCTCGAAGGCTCTAATTCTTAAAAATCACGTACAACTTGTAAAAGGTATCGGGTGGCGACTTCATGTCGCCGGCGAGGAATTTCATTATTTAAATCAGAATAAACTTCTAATTGTTGAATCCAGAATGTCTATGTATAGTCTGTTCCTGTCAGGAATTTAGAATTTTAGATTTTGGAATGCCCGTAAGGACGGAACTACATGCTACGGAACGATTTGAGTTGTACTCTCATGTGTCTAGTATTCCTGGTTTACTTAGAGTAACTTGATATTCGGGAGTTTTCTCCAGCTTACGCTACTTTGATTCAATCGTGAAAAATAAATAATTCCCAGGATTATTACACAGCGTCAAAATGATGGCCGTTTTCATCCGATTTTTTTACTATAGTAAGCGAACTTCACCGTCTGAGTCCAAATATCACAGTTATGAGTTGGAAATGCTTGCAATTGTCTATTCTTTACAAAGGTTTCGAATTTATCTACAGGGAATGGAATTTAAAATAGTTACTGATTGCAACAGCATTAAATTAGCATTACAAAAAAAAGAGGTTAATCCAAAAATACTGAGGTGGTCATTAGAATTACAAAATTATTCGTATTCTATAGAACATAGGTCTAATCAACAAATGACTCATGCAGACGCTCTCAGCAGAAAAACTATTTTAATTATCGAAGATAATTCTTTTGAGAGAACATTAAGTATTAAACAAGGACAGGATAAAGACATAGTAAAAATTAGGGATATGCTAGAAAACACCGAAAGTAAGTTATATGAACTTCGAAATGGGCTAGTATATAAAAAACTTAAAGATAAAATATTATTTATGGTCCCAAAGAGTATGGAACAAAGTGTAATACGCACATATCATGATGATGTTGGTCATTCAGGTATTAACAAAACCTTTGAGTTAATTGGTAGATCTTATTGGTTTCCGAACCTGAAGGAAAAATTGAAAAATTATATTTCCAATTGCTTAAAATGCATAGCTTATTCACCTGTTACCGGTAAAAGAGAAGGGTTTTTACACAACTTGCCTAAAAGTAACCTACCTTTCCAAACATTGCACATAGACCACTATGGACCTTTGGAAAAAAGTCAACATAAACATAAATATATTTTAGCAATCATTGACGCGTTCACTAAATACGTGAAAGTTTACCCTTGTACGGCAACGGATTCAAAGCAAGTGATAAAATGTTTAACCAATTATTTTAATTACTATAGCAAACCTTTGCGAATTATATTAGATAGAGGCACTTGTTTCACATCAAACGAATTCAAGACTTTCTCAGAAGATTATGATATAGAAAATACTCTAATTGCTACAGGTATGGCACAAGCAAACGGACAAATTGAAATCATTAATAAATCAATAAACTCGATTTGCTCAAAGTTAGAACACGGTGTTAGTGGTTGGGATAAAGTTTTGAGTCAGGTAGAATATGCGATAAATAACACTGTAAATCGTTCAATTGGATACAGTCCTAGTATGCTTTTATTCGGTATACATCAGAGAGGAAAAGTCCATGATAACTTGAGATCATATTTGGAGACAGAAAATCAGGAGCCCAGGGATCTAAATCTGATTAGAGAAGCGGCTTTCGCAAATATTTCAAAGGCACAAGAATATAATAAATCTTATTTTGACAAAAAACATAAACTTGCTACTCAGTACGAAGTAGGTGATTATGTTATGATAGTAAATATGGACGTTACTCCTGGTATAAATAAAAAATTACTCCCTAAGTATAGAGGCCCTTATGTGGTTAAAGCTGTCTCAGATTATGATAGATATGTCATCGGAGATATCGAAGGCTTCCAATTGACTCGCATACCTTACACAGGTATAGTGGCCCCTGCCAGAATGAAATCTTGGCATCGGGATGATCATGTCGAGGAAGATTCCGAACCTGAATTTTAGTTCAATCTATGTTTGTAATACACTTCATTTTCGAATTATGTTATTCACGATTGTTTAGTAAATTAGGTCCTCTGTTCAATTATCGCGTAGCTTATGTTGCTTTTATGATTATTAGTATTTAAGATGATGTAGAATTATGTTGATTTATGTATTAAGATTTAGGTAAATTTTTATGACTTATTGTTTAGCTCCAGTAAGGAAAATTATGTAATTTATTTCGGATGATTGAGGACAATCAAATTGCCAGGCTGGCCGAACTGTAGTGTCCGTCTGTGACCAAAGAGTTCTATAACTCTTTGTCTGTGAACGTACAATAGGGTCTGTGATTGAGGACAGAGGGAGAAGAAGAGACAGTTAGTTGGTAAGTGTGTCATGGTGAATGATGTACGTTTTGATATAGAAGAATAAAGAAGTAGTTACTGACCATATTATTATTGAGGGATAATACCCTACATTATCAAAGTCACACAAAAAAAAATAATAAAATGACCAATTTTTCACTTCTAATATATATTTCTCTCAATAACCATCAACTGTGTTCTAGACCACGTTAAAGAAAAGGGCGCCAGTGAAACGAAAGTGAAACGGCAGCCCATCTATGCTGGGTGCCAGTGAAACGAACCCGCTTTGGGTCGGTTTTAATTGGCCCAGCTAGCTCAATTTAAATTAATTACTCTCAGGGCTCGTAGTGAAACGTGCCTCGTGATTCAAGACTGGTGAATTGTCCGAGCGCCAACTGCTTGAAAAAAAACTATAAAACCAAATGAATTCACAGTCAAGAATACAAGCACTACGAGATGGTTTTAACAGTCGATGGAAATTCAGAAAAACAATACAAGTTCAACTTAACAATTCGTATATTCCAACAGAATTTCGATTATAAACAAAATTTGAATTACAAATTTTTAGAATACCAATTGGAAATACAAATAATATTGAATTCGTAGAAAACAATTATTAAATTAAATCAAATTGTAACATAAATGGAATTTTAAGTAAACAATTATTAAATTAAATTGGTTTGTAACATAAATTGAATTTTCATAAAACAATTGATAAATTAAATCAACTATTAAATTGAAAAGAACAAAATTCCCAATAAGAGGACTTACAGTAGACCTCGAATGATTCTATAAAAATTAGTGGAATACAACTTCGGATAAACAACAAAATCAGAGAATGAAATCATGGTCATTCAAACAAGAAAATGTTACCCTCCTTGGAACTCGTAGGAACTGGAAGTCGGTCCTGTTAGGAAAGTCACTAAACCACCTTGTAGTGAAGGGGTGAGGAACCTCAGACGTTCAAACCCTGTAAATTCAAAGAACGAACAGTACCTGACTTGAGATCAAAAGGACAAGCAACACCGTCGGTTGGAATAATCAGGTGATGCCAAAACCGATAATGTTATCCTTCCCAAATTGCGAAAACACTAAAACAAAATGAATATCTTGACGAGATATCAATTTAGGCAAAATTTTAATTTAATCTGAAAGAAATAAACGATTACAATTGATTTTTAAAATTAGCAAAAAGTTAACATGTGACTGAAAGAATAATAATTAAAATTATATCTGAAAAATATTATTCGAAAGGTTGAAAATTTGCTAGTTAGCATAAAATTCTGGTTTGCTTGAAATGAATTGTACACGTGGATTGATAATATAAACTGTATTAACTCCCAAACGGCGTGACAGTGTCATGAATATATGTATACCTAATAAGCAGTAATTAGGTTATTTGTTTCGTATTCACCCTCATCAACCTTTACGGCACGTTGGTCTAATAAGACCACCCTATGTATCTTGTACTAGGATAACAAAATGGCGATCTACAGAATCGCGCAACTACCATGTGCACAAATTGCAGGGTCAAGTAAAAAGGTGGAAATTAAATATTGTCTGCATCAACTGCCCACGACTCGTCAGAGCAATTCTATACAACGACTACAACAATCCCGGTAATGATGGAAATGATATACCTGGGATCATGCTAAATGCAAATCTGATTGTGTGTTTCATTAGGATAAGTCGAGAAACTTCCTCCGAAATATAATTACATTCAGGTACTTTACATCCGGACGTTTGATAACAATCTAAATCAAATTATCTGTAGCCTGATGTGCATCATATTTCGGAAGCAAAAATTAAGAAAATGTATGTAAAGAACATGAAATATAACTCGACTCACCCTATTGAAGGTTAACACCACAATGCCTTCTCTTCGACTTCCTTTAATCTACCTCCCACTTCGCGATATATAGTGACATCTCATATCAGGAATGGAGTATCAATAATCTATGTTTTATCGACCGGCAGATATCTTTAACTATCATATGACAAGTTTTCTAGCCGAAAAGAATTCTACTCTGTTCTTTAAAGAGTTCTATATATAGTCCTGTAACGCAACCTGTTCGTTACAACACACACACATACACACATACACCCTTCACATACCTGTTACGGTATTACTTGTGACAGTTCATGCAAATAACCAAATTATGGCACATCTTATAATACTTACAGCCTACTGCCACCGATGGAACTAGCCTACTGAGCTTTTATCCGTTTTTTGTTACCCTCTGTATTTTGTACGAAATTAGGGGCAACCCGATAGTAGTAACTTTCACCACAAGTAAGTGACAAGTTTTTGTCCCTAGGTCTAGAAATAAAATGAATCGCGACAATCTGAATATTTAGTACACTTTTAACTTCGACGGAGCGTGGGTCGTGTATTCGCTCTGACCTGTATTTCAGACGTAATTTCTTACGGAACGGAGTATAACGGACTGGGTTGATTTGTCAGCTATCTTCGGCTATGACTGACTTAATAATTTCACAAGTCGGTCTCGGAGAGAATCACCACGTAGCCCCTGAAATCAATTCGCAGAAGCTGGATCGTATTCGTCCAAGCTATAAGGATTGATTTTCCCAGCGGTTTCGGCTGTGTGTTTATTCACAATTCTACAAATCGGTCTCGGACAATATCCTAACTTAGTCTCTAGAAAAACAATTCGCAGAAGCTGAATCGTATTCGTCCAAGCTATAAGGATTGTTTTGTAGACTATTGAATTTATAAACAAAGTTCGAATTTGAAATCGTACTTATATCCTGGAATGTTAATTCAATGACTTGAATGGATTTTAAACGTCAATTAATACTCACTCTCTATTTTTCGGATTTGCACAATAGCAACGGCTTCGGGTTGTTTAGATTACGGCAGGTCAATCTCGGTGCTGGTCTGGCGAGTCAGTCCCCTTCCGCTATGAAATTGGCTGGCTTTTATACAGATCGCGGCGTGTGACGTAACGTGAACAGGTGACCGGCTGGCGAATTCTGTTCAACTGTTTTTATACATAGATGTGCACGAAGTTTGATCTCTTAACTTTGCCTATGTAATTCGATTCTACTGAGATATTCAAATTTATTTGTAAGTAATGAAGGATGCTTCATTACACATCCCACTTTCTTTCTTAGAAAATTTTCTACCGAAAATTTTCGAACGTACGATACGTTTCGTACGTCGGCTAGACCTCACAGTCCCACGGTATTTTCACGCGCGCCACAAGCCGGCCGGTTGGATCATACACCCTATAGTCATGCATTTTACGTAAACGTTTCTTAAAATATGGTTTCTTACTTTCTACACTTAATCTATTTATACCACTAACGGTGTCTCTGTCACTATATTTCAGGGGGTTATTTACACAAGGGGTTGATAGTTTCTTTGTTAGGGACGGTTGCTGCTGGGGTAGATCGGGAGTAGGCGGTGTCATATTGGGGATCGGCGAATAGTACAGCTGGAGTTCTGGACTTGACTCCGGACTGGAACCAAATAGATCGTGCAGCCTCTTTCCCAGTCGGATGGCAGCCTCGTTGTCTTTCCCGGGAGTTCTAATTTCCGGAACTGAAGTCATATTTACTCCTGGGGAAAGAAAATTACATTAGTTAACAGTTAATTTTTTTCAAGTCCTTTACATGGACTCGAACGGGTTTACGACTAGTTCCATTTTCCAGCTCGACCACTACCGGTCAAATGATTTTCCTCACTTTAAACGCGCCTGCGAACTTTTTGGGCCAGTTTAGCGGCGAAACCTTGAGCTGCCGAGGATAGCGGGTGTTCTTTGCACATGACCTCCTCCCCTACCTTAGGTGCCCAATCGCGCCGTCTCAGATTATAGTGTCGACTCTGGATAGTGAAGGCTTTATTCAACTGTAATTTGATGGAGTTGACGGCGTCTCTCTATTTTCCTAACTGTTTCTCATGTCTAGTAGGATCGGGGTTTCCATCATCATCGTCGCTACCCGGTCCCTGAACTTCCCGGAACAAAGTCTTCGGGTGGTCCACTTCTCGCCCTTAGTTTAAATATGCGGGGGTATATCCAGTTGAGTCATGTCGGGCAGTGAGTGACCACAAAAAATGATTTCTCCAAACCCTGCTGACTAAGTTATTAACTTCGTCTTCGTAGAAAGTGCAAGGTCCGCGGAATAGCACCTCGAAGGCTCTAATTCTTAAAAATCACGTACAACTTGTAAAAGGTATCGGGTGGCGACTTCATGTCGCCGGCGAGGAATTTCATTATTTAAATCAGAATAAACTTCCAATTGTTGAATCCAGAATGTCTATGTATAGTCTGTTCCTGTCAGGAATTTAGAATTTTAGATTTTGGAATGCCCGTAAGGACGGAACTACATGCTACGGAACGATTTGAGTTGTACTCTCATGTGTCTAGTATTCCTGGTTTACTTAGAGTAACTTAATATTCGGGAGTTTTCTCCAGCTTACGCTACTTTGATTCAATCGTAAAAAATAAATAATCCCCAGGATTATTACACAGCGTCAAAATGATGGCCGTTTTCATCCGATTTTTTTACTATAGTAAGCGAACTTCACCGTCTGAGTCCAAATATCACAGTTATGAGTTGGAAATGCTTGCAATTGTCTATTCTTTACAAAGGTTTCGAATTTATCTACAGGGAATGGAATTTAAAATAGTTACTGATTGCAACAGCATTAAATTAGCATTACAAAAAAAAGAGGTTAATCCAAAAATACTGAGGTGGTCATTAGAATTACAAAATTATTTGTATTCTATAGAACATAGGTCTAATCAACAAATGACTCATGCAGACGCTCTCAGCAGAAAAACTATTTTAATTATCGAAGATAATTCTTTCGAGAGAACATTAAGTATTAAACAAGGACAGGATAAAGACATAGTAAAAATTAGGGATATGCTAGAAAACACCGAAAGTAAGTTATATGAACTTCGAAATGGGCTAGTATATAAAAAACTTGAAGATAAAATATTATTTATGGTCCCAAAGAGTATGGAACAAAGTGTAATACGCACATATCATGATGATGTTGGTCATTCAGGTATTAACAAAACCTTTGAGTTAATTGGTAGATCTTATTGGTTTCCGAACCTGAAGGAAAAATTGAAAAATTATATTTCCAATTGCTTAAAATGCATAGCTTATTCACCTGTTACCGGTAAAAGAGAAGGATTTTTACACAACTTGCCTAGAAGTAACCTACCTTTCCAAACATTGCACATAGACCACTATGGACCTTTGGAAAAAAGTCAACATAAACATAAATATATTTTAGCAATCATTGACGCGTTCACTAAATACGTGAAAGTTTACCCTTGTACGGCAACGGATTCAAAGCAAGTGATAAAATGTTTAACCAATTATTTTAATTACTATAGCAAACCTTTGCGAATTTTATTAGATAGAGGCACTTGTTTCACATCAAACGAATTCAAGTCTTTCTCAGAAGATTATGATATAGAAAATACTCTAATTGCTACAGGTATGGCACAAGCGAACGGACAAATTGAAATCATTAATAAATCAATAAACTCGATTTGCTCAAAGTTAGAACACGGTGTTAGTGGTTGGGATAAAGTTTTGAGTCAGGTAGAATATGCGATAAATAACACTGAAAATCGTTCAATTGGATACAGTCCTAGTATGCTTTTATTCGGTATACATCAGAGAGGAAAAGTCCATGATAACTTGAGATCATATTTGGAGACAGAAAATCAGGAGCCCAGGGATCTAAATCTGATTAGAGAAGCGGCTTCCGCAAATATTTCAAAGGCACAAGAATATAATAAATCCTATTTTGACAAAAAACTTAAACTTGCTACTCAGTACGAAGTAGGTGATTATGTTATGATAGTAAATATGGACGTTACTCCTGGTATAAATAAAAAATTACTCCCTAAGTATAGAGGCCCTTATGTGGTTAAAGCTGTCTCAGATTATGATAGATATGTCATCGGAGATATCGAGGGCTTCCAATTGACTCGCATACCTTACACAGGTATAGTGGCCCCTGCCAGAATGAAATCTTGGCATCGGGATGATCATGTCGAGGAAGATTCCGAACCTGAATTTTGGTTCAATCTATGTTTGTAATACACTTCATTTTCGAATTATGTTATTCACGATTGTTTAGTAAATTAGGTCCTCTGTTCAATTATCGCGTAGCTTATGTTGCTTTTATGATTATTAGTATTTAAGATGATGTAGAATTATGTTGATTTATGTATTAAGATTTAGGTAAATTTTTATGACTTATTGTTTAGCTCCAGTAAGGAAAATTATGTAATTTATTTCGGATGATTGAGGACAATCAAATTGCCAGGCTGGCCGAACTGTAGTGTCCGTCTGTGACCAAAGAGTTCTATAACTCTTTGTCTGTGAACGTACGTTAGGGTCTGTGGTTGAGGACAGAGGGAGAAGAAGAGACAATTAGTTGGTTAGTGTGTCATGGTGAATGATGTACGTTTTGATATAGAAGAATAAAGAAGTAGTTACTGACCATATTATTATTGAGGGAAAATACCCTACATTATCAAAGTCACACAAAAAAAAATAATAAAATGACCAATTTTTCACTTCTTATATATATTTCTCTCAATAACCATCAACTGTGTTCTAGACCACGTTAAAGAAAAGGGCGCCAGTGAAACGGAAGTGAAACGGCAGCCCCTCTATGCTGGGTGCCAGTGAAACGAACCCGCTTTGGGTCGGTTTTAATTGGCCCAGCTAGCTCAATTTAAATTAATTACTCTCAGGGCTCGTAGTGGAACGTGCCTCGTGATTCGAAACTGGTGAATTGTTCGAGCGCCAACTGCTTAAAAAAAAACTATAAAACCAAATGAATTCACAGTCAAGAATACAAGCACTACGAGATGGTTTTAACAGTCGATGGAAATTCAGAAAAACAATACAAGTTCAACTTAACAATTCGTATATTCCAACAGAATTTCGATTATAAACAAAATTTGAATTACAAATTTTTAGAATACCAATTGGAAATACAAATAATATTGAATTCGTAGAAAACAATTATTAAATTAAATCAAATTGTAACATAAATGGAATTTTAAGTAAACAATTATTAAATTAAATTGGTTTGTAACATAAATTGAATTTTCATAAAACAATTGATAAATTAAATCAACTATTAAATTGAAAAGAACAAAATTCCCAATAAGAGGACTTACAGTAGACCTCGAATGATTCTATAAAAATTAGTGGAATACAACTTCGGATAAACAACAAAATCAGAGAATGAAATTATGGTCATTCAAACAAGAAAATATTACCCTCCTTGGAACTCGTAGGAACTGAAAGTCGGTCCTGTCAGGAAAGTCACTAAACCACCTTGGAGTGAAGGGGTGAGGAACCTCAGACGTTCAAACCCTGTAAATTCAAAGAACGAACAGTACCTGACTTGAGATCAAAAGGACAAGCAACACCGTCGGTTGGAATAATCAGGTGATTCCAAAACCGATAATGTTATCCTTCCCAAATTGCGAAAGCACTAAAACAAAATGGATATCTTGACGAGATATCAATTTAGGCAAAATTTTAATTTAATCTGAAAGAAATAAACGATTACAATTGATTTTTAAAATTAGCAAAAAGTTAACATGTGACTGAAAGAATAATAATTAAAATTATATCTGAAAAATATTATTTGAAAGGTTGAAAATTTGCTAGTTAGCATGAAATTCTGGTTTGCTTGAAATGAATTGTACACCTGGATTGATAATATAAACTGTATTAACTCCCAAACGGCGTGACAGTGTCATAAATATATGTATACCTGATAAGCAGTAATTAGGTTATTTGTTTCGTATTCACCCTTATCAACCTTTACGGCACGTTGGTCTAATAAGACCACCCTATGTATCTTGTACTAGGATAACAAAATGGCGATCTACAGAATCGCGCAACTACCATGTGCACAAATTGCAGGGTCAAGTAAAAAGGTGGAAATTAAATATTGTCTGCATCAACTGCCCACCACTCGTCAGAGCAATTCTATACAACGACTACAACAATCCCGGTAATGATGGAAATGATATACCTGGGATCATGCTAAATGCAAATCTGATTGTGTGGTTCATTAGGATAAGTCGAGAAACTTCCTCCGAAATATAATTACATTCAGGTACTTTACATCCGGACGTTTAATAACAATCTTAATCAAATTATCTGTAGCCTGATGTGCATCATATTTCGGAAGCAAAAATTGAGAAAATGTATGCAAAGAATATGAAATATAACTCGACTCACCCTATTGAAGGTTAACACCACAATGCCTTCTCTTCGACTTCCTTTAATCTACCTCCCACTTCGCGATATATAGTGACATCTCATATCAGGAATGGAGTATCAATAATCTATGTTTTATCGACCGGCAGATATCTTCAACTATCATATGACAAGTTTCCTAGCCGAAAAGAATTCTACTCTGTTCTTTAAAGAGTTCTATATATAATCCCGTAACGCAACCTGTTCGTTACAACACACACACATACACACATACACCCTTCACATACCTGTTACGGTATTACTTGTGACAGTTCATGCAAATAACCAAATTATGGCACATCTTATAATACTTACAGCCTACTGCCACCGATGGAACTAGCCTACTGAGCTTTTATCCGTTTTTTGTTACCCTCTGTATTTTGTACGAAATTAGGGGCAACCCGATAGTAGTAACTTTCACCACAAGTAAGTGACAAGTTTTTGTCCCTAGGTCTAGAAATAAAATGAATCGCGACAATATAAATATTTAGTACACTTTTAACTTCGACGGAGCGTGGTTCGTGTATTCGCTCTGACCTGTATTTCAGACGTAATTTCTTACGGAACGGAGTATAACGGACTGGGTTGATTTGTCAGCTATCTTCGGCTATGACTGACTTAATAATTTCACAAGTCGGTCTCGGAGAGAATCACCACGTAGCCCCTGAAATCAATTCGCAGAAGCTGGATCGTATTCGTCCAAGCTATAAGGATTGATTTTCCCAGCGGTTTCGGCTGTGTGTTTATTCACAATTCTACAAATCGGTCTCGGACAATATCCTAACTTAGTCTCTAGAAAAACAATTCGCAGAAGCTGAATCGTATTCGTCCAAGCTATAAGGATTGTTTTGTAGACTATTGAATTTATAAACAAAGTTCGAATTTGAAATCGTACTTATATCCTGGAATGTTAATTCAATGACTTGAATGGATTTTAAACGTCAATTAATACTCACTCTCTATTTTTCGGATTTGCACAATAGCAACGGCTTCGGGTTGTTTAGATTACGGCAGGTCAATCTCGGTGCTGGTCTGGCAAGTCAGTCCCCTTCCGCTATGAAATTGGCTGGCTTTTATACAGATCGCGGCGTGTGACGTAACGTGAACAGGTGACCGGCTGGCGAATTCTGTTCAACTGTTTTTATACATAGATGTGCACGAAGTTTGATCTCTTAACTTTGCCTATGTAATTCGATTCTACTGAGATATTCAAATTTATTTGTAAGTAATGAAGGATGCTTCATTACACATCCCACTTTCTTTCTTAGAAAATTTTCTACCGAAAATTTTCGAACGTACGATACGTTTCGTACGTCGGCTTGACCTCACAGTCCCACGGTATTTTCACGCGCGCCACAAGCCGGCCGGTTGGATCATACACCCTATAGTCATGAATTTTACGTAAACGTTTCTCAAAATATGGTTTCTTACTTTCTACACTTAATCTATTTATACCACTAACGGTGTCTCTGTCACTATATTTCAGGGGGTTATTTACACAAGGGGTTGATAGTTTCTTTGTTAGGGACGGTTGCTGCTGGGGTAGATCGGGAGTAGGCGGTGTCATATTGGGGATCGGCGAATAGTACAGCTGGAGTTCTGGACTTGACTCCGGACTGGAACCAAATAGATCGTGCAGCCTCTTTCCCAGTCGGATGGCAGCCTCGGTGTCTTTCCCGGGAGTTCTAATTTCCGGAACTGAAGTCATATTTACTCCGGGGGAAAGAAAATTACATTAGTTAACAGTTAATTTTTTTCAAGTCCTTTACATGGACTCGGACGGGTTTACGACTAGTTCCATTTTCCAGCTCGACCACTACCGGTGAAATGATTTTCCTCACTTTAAACGGGCCTGCGAACTTCGGGGCCAGTTTAGCGGCGAAACCTTGAGCTGCCGAGGATAGCGGGTGTTCTTTGCACATGACCTCCTCCCCTACTTTAGGTGCCCAATCGCGCCGTCTCAGATTATAGTGTCGACTCTGGATAGTGAAGGCTTTATTCAACTGTAATTTGATGGAGTTGACGGCGTCTCTCTATTTTCCTAACTGTTTCTCATGTCTAGTAGGATCGGGGTTTCCATCATCATCGTCGCTACCCGGTCCCTGAACTTCCCGGAACAAAGTCTTCGGGTGGTCCACTTCTCGCCCTTAGTTTAAATATGCGGGGGTAAATCCAGTTGAGTCATGTCGGGCCGTATTGATGGCAAATATTAATTCCGGCAAATATGCGTCCCATGTACGGTGATCGTTCTCACAATATTGCGCAATCATCGTTTTTACCACTCTATTAACTCTCTCTACTGGATTGGCCTGTGGGGTATAAGGAGGGGTGAGTTTATGTTTGATTCCAAACTCTTCTAAAAATTTCCGAAATTTATTAGCGACAAACTGGGCCCCATTGTCACTAATCAACACTCTGGGACATCCGAATCTCATAAGCACCCTATCTTTCAGCACCCTCATGACAGTTTCCGTGTTCGCTGTCCGAATTGCTTGACATTCTGTCCACTTGGTCAGCCGATCCTGCAGCACTACTAAATAATTGTTGGATTTGTTCGATCGAGGTAGGGGTCCTACTAGATCCACACTCACCATTTCTCATGGTTTGGATATTTTGCTTTGCTGCATGAATCCCGGAAGTGCCTGTTGCGAAGCTTTGTATTTCAAGCAGTGCTCGCATTTCCTCACATAGCGGGATATCTCCCTGAACATACCAGGCCAGTAGTATCTCTGAGCCACCCTTGCGATTGTTTAATTAATCCCTAGGTGTCCCGCCGTGTTCTCATCATGACATTCGTACAGAACCCGTGTTCGGGCATTCTTTGGAACACATAACTTCCATGGTTTGGGGGAGGCTCCTTCCGTGTAATCATCGGCCTCGTGAAAGTGTCTGTATAGATTACCGTTTTTCACTCGATAATCCGGAAGTAGTTCGGGTTTTTCGTTGACGGCTTTAACTTTCTTTTCCCACCAGGGATCCGGTATAACAGGCTCGATAAGGGCAATCTCTTCTTCTTCTTCGTGATCCGGCAATGGGGCTCGGGACAGAGTATCTGCTACTCTTTTTAATACACCCTTCCGATAAACAATCTCGAAGTCATATTGCTGCAGTTCTATGACCCATCTGGCCAGCCTCTGGGATGAGTTTTTCAAATCGCGTAACCACTTTAAAGCCCTGTTGTCAGAGATAACGGTAAATTTGTAACCTTCTAAGTACATTTTCATCTTTCGAATTCCAAAGATAATGGCTAGACACTCTTTTTCCGTCACGGAATAGTTCTTTTCTGAGGAACTTAGCATTCGGCTAGCAAAGGCTATTATTTGTTCCTGTGAACCTAATTTTTGGGTGAGGGCCACCCCAAGCCCGCTATCTGAGGCGTCTGTTTGCAGCGTAAATGGTTTGGAGAAATCAGGACACGTTAGAACCGGAGCCTGCGTAAGTTTTTCCTTGATTTTCTCGAAAGCTACCTGTTGCTCGGGAAGCCATTGAAACTTCATTTGTTTCTTCAATAGTTTCGTTAAAGGCCCCACCATCTTTGAAAATTCAGTAATGAACCTGCGGTACCAAGATGCGACTCCCAAAAATCTCTTCAAGCTAAGTACATTCGTTGGAGGATTCATTTTCACGATAGCTTCCACTTTCTCTGGGTCTGTTTTTATCCCTTCTTTTCTCACTACATGCCCTAGATACCGTAGTTCCGGCTTACAAAAGTGGCATTTTTCTGCGTTAATTTGCAGATTGGCCATCCTCAATCTTCTCAGCACTTCCTTTAAATGGGCCAAATGTTCCTCAAAGGTTTTGCTAACCACAATTTTATCGTCGATATATATGGGTACGCATTTGGCTCCATGTCCGGTCCTATTACTCTATCGAGTAGGCGTTGGAATGTGGCTGGTGCTGAATGTAATCCGAAAGGCATCACTGTAAATTGATGTAGTCCTCGGCCGGGGACAGTGAAGACAGTGACAGGTTTACTTTCGGGAGTAAGCGGAATCTGCCAATAGCCTTGTTTTAAATCCAGGGTAGACACATACTTTGCTTCTTTCAGCTTTTCAAGCGTGGCAGTAATATACGGTAACGGATATGCGTCCTTTTCTGACTGGGCGTTAACTTTCCTGAAGTCTATACAGAACCGATGCTTACCCTCTTTCTTTTTGACGAGCACTATTGGTGAACTCCATGGACTGTTCGATGGCTCAATTACTCCCTCTTCCAACATTTTATTTACCTCCTTGTCCACAATTTCCTGCATTACGGGATTCTGTGGTCTATACCGCTGTTTTATAGGGGTGGGATCCTTCAGCTTGATTTGGTGTTTAACCAGCGGCGTACATCCTTTCACGCCTATAAATTTCCCCAGCTCGTGTTTCAGGAATGCTTTCAGTCTCTCTACCTGACTAGTCTCCAATTTAGAGATACTACCTATTATTTCCGTTTGGGTCTCAACCTCGTTCCTGGGCATATCGGGCTCTCGCAGGTCAATGGTTATCTGCCATTTATATAATAAATCCATCTCTAAAATAATCTGGGACATCATTCCCGGTAAGACAAGAAAATGTCCTTCCTTGTCTTGGTTATCCACAGTACATTTGATATAAAACCCTCGGTTAATTGGTACTGTGGCCCCATTCGCTAAACACGCCCTTTATCTGACCTCTTGTTGTGGAACATTCCATCTTGAACAATAATCGGCCACCTCCTCATTAATATAGGACCTAACTGATCCTGTGTCCACTAGTGCTGAGAACACTTGCCTCCCTATTGCAACCTCAAAATGTATCCTCGGGTCCACTGTGCCCTCGGTTGTGAAGGATACATCCTTTATTACAGGTATGTGTTCTATGACGTCCCAGCGGCTCCCGCTTGTCCGCTGGACGTCCGCTCGTTTCCCGGTTTCGTATTCCTGCATTGGCATTCTCGAGTCAGAATACCCTGTTTGCCACATCGCGAGCAGAATCGTTTAAAAGTGCCCCTACACTCGAAACGCCGGTGTTCCTTTTCACCGCATCTCCAACATACTTCTTGCTGATCTATATTCCGTGGCAATGCTCTATTCGCTTGTATGTAGTTTACAGTCTCTTTTGGTTCTATACTACATTTTCTCCGATCATCCCCTAACTCCTTCTGTAAATTTCCATACTCTTCGCAGAGTTGGATTAGGTCCGACAGAGAAGAGAAATCCCTAGGCCTAACGTACCGTCGGATATCTGGCCGCAGGTTTCTATAAATTCTGTTCAATTCCTCTTGTTTGTTTATAACTTGACTCCTTCTGCACAGAGTCTGCAAAGCAATTATTAATTCCTTTGTGTCTTCCTGAGGGCTCTGCACCCTTTCCACGATTGAATCTAGGATATCCTGTCGACAGTTATTTGGAAGGAAACATAACTCAAAATCTGTTATAAAATCCGACCATGTTTGCCACTGTGTGTTATTGTTTCTATATCACAATAAGGCTTGGCCTTTCAATAATTCGGGCAATACCTGCAGACAATCTTCTTCTTCAATTCCTTATGCTATCCTGAGCTCGGAAAATCGTTCTAAGAATTCCAGGCTTTCCCTTTTCCCTTCAAAGTGTACACCACATTTACGGACCTGATCCATGAGTTTACCTCTGTCATTATTCTTCTCCATTTTGGATTTTCCCCCAGGTATTTCACTTCGTAAGAATTCGATTAACCGTTTTCTCAATTCGTCTACAGTACCTTTTGTTTCTAATCCCAACTTGGCAAGTTCCACTTCCAATTCGTCTTTCCGTTTGCTATATACCCACGATACTTTGCTACCGACCCCTGTAGTATCTTCCTCTACTAATGACATTTTATTTGGCAATCAAAGAGAGCAATTTCTATCTAGTTTCCGTCACTTTAAATCTCGGGCGCCATTTTGTAACCTCCTTTCGCTTGAATGGTTAATTACAAGTGGGGAGGTTGTCACTTACTGTCCTCTTATGACAGTAACTGACCTGCTCGGGTTTCTTGAGGGTCCAGGTTCCCTTTTTATATAGGTTTTAGAATTGCTGTTTCTCTTTCGTGTGGATTGCCAAATAAAACAGATATTTCTTGCTTAACTAAGTTTATTAATTATCTCTATTTACATTTACACCAGCTATGTACAATCTATTCACAAAATGTTGCTAGGAACAGGCCGCGCTAATTAGATGTTTTCCTATCGTCGGGAGTCTCCACCATCTGCGTGAGATGGTAGACATGTTTTTGTCCCTAGGTCTAGAAATGAAATGAATCGCGACAATCTAAATATTTAGTACACTTTTAACTTCGACGGAGCGTGGGTCGTGTATTCGCTCTGACCTGTATTTCAGACGTAATTTCTTACAAAACGGGGTATAACGGACTAGGTTGATTTGTCAGCTATCTTCGGCTATGACTGACTTAATAATTTCACAAGTCGGTCTCGGAGAGAATCACCACGTAGCCCCTGAAATCAATTCGCAGAAGCTGGATCGTATTCGTCCAAGCTATAAGGATTGATTTTTCCAGCGGTTTCGGCTGTGACTTTATTAACAATTCTACAAATCGGTCTCGGACAATATCCCAACTTAGTCTCTAGAAAAACAATTCGCAGAAGCTGGATCGTATTCGTCCAAGCTATCAGGATTGTTTTGTGGACTATTGAATTTATAAACAAAGTTCGAATTTGAAATCGGACTTATATACTGGAATGTCAATTCTCTAGAAAAACAATTCGCAGAAGCTGGATCGTATTCGTCCAAGCCATAAGGATTGATTTTCCCAGCGGTTTCGGCTGTGTGTTTATTCACAATTCTACAAATCGGTCTCGGACAATATCCTAACTTAGTCTCTAGAAAAACAATTCGCAGAAGCTGGATCGTATTCTTCCAAGCTATCAGAATTGTTTTGTAAGCTATTGAATTTATAAACAAAGTTCGAATTTGAAATCGGACTTATATACTGGAATGTTAATTCTCTAGAAAAACAATTCGCAGAAGCTGGATCGTATTCGTCCAAGCTATGAGGATTGATTTTCCCAGCGGTTTCGGCTGTGTGTTTATCCACAATTCTACAAATCGGTCTCGGATAATATCCTAACTTAGTCTCTAGAAAAACGATTCGCAGAAGCTGGATCGTATTCGTCCAAGCTATCAGGATTGTTTTGTAGACTATTGAATTTATAAACAAAGTTCGAATTTGAAATCGGATTTATATACTGGAATGTTAATTCCCTAGAAAAACAATTCGCAGAAGCTGAATCGTATTCGTCCAAGCTATAAGGATTGTTTTGTAGACTATTGAATTTATAAACAAAGTTCGAATTTGAAATCGGACTTATATCCTGGAATGTTAATTCAATGACTTGAATGGATTTTAAACGTCAATTAATACTCACTCTCTATTTCTCGGATTTGCACAATAGCAACGGCTTCGGGTTGTTTAGATTACGGCAGGTCAATCTCGGTGCTGGTCTGGCAAGTCAGTCCCCTTCCGCTATGAAATGGGCTGGCTTTTATACAGATCGCGGCGTGTGACGTAACGTGAACAGGTGACCGGCTGGCGAATTCTGTTCACCAGTTTTTATACATAGATGTGCACGAAGTTTGATCTCTTAACTTTGCCTATGTAATCCGATTCTACTGAGATATTCAAATTTATTTGTAAGTAATGAAGGGTGCTTCATTACAAAATAAACAATATTTGATAGAGTAGAAAAACTATTACTTTCTTTCATATGACTTGGGTATATTATAGAACACCATTATAGTGACTATTAGTTTAAACAACTAGTGTGCCATCTCCAGAGTGATAAAAAGTATGAATGAATTCAAACTACGGTTAAAATTATTAGAATGGAACTTCACATAAACATGAGCTAAAAAAGGATCATAAGCCCCATTAAATCTTTTATAGTGACACAACTTTTATGCCAAATACAGAAAAAAATACAAAATATCGTTCAGGGTGGAATAGTACCCCAATTTTTTATACCTGAGCCACAAAATTAAGATTTTCAACTTAAGTAAACTTTCACCTATTTCTAGTGTAAAAGTCACAAATAAAATATCAGTTGTAAATTTTAGGATATCTGTACATGTATAAATCATAATTTAGTTTGAATATTTTGAACATTTTTAGTTCACCTTTGAAAGAACTATTTATGCAAGATTAAGAGAATATGAGTATTGAAAATCTAAACAAACCATTAAGTCCGGCTATTGATATGGTCAGTGAAATAGAAGTAAGACTTTTGGATGGTTTGGATACTGAAGGTTCTAAAAAATTCAGTGCCATGGAAGAGGAAAACGGATGTACGTCAGATGACAGTGCACACGAGCTTCCTAGTGATTTTGATCCTACTAAGCAAATGAATATTGAAATGTCAACATGTAAACTGGGATCAGGAAAGAGAATAAGAAATAAGAGACATGCATGTTATTTCTGTCTTTGTACTTACATAAATTTATCAAGGCATTATCAATCGGTTCATGAAAATGAGTCAGCTGTAATGCCATTCTTAATGTTATATTGAATCCAGACTTTTGTTCAGATTTTGTGATGAACATTGTTGATAAATTGACAGATGATGACGTTTCACAGATATGTAAAGAAGATAAACTAATTTTGAGATTTGGATCAATGCAATATGAAAAGTATAGTATGACTCTGTATGACACAGGCAGAACTTATTCGCCAAGGTGTGAGACAACTGGGCAGATCAGTGATGGAAATTCAAAAGCAAAGCATTTATAAATGCAAACTTTCGAACTCGAACATTAATCGAGGGAAAATAAACCCCCCATGATATAAAATTAGATTCTAATAAATAAATGTGGAATGAATATATTGTAACTACATATGGATAGATATCGATAATAATATTGCAGCTACATCTAAATGTAAATGAAACATCAATCAGTCAGTAATTATGCTTACAATAATTATTACTCTTATAGCTAAATGTTAAATATGCTTACACTCAAATATTGATCGGGAAATATAAAATATATTCTAATAAATAAAACGAAAAGTGTATATCGATAATAATAATATTGCAACTATATCTAAATGTAAATGAAACATCAATCAATCACTAATCATATAACTAGATGATAAATGTGCTTATATTCAAACTAATTGGACGAAAAAAAATAAAACCCTATGATACGCGTGCGACTTGTAGAGAAAAAAGGATCGTTACACATGATAGGAGGAATAAAACTCTTCATATGCATTAATCTTTATTGAAATTACATATTCCAGAATCCTGGGATATACATTAACCTTTATTGAATCATCTGCAGAATAACCACATGTAATAATCTGAAAAGCTGGTATTTGGGAGCAATTGAATAAACTTATTTATATGGTTATTGCACACAAGCCAGGTAAACCAAATTCAGCTCAGATATTACTAGGTTATGTATTTTTATTGTTCCCTCAGGTCAAAGCCCTATGGGATCCAATGAGGCTACGGAGAGTGAAAACCTTATTGTAACTATTGCTATGATAGCTACCCTTCTATGCAACTCGAGGGTTGCAGAGATAGTAGAATGCAGGGTACACTACGAGAAGTGCCCTGTCGTTGGTAGTATGGTTTAAAATTAGCTGCCACCAGTCCCCTTTTACAGATGTTTTAGAGAATAGTTCAGGGAACGGAACTAGACTCGAAGGAGTTCCTCTCCAGTAGCACTTGGTATAAATAGTTTAGTAGCGGGGCCCTTCCTGGCCGATTTATACACTAGGCTAGTATGACAGCTTCACGTTGCTGAAGATGTTCGGAGTGACAAACACGACAGGATTGTTCACCTCCACTACAAGGTTATCTAAGGGATGGTGTTTCAATGAAGAACAATGAGAACAGTATAAGTTGTATATTGGAGAAAAGTTAATTGTATACAAAATAAAACAATAAAGATTACACGGATGTATATATAAGTATATATACTAAGTCCCATACATATAAACTTAAAGGGAAAAATATGTCATATAACCAACAAGAACAAACAATGAATTTAAATTAAGCCAATTTAATTTTGATGCTAGATATCTGAATAGTATATAAAAAAACAATATATAATAAATTGCATAAGACTTTATCGAGACCGATCAATCAGTGAATTATTGATTTGCCTGATGTAACGAAGCCAGGGAGTTGTTTCTTTGGGGGCTAACCTTAATTCTGAAATGGATCTACCACTCTGATGGAGTAACTATGGTTATAAAGTGAACCAGAGGGGCCACTGATAGTAAGATTGAGATCCCCGAAGGGTGACTCTCTAAATAGATCCCCTGTTGTTTTTATCCACAGCTACCTGGTTCGTTATGTATCGGTAGATCGAGTGAATTACACAACAAATAATCAATACAATGAAACTCTAGTTGTCCCGATGAACTCAAACACTTTCTGTCAAATTAGCCGCTGATGGCTAACTCTCCCTGTCCTTAAAGATCAGGGTCTCAATAGGGGTTTTTAGACCCCTTGAACTTCCAGATAAAAATTAATAATAATAATAACTACCCTTGTAGCAACTTTTGAATAGTGAGCTATCCCCAAATAATTATATCTTTGACCCTA
Source organism: Endomychus coccineus (assembly GCA_958510875.1). Classification (NCBI taxonomy): domain Eukaryota; kingdom Metazoa; phylum Arthropoda; class Insecta; order Coleoptera; family Endomychidae; genus Endomychus; species Endomychus coccineus. Next base: position 163,703,305 of record OY294067.1, on the reverse strand, counting down.
CAATTACGGTAACACTGATTCCAATTATACCTATCCTAAGTAGGTCCCTTAAATACACTATAAAATATGAGAAATTCGCAGATGGATCGCTACGCTTCTAGCAAGTCAAAATACCCTATTAATGCTTACAATTACCGGGGTGATGACCTCAGAATTTTTGGCTTGAACACAGACTAAGCAGCTTTCTCTAAAGACTTACCCTGACTTAGTATTTTATCCTTAATCCACAGGGTAAACTTAGACACTTGAGCTTACACTTCACGGCTTACACAGAATATATTACGCGACGTCTTTTCGTTAATTTATAAATTTCACCACGAAGCTAGTTCTCTCTCGCACCCAGATCAAATTATCTAAACGTTAAAGGCAATAACTTCTCCAAAATATCAAATAACTATGGATTTCTAACATCCAGTACTAATAACGTTCTCCACAATTTCTTTTATAGGTTATTATAGATTCTAGTTACCAAACAATATATTCACTAAATAGCGAATGATATTGAAGTTAAATGTAAGGTCTCTTGAAACTGACACCTGGAATGATATAAGGTGAATTGAAAGTAACTTTAAGAATGATAAAATTTGGTTCTAATGAATTTAATTTACTTTGAGTGACAGACAAAAGAAAAATATGGTTGTAAAAATAGAATTCTTGTAATTTGTAATTCAACAAAAAAAAAAACAATCAAAAGACTAAGTTAAAAATATCATTTAAAAAAAGAAAAAAAAAGAATTAATGGATCTGGTTTTGAGAGAGACTCAGCTTTATGTACAAGGAACTAGGCTTACCCAACAAGACACGACAAAAGGAACTGCTCTTGCAAAAGAGTTTTCATTTTTATAATTTGTCTCCCCCCGAAATTGGCTTCCTGATTCGCTAACATAAAATTCAAACGGACCAATGAAGTTGGTTGTATCCCGTTGCACCTTGCACTAATACACAAATCTGTATTTAGAGTTGCCTGTATTCCCACATCGAGGGGCAGTGAGTGACCACAAAAAATGATTTCTCCAAACCCTGCTGACTAAGTAATTAACTCCGTCTGCGTAGAAAGTGCAAGGTCCGCGGAATAGCGCCTCGAAGGCTCTAATTCTTAAAAATCACGTACAACTTGTAAAAGGTATTAGATGGCGTATCTCTGGCGCCAGACAGGAATTCCATTATTTCAATCTGAATAAAACTCTAATTGTTGAATATAGAATGTATATGTATAGTCTGTTCCTGTCAGAAATTTAGAAATTTTAGATTTGAAATGCCCGTAAGGACGGAACTACACTCTACGGAATGATTTGAGTTGTACTCTCATGTGTCAAGTATTCCTGGTTTACTTAGAGTGGCTAAATTTTCGGGAGTTTTCTCATGCTTACGCTACTTTGATTCAATCGTAAAAAAAAAATAATAATCCCCCGGATTATTACATCACCCTCACCTTAAAGAAAGAGCGGGGTTCGGAAGGAACCAAGCTCCTTTCTACAACCGGTATTATACGTATATTTTGATCCATCTGCCAAGTTCTGACCAGCGTGGGAATCTAGGGGTACTAGACCCACCTTCACGCTCAATATATGTATGATCATCAGTCCGATTGGACTTCCCAATAACCTAAATCCTATTCAACATAATCACGTGGATTTACCACATGACTACAACAGTACAATCCTTAAGAGCTAAACAATGAAAGTCTACTTCTGTTTCCATATTGTCACAACACTTTTTTCGGATTGACTTTTACGCACTAACCCGCACTGTCACTCGATGGTTTCACATACCAGGACGCTCGTGGAGACTGGACATGGACCTGCCGTACAACGAACAGGCTGCTGATCGTCTTCCCTCGCGTTCTGTCCAGTGGAGGGTTGGATACATCGCATGGGTGGCGGTGGAATCTGTGGTGGTGGAAACTACAGCTGCTTCTGGTTCCCTTGGGATGACATTGGTTGATGGAGCGGATGGAACTGCATCCCCTGGACTTCCATGGGCGTGATGTCGGTTGACTAGGAAGGCGGTGAGGGTGTTCCATAGACAGGCGAATAGGTGTAGACCCCATCCGAATAGCTGGTACAGGCTCCATCCGTTTAGGCCGACACCAATAACGAACTTCACCAATCGGAATATACAGTATAGGCCCAACAGCCCGTTCATGATGGTCCCTATGCTTTCGAACCAACCCCATATCTGCCGGATGGTGGACCTGACGAGACTGGTAACCTCTTCTTTGCTGAATAGTTTGAGAGTGTTGTACCCTTGGTCCAGAGACTCCATACCGGACACCCGTCGCGCTATCATCGTTTGGACTGCATCTCTTTCCATGCCGAAGATCAGGTTCCGTTGGCTTTTTCTCATGTCCTCGGATGTGTATAGTCCCCCTGCGCTAATCAGCTTGATCGGTTGGAACTTCAATTGGTCCTCTGCTTCAATCTCAATGGTCAGTGGTATAAGACTCGTCAGTGGTAGTGGGGAGAGGCCGATCCAGGTTCCCTCGACTTGGTACAATGGTGGCATAAGGCTATTACATTCCATTTGAACAGCTACATTTTTGGACGACGTGGGTCAACGATGCCATGATTTTGTAAGCATTGAAATGATTGAGCTTCGTTACATTTTTCCGCTCCTAGTTCAAATGAGTAGCTTGCTCATCCATTTACTACTACCGAAGAGTGACTGTGCATGCCGCAATGCGAGATGGTCCTTGTAACCTCTACCAGACAGGCGCGTGCGTCTCTTTGTCCGTAATCCCTTCATTATAACTTGTCTCCAGTGAAACCATCGTTGCGTTTATCGGGTCCTCTTCTCAGTCGTACACGATCGACCCATTGCCATTACCTTAGAAGTGTTGTCACCAGGACGGGGTATATCCTTGGCACTCTGAAACAGATCCCGAGAAAAAAAGGGGGGGGGGGAACACAAAAACAACAACAAAAAAAAATTTTTAAGAATCAGGCCCCTTATTGTGACATACCCCTTAACTTCCAAACTCTATCCCCTTATCAGTGATAACATGAAATTTGGGTATCAACGACCCAAGGAATACGAATAACGCAAAAAAAGGTCGTATTATCTCTACCCGTTTCCCGACCATCTTAAAGGTCTATGAATTTCCTTCCCTTCCCCTAGGACTTACTCAATTCCCTCTCTCTCTCTCCCTAGGGTTACGTTATCTCTGAAATACATGGGGAGGATCCAACTATCCCTCAATTAAGAGCCCTTACCCTCCGGCGCAGTGATCCCGTTCGCAGGGTGCTGCAGCCACGGAAGCTGGAAGGGTTACTACCCCTTTCCAGAGGTTTCTAGCTCATAGTGAAAGCTAATCTTATTTTCAACAAAACACAAAAACAAAATTTAAACGGAACGCGGTGACTGGAAGAGTCAGAGGTTCCGAATTTACTGACTATACTTTGTTCATAGGGAACCAAGGCCAAGACTCACAAGAGAGAACTAACTTGACACTGCATATAAGCTACTTGGTTCCGCTATGACGTCACTCGATCTAGGGTGAGGGTGGCTATATACATCTTTGGTAGAGGAGTCTTGAAAATTGGAGTTCTTGTCGATTCTCCGGCTTCCACTTCCTCGATTTTACCGATGTTAACACCTCGTTACCCACACCTATTCGACTCATTCATACTCTGGGCGGTGTCCTGTCACCCGCCCCGCGCACTTTCTTGACCCAATTTCCCGGCCTCATAGACGACTACGCGTCCCGCTGCTCTGCAGGCGGCCTATCTGCTCAAATCCCTCATGGGTCTTCCAGAACATACAAACTCCTGTACCTGCGCTGGGTACTACACATTTTGGTATCGACCCCAAATTCCTGGTCCACTACCCCTACTGGCAAAACCTACCTGCCAGACTCACAATTGGCCTACCTGGCCTTCCTGTCCATCCTGGACTCAACAACTCCCTTCCAAACTTCGGGCTTCTTACCCGTCCTTCTCCCTTGGCACAACTGGCCCAACAGTCCAACCTGGACTTTCTCCGTACACAAAACTCTTCTGGCTTCCCTGGCCTAACCGCTTCCAGTTTGCCCTCTGTCCTTACTGGACATTCTTGTGCTGACAGCCCTCTTGAGTATGACCTTTACTGACCTCGGGTATGATGGACCTTTCTCCACCGCATCGGACGCATATTACGATTCAGCCCAATACTTCCTTGAAGGTTTATGCTCTACACCCAGTTTTGAGATGCTGGGTAGAGAACCTTCCACAACGACCGGCTGTAGCCAGGTTCCGCGTTGTTCGAAGTATGGGACATCTCCGACGGACGCATATTACGATTCAGCCCAATACCTCCCTGAAGATTATGCTCTATAACCAGTTTTGAGATGCTGGGTAGAGATCTTCCACAACGACCGGCTGTCGCCAGGATTCGCGTTGTTCGAAGTATGGGACATCTCGATATCGATATGCTTCGGCCAGTCGGAGCCGATCCTTGCTTCCGCATTACTGGATAAGGTCTACACATTGCCCCGCGTCGTACCCAATGTCCTTAGCACTTGAGGCACCTCCTGCATCTCGATGAAGTGCGCGAATACCCCTAACACCTACATTCGCGCACCATCCACACACTGGGATGAGGAATCACTGTACTGGACCACTCCGGTGCAGAAATTTAAATTTCCCTAGGCTACCTTTCCATCTCTATCAGGATTTGAGACAGTCCAATACAGTGACCTCATTCCCACTACGGGGTACAACTACCCTTCCAACCTGGTCAATAGGAATATCCGGTCCCTATTTTAACTAGAGACAGCATACGCCCATTGGCCCAGTCGCTCCTTTTTGGGGGAATCTTACCCCTCCGCCATGGATTCGGCTACCATCCAATTCTACTATCAGTTGCCCGGGAATGGTACGGGGGTGAGTTAATATAGATAATGTCGTGCGTAATATTTTACTATTAATTTCTATAAAATTCAGTAAGCTTAAATATTTGCTAATCAGTAAGCCCTCAACTAATTAATCGATATAACAAAACTAGACTTAGGTAGCTCGTACATTTAAATTTCGGGGGCTGGTTGCCCACTGTGTTGGCGAGTAAAGGTTTACTAATATCTCAATATTATTTGAGATCCCATGGTTCCATTTCAATCTTTCTCTAGTAGGTGAGCACAATGCCAATCCATTAATTGCAATACACAAAAAAACGACAAAAAAAAAAACAAAAGTCCGTTCAAATCCCTCGGACCTTACCTACTGGCACTGACCTGTCCAACATTGAATCATGAATTACTGCTTTAATTTAGATTCTAATAACATTAACCCAAAAAAAAAAAAAAAAAATAATAGCGGCCCACGCCATCTTAACTTCATCAGCCTGTAAGCTCATTGACCTCATTTAATCTCAGGGCGCGCTGAACCGCCAGACTTGAATCTACTTGAATCCTGCATTTTCAATTTAAAGGGACCCCACGTGACTTCATCAATTATCCAAGCTGGGGAGAGCTTGGTGCGTTATAAAGGCTCTAACCCCTGCTTCGCGCTGCTGCGACAGGTTCCCACGAACTACCCCCCTAGATGGATAGCGTTACGCAAATCACTTCCCTACGGGCCAGCATGCGAATACTACGCTAGGAAGAGATCAAGCCTGGACTATCGTCGGGGTGCTTGCTCTTCCTGGTCATCGACCTTCCGAAACTGTGGGGTGTTCCCTAGAGTGTCCCTTCCATCCCGGGGATTATCCACTCTACATCCGTACACCGGGATAACAATTCCATATCCCTCACTAACACAGTGTACTCACAAATCATTGCACATACACGTCCCTCGTGTCTACTGTGCCCATAACTCCCTTAATCCTTCAGCCGAACGCTCACTCGTCCCCACCCTGAACATGGGTTTTGAATTGAAAATAATGGGTACAGTCCGTTTAAATTAAAACCAGTTCCAGTTTAAAAGCAGTAATAAAACCTAAGCATATAAACATAAAATTTCAAAATCTACGATAAATGACAACCTTTTGCTCTATCAGTGTTTCCTAACATACCCTGCTTGTTAGATGTGCTTTACTTCGTTTCTACCTAGGACCAACATAATTCGTATCGACTGGATACTATACGCGAATGTTTTTAACACGAAACTCGTACTCCAGTCCTGGCTGTAACTATGCTAGCAGAAAAAGGAATTACATAAACAAAATGTAATAACACAATTATTCTCCTGGTCGTAGATCAGCTGGTTCCGATGTTTTCGCCTGAATCGTTAGTTCAGTTCAATATACAACAACAACAAAAAATTAATAATTCCTGTGAAGCGAAAACATCATCAAGCAGAACTAAAGCACCTATCTTTGACTACAATTCGGAATGGTTCCGCTACCGGAAAGCCACTGTGTACCTGCTAGACACTACCCCAAAACAAAGAAAAAAATTTGACCTATCGTTAGCTTTCGGCTACTTCTTTAAATTGAATTTAAAAGAAATTCAAAAATAAAATATTACTGGTGAATTTAATCTGCGTTGAAAGTTAGAGAAAAAAAATAAAATTTTTGACTTGAATTGTTACTATAAAAAATTTTTTTAAACTGTTTAGGTTGACCCTGTAATACAAGACAAATAAAAAAAAAATAAAAATAAAAAAATAAAAAAATAAAATAAAAAAAAATTAAACAAGATGTAAAATTCCAAACGCAGAACTCCCAGAATCAAAATCTTTCTGCTCGAACACGTAATTAGTGCTTGTACACGAGAGACACCTTTTGATTCAATTCACCCGGCTCCTTCTCTTGCTGGTTCACTGTTCCTTGACCTAGGTACACAAAAAAAAATAACATACACTTTCTCTTGGCCCTAGTCTGCAAGCTCCTACAATGCTGTAATCACTTATTTCAAGCTATTAACTAAAGCACCTACTATTTATTCTGATGGTCACACCCCTTTCCGATAAGAACCCGTTCCAATAAAAAGGTATACGGAAACCTTATCCGGTTCCCTAAATGAAAGGTTAATTTTTACCTTGTTGTTATTAATGGTAAACAAAACTTCCTAATTGGAAATAAATAATTTCCGAACTCTCAGTTGCTATGCCTGTTTTCACAGGCGCTCAGTGTATATATGCTTTATAATAATCTGACCTACTATTTACTGGGGTTATTGAACTACTACCCAATTATTTACCTTACTGTTCTATGTTCTCGACACCCCACACACTGTTGTTACCCTTGCTTTATAACCTTACTTTAAAACAAAACAATGAAATGTTTTGTTATTTCTGAAGCTGTCCCTACTAAATTTTTCGAAGACGTGGATTATCACCTTGTTATTTAGGCTTAAAAAAAAACCTAAGATATCACCGCTGCGACACCAAATGTAATAAGCTGAAAAGCTGGTATTTGGGAGCAATTGAATAAACTTATTTATATGGTTATTGCACACAAGCCAGGTAAACCAAATTCAGCTCAGATATTACTAGGTTATGTATTTTTATTGTTCCCTCAGGTCAAAGCCCTATGGGATCCAATGAGGCTACGGAGAGTGAAAACCTTATTGTAACTATTGCTATGATAGCTACCCTTCTATGCAACTCGAGGGTTGCAGAGATAGTAGAATGCAGGGTACACTACGAGAAGTGCCCTGTCGTTGGTAGTATGGTTTAAAATTAGCTGCCACCAGTCCCCTTTTACAGATGTTTTAGAGAATAGTTCAGGGAACGGAACTAGACTCGAAGGAGTTCCTCTCCAGTAGCACTTGGTATAAATAGTTTAGTAGCGGGGCCCTTCCTGGCCGATTTATACACTAGGCTAGTATGACAGCTTCACGTTGCTGAAGATGTTCGGAGTGACAAACACGACAGGATTGTTCACCTCCACTACAAGGTTATCTAAGGGATGGTGTTTCAATGAAGAACAATGAGAACAGTATAAGTTGTATATTGGAGAAAAGTTAATTGTATACAAAATAAAACAATAAAGATTACACGGATGTATATATAAGTATATATACTAAGTCCCATACATATAAACTTAAAGGGAAAAATATGTCATATAACCAACAAGAACAAACAATGAATTTAAATTAAGCCAATTTAATTTTGATGCTAGATATCTGAATAGTATATAAAAAAACAATATATAATAAATTGCATAAGACTTTATCGAGACCGATCAATCAGTGAATTATTGATTTGCCTGATGTAACGAAGCCAGGGAGTTGTTTCTTTGGGGGCTAACCTTAATTCTGAAATGGATCTACCACTCTGATGGAGTAACTATGGTTATAAAGTGAACCAGAGGGGCCACTGATAGTAAGATTGAGATCCCCGAAGGGTGACTCTCTAAATAGATCCCCTGTTGTTTTTATCCACAGCTACCTGGTTCGTTATGTATCGGTAGATCGAGTGAATTACACAACAAATAATCAATACAATGAAACTCTAGTTGTCCCGATGAACTCAAACACTTTCTGTCAAATTAGCCGCTGATGGCTAACTCTCCCTGTCCTTAAAGATCAGGGTCTCAATAGGGGTTTTTAGACCCCTTGAACTTCCAGATAAAAATTAATAATAATAATAACTACCCTTGTAGCAACTTTTGAATAGTGAGCTATCCCCAAATAATTATATCTTTGACCCTACAATTACGGTAACACTGATTCCAATTATACCTATCCTAAGTAGGTCCCTTAAATACACTATAAAATATGAGAAATTCGCAGATGGATCGCTACGCTTCTAGCAAGTCAAAATACCCTATTAATGCTTACAATTACCGGGGTGATGACCTCAGAATTTTTGGCTTGAACACAGACTAAGCAGCTTTCTCTAAAGACTTACCCTGACTTAGTATTTTATCCTTAATCCACAGGGTAAACTTAGACACTTGAGCTTACACTTCACGGCTTACACAGAATATATTACGCGACGTCTTTTCGTTAATTTATAAATTTCACCACGAAGCTAGTTCTCTCTCGCACCCAGATCAAATTATCTAAACGTTAAAGGCAATAACTTCTCCAAAATATCAAATAACTATGGATTTCTAACATCCAGTACTAATAACGTTCTCCACAATTTCTTTTATAGGTTATTATAGATTCTAGTTACCAAACAATATATTCACTAAATAGCGAATGATATTGAAGTTAAATGTAAGGTCTCTTGAAACTGACACCTGGAATGATATAAGGTGAATTGAAAGTAACTTTAAGAATGATAAAATTTGGTTCTAATGAATTTAATTTACTTTGAGTGACAGACAAAAGAAAAATATGGTTGTAAAAATAGAATTCTTGTAATTTGTAATTCAACAAAAAAAAAAACAATCAAAAGACTAAGTTAAAAATATCATTTAAAAAAAGAAAAAAAAAGAATTAATGGATCTGGTTTTGAGAGAGACTCAGCTTTATGTACAAGGAACTAGGCTTACCCAACAAGACACGACAAAAGGAACTGCTCTTGCAAAAGAGTTTTCATTTTTATAATTTGTCTCCCCCCGAAATTGGCTTCCTGATTCGCTAACATAAAATTCAAACGGACCAATGAAGTTGGTTGTATCCCGTTGCACCTTGCACTAATACACAAATCTGTATTTAGAGTTGCCTGTATTCCCACATCGAGGGGCAGTGAGTGACCACAAAAAATGATTTCTCCAAACCCTGCTGACTAAGTAATTAACTCCGTCTGCGTAGAAAGTGCAAGGTCCGCGGAATAGCGCCTCGAAGGCTCTAATTCTTAAAAATCACGTACAACTTGTAAAAGGTATTAGATGGCGTATCTCTGGCGCCAGACAGGAATTCCATTATTTCAATCTGAATAAAACTCTAATTGTTGAATATAGAATGTATATGTATAGTCTGTTCCTGTCAGAAATTTAGAAATTTTAGATTTGAAATGCCCGTAAGGACGGAACTACACTCTACGGAATGATTTGAGTTGTACTCTCATGTGTCAAGTATTCCTGGTTTACTTAGAGTGGCTAAATTTTCGGGAGTTTTCTCATGCTTACGCTACTTTGATTCAATCGTAAAAAAAAAATAATAATCCCCCGGATTATTACACACAGGAGAATGAATGTTTCGGGTAAATTATCGTACCTCGATAGAATCTTGCTCTCATCTGCAGAATAACCACAGGAGAATGAGTGTTTCGGATGAATTATCGTGCCTTGATAGAATCCCGCTCTCATCTGCAGAATAACCACAGGAGAATTAGTGTTTCGGGTGAATTATCGTGCCTTGATAGAATCTCGCTCTCATCTACAGAATAACCGCCGGAAAATAACAAATTTTTTTTGCACTCATGATATGTAGTAAGATCAAGATGAAATAAACAGCTCACCGATTGGTAAATTCCTTAACATACCAGCCAAATGCGCATTCACCCATTTTTCTATGTACCACACACTACACTATGAGAAGAATACTATTTTTTCCTTATGGAGTGCCTCGGGTTTATACACGATATTTAATCAGTGAAGTACAAAGTCTCAGGAATTAAATTATTCCACAGGAATTGATAAAGTTGTTATCGGTTGAGGAAAAATGTATGAGGATAAATATTTCAAGGAAGTTTTACAATCACCTGATTTGATATAGGATTTGATATCATGCTTGCGGTTACAACGAACATATTAACAGGATGTAACCGGCGGATGTGACATCTTGCATGACCGATGTACGTGACAGGAAACTGATAAGGAGTTCCTATGAAACGCGGATATGTGCACAATTCAGTCATTTAACAGCTTGGTTCGGAACAAGCAAGTCGTACTTAACTGTGCTCTGTGCTTAGCGCGTTTAATATATTTTGTGAAAAACTTTCAATCAAGTGCCAGTGCTTTAGTGCAATAATAATGTAAGTTAACATATTTCATACCTTACTTTTATGCTTCACCCTCTATCACGAAGGTCTAAAGGGTGGTCAACTTTTCATAGATGGAAACACGACAGGTATCCCCTTTTAGGGAGAGATAGTATCAACTTCGGCATCTGTAATTCTCATCTACAAAAGGGGTTGTTACCATCAGAGGCTAGGTATATACAGTGTTTTTCATTTGCTTTAGCAGCATTAAGGGGAATTGTTGCCTGACGGCTATGAAAGAACCGCCTTGTGACTTTGCATTCAGAAAATGTTGCTTTACACCATACTTTTTGCTTCACCCCCCATCCCGAGGTCTAAAGGGTGGTCGACTTTTCCCAAATGGAAACACGACAGGTATCTCCTTTTGGGGAGAGATAGTATCAACTTCGGTATCTGTAATTCCCACCTACAAAATGGGTTGTTACCATCAGAGTTTAGGTATATACAGTGTTTTTCATTTGCTTTATCAGCATTAAGGGGAACTGTTTCCTGACGGCTATGGAAGAACCGCCTTGTAACTTTGCATTCAAAAAATGATGCTTTACACATATATTAAATTGATTAATTTCGAAATATCAGACATTTATGTGCATCTGGCGGAAGTAGATTATATAGACGCCACATTGTCACACCGGAAGTGAGACCAGGAGTGGCGATTTTATTGCATATTCTGAATCTACGTGATGTGCTGAATAAGAATATTCTATTAATATATCGATCAGTTTGACCGATCTCCTGCGATAAGGGTTTGAAATTTTTATTTCTCAAAGTATAGCGTTATGGGTATCAAATGAAAGGTATCAACAAGTAGAGTATGAATTTTATGATTTACATGGGGAAAATTCAATATCGCAGATATAAACAGGAAAAACCTGGAATTTTGTGGTAACTATAGCTTCATGGGTATCAAATGAAAGAGCTTGATGAGTAGAATATGAATTTTGTATTTTTCCAACAGAAAAATCAGACATTCATGTGCATCCGGCGGAAGTAGATTATATAGGTAGCACATTCTCACACCGGAAGTGAGACCGGAAGTCGTGATTTTATTGCATATTCGAAATCTTCATGACGTTCTGGGCAATAATATTCTATTTATATATCGATCAGTTTGACCGATCTTCCGCGATAAGGGTTTGAAATTTTTATTTTTCAAAGTATAGAGTTATGGATATCAAATGAAAGGTCTCAACAAGTAGAGTATGAATTTTATGATTTACATGAGGAGAAATCCAATATCGCAGATATAAACAGGAAAAACTGTAAATTTTGTTGCAACCATAGCTTCATGGGTATCAAATGGAAGGTCTTGATGTGTAGAATACAACTTTTTCCTTGAAAAATCTATATGCAAAAATGGACGGGGGAGCGTATAAATATGACATTATCAGAATCGGAAGAAAATGAGCCAGGGTGCAACTGTCTTATATCACATATATCTGTATAATGAGTGACAACACAGTTTACATTTGTAAAAGTTCAATATTCGGTCGTCGATGAAGTAATATACCAGCGTGTAATATAGTCATAATCTCAGTTCAAGTGATACTGGTGATTATACAGCAACATAAAACATTATAATCCACCGGTACATATCCTTCGAGAGTTTATATAAAGGAGTGATTTCATGAGCAGAAAACTAGATACATTAATATCATCCTGCTGTATATAGGTAATTATACACCAACATACAACCTTATAATCCACCGGTACATATCGTTCGAGAGTTTATATAAAGGGGCGATTCCAAGTGCAAAGAATTAGATACATTAATATTAGCCTGCTTCATATAGGTAATTATATAGCAACATACAACCTTATAATCCACCGGTACATATCGTTCAAGAGTTTATATAAAAGAGCGATTTCGAGAGCAAAAAAAAATTTTTTAGATACATTAATATCATCCTGCTGTTTCCATATAAGTCACCTGTAATCTCAACAGAAAAATGGATTCCGTTTAATTTCCCTAGGTATATAGCGATCGAGTTTTTATTAACCCCTCAATAATTCTCAGGCGAATGTAAGCAGTTGGAGAAGATCTCCATCCATTTTTTTAAACGATAACATTTACTGATTTTCAATTCTACCGCAGATCAAGATGTCCATTTTCACTGATTTGGTGAAACATATCGCGGCTCTACTGGGACTTCTAACACCCAACTATGATGGAATAGTGGCTGCCGAGGGATTGCGGGAATGCACCTTAAGAATAAGGAGGATAAATAATGCCCTTGAAACGGATGAAAATATTGACGAGAAGCAGAAGCTGCTATCAGCATTGGGAGCTCTGGAGACGTTACGGATACAGATAAAATCTGAGCAGAAGAGGGGTTCTGGTGTGGATTCGAGGAAAGAAACAGCGCGGGATCGAGTTCATTGGACTGATTCCATGTCTGCATTCAACAGTCGCATCCGTACTGGGATCCTTTCAAACTTGAAATAAAAGGATCCTAAAGCGTTTCTGGGGTACTGTGAAGCTCTGTTCAAGAGTAGAATTCAGAATACCTTCAAGAATGACGAGGCAGTTAGAGTTAATGCCGTATTCTGTGGAGAATTCCAACTCGTCAAAGCGGAGCAGATAACAACTGAATTCAAGTACTTCACAACCTCCAATTCACCAATCTTTCGATACTTAAATAGTTGGTTTGAGGATAAGATTATGAAGCCGATATTGACCCAATTAGAAGAGTTCCAAAAGAGAGACAGCGGGTGGGCATTGACGAAGAATATCAATTTGGGGGTGAATATTAACAAGTTCACCACGCAACTGAAATCATCATATATTGATTTACCCGTCCAGATCAAACGTAAAGAGGCCTGTAGTAATGTGAGAAATGGAGGTGATGCATGCTCCTCATGGGCAGTGACCTCAGCACTATATCCGATCCATGCTAATTCAGATAGAGTTAGTTCGTACCCTCACTACACGGAAGTCTTAAAATTGAAAGGGATTCAATTTCCGATGACAATGCGCCAGATCCCTAACTTTGAGAAGCAGAATGAAGTCTCCATCAACGTGTACATCTTGGATAAAAGTGGAAAGTCATTCAATACATTACCTACCTACCTCACGAAGGAGAAGAGGGGTAGACACGTTAACCTCTGCTTATTCAAGATCGTTACTTTGGGAAGGAAGGAGAAGATGGCGATGATGCGACCCAAATTCGATTTCATCACGTTTGGATCAAAGATCTATCACGCCTGGTTTCTTCGCAGCTGAGTAAACATGATGGACAGAAATATTTTTGCGAACGATGCCTCCATTACTTCCTCTCTGAGGAAAAGTTAGGTGAACATACTGAAGACTGTGAGAAGCTGAATAGCTGTAAGGCTAAGATGCCTGAAGTTGGAAAGAATATCCTGATATTCAGAAATTTTAAGATTTGAGTGAAAGCTCCATTTGTGGTATACGCAGATCTGGAAAGCGTTCTTAGCCCCACTTTAGACCCGAAAAAGCTGCAGCAACATATGCCTGCAGCTATTGGATATTATATGAAATGTTCACATGAAGATACCCTATCCTTCTATCGAGCCTATCGCGGCGAGAATTGTATGAGTTGGTACGCAGATCAGATGAAGGCACAGTTTTCTGGTGTCCATATGACATCGATATGACGCAAGATGACGAAATTTCATTCAGAGGGGCGAGCTGTTGTCATATTTGTGAGCAGCCATTCTCGGAAGCTGATAAAAAAGTGCGAAATCACAACCACCTCATACCATTGAGAAATTATCGAGGAACAGCACATGAAGGTTGCAATATGAACTATCAGGATACGCATGTTGTTCCGGTAGTTTTTCATAATCTCAGCAATTATGATGCCAACTTTATCATCGAAGATATGGCCTCACGGATGGAGGGAAAATCGACCTACTCTCGATAACCAAGGAGAAATATATAAGTTTCACTAAACATGCGGATGATACCTCCATTCAATTGAGGTTCATAGATTCAATAGATTTATGAATTCCTCCCTCGATAAGTTGGCATCATACTCGAATGATTATCCAAATTCAAAATGCCAGTTTGGAGAACTTGGCGATGAGCAATTGATGCTTTCAACGAAGAAGGGGGTAATGCCCTATGATTACATCGACTCTTTTCATCATTTTTCTGAATCTTTTTTACCACCTATTGATGCTTTCTGCAATAAATTGGAGGATAAACCGTGCCCTCGAAGACTATACCAGCGAGCCCAGCATGTATGGGAAAAATTTGGATGTCAAAACTTGGGACGATATGTTGATTTGTACATGAAGACGAACATAATGCTACTAGCTGATGTTTTTGAACAATTCAGAACTAGCTGTCATCAAACATACAATCTGGATGCTGCGCACTACTTTACACTGCCCGACTTCACTTGGGATGCGATGCTCAAACATACGAAACAAGAATTAGAGCTTCTCATAGATCTCGATATATTCCTATTCGTTGTGAAAGGGATTAGAGGTGGACCCAGTCAAGTCTGTTCTAAGCGTAGAGCTCACGCCAACAATAATTATATGCCAAATTATAACCCATCGAAAGCTGATTCTTATTTGATGTATTATGACGTCAATAACCAGTATGGTTGAGCCATGAGCCAAGCTCTTCCATATGGCGGATTTGAATGGTGTGATACAAATATTGACGTTACTACGGTTCCAGATGATTCTGATGTAGGATATATTTTAGAAGTCGATTTGGAGTACCCCAAACATGTGCATGTCCAACATAAAGATTTACCTTTCTGCCCCCTACATATCGATCCTCAAACATGTAACGCCCTCGCTTCATCAAATGCTCCATCGAAATTGTTGGCAACGCTTCACCCTAAGGAGAAGTATGTGATCCTTCACCGCAGTCTCAAGCAAGCGTTAGCAAACGGTTTGATCCTAACTAAAATTCATCGTGCCTTGAATTTTAGCAAGTTTCATGGTTAGAAGCATACATGGATCTGAATACTTACCTCCGGAAGGCTGCGAAAAATGAGTTTGAGAAGAACTTATTCACATTAATGAATAATGCGGTGTTCGGTAAGACGATGGAGAACATGCGTAAAAGAGTGAATGCTCGCTTACTAACCAAGTGGGCTGGAAGGTACGGTGCTGAATCATAAATTTCTAAGTCCGAGTTCAAGAGTTGCACCATCTTCAACGAGAATTTGGTGGCTGTTGAGCTGAACAAGTTGAAAGTATGGTTGAATAAACCTATTTATGTGGGTATGTCGATTCTGGATTTGGACAAGATAACCATATACGACTTCCATTATGGGTATGTTTCAGACGATTGGTGATAGCTATTCAGTGTTGTATACAGATACAGACTCTCTTATCTATGAGTTGAGAAAAGATCCTTATGATGTGATGAAGCGCGACCGCCATCAATACTTCGACACCAGCGACTATCAGCCTGATAACGTCTATGATATTCCACTCGTCAATGAGAAATTATGAGGAAAATTGAAGGACGAAAACGGAGGAACTCCTATGACCGATTTTGTGGGCCTACGATCCAAATTATACGCAATAAAGGTTTCAACTACTGATGATGATGTTAGTGTGAAGCTTCATGAACTGAGAGAAGCTGGATATGACGAGACCGAAATAGAGCAAATAATTCGGAATTATGGGGTAACGAAAAAAGCAAAAGGAGTAAAATTTTCCGTTGTCAAAAACCCTATAAATTTCAACGACTATATTGAGTGTCTTGAAAAGTGGAAAGAAGCATCGGTCACTCAAAATCTGATTAAGGGTGAAAAAAATAAAGTGTTCTCCGTAAGCCAAGAGAAGGTCGCTTTATCTCCTAACGACGATAAACGGTACTTGATGCGTGGATCTTTTGATACGCTTCCCTGGGGGCATTATACAATCTCAAATATGATGATGAAGATAGATTAAGGATTATTAGTTAAATATATTAACATTTAGATATAGTTGCAATATTATATCGTAGGGATTTATGATTCTTGATTAGTTTGAAGAACATTTAACGTTATTATACAACTGTTGTGAGCAGCTTATATGAAGGACAAGTACAGATTTGTGATTGGTTGACGTTCCATTTACGATGGAGGAAAATATATGTATGCAGCCCAGCATGTTGATAATCTGCAAGATTGGCTTCTCAACATCATACTCCCAAAATGAAAATGTGCTTTTTCAAATAAATGATATAATACATATCGATATTTCATTTCTCATCCACCTCACACGTGGTTTGTAGGCCTCCTGAGGACGCTTTCCACTTTATCAAAGAAGCAACGAGCCATAGGTTCTACCTCTTGGGTGGTTGGGAAACGGAATTGATCTCCATAAAACTTCTTGCTTATACCTATGTTTCCACCGAACTTGATTAGACCCGCGAAAATAAAAATATTTTTATCATTATAACTTTTACGTAACTGTCTGTATGTATGTATATATAAACACTTCAACGTATGAAGTGTCTGAAACACTGAAATGTGTCTGAATGTTGGAACACGTGTCTGAATGTTGAAGCACGTGTCTGAACACGTTTCCGAATATTGAAGCACGTGTCTGACACACGTGTCTGAATGTTGAAGCACGTGTCTGAACACGTGTCTGAATATTGGAGCACGTGTCTGAAACACGCCATGAAACATGTGTATGAGTGTACTACCTATTCACTTTTTACACTAAATGTATTCAACAGTGTTATAACTTCAATTTTATCTCAGTAGAAATTCAAATCAGTGTGATGAATAATGAGTAGATATCATTACTACTCGCATCTTATTCTTCAACTGACCATCATAGTTCGTGAACTATGGTCCCAGAATTGAATCAGTTACTGTCGGCGGTTTAATGCAGCGACGTCATCATCATTCGTAAACTACGGTCGCCGGATTGAATCAGTTACTGTCACCGTGTTGAAGCAGTGACGTCATCATCGTTCGTGAACTATGGTCGCCGGGTTGAATCAGTCGCCAATGACGTCATCATCGTTCGTAAACTATGGTCGCCAGATTGAATCAGTTACTGTCGGCGGTTTAATACAGCGACGTCATCATCGTTCGTAAACTATGGTCACCGGATTGAATCAGTTACTGTCATTGGCTTGGAGCAGTGACGTCATCATCGATCGTAAACTATGATCGCCAGATCTTCAGTTCGATAAAACACCACTTACTCTCCAAAAAACAACCTCACATTCCATTGAAGACTCACGCATGGTAGATACCTCGCTGAAGACCTGCGTGATAGACATCATTATACCTGCACACTCTGAATAACCTCACATTTCATCTACACACCCGCCTCGTTGGAGACTGCACCTTGTTCACAGCTTCATTCAAATCCACGCGACTAACGTCATGCATGAACAATCTGTATAACCTCACATTCCATACCTCCTTGAAGTCCCCCACGTGACAGACTCCATTTTTGTATACTGAAAATAATATATATATATATATATATATATATATATATATATATATATATATATATATATATATATATATATATATATACATGTTTTCTCGTCAAGGTGAGATCCGTATATTTTGTGGACAACCCGAGATCCACTATATGGAAACAATTTTTTAGATCTATTTTATCGGGGCAATGCAAATAGATACATGCTTCGCAGGAATTACGAGAGAGGGGAAACAATTTCTCAATTTGAAATATACATATATATAAGTACCAGGTAGAGTTCCGTTACAGATACATTCAAGACGAGATCCAAAGTTGTATATTAAGAAATTTTTGGTATAGGTGAGATCCGGCGGTGTTGCCGGTCCAACTCATACTTTATTCATTTGTACGTCTAGCAATATCTCTGTACATACAAAGCTTTATGAATCACTACCAATTTTTGATTAATGGAGTAACTATATTAGTACCAACCTCTTCCAATGTGGTAAGAATATACTAACTATAAGTATAATAATAAATATAAACACCTTAAAAACTTCCCTGTTCATATAGGGTAATAATATTTATGCCAATAATATTACTATATGCTCGCAATATTCACATATTTCGTTACCCTATGACTATTGAAGTTCATCTCGGAATGTCTTATTTTTTTATTTGTTGTTCATTATTTCTTATTAACAAAACTTGCAACACTTGCAACTCACACGTGTCATAATACTTCTGACAATGTTGATATGCAACGGAACATGTTGAGTATATCAAAGTTCAATAAGTGTAATCTCGATTTTAATTCTGTTGAAATCATTTCCTGAATTATAATTTTGATTTCCAAGAGTTCATTTCAATTACAAAATAAAAGCAAATGTTCTTCATAAGGGTGATCTCCAGAAATACTATTGTTATTGAAATATAAATTGAATTATAACTATTGAAATCTACCTAGATATTAGCAAAAATTAACAAAATTTGTGAGAGATTTTGATAAAATTTATTCGGGAGCATCACAAATATGACCTAATATAATTAACTGATGAATGCGAATAACAATCGATCGGGCTTTCGCGCGCTAAAGACGGGTGTCGCACCGTATCGTTTGACTTTATTAGCATCCACGCTTCCCGCGATATTATTGCTGAATTGAAGTTATGTTATTGCAGACATAATATTACTGGTTATTGTAGTGATTAGTTACCAAATAGTTGAAATGTTGCGGGGACAAAAGATAGTAGAACTACTAAAAAAGACTGAATCATGCTAATCGAATTCAATTTCATTGAAAAACTGCTAAATATCCAAAAATTTTGAAATAGAAGCTCTTATACCCAATGATTCATGTAATAAGTTTCATACCCAATGATATTTACTACATGCTCTCAGTATGGAAATGTTCATTCCCATCTACAAGTATTGCAGTTCATCTGGAAATGTCTTATTTACTTGTCGTTTGTTTTATCCATTACTTGAAGAGCCAATCTGCAAAATCATTGCAAACCAATATTTCACTTCTACAAATCTCAAGGATTCCAAGCTTATACATATTTAATATACTAATTTCAATAAAGAAAAACGTCAACATGTACAAGAAAATCAATGATTACATTCTCATGATAGTAGATCTGATGAAGAATACATTTCTCTCCAGACTTTCAGTAGCAAAAACACTCGTTTATAAAGGTTCAAAAGGTTTTGACAATATTTTTGAAATTCTGCCTCTGGCTTATAAGATATTTTTTTATGACAGATGAATAAACTGTACATCAAAACAAACGAACATAACACTCGAATGAATTATCATCAAGTAGTTGATGTCACATACAGAGCATCCATCAATTAGGCCTCAATTCAAGGGATTTCTCTTATCCTGTATATTGAGTAATGTACTGTGACCCCTATATAAAACGAAATATACTTGAATCATAACATTTTAATTATATGTGAAAGCTTGAGAAATAGGACACATTAACACAGATGTCTACTATATTTTCGTCTTTACGTTCGTTGCGGTTTCACGACCGTCATCAGAAGAGGTTCGAAAACTAATTAACATGAACTAAAGCGCGGGATTTCTCCAACTTATTTTACTGAGCACGTCATCAATTAAAATGTCTACGTCGCATCAATGAACGAAACTCGAATAATTCCAATAGTAACACATTATAACGTGTCACTGTCATGCTCGAAACCTGCCGAATTCCTTCCTACCAGACTTCATTTTTTAATCGATCTACGAAGTTGTGGACCTAGTGAGGTCTTTCCTCATGCCTATAACCTCGATATCTTGAAGAAAAATATCAATGCCTATCTCATCTTCCTACTCCCGCTGCTGGCTCAGACGATGTTCTCCGAACATCATAGGATCCCTCTATTGTAGTAAAAGGATAAAAAAAAATTTTAATTGTTTTCAAATTTCGCACTAAGGAAATGAACTGCCGGTTTATTTGTTGTACAACTAACCCCTGTTACGTTGTGTCTTGGTGTCTTCCTTACTATAATTATACCGAATTCCACACACCTACCTTTTTATGTCAGTAGTGCTTACACTTCCTAGAGACACATTCACAATTCCCCGGGTATTCAGTCCGTTCTTCGTAGATCGTTTCTCGATATTTCCTGCATAATGTTATTCTACTACATATGTTACATATTGATATATAATATTGGTGCGCCTACCCACAATTTATCAAAATTTTGATCAAAATCTATCAATAATATAAAAGGGAAAAATGAATTTTATGTGAACGACTCATGGAATTAAAATGAGTTTGAAAAAAATCAATCCGTACCCGTGAATCATCATCTAATTCCCTTGGATTTTGTATCTTCATTTATAAATGTACGAATCGTTTTGGCATTGAGTAGCATCAGAAAACGTTGAGCAGAAACTGAAAACCACACACCTCTAGATCAATCGGAATTTATAAATGCATTACAGTTTTGCTTAGAATGCTCTTATTTTCAATATGGCGAGCAATATTTTGGACAAATATTCGGTACAGCAATGGGACCCTATTTCAACTACTATTGCTAACCTTGTTATGGAATGCCTAGAGGAATCTGTTATAAATTCATAAGATTTTCAACCAGTATTCTTTGAACGGTATGTAGATGATTGCCTTATGTGTGTTTCCAATGATAAAATTCAGTACGTGATTAATAAATTTAACAATTTCCACTGTAAACTTCAATTTACTTGTGAAATAGAAGTGAACCAAAACATACATTTCCTAAATATGAACATTAGGCATGATGAAGATGAAAAATAAAAAATTTCGTGATTTACTAAAGAAGTTTGATCTCAACGTTATCTTCACTTCAATTCCGTTGCACCAACATGTTTTAAAAAAAGTGTTATAAACAGTCTTACAGATCACGCGGTCAAATTGTCCCACGCAAAGGACCGTCCCAAAAATTTAAAATTGTTCGTAGTACACTGGAAATGAATGGCTACCTAGAAAGATTTTTCAATCCTATCATTAAAGGAAGAATAAACAAAATGTATAATGAATCGTCATTTATAAATAACATGAAACGTAATACAGACAATTGACCTCAGAGAAAATTAGGAAATATTTGAAAAAGTGTGATATAAATGTCGCGCATGAGCCTACTAGCTGTGTTTAAGATATTTCTCAAATCTGAAACCTTTAATACCTAAAGATAAACAAACCCACACAGTGTACAAATTAAATTGTTTAGTTTGCGATGGGACTTAAACTGGAATCTCTAAACAATATTTACAAAAAAGAATGTATGCCCATAAGTATAGCACAAGAAACAAAAACTCAGAAAATTCCACCGCCCTTCCTAAACACTGCTTTGATTATAACCATCTATTCAATTATCATTAGCATTATAAAAATGTAAATATTTCAACTAAGGAAACCGATTATAATAAAAGATCTATCCTGGAGATTCACATAAGACGTGACTCTAAATCTGTAAATCATAGGACAGATATTCAGACACTAAGTCAGATGTATACTAACTTAATTGATTGAAACTCTTGCAAATTCCTACATGCGTCTTTATAATGTTAAAAGTATATTTTAGGTAGAATGTAAAAGTATCTTTCCAATAACTGACAAACCTTTTCCTATTAGCTCGTAAATCTTAACATCTGTATTGAAAGTGGATACTTGAACCAAATATTCTCGTTTGTAGTCGTTCATAGAATTTGTTGACGTGAGCTTGCATTTTTTGAGAGTACTGCCCAACAGTGAATTTTTGATATTCATACTTATAACATTGATGTGTTACAATGTCGATTGTTCATATTTCTGTTCGTTTCGGCGATATGGGAATTTTAATTGGAATTGGTGCAATAAAGACGCTTTGTGTTAATACAATTAGTTGTAAGTAATCCGGTTATGGACACAATAAGTCTTCTGATGATGGTCGTGAGACCAAAATGTATGGAAAGACGAGAAAATATAAAGCATAAGTGTTAATGTGAACTATTTCCCGAGAATTTATATATAATCTTGAAATAATCGTAATATTTGCTGAATCGTTGCTCCTGATGTACAAAATGTTATGATATAACATTTCACGGTCATGAACGTGATGTATGAATTCTTCCTTGGATCAGCAAAATTCCGTGGTGTAGGTCGACGTTGACATTAATTCTTCCAGTTAAACATTACTGGAACGATGACTTCTATTCATTTTAAAATTGATGTTTGAAATTTTGGTTATTTGAGTTCACAGACTTTTGAGCCTCAAATTTAACATTTGTTTTCACAATCTACCTAGACTGTGCAACAACTCTATTTCCTTGTTATTTGTTGCTCTTTATTGAAGGCAACACATAATCTGCTGTCTTGAGGATAGTATTTTTATGAAACATTTCAGAATTTAAATTTATACAACATAAAATTATCTAAGCATTTATATAATTGAAACTAAAATTAACCTGTGCGCCTTCACATTTCTCATACAGATAGATATAAATACCTGTTCGAAGTTCTTCAGTTGGTTTCACTGCTGTGCCATGAATGGCATCGTCATAATCCCCCTGATGTTTCTTTTCAATCTCCCATGATGGTTTTTCCATCACCATTCCCGTTAGTTCTTTGTTCGCTGCCTTAGTAATTTGCATGATGATAAATAAATGAAATTGGTACTCACTGGTTACCAATATTGACTGTGCGTCAGCTGAATATGATTTGGTCATGTAGTGAAGTAAGAGATAATTGGCTTAGAGTTTGTTTCATGAGACAAGTACTGGCATTTTGTGCTCCGTAGAGAGCATCGTCTTAATTTATTATGGGTACTGAATCGATCTGAGTTAATTACCCAGTGAATTCTGAATGCGAATTATTCACAATTATTCCTTCATATCCACAATAATTAAATATTGAATGTTCTCTTACTACTTACATGTACAGTTTAATAGAAACGAAAATGTGCACATATTCAATATACAGCTTATTTCGCTTGTTAAATAAATTTATTCATCAAATTAATGGAAATCTAAAAGTTTAGAATGAATTTTCATGCCATAATGAAAAATTTTATTCAATAATATTTCGTTTGTTTTTGTATCCAGTAATTATGTTTTAACGTGTGTCTGTTGCCCCGTATATTGGGTAATGTAATATTCCTCTATGTACTACAGAATCAAATCAAACGTCAAGACTATCTGTTATTGTCACAGGTAATGTGAGGTTGTATATTGTATGTCGTGACATCACTTGTGAAATTATGAAGCAAAAAATATATCATTCATATATTATATATATAGAAAATTAAATCAGAAAATTAAATCCAGAAAGTCTATCTCGAGTCTAATTGAAATCTAGATTGAAATATAATTACCTATTGAAATCTACCTGGACACTAGCAATAATGAAGTAAATATGTAAGAGATACTGTTGAATTCGATTTGGAAGCATGACAAATACATCCTTATTGTCCTATTTTGAAACATTTCAACAACGTATTTCTAATGTTTTAGCCCAGGAGTATCAGTCTCCGTAATAATTTATAATGAATAAATTATTAGTAAAGCGAGAAAATCAAACTCAGCTGATGTTAATGATAATACCTCTCTTTCATTTCACGTATTTCGTTGTCTACAGCGTTGCCGCTACGAGAGGATCTCGTGTAGTGCATAAAATAGCTATTTGCTTGAGTATTGTGAAGCGCCACCTTCATCAATTTCCATGAACTATGATTGTATAAGAGGTGAAATAATGAGTAAAAATGAGATCCATTGAAAATTTTAAACTTTGTTTCTATGAACATTAATAACGAAAATGGTGACGATATACACTCGAAACAAAACGAGATCCGAAATCGGATCTCACCTTACAAAACGGATCTCCATTTGTATAGAAAATATATATAACAGATCTCATCTTGTCGTAATACATATATATATATATATATATATATATATATATATATATATATATATATATATATATATATATATATATATATATATATATATATATATATATATATATATATATATATATATATATATATATATATATATATATGTATATATATATATACCAAGAAAACATACAAATATATATATATATATATATAAATATATATGTAGAACTGGATTCTCGGGTATTGATCCGCGTTGTGTGGTTTCGGTCCTCAGAAGGACCAATTTCACGACGTTTCGGCAAAGTCGCATTTGCCATCTTCAGGTGATTCGACCGTAGAGTCTGGAAAATCTAGGCGAACTTTTTCCAGACTCTACGGTCGAATCACCTGAAGATGGCAAATGCGACTTTGCCGAAACGTCGTGAAATTGGTCCTTCTGAGGACCGAAACCACACAACGCGGATCAATACCCGAGAATCCAGTTCTACACATTACGTCCGCGAGAACCTAAGAAGAAACATAAATATATATATATATATATATATATATATATATATATATATATATATATATATATATATATATATATATATATATATATATATATTTATATGTAGAACTGGATTCTCGGGTATTGATCCGCGTTGTGTGGTTTCGGTCCTCAAAAGGACTGTTCGCCTAGATTTTCCAGACTCTACGGTCGAATCACCTGAAGATGGCAAATGCGACTTTGCCGAAACGTCGTGAAATTGGTCCTTTTGAGGACCGAAACCACACAACGCGGATCAATACCCGAGAATCCAGTTCTACACATTACGTCCGCGAGAACCTAAGAAGAAACATATATATATATATATATATATATATATAAACAAGTTTTAAAGTTTCTTTGCCTAATTGGCCACTATCGTGTATGTAACTTAAGAGATATAGAATTAAATTTTCTGAATTATGAAGATAACTTAGATAATTTAACATAGGATTATAAAGATGAATAAACGTAAAAGATTGAACCATAGGCGGGATTCGAACCCACATTTCTGGATTTCTAGTCCAGGGTGTTAACCAATTACACCACTTCGGTCCTGTTAGATTTTTATATTTTTGTAAATATAAACCTCTGAAAGGATAGTAGATCATTGATGAACACAATGCGATTCGATGCCCTACCATAGATCAACTATTCACGCACATTCATCTGAAGTTCAGTCGTTTTTTGAAGTAAGGATTGTAGGTTAGTACTGCTATGGTTGGCAGTTACTTGACAGTTCTTATTCAAATGACAGCATCCCGGTTCTTATATATTTCAATAGAACTGACTGAGAATTGTTCTGGTTAATTATAAACAAGTTTTAAAGTTTCTTTGCCTAATTGGCCACTATCGTGTATGTAACTTAAGAGATATAGAATTAAATTTTCTGAATTATGAAGATAACTTAGATAATTTAACATAGGATTATAAAGATGAATAAACGTAAAAGATTGAACCATAGGCGGGATTCGAACCCACATTTCTGGATTTCTAGTCCAGGGTGTTAACCAATTACACCACTTCGGTCCTGTTAGATTTTTATATTTTTGTAAATATAAACCTCTGAAAGGATAGTAGATCATTGATGAACACAATGCGATTCGATGCCCTACCATAGATCAACTATTCACGCACATTCATCTGAAGTTCAGTCGTTTTTTGAAGTAAGGATTGTAGGTTAGTACTGCTATGGTTGGCAGTTACTTGACAGTTCTTATTCAAATGACAGCATCCCGGTTCTTATATATTTCAATAGAACTGACTGAGAATTGTTCTGGTTAATTATAAACAAGTTTTAAAGTTTCTTTGCCTAATTGGCCACTATCGTGTATGTAACTTAAGAGATATAGAATTAAATTTTCTGAATTATGAAGATAACTTAGATAATTTAACATAGGATTATAAAGATGAATAAACGTAAAAGATTGAACCATAGGCGGGATTCGAACCCACATTTCTGGATTTCTAGTCCAGGGTGTTAACCAATTACACCACTTCGGTCCTGTTAGATTTTTATATTTTTGTAAATATAAACCTCTGAAAGGATAGTAGATCATTGATGAACACAATGCGATTCGATGCCCTACCATAGATCAACTATTCACGCACATTCATCTGAAGTTCAGTCGTTTTTTGAAGTAAGGATTGTAGGTTAGTACTGCTATGGTTGGCAGTTCAATCTTTTACGTTTATTCATCTTTATAATCCTATGTTAAATTATCTAAGTTATCTTCATAATTCAGAAAATTTAATTCTATATCTCTTAAGTTACATACACGATAGTGGCCAATTAGGCAAAGAAACTTTAAAACTTGTTTATAATTAACCAGAACAATTCTCAGTCAGTTCTATTGAAATATATAAGAACCGGGATGCTGTCATTTGAATAAGAACTGTCAAGTAACTGCCAACCATAGCAGTACTAACCTACAATCCTTACTTCAAAAAACGACTGAACTTCAGATGAATGTGCGTGAATAGTTGATCTATGGTAGGGCATCGAATCGCATTGTGTTCATCAATGATCTACTATCCTTTCAGAGGTTTATATTTACAAAAATATAAAAATCTAACAGGACCGAAGTGGTGTAATTGGTTAACACCCTGGACTAGAAATCCAGAAATGTGGGTTCGAATCCCGCCTATGGTTCAATCTTTTACGTTTATTCATCTTTATAATCCTATGTTAAATTATCTAAGTTATCTTCATAATTCAGAAAATTTAATTCTATATCTCTTAAGTTACATACACGATAGTGGCCAATTAGGCAAAGAAACTTTAAAACTTGTTTATAATTAACCAGAACAATTCTCAGTCAGTTCTATTGAAATATATAAGAACCGGGATGCTGTCATTTGAATAAGAACTGTCAAGTAACTGCCAACCATAGCAGTACTAACCTACAATCCTTACTTCAAAAAACGACTGAACTTCAGATGAATGTGCGTGAATAGTTGATCTATGGTAGGGCATCGAATCGCATTGTGTTCATCAATGATCTACTATCCTTTCAGAGGTTTATATTTACAAAAATATAAAAATCTAACAGGACCGAAGTGGTGTAATTGGTTAACACCCTGGACTAGAAATCCAGAAATGTGGGTTCGAATCCCGCCTATGGTTCAATCTTTTACGTTCATTCATCTTTATAATCCTATGTTAAATTATCTAAGTTATCTTCATAATTCAGAAAATTTAATTCTATATCTCTTAAGTTACATACACGATAGTGGCCAATTAGGCAAAGAAACTTTAAAACTTGTTTATAATTAACCAGAACAATTCTCAGTCAGTTCTATTGAAATATATAAGAACCGGGATGCTGTCATTTGAATAAGAACTGTCAAGTAACTGCCAACCATAGCAGTACTAACCTACAATCCTTACTTCAAAAAACGACTGAACTTCAGATGAATGTGCGTGAATAGTTGATCTATGGTAGGGCATCGAATCGCATTGTGTTCATCAATGATCTACTATCCTTTCAGAGGTTTATATTTACAAAAATATAAAAATCTAACAGGACCGAAGTGGTGTAATTGGTTAACACCCTGGACTAGAAATCCAGAAATGTGGGTTCGAATCCCGCCTATGGTTCAATCTTTTACGTTTATTCATCTTTATAATCCTATGTTAAATTATCTAAGTTATCTTCATAATTCAGAAAATTTAATTCTATATCTCTTAAGTTACATACACGATAGTGGCCAATTAGGCAAAGAAACTTTAAAACTTGTTTATAATTAACCAGAACAATTCTCAGTCAGTTCTATTGAAATATATAAGAACCGGGATGCTGTCATTTGAATAAGAACTGTCAAGTAACTGCCAACCATAGCAGTACTAACCTACAATCCTTACTTCAAAAAACGACTGAATTTCAGATGAATGTGCGTGAATAGTTGATCTATGGTA
Source organism: Endomychus coccineus (assembly GCA_958510875.1). Taxonomy (NCBI): domain Eukaryota; kingdom Metazoa; phylum Arthropoda; class Insecta; order Coleoptera; family Endomychidae; genus Endomychus; species Endomychus coccineus. The sequence continues at coordinate 163,674,828 of OY294067.1, read as the reverse complement.
GGGCATCGAATCGCATTGTGTTCATCAATGATCTACTATCCTTTCAGAGGTTTATATTTACAAAAATATAAAAATCTAACAGGACCGAAGTGGTGTAATTGGTTAACACCCTGGACTAGAAATCCAGAAATGTGGGTTCGAATCCCGCCTATGGTTCAATCTTTTACGTTTATTCATCTTTATAATCCTATGTTAAATTATCTAAGTTATCTTCATAATTCAGAAAATTTAATTCTATATCTCTTAAGTTATATATATATATATATATATCTATATGTTCAAAATGATTGAAATCGCATTTTGTAATATAGCGATCGCTTTAAAATAAGGTACAGACAGCTCGAATGAACGTCATGAAAGTGATTCACTTATAAACATTCCGTTTTGAGAAATGCTTATGCAGAAGATATCATTTCCATACTGTATAACATCCCATCTATGCACCCACTTCTATGAAGGAGCAGCAGCAGCCCTCCCACGATACTTCGATGAAGAGCTGCGTGACAGCCTCTTTCAGAAATCACGTGACTGTCGACATACACAAACAACGCCATTATAACTCTTTCAAAAACCCTGTGGCTGACGCTATGAAGAAGCAGCCTCACATTCCATACCTCGCTGTAGGCCCCGTGACATACACTTCGTCCCCTTCGTGTTTAGACACCCACACGGCTGACGTGATGTACAAACATCTACCTGTATATGCACCATATAGACTGCAATATACTCACACTCATCACTCGGGCCGGATATCATGGGTTATATCTACAACATTAAAATCACTTGTTCTCAAGTCCTCCATAGCTGAGTCGTTAAGGTGTTGGCTTTGGAATTAATTTTTCGGGTTCGATTCTCGTGTGTGTAGAGAAATATTTCATTTTCAGTGGAAGTGTTTATATACTGCATTAAATTGTTTCAAGTCCTCCGCGGTTAAGCCGCCTAACTTTGGGCTTTATTTCCCGGGTTCGAATCTCGGTGTGTGTAGAATGTGAGTACACAGATGACTAGTTCACAGACTTCAGATTATCTATCACAGATTGTTCAGACCATAGTGTAACGGGTTGCGTTACGAGATAGTATAGAACTTGGTAATAAACAGATTAGATTTCTTTTCGGCTAGCAAACTTGTCATATAATTATTTAAAGACATCTGCCGGTCATTAAAACATCGACCATGGAAATCAGCATTCCAGATGTGTGATGTCGCTAAATATAGCGAAGTGGGAGGTAGAATAACGGAAGTCGAAGAGAATTCATTGTGGTGTCGAGATTTATGTTTCATATTCTTTACATGCATTTTCTTAATTTTTGCTTCCGAAATATGATGCACATCAGGCTACATATAATTTGATTTAGATTTGTTATTAAACGTTTGGATGTACAGTACCTGAATGTGATTATATTTCGGAGGAAGTTTTACTCGACTTATCCTAAGACACACAATCAGATTTGCATTTAGCATGATCCCAGGTATATCATTTCCATCATTACTGGGATTGTTGTAGTCATTGTATGAAATTACTCTAACGAGACGTGGGCAGTTGATGCAGACAATATTTAATTTCCACCTTTTTACTTGACCCCGCAATTTGTGTACATGGTAGTTGCGCAATTTTGTAGATCGCCATTTTGTTATCATAGTACAAGATACATAGGGTGGTCTTATTAAACCAACGTGCAGTAAAGATTGATAACGGTGAACACGAAACAAATAACCTAATTACTGCTTATTAGGTATACATATATTTATGACACTGTCACGCCGTTTGGGAGTTAATACAGTTTACATTATCGATCCACGTGTACAATTCATTTCAAGCAAACCAGAATTTTATGCTAACTAGCAAATTTCAACCTTTCAAATAATATTCTTTCAGATACAATTTTAATTATTATTCTTTCAGTCACATGTTAACTTTTTGCCGATTTTAAAAATCAATTGTGATCGTTTATTTCTTTCAGATTAAATTAAATTTTCGCCTAAATTGATATCTCGTCAAGATATCCATTTTGTAATAGTGTTTTCGCAATTTGAGAAAGATAGCATTATCGGTTGTGGATTCACCTGGTTATTCCAACCGACGGTGTTGCTTGTCCTTTTGATCTCAAGTCAGGTACTGTTCGTTCTTTGTAATTACAGGGTTTGAACGTCTGAGGTTCCTGACCCCTTCACTCCAGGGCGGTTTAGTGACTTACCTGACAGGACCGACTTCCAGTTCCTACGAGTTCAAAGGAGGGTAACATTTTCTTGTTTGAATGACCATAATTTCATTTTCTGATTTTGTTGTTTATCCGAAGTTGTATTCCACTAATTTTTATAGAATTGTTCGAGGTCTAATTCAATTCCTCTTATTGGATATTTCGTTTTTTTCGTGTTCACTCTTCAAAACTTTATAGTTTACCTTTTGTGTAGTTAAAGCTATAGTTTTTGTTACCCACTTATAGATTTTGAATTTGGAAGTGTTTACTTCTGATTTGGGTTTGAATTTTCAATAATTGCCTAAGTTAATTTGGGATCTGCTGGTCCATGTTATGACAGGTTTGGAAATTGACCCTGGTATGCAATTTTGGTAGGTCTATCCTCTTAGTGTTGCAACACTCAAGAGTAGACTGATTTATAGGGAGTTATTGTCTGGAAAACGTATATTTTCAGAAATAAGCTCCAATTTTTGAGTCAATCCTAGAGCAGGCAATTTTTAATTTGGGATCATAGGGTCCATTTGTTGCTGAAATTGGGGGTGCCCATGAGTTTTTTGTGAAAGTAGAAAATATAAATTGGATTTAAAGTCTCCTTCCCTAGAGTCTTCATGAATTAAACTCATTGTAATAACGAGTTGAATTTTTCCAATGTTACAACATTGAGTCTACAGGCTCATAGGTTGTAAAAAGTGAAAAAACTCGGTTATTTTTATAGGTTATAGGTAATAGCATATCTTGGGGGTACATCTACTATAGTTGATTCAATTTTTTAGTTTCTCTTGATTATTATCTTACCTTTTTCATAGACCAAATGATTGTGATGATTCTTATTGATATATTTTTATAGCTTAGCACATATGAGCATTTTTCTTTATCTTTTGTGTCAGTTCCTACATTTGAAATGATAGGATTTGTAAGATTTCTGGTTAAACCAGTTTTCTTTGAATTTTTTTTTGCTCTTTTGAAAAATTATGAAGCTTCACTTCAAATTTTTAATTACCTCTTGTTTAGTGTTGTATGATATACATTCACTATTGTAGTCCGGAGTGTAAGGGACTTTAATCAAAGATGGCGACTAGTGAGATAATACGTGGTTGTGTGTGCTCGCACTGTAACTTGAAAATTCATCGGTATGATGATACGGTTAATTGTGCTAAGTGTGAAAATAGCATGCATTTACAGTGTATAGACATGAATATGGAAGAATACTACAAGTTGAATGAAAACAAGGAGTTAAAAAAGTGGAAATGTTCCCGATGTGTACTATTATCCAAACCAAGTGAAAAACTTAATGAAAATATACAAGACAATATTCTAAGTATTACACAAGGTAAAAACAATACCAATTATAATAATAAAACTGAAATAGATCAAGTAATAAATATGATCAATATTAAGAACATGTTTAATGAGATTATGATGAACTTTAAAAGTGAAGTAAATAAAACTATATGCGATCTAAAAGAAATAATCGTAGAACAAAAAAATGAAATACACTATCTAGTGAAACAACTGAAAGAACTCACGACTAAGCAAGATGATACTCGGATATCTGAATTGGAAAAAAAAGTAAATATAGATAGAAATGTAAATACAAATAAATCTGAAGAACCTACAAGGGTTAATCAAATCTTGAAGAAGAATGTCCCAAAACATAATACGGTTAAATATGATATCATACACAAACACGATAATGAGATTAAGACTGTTTCTCCAAGCAAAACAGGATCTAAACAGAAAATGGATGAAATTATTGATCTTGGAGCTGGTGAAATTAATACAAGTTTGAATAAGACAGCTAACACAAATAATAACAATGTCAAGGATAGTTGGACTAAAGTAATAAGAAGAAATAGAAAACTAAAAGAGGAGGATACGCCGAACTCAGAAAATGGCGTCAAACAAAAAAAAAGATCTATTCCAATAGTTGGAACCTCAACAAATGATCTATTGAAGACTGTCCCAAAAATTCTTTATTATAATGCTCACATTTCAAGACTGCATCCCGAAACTACAGTAGAGGAAGTACGGCAATTTTTAAATCAAACTATACCAAATGTGACATGTGAAAAACTAAATTCGAAATATCCTAATGTTTATGCGTCTTTCAAGTTGTCCTGTCCAGTCCAATATATGGAACATTTAATGGATCCCAAACTATGGCCAGAGGGAGTAACAGTCAACAAGTTTTTTATGAAGAGAGCTTCAAACAGGAAAATTCCATGAAAACAAGAGTGAAACAAATAAGAACGAAAATTGACGAGAATTGTAATCACAGTAAAGAATCATTCATTATTATTCACCAAAATATTCAGAGTATAAGGAATAAAACAGATGACCTAAACATCTATTTAAATAGTTATAAAGATACTATAAGTTGTATAGCTCTTACAGAACATTGGCTCCATTCTGAAGAGGTAAGTAATATCAATGTTACAGGATATAACATAGCAGCTTGTTTTTCTCGTAAAGACAACCTACATGGAGGTTCTTGTATCCTACTTAAAGATAATATTTTCTCCAAGCAAAGACAAGACATTTCTGTTGAATTAAACTTTGAATGTTGTAGTGTTGAGATACCATCTCTTAAATTGATTATTATATGCATTTACAGACCTCCTAATGGTAACATGCATATATTCTTTGATAAATTAGATGAAATGCTAACGCTTAGTAAAGCAAGCAAATTTCAAATTATTGTATGTGGTGACTTCAATATTAACATGCTTAACATAACCTCAGCATCAAGTATTCAATTGAAAGATATAATGAATTCTTTTGGATTAAATTCTGCAATTGATACCCCTACTAGAATAACAAATCGTTCAGCTACACTGATCGACAATATCTTTGTAAACTTCACAAATTTTGAAGCAAAAAATATTGAATTAGGATTCTCTGATCATCAATCCCAATTTCTATCATTTAATTCAAAACCAGTACCATATACCTATAATAAAGTGGAAAAGAGGATCTTGAATGACTCTATATTAAAGAATATAAACAAAGATTTGATTTACACTAATTGGGACTTCTTATTCTCATATCAAGATACTAATGAAATGTACAATGCCTTTTTGCATAAAATATTAGAAATTACTAACAGTCATAGTTCAAAAAAAATCATTACATGTAATAAATCTAAATTAAGAAATAATCTGTGGATCACTGATGAAATTAAATTTAAGAGTAAAATAAAACAAATATTATTTAAAACTTCTAAAAACACCTCTATTTATAAGACATATGCTAAATCACTCAAATAACTAGTACAAGAGACTAAATTAAGATTTAATGAAAATTACATCACTTCAAGTAACAATAGAATAAAAGCTACCTGGGATATAATAAAATATGAAACAGGGAAAAGTTCAAATTATAAAACATCTGAATGGAAGGAAATTAGTAGTGAAATGGATATGGACACACTAGCAAATAATTTCAATACTCACTTCAAAAATGTAGGTATAGATATAAATACACAAAATACTAAATATGATCTAAATAATATTAAACACACCGTTAACAGCTTTTATTTGGCTCATACAGACGAAAATGAAGTTATATCAACAATTAATTCTATGAAAAATACAAATTCTACAGGATTAGATGAAATATCTGTCAAATTCCTGAAATATTGCTCTTCTAGTGTAGTTAAGCCCCTCTGTCATATAATAAATAAAATATTCGATTCTAGTGTTTATCCAGATAAACTTAAGGAGACAGTCATAATACCGGTACTGAAAAAAGGAGACGTCAAAAATATGAATAACTATAGACCAATCGCCATTATATCCAATATCTCTAAGGTTGTTGAGAAAATAATACATGCGCGAATGATCAACTTTTTAAGCAAATATATAATTATTTCCCATTATCAGAATGGATACTTAAAAAATAGAAATACTGAAAGGGCTGTATTTCAGGCGTTGGCGGAGATTTTAGATGGTCTTAGTAATAAAAATGTTGTAGCAGGAATATTCACAGATTTATCAAAAGCCTTTGATTTAGTTAATCACAATCTGCTGCTGGAAAAATTGCAAAGATACGGTTTTAGAGGTCCCTTCCAAAATTTACTGAAATCTTACCTAACATCTAGGAAGCAAAGTACGAAAATTGTGGATATAGTAACGGGAAAAGAACACTTATCCTCATGGGTATGTCCTGAAGCGGGAGTACCTCAAGGCTCTACAATGGGACCACTTCTGTTTATATTATACGTAAATGAGTTTCCCGAAATTCAAAAAAATGGTATAACTGTACAGTTTGCTGATGACAACTTGAGGGTCATACAAGGAAAAACTATGTACCAACTTGAATATGATATTCAGGACAATATCCAAAAAATGCAACAGTGGTTCACAGATAACTATATGAAATTGAACGTAGACAAAACGAAAATAATAACTTTTTCAGCTAAGGAACTATCAATGATAGAAGTAGAAGTTGATAATGCAACAATTAGTTCTACGAATACAACCAAATTCTTAGGTTTAGAAATAGATTCAAAGTTGAATTGGAAAGCACATGTCCACCGGCTAGCTCCAAAACTTAGTAGTTTTGTTTTTGCTTTGAGAACACTTTCTAACTGTTCCACCCTGAAGGCTTGTCTTGAAGCCTATTATGCATACATATATTCAAAGATTAAGTATGGTATAATAATGTGGGGAAACAGTGTGGATGCAGACAGAATCTTCAAGTTACAGAAAAGGGCTGTTAGAGCAATTTTAGGTTTATCAAACCGACAATCTTGTAGAGATGCATTCAAGGATAATAAAATACTCACCCTTACTGGTATATATATATTAGAAGCATCGTGCTTTGTAAATGAACATCCGGAAGAATTTATAAAATATAAAAAAAATTATTACTATGAAACTCGAAAAAGAGATAATTATGTACCAATGAGTACTCACCTTACACTGGTACAAAAAAATGTAGTTTACTCATTAATCAAAATTTTCAATCATCTTCCTGATGAATTCAAACTTATAACTCCAAAACATGCATTTAAGAAAAAAATAAAATCTCACTTACTAGAAAAATCATTTTATAATCTGAATGAATATTTTGAACGTAGTTTGAGCTGATTATCTCCACTTAATATTCTTAACTGTGATTACTCTTAGATTTATTCATTCTATAATAATGTTCATATTGAATTAAACATTTTAATGTATTACTGAGTCTGAGTACTGTGTTTTTTATATGTGATCTGTTCTTTTTTTATATGATTGTATTAATTATTTGATTAACTTATTATGTAAACTATTGACTTAAATATTTTAATGTATTACTGAGTCTGAATACTGTGTTTTTTATATGTGATCTGTTCTTTTTCTATATGATTGTATTAATTATTTGATTAACTTATTATGTAAAATATTGACTTATTCTACGCTGTAATGGCCTAATCGAATAAAGACCTATTCTATTCTATTCTATTCTAATTTGGACTTACACTGATGCGTAGGATAATTTGAGTAAAAACACCCATTCACTATCGTGAACTAAGTTCACTTTTGTGCCAGCTACTCTATTTTTTTTTGCTTTTTGATATCGGTAGAAGACTAATGTTTTTGTATCCCGAATGTTGGGATTGGGTTTGATTATTTTCAAACTGAACAACACAGTTGCCGGATTATTGATGTGTTTAATAATCGGTTCAGTTGGTTATTTGGTATAAAGTTGTATTGATCCTTTAGTACTCGATTCAGTTGTTTGATTGTTTTGTAATATATATCTTTGTAATTTTTGAGAAGTTACAGTTATAACAATTAATTACCTTCTTACTGAGATTTTTTTTGAGCTGGTACATTATATTTTTTTTGGTTTTGTTAAAATTTGTTCCTTCGGATTAAATCTTTATAGTATATCTAGAATTTGTTGATTAATCTATTTGGAATAGTTTACTGTTATATTTTCGTTAATTTTTTTTTCCTGCAAATGATTTTTGGAATCAGTATTGAGGCTATCAGCCATTACATTACAGTATATTTTTTTGGTTGTTGATTCCTTTTAGTATTTCATTTAGGGATGTTCACTAACGATTGTGAATGATTCATTTTTATAAAATGTATGAAACATTGTAATTTTCATTTTGAATTTTGAGTATCGTAATATTGGGATTGGTCAACCAATATTTATGTGAGGACCACAAACCTTTTCTTAATATCGTGATTCTGGAATTGGTCAACCAGTCTCTACGTCAAGACCGAATTTTTGGTATTTTCTTAAAAATGTTTTGAAGCTCCACTACAAAAATTTTTCTCGTGGTAGAGGGGGAATGTAACGGGTTGCGTTACGAGATAGTATAGAACTTGGTTATGAACAGAATAGATTTCTTTTCGGCTAGCAAACTTGTCATATAATTATTTAAAGACATCTGTCGGTCATTAAAACTTCGACCATGGAAATCAGCATTCCAGATGTGTGATGTCGCTAAATATCGCGAAGTGGCAGGTATTATAACGGAAGTCGAAGAGAACTCATTGTGGTGTTAACCTTTAACAGGGTGAGTCGAGATTTATAATCCATTGTCTTTACATACATTTTTTTAATTTTTGCTTCCGAAATATGATGCACATCAGGCTACATATAATTTGATTGAGATTTGATATTAAACTTCTGGATGTACAGTACCTGAATGTGATTATATTTCGGAGGAAGTTTCACTCGACTCATCCTAGCTCACCCAATCAGATTTGCATTTAGCATGATCCCAGGAATATCTATTTCATCATTACAGGGATTGTTGTAGTCGTTGTATGAAATTACTCTAACGAGACGTCAGCAGTTGAAACAGACAATATTTAATTTCCACCTTTTTACTTGACCCCGCAAATTGTGCACATGGTATTTGCGCGATTTTGTAGATCGCCATTTTGTTATCCTAGTACAAGATACATAGGGTGGTCTTATTAGACAAACGTGCAGTAAATATTGATAAGGTTGAACACGAAACAAATAACCTAATTACTGCTTATTAGGTATACATATATTTATTACACTGTCACGCCGTTTGGGAGTTAATACAATTTACATTATCAATCCACGTGTACAATTCATTTCAAGCGAACCAGAATTTTATGCTAACTAGCAAATTACAACCTTTCAAATAGTATTCTTTCAGATACAATTTAATTATTATTCTTTCAAGTCACATTTTTAGTATTATTAATTAAGTCACATGTTCACTATTTGCTAATTTCAAATATCAATTGTAATCGTTTATTTCTTTCAGATTCAATTAAATTTTTGCCTAAATTGATATATCGTCAAGATATCCATTTTGTAATAGTGTTTTCACAATTTGGGAAAGATAACGTTATCGGTTGTGGAATAACCTGGTTATTCCAACCGACGGTGTTGCTTGTCCTTTTGATCTCAAGTCAGGTACTGTTCGTTCTCTGAAATTACAGGGTTTGAACATCTGAGGTTCCTCACACCTTCACTCCAAGGCGGTTTAGTGACTTTCCTGACAGGACCGACTTCCAGTTCCTACGAGTTCCAAGGAGGGTAACATTTCCTTGTTTGAATGACCATAATTTCATTCTCTGATTTTGTTGTTTATCCGAAGTTGTACTACTTTTTTTTATAGAATCATTCGAGGTCTAATTTGATTCCTCTTATTGGATATTTCGTTCTTTTCAATTTTATAATTGATTTAATTTTATAATTGTTTCCTTAAAATTCAATTTATGTTACAAATTGATTTAATTTTATAATTGTTTTTTTACGAATTCAATATTATTTATATTTCCAATTGGTATTCTAAGAAATTTTTTATTTAATTTTCTTTATAATTCAAATTCTGATGGAATAAATCGAATTGTTAAGTTGAACTTGTATTGTTTTTCTGAATTTCCATCGACTGTTGAACCATCTTGTAGTGATTGTATTCTTGACTGTGAATTCATTCAGTTTTATAGTTTTTTTAAGCAGTTGGCGCTCGGGCAATTCACCAGTCTTGAATCACAAGGCACGTTTCACTACGAGCCCTGAGATTAATTAATTTAAATTGAGCTAGTCGGCCCAATTAAAATCGACCCAAAGCGGGCCCGTTTCAGTGTCGGAGTGTTGAACCACGAGATAAAACATGTGCATGAATGTACTACCTATCAACTCTTTAAACCTAATGTATTCAACAGTCTTATAACTTCAATTTCACAGTGTGATGGATGATGCGTAGATATCATTATCATTATACGCATTTTATTCCTCATCCGAGCATCATAGTTCGTGAACGATGATCGCCAGTGTAACGTTCCGCCGAGCGTTGTGTTTTTGTAATAATAAATCTGAACTTACTCCAGATTGCTCTAGATTTGATATTTCCCAAATAAGTGAATAGGTTCGGAATCATATCTCACTGCTTGTAACACTTGAACTTGTAACAGTCGGCTGGGTATTATTTCAGGTAGCGTTAATACCTCATCGACGTTTTATATAAATTTGAAAATTGTTTGTTGGAACCTGTTCGGGTATCAGAGATCTTAGTTGATCCGTGTAACCTTGAGGTTCTTTTAAGCTGCCACCACTGGGTGTCTTTTTCAACCCACCTAGGAGCTGTTTTTGACTATGAGGCCCCGATCCCTTCCAAGGGACCGCCTCGTACAATCACTCATACTTAGATCCTCATATCTATTCAAGCGTAAACTTTGAAGGTCGTATTCGCTGAGAGGTGATTAGAGATTTTTAGTTGAACTCGTAAATCAAATTAAATAATAAATGTATATTGGATAAAACAAAATTAACAAAAAAAATTATACATCAACCAACAACGAACGTTTATAAAATAAATCAAAAATTTGGTTATAGGGATGATAGCATAGATTTAAAAAGATGTCAAGTTCAGATTGACCCCAAGTGGGAACCTGAGAAATTATCAATGTCGCTAGTACTACCCCCTTCGCCAGCGAGCGAGTTCTTGTCCATGTTCTCTTGAGAGAGTTGAAATAAATGAAGGACTAATTAGCGCAACCCCGAAGAGTGATCGGTTTCGCGCTCGATCACGCCGATGATTGATAAATAATGTTCAAAATCAAAGGATTCCTCGCTTTCTGGTAAGCTGGGATAAGCCTAACGACATGGTACTCTATTATCTCCCCTAAGTAATCTCCGATAAGCAGAATTACAATTGATCACTACTTAGCCTGAATGACAGGACAAAAATATATTAACAAATAAAACAGTGGCGGGCGGAACATGATCTGAATGGTAAATAACCACATTATATTATATTACCGATTCCGAGGTTTAACAGTTGTTCTTTGGCAATCAAAATGCACTTACCCTGTTGGTCTAATAACCCAATTCCCTCTCGAATCCCCTTGTAGTGATAAGGCACAAATAATTTGAACACTCGATTTTTACGTCGAATTAAATTTGGTATGATGTGGAATTGGCACGAAAAAAATTATTTTAAATAAGGGAATAAACACTTTACGCGTGACGCGGAAGACGCGAACAAGTCCAGCGCTGCTTCAGCCCCTCAGGGATGTATAACCCTTGTTGCATTGTTAATTTAATTCTATAGATTTCTTGAACTTGATTTGTATATTTTGGACAAACATTATATTAATTGATTTGATTTGATGCAACAATGAGCATCCCTGTGGACATAAAGCAAGCTGGCCTTACCGACAAGTACCTGGTGGAGAATTGACAGAGAATATGGTTGAGAACTGCCTTTCCTCCTCAAAGTAATCAGTTTTGATGAAATCGTTGGAGCGGGGGGCCACGTAAACTTTCCCTGACTCAGGGAAAAAAGTACCATTGATTTCGTGCCGTGCTTACGTTTGTAAAACATGGTTCATGGCTGACCGGCCAATGATACTGGAAAGAGGACTCAGATTACCGTCGCTAGGTCTGTCTGGTATATCGTGTTCAAGATATAATAATTTTTAAAATTTTCAATTTGAATTTAAATCAATATTATTCAAAGGCCCCAAAACAAAAAGTAATAATCCGTCGGATTATAACATCACCCCCTTCTTCTAATAAAGAGTGCGGTTCTGAAAGAAACCACTCCTTTCTCCGGTTCTGGTTTATTGTTTTTATAACCCTTCAGATCATATCCGCCTACCTAGATACGCGCAGGCATCTCTACTGGAGCGCGCTTCAGCAGCTCCGCTCATGTAAACTTCATAATTTGCATTGTACAGCGATTAACGCTGTTCCCACAAAACAACCAGAAAAAAAATAAACCCCTATATAACTACACAATATAACCTCGCAATACGTACGATGGATACAATTAACAATCTCAGTCATCACTTGTGCGCTATGATTAAGTTCGAAACAGTTCCGCTACCTACGTCACTGGTCGGACGAAGAGCGAATCACTAACCCGCACTTACACTAGGTGTTCGAATTCAAGATGTCGCTGGATACGGGGGTTCGTTGCTTCCTAGCAAACGGTCAAATGTGTATGACTCGCCGGCAGTAGTCAAGTTTAACTAGCAGTCTCGGTCATTCTGCATACGAGGGGAGGCATGAGGTTCTCCATCGGTATACGTCGACGGTAGTCGACTGGAGCTGGTCCAAGGGTGTTCCATTGCAGGCGGCCGAATAAACCATAACACATATCAACATTCCATTCAACACACGGGTCCAATCCATCCTCCGTGGTTACTGGCCTGCATTCCATTCCTCTGGGAATCCTCTTCTCCCGGTCTTCTCCATTTCCATACCATAACATAAGTTTCCCAGGTTGTTACTCCTCCTACGGAAATCTTAAGCCTTGCATCGCCTAGATTATAATGCCCTCACTAAGTTCTGACTACAACCAATGTCCACAATCAACAATCTTTGGTGAAACTAGTACTCGCAATTTACCTGGATCCGGGCTCATTCGTGGTGATCCTTCGTTATCTGTGTCGATCAATTCCAGTACAAAGAAACAATTACTGCGGACCGGGTGTTCCGTAATATGCTGATGAGCCCCGGCGTTAACATGAGCCCATAATATCGCACAACCAAAAAGAAAATTGTTCCGTTTGTAACCCCAAGCGATGGCATGTCTATGTGCGTAGAAGGAAAGCTACTTCCGGCCAGCACATTGTTGCGGCCGTAATACTCCCGAACAAAATAAGCTGAGTTTTCTAATCACAAAAAAAAATTTAATAACTGTTCCCTTCATTATGGGAGGTTTACATGAAAATAAATTAAATTCGACTTCCTTCCTCTCAACATAGAAGCGAAGTTAATCTAATGTTACTTAATATCTAACATGTTACCCTAACACATATTTCGCACATAAAAAAAAGATAACAATAAATTCATGCAGGTAATTACAAGCTGCCACACTAGAAATACACATGCAACATTACACAAAAAAAAGACATCAGGTATAATCAGGCTGCTGCTCTCTGCATGAATGAATTTCTTTGAAAAATTCTAAAATGTTGTACTCGGACATAACAATACTGAAAAAAAAACTCCACCAGAGGCTACCACTTAATCATGTTAATCCAGATCGATGGCATAGGTTACCATAAAAAAAACAGGGGGGTGTCGAACATAATCAAACAAAAACATCTCCAAACCACGTGCTCGAGGGCACCGTTCTATCTCATAAGCGCCTCTACTATATCGCCTCCTGGGGGTGAAACGTCTCTCTCGTTCTGGACTGCCATCCGCGTGTCCTTACATACTTACCCCAGCGTCTTTCTACATTCGTGACTCTTGAGGTCAGGACTTTTGTCCAATGAATTCACTTAACCTGAGCTCGAGGGCTCTTCTTTGCAACAAAATAAAAATAATTTAAAGGAACGCGGTGACATGAAGAGTCAGAGGTCCCGAATTTACTGACTCTACTTTGTTCATAGGGAACCAAGGGCAAGGCTCACAAAAGAGAACTAATTTGACACTGCGTAAAAGCTACTTGGCTCCGCTATGACGTCACTCGATCTATCGACTCATTCATTCTCTGGGCGGTATTCTCCATCCGCCCCGCGCACTTCCTCTCACCAATTTCCAGGTCTTACTGATGACTACGCGTCTTGCTGCTCATGCAGGATGCCTATCTGCCCACATCACTCATGGGTCCTACCAAACAATCAAACCCTGTACCTGCGCTTGGTACGTCACATTAAGGTATCGACCCCAAAATCCTGGTCGACTACCCCTACTGGCGAATTCTACCAGCCACATTCACAATTGGCCTACCTGGCCTTCCTGTCCATCCTGGACCCAAAACTCATTCTCAAACTCCGGACTTATTTCCCGTCCTTCTCCAGTGGCACAACTGGTCCATCAGTCCAACCTGGACTTTCTCCCAAAAACAGAAACTTTTCTGGCCTCCCTGGCCTATCCACTTCCAGTTTGACCACCTCATGCCAGACCCCTAACTAATAAATCTGGCCTCTTTGTCCCTACTGGACACTCTTGTGCTGACAGCCCTCTTGGGTATGACATTTACTGACCTTGTGGACCTTTCTCCACAGCATCGGATGCATATTACGATTCAGCCCAATACCTCCTTGAAGATTTATGCTCTACAACCAGTTTTGAGATGCTGGGTAGAGATCTTCCACAACGACCGGCTGTTGCCAGGATTCGCCTTGTTCGAAGTATGGGACATCTCCGACGGACGCATATTACGATTCAGCCTAATATCTCCTTGAAGATTTATGCTCTACAACCAGTTTTGAGATGCTGGGTAGAGATCTTCCACAATGACTGGCTGTCGCCAGGATTCGCGTTGTTCTAAGTATGGGACATCTCGATATCGATATGCTTAGGCCAGTCGGAGCCGATCATTGCTTCTTCATTACCAGATAAGGTCTACAAATTGCCAAGCGTCATACCCAATGTCCTTAGCACTTGATGCTTCTCCTGGCATCTCGATGAAGTGCGCAAATACCTCTAACACCTACACTCGCACACCATCCACACACTGGAATGAGGAATTTTTGTACTGGACCATTCCGGAACAGAAATGTAAATCTCCCTAAGTTACCTTTCCATCAGGATTTGGGACAGTCCAATACAGTGACCTCAATTCCACTACGGGGTGCAACTACCCTTCCAACCTGGACAATAGGGATATCCGGTCACTATTTTAACTAGAGACGGCATACACCCATTGGACCAGTCGCTCCTTTTTGGGGGAATCTTACCCCTCAGCCATGGATTCGGCTACCATCCAATTCTACTATCAGTTGCCCGGGAAATGTTCGGGGGTGAAATCTACGATCTTACATACCACTTTCTCCATTCGGTTAGTTATTTGCTAATATTTTGCGTACATTATTAATCTCTTGAAGACTAGATAAGCTTGAACATTCACTGATCTGCCGACATGAACAAAAGTATACTGATATAGTTTGATCTTTCAAAATTCAGGGACTGGTTGCCCACTGTATAGGCGTGTGAAGGTTTACTAATATCTCAACATTATTCGACATCCCATGATTCCATTCCAATTCATCTCTGGTAGGTGAACCCAATGCCAATCCCTTGATTGCAATACACGAACAACAAAAGTCCGTTCAAATACCTTGGACCTCACCTACTGGCGCTAACCTTTCCAACATTGAATCATGAATTACTGCTTCATTTCAGATTCTAATCAAATGAGAGCAAAAAAAAAAATAATAGCGGCACACGCCATCTGAATCTCAACAGCCTGTTAGGTCATTGACCTCATACAATGTCATGGCGCGCTAGACCGCCAGACCTGAATCTACTTGAATCCTGTAATTCAATTCAAAGGGACTTAACGTGACTTCATCAATTATCTGAGCAGGGAAGAGCTTCGTGCGGTATACCGGCCCTAACCTCTGCTTCGCGCTGCTGCGGCAGATTCACGCGAACTAGCCCCTAGATGGATAGCGTTACACAATTTTTTTCCCTCCGGACCAATTTGCGAATACTATGCGAGGAAGAGATCAAGCCTGGACTATCGTCGGGGTGCTTGCTCTTCCTGGTCATCGAGCTTCCAAATCTGTGGGGTGTTCCATAGAATATCCCTTCCATCCCAGGGATTATCCACTCTAAATCCGTACACCGGGATAACAATTCCATATCCCTCACTAAACACAGTGTTCTCACAACTCCATGCACATACACGTCCCTCGTGTCTGCTGTGCCCATATCTCCCTTAATACCACAGCCGAACGCTCGCTCGTCCCCACCCTGAACATGGGTTTTGAATTGAAAATAATGGGTACAGTCCGTTTAAATAAAAACCAGTTCCAGTTCAAAAGCAGTAATAAAACATGAACATATAAACATGAAATTTCAAAATCTACTATAAATGACAACCTTTTGCTATATCAGTGTCTCCTAACATGCCCTGTTTCTTAGATATGCTTTACTTCGATTCTACCTAGGACCAACATAATTCGTATCAACTGGATACTATACGCGAATGTTTTTAACACAAAACTCGTAGTCCAGTCCTGGCTGTAACTATACTAGCAAAAACAAAAATTACATAAGCAAACTGCAATAACACAATTATTCTCCTGGTCCTAGAACAGCTGGTTTCGATGTTTTCGCCTGAATCGTTAGTTCAGTTCAATATGCAACAAAAAAAATAAAAATGATTCATGTGAAGCGAAAACATCATCAAGCAGAACTAAATCACCTATCTTTGACTTCAACTCGGAATGGTTATTTATTTCACAATTGCAGAGTATAGGTTATACAATTCAGATTTACTACGATCTATATGCTCTCGTTGAACCCCCTCTTGACATACACTCCGTCGGACTGACAGACGTCATGATATCTCACCGCCTGACAGATCTTGTGATTTCAAAACCGTACCAGTTGCACGAGTCGGACGAGTCGAACTGGTGGCGACACCTCCACGAAGCAGTATGTACCTTTATGCTGTGACGTCACACGTCTGATCTGTGATAGCAGCCTTCATCTCGGATTCGCACGAGTCGAACGAGTCAAATTGGTGGCGACACCTCCACGAAGCAGTATGTACCTTTATGCTGTGACTCACATGCCTGTCATGTGATAGCAGTCTTCAACAATCATGACCGGTTTCATGCGGTGGTGGCGGCACCTTCACGAAGCGGTCTGTACTTTTGGACCACCATGACAGCTGTCACGCGGTGACGACACCTCCACGAAGCAGTCTGTACCTCTGGCCCGCCATGACAGCTGTCACGTGGTGGCGACACCTGCACGAAGCAGTCTTAACCTTCGGCTCGCCATGACAGCTGTCACGCGGTGGCGACACTTCCACGAAGCAGTCTGTACCTTTGGCCCGCCATGACAGCTGTCACGTGGTATCGACACCTCCACGAAGCAGTCTGTACCTTTGGTCCACCATGACAGCTGTCATGCGGTGGCGACACCTCCACGAAGCAGTCTGTAACTTCGGCCCGCCATGACAGCTGTCACGCGGTGGCGACACCTCCACGAAGCAGTCTGTACTTTTGGCCCGCCATGACAGCTGTCACGTGGTGGCCACACCTCCACGAAGCAGTCTGTAACTTCGGCCCGCCATGACAGCTGTCACGCGGTGGCGACACCTCCACGAAGCAGTCTGTACCTTTGGCCCGCCATGACAGCTGTCACGTGGTGACGACACCTCTACGAAGCAGTCTGTACCTTCGGCCCGCCATGACAGCTGTTACGTGTTAGTCTGTACATGTGGCACACTCTTTATAAGCATCCTGTATACTCTTTACAAACAACCTATCCTTATCTCACACACCTTATCACCTACATCCTTCCCATATCACATACATCCTTTCGAAACTGATAAAGACAACCTCTCACCGAATGCACATCGACAGCCAGACCGGAAGTGGAGACCGGATATCCTGAGGGAGGACTAGTCCAGTTAATCTACTCCGGATGCGTAGACCGGATGCACTTCCGTCACAGAACTCGTCCACTTAATCTATTTCAATTTATTATCCAAACATTCTCTTTCAGATTTTTATATTCTATTTCACTCCAAGCTTTCAATCATTCCCATAATTTTGAGTATACAATTTGTGAAGATAGCATCATCAGTTGTGGCATTATATTGATCATTCCTGCTGATTCAGTTATTTGTTCATAGGACTTGTAGCAAAGGTATTGCTCGTATTGTCTGTATTATAGGGTTCAAATGGTCGAGACGTTTCCATCCTTTCTCTCGTGACGTGTTGTAGAGGGAAATTCTTGGCAGAGCACTCCCTCGAAGCACAACCAAGTTTCAAGTGTGGTAAAAAAAAATTTCTCAGTTGGAATAACGAAATTTTCATAATCAGTTGTTTATGTTCTCCAACCGATATCGTTTTCATGTACGATTTGATTTCCTAAATTTGAACCTTTGTTAAAAAATTATATTCCTCTATAAAATTAATAATTCCAGTTTAAACAGGCAAATCATTAGGAATTCTAGTTTGATCCACTCCCAATATTGCCAGTATCGAACTTTGTTAATTCATAAAATATGTCTGTTATTAATCAAACTAATTTCGTTGTAATCATAGTTCTTTTGAGTATTAAAACCAAATTGTGAAATTTAAACTTGTCTCCATTTCTTTGATATAATCATCAACGCTTATTCACCTCGTAGTGGCAGAAAATCCTTGATTCAGGATTTTATCTTACCTTTTTTTGCTAAAGCAGTTGGCGCTCAGGATAATCCGATCCATCAAGAATCTAAGGACACGTATCACCACTAGCTCTGAGTGTAAAATATCCTAGAGAGATAGTTGAGATCATTAAACCCAAAAGATCACTCCAAAACCTTACAGTGGCGCCCAAATAACGTGGTTCAGAAGATTGTTGGTGGTTATCAAGGGAAAATACATAGAGTTCACGTGGAAAATTGATTATTTCTCCAATTTTTCTTATTTGACAATCAACTAGTTCACTTGAGTTACACTGAAATTAGTTGATATTTACCTTGTACTATATTACCGACTTTTTATCAATTATGGAAGATAACTTTTTGGAAACTAGAGAGTTATATGAGGTAGAAGGATTCCAAGAGGCTCGAAGTCTGCCGGAGGAAGACCTTTCTTCTTCAGCAGTAGATCTCTTCAAGGGCAATATCCTGGTTTGTTTCAGATCCGATAGAACTACTGTTTCTTCTTGAGTAGAATTACTTGAAGTTTTAAAATCTGAATTCTTTGTCAAATCTCTTGATTCCGGTATCTCGAATGAAATAAGAAATCTCAAGCAACTTTCGAGAAAGAAATGCAGTTTTTACATTTCTCCGGTTGAAAAACTATTCTCCAAGCTGAAAGTTTGTCTCTGACGAGGAAACTGGATGAGTCATGTCTAATTCACAATCTCATACTTCGAATCAATTTAATTTGCTCTACATCATAACTTTGAATGATTTAAGCGTAAATTGAACACAAATAGAAGATTTTGAATTCCGTAACTTCCAGATAATGCATTGTACAACGAAACGCATCTAAAACTAAATTTAGACCTACAGTTAATGCTTCACAAACATTCTCTCCGATCGTTTGTTAGAACTGTCGATTTGTAGGGCACAAGCTTGCTCAGCTCCCAGTGAGACCGTCTGTTTTGTGTGTGGAATACCGAACATAGTGAAGTCACCCTGTGGGGAATGCGAGACAATGAACGTATCAACGAAGCCTACAGGCCGGAACCTTCGACAGTGTTGAATAGGAAAAGTGGCTAGTTACAATTGGATAATTCTTTACACCCAAAACTATTTCTTCAATTTTCCTAAATTCACCTGGTGACAATAGATCTTATTTGAATATTAATCTTCTTGAGGATTCTTAACCTGCTTTGTTAGACACAGGATCTGGCATCAACGTTATTGGTCCACCGGGTAATTTCATTGTTGAAAAATATACCTTGTCAATATCTAAGGGTAACAATATGAGTGTAGTAACTACTGCTGATGGTTCACTGTAATGATCCGACGGATTATTACTCTTTCTTTTCACATGAAGCTTTTGGGTGTCTTATTTGATCCAGTTCTCAGTTGGGGATGTCATGTTAATAGTGTAGCTAACAAAATCTCAAAGAATATTTTCTTGATAAGAAATTTAGTAAACTACTTGCCTGAGGACGCGATGCGCACGGCATACTTCTCCCTTATTCAGTCGCATATATCATATGCCCTGATAGGCTGGGGAAATTCACCTCATTCGGATAGGATTTTTCGCCTCCAAAGGAAAGTGTTGAGAATCTTAACAAAGAAACGTTTTGGGGATGACGTTAGAAACAGTTTTCTTGATTTCAAAATCATGACTTTTCCATCACTATATATTTATAATTGCATACTAATGGGAATGTTGTCTGATACACATGTTTTAAATAATAATCTGCATGATCATAACACTAGATGTTGCCATAATATTCATATTGACTATTTAAGATTAAACTCGAGTCGCTGTTCTGGTAACTATCATAGTAAAATATTTATGAACAAGCTACCCAAAAAGCTAAAAGACTGCTCACTCAATGTTTTCAAACACACATTGAAAAAATTCTTTCTTAATCATGCATTTCACTCGATAAAAGAATTTTTGTTGCCCCAGTGGACTATTGATTGTTTTAAATAGTTTGGAATGGGCTTATGTGAATTTTGTATGGCATGTCATACATGTCCACTCAGATTTCTCAAGTCCATTCTGTGTTCCACATAAATTCTAATTATAAATTACATATTCCTACAAACATTTTAAATTTTTTTATGTACATATCTTAGTATATAATTTCCATGTTTCATTTGACAAATGTGAACAATAGTTGATTCATGCAATGAATACTCTTACTCTTACTCTTGCGTACTTGTTCGGTAAGTCCAGCTTGCTTTATGTCCTCAGGGATGCTCCGTTGTTGCATTTAGTCAAGTCATGTATAAATCAAATCAATCAATATAATGTTTGTCAAGATTATACAAATCAAGTTCAGAAAATTTATAGAGATTAAATTAACAATGCAACAAGGGGTATGTTCCCATGGGCGAAGCAGCGCTGGACTTGTTCGCGTCTTTCGTGTCTCGCGGAAAGTGTTTGTTCCTTTAAAAAATCATTTTGTGACAATTTCCTATCATACCAAATTTAATCCGACGTAAAAATCGAGTGTTTAAATTCTTTTTGCCTTATTACTACAAGGGATCCAAGAGGGAATTGTGAAATTAGACCAACAGGGTTAGTACATTTTGATTGCCGAAGAACAACTGTTATATTGACTTCAACCTCTGAATCAATGATATAATACAATGTTTATTTTGTTAATGTATGTTTTTTCCAGCCATTTAGGCTAGTTTGAATGCTCTATACAAATTAAGCTTATCGGAGATCACTAAGGTGATATGATCGAGTATCAGGTCGTTAGGCTTACCCCAGGTTACCAGAAAGAGGACAATCCTTCAATTTTGAATATTGTCTATCAATTATCGTCGTGACAGAGTGCGACATCGATCACTGTTCGGAGTTGTGCTAGTTAGTCTTTCATTTATTTCAACTCTCTAAAGAGAACAAGGACAAAAACTCGCTCGCTGGCGAAAGGGGTAAAACTAGCGAGATTGATAATTTCCCAGTTTCTCACTTAGGGTCAACCTGAACTTGACGTCTTTCAAATTTATGTATCATTCCCATTTTTAAATTTTGGATTAATCTTATGATCGTTCGTTGGATTTTGATGTATTAAATTTTGTTAACTTTTATTCATTACATATTTATTAATTAATTTGATTTACGAGTTTCACCGGTAATTCCTAATCACCTCTCAGCGAATACGACCTTCAGAATTCACGCTTGAATAGATATAAAGATATGAGTAAAGGTAATTAAACGGGGTGGTCCTTCGGAAGAAATCGCGGCATCATAGTCAAAAACAGCTTCTAGGTGGGCTGAAATATACACCTAGTGGTGGCAGCTTCAGAGAACCTTGAGGGTACACGGATCAACTAAGATCTTCGATACCCGAGCAGGTTCCAACAAACAATTTTCAATCCATATAACACGTTTTACAAAACCATTCGAATCAAGAAATCGACGATATGTTAAGGCTTGGTATATTCCAACCTTATCCTTCGCCTTATATGAGCCTTGTGTTTCTGGTAAAGGACAAGGATAACATAACGGGTTGGTTGGATAGTAGATACATGAACAACTAAATCACCAGAAATGCATATCCCTTACCCTTAATTGAGCTTTTTGGAATATTTCTTTGGGAGGAAATTCATGTAAATTCACTGATTCGGTATTCCGGACAAGGGTCATTATGAATTTTGCGTAATGCCGTTTTCTTTCCAGGGGTTGAAATGACGCCTAACGTCTGCACCAGCGCTCAGGAACCCAGATTTTCAAAATTGTTTCCTATTCAAAGTGACGCTAGTTACGTCTGGTTAGGGTGCGCACTTTTCAAGGACATAATGGTATACAACATTCCGTAGCTTATGCTAGTCGAACAGTTGATAAAGCAGAAAGAAAAAATACGGTTTCTTGAAGGGAATCATCCGCTGTTCTTTTCGCATTATCTGCATTTCTCTGTTCTATCGAGGTTACGAAGTTTATTAACCTGACCACGCTAGTCTACCTCGGCTGCATAATCTTGAGGATCCAATTGGTCGCTTGAGTAGATGGGCTTTAAGATTATCTCAGCCCAACTTAGATTCCCGTCATAGACCAGGATCACAAATGATTGTGCCAGCCTACCTGTCTAGAGACGTACTCAATATTAACATGATTAGTGAGCATGGAATCATTTCGGATAGATGGTATGGAGACATGTTGAATAAAGTAACTAATGAACCCGAACATTATTCAGATTTTGAAGTAGTCGGAAATACTTAATCTAAACACGACACACTTCCTACTATAGTTTATCTTCTAACTCAACTGAATGGAAATTAGTGGTTTCAACCGCTCAACCGCGTTTCGTTGTGCTCCCACTGCCGCTCATTTTGGCATGTCTGGAACGCTTTACCGGATATCTGAACCGTATTATTGACGAATGCATCAGGACACAGTTCGATATGTTGATAATTGTGAAATTTGTGCTGCTCACAATATTACTTATGTAGGAAGGCAGGACTTGAAGTGGCAAATGAAAGATATTGCCTACCCTGTGCAATTGTATAGCAGTAGAATTGATTATATAGGTCCTTCACCTCGTTCAAAACATGGTTATCAGTATATTTTGATTGCAGTTGACTGGTTCACTAGATATGACTATATCTATCCTTGCACAAAAGCTACTTCAGCTTCTGTTATTAAATTTTTGGAGAATTAAGTTTTTCTCACTTTTTCGGTTTGGGATTCCATTATCAGATAATTTGAGGCTATTTACATCCTGGCAAATTTTTAAATTCCTTTCCAATTCCAAATTTCAGTAGCATTAGTTGAATGCCCGTTATCATCCACAAGTCAATAATGAAGAAAGAGTACTATTGATAACAGATGGTCACCCTTGTACACTAAAAATACTAACAAAGTACTGAGAATCTACTGATGGCTACCAAATGAACCGAGTACCGAGTAAACTCTGATGATGTCTACTTGGTAGCCGAAGAGTCTTCATTACTCTTATAGTATTTTTAGTGAATAAGGGTGATTATTTTTCATCAATGGTTTTATAATATATGCACAGTGTGAACTCTTCTATAGTTTATTAGTGGAAGAGTGTATCAAGTTCTAATTACCATCATTTCTTCGTCTATTCAAGATCGTTATAGGGATTGGGACGTGAACATCCCGAAATTACCGCAAGCGTTACGCTCAACAAAGCATGATTCAACCGGACTCAGTTCTGCATTTTTAATGTTTGCGCGTGTTACATCGCTCAGATTTGATGACTCTCCGTAATAGGATGAACCTTATCATTGCTGACATGTTCTTTTATGCCAACACATAATGTTTTTCAATTATAATAATTCATCCTATTTCTCTACTTCATTTCGTGTGAATGTTTTAGTTTTACATCGATAATTTCGTATTAATTCAAACAAAGTTTTTTAAAAAGCTTACAGTGGATACAGTGGACTACCTTTGCGCCAGGAAGTGTGACGTCACGTCCGATGTTTGTAATTAGTGTTATCGCGTAGATAGCGTTATCGGGTAGATAGCGTTATCAGTGATTGCGAGATACTCAGTGTGTGCTGGCGATTGGCATCCGGTGTTTGTAATTAGTGTTATCGTGTAGATAGCGTTATCGGGTAGATAGCGTTATCAGTTATTGCGAGTTTGGTTGTTTGAATGTATATACAGGATGTTTGTAAAGAGTGTGTTATGTTGTATATACAGGTTGTTTGTAAGAGATGTCCTAGACACGTGGTTTTGAAAGAGGTGTCATGGCGGCTATCACGTGATCCTTCGGTGGTCAACGAGGTGTCATGGCGTCTGTCACGTGATCCTTGAACGAGGCGGTCAACGGAGTGTCATGGCGTATGTCACGTGTCTTACATCGACGAGGTGGCTATCGCTTGCTCCTTCAACGAGGTGTCTCTCACGCAATTCTTAAACGAGGTGTCATGGCGTCTGTCACGTATTACATCGCCGAAGTGGCTATCATGTGTTCCTTCAACGGGGTGTATATCACGCTGTTCTTAAACGAGATGTCATGGCGTCTGTCACGTGAGTCTTCAACGAGGCGGTTGTCACGTAGTCCTTCAACAAAGTGTCTATCGAATTAATGAACTGTCATATCAGTTTACATACATGGTAGCTGTTAAAATGTCTGTACGATTATTGAATAGCTCTAGAAATTCCGCACTCATGTTGACTTTGGAATATCTAAATAAGACTGTTCTCGCATTTTTGAAATTAAATAAACAATTTCGAAGTGGGGTAATATAATAATTACATACGTGATTTAGATTCCCACATTTTCATTCTTTACACGTCGTAACTTGTAGATTTTGTGGTAGATAATTACCAGTGAATTTCAAACGGAAACACTTTGTTTTGCAACCAACTGATTGTATGCGGTTGATATTTCATCTACGTATAATTAGAAATGATTAGTTTGAAATATTAATCTCATCAATGAGGTTTCCTGTCAACAACAAAATGAAACATAAACTGTTTCCTGTGCTGATATTGATATAGCTACTTAGCAAATTAGCCTGGGAATGTGATTACGCGATCTAGGTCACGTAGGCAACTGTAGGAATCGCGCAGCGTTGATAAGAAGGTGGAAATGCTATTGTTTCAAACATAATTTGATCATTACACATTTAATTTTGAACGAGTAGCTCGTGTTTTTGTGTGGTTTTCAATCAAAAGGTGAGTCTATTATTATTTGATTATCAAATTAATCTAATGGAAATTAAGTTTATATGAATATGATTTAAAAATGAAATTCATTATTTGACTAAGAAAACACTCATTTCACATTTAAAATACGGGTGTTCCATTTTTTGTAATAAATAATAATATGCTGCATTCCGTAATTTTTTATTCTCATTTTAGCGACATTTCATTAGGTTTCACCCCTCTATTTGTTTCGCTTGATATCTAAGAGTATTTTTCCTTGTTTTAGGATGGATTTATCTGCTCTAAACGCTCCATCTATGTTCCAGAGATCACTGCTGAAGAGGATGAGCGAGCTGGAACAAAATAAAATTTACATTATTGAGAAGGCTGAAATCCACAATACCAGATTCGGTGAATCAATCAGTTTCGGTAGAGATCGTAGAATTCTCTGTATTTCTACTGGAACGCTTGACACAGCTCCTAACACCATTGTTAGGAAAAATTAAAACGAAACCATGTATGGACTTCTTCTATAGGGGACAAGAGAATTTTAGAAATAAGAACGCAGCTTACAAAATAGAATTCGAAGAAATTTCAATTGAAGGCCCTGGACCGGCATAAAAATAATAATAAACGAGCAGAATAAGGTAGGGTCTTTGTTTTGTCTTTTGTCATGGATACTATCTCGAAAATAAATTGTGATATCGTGAAGATTATCGATCAGGCTCAAAGCGATTTGTTAAAATCAAATTTGTATCCTCAGGGAATGAATGAATGGATTGATTTCTGTAGTAAATATGTACGCACTTTTTCAAGACATTCATCTAAGGATGTATTAAATTTGGCTAATAAGAATTATTTGATAACGAATATAGGACATATAAGACGTTTCAAAATTTCACTCCAAATCAAAAATAAACCTGCTGTAACAAATCAAAATCGTAGTGCTCGAATCAGATGGGAAGATGGAAAGTCGGCTTTCAAGTGCATAATTAGAACAGGATATATTATCAATATTTTACATTTAGATCCTAGTGATTTTCTATACGATTCTTTTCATCTATTCAATTTAAGAATCTCTAGAATCCTTCATACAGATAATTTCATAAAAGTTAATCCCACATTTTGTGGTGAATTTATGAAGGGAAATGTGGATGAGGAAAATATTGAAATCGACTTTAAATCAATATTTCCATATGCAATCAAGAGCGATAGATAATACAACAAATATATCTGATTGGTTTAAAGATGATATCATCGAGAAACTTTTGAATAAATTAGAAAATTCCCAAGAAAGAGAGTTCAATTGGTCGCTCAAAACTATTATCAATTTTCAAATTAACATTAACAAACATGAACTTATAAATTCAGGATCTTCATATATTCAACTCCCGCGGGAAAACGTGAACAAGCATGCTGTTATTAATGTGAAGAACTACGATGAATATTGTTTTGCTTGGGCAGTAACAACTGGACTTCACCCTGCTACTAACACACATCCAGATCGAGTATCTTCATATCCTCATTTTAGTACTGTTTTAAGTTTACGAAATTTAACTTTCCCGCTGTCTATAACACAAATTCCTCTATTCGAGAAGCTGAATAATATAAGCATACACGTTTCCGTTTTAGAATTATGTAATGAAAATTGATGATGATGACTGTAAGGAAAAATTCAAGGTTCTCCCTGCGTATCTTACAAAAACAAACTAGAAACACACTTTAATTTGTTGTTGATTCAAGATAAATATTATCAAGATGTAGAATCTTCGGATACACCAAATTTAGTTCATTCAATAGTTAAATTCCATTATTGCTCAATTGAAAATTTAGGTCGACTTATTAATGCGCAAATCACTACTAAGAATAAAACGTACTTATGTGAACGTTGTTTAGATAATTTCAAAAGTGAGAGCAAATATAAGACTCATATCAAGGATTGCGGGAGAATAAATACGTGAAAAATTAAATTCCCTAAGGAGGTACATTTAGAATTCAAAAAATTTGCAAATAAAATACTCATGCCTTTCGTGATCTATTTCGACTTTGAAGCACATTTGCTACCAATTCAGAACTTTTCTCCATCGAACTCCGATTCATACATAAATAAAACGCAGCTACATGAAGCATACAGTGTAGGATATTATTTGAAATGTCATTTCGATTATTTTCCATCTAAATATGATAGCTACAGAGGCCCTGAACCAGCTAAATGGTTAACTATGCAATTACATGTAATTAGTGATTTCATCGGAATGAAATTGAAATTTAATATTCTCATGAGTGTGAGTGCGGCTAATTTGGTATCTATAATGAATGGAACCAAATGTCATATCTGCGAGAAAAATTTTAATGAAGATGAAATACGTGTTAGAGACCATTGTCATTTCACTGGAACATTCAGAAGATTAGCTCATCAAGTTTGCAACTTAAATTATGAACATGAATTTCTGGTACCTGTTTCAGCGCATGATTTGAGCAGATATGACATGTTTCTATCAATACGAGATTTAGCTAAAGCGTATAAACAAAACATTCGAGTACTACTCGTGAATGAAGGAAGATGTATAAGCTTTACACGAGGCTCATTCTCATCCCCCGTTAAATTCCGATTCAAAGATTCATACAGATTTTTGAATACATCACTAGATCAGCTAGTTTCCTCCTTGGATGTTAACCAATTGAAAATTTTAAAGCGTGAATTCAATCATTTATAAGAAGATCAGTTCAATTTATTAACCCGTAAGGGGGTTTTCCCTTATGTACATTTAGATGGGTGGAATAGATTGGATGAGTTAAATTTACCATCAATCAAAAAATTCTATAGTAAATTGAGAGATGAATCTATGAGTGCAGAGAACTATAAACATGCACAAAACGTTTGGCAGAAATTTAATTGTAGTGATTCAGGGGAGTATTCAGATTTATATTTGAAAACGGACGTTTTGTTATTAGTTGATGTTTTTGAGAATTTAAGAGCCAAATATATTGAGATATACAGTTTAGATCCATCGTACAGCTTCACTTTACCTGGATTCCCGTGGGGGTGTATGTTAAAATATACCAAAATTTCTATCCAAATTCTCAAAGATATCGATATGATTATGTTTATAGGAAGGGGGATAAGAGGAGGTGTAAGCCAATGTTGTAATAGATTCACAGCAGCTAATAATGAATATATGGAGGATTTCAATCCACAAGAGGAGAATAGTTACCTCATGTACTTCGATGTATGTAATTTATATAGGTGGGCTATGGCCCAATATTTACCGTATGGAAATTTTGAATGGTGCGAAGAACCTAACATCGATGTGACAAATATTTCCGATGAAAGTCCTATTGGATACATTCTAGAAGTAGATCTAGATTACCCGCAAAACTTACATGATGTTCATAAGGATTTACCGCTTTGTCCTTTACACTCAACACCCCCTAATGCTAAACAACCTAAATTATTATCCACTCTATTTAATAAATCTAAATATATTATTCAATACAGAAATCTGGAACAATGCTTAGCATTAGGAATGATCTCAAAGAAAGTACATAGGGTTTTGAAATTTAGTCAATCCACTTGGTTGAAAGTGTATATCGATTTGAATACGTGACTACGCGCAGGTGCGCAGAATAAATTTGAAGAGGCTGTTTTCAAACTAATCATTAATGCAATATTTGGGAAATCGATGGAGAACATACGTAAGCATCGGAGCGTTAAATTAGTTAATAAATGGTATGGACCATTTGGAGCACGATTCCATATTTCGCAGCCGAATTTCAATAGTAGTAACATTTTTGATGAAAATTTGATAGCAATCGAGCAAAACAAACTCGAAATATTATTTAATAAACCAATTTATATAGGAATGGCTATTTTAGATATTTCAAAAACTTGTGTGTTTGATTTTCAATATAACTTTATGCTGAAAATATATCCTGGAGCGATAAGGCTGTGTTATACAGATACTGACAGTTTGATCTATCATATAATCATCTGACATCTACGAGACGATAATCAGGAAAAATGTTTCAAAATTCGATACAAGCGACTATGCTGTGGATAATATTTTTAATATCCCACTTGTGAATAAGAAAGTAGTAGGACTTATGAAGGATGAGGACAGAGGTTTTTTGATGAGGAAATTTGTAGGCTCACGCTCCAAAATGTACAGTTATGAAGCAGGAGGGAAAGAACCTGTTAAAAGAGCGAAGGGTATTAGAGATGCTGTGTTGAAATATTTCATCTCTTTCGAAGACTATGTCAAATGTCTCGAGGAGGAAATTGAGATTTATAGAGTGCAGGAATCAATCCGCTTTTTTGATTTCAATCTTTACACCATCGAACATAACAAATTTGCGTTCGATACCAAACGTCACCTGATAAAAGGCCGAACAAATACGCTGCCTTATGGGCACTATTTACTGTGCTAATTTCAAGATTTTCTGCTTTTTAGTTTTATATGGTAAAATTTAATGTGTTTATGTCTCATAAAATTCGATAATAATAAATAAATTGTTCACTATGATGTAGGTGTGTTTTAATAATAAAACAAAGATAATCATTAATTATAATTTATTGTTCTAAATCATACAAAACCTTATTTTCATGAGAAAATAACATTTCTCTAAGTGTATTGGTGAATGAACATTTTGGTGATGAAATTTTAATAAAACAATACAAGAGTTCTAATGCACTGACATGATTCCTCATGCTTCTTATCACATCAATAACATTGTGATAGTATGGAGAAAAATCAAATTGTCCGAGCTAAGACACTCGATGTGATAACACCCCCATCGTTGATATTAATTATTTCTCGAACTTCTCCCTCACACAGCCAAAAATAAATACCATGCTTCGTAACTTGGAGTACTTGTTCATTATTGTCCCACACAAGTTGAACTATTTGGCAATATTCATCGGATGCTATGGGGCAGGATCGAAATCTGTTTGTAAACTTGAGAAAATTCTCAGATTTTAGTTCGAAGAATTTCGATGAATTATACCATTCCAGCTGTCCAAAGGTGAGTTTACAATTTTGCGAAGAATGGATAAGTGATATTGTTGGTGCGAAGATTCGCATAGGACTCAATCCACATTTAATTTCATGACTCCCTCCAATGGGTATGTTGTATTCAACAATAGAAATTTTTCATCCCGAATTAACATTTCAAACTCTTCAAATATTCGATCTAACTCGGAACTATCTTCGGATGCACCACTATCTTGGTATGACATTTTACTACAACTGAACTGATGGTTAGATTTTCTCTAACATACACCCTCAAGATCACACACGCACGCGCAGATCATAATATCAAAGAGCTCCGCCGACCAATTAGGCGTTTATGATTTTTCGAAAATATGTTCGGCTTTGCTTATACGTACCACATCGCCCACGTTGAATTTATGAGGTAAAGCCAACCTAAGGTGTGAGTAGGATCGCTTCAATATCACGCTCTCATTTTGTTTTGTCACTTCGAATGGAGCCATATTTATAGTTCTATGTTTACGTTTATTATATTTTTCTGTGATTTTTTGAAGTATATCAATCAATCTGTATTTTCCTCTCGAACTGAATTGTTTGTGGAGCGCTTCTTCCAAGGTTCGAATAACACGTTCAGCAATGGTGTCTTTCTTCACCCTATACGTATTATAATGGTTGATTTTGTGTTTTTTCATCAGCTCGTCAAAATGCTATATCGATGGGGGTAGGAAGTCTATGGTTCTGTGAACAAGTCATCTGTCTATGGTTCTGGAAGTCTGTGAACTAGGCATATGTCTATGGTTCTTCCCTAACTATGGTCTGGTGAAATCTGTGAACTAGTCATCTGTCTATGATTCTTCCCTGACTATGGTCTAGACAATCTGAAGTCTAGGAACTACTCATCTGTGTACTCACATTCTACTGAAATGACACACATAATGATTCGAACCCGGGAAATAAACTCTAAAGTTAGACGGCTTAATCGCGGAGAATATGAAACAATTTAATATAGTATATAGGCACTTCTACTGAAAATGAAATATTTTTCTACACACACGGGAATCGAACCCGAGAAATAAAATCCAAAGCCGATCCCTTAAGCGCTCAGCTATGGAGGACTTGAGAACAAGTGATTTTGATGTTGTGGATGTAACTGCGGGATAGCCGGCCTGAGTGATAAGTGTGAGTATATTGCAGTCTATGTGGTACAGGTAGTTGCTTGTCGAGTGGGTGTTTGAACACGAAGGGAGATGGAGTGTCGCGGCCTACAGCGAGGTATGGAATGGGAGGCTGCCTCTTCATAGCGTCAGTCACAGGGTTTTGGAAGAGTTGTGATGGTGTTGTTTGTACATGTCGACAGTCACGTGATTTTTGAAAGAGGCTGTCACGCAGGTCTTCATCGAGGTATCATGAGAGGGCTGCTGTTCCTTCATCGAAGGGGGTGTATAGATGGAATGTTATACAGTATGGAAATGATATCTTATGCATTCCTCAAACGCGATGTTTATGAGGAAATTACTATCATGACGTTTATTCAAGCCATCTGTACCTTCCTTGATTGCTATATTACAAAATTCGATTTCAATCATCTTGAACATATAGATATGGGGGATATTATTTTCAGTATACAAAATGGAGTTGGGAGACTTCAAATAAGGTATGGAATGTAAGGTTATACAGATTGTTTATGCATGACGTCAGTCACGCGGATTTGAACGAAGCTGTCGCTAGGTGCAGTCTCCAACGAGACAGGTGTGTATGTGAGGTTATACAGAGTGTGCAGGTATAATGATGTCTGTCACGCAGGTCTTCAGCAAGGTATCTACCCCGCGCGAGTCTTCAATGAAATCTGGGGTTGTTTGTACATGCCGTTGGTCGCAGGGTTTTGTCTGAGTTATAATGATATCGACCGCGGTGCATTTTCTGCCCCCTCCCCACAGGTCTTCAATAAGGGGGCCATAACATCTAACATGTGATAGTTCACAAAATACTGCTTCTCATAATAGTGATCATTGGGGGTGGAGCTCACTTGAGTGATAAGGTTACGCTAAATTATCTCCAAAAGCAATGTATTCAACTTGGACATATCGTAATGATGCGCGATCCTCCAATGTTAAAGTAGTTTAGCGATATTATGAATTATCTTTGTTTGCACAGATAACTATTAAATCATCTAAGGAAGTTTTGCTTGATTAGTACTAGAGGGACCACAATATTCATTATAATATTATGAGTATGCATCATTGGGGGTGGAGCTTACTTGAGTGATAAGGTTGCGCCAAATCATCTCCAAAAGCAATGTATTCAACTTGGAATTATCGTTATGATGCACAATCCTCCAATGTTAAAGTAGTTTCATAAATCATCCGAAAGTAATACGAATATATGAAATGTTTTTTCTAAAATTAGTACCGAAGTAAACATAATTCGCTATAATATTATATTCATCGTAATAATTCATTCATGTATGTTTCATAAATTATCCGATATAAATCAAATAAGTTTATGCTAAATTAGTAGCAGGTTGAACAATATCTCCTATCATATTTTGCGGTAGAGTGATAAGGAAGTTACGATGTAAATGAAACAACAATCACTAATCATATAACTAAAATGTTAAATGTGCTTATATTCAAACTATTCAGGTTATATCCTATGATATAATATTAGATTCTAATAATGTGAAATGAATGTATTGTAACTACATGTGAATAGATTTAACCGGCAAGCGCTAGCTCGCAAAATTTCGTGGACTGGAGCACTTCGTGCGACTCATCCAACTCGTAGAGGAAAAAAGGATCGTTACACATGATAGGAAGAATAAACTCTTCTATATGTATTAATCTTTATTGAAATTACATATTCCAGAATCCTAGGGATACATTAACATTTATTGAAATTACATATTTCTGAAGCCGGGAATATCTTCTCCATCTACAAACGCTAATTCACAATTTTCATCCATACTATACAGTCTATTGTTGATTTGTACAGATGTTTTTTAGTTTCAATGAATGGCGGCTTATCTGAGTATCCTTCGATGAAACACATGTTTACAACAACATTCCAGTCCTTTTCTATCTGTTCCATCGCCCTCCATATAGGCTCAACTATATATCCCGTAGTCCATTCCTGACCATGAATTTCCATAGTCTCGAAAAGGTGGATGTTTTGTGGTGTACAATATTGGAATTTTGCCTCCATCCTCAAAACATTCTGTATGTTTTTTCCTGAGAGGTTATGTTGAAGCAGGAATTTCTGACCGAAAGCTCCGTAGGGAGCCTGCTGGAACGCCCGAAGCATCATTCGATCAAACTCCGGTGGGAACTGTATCAAGAAAGATCATATCGGGGTTAGTTTATGCCTTTTCACATTGTACTTTCTAGTATAGCTTTTCTGACCAAACTCGCAGTTTAGCGTCTGTTCGTTATGGCGACTGATTAATAACTGATACCTCTATTGATCGCTCCAATATTCAAACCACCTGCTGATTCATCTGTTCAATGTTTTCTTCTTCATCATCATCTTCTGAGAGTGTTTCATATGAATTATCGTGCCTTGATAGAATATAGCTCTCATCTGCAGAATAACCATAGGAAAATGAGTGTTTCGAGTGTTCTATCATGGCTTGATAGAATCTCGCGCTCATCTACAGAATAACCACTAAAAAAATTAATGCACTCATGATATATAGTAAGATCAAGATGGAATAAACAACTCACTCATCTACCATCCAGCGGTGCATTTGCGTTTTACTAAATACATCTAGCCGGTTGGTCAACTCCTGAATGTGATCATCAAATTTACACATTTTCTATCTAACACTCAACACTTTGAGAAGAATACTATTTTCTCCTATGAAGTACCTCAAGTTTTATACATAATATTTAATTATTGAAGTACAAAGTCCCACGAATTAAATTAGTTCTCAGGGAAAATGATAAAAATTGTTATCGGATGAGGAAAAAATGTATGGGGATAAATATTTCAAGGAAGTTTTACAATCACTCGATTTCAAAATAGGATGTTGCTTGTGGTTATCAATATGAATATGACAGCCGTACATCCTGCTTGTGGTCACATCGAACTTATTATCATGATATAACAGGCGGATGATACATCCTGCATACCGTGTGAACATGACGGAAAGTGATAAGAAGTTCTGATAAAACTTGATGTGTGCACAATTCAATCATTCAACAGCTTGGTTCGTAACAAGTAAGTCGTACTTACCTGTGCTCTGTGTTTAGCGCGTCGAATATATTTTGTGAAAAACTTTCAATCAAGTGTCAGTGCTTTAGTGCAAAAATAATGTGAGTTAACATATTTTATACCTTACTTTCATGCTTCACCATCTATCCCGAGGTCTAAAGGGTGGTCGACTTCTCCCAAATGGGAACACGACAGGTATCTCCTTTAGGGGAGAGATAGTATCAACTTCGGTATCTGTAATTCCCACCTACAAAATGGGTTGTTACCATCAGAGGTTAGGTATATACAGTGTTTTTCATTTGCTTTAGCAGCATTAATGGGAATTGTTGCCTGACGGCTATGAAAGAACCGCCTTGTGACTTTGCATTCAAAAATGTCGCTTTACTCCCCCACTTTTATGCCATCTATCCCGAGGTCTGAAGGGTGGTCGACTTTTCCCAAATGGAAATACGACAGGTATCTCCTTTTAGGGAGAGATAGTATCAACTTCGGTATCTGTAATTCCCACCTACAAAATGGGTTGTTACCATCAGAGGTTAGGTATATACAGTGTTTTTCATTTGCTTTAGCAGCATTAATGGGAATTGTTGCCTGACGGCTATGAAAGAACCACCTTGTGACTTTGCATTCAAAAATGTCGCTTTACTCCCCCACTTTTATGCCATCTATCCCGAGGTCTGAAGGGTGGTCGACTTTTCCCAAATGGAAATACGACAGGTATCTCCTTTTAGGGAGAGATAGTATCAACTTCGGTATCTGTAATTCCCACCTACAAAATGGGTTGTTACCATCAGAGGTTAGGTATATACAGTTTTTTTCATTTGCTCAGCAGCATTAAGGGGAATTGTTGCCTGACGGGTATGTGCTTTACACATATATTAAATTAATTAATTTCAAAAAAATCAGACATTCATATGCATCTAGCGGAAGTAGATTATATAGTCGAAACATTGTCACACCGGAAGTGAAACCGGATGGCCATTTTATTGCATATTCTGAATCTTCATGATGTGCTGAATGAGAATATACAATCCATATATCGATCAGTTTGGCCGATCTCCCGCGATAAGGATTTGAAATTTTTATTTTTTAAAGTATGGCGTTATGGGTATCAAATGAAAGATCTTGACGCGTAGAATATGAATTTCAACTTTTTCCCTCAAAAAATCAGACATTCATGTGCATCTGGCGGAAGTGGGATATATAGTCGACACAT
This sequence comes from Endomychus coccineus, assembly GCA_958510875.1. Classification (NCBI taxonomy): domain Eukaryota; kingdom Metazoa; phylum Arthropoda; class Insecta; order Coleoptera; family Endomychidae; genus Endomychus; species Endomychus coccineus. The sequence continues at coordinate 163,639,057 of OY294067.1, read as the reverse complement.
TGTTACACCGGAAGTGAAACCGGAAGTGGAGATTTTATCGCATATTCTGAATCTTCATGATATGTTGAATGAGAATATACTATTTATATATCGATCAGTTTGACCGATCTCTCGCGATAAGGATTTGAAATGTTTAATCTCCAAAGTATAGCGTTATGGGCATCAAATGAAAGGTCTTAGCAAGTAGCGTATAAATTTCATGATTTACATTGGGGAAAAATCCAATATCGGGGATATGAACAGGAAAAACTGTAAATTTTGTTGCATTCATAGCTTCATGGGTATCAAATGAAAGACCTTGATGTGTAAAATATGAATTTCAACACAAAAAATCTATATGTAAAATTGGAGGGAAGCGCATAGATATGACTATCAGAATCGGACATATTGCGGTTGACAACGATTCTGAATAGGAAATTGATAACGAGAGAAATTAAAACCGTAAGAATTAATTAGACGGAAACTGATAACATGAGCTGTCAGAGACATGTTGTTGAAAAAATTCTTGTTATGAGGCTAATAACGTGAACATATTTAATGTAATGATTTCGACCTGAAGCTCCCTACAAATAAATCCTAAGTGTACGTATGTGTTTACGCTAATCTAGGTTTTTGAATATCTGTATTTGGAGGACACCCCCTCCTCCAATATTTGAAAGAAAAAGTTCAATATTCGGGCGTCGATGGAGTAATATACCATTGTGATATACTCATAATCTCAGTTTAAGTCATACGGGTGATTATACAGCAACATACAACCTTATAAGTAGCCGGTACATAACGTTCAACAGTTTATATGAAGGAGCGATTTCAAGAGCAAAAAATTAGATACATTAATATCATCCAGCTGCATATAGGTAATTATACAGCAATATGTAACCTTATAAGTCGCCGGTACATAACGTTCGAGAGTTTATATAAAGGAGCGATTTCAAGAGTAAAAAATTAGATACATTGATATCATCCAGCTGCATATAGGTAATTATGAAGCAACATATAACCTTATAAGTCGCCGGTACATATCGTTCGAGAGTTTATATAAAGTAGTGATTTCCATAGTAGAAATGAGATATATTAATATCATCCTGCTGCATATAGGTAATTATACAACAACATATAACCTTATAAGTCAACGGTACATATCGTGGGAGAGTTTATATAAAGGGGTGATTTCAAGAGTGAAAATTAGATATATTAATATCATCCTGCTGCATATAGGTGATTATACAGCAACATACAACCTTATAAGTCGCCGGTACATATCGTTCGAGAGTTCATATAAAGGGACGATTTCAAGAGTAATTAGATACATTAATATCATCCAGCTGTTTCCATATAAGTCACCTGTAATCTCAATAGAAAACCGGATTCCGTATAATTTCCTTAGGTATACATCACTCGAGTTCTCCCCTCAATAATTCTCGGGGCGGAAGTTGGTGAAGATCTCTATCCATTTTTCAAACGATATCATTCACTAGTTTTCAATTCTACAGCAGATCAAGATTTCCTTTTTCACTGATTTGATGAAGCATATCGCAGCTCTACCCGGCCTTCTAACACCACACTATGATCTAGCAGTGGCTGTCGAGGGATTGCGGGAATGCTCTTTAGGCATAAGGAGGATGAATAATGCCCTCAAAACGGCTAAAAATATTGGGGAGAAGCAGCAGCTGCTATCAGCATTGGGAGCTCTGAAGACGCTGCGGATCCACATAAAATCTGAGCAGAAGAGGGGTTCTGGTGTGGATTCGAGAAAAGAAACAGCGTGGGATCGAGTTCATTGGACTGATTCCATGTCTGCATTCAACAGCCGAATCCATACTGGGATCCTTTCAAACTTAAAGCATAAGGATCCCAAGGCGTTTCTAGGGGACTGTAAGGCCCTCTTCGAGCGACTTATCAAGAATGCCCTCAAGACTGACAAGTCAATTAAGGTTAATTCAGTATCCTGTGGAGAATTACAACTCGTCAAAGCGGCGCAGATAACTACTGAATTCAAGTACTTCAGCACATCCAATTCTCCAATCTTTCGGGACACCTGCTTGGATAGTTGGTTTGGTGATAAGATTATGAAGCCGATATTGACCCAATTGGAAGAGTTTCAAGAAAGAGACAGCGGGTGGGCGTTGACGGAGATTTCCAATTTGGGGGTGAATATTAACAAGTTCACACCTCAACTAGGGTCTTCATATATTGATTTACCGGCCCAGATCAAACGTGAAGAGGCTTGCATCAATGTGAAAAACAATGATGATGCATGTTTCGCATGGGCTGTAACAGCTGGGTTACATCCTGATACTAACCCACATTCAGATAGAGTTAGTTCGTACCCTCACTACAAGGAAGTATTAAAATTGAAAGGGATTCAATTTCCGATGACAATGCGCCAGATCCCCAACTTTGAGAAGCAGAATGAAATCTCCATCAACGTATTCTTTTTAAATAAAAGCGGAAAATCATTCGTTACATTACCTACCTACCTCACGAAGGAGAAGAGGGATAGACACGTTAACCTTCTACTTATTCAAGATCGTTACTTTGGGAAGGAAGAAGAAGATAGCGATTATACGACCCCAATCCGTTTCCATTACGTATGGATCAAAGATCTAACACGCTTGCTTTCTTCGCAGTTGAGTAAACATGATGGACAGAAATATTTCTGCGAACGTTGCCTCCAATACTTCCGCTCTGAAGAGAAGTTAGACAAGCATACTGAGGACTGTGAGAAGCTGAATAGCTGTAAGGTTAAGAAGCCTGAAGTTGGAAAGAATATCCTAAAATTCAAAAATTTTAAGAATAAAGTGAAAGCTCCGTTTGTGGTATACGCAGATTTGGAAAGCGTTCTTAGCCCCACTTGGGATCCGAAAAAGCCTCAACAACATATCCCTGCGGCTATCGGATATTACATGAAATGTTCATATGAAGATTCCCTATCCTTCTATCGAGCCTATCGCAGGAAGGATTGTATGAGTTGGTTCGCAGATCAGATGAAGACTCTCGCAGAAGATTTGGGTACAGTTTACTGGTGTCCATATGACATCGATATGACGCAAGATGACGGAATTGCATTCAGAAGGGCGAGCTGTTGTCACATTTGTGAACAGCCATTCTCAGGAACTGATAAGAAAGTTCGGGATCATGATCACTTACTGCCGCTGAAAAATTATCGTGGGGCCGCACATGAAGGCTGTAACATTAACTATCAGGACACGCGTGTTGTTCCTATAGTTTTCCACAATCTCAGTAACTACGATGCAAACTTTATCATCGAAAATATAGCCTCACAGCTTCTCACAGATCTCGATATGTTTCTATTCGTTGAGAAAGGGATTAGAGGTGGACTCAGTCAAGTTAGTTCTAAGCGTAGAGCCCACGCCAACAATAAATATATGCCGAATTATAATCCGTCGAAAGCTGATTCTTATTTGATGTATCATGACGTCAATAACCAGTATGGTTGGGCCATGAGTCAAGCTCTCCCATATGGCGGATTTGAATGGTGCGATACAAATATTGATGTTACTACAGTTCCAGATGATTCTGATGTAGGGTATATTTTAGGAGTCGATTTGGAGTACCCTAAACATCTTCATGACCATCATAAAGATTTACCTTTCTGCCCCCTACGTATCGATCCTCAAACGGGTAACGCCCCCGCTTCATCAAATGCATCATCGAAATTGATGGCAACGCTTCACCCTAAGGAGAAGTATGTGATCCATTACCGAAGTCTCAAGCAAGCGCTAGCAAACGGTTTGATCCTAACTAAAATTCATCGTGCCTTGAAATTTAAGCAAGCTCCATGGTTGAAATCGTATATTGACTTGAATACTGACCTTCGAAAGGCTGCGAAGAATGAGTTCGAGAAGAATCTATTCAAATTGATGAATATTTCGGTGTTTGGTAAGACAATGGAAAACATTCGCAAAAGAGCGAACGTTCGCTTCCTAACCGAGTGAGCTGGAAGGTATGGTGCTGAATTATATATTTCTAAACCTGAGTTCAAGAGTTGCACCATCTTCAACGAGAATTTGGTGGCTGTTGAGCTAAACAAGACGGAAGTATGGTTGAATAAGCCGATATATGTGGACATGTCAATTTTAGACTTGGCTAAGACGAGCATCTATGACTTCCATTATTGATACATGATTCAGGCGTTTGGTGATAGCTGTTCAGTGTTGTATACAGATACAAACTCTCTCATATATGAGATGGGGAAAGATCCTTATGATGTGATGGAGCGCGATTGTCATCAATACTTCAAGATCTTGAAGCAGCCGAGTATGAAGAGTCCGAAACTGCAAAAATGATGAAGAACTATGGGGTAACGAAAAAAGCTGAGGGTGTGAAATTTTCCGTTGTCAGAAACGCGATCGACTTTGATGACTACATCGAGTGCCTTGGAAAGTGGAAAGTAGTATCGATCACTCAGAATCTGATTAAGGCGGAAAAACATAATGTGTTCTCTGTAAGCCAGGAAGAAATTGCCCTATTCCCCAACGACGATAAACGATACCCAGATTTCATTGGGGATACGTGCTCATCAAACACGTGTTTCAGATTTATTTCATCCTATTCAAATAACACGATCAGGTTAGAATTATCGCGAATCAGTTGTTTAGGAATTTGAGAGTATGTCTGACATAGATATGATGCGTCAATGTTTCTATGTCTACACATCGAATAATATTCTCAAATTTTCTGTTGTGTCTCACAGGATATATGTTCAAAAATGAAAATGGAATTTGGTCTTGCATCGTTCGGACTTATAATTTCTTCATTGTCTTTATATGGGGTATAACCAACTCCTTTTACTCGTTCCAAAATCTCCTGCAACAGCATGTACTTATCTTGATATAATGACTTCGAATATACGTAACCGTTTTCAAACCATTTGGATTGAACAACAACTATAACATAACGTTTGTTTTTCCGCATGCGCTCGAACCACAGATTAAAGCACGAAAAGAGTTTGGTAACAGTTTACCATGTTTACCAACGCGATTAGTTCCAACTTTTTAATCTGAATTCTCGATTGGAAGTGTCTGTTCTTGTTGAACGGTCTTAATCGTGTGAAACATTTCAACTTGTTGATAACGTATAAAAAGGAAAATCACCAGAGCGTATGCTCATCAACAATGTTGATTCATCAAGGTGAATGTTTTTCGAATACACTAATAAACTAGCTTCCGTTTGAATTACACATCCCTTCATATCAATTCTGTGGTCCTGGAACTAAATTGGGAAAGCGTCTTGCACGCTGTGATGAAGGTATCGATCCTTTAGATTCCGCTTGTCGCGAACATGATATAGCTTATTCACAGAACAAATCTCTGGAGGAACGTCATAAGGCCGCTAAAATATTAAAGGATGCTGCTTGGAAACGAGTTGAATCAAGAGACGCTAGCGCAGGTGGAAGACTCTCTAGTTTATTGGTTACCGGTGGCATGAGGGTTAAACGGAAACTAGTTATGGGTATCAAGAAACGGGGGCGACAACGAGGATGTTGTTTCCGGAAAGGTATCGTTGGATGTATCGCAAAGTCAATGGAGCCATCTTCTTCATTGAGGAAGTCCGCTATGAACGCGTTGGAAGGCGCACGGATCGCGATTAAACGAGCTGGAGGTAAAAAGCGTATCAGAGTACCATAAATAATACCACTACCAAAATCTGCAGGATTCCTCCTACTATTACTTCCCATCTTGGGAGCTCTAGGAGTCTTAAGATCGGTTGCAGGAGGTGCGAGTGCTATCGCAAATACGGTGGTTAACGCTAAAAATGCCAAAAAGAAGTTTGAAGATGATCAACGTCACAACGAAGCTATGGAACCGCTGGGGAAAGGTTTATACTTGAAGCGCAACGCTAAAGGAGGATATGGATTGTATTTGGAGCAGCAGCAGCAAAAAACTAATAATTGAGCTACTCGATGATATACCAATGTACGATCGAGATTTGATACATTTCGCTAGAATTCCAAATTTTTGCGGTGTCCTTATGCATGATACGCTACCGCACAAACCTAGACGTCTTGAATGTATCATTCTAAATTTGGACTTGACTAAAAACAATGGAACGCATTGGGTAGCGTTTGGAAAAATCGATAACGATGTAGAATATTTTGATTGATTTGGAAATTTGAAGCCACCAAAGGAACTTGTTCGATATTTGGGTGAGAACGTTAGCATTTTCTACAATAACAACACCTATCAGAACTATAATCGAGTGATATGTGGACAGTTGTGTTTGAAATTTCTCAGTTACACTCGATTATTCGAACAGTAACAATCACACACCACCATGGATTTCACTTCTGCATTAATACAATACGTATTTGAAAATGAGAGTAGTAGTGGGAGTAGTTTGAGGAGAATCATCGATTTTATTTATGGAAATTTGATCGAGGCTATCAATAAGCCTACGAGCGAACTTACACGTAAGAATTTAACGTTTCTACCGATGGAATACATCCTAAAACATTTGGATGTGGTGTTTCTCAATCAGAATGAGGTTCCGGAACATATGTTCGATTACCTTTACCGTCATATATAGTGTAAGGAACATGTTGATGAAGATTGCGATGGTCCACAACCCCCACGCAAACTATGTTCTCAATGTTTATCTGAGCAGAATTTCCACATCAAGGAGACCGAGGAAATAACTCATCACGAGAAGCAAGTGTTGATAGAAGAAGTCTGCAGAGACACAATCCATACTTCATGAGATCATACTTATTCCATCTATTGATGTTAAAATATAAATAGTGATGTTTCAATAAATTTTTTACGTGAGAACGTTTTATAATTCGATGGAGCCGGCTGCACGCACGAGAAAACATGACTCATTTGCCGTTACCTCGCTCTGATGCGTACAAATGAATGTAACTTGATCAATTCAATTGTGATTTCCATTCACCTCCTTCTCTATATCCATACAAAATATCTATCAAACAAATAAAATTAAAATTTTCTTTTGAAAAATGAAACCATTCCATCAATATTTTCTTATGACCTTGTCACGTTCAACTATCTTCAGTAAACCGACTTTACAGACAACCGATTTTTTACAAGTATCATGTCTCAGTTTTCCACGTTAACAACCATATATTCTCGTTCATACCGCAGAATTCGATTGTGCTGAGGCCAGACAAAAAATATTATTTGGCATTGTTGGGATTCGAATCATACAATTCCATACCCAATATAGAGAACGAGATGAAACAAAAGCGAAGACTTAGACTCTTGGAGCGATAACAATTCCGGCTGTGAACTACGAGATAAGCGATATCGAACAGTTTATCAGGAAAAAATTGAAGGTTAAAGAAGACGTATTCTCGCTGAAACCGGATACCAATACGTTGAAGTGTTGAATATTCCACAGAAATCACGATATTTCTTTTGAAAAAAACGATAGTCTTGACAAAATATTAGGATTTTCGCGAAGAGCATTCGAGGAGTGTTTAGTGCACGTGTCTGATTTACCTGTCAACATTAAAAAAGTCACCAACATACGTTTCGAGTCGAACATTATCTATCGAAATAGACCTGCGCATACGATCTACGATTTTCCTATCACCATCGGCCCCGGCTATGGGATTGTGGAGCATTCGAAGAATCCTCTATATCTACCAGTATCAGATATCGGAGAGATTACCAACATAACCGTACTAGCTTTGGATCAGCATTTGAAGCCAATAAACTTTCGTGGTGAAGAAAGTATTCTACATTCACATTTACAAGGAGTATAGGAAATATGGGGTTGTTCGTGGCCAACAACAACAACAACAATAAAAACAGTTCCCCCACCACATTGTAACGGGTTGCGTTACGAGATAGTATAGAACTTGGTAATAAACAGATTAGATTTCTTTTCGGCTAGCAAACTTGTCATATAATTATTTAAAGACATCTGCCGGTCAATAAAACATCGACTATGGAAACTAGCATTCCTGATGTGTGATGTCGCTAAATATCGCGAAGTTGGCAGGTAGAGTAACGGAAGTCGAAGAGAATTCATTGTGGTGTTAACCTTTAATAGGGTAAGTCGAGATTTATATTTCATTGTCTTTACATACATTTTCTTAATTTTTGCTTCCGAAATATGATCCACATCAGGCTACATATAATTTGATTCAGATTTGTTATCAAACTTCTGGATATACAGTACCTGAACGTGATTATGTTTCGGAGGAAGTTTCACTCGACTTATCTTAGGACACCCAATCAGATTTGCATTTAGCATGATCCCAGGTATATCTTTCTCATCATCACAGGGATTGTTGTAGTCATTGTATGAAATTACTCTAACGAGACGTGGGCAGTTGATACAGACAATATTTAATTTCCACCTTTCTACTTGACTCCGCAATTTGTGCACATGGTATTTGCGCGATCTTGTAGATCGCCATTTTGTTATCCTAGTACAAGAACATAGGGTGGTCTTATTAGACCAACGTGCAGTAAAGATTGATGAGGGTGAACACGAAACAAATAACCTAATTACTGCTTATTAGGTATACAGATATTTATTACACTATCACGCCGTTTGGGAGTTAATACAGTTTACATTAGCAATCCACGTGTACAATTCATTTCAAGCAAACCAGAATTTTATGCTAACTAGCAAATTTCAACTTTTCAAATAATAACAACTATTTGCCAATTTTAAATATCAATTGTAATCGTTTATTTCTTTCAGATTAAATTAAATTTTCGCCTAAATTGATATCTCGTCAAGATATCCATTTTGTATTAGTGTTTTCACAATTTGGGAAAGATAACATTATCGGTTGTGGAATCACCTGGTTATTCCAACCGACGGTGTTGCTTGTCCTTTTGATCTCAAGTCAGGTACTGTTCGTTCTTTGAAATTACAGGGTTTGAACGTCTGAAGTCCCTCACCCCTTCACTTCAAGGTGGTTTAGTGACTTTCCTGATAGGACCGACTTCCAGTTCCTACGAGTTCCAAGGACGGTTACATTTTCTTGTTTGAATTACCATAATTTCATTCTCTGATTTTGTTGTTTATCCGAAGTTGTATTCCACTAATTTTTATAGAATCATTCGAGGTCTACTGTAAGTCCTCTTATTGGATATTTCGTTCTTCTCAATTTAATAATTGATTTAATCTTATAATTGTTTTCTTAAAATTCAATTTATGTTACAAACCGATTTAAATTCATAATTGTTCTCTTAAAATTCCATTTATGTTACAATTTGATTTGATTTAATAATTGTTTTTCTACGAATTCATTATTATTTATATTTCCAATTGGTATTCTAAAAATTTGTAATTTAAATTTCTTTATAATTCAAATTCTGATGGAATGTACTAATTGTTAAGTTGAACTTGTATTGTTTTTCTGAATTTTCATCGACTGTTAAACCAACTCGTAGTGCTTGTATTCTTGACTGTGAATTAATTTAGTTTTATAGTTTTTTTTAAGCAGTTGGCGTTCGGGCAATTCACCAGTCTTGAATCACAAGGCACGTTTCACTACGAGCCCTGAGATTAATTAATTTAAATTGAGCTAGCTGGGCCAATTGAAACCGACCCAAAGCGGGTCCGTTTCACTGGCGCCGAACATAGATGGGCTGCCGTTTCACATCCGTTTTACTGGCGCCCATTTCTTCAACGTGGTCTAGAACACAGTTGATGGTTATTGAGAGAAATATATATTAGAACTGAAAAATTGGTCATTTTATTATTTTTTCTGTGTGACTTTGATAATTTGCTTGAAATTGCATATTTTATATTTTGGAATTGTCATATTTTTACCTATAGTTAGGGTATTTGTCAATCATATTCTTTTTATCTGAGTGATGTTAAGATTATCTTGAATCATGCGATCAGCTGTTTTCAGCTTTTAGGTTTCAGCATTAAATCCTATGTTATAGGTTTTGCTGTTTTATCTGTTTCTTTTTATTTGTTCCTATAGTTCATTGTTTTAAACAATGTAGAGTTGTGTTTCATGTGTGCTATTAATTTTTTTTTTCACTATGGTGAATTGTTAGTGAAATCGTTTCGGTAGTTTTCAGTTTTTCAGTAAGGGATACTTCCCTAATTTCTATTTAAACAGTTTCTGGAACTCAATTTTGATTCATTCTTTTTCCTTTATAGCAAATAACGAAAATCAAAATTTGGAAATTGTACCTTGAGATCTTTATATTGGAAATGATGACTGAGCAAAGAGATGGCAGTTACAGAGATGAGAGATATGATCCTAGCAGGTTGCTAATGTTGCGGTGGATTTTGAGGTTCGCATTTATGACTGTCAGTTTTGGGAAGTCGAGACCCTTCAATGCCACAGTAGATGAATACTGTTAAGGAAGCTGCAAATTATTGGTTATCTGCGGAGGATCCTCTGTTGCTCTGATCTGCATCGGTCTTCCTTCTGTTTGGATATCGTTAAGTATCATTATTTATGTTTTTAAATTTACGTTTTGATTTGTCGTGCTATTTTACATTTGAATTTTCATCTTATAAGTATCAAATTTTTTTTTTTATTTCAGTTACTGTCATTTTAGATTCATTATATTTTGTTTTTTCGTAACACTCATTTTAGGGTTGATCACCCTTAAAATGTAAATGAATTTGGAAGTTTGACGTGTTCACTCTTCAAAAATTTATAGTTTACCTTTAGTGTAGTTAAAGCTATAGTTTTTGTTACACATTTATAGATTTGAAATTTGGAAGTGTTTACTTCTGATTTGGGTTTGAATTTTCAATAATTGCATAAGTTAATTTGTGATCTGCTGGTCCATGTTATGACAGGTTTGGGAATTGACCCTGGTATGCTATTTTTGGTAGGTCTATCCTCTTAGTGTTGCATTACTCAAGAGAAGACTGATTTATAGGGAGTTATTGTCTGGAAAACGTATATTTTCAGAAAAAAGCTCCAATTTTTTAGTCAATCCTAGAGTAGGCAATTTTCAATTTGGGATCATAAGGTCCATTTGTTGCTGAAATTGGAGGTGACTATGAGTTTTTTGTGAGAGTAGGGAATATAAATTGGATTTAAAGTCCCCTTCCGTAGAGTCTTCATGAATTAAACTCATTGTAATAACGAGTTGAATTTTTCCAATGTTACAACATTAATTTGGAGTCTACAGGCTCATAGGTTGTAAAAAGTGAAAAAACTCGGTTATTTTTTATAGGTTATAGGTAATAGCATATCTTGGGGGTACATCTACTATAGTTGATTCAATTTTTTAGTTTTTCTTGATTATTATCTTACCTTTTTCATAGACCAAATGATTGTGATGATTCTTATTGATATATTTTTATAGCTTAGCACATATGAGCATTTTTCTTTGTTATCTTTTGTGTCAGTTCCTACATTTGAAATGATAGGATTTGTAAGATTTCTGGTTAAACTAGTTTTATTTGAATTTTTTTTGCTCTTTTGAAAAATTATGAAGCTTCACTTCAAATTTTTAATTACCTCTTGTTTAGTGTTGTATTATATACATTTACTATTGTAGTCCGGAGTGTAAGGGACGTTAATTTGGACTTACACTGATGCTTGGGACTTTTAGTCCGATTTGTAAGGGACTTTAATTTGGACTTACACTGATGCGTTGGATAATTTGAGTGAAAACACCCATTAACTATCGTGAACTAAGTTCACTTTTGTGCCAGCTACTTTATTTTTTTTTGCTTTTTGGTATCGGTAGAAGGCTAATGTTTTTCGTATCCCGAATGTTGGGATTGGGTTTGATTATTTCCAAACTAAACAACACAGTTGCCGGATTATTGATGTGTTTAATAATCGGTTCAGTTGGTGATTGGGTATAAAGTTGTATTGATCCTTAAGTACTCGATTCAGTTGTTTGATTGTTCTGGAATATACATCTTTGTAATTTTTGGAAGTTACAGTTATAACCATTATTCACCTTCTTACTGAGATTTTTTTTTGAGCTGGTACATTATATTTCTTTTTGGTTTTGTTAAAATTTGTTCCTTTGGATTAAATCTTTATAGTATATCTAGAATTTATTGATTAATCCATTTGGGATAGTTTACTGTTATATTTTTGTAAATTTTTTTTTTCCTGCAAATCATTTTTGGAATCAGTATCAGGGCTGTTAGCCATTACATTACATAAAATTTTTTGTCGATTCCTTTTAGTATTTTATCTAGGGATGTTCACTAACGATTGTGAATAATTCATTTTCATAAAATGTATGAAACATTTTAATTGTCATTTTCAATTTTGAGTATCGTAATATTGGGATTGGTCAACCAATATTTATGTGAGGACCACAAACCTTTTCTCAATATCGTGATTCTGGAATTGGTCAACCAGTCTCTACGTCAAGACCGTTTTTTTTTGTTATTCTGTTAAAAAATTTTTTAAGCTTCACTTCAAAAACTTTTCTCGTGGTAGAGGGGGAATGTAACGGGTTGCGTTACGAGATAGTATAGAACTTGGTGATAAACAGATTAGATTTCTTTTCGGCTAGCAAACTTGTCATATAATTATTAAAAGACATCTGCCGGTCAATAAAACATCGACTATGGAAACTAGCATTCCTGATGTGTGATGTCGCTGAATATCGCGAAGTTGGCAGGTGGAGTAACGGAATTCGAAGAGAATTCATTGTGGTGTTAATAGGGTAAGTCGAGATTTATATTTCATTGTCTTTACATACTTTTCTTAATTTTTGCTTCCGAAATATGATGCACATCAGGCTACATATAATTTGATTTAGATTTGTTATTAAACTTCTGGATATACAGTACCTGAATGTGACTATATTTCGGAGGAACTTTCACTCGACTTATCTTAGGACACCCAATCAGATTTGCATTTAGCATGATCACAGGTATATCTTTTTCATCATTACAGGGATTGTTGTAGTCATTGTATGCAATTACTCTAACGAGACGTGGGCAGTTGATACAGACAATATTTAATTTCCACCTTTTTACTTGACCCCGCAATTTGTGCACATGGTATTTGCGCGATTTTGTAGATCGCCATTTTGTTATCCTAGTACAAGATACATAGGGTGGTCTTATTAGACCAACGTGCAGTGAAGATTGATAAGGGTGAACACGAAATAACCTAATTACTGCTTATTAGGTATACAGATATTTATTACACTATCACGCCGTTTGGGAGTTAATACAGTTTACATTAGCAATCCACGTGTACAATTCATTCCAAGCAAACCAGAATTTTATGCTTACTAGCAAATTTCAACCTTTCAAATAATATTCTTTCAGATACAATTTTAATTATTATTCTTTCAAGTAACATTTTCAGTATTATTAATTCAGTCACATGTTAACTATTTGCTAATTTTAAATACCAATTGTAATCGTTTATTTATTTCAGATTGAATTAAATTTTTGCCTAAATTGATATCTCGTCAAGATATCCATTTTGTAATAGTGTTTTCACAATTTGGGAAAGATAACATTATCGGTTGTGGAATCACCTGGTTATTCCAACCAACGGTGTTGCTTGTCCTCTTGATCTCAAGTCAGGTACTGTTCGTTCTTTGAAATTACAGGGTTTGAACGTTTGAGGTTCCTCACCCCTTCACTTCAAGGCGGTTCAGTGACTGTCCTGACAGGACCGACTTCCAGTTCCTACGAGTTCCAAGGAGGGTAACATTTTCTTGTTTGAATGACCATAATTTCATTCTCTGATTTCATTGTTCATCCGGAGTTGTATTCCACTAATTCTTATAGAATCATTCGAGGTCTACTGTAAGTCCTCTTATTGGATATTTCGTTCTTTTCAATTTAATAATTGATTCAATTCTACAATTGTTTTCTTAAAATTCAATTTATGTTACAAACCGATTTAAATTTATAATTGTTTTCTTAAAATTCCATTTATGTTACAATTTGATTTAATTTATTAATTGTTTTTCTACGAATTCAATAATATTTATATTTCCAATTGGTATTCTAAAAATTTGTAATTTAAATTTCTTTATAATTCAAATTCTGATGGAATATACGAATTGTTAAGTTGAACTTGTATTGTTTTTCTGAATTTCCATCGACTGTTAAGCCATCTCGTAGTGCTTGTATTCTTGACTGTGAATTCATTTAGTTTTATAGTTTTTTTCAAGCAGTTGGCGCTTGGGCAATTCACCAGTCTTGAATCACAAGGCACGTTTCACTACGAGCCCTGAGATTAATTAATTCAAATTGAGCTAGCTGGACCAATTAAAACCGACCCAAAGCGGGTCCGTTTCACTGGCGCCCAACATAGATGGGCTGCCGTTTTACATCCGTTTCAACATCATCATTAGTCATCAACAAAACACCTAAAGTTCGTGACCTACTCACCAGAGCCAACATCGTAATTTTGAAATCATTGGGGTTTCGTCTTAAACAAGAAAGTCATTATCCAAAATGGAGTATGCCCGTAATAGAGATGTTCATCATACAGCGATCATCTCACCTTTTTTCGATATATACCAGGAACAGAAATTTGATTAATCGATTCGAAAAGCCGAATACAGATCGATTACACCATTCGTCATGGCGTTCAATAACAGCGATATCATAGAGTTTGGGATAAATCAAGTAGACGCTTTTTTTAATATGAAAGATACTCTGTTGGCGATCGAAGGGAAAATCGAAGTTAATGGAGTGGGGAATGTAATATTGGTATCTATTTATGGGCCTTTTCTTTTCGACTCGTGTTCCTACAGCGAGAGCGGTAGAGACATCGAAACTGTACGTGACCGCTGTGCGAGGATTCACATGTTATTCTCCCACAGATTCGACGCAGATGTCTAAAGCCAGCTGGACTCATCCGGAAGAAAGTGTTATATTGAACGCAACAAAGTCGTTCACTCTACTCATCCTACTCAAGCATATTTCCAACATTTTCAACGATTACACCCGGATCACGTTTGGACGACGAACGATTCGATTGGTACGTGCTCGAAACGATAACGATTGCGTTATAATTGAGAACGCAGCTACCACAGTCAAATTTCTGATTGATAGTATAGAATTGAAGGTGAAATATATCTATCCCAACAATCTCATCAGAGAGAAGCTATTGCTATCCATCAAGAGCGATTCTCCTGTTCTATTCGCTTTCCGGAAGTGGGAGATACACGGGTTGCTTGCCATAACGGCCGATGCGAAGCGAGAAATATGGGCTGTGAGAACTAGCGCGTCCGTCGGAAAACCACGGTATGTTATCGTATTCTTCCAAACTCATAAATGTAACGATGTGAAAGCTAATCCTACAATTTTCGATATATCAAGTATCCGCTTATCGCTGAACGGAGAGTATAGGCCTAACGAACGGATGAATTTGGACTTTGCCGGAGAACATTTCGTTCTAGCCCACCTCAACTATACCGATTTATATCCTAGCTACACGAATTACACAAACAAAATATCCCATATTGGCTTATGATAAATTTAAAAAACGCGCGCTTCACATCATCGATTGTTCTAGACAAGAGGAGGCGGTAAAATCATCAACGGTCGACATACGATTGGAGATTGAGGCGGATGAAGGATTTGCAGCCAATAGCAAGGCATATTGCATCATCATTCACGATTGCTTGATGGAATACTACCCCCTCACCGAAATTGTCAAGAGTCCCAATTAAACCTCAGTCAGTCTATATCGAAACTTCAAGCGAATCATCATGAGAATCGCATTAGTGGACATTCAGGGGTTCTTCATTGACGATGCCTTCCATCCGAAAGAAATGTGTATACAAATTGGATTCAAACGTGATTTTCCCTTTTTCAAACCGCACACATCTTATTCATCGCTAAATGCAAAGGAGCGAAAATCGGTATGGTATTTACGAAAGTCTTATCATGGACTCGATCACGTATCTGGGAATATGGATTATGAAAAAATAAATAATATTCCTGTGTGCAGTCGACTATATTTATGTCCGTGGACAGCAAAAAGCCGAATTTTTGAGGAGGAAGTGTATAGAATTAGATATCTACCCACACATCGTAGATGTTCATAGTTTTGATGGTACTCAATGTGAAACGGGGAAATTTGAGCAAACAAACAATTTGACCTGTCTGAATCATCGTGATGACGGTGGAAGATACATGTATGCAATTCACCATGTGGATAAATTACAGCAGTGGTTTCTGGATGTAATACTACCTAAATGATATGTATTTTATTCCCAAATAAATATTATTATTATTATCAATCTTTTTTTTGTTTTAATAAAATACCTCCTTTATATAATAATTGTTATTTATCAAAATGGTATATAGCTTTCTTCACATTTTTTAACAAGCATTTTCAATAATAACACTGGTAAAGGAGATCAAATAGCATACAAAATTGCGAAAATTTCAGGGATTTCTTCTTTTATTTCAGATGATGTGAGTGAAGATGATGTTGTCTTTTGTACGAGATTGTGGTAAACACGATGATTGTCGGATCATTTGCCATTCAGCCATATCCCCCTCACTCCGATCGAAGAATGAGAGCTTAAGTTTATAATGTATGGTTGTACGATTGTCTTGTGGGATGTTAAATGTGAATACCTCCAATTGGTTATCGTTGATTTTTTGAAAATTCATTGGAATCCATTCGGTACGGTTACACTCCTCACCACCACCACCGCCAACATTCTTCAGACAAATATAGATGCGTTCAACGTGTTGGGGAACGTTCGCGTATAGAATACCATTCAGAATTGTGATTAGAATCACGAAATTTGTTTTTAACACCCTCACCACCATCATCCTCACTTTTCACACTCAATTTGTTCATCAGTCTTGTAACTTTAATTTTATCTGCGTAAAATTCAAGTCTCTTCTTAGTTTATGAACTTTTTCCACGAATTCGCGAAGTCTGCGTGTGTATTCTTCAAAAGATATATATAATGATATATTCGAAGACTTACTAGATATCTATATTATTATTTTAAGACCCACAGAACATCTTCCTTCGTAAGAAATTCGAATAACTTCCAGCTATTCGCACTAGAACACATAGGATTCTCACTATTGGGGTGATGTAGACAGATAAATTCACAATTTCCTCGCTCTAATTTTGGACATTCACCTTTCAGATTCACCACTTCTACTCGATCTTACCCCAATTTTTAAACGCCCCCTGTAGAAACTTAGCTTTTATCTTCCCACATACACAAACAGTAGCACTCGGATCGATATTTTCCTTCATAATTTCATACAATTCATCATATTCCTGATAGCCCGAGTTCCATGGAATCCCGTGATATTTCACACAATGAAATATTTTCTTCATTTGCCTCTCGGATAGTTGATCCATCGGTTTTGATGGTTTGAATAAAAAATATTTCTTCAACCTTTTCTCACAGTTCAATAAAGAGAGTTCCTTGATTTTATATACGTTCGAAGAATTCGGGTTACTTTGAATATCAACCATTATAGACGACATACCAAACTAGAATGATAAACTATTCAAAATATCTAGTTGCACATGCGTAGATCATTGACATATTTCTTTGATGTTATCGAAATTTTGAAAGAGTACGTCGAAGCACAAAATTTGTAGTGATGGTGGACTTATTCTATAGTTGACGTCATCGACCTCCCCTCCTATCTCAGAAAACATTTGAAACATCTTAAATGTGTAAAAATTGGAAGTATCTCTTCAGATGCTGCACATGTCCATTATCTCACATCGGTAAGGTAGAAGTGCGATCCGATGAAAATCAACATCAATAGCATGTAGCACTGTGAAAGAATCAAGTATATACGATCCTGGTTTCGGAACGATACCCGAAATTTGATGGAATATGATTTTTCTCATTTTTCTATGTTTATATTTGAACTGACCTTCTATATTCATATCGATTATCTGCCAATCTTCTGGAGGTGGATCGAAGATATCAGCATATGCCCAATCGGTCGAGGCGCCCACAAGGGAAGTTATGAATTCCGCAGCGATTATCTAATTTTTGGCTGGTAATTGTAATTCTTCGAGGATTTCCATCAAATTCGGAGGACATACGCTCATTACGAATTCCTTTGTATCGTACACGGTGGTAAGCACACTATGAATAAAACTGTTGTATAATCGAGGAGACATTATCACGAACTGATTCGAGTTCGATTAAGTTGGAGCAGTCACACACAACAACACACTCCCTCATACTCTGCGCATGTCAAGCTATTGACTTCTCCAACCTGACATATACAATCGAAACTAAATGGTATTCTTGCGGATGAGAGATAAGAGGTCGATCGAACTGGTGAGTATACATGTAAGAGCGTGAGATCATGAACATTTTCAGATAAAAATGACAAGGGTTCAGATCCCTCTCAATCTTTCTCACCAAAGAATACCATTCTTTTCCATTGATTCATTTGATGTACTCGTCGTAGACGTTATGATAGATTCACACGTGACAACCGCCATGATACATCGTGACAGACGCGATGACACAACGTTGAAGACCAATGTGAGAGAAACCTCGTCGATGTAACACACGTGACATACGCCATGACACCCCGTTTGAGACCTGCGTGACAAACACCTCGTTGAAGGAGCAAGTGATAGCCACCTCGTCGATGTAACACACGTGACATACGCCATGACACCTCGTTCAAGGACCACGTGACAGATGCCATGACACCTCGTTGACCACGTGAGGATCACGTGATAGTCGCCATGACACCTCTTTCAAAACCACGTGTCTAGGACCTCTCTTACAAACAACCTGTATATACAACATAACACACTCTTCACAAGCAGATTGTGTATACATTCAAACAACCAAACTCACAATCACTGATAATGCTATCTACCCGATAACGCTATCTAACCGATAGAACTAATTACAAACACCGGATGCCAATCACCAGCACAGACTGGGTAACTCGCAATCACTGATAACGCTATCTACTCGATAACGCTATCTACGCTATAACACTAATTACGAACACCGAATGTGACATCACACTTCCTGGCGCAAAGGTAGTCCACTGTATCCACTGCCTACCGTTATATCACGACATATAACTGGCGCAGTCGGTAGGATCGTATGACGGTTTTTCTGTACATTCCTGGAACTTTTGCGGAAACGACAGTGAAATCGGTTTATTTCAATAATTCGCTTACAAGTTCGGAAACAAAGAGACTAGTACGTGCGATCATCCATACATCGTTTAGTGAACACGTAGTAGCACCAGGACAAACGAAAATTGTTACCAGGGCCTATGACAACATCGCCGAAGCCGTAGAAGTGAGAATCACATCGTCCATGCTTCTATAGTTAAGAAAGAACAGACAAACAAGATGAAAACAAATCTATTGAGGTGAGTAAATTTCTCATTGAATCCTATCTATTCAAATTCATCCTTATAATTGAAGAATCCCATGAATTTATCAGATTCTGAATCGGAAAATTTTAATTGTGTCATGAATAATACACAAACATTTCGTGACAGGAGTCCTATCAGAACTAACAGAATAAATAGAAATTTTCATAATATCAATTAATCATTTATAATGGCTGATTCACGAAATTATCATCTAAATGCTATCCCCAGTTACGATGGTGATAGAATCACCCTTGGAATATTTATATCTGCATGCGGAAATTTATTAACATCCTTTATAAATCAGAATAATCCTGCGGATCCACGTAATGAATGTACTTAGGGCAATCATAGGTAAACTTAAAGGAAGAGCTGAAATATCAGTTGGCAGTCGTGAAGACGCAACAAATCGCCAACTATGGAGAAATTACTTTTACATAAAATTTGCGGACCAGCGTAATGAGGACTGTTGAGTACGCGACTTATTGTGCCTAAAACCAGAACCTCGTGAACAACCCAATCAGTTTGGAATGCGAGTGCAAGATGTTCGAAGCTTTCTGCAAACTAAATTTTGTTTGACTATCCCTGATGAAAACATAACTAACGTATGAAATGAAATTCACGATAATCTAGCCTTACATAAGTTCCTACATGGATTATCAGGACAATTATGTTTTGCAGTGCGGCTACAAGAACGCATAAACCTAGAACACGGTATGAGCAGGGTCGTTGAAGAAGAGAACTTCTCTTATGCAGACAAACATTATCAGCCTTCAACTGATGTTCCATTCAATAAAAGATGCAATAACTTTGATAGAACTGAGCAACCACTTGCACCACCTAGACAATTCAATAATTTTGCACCCTATTTTGCAAATAACCAAGCAAGCAATATGCCACAATCCCGATCGTTAAATAACATACCTACAAATCGATTCAACTCAAATAATCAACAACAAAATTTTAACAGAGTAGCCAGGTAAAATGTATGCAGGACAAACTAATTTCAATAATGGACCAAATAGAACAGTTCGAAACTTTCACCAATTGAATAATAATCGTTTACCAAATTATAAACCAACTCCTATGCAAACGTCAACCCGTAATATGACACATATAACAAATACCGTACGTCCACAAACAAATTGGATTTCGGAAGAACTTCATCATCAGGAAGTTGAAGACGAAAACGAGACATACACCATATTGCGAAGAACATTCGCAAGAAACTCAAATACAATCAGAAGACTCTCAATTTCATGACACTGACAAACATAATTTCGAAGTAGAATCGGAAAATTTTCGAATAGACCTCAACCTACACGATCAACCTTGATACATCTAAATAACGATAATAATCCACGCTTACCGTTCATAATGATTAAAAATATTAATCTTGAACTTATGATAGACAACGGATCTATGAAATCCTTGATAAATAATAACGTTGTGAAAAAATCGTTCAGTAATTATAAAAGACAAGAACTCTTTAAAATACAGTCGGTACATCAAGTTAGTAATTATTATACAACAGTGAATATTCCTTTACCGAGAATATTTAATACTGGCGATTTAAAACACAAATTTTACGTATTTCATGTGAACTCGCAATATCATGGACTCATTGGATTGGATCTACTAAAAAAAGTCGGTTGTCTGTAAAGTCGGTTTACTGACGATAGTTGAACGTTAAAACGTCATAAGAAAATACTGATGGAATGGTTTCATTTTTCAAAAGAAAATTTTAATTTCGTTTGTTTGATAGATGTTTTGTATGGATATAGAGGAGGAGGTAAATGGAAATCACAATTGAATTGATCAAGTTACATTTATTTGTACACATAAATACAATTATGTCATTTTAGCTTTTAAAAAGCCCGCCTCAATGTGTTTGATATAATAGAAAATTGTTCCTTTTGACGGCTGGCTGGTCCAACCTGTCATTTCAGACACGTTGTTATGATATGTGGAAGATTCAACATTTATGTCTTAATTTTTTGAAATCATAGCTACGCTCAATAATTATTTCGATCGAATAGTAAAGCAATTGATTTTTTACTCATCGTGAAATAGTTCTGTTAACTTATTGTTATAGTTTTGTCAATCATAGCATAACCTACAATCGATTTTTTGAAATCATAGCTACGCCTGATAATTATTTCGATCGAATAGTGAAGCAATTGATTTTTTACTCATCGTGAAATAGTTCTGTTAACTCATTGTTATAATTTCGTAAATTATAGCATAACCTACAATCGCTGCACTAGCGGAACGATGCTATTTATTTTGATGATGAAAGCAAGAATATTCTACAATATATCACTGAACACATATTTAATATCAAAAGAATCATTACCTTCATCGCCGCAATTATCGTTGCTATGAACAATTGACACCACATTCACTTTTCACTGCACTTCATACTTGACGAAAATATGTGAATGTATTATTGTATAGCAGCGCGCTCGCTTGCACTTCAAGCCTTAAATGGAACGCCTCAGAGCGAGGTAACGCACAGCCGGTCAGAGCGAGGTAACGCCGCATGAGTCATGTTTTCTCGAGCGTGCAGCCGGCTCCATCGAATTATAAGACGTTGTCACGTCAAAAAATTGAAAGCAACACTTGATTTCGACAATAATTTGTTAATAACAGAAATATCAAAAATTTCAATTCATATTATGAAAGAATCAAAATCCGAAAATAACACCAAATATTTGAAACATACTCCTATCCGAAATTTTAAGAAAACTATCGAACCTCGTACAGAAAGAGTCATAAAAATTCCAGTCAATACAAACAACAAATACGAAGTATTGAATGAAATTACATTTCGACCAGTAGTAGAGGTACCTACCTCTTAAGTTAGAATAGATAATAAATTTGCGACAACTACGGTAACAAATTCTAATAATCATCCTGTTGAAATAATAATGATACGAGAACCTTTAGAAATTGTCGAATACAATGAAATTTCTTGTAATCATACAGAATATGCTGACAATTTTGGAGAACCAATGGATATTGAATATCCATCGGAAATCGAGAATATTCAAATCGAAAATCTTAACACTTTACGTTTAGATCATATGAATGCCAAGGAAAAACAAGCAATACAAGGACTATGCGAAGAATATAAAGATATATTCTATTGTGGAAAAATACCTTCATCTCTTACCAACAAAGTAGAACACAAATTAATGGAAAACATGTGGAAGATGAAAACTCACTTCCAAATATCACAGATATACTGGACAAACTTGGCAAAAGTCACTATTTCACTACTTTGTATCTTGCCTCTGGCTACCACCAGGTAGAAATGGCACCGGACGACATCGAAAAACAGCGTTTAGCACGGAAAATGGCCATTACGAATTCAAACGTATGCCATTTGGGCTACGTTATGCACCAGCGACGTTTCAATGCATTATGGATAACATCCTCAGAGGAATTCAAAATGAGAAGTGTTTCGTCTATTTAGACAACATAATAATTTTCTCAACGTTACAGGAACATTCGACACATTTCAAAGAAGTATTTGAACGACCACGGAACGCAAATCTAAAGATACAATCAGATAAAAGTGAGCTCCCAGGGAAGAAGTTGCTTATCTGGGACACGTTATAACATCGGAGGGAGTCCAACCAAAACCAGGGAAAATTGAGGCTTCAGTACAATATCCACTACCCAAGACCACAAAGGAAATTGAAGGCTTTCTTGGTTTAGTCGGATACTACCGGAAGTTCATAGAGGACTTCGCTAAATCCACAAAACCCATGACAAGATGCCTAAAGAAAAACGCGGAAATCGAGCAGACTGCAGAGTTACATTTGAAAAATGTAAACAGATTGTGACGAACTATCCAATTTTGCAATACCCGAAATTCGCCTTGCTGACCACGTAAGGATCACGTGATAGCCGCCATGACACCTCTTTCAAAACCACGTGTCTAGGACCTCTCTTACAAACAACCTGTATATACAACATAACACACTCTTCACAAGCAGCCTGTGTATACATTCAAACAACCAAACTCACAATCACTGATAACGCTATCTACCCGATAACGCTATCTAACCGATAGAACTAATTACAAACAGCGGATGCCAATCGCCAGCACAGACTGGGTAACTCGCAATCACTGATAACGCTATCTACTCGATAACGCTATCTACGCGATAACACTAATTGCGAATACCGAATGTGACGTCACACTTCCTGGCGCAAAGGTAGTCCACTGTATCCACTGCTTACCGTTATATCACGACATATAACTGGCGCAGTCGGTAGGATTGTAATACGATTTTCTGTACATTCCTGGAACTTTTGCGGAAACGACAGTGAAATCGTTTTATTTCAATAATTCGCTTACTAGTTCGGAAACAAAGAGACTAGTACGTGCGATCATCCATACATCGTTTAGTGAACACGTAGTAGCACCAGGACAAACGAAAATTGTTACCAGGGCCTGGACAACATCGTCGAAGCCGTAGAAGTGAGAATCACATCGTCCGCGCTTCTATAGTTAAGAAAGAACAGACAAACAAGATAAAAACAAATCTACTGATTTGACTAAATTTCTCATTGAATCCTATCTATTCAAATTCATCCTTATAATTGAAGAATCCCATGAATATATCAGATTCTGAATCGGAAAAGTTTAATTGTGTCTTGAATAATACACAAACATTTCGTGACAGGAGTCCTATCAGAACTAACAGAATAAATAGAACTTTTCATAATATCAATCAATCATTTATAATGGCTGATTCACGAAATTATCGTCTAAATGCCATCTTTAGTTACGATGGTGATAGAGTCACCCTTGAAATATTCATATCTGCATGCGGAAATTTATTAACAACCTTTATAAATCAGAATAATGCTGCGGATCCACGTAATGAATGTACTTAGGGCAATCATAGGTAAACTTTAAGGAAGAGGTGAAATATCAGTTGGCAGTCGTGAAGACGCAACAAACTCGCCAAATATGAAGCAATTACTTTTACATAGAATTTGCGGACCAGCGTAATGAGGACTGTTGAGTACGCGACTTATTGGTGCCTAAAACCAGAACCTCGTGAACAACCCAATCAGTATGGAATGCGAGGGCAAGATGTTCGAAGCTTTCTGCAAACTAAATTTTGTTTGACTATCCCTGATGAAAATATAAGGAACGTATGAAATGAAATTCACGATAATCTAGCCTTACATACTTCCCTACATGGATTATTAGGACAATTGTGTTTTGCAGTGCGGCTACAAAAACCCATGAACCTAGAACACGGTATGAGCATGGTCGTTGAAGAAGAGAAATTCTCTTATGCAGACAAACATTATTAGCCTTCAACTGATGTTCCATTCAATAAAAGATGCAATAACTTTGATAGAACTGAGCAACCACTTGCACCACCTAGACAATTCAATAATTTTCTACCCTATTTTGCTAATAACCAAGCAAGCAATATGCCACAATCCCGATCGTTAAATTACATACCTACAAATCGATTTAGCTCAAATAATCAACAACAAAATTTTAACAGAGTAGCGCCTTAAACCCCTATAGGTAAAATGTATGCAGGACAAACTAATTTCAATAATGGACCAAATATAACAGTTCGAAACTTTCACCAATTGAATAATAATCTTTGGCCAAATTATAAACCAACTCCTATGCAAACGTCAACCCGTAATATGACACATATAACAAATACCGTACGTCCACAAACAAATTGGATTTCGGAAGAACTTCATCATCAGGAAGTTAAAGACGAAAACGAGACATACACCATATTGCGAAGAATATTCGCGAAAAACTCAAATACAATCAGAAGACTCTCAATTTCATGACACTGACAAACATAATTTCGAAGTAGAATCGGAAAATTTTCGAATAGACCTCAACCTACACGATCAACCTTGATACATCTAAATAACGATAATAATCCACGCTTACCGTTCATAATGATTAAAAATGTTAATCTTGAACTTATGATAGACACCGGATCTATGAAATCCCTGATAAATAATAACGTTGTGAAAAAATCGTTCAGTAATTATAAGAGACAAGAACTCTTCAAAATACAGTCGGTACATCAAGTTAGTAATTATGATACAACAGTGAATATTCCTTTACCGAAAATATTTAATACTGGCGATTTAAGACATAAATTTTACGTATTGCATGTAAACTCGCAATATCATGGACTCATTGGATTGGATCTACTAAAAAAAGTCGGTTGTCCGTAAAGTCGGTTTACTGACGATAATTGAACGTGAAAACGTCATAAGAAAATACTGATGGAATGGTTTCATTTTTCAAAAGAAAATTTTAATTTTGTTTGTTTGATAGATATTTTGTATGGATATAGAGAAGGAGGTAAATGGAAATCACAATTCGCATTCGCAAACGTTTGCTAGCGTTCTGACCGATTTGTACATCAAAGGAATGTATATCAAACAATGTTTGAGCTCGTTCGATGTTTTATGCATTTTCTGTGGAGACTGGAGATATACAAGCGATTGTGCATACGATAATCGTTCGAATACATCTTTGAAAATCATAGAATAATAATTCGTAGTGGGTGAAGCTATTGCCAATCTAACTTCCCTAGGACTACAGTTTCGGTAATTTGCATCTCGTGCAGGTATCCCTGAACTTGATATCAGATATCATGTGTTCCATAGTCACAATAGATAAATGTACCTTACTCTTGAGTAAAATTCATATTTTTTGACGATTGAAAAAATGTAATATCTGATGACATTATCTAAGAATTTAGAACATGCAGAACTTTTTACGAAGAATAACCATTTTCCTAAAATTAATGATACGGAAGTTTTCGAATATGGTTCCAAATTAGTGAAATAAATTGTATAATTCATACCTGGTTCAAGAATCATTATTAGTTCCTACAATCATATACCTACAAAATACTGTTTGTTGAGAAATTTCATTCAATTGCTGATGAACCAATACGTTTGCCTAACATTCCGAGTCCGAGTCGCTATTGTGGGTCTACCGGCCGGCGGCATCGGCGGATACTCAAGTCAAAGAGAAACAACGAGTACGCCGGCGTAGCTATGATACAGCACGCATGGCGAGCGTATTAACCAGGCGCTCAAAATGCAAACGTTAGGGAACTGTTTATTTACTAAAAAAATTGATGGTGGAAGCAGTTACTTTATGGTAATTTATCATTTTGATTATATGAAAGAATAACTACTTTGTTTTTATACCACATTTATCAATAATAACGTGAAAACGTAACTATAGTTTCAACACCGAAGTTCCATTATCAAACAATTAGAAAATTATGAAGAAATCAATGAAACAGTTCAAGTATAAATAGAGTAGAGTAAAGTAGGGTTGAGATTAACTTTCTATAAAATTTATCCGCGTATAAAACACATAGATGTATCCACTAAATTCATCTCTTTGACATATTTTGGTACAGTAATCGAACATGTTGCTAAAATTTTATCACGCCATAATTTTAAAATCAGTTTCAAACCTCAAAATAAACTTTGCCATCTTATATACAACGCCAAAAACAAAATCAATAAATATAGAAAACCTGGAGTTTATAAAATGATTTGCCCAGACTGTGATGACTTTTATATAGGTAGAACTTGTCGTAATTTCAAATTAAGATACGAAGAACATTTTCGCTCGTTTAGACTCAACAAAACTGATTCAACCTTTGCTAATCATTTTTTACAAACTGGTCATAATTTCCATAATTTAGATACTCTAAGCATTCTACATAACCAAACCAGAGGTTTTAAATTGAATATATTAGAATCAATAGAGGTTTATAAAGGTGTCAAAAACCCTAATAAAAATATCCTCAATGATCAGTTAGACCTATATCAAAGTGATCTTTTCATGTGTCTTTCAAACCGCTCTTGAAATAATTCTCAGAATATTAAATTATAATCTCACTAATTCACAAATTGTTGCTATGTTTACTATGTAATACTGTACTTTCCTAGGATCTACCTGCTTAACCCCTCAATCACAACCCTACTTTACTCTACTCTATTTATACTTGAACTGTTTCATTGATTTCTTCATAATTTCTAATTGTTTGATAATGGCACTTCGGTGTTGAAACTATAGTTACGTTTTCACGTTATTATCAATAAAAGTGGTATAAAAACAAAGTAGTTATTCTTTCATATAGTCGAAATATTTATTTACTTCTTATTTGTTGGTGGAGACGTGAATCACGCACGCGCATTCGCAAAGGTACGCTAGCGTTCTGACCGATGTCGGTACATTTGTACATCAAAGGAATGTATATCAAACAATGTTTGTGCTCGTTCGATGTTCTATGCATTTCCTGTGGAGACTGGAGATATACAAGAGATTGTGCATACGAGAATCGTTCGAATACATCTTTGAAAATCATAGAATAATAATTCGGAGTGGGTGAAGCTATTGTCAATCTAACTTCCCTAGGACTACAGTTTCGGTAATTTGCATCTCGTGCAGGTATCCCTGAACTGATCAGCGATCTTAGAATTTCAAATTCTTAAGGTGACATACGACAAGTTTTCTAACAAACCTATTTTTTCTGAAGCCAGTTAGCAGTGGCTTTGGATCTCTAGTTGTTATAATGCGTGACATCCAAAATCTATGTTTTCTCTCCCTTTTTTTGATATTCTCATATACAGTCAAAACAGGCCATATAAGATACAAACATTGAGTTTTTTCTCGAGTTCTCGAATCCATTTCGAATATAAACTATTTTCAACTCAGATCAATGACAATTATGTTTGCAAACATACTCTTCGTTCGAAATATACATCTGCAATCAAACGTTTGTTGATACTAATTTTTGGTGGATATGTATCTAAGGTGAAGTCTCCGAATGCTCTCAACCGGCGGTAGCCGTTTAAAACGATATAAGGTACTGAAAGACCGAATGCCGGCAGGCATTATATTTTGAATTTTGATGCTTAATGACCTAAGCAAATTCTGTTCCCCGTTCGACACCTACAAAAAAGATTTACATCCCATCTATTTGATCAGAAAATGTCTGGAATGAAAACATTATTTGAGTTTGTTCAAAATGTAAATGTGTGAATGGGGTTTCTGGTCTGAACTTATGTAGCTATTTAGGTAAACTGGTGTCTTTGTTTGTTGATGATCTATTATATCACAAATGAATACTACATGAATACTACTGAAGGAAAATTCCAAAATAAGAGATAATACATGTTTCTCCACACAGTGGCTTCTTCAGGTAAACAATGGTAAGTACATGTCGTTTTTTCTTTAATTTTTTCAACAAAAGTTCATTCTGGAATTTTTCTTCAGTATAGAATTCTTCTTTGATACTTTCTAGCGACGTCTTTTTCTTAGCAACGAAATGTGCTTAGATCGTCAATAACAGAACACAAAAATGTTCAATACGAATATTTTCAATGAATTGTCTTTTAGAGATAAAAAATCGGGAACAGCTTCTTGGTTAAGAAATATAATCATTTTAATAATAGTTATATTTAAAACTATACATCAATACAGAATATTATTTATTATACAGACTGAATTCTCATCAAACAGAAACACATCCGTCACGCTAGACAATCTATTGAATACAAATGAAATTTCCTCAAGACGACAGGCAAATCCCAAGCCTCTAGCGCCTACTATACAGAATGTTCAATTTTTAAAATTGTTATTATGTTCGAGAACACAAAATGCGATGTTCAATTCTATTTTTGATTTCACCATTGTAATAAGCAAAAAAAAAATCTATGTCTGCTAATTTGACCGAAGTCGGAGTTGTCACAGTAAAGAAATCAAAAATGGTGGTGTACATTTAATCTGGATCATCCCGTATATTCCAAGAACTGTGGAGGGAAGAATAAGTTTGGCTGAATACATAACACAAAACATTTATCATCACTAAGCGCCAATCTTTGGTTAGTAGATAATGTGAAGTTTATTTTTATATAGAATGTAATAACAGAAATGTCAAACAACCTTATGTTAATGAAGATTTGATTATCATGAACAAATCAGATCAGATCAAAAAATACAATATTTGATGTTAACGTCACTTTGCATACAACAAAAGGTATGTGTCTTCAATAATAATAACATGCAAACGAACATACAAAACCAACATGGGGAACCGTTTTTAGCAAAACTTTTACTTAGTAAATTTAATGCCAGAGAATAACAGAAAATTGTTCATTCTTAATAAAGCTGACATAATACCTGTTTATATAATGTAATACTAACCACAAAATAAATGAATAAAATTGAAAACAAAGAGACACATATAGAATTAAATCTCCATGTTGTGAAAAAAATTATGTATGCCAAACAAAAAGAAATGTTTCCACTAGATATAAAGAACATTTTGTCACTTCAAAACCAGTATATTCTCGAATAATTTTAGAGCCCTCCATATGTACCGAAATGAAGATGAGTTGATGAATATTGACTTTACTATATACCACTAAGCCTCTACTAACATTAATCCGTTAACAGTTCACAGTAAAATTTGTGTCTACCTAAAGATAATAAGTTCAAAGATTACTAAAGCAAAGACTGTTTCCTCCTCTTCTCCCCTATATTTCTGTAAATATAAATACTAGTAACAGTTTTGAATTTAGTTCATTAGTCTTAGTACACTGGGTGTCCAAAAATTCCTGAACGGCTGGATATTTGGAAAATACGCTATGAAACGGCAAGCGAAAAAACAAACAGTTGCTATATTAGAAAACGCTATCAAATAATACCAAAATTGACCAACAATCCCAACCCCGTGCGTGACGCGGCTGCCTATTTCAAAACCTTAAATAGGACTTTGCTGATTCGCATTCTTCGTTGGAAACAATGAAAGGTTTGTTTGAAATTTTTTGCAATTCTTGATAAGTGGCGCTGAATTTGCGAAGACTTGAATTTTTCCCTATTTCCGAGAAACATGCATCGAATTGATAACTGAATCGACTCGTTAGGTACGCGATCGTATCCGAAGTGGTTACGAAGATACCCGAAATAGATGTTTTCTAAGAGATAGGTATCGTTTGCACCACGGGTGATAAAGGAAAATCTGCTCCTATGGCGATTACAAACCTCGCTGTATACTGAAACTGTCTCGTTTCATCGTCCTTAGTACAACTTGATAACTTTACAGATTTCATCAAAGAAACATACACAGAACTTCATTTACATTTTGCAAGCACATTAGATATTTTTGTTAGTCTCTCCGTGTAATAAATGTGTTAGTTGACATAAGTCTTTGTTGGAAAAACAAAGAAAAAGTATCTTTATATTGCGAGAGTATGACGTTAAAACAAGGTCATACTAAGAAGTTGACCACTTATTCAATGACACTCATCCAGATAGTCAACTGATCGCCAAATCAACTATTTCTAGAACTCCGATGGTGAGAGGCGGAACTAAACCTAGTCCCTCGAAGGGAACAGAAAATCTCTACGTCCAAGTCGTTGTTCCTGGGCTACGTCAAATGTAGTTTTATCAGAATGTTATTTAATCACAAGAATCCACTTCCGGTTTACCCGGATTTCATCGAATTTCACGAAACCCATCTTGAGTGTACATCCGGAATCACTAAAGGAATCGTCGGATATATTCATTGCCCCTCGGAAAATTGTCTCGCAAGTTCGAAACAACTCGGGGAATCATTGTCCACGTCCGAAATCACTCAAGGTGTTATAAGATACCTTCGTTAATGTTTTGATTCGATGCACGATTCTTGGAAATAGAGAAGAATGTAATTTTTTGGTATTACAGCGCCATCTATGGAAAGTTAAAAAAAAATTCAAGCAAAATTGCCTAGTTTATTGGGAAAATTGCTAATCTGCAAATCAAAAGTGGGGTCAGGGGTGAGATCAGTTTTGGTTCGAATTGATAGCTTTCCAAAAATATCGAAATGTGTATTTTTTTTTCGGTCCAAAGCGTATTTTACGAGATATTCAGCCAATTCCAGACTTTTGGACATTCTCATTTCTCTGATGAGGGTAGCCCAGCTGGTGAAACGCGTATGAAGTTCCAAAAATCCGTAGTGGACAAGGATGTTTATGATTTCACTACTATATTCACAAAATAATTGATTTATGGATTCATCTTGAACGTCATATTCGCCATACTCTGAATCTGAATTATTGGAAAATACATATGGTTGATAGACATACAAGAATCTTCATCATTCAACCCATCCTTCAACATTATACATTTTCCTCTTGTGTAACCAAATATTGGAAAAAATAATTCAAAAGTCACCATCCTGACTATTCCACTAAGTACGGCTCGGTTATTTCAATTTTCTATTTTTATACTCGTTCCTAACGCATAAGATAGCAGATAAAATTTAATCCATTTTGTGCTGAAGCAAATATGAATCACTGACATTCAGTAATCGTAAATGACAAATTTCCGACTTCCATGTTTTGGACTGAATGTTCAAATTTTCAAATTTTATGTTTGCTTAGTTGGATTCATCTACTCAATATACAAAGCTATGTATACCTCTTATTTTTGGTTGTAGATGGCTGCAAAATCGTTAAAAACCGGTTTGTGTGCATCTATGAGATATTATTCCTTCTATAACCATAATTAAACACGTGAAAATCAAGTTTACCTGAATCTGTTTCATTTGGATGGTATCTACATTTGAGATCCGGATATTCATTAGAATCGGTGAATTACGAATGAAATGATATACATACTGTAACTTTCATCGAAACAAATGCCGACCAACATTTTATTTGATCACTGAGAATGTATTTTACTATTTCTACTTTGAATATAGAGGTTTTCCATTTGAAAATTTGAATTTCATGTTTGCAACTTTCATGTAGTAATATTATGCAAATTTTTCCTTTACGCTCATCAGTTCAGAAGTTACAGAAGTACTAATAAATCCTGGGCCATCCAGTATATAGAATAAGAATAAGAATAAGAAATTCATTTATCCGTTAAAATATACATTTAGTGGACAGGTCGAGATAAATGCATATACATTAAAAGATTAAGCTAATAAATTACTGAATAAGTACTATCACATGATAAAGCACTTAACAATAAAAAAATCTTCAACAGGGTACAAGCAATTTTCCAAAAGAAATTTTTTTATTTTCGTTTTGAATACTGAAATTTTATCAATTGATCGAATATCACTAGGCAATTCATTAAAGAGGGCAAGACTAAGTTTATTGCTTACTTTTAATTTAGTTTTTGGGTGTACGAGTTTGTCACAACCTCTCGTTGAGTAAGAGTGATCATCTGAATGAGTGGTGTATTCATTCAAGTGGAGTTTTACTTCCATAAGGTGTTCATAAGCAATTAGTGAAAATAATGACACTATTTTTAATTCTTCAAAAACAGACTCGCAATGAGTTTCTTGTTTTGAACCTTTAATAGCTCTTACGGCCGCTTTTTGTAATATGAAATTTTTTCTAAATGAGTATGAGCAGCATTGCTCCATGTTATGAGACCATACGACATTATGGAGTGAAACAGACTATAGTAAGTTACAAGGGCCACCTCCTCGCCAGCAATTCTGTACATTCTTTCAGTTGCGTAAGCCGCCCGAGCTAATTTCTTACTAAGATAGGTAATGTGGTGTGACCAGTTCAAAGAACTATCTATCACAACACCAAGAAACTCAACAGAACCATAAGTAGTATAGTATATGAAAAGCAAAGCATAGGATACGTTTTGCCCCTTTCTTTCAAGTAGAAATGTGAAAATATGTGGAATGTGAAGAAAAGAATAATTTGGAAGTATAAAATAAATTCTATTTGAAAATGGTACGCCAAACAACAAACGCGCTAGCGCTCGAATGCCGTCAATGGAAGTGCTATGCAAACTTCTATGAAAAGTCAATAATCTTCTCCTCGCATGAATGCAAACAAGTGATACTGATATGGCAACACTGTTTGACGTAGAATTGATAGAAAACTGAAAATAAATATATATTCTGGAAGCACGATCCACCACGAAATGAAAAATAAATATGCAAAGGAACCATCATTGATAGGAATATGAAAGGATTCACGAAAGATAGAAGAATGAAAGGGAAATGAATAATATAAATATCATTCAAACAAAAATTGGATTATCGTGCTCCACTCATCATGTTGTGCTCTTTAATATACTTCAATCAGATTTATCCTATCGTGCTCCTTTCTAGGGGACGCAATATGCAAGGATTATGAAGGAACGCAACATTGATACAGTGATGTATATATATATATATATATATATATATATATATATATATATATATATATATATATATATATATATATATATATATATATATATATATCTATTACGGGGAGGTGGGAGGTCGGATCAACTTGAAATTCGGACTGGAAGTTCCTTGGACATTGACAATAGAAGGGCTCTACTTTGGTTTCTTAATTTTCAATACAACCAGAGATATTGATTTTTTTTGCAAAACTACCCTTAAAAATGTAAAAAAAAAACTTTTTGGCCAAAAAAAAAGAGGTTGCACCCACTTTGGAAAATAGAAATTCCAGGAGGGTGTTATTGGTACTCTAACAAACACTTTCCACTGGGTCGCTAAGCATCGTACAATTTTCGCCAACCTTGTCTTTTTTCTCGCCAGATTTACTCCACTAGAAGGTCCTTTTGACGTGTTAAATATAAGCGTTAAGAATATAGCTACTTGTTCAAAAGAAGTTAAAACCCGAAAAATACATTCAAGAAATCTGAAACGACCTGTTTTCGTTCCAGATGGCTCGCATCCTTACAACAGAACAAACTTACGGACAAGAAATCGAATTCTCCAAAATAACTGAAAATCAGGGACTACTACCTATAAAATTGGGTAATGTCCAAAACACTATCGATTATTGAACTTTAATTAAGATAGTAGATTTGGAACCATTAGAAAATAGTTTTATTCATCTGTATGAACAAACTATTAGAGTAGAAAATATTATGAATGAAACGCAACATGGGCCAACGTTCAGAAAAGAAATAAATAATTATCAGCACCTATTGGAAGATTAAGTAAAGGAAACTAGCAAAAAGTTAACTCAATCATTTCCTTCAGATATTGAAAGAACTAAACGAGAGCT
This sequence comes from Endomychus coccineus, assembly GCA_958510875.1. NCBI lineage: Eukaryota > Metazoa > Arthropoda > Insecta > Coleoptera > Endomychidae > Endomychus > Endomychus coccineus. Next base: position 163,604,689 of record OY294067.1, on the reverse strand, counting down.
CATAAACGGTTGAGGATCAGTTTTCAAAGCAATTACTGGTAATTTAGACCAAAAAGATGCAAGAAGGTATGACAACGCAATTGAACAACTTATAAATTCGCAAATAAAAATGGAAATATCAGTTGAAGAACAAATCAGCATCGTTCAAAGCGCCATGCTGAAATTTGAAGAGGCTACAAATAAAATTATTGTCAATCAGGTTAAATTAGGCCAACAATTTCAGTACGTGACATCATGTATGGAACAGATGCAATTACAAGTGGATGAGCTCGAGGACGCGCTAGTATTTCAAATGCTCATTGTTCAAATGATATCAGCAATAAATGCTATTGAAGACATAATAGAAACTATAGTGAATGCAGTAACATTTTCAAAACTCAAGACATTTCACCCTTCCATATAGGAAATGGAAGACTTACTTTACGAATTAACCGAAATTTCAAATTCACAACAAGAGCCTAAATTACCTTACGGAATTAGTTCTGATACGATTCAATTGTATGAATGAATTGTGACCGTAAAAAGTTACTATCAAGATAGACAAGTAATCTTTATAATCGAGATATCAATTGTAGAAAACATTCCGTATAACTATTACCACCCCTACTCACTTCCTACGAAAACATTCTGACATAATTATCATGTAATAATCCCTCAACATAAATACCTATCCATCAATGAGAAATATTACGCGTTATCTAATGAGAAATGCATTAAAGCTACCACGAATAAATTCCTGTGTGAAGTCCAAAATATCAAGGAAATCGGCAGCCATAGCCCCTGTGAAATCCAACTACTGCAATTCACTAACCACTATAGCGATTGTAAACAACATGAGGTCGAAATGAATCAGGGAAAACTACAAAAAATTAGAACAAATCAATGGTTAGCATAGTTTCTAAACGAAACTACAGTTGCCAGCCTGTGCAACAACAACAGAGGCAAGAAGACCGTCCTGGGAAATAATATTATCAAAATACCAGAAAACTGTCAATTACTAGTACTAGAGAGAATCTTCAAAACTTACCAAAATACTATAAAAACTGTAAAACCAATAGAATTGCCTAATATCGTAATTCCTGATCTTCAACTAAATCACGATCATCAAACACTACCACCACTTCGACTCGAATCCATCAATCTACATGAAATATCACCACTAGTGTATCAATTGGAACATACCAGACAAAAACGGGAAGAAATGGAAATTCCACAATTTCATACTACCACCAGTGTTTGGACAATCATACTGTACATTATTCTCATATTATTCATTATATTCACATGCTGGAAATATAGGGCCAAGATGGAAAGAAATTCAAAGAAATCCGCTCCAGTAGATAATATTGAAAAATTAGAAGCACACGATTTTTCCACTTAAGATGGGAAGTGTTACATCGCCTACAACTGATGACTCTCCGTAAATGATGAACCTTATCATTGCTGACATGTACTTTCGTGCCAACACATAATGTATTTTAATTATAATAATTAATTCTATTTCTCTACTTCACCTTGCGTGGATGTTTTAGTTTCACATTAATAATTTTGTATTAATTCGAATAAAGTTTTTTTTTTTTAACTTTTCGTTATACCACGACATATAACTCACGTCAAATTTCTATTTTTGGTGATTTCTACAGCAAATTTGGAGATAATGACATTTTTAATGTTTCTGACACAATTCATAGACAGTCAGGAATTGGAGCTGCAAGTTATTGGTGATCTGCAGGGGTTCCCTGTTGTTCCGATCTGCTCTTTCTTCTGTTCGGTTGACGCTAAGTATCATTGTTCTGCATCCATTGTCAGAATTCTCAATCTATTTTTTCCATTACCGTTGTATAATATTTATTCTAAAATCATTATCTTTAGAAATTTATCTCACTTACTCTATGTTCATATTGAATACATTATCTTTTATCTTATCTTGTTATATCGTAACAACCATTCTTGGGCCTTGATCACCTTAAAAAGTGGTTGGATTTGGAGGTTTGATACTCTCATTCTATGTGTTAATTTTTCAATAATTGCATAACTTATTTGGAATTCGCAGGTCCATGTCATGGCATGTTTTGAAATCTAACTCAATTATCTTATCCTATCATTACCAGACCAATCCTCCTAGTGATTGCAGCACTCACGATTAGACTAATTCTGGAGGAGTTAGTCTGAAAAAAACTATAATTTGAAACCAGTTAGGTTTATAAAAATTCAGAAATAAGCTCTATCTGAGTATCTAATAAGGATTCCTTCTTAAAATGTTCAAGTTTATGGGGAGTATGTTGACTCATTTAATATGCAGATTCAGAGTTCATTTGGTAACCTTTCGGGGAATTAGAAACTTACCCCATATCAGTAGGTACATCATATTGTAGTGCTATATTGTTTCGACATAAGGGTATAGTATTACATTACCATTTCAACATCTCAAATTTCTCTTTATAAATGTAACCCGGCGTTGTGAATATGATATTCAAAATAGATCTGGAGTGTAGGCGACTTTGGATTGGACTAACATGCTTGGAACGAATGAGGTGAAAACACATATTCATTAATAAACCATCGGACTTCAACAATACCTGTTGGTTCTCGAAATCGTTATTCGGCATGTTCATTTAGTCACATTATTACTCGTTAAAGTTATTCCAAATGGAAGTACCTGGATAATTTTTTTTTCACAGAAAAATATTAGCAATTCAAATGTTGGTAGTGAGATGGTTACAGATATGATTACCACGTTATGTCGAATTACCTTGATACTGATGTTCATTAAGGCTAGTTTTTTTTGGGGCTTCCACAATCATCTTCCTAGGGTTAGTTTGGAAGGGAGCGGGATACATGATTCTTATTGCATCGGAAGGACGTTGTGTCAACTCCGTATGGGCATGTTCGCTGAATAATCTTCCTGCGACTCGGCAGATATCCTGTAGTTTTTTGTTTTATATTCCCGTGAACTTCCAACACACCAGTTGCGAGATTTCCAGTATTATCAAATGATAATACTGAATACTCAATTAATTTTATTTTTCCGTTGTGCCTATTGTGATACTGGAAATGGTCAAACAGTGTATATTCCAGGAGCACAAACCTATCTGGGCATCGTGATACTAAAATTGGTCAACTATGTATCTCTATGTAGTGATCTTAATACTTTTATTTCTCTTCAAAAAATCTTTTGAAGCTTCACTCCATGAAGATGTTCTCGTGGTAGAGGGTAAATGTAACGTTATTCGTTACCGAGTCTGATTGGTTGAATAATTTTCATAACGGTTCCCGTTTGTAATTTTAAATGATTGAGCTTGAAGCGCGACTATGACTGTCATCTGTGTTTTTGATAGTGCTGTAACGGAGCTCAAAGTTTGATATATCATTTATTTTAGATCAGGCAGTAAATACGAATATCACACGTAAGCTCCGGTTAAACAGTTCATCATTTCAACAGATATGCGTGAACTCCGAATGTGCATTCCGTGATAGTCACTTTTCTAAATCTCCGTAATTCCGAATATGTGTGATTATTCCAATAAATGAATCACACATAGTGCATTCATGCTCTCTTGAAAAATTTGCATTCTTCCCGAATAACTCATGTTGCAAAAACAGGGATCTGGTGAATTAACGCATCAAAGTTTGAACAACCTTATGTGTAAAAACTGCATACAACCAAAAAAACTCCAATAACATTTGTTTATTGCGTCGTGGAGAAACTACCGGAGGATCATGAGAGTGAATTCTAGATCTAAGAAGTAGCGTCATTTTCAAGCATTGTTCGGCACATGAATAAAAACAGCCACGGCGCAAAATAAGGAATTGGTGGTACGGACTTGACCAGAACCTCGAAAACATTTAAAAGACAGTGACAGACATAATATCATGATTATGATTATTTATTATTAATCCGAATTCAGATTTAGTTAATAGTACAGTCATAGAGGAATTAGATTAGTGTTATTCAGAAGTTGATTGGAGATTGAGAATTTGGATTGTGTCACTCTAAAAGTGTTAATAATAGTGTTCCGTGTAAGTAAATTCACATAAGGTAAAATATTTATTTTTCAGCATTACGATATATTGATTTCCGTAGTGTGTTAACAACATTTCGAGTGATAATGTTATCTGAATAACTACCGTACACCGCTTATTACTCTAGGACCTTCCTGATTTGTGTTTTCCTGTTTTCCGTAAATTGATAAATGTGAATCACTTCTCAACTGATTCCGTACCGTTGAATAGAAATTAAAGACCGAATATATCGTGAAAATAGATATGTTATAACAGTTTTCGTACACCGATTGAGCTCCTTCACATTTTCCGCCTGGGTGGATTTTTGTCTCATTCGATTGCATCCAATAATTATTCTGAAAGTGCACTTTTTATTATTATCATATATCTAATGTTTGGTATTCCCCGTTTTATTCAGTTATTCATGCTCCATCTTTGAACGAGCTAAGTTTTAACCGAGTATCAATTGTAATTGAGGCCTACAATTTTCATAGCGCTTTTCCGCTCAATGGACCCTGGTTATACTCCACTGCAGCTTCCCTAGGGACAAGGCTATCTATAGATAGCATAGTGTCAAGCCTTGTGTTGAGGACCTCAGTAGAAGTCCTCATGAAGGAGTGAACCTCAAGATAAATCTGGTGCCCGAAGAATTGAATTCTACCGAAAAAGTGGCAAGGAATGTCACTGAATGGTGCATATAAGCAGGGACTCTTGAAAAGAGACCGAGGGGGAATTTTGATAATTTTTATTCCGAAAAAGTGAAAAGTGGAATTATTTATTGCAATTGAACTGTGTAACGACCCGACTTTTGAATGTATCGTTACAAATCATTATCATGATAGAAACCTATAATAATTTGATTTTATATGCTTGAACTTTACCCAATTAAAGAACTCTATCTTAAATGATATAGTTAACTGTATTCAATTAATACGGTGCGGATTCATCGAACACTATATTATTACCCCCACATCCGAATTATTGATTAGGAAGGGAGACTCGGGATAAAACCGGTTGCGGTTGATAACTAACCATCTTTGGTGTTTCTGTGTAGACAAGGTAGAACTTAATCAAAGTTATTAAATTGTTTTTTTGAGTAGCGTTGAATCTTTAATATTTTATTCATAATCAGGCTTACTCTGATTTTTTGCAAAACTTTGATTGTTTCCTGCCCTTATAATAGGCACCTAGATCTCTTGATCATAGATATTGTAATTTCATATTATCATTTATTCAATTGAACAAATCACTTGATTCCATTTTCTGAATACACGTGAGATTCTTATATCGTATATTTTTTGCTTTGAACTCTTCGTAATACGAACAACGTAGCGTTATCCAAATCGAAAAGGTAGGAAATATATAGAGGGTAGGCTAGAACTAACCACTCCATAATTATAATTCCACTATCCTTGTTTCCAATACCTTCGATTATAGAGTTGACGTTGGACTTGTTAAACAATCCCGTAATCATAATAAAGAGTCCTGATAAAACGAAATCCACCCACGTGGTTCTAGGAATCTCTGAACTTTAACTCATATCTAACTTCAAACTGAATTCATTTTTCTCTAACCTTATTTGAATTCATTTTGTTAAAATTGTAAGTAAATCCTGAATAATTGTCACATATTAATTTAATTTGTAATTGTAATCATAATTTATCTTGGCTTCACCTATCAACATTTTTCTAGCTCAACTCAGCTATTCACAGCGTCAATACTGAGCCATTACACATATTAAATTTTACTCGTCTTCTGGACATCCTACTCGTGTATTCTCTTTCTTTTTCGATAGGAGGATATTGAATCCAATACACTACTAGAGACCTCGCGGAGTCATCATCAGGACCACAGCAGGAACACAGGGGAGTAATCATAATATCTCTGTTTCAACTTTCATTACCAAGATGAATTGGATGCAGGTCGTAACTGCTGAGTCAAAGTAGATTGATTACCTTTATTTACAATTGTTTCAGTCTTATATCGGTGCCCCGAAAGGGCATGCGAGTTTGTGTAACTATTTTCCTATTATTCATTAATAATTGAATATGTTTGTTATTGTTTTTATATGCTTTGTTTCTTTTCCTTTTCACTCACTACCAATTCATTGATGCTTATTCCTTTATTTATAACAGCCTGAAATTCTTCTTTTTCAACTCGTGGTGGCGCCCAGGGTTTGTTGTTTAAAAAGTAATAGAATATGAGCTAGTTTGTGAAATATTAGTAACTTGGGTAAATTCATTTTTTTGATTAATTTAGAATCAAGGGAACGTGGGAATTGTGTAGCTTACATTTGGCACCCAACAATTATTTTATTACATTTGGCGCCTACAACGTGTTTAAATCATTGGTAGATAAGCATAAAGGAAATTAAAGCATATTTTCAGTTTGACCAATTTTGAATCATCTGGTGAATTTCGTTTTTTTTATTGCATGTGAGTATTATCTCATATCGATATTTTATATCGTTACTGTTTGTGAATCATATTCCTCGAATTTCAAGTGATAACGCTGCGAAACAGTTTTTTATAGTGTCATTCGATATAAGTTTATTTGTAGGAATTTTTTTTGTACGTTGCGGTACATATTGATAAATAACTTATAGAGAATTACACGGAATTCAAACAGTAGGGTAACGTGTTATTCCGTTTTGGAGATAGCCACATGGTAATTTGTTATATTTTATCGGATTCATTTGGGTATTTGAATTGAGTAAAGGATATTTAAAGTTGAAATTACTATTGTTCTATGGTACATAAAAATTTTGTGAAGTGGTTGGTTGATTTATATTAAATATTAATTATGGAACCGAATTATTCAAAGTCAAAGGAGTTGAATTACGAATTGAGTATACGAGGTGTAACACCCGAGGGTGTGAGTGTGGCACAGAAATATATACCATGTACAGTTACTAGAGTACTATCTAACTTAGTGTATGAATTGCAGGATAAAAACAACCGAAATGTGGGTGATTGGCACATTAAAGACCTAAAGGCCGATTTATGCTAGGACAGCAATGATGACATCCGGGAGAATGAGGTGTCCAGTGAGGACGGATAGTGGATTCCACAGAGTGTTGACACGGCGGTGGTAATTGATATTGCACGTATGCCTAATGACGGAGAACAATTCGAAATTATTACAGTAGGTGAATGCAGTTATGGACGCTTCCGACCGTTGATATTCTGTGGGATGCTTGTTTTTCCGATCTGCACATTTTCAGGACTCTGGTATCATTTTTCCTTATTTAAAATTTACATTTCACAACTAGTTTCTGTTATTTTATACATAATTTTTGCGTATTTGTTTCACACATAAGTTGTTGTCATAACATTTTGAATTTAGTTGTTATTGTTTTTCAAAAAAGTTTATTGAGAATCATTCTTACAATGACTATTTTGGTTAAAACATGTGTAATGTTTTATGTTTACCTTTCCAAGATGTTAGGGTGTCAATTTGAGACAGGGTTGTATATGCAACTAACATAGGAGGGGGTAGTTTTGGATTACCTATCCGATTGCATTATTAATATATAAGGTATGTGTTCCGAAACCGCTCCGATTGAACGTTCTGAAAGAAAACCATGACAGTCTGACTGCAGGAAATTTAGGTATTGCCAAGAAGATTGCGCGAATATCCCACAATTAATATCAACCTTGAATTTTCCGCGATATAGCAAAGTACGTGCGTGGATGTACGCAGAACCAAGCATTCAAAGTGTCTCAACAGCAGAAGACCGGGTTCATGCAGTCGACCGTGAATTAGTTTCCTTGGAAATGTGTGAGCACCGATTTGGTAGAACCGTTACCAAGATCCGCCAAGGGGAACAATTCCATTCTTGTCATGCAGGACCGTTTTACGAAGTGGGTACATTGTAAACCGTTGAGGAAAGCTACCGCGCAAGCTGTAACTCAAGACTTCTATGAAGAGATCATAACTCGTTCTGGTTGTTCGGAAACCGTTATCAGCGACAATGAGACGCAGTACGAAAGTGAAGTTTCCAAGACTATCCTGAAAGAGTTTGTAATTGAGCCTCGCCTACATATACTCCACAATGCAATCCCGTGGAGAGAACAAACCGGACCGTAAAAACCATGATTGCGCAATTTTGCAAAGGAAACCACCGTGGAAGGGATAAATTTTTACCCGAATTTCTATTCGCTCTAAATTGCACCCCACATGAATTCACCCGATTTTCACCTGCCTTTTTGAATTTTGGTCGAAAACTTGAAGTATCGAATTCAATAGTCCGTTCCTTAACCGCTCCGGTGGAGTTCGAGGAGAATTTTCCGAACGATACGAATCCTGAACAGATGTTAGAACACCGAACGAGATTAGACAAGCTACGCGAAACTTCTCAACTGGACCGTATTCAGTTCGACGGTTCGACACACCGTCTCGGTGAATCTCTTTCTGTATATTTTCAAAACTCTCGGGGTATAAATTCTAAGCTGAGTCTTCTGTATAATGCCGCTTCTGTTTGCAGCTACGATATTCTTGCGTTCACTGAGACTTGGATGCACGACAGGGTCAATAACTCGGAAATATTTGACACTGATTTTTCAGTGTACAGGAGTGATCGTAGATTTTCTCAGACGTGTTACTCAAAAGGAGGCGGTGTTCTGCTTGCCATTCGATCACACTTACAGACATCAGAAACTAAGATAAACCCACAATTATTGGATAGTCTGCCACTCTTGGATATTCTCTGCGTTAAAGTCACACTCAACCATCATTGTTTTTATCTCGTACTTTCATACATTCCACCAAGAGCTGCTAAGCATTATTACGACGGCCTTTCCGACATCTTATGTTCCCTGGAGTTCATGATGTCTGCCAAAGTGATCCTGATGGGCGACTTCAACGTCCCGGAGTTTAAAGCTGTTCTTGACAGCGGTCTTCGTCTTACGCCTACTATGCAGGTTTTGGATAATCTACAAAACTTTTTTGATCTCACACAATATAATGATGTCATCAATGCTGATGAGAGAATCCTGGATCTAATCTATAGCAACTTATCAGTATCTTTACAGAGATCCTCGGATGTTTTATTACCTGAGGATACTCATCACCCGGCGGTGGAGTTGCTGGTTAATATCGGAACTTCTTGTGAGAATGTTAGAGCATGCACCACTCATTCTTTTAGGTATTGTTTTAAAAATGCCGACTTTGTCGGTTTATATAATCATTTTGGTATTTGGTACCTTCGACTGGTCTTATTTGAACGAGTTTTCTGATGGTAATAGTGCTTGCTCTGGTTTTTATGAAACTATTTATTCGGTATTGGATATGTTCGTGCCAAAAACGAGGGTTAATTTTTCTCGGTCTTATCCTCCATGGTTTGACTCTAACCTGATAAGGAGTGTAAAGTCTAAGGCCAGGGCATGGCGTCTATATAAACGCTCAGGTAGTGAAGAGCATTTAGTGAATTTCAAGAGGTTGAGAAGGATCGTCAAGTCTGACTCTGAAGCAGCATTCAGAAACTTCAACAATAAAGCAGAGCAAGATATTCAGAATGACCCTTCTGCATTCTGGAAATTCGTTAAATCCAAAAAGGGAGGGCATGTTGCCCCCCCCCCCCTATAATGAGGTTTGATGGTGAGTCATTTGACGATCCAGAGATTATCGCGAATGTATTCGCTAAATTTTTTCAGGACAGTTATATCATTTCGAACACTGAGATAGTTTTGCATTCACCGGTATCCAATAATCCTGTGTTTAACGTGTCCTGTTTTGAAGAGAACGATGTATTCAAGGCCCTACTGAAGATTAAGCCCAAGCGCACTTCTGGTCCGGATGAAATTCCCGCATATTTAGTCAGAGACTGCGCTGGCATCTTTTCGCGTCCTCTCGTCTTCCTATTTAATTTAGCGCTGAAAACAAATACATTTCCTTCTGCTTGGAAAGCATCTAAGGCCATTCCTATTCCTGAAAAAGGAGATGCTTCTAACGTCACAGACTACAGACAGAGAGTTATTCAAAAATTCTTCTCTCGAACGTAATATATTTTAACGTCAAATCGTTGATATCTGAGCGGCAACATGGTTTTGTATCGGGTCGCTCCACAACTACCAATCTGATCTGTATTACAGACTATATTTCAAGGGCTATTGACGAGGGACTGCAGACGGATGTTCTCTACTTAGATTTCTCTAAAGCGTTCGACAGACTGGACCACGGCATTCTTCTTAATAAACTTGACAACTTTGGTTTCTCTGCTAATCTTCTTTTCTTTTTAAAATCTTACCTGAAGTCAAGAAAACACTTCGTGTGTTATCGTGGTCGAAGATCGGTCGACATTTTTGCTACTTCGGGGGTGCCACAGGGATCCATTCTTGGCCCTCTTTTTTTCATTTTGTTCATTAATGACCTCTTGGCAGTCTTGGATGTCCCCCATCTTTTGTATGCCGATGACCTCAAAATATATTTCAGGGTATCTGATATCGGTGACTGTCTCAGACTTCAATCCAATCTGTCAGCTGTGAATGCATGGTGTGTGAAGAATATGTTGCCTCTTAATGTTGATAAGTGTGCTGTCTTGACATTCTCACTGAAGTCCAATGACATTCTATACGAATATACCCTCGATGCCCGTGTCTTGAATAGACCGAAGACGTTCTGTGACCTTGGTGTTATCTTTGACAGAAGGTTATCATTCATTGATCATATCAGTCATATGTGCGCCAAAGCGTCTAAGATGTTGGGATTTGTTCTTAGATGTTCTAGGGAGTTTTCCGATATTCAGACATCTATTCTTCTCTTTAATACATTTGTAAGATCACGGTTGGAATATGCGTCCTTGGTATGGTCTCCATTCTACCAGATTCATGTTGTCTCTGTGGAAAGCATGCAACGCAGATTTCTCAAATACCTTGCTTTTAAATGTGACAATATCTACCCTGTTATTGGCTATCCGCATACCGATTTACTTTCGAGGTTTTCTTTCGATAGCTTGGCTTATCGGATATCCAGGTCGGGTATAGTCCTGTTTAAACTTTTTCATTCTTCTGTGGAATGTTCGGAAATTCTACGGGCTTTGTGTTTTCATGTGCCTAGATTTGAGTCCAGACTTAATTTATTCTTTTACTTGCCTACACCGAGAACAAACGTAAGCAGGTGCTCGCCAATCGGTATGCGGGTCGATCTATTCACATGTAGTTTGACTTATCTGAGGTCTGAAGCGTTTCGTGCAATCCTCAGTTCTATATAGATTGCATTTCTCTCTTCTTTGTTTGATCTTTGTTTAACTTTTTTATGTTCTGTTCTTGAAATGTTATGTTATCTCTGTTTAATTTCAATGCCTGTTATAATATTTTCCTGTATTTCTTATTTTGTGTTATTCCTCATTTTGTAATTGGGCTCTACGCCTGTTGAATGGGTGCAATGTAAATAAATAAATAAATAAATAAATAAATAACGTGGTTTTACCCATCAAAACCGTTAATACAATCTCCGTCGTCGAGATTGGCATTGTCACTGTGGGTGATGAAGTGATGGAGGTAGAGTGTCTTCTAGTGTCCGACATTTTGTCGCTAAATTGGCTCCGAAATATATAGGTCCGTTCACCGTTATTGAGCTGATTTCTCTTGTCATTTACGACTTGGGAAGTGAACATGGCGAGCAAGTTCAACTAGTCCATATCAGAGATCTGAAGCCGTATAAAGTTCCTGGCATTCCGGAAAGTTGAAATGAATCGAGGTACCGAAAAATATAGGTACCGATGGACAACGTGTCAGTAGTAGTATGATTACTTTTCATGATTCAATGTTCACAGGGTAATAATATGTCATATGAACCGTCGTATTCTATTGAGATAGTGCTAGACGAAGCACTGCAACATATGATGGATCCGTCGTTTGAGTGTCTCCGGAGTATGTCAGTCCTTTCCATAGAGTCCGCACCAATTCCAGCTCCTTTGAAAATTCAATCTTCATCGACCACACCGGAACATCTGGATACCTAACCGAAAACGATCCTGTTGGACGCCTCATCTTCTCCGCCGAAACCGGAAGAGGTAGCGTTTGAGCAAGTACAACCTATGAAAACCCCAGCTACTCCAACGAGCCCGAAGCACCTGGAACCGATCTACTTACCCGTCCAGTTATGGGAACTATGTTGGCGATGTGGCTATCCAGGACATCAGAGCTCACGTTGCGAGAAGGTAGGCGTAATGTCGAAACAGTGTAGATGTCCGAACCCTCCGTCCTCGAAGAAGATCCGTTACGGAAACCAGAACAGGTCTAAACCGAAGTTAACGGCTCCCTCCGATGTAACAAGAGGAAAATTCATAACCGACTTCAGACCAGTCATTGTAGTACCACCTAGATCACAGTGCCTACGCTGCCGAACATGCGCATGTCAGCGAAATCACTGGTAATGAAATTCGTCCTGAAGAAGATTCTCCAAGTTTTCTGTTATGAAGAAGTTTGTTTTCCATTCCGCAGATGTCTTAGTTTTCCGATCCGAAGAAGAGGTTTTCAGTTTTCCGTTTCAAAGAAGTCTAAAGTTTTTCGTTCTGAAGAAGAAGAAGCTTCAAGTTTTCCATTCCGAAGAAGAAGATTTAAGTTTTCCGTTCTAAAGAAGAATTTCAGTTTTCCAATCCGGAGAAGTTTCAAGTTTCCCATTCCGAAGGGAAGGTCAAGTTTTCTATTCCATATAAGTTTCAAGGTTTCCGTTCCGAAAAAGAATTTTCATTTTCTGTTCCAAGAGAGATATTTTATTCCCGACGGAGGGAAGGGAAGTTTTGACGTCAGGTCAGGCTATTTTACCTTTATATTATTTTTCTTTCGTATGAATTCTCGAATGAAAATTGAAAAACAAAAGAATAGCATTCTTTTATTTTTAAACAAACTTAGGGGGGGATGTAACGGAGCTTAAAATTTGATGTATCATTTATTTCAGATCAGGCAGTAAATATGGATATCACACGTAAACTCCGGGTAAACAGTTAATAATTTCAACAAATATGCGTGAAATCTGAATATGCATTCCGTGATAGTCACTTTTCCAAATCTCCGTAATTTTGAATAAGTGTGATTATTTCGATAAATGAATCGCACATAGTGCATTCATGCTCACTTAGAAAGTTTCAATTCATTCCTATTAACTTATGTTGCAAAAACGGAGATCTGTTTGATTAACGTATCAAAGTTTGAACAACCTCATGTGTAAGAACTGCGTTCAACCTAAAGAACTCCAAAAACATTTATTCACTGCGCCGTGAAGAAAGTATCGGAGGATCATGAGCGCGAATTTTACGCGTTACTTCAATAGTACCGTCATAGAGTAATTAGTTTGGTAGGTTGAAGATTGAGAATTTTAATTGTGTCGCTCTGAAAGTGTTAATGATAGTGTTCCGTGTTAGTGAATTTACATAAGGTAAATGATAGCTTAATATTCATTTTCAGGCATCACGATATATCGATTAACGTAGTGTTTTAACAACATTTGAAGTAATGATGCTATCTGAATAATTACAGTACACCGCTCATGACTCTGAGACCTGCCTGATTTGTGTTTTCTATAAATTGATGAATGTTAATAATTCATCAATCAATTCCGTATCGTTGAATAGAAATTAAAGGCTGAACGTTCCGAAAAATAGATATGATGTAACAGTTTTCTTATACCGATTGAGGTTCTTTACATTTTCCACCTGAGTGGATTTTTGTGTCATATACCGTTCAATTGCATCCAGTGGCGGCTCGTGAACTTTTCAAGAGAGGAGGCTGGACATAAAACGTTTTTGTAAAAATATGCTCTATTCAGCCAATTAATTTAACCTTTGCACAGCGACCGTACCAGCTACTTCAGTGACAAAATTAATTGTTTCTCTTGGCAAGAAAATTTTTTGTTGATTTTTGTATTTTATTTTTTTTTTGGATTTTTGATATATTTTTTTTTTGAAATTTTCCATATTTTGTTTTTTTTTATCACTTTTATCAACTTTTTCTATATATTAACGGAATTCTACGGTCTTTAGTTTGCGAAAAATGATCAATAATATTATCTTTTATATATAAATTCTCGGGAAATAGGTCACATAACACTTATGCTTTATATTTTTCTTGTCTTTACGTACGTTACGGTCTCACGACCATCATTAAAAGACTTATTATGTCTAAAACCTGATTACTCAAAACTAATTGTATTACACAAAGCGTCCTAATCGCACCGATTTCAATTAAAATGTCCACGTCGCCGAAACGAACCGAATTGTTTACAATTTCGTTCAATCGTGTTTCTGATGTTGGTTTTGAGTAATCAAGTTTTAGACATGATAAGTCTTCTGATGATGGTCGAGAGACCGAAACGTACGTAAAGACAAAAAAAAACATAAGTGTTATTGTGAACTGTTTCCCGAAAATTTATATATAATTCATACCTGGGTCAAGAATCTCCATTACAATAATAATATCATAAAATGTATCATTTTGTTTTAAGTGTTTCACTAAATCTTTTACAATAGATATCGAACTAACATTGTATAAACGATTTTGGCCCATTGTATTCCGCATGATCGCATGTAAGTTTTAATTCGTTTGAGAGTAGAAAATGATCTCTCAACCGATGCCGACGTGACAGGAATGGTGACTGTCAAACAAAGTAGTTCATGAAACTGAGGTAAAACTTGTTGCAAATCATTGTCTATCATATATTTTAGCATATCGGCGTGAATGTCGTACTGGCCTAAGATATCTTTATCCGAGTATATAACGCATAATTCATTGTGCAGTGCTATTTTATCAAAAAATTTATATTTTAGAACTAAGTTATACAAAAAAATTCAATTCATGTAAATTGGAAAATCGAATCTCAATTTGACCTATGATAGTATCTGAAATTTCATAAAAAAAGTGTTTATAATGTAGTTTCTTGTCTACCACACTATATGTTTTCCTCCTTTAACAATATTCTGTTTACCGGTTAATTTAAACTTAATACCCAATGTAATTTTTTTAATGTCTGTCCATACCACGAGCTAAATTTTTCATATCATCATAACCCGAATGCCCCCAACATGAAGTTGTATCAGATGTAAATAGCAAGCAATACCAGCAATCTAATTTATTGTGTACCTCAGATCCCGTTAACCATCGATATTTTTCACAATTATCAGTATCAAATGTTCGATTTTGAAACATACCTGTCATCACTAATCTTTTCAGCAACTAGATCACTACTCATTTTAACGTTTAATAACCAAAGAACTCTGTTAATAACTCACCGAACAGATTAATTATAATTTAACCTTACATCGCGTCGCGAAACAAAAACAACAACTGACAGAGCACGTGTCGCAGTTTGCAGTGGCGGCAAGTAATCGTATTTCATACGACCGAGTGCGTACGAGAGGCAAGCCTTCATAGAGTGTTGCCATATTCGCTGTTTTACTCTATTTGGCCATTGAACTGGTTGGAAAAACGGCAACTGTGTTGACCACACGTATTTAAGGTTCGAGATATATAGAGAATCTAGCCTCTGGCCACTGTTGCCAGATTAAAAATAACTACTGAGAACGGGGAATTAATTGTAAAATTTAAAGAATTATCAGAGAAACAGGAAATAAAATGAAGAATGATCATTAAGATAAATTGGTGAGGAGGCTGAGCCTCCTCAGCCTCCTTCGAGGAACCGCCACTGATTGCATCTATTTATTATTCTGGTAGTGAATTTCCCCTTTTCATTCAGTTATTTCTGCTCCATTCAAGTTTCAACCAACTATCAATTGTAATTAAAGCCTACAGTTTTGATATTGTCCTTCTGCACAATGAGCCCTGGTTATACTTCACTGTAGCTACCCTAGGGACGAGCCTATCTATAGATAGCATAGTGACAAGCCTTGTGGTGAGGACCCCAGCAGAAGTCCTCAAGGAGGAGTGAACCCTTAGAAAAATCTGGCCCGAGGAATCCAAGTTTACCGCAGTAAACAATCTATCGAAGAAGTGGCAAAGTAGGTCATAGCGCAAATCTATTATTTGATTGCGCCGAAACTCGAGAGGTCTCGAGACACGCGATGATCTCATCTTGGTTTGTGACCTTATCTGGGTGAGTCGTACTCTTATTGTATATCTTATTTGTTATTATTTGGCTATATTGAAAGATCATTATCGATAATGAACACGTAACTAGATGTCTTATAGTATATAAAACTAGTTGTAGATGTGTTTATTCTCTGATCGATGATATTTTTCAATAATTATAGGAATATCGACTCATCCACTTGTTCACACCAGATCAGATTGCTTGCTCGAATCTAAATTATATAATGATTTACTATATTCGTTATCTTGTCTTCATTAAGAATATTATCTGTCAACTGAGTAGTCAGAATAGTTTATGTCGTTCTCTTATACTTGTTCAGCCTAGCAATTATCCACATGATGGCGCAGTATCCCGAATCTCCTTCCTTTGACTTTTCTCATATAAATTTGTAATGGATATGTCTTCTTAGGCTAGCTTTGGTGAGATGAGGGAATAATAATTGATCTGGGTGAATTCGAATAAAGCCGAAATTCTCATTTACTGCTTTATGGGATCACCTGGTGAATCATCTGATATTGCTTGAGGAGATTTATCATTTAGAATCTATTATCACAACTGTGATGAAGCTCAAAATTTGATATATATCATTTATTTTATGTCAGGCAGAAAATACAGGTATCACGAGTAAACTCCGGTTAAACAGTTTATTATTACAACAGAAATGCTTGGACTCCAAAAAAATGTGTGTTCTGTGACTGCCTTTCTCGGGAAAAGATAAGTTTTCTTGTAAAACGGAGAATTTGAAAGGGGTCACCACCGGGATGAGTGGTCCAAGGTTCTATATTTCCCGTTGAATGATATCTGACAGATATGAATAGATTGATTCCTGACCAGTAAAACACGGTAGTCAGTCGGAAGGAATGTGTGGTATGTTTCCTCAACACGTATAATAAATTATTTGGTTTTCGGTGGTCAGTCTGAAGGAATATGATGTATTTTTCCTCAACACAAATATTAAATTATTTGGTTTCAGGTGGTCAGTCGGAAGGAATATGATGTATTTTTCCTCGACACAAATAATAAATCATTCGGTTTTTGGAAAATGAAATTCTGTAGGCAAACGGTCTGGTTTTCCTCAACACAAATAATGAATTATTTGGTTTCCGATACTTGAAGTGAGTCGTGAGTAATGTGATGTGTTTTTCCTCAACACAACTAATATCTTATTTGGTCTTCGGTAAGTGGAGTTAGTAGTGTAGTTAGTTGTACAATATTTACTCTCGGATTTGATCAAAGTATATGAGTGAATCCTACAGAGACGGAGTCTATAATGAAAAATAAAAATAAAGTCGAAATTAAAGGAAATTAACTAAGTTGAACTAATTAAACGGTCGGTAATAGTATATCTGAATCTTAGTGACGGTCGGACGGCCGATTCTTCAATCCCCTTCAGGTGAAATCCGTTCTCCTTCCGTACTGGTTTTGTGCCGAAGGAGATAAAACGTCAGAGGTGGTCCGAGATTCTGGCATTCAACGGTGAATTGAATGAGAACTTTCTTATCTCCTAGTAGCTTCAACTTTTTCTACATAGGATGTACAAAACTTTGATGCGTTAGAATCTCAGCATCGTCGGTGTTATTTCTTCTTAACCAGAGGAATACAGTAATTCATAAGTAACGAGGGCACTCCGTCACAGTTCCGTGGTATTACACAATAATGAATGTGTAGTAACTATTCTAAATCTCCGAAATTTCGAATATGTTTAATTATTTCCATAAATGAATCTCACATAGCTCATTCATATATGATTCACAATTCGCATTCATTCCGATCAACTTATGTTGCAAAATCGAGGATCTAGTAAATTAACGCAAAAAAGTTTGAACAACCTTATGTGTGAAAGCTGCGTATACACAAAAAAACTACCTAACATTCTCTTCCCTCGTCAAGAGCAATTCCTGGAGGATCGTGAGTGCGAATATCAGATATGAAATGTAACGTCAATGTCAAGCATGGTTTGAGACATAAAGAAAAAGGCCACGGCACAGAATAAGGATTGGGTGTTACGAACTTAACGAAAACCTCGACAAGCATATAAAAGACAGCGACGAACTGATCAAGATTGATTGATAGTTGTACAGAAACGATATTTCTGTTAGTTAGAGTAATATAGTTAAATAGATAATAAACTGGAAGTGCCAAATTTGTAACACCATTCCGTGCTTAAGTGAATTGACATGAGTTGGATGATAGCTTAATATTTGTTTCCCGGCACTACGATATACTGAATAGAATGATTCGTAAGTGGTAACGTACGCAATATATCCGATATCCTGCTGTAGTCAATGAATTCTTAGATCATGTATTTGAGTTTATCTCGTCATAGGTCTGACCGCAAACCGATGAAGTTCACGTTTTGAATTCACACGTGAATTTAAAGAAATAATTATACGGTGTGTACAGAATGTGTATGTTTGGACAGAAGGGGCGTCTCTGATAAATTTGTGCACGTTGTGTCACTTTCGGGAGTATGAGTATATCCTAAGCAACCGAATCGACAGCTGCTTGTGCATGCTGTGCCAATTCCGAGAGTATGAACTGGTTGGTAGTGTGTTTGAATATCGTAATAGCCCTTGCGCCCAGCCATGGGTGAAGAGATTATTGCAGATACGAGAGTTGGGGTTTGTGCAAGCTGTGTAAATCCTGTAAGTATCAGCCCTGATTGTCTATCATCTGAATGCGTGAAGTGTATGAAATCTGATATTGTCATACTATTACCAGGGAATCCGTTGATAGCATAGGGCTGTGAATAGTAGATTCAGTCGTAATGAACTCAGTCGAAGGAATTATCTGAATATACAGTAAATATCTAATATCGTAAGATTGCAAACCTAGTATACGTTTGATATAACGTAGTGGGTTGTGAACATTGCAACTGATAACGCTATTCGAATAATTACCGTACGCTCATCATTACTCTAGCAACTAATTGGTTTGTTTCCCCTAAATGGCTAATGTGAATCATTCATCAACCGATTCGGTACCGTCGAAAAGTAATCGAAGACCAAACATATCGTGACAATAGATATGTTGTAGCCGTGTTTTTATACCGAATGATATCCTTTGCATTCCACCTGGGTCGATTGCTTGGATCAAATACCGTTCAATTGCATTCACTGATTATTCTCAAAGTGTAGGTACTTCTCATTATTATATATCTGATATTTGAAACTCCACGTTTCATTGAGTTACTCCTGCTTCATCTTTCAATGATCTAAGTTAGAACCAAGTATCAATTGTAATCAAAGCCTATGACTTTGATCCTGGCCAATCGACCTTGGTTATTCATCCCTGTAGCTACCCTAGGGACAAGGTTATCTATGAACAGCACCTTGACAAACTTCGTGGTGAAGTCCTCAAGGAGGATTGAACCTTCGGAAGAATCTGGCGCTCGAAGAGTTGAAGTTTACCGCAGTAAGTGGTTCAGCACAAAAGTGATAAGGTACGTTATACTAGTATAGTCAACTATTATCTGATTGTTCTATTGCAAATTTCTCTATTTTTCTTAAGACTTTTTTTTTATATAAATTGTCATAATTTCAATGTGTAACTTATTATCTGAATATTTCCTTCCAGATTTTAATATTGTATTTCATCAGTTCTCTCCAAGATTTCAATCCTTCCCATAATTTTGAGTCTACGATTCGGGAAGATAGCATAATCAGTTGTGAGATTATATTGATGATTCCTGCAAATTTAGTTATTTGGCCCTCGAACTTGTTGACAAAGTATTGCTCGTATTGTCTATATTACAGGGTTCAAACGATCGAAGCTTCCCGATCCTTCTTCCAGTGTCGTGTTGTGAAGGGAAATTCTGGAGTACTTCCTCTAAGCTGAACCAAGTTTCAAGGAGGGTAACATTTTTCGTAATTGGGATAAACGAATTTTCATAATCAGTTGTTTATGTTATCTAACCAAATTTGCTTTCATCTACAAGTTAATCTCTCAAATTTGAACCTTTGGTTCAAACATTATACTCATTCATAAAATTAATAATTTTAAATTCAATTATTCAAATTATTGAGAATTCTAGTCCGTTTCATTCTACATTTTTTAAGTATTGAACTTTGTTAGTTTATGGAATAAGTCTGTTATTGATCAAACTAATTCTGTTCCAATTATAAATCCTTAGAGGATTGAAATAAAATTGTTAAGTTGAAATTCGTCTTTATTTCTCTGATATAATCGTTGACATTCAATCAGATCAATCAAGAATCTGAAGATACGTATCTCTACGAGCCCAGAGTGTAAACTATTCTGATGAGCCAGTTGAGATCATTAAACACAAAAAGGCATTTCAAAATCTTACAACGTATAAATTTTATTCTAACCATTGATACTCATCTCTGTACTTATAACCTTACAAATAATGCTTATTCATAGCATGGTCTGGAAACATATCGCTAAGGTTCAGCCTGATAACATACTTCCAGTAGCGATTAAAAAGCACAATTTTTCCAAGCAAGCTGCTGTATCATGGACTCATTCACTTCCACCTGATGAGTATTCCTCAGCTTCAAATGATAATTGTATCAATTGCATCACCGAAATGATATGTAAGAAATTGAAACATCCTTAGAATTTTGCGTTCAATAAATAAGTTCATTAAAAATCACAATGAAAATAGGGAGCTACTTGTTTTATGAAATTAGAAGTATGAATGAATCCTTCACAAGTTTAATGTGAATGGCTTCACATAATAGCTCTCTTCGGTTTCATCTCCAGAGAGTGTCTCTTGAGACTAACAAATTCTCAGAAACATGAATTATGAATTGAGAACGCATCAAAAATTGAGATTACCTTGTGTTCATCATGAAATTAGTTGAGAAGTTGGAAGTTTTCAACCAAATCCAACTTGAACAACGTTAACGAGTTAGAAGAGTAACGTCATAAATTGATCACAGCTTATTCTTATTTTCTTCGATTTCTGTTTCAGGTCACTAATATTTTTCTGTGCTTGCTTCTTCAGCTTTTCTCCATGTGCTGCTTCAATCTGGTCTCTTTATAGCGTATCTGTACACATTATAAATTTATTTTTCTGCTCACATGCACAAATAACTTTGGTTTCAATCAGAAAAGAAACTAATTACTTGTTTTGTAAATGTATTCAGCACAATTCTAACACACAAAATGGTTATTTCAGGAAGTTGAAATCACTCTGCGATGGCTGAAAGTATCCTTTGTGCTCTGGTGTGGTCGAACAACTGATGGTTTCACGTTAATTGACTAACAATGATCTGATCAACACTTGCTTTCATATCTTGATACTTTCGCGCCATGTAATTTTTCTTTTTCCTCGGTTGTGCCCGGTCTACCCTCAAATTTGTTCTCTTCGTAATATTATTTTAATGTTTCTGGCAGTATGTGCAATCCATTATCGAATAGCAAAAATGAAATGTACAAAAAAATATACCGTATTGTGATGTTCTGCATTGGGTTTGTACTAAAATTAGTTTTGTCGTCAGCACAGTGCGCTGACCAGGAACATGCAATTGCCATCTCTAAATAGTCATAACTCATGAAATTAGGTTCCATTGTAGAAGAGGATTGTAAGAACATAATTATTGTGAATGATGGAGACTTGATCTCAGTGTGAGAAAGTAGTGTTGCCTCCCTAACAATGGCAAAGGCAGTAACAAAACGATCAAGGGAACGAGAAGATGGTGAAAAATAAAATAAATATTTTGTTTGACTTTTTCCACTTGAAATATCGATGTTTCGTAAGTCGCACGATATAGAAAATGACCTAAAACATCGGGAAGTACTTAATAATGGTCTTCACCTACCTCACTGTTAAGCAACGGAGATTTGGGATATTACCTAGATATTCTCATCGAAAAATCTTGAAAATATGCATTCCTTATCGGAAGCAGAATGTGGAGAGCAATTTTTCCCAAACTGTATACTTTGTCTCAAAACCAGACATTACATAACATTAGTTCTTTATACATTTTTCACAGGAATTCCCTTTTTTCTAACAGAAAACAAAATAATTCTCCCCTAAAGCCATTTTTTTTCACAGGATACATATTAGGCTACAGATTACACAACATTTTTCGAATTTTTGACTGTTCATGTGTTCTTATGAATTAAGGAGCGTTTCCGTCAAAACGGAACATGTTTATTGACTCATTCAATCTACTCATCGTTAATTTGAAGCATTGGATATTCTTATTCCTGAATATTCACTCCTTACTTCTTCAATTTCTGAGATAATCTACCTCTAAGATATGATCACTGAGCATGTAGTTCGTATAAGGATGGAAATGGTTCTGTATATATAATACCATGCTACTGAGATAATAAATAATGAAATGTCGACTCGAAAATACTATGAATAGGAGCAATATAATCACGAGAATGATAATAAATCACAGGCGCAGTGACTGAATTCTTGTTAATCAAACCAACATTCACATCACATTGTTTTCCTCCATTACTCCTATGAAGCGGATCTATTAAAATGTGGATATGCGATTCATTGTATGGAATATCTACGATATAAGTAATTTGAAACAACGAGAGTCACTTCCAAGGTTGTAACTATTAGGATGATCTGATATCGTTAAGAAAACAAATTATCAAGGAATTTCACATAGTACTTATTACTGCGCTGCAAATTAGATATATTCGCAAAGCAAACATGTTACACAATATAGTAGTTGTTCTATTAGGATGTGCGAATATATTATCGTAAACAAAATTCTCATTTCTGATTGAGGAAGTGAAATCTCTGGGATCAATAGTATTGATTTAATGTTGAATTCATTTACCCGAAAGAAGTTTTCACAACAATTGATCTGAAAGACTGTTCCCTGGATGTTATGAATTCAATAGTTTCAGGCTTGAATTGTGGGAATAGCGAAGGAGTTATCTGAAAGAACAATCCAATTCGGATTTTTCTTCAGCTGTAAAATCACCCCGAGAGGAAAAACATACGTTTTCTTCATTTCAGAAGCACATACTCGTTTTATGGACTAATGTAAAAAAAAAAAAATTGCAGTGATGATTCATCGAATGGGCATATTACTATAATCTAGGAAAAATGGGTTCCTACCCAGCAAGTTCTGAGATAATATGAGACTTGATACCTAAATATTGCCGGAAATACGTGGAGATAATTGGAAATATTGAAAATGCTTTCTCTTACGACTTGTGAATAATTTTTTGTTGGGTTGATCCAAAAGGTAGAGAGATTTTCCCACGAAAATGTTTCGTACATTTTTTCATAGAATGCCTAATAGTGGAACTTGTATCGAAAAATGTTCGTTTTTGATAATATGGCAGCACTTCCGTGGTAACTTGTGCACAGGAAACAGAGGGTTGGTATCACACACACATGGTTAGAAAATGTGATGTATTTTTGATAGTTGCTACATTGCACTGCGATACTATCATCTATATCATATAAGAATAGTATGAGACTATACAAGCTCTATTGGAACTACATTAGATACCTATTGGAACTGGATCAGAACTAGCTATGGACTATTACAACTATCGGAACTGACCAAATACTACCTTATCACTAACTAAATATATGTTATTTCAATAACAATATATTCCTACTTCTGGTAGGTTGTCCTAGATGTCTCAGCAGGTAACAATAACAATCAAAGAGTTGGATTATATAATCATTCACATCGGTAGGTAACGTAGGGTCCGTGAGCATAATACACATATCACCTATTAAGAAACTATAAACATACGTGCCTTCATTCAAATTCACGTTTCAATATATTCTAACTAACAGTGCTTGATAAAAAATAAAAATAGAGTGTATTTATGGAAATGAAGTGAATTAAGTATAAGGAACCTATACTACAACCTGAGTATGAGGAGAATGACCTGGGCAATACCCTAGTTGTATTCTTGTAGGAATCCTTCATCCTCGATATCAAGTGAATTTGGCAACCTTCCTATTTATCCCTATTCACCATTCATCTCCTTGTTGCTCGTCTCCTCATCTTTGAATCAGTCTAATTATCTGCCTATAAACAAATTGCACTTAACTTCCAAATGAGAATAGGGTTCTTATTCCATGAATTTATTCATTCTGTATTACATCAGCCTTGAGCTTATTGAAGACGTACTCATCACACTTGATCACATCTTCACTTTCCTCACTATACGTATTAGGTATATATTGTAAGGGAAATTTAGCGATAGGGTCAAAACTTTTTTCAAATTTTAGCCGATATATCCATTTTGAGCATTTTGCATCAATTCAGACTATTTTTGACGTGATTTCTATCTGTGTACGTATGTGTATGTATATGTATATATGTGCTTAAAACTGTGGAGGCGATTGCGCGATTCTCCTTGTTCGAATGGAATGAACATTTCGTAGATCGCTTTAAGATGGTTAACATAGCAACTGTAATGTTTTTGGATAGGGTTTCAGGTATATTTTCAGCAGGAATCTTCAGTTTTTCAAATGTAATTACAGTTATACAACAGTATTTCTCTGGTTATGTATACATATCACATGAATACATTCAATCCATGGAAGTTTTCGAAATTATCATTCCAAGATTCGGTGTGAAAATACAGATTATTTTCTGTGTTCACTTTTTGAGCTGTAAATAACATACAATTGTCAGAATGAATGGAGTTCAAATATTGTCAATATCAATGGCAGTCAATGATCACTACAACACAAAGAAACTAGCTATTGATCTAAAGAATAGATGTGACATAACCTCACCTGAACCTTTTTTCTTCTATCGAGAGAAAATGCTCCATGCATACCAAGAGGTTTGGGTCTATCACTCCTGGTGGAACAGGACTCACTATAAAAATGAGCATACCTGCTAAAACCTCCCATATCTTCAGCTTTTAAGTCCGGAATAGCGTGAGCATTGCTTGAAATCCGAAGGGCCGTCTATCCTTCAAGGACTCCGTCTATTTTTGATTTGATTTTCAAATATCAATATCTCCGATGATGACTGCACAGATAACGTGAACCTCACTCCCTTATGTATGGAGCAAAATTATTTCACTCCTAACAAAAACTACCAGGTATGAACAAACAAGCGGATGTGCAACCGGCAATTCATTCTCCTTTCTTGGGCAATATTTTTCTCAGCGAAGTAGAAACCTCCTTATAATAGAAACTGAATCTGTTTCCTAAAGTTTCGTATAGATATATTAACGATATTCTCTCGATTATAAGTGAAGGTTTACATTAACATGGCTTTTTGAACACTGAAATACACTTTCGGAATATAAACATATAACCAGCTTCCATTCCTCGATATTAACATCATAAAGGATGGTAATCACTCGAATTTCGACATATTCAGAAAATCCATGCAGAACAATAGGTACACCCCGGCAGATTCAGCTACACCATTTGGATATAGCTCCATTTAATAGTCTTGTTCATAGATTATTGAAAGTCTCTTTGAGCCAGGAAAATTATAACAACGAAGTTGAAAACTTCATTGTGTTCGGCAATGGTTACGAAAAATCTTTGATTGATGATTTTATTTCTAAACAATGAAGGAAATTGGAACTGGTCAAATTAGAGCAATCACCTTCAGAATTTTAACACTTATCAAACACAGTACATGTAGGTAATTCAGAAGGGATGAAAATGTATGAATTAATAAATTCCGGTTTGTCTCCAGCTAAGGGTAACCCATGGTTTGCATTATTGTCACCAAATAATATGTTAGCTGGAACATTTTGATTTATAATTTAGTTTTCTCTGATGATGGCTACTTGGTACCCGGAAGACCCTCACTACTTTAATAGTATTTTTAGTGGATA
The DNA here is from genome assembly GCA_958510875.1 of Endomychus coccineus. Taxonomy (NCBI): domain Eukaryota; kingdom Metazoa; phylum Arthropoda; class Insecta; order Coleoptera; family Endomychidae; genus Endomychus; species Endomychus coccineus. The sequence continues at coordinate 163,578,868 of OY294067.1, read as the reverse complement.
AGGGTGATTATTTCTCATTTATAGTATTGTATCATTCGTAACCTCTTAATTATATGTAAAAAACTGGAACATGCCTTACAATTTTGTTTTCACAGAATAGTTTTATCGAAAATCAAGATGAAAATCAAGATCTACTGAGTAATCATGCACCAATGTGAATGATTCCACATAAAATCACCCTTCAGATCCAGCTTCGAAGAGGATTTCCCGGAGAAGCTGGATATTCAAAGTATTCGTTCTTTTTTAAATAGTCACATACAATTTCCTCTCAAACCAAAATTGTTTTTAAATCACATTTAATATTGCAAATAATCTGTATCACTTAATATAAGAAGTAAAGAACCCTATTTTTAAACTTAAATGAATTGATTACCTATACAACTTCTGATTTCTACTAATTTTATAAATAAGTTTGACTAGTTTCGCTAACACCGTAGAATCTTCAAACAGTTAATACAAATACCGCCAATTTTGCCTGAAACAGTATTCTGCAAGTGGGAGAAAATTTGTATTTTCACTATCTAGTATTTGAAAGTTAAAATTGGTTGAAGTAAAAAGGTGGAATGTAACTTGCTCCGAAATCAATCAGATAGATATTCAATATATCTAATGTAGTCAGATAATTAATTATTTCCTATACGTTCCACATAAACATCATTACAATCTTCAGAATCGGAAGAACTTAATATAAATAACAAATTCTCAGATAATGGAACATGAATCATTGTTCCGAACGATTCAAAAATTAACTTATGTGTGTTCCCAACGATGAAGTTCAATATGTGATTAATAAATTCAACAATTTCCACTGTAAACTTCAATTCACTTGTGAAATAGAAATAAACAAAAACATAAATTTCCTAGATATGAACATTAGGCATGATGCAGATGGAAAAATAAAAACTTCTTGGTTTACTAAAGAAATTTGGTCTCAACGTTATCTTCATTTCAATTCCGTTGCACCAGCTTGTTATAAAAAAAAGTGTCATTAACAGCCTTACAGACCGCGCGGTGAAATTGTCACACGCAGAATACCGTCCCAAAAATTGAAAAATTGTTCGTAATACACTAGAAATGAATGGCTACCCAAAAACGTTCTTCAATCCTATCATTAAAGAGAGAATAAACAAAATCTATAATGGTTCTTCAAATAAAAATAACATATTAGGTAATACAGACAATTATATAACTTTACCATACATTCCGGAGACCTCAGAAAAAATTAAGAAATGTTTGAAAAAGTACGATATAAATGTTGCGCATAAACCTACTAACTGTGTTGGAAAATATTTCTCAAATCTAAAACCTGTAATACCTAAAGATAAACAAACCCACACAGTATATAAATTGAATTGCTTAGATTGTGATGGAACTTATAATGGAATCTCTAAACAATATTTTCAGAAAAGAATGTACGGCCATAAGTATAGCACAAGAAATAATAACTTAGAAAATTCCACCGCCCTTGCTAAACACTGCTTTGATTATAACCATCAATTTGATTACAAAAATGTTAATATTTCAACTGAAGAAACCAATTATTATAAAAGATTTATCCTGGAGATGATTCACATAAAACGGGATTCCAATTGTGTGAACCATAGGAATGATATTCAGGGATTGAGTCAGATTTATACTAACTTGATTAATTAAAACTCTTGCAAATTCCTACATGCGTCTTTATAATGTTAAAAGAATATCTTAGGAAGAACGCTTAAAGTAAATTCCAATGCAGGTCTAAAACCTTTTCAAGTACGTCATAAAGCTACATCTGGTTCGAATAAATATCAACAAATAGCTTCGAACTTCAGTTGCTTTGAGACCATAGTAATATGCGTTCGTATATTATGAGAATTTTACTGAAGAGTGGATTCTTGTTACAAAAAAATTATACTTTAATATTAACGATACAATTTTCGATTATTCGTGGTTCTGTTCGTTTCGACGGCGTGGGTTTTTTGATTGAAAATTGTGCGATATGGACGATTGTGCTAATTAGTTTAATTAACCCCCTTTTTACATAATAAGTCTTCTGATGAAGGTCGTTAGACCGAAACGTACGTAAAGACGAAAATTTGAAACTGAGTGTTATTGTGACCTATTTCCCGAGAATTTTTATATATAATTCATACTGGGGCAAGAATCTTTATATTATGGTGATATTATGTTATGTTGTCTCATCCGAACGAGTCTTTACATTCCGCCGACCATTTCGTTGGCGTAGTGAGGATTGTATGTGTCATCACTGTAGACATTCGACTTATGCTAGTTGGGCCAGTAGGAAAAGAATCAAAATTTGGGTTTTTTCGTTTCTGAAGGACCACATCGAGATTCATAAATGTAAAGAATGCGCTTTTTATAATAAAGCTCTCAATATTTTCTTTCCAAATCTGCGAACTTCATTGTTTAAACAATGACATATTGCAAAAAAAAATTGTTCCTGCCATTATCAAGGAACGCTATGTTGTACATTGGAAAACCTGATTCGATTCGAAGGTATTTAAAAAGCGGGTCTTCTAAGATCAATTACATTCTCTTATCTTTTCTTTAACGAATTAACGTTTTGATTAACAATTTATTTCTCAGAAAGTAATACCTATCTTCAGATGATAGCTGAAAAAGATTGAGTTTCCATCACAGAAGTATTATTCCTATTATTGTTCGGATATATTGAATATTAAGCTAGTAATTAACAATTTAAAATAACTAGTCTTTGGAAAGATTTTTTCACTCAAAACCTCCTGCAATGGCTGAATATGGATAATGATAATACCTATCAATTATATATGGACCTGTACAAAAATTATCAATTCAAAGCATTAGTTCAATTGTATAAAAAAGGCTACATAAACAAAAAGAATGTTTCCGTAGTAAAATGTATTCACAAGTGGTCTTCGAATCAATATATTGGCGCAAAAGAAAAATTTCATTCCTTAGGACATCTAAATGCGGAAGTCGGAAGCTGAAATATCTATTTTTCCTGTGTGGCTTTGGTTTTCTCACAATTGTTTATTTAAATTTTGTGGGGCAAAACTTGGGTCAAATTGAAGGTAATGCGTTGTTAACCTTACTACGATAAAAGTTTTACAAAATCCGTTAGATATTTTATATGTTTGGGTCACCCTAAAGAAGGTCAGTTTATCATCGCCTGACGAACAGTAGCGTATAATATGGAAAAAGTTTATTTTACCAAACGTCATTTATTAAGAACGGTATGGGCAGATACATCTCTCAGTTTTATTGATATTCTTGAACCATTTGTAATATTTGTATGCTTTCTTGGTATATTGGTTCGTATATATACTGAAAATAAAATGAAATAAAAATTCTCTTTGACGTTTCGACAATGTTCATTGTCTTTATCAAAATTGTGGATTAGTGTTTCCATGTAATTTAGAAAAGAATAGATGATTTCGATTAATGAAATGCGTCTGCAGATGATTATTGTATGTATTAGTTATTCTATGATAAACACTCTATCCACATCTATTATAATCAACTATTCAAGTTTAAGATAATTTTATGGAATTTAACCTCAAAATTGTTACTCATAGTGTCGTAGTTAAACAATACGTTATCTTTTTCAGGTTGAATTTTGAATAGACATTTACAAATGTCAGATATTGAGAGGTTTTAATACTTTCAATTGAAATGTTTCCTTGAATTGAAGATAAGCATTATCTAAGTACTCACTATTGAGAATGATGTGATTATCATTGATTTTTGAAAATTTTTGTATTATTCTTAAGCTCTATAGTCGTAATAAGTATATTTTCCTATTTTCCCTTCTGATTGGCGAAAGTATTCATCATCTTTGAGAACGTTTTCAATAAATGGACGGTGTAGAATCCATAGTTTTCTTCAATTTTCTTATAAAAAGCTATATAGTCGTAATAAGTATATTTTCCTATTTTCCCTTCTGATTGGCGAAAGTATTCATCATCTTTGAGAACGTTTTCAATAAATGGACGGTGTAGAATCCATAATTTTCTTCAATTTTCTTATAAAAAGCTATGATTCTTATGATGTATGTATATTGATGTTGAGAGTAGTGTATTCTTGAAAAATAAAAAACCTATTTCACCAGGCCAAATTATTATTTTATTGATATTCTTGAACCATTTGTAATATTTGTATGCTTTCTTGGTATATTGGTTCGTATATATACTGAAAATAAAATGAAATAAAAATTCTTTTTGACGTTTCGGCAATGTTTATTGTCTTTATCAAAATTTTTGAAGGGTCATATATGAGGAGCATGAGTGTATCATGTGGCCTCCGAAAATTGTATATATGCGTACACCTTGTGGTCGTTGCTGCCTCCGAAGGTGTTGCCACATCATCGGAGGTCACATAGACACCTCTTTACCTGCGTGCTGGGTCTTTTATATATTCACACACAGTTCACCTCATATTCTCCTCAACGACTGATGCGCTTTTGATTCCAGCTAAGTTAATTAATGCATATTGGTCGGTATCTATGAACATGTTATTTTCTTTCCGGCTTATGTATAGGAATTACTTTGAAAGCTTATAGGGAACTCACCCTTACTTAGATACTTATTATATAAATAATCAAGAAGAGAGGATGAGCTAAACTGTAATTATAATGTCTTTCAGAATAGCCTGGTATTCCATCAGGAATTAAGCTTGAGGTGAGAAATGGTATCAATTATATCAGTATAAGAAATGTGAAGTGAGGATAAATTATTGAGAGGAATCAAAACGGGTAGCTTTTATAGGGAGATTGTTCAATTTCTTTTTACAGTATATATTCTGAACGGAAGAAGGGTTTTATAATATATTATTGTAATACATACAACTCATATAGGCTTTGTTAGTTCTTACGTAATCACAAAATTCTCTTGTTTCATTTATAAAATCATTTCCAGATTCGTGGGTACATATTTTTTTATCGTTCATCAAATAGGTCTACACCGTTCTCCTTAAATCAAATCAAAGGACAAATTATAGTCTGCTGCTGAGTTAGTCCTTTTGAATTGCTCATTAGCCTCCATTCCTCTCAAAAATTAGTTTTTGTATACTTTTAGTAATTCGTTTGCGAAATGAAGATGGCACAATGAGCATTTCAGGGAGCAAATGTCAATGATTTCATTGATAATATCATTAAACTGTGTCATCTTCATTTATTTATTTTAAAATACTTATATCTACTTGATAATAATACTGCTATACTGATAATTCGGTCAGGTATGAATGTTCTAAATAGGATTCGATTTTAGAATTTAGCGAAAAGTAAGTTACGGATGATATTAAGTGAGACTTCTCAAGTTGGATTTCAACATTCAGTTGTTCATTGTTGTTTCCTAAGACAGTTGTTCTTTAGATATTGATGATTTTATAATTGCGATAGGCTCACCACCTCCACGTTGTTTAGTTAACTAGTTCTAGTGACACTGTGATACTGTTATGATCTTTACGGTATACAGTTGTACATATCATCAAAAAGTTCAAGTGTGAAAAATTATTTGTTCAAACTCGTTTCACATAGTATTATAATTGGATAAGTGAAAATAATTACTTAATCATAGAATCAGTTGCGTAAGCTTAGGACATTTTGATAGAATAAAAGTTACATAATTAGATTAACGATCAACAGTCTCAAAGTTCTGAGTTTAGTCTTCTGAAAAAATCTCACTAGGCAAAGAGTTTCACAATCATGCTGATCTTGATAATTGCAAATTATGAATTATTGTAAAATTGAACTGAACAACATTAATTCGATAAAGTTTGATCGAGCTTCATAAAATGGGATAAAAGTTATTTAGATTTTCAACTTTCTATGCATTCTCTTTTAATGCTATGAAAGGAGAAGACTCTATCTCCTGGTCCATAAGCTGCACCCTCACGTTCTTCAAATTTTGACTACCAACCCTGGAATTTAATGTTTTTTTCTGTTTGTCTTGATGATTTTGAATTTAATTAGACACCGCACTAGCTTGTAGTCGTTGATGAAGGTAATTCCTTCCTACAAATGAGTATAGGTCATTCAGGGTAACTTTTGAAATAGTTTTTGCAGGACCACAGCGAGACTATGGTGCATTATAATGAAGAAAAATGCGCTGATTATAAAACTCAATAATTCCCTCCGAATCTGCTAGCTTCAATTTTTAAACAGTAACTTATTGCAAAATGTTTCCTATACTTGCTGTTATCAAGGAACGCTGAGTCGTGAATAGGAGATCTAGATCCAAATTGAAGATATTTATAATACACAGCTTTTGAGATCAATAACGACCTTTCATTTGTTAATAACAAATTATGGTTTTTATTTGTTAATTTTCTAAGAAACTGATAGATATACAGGGTGTCCCAGGTTTTACTAGCAGAACTCCAATAGTTCATAGAAAATTTGATTCTGAAGAAAAAAGTTCCCATCAACTTATATGCACAGACGCTCAATTTTTGAGATACAGGGTGTTGAATTATTTAAAATATGTCTTAATTCTGTTTGAATCTCCGAAGATAATCACGATAGCTCAATTAAATTCAGTACCATGGATGCGTAGATAGGTTACCACTTCTGCACATAATTTGAGACCACTATTGTTTCCAGTGGCGTAGATATGGGGATTTAATAACAATAAATTGGCCCGAAAAGTGTTATCACCCTGTATAGGTTACTTTTGAGGAATACATTGCAGAATTAAAATCTAAACAAATAAGGTCACATGATATTTCTTTGTACTTGACACCGTTTCACGACAAATTTAATTTTTGTGATTAATTACCACCACCATGAAAATCTGATGAAAATTGGAAAAAAGTTTTCGTTTGAAAATCTAATATCTATTATACGACGTTGTGAACTATGTTTACGAGAAAATGGTAATCAGTTTGAACAATTTCTTCAAAATAACCACACAAAATTTGGAGAATGGTGTCTTGTTAACTCTTGTTGGTGGACTTACCTACTTTGAATTGAAGTACATTATAGTTATCTGGTTTAAACATTTTTGGAAATAAAAATTTGTTATTCGGCCTTTCTTTGTAATGTATCGCTGTACAGATTAGAAAAGACAGCTTACTTTATTTTCGTCACTCAACGACGCTCTTTAATTTAAGGTTCCTCTATTTCCAATTTTGACCCGATTTTCATGGTGGCGGTAGTTAATCACAAGAATTGAATTTGCCGTGACATGGTACCAGGTACAAGGGAATGTCAAAATACCTTATTCGTCTTTACAGGGTGATAACACTTTTGGGGCCAATTTATTGTTATTGAATACCTATATCTACGCCACTGGGAGCAATATCGGTCTCAAATTATGTGCAAATATGGTAACTTATCTATGCATTCACGACATGTGCATATATGGTAACTTATCTATGCATCCACGACACCAAATTTCATTCGAACATCTTAATTATCTTCGGAGATACTAACAAAATTAAGACATTTTTCATAAAATTCAACACCCTCAAAAATTAAGTGTCTGTGCATATATGTTAATAGGAACTTTTTTCTCAAAATCAAATTTTCTATCGACTGTTGAGGTTCTGCTACTAAAACCTGGGACATCCTGTATATACATTCTCAGGAGATAGGTCACATTAACACATATGCTTATTATTTTCGTCTCTACGTTAGTTTCGGCCTCACGACCATCATCGGGAGACATTTTATTTGTATCCTATTCTCCAAATATCTCCAGACTTCTCCGATGACTGTTATTCAAATTACCGTAAATTTGAAGAAATTTTTTTCAAATGTTGAGATTGTACAAAAAATAACATGAGCGTCTTCTGATGATGGTCGTGAGACCCAAACGTACATAAAGGCTACAATAATGAGCATATGTGTCAGTGTGACCTGTTTTCCGCGAATTCATTGTAATTCATACCTGATAGTAACTGACACATGTTGGAATATATCAAAGCATTAGTAGTCTTTTCATTATAAGGATATATTTCATATTAAGCTACTTATCAACAATTGAAAAAAGAATTACCAAATAACCAGCCTTTGAAGAGGTTTTTTGACTCAAAACTTCATGCAGTGCCTAGATATGGATACTACCTAACATTTCTATATAGGACTGTCCTAAAATTATTTGATTAGAGTGCTTAAAAAAGGGCTTAAAAACAATTAGAATATGCCCATAGTGGAATGTCACATCAACATGCGGTTTTCGGCATTCGATACATTAATACGCTAAACAAAAATTAGTAGACCCAAATCCAGTAACGGGAGGCGGAAATATCCTCATTTTATTTTATTGTTCCGGTTTTGTCTCTCAATTGTTGATTTAAAACTTTGTTAGAGCAATTGTTGACTCAAATTGAAGGTAATACGTTAATCTAACTATGAAAAAGTTCCATATGCTCCGTTGGATATCTTATGTAATTGCGTCACTTGTAAAAAGACCACATTATCACTGCCAGAAGAAAAATAGCGTAGACTTGTATATACGAGAACGCATACGCGGTGCGAAATTCGAACGGCAATGCTAAAAAGTGCAAAATTCGAACGGCATTGCTAGATTTTTTCCTGCAGCTACATTTCTTTTGAGTCTGCCGTAGTGAGTGAGGTGATAATATGAACAGATATTAATAATTTGTTATTCATACTTGGACCTTTTAATCTCTAACCACTTCATTTGTAACAGTTCTTTAATAACTAACTCACAGTGGTACCTTTTTGAATTGTATGTGCACTTTGCGTTCATATGCATCTCCCCGCAAGATGTAGTAAACCTTGCTCAATAATCTCAAAAGAAGGGTTAAATTTGTTATCAGAACCGTAAATTTTGGGAAACCGGGATTTACGCTTTTCCCATTGATTCCTAAGAAATATAAAGAAAAATCGCTTCTTCCAAAATGTACTGATGGATTCAACCCTCCTGTCAACAACATTGATCGAGGGATGGGTCATCTACAAAGACCTCACTAGGCAAAGAGTTTCACAATTTAGCTGTTCTTAATAATTGCAAATTATGCGTTATTGTAGAATTGCATTCCTGAACAACACTAATACAGGTATTATACGTTAATAAAGTTTGATCGAGCATTATAAAATAGGATCAAAGTTATTTAGGTAATCAACATTTTTTTCCATTGTCTTTTAATGTTACAGAAGGAGGAGACTATATCTCCTGGTCCATTACCTACACCCCCACATTCTTCGAATTTCGACAACCAACCCTGGAATTTTTGTTTTCCGATTTGTCAGATACAAATTAGTATATGTGGCATTCGGGGTAACTTTTGAAATAGTTTTTGCAGAACCGCAGCAAGATTATGGTGGATTATTATATGGAAAAATGTGCTGATTATAAAACTCAATATTTTTTGTAAATATGCGAACTTCAATGTTTAAATAGTGATATACTGAAATTGAACAATCTCCCTACAAAAGCTACCCGTTTTGATTCCTCTCAATAATTTATCCTTACTTCACATTTCTTATACTGATATAATTGATACCATTTCTCATCCCAAGCTTAATTCCTGATAGAATACCGGGCTATTCTGAAAGACATTATAATTACAGTTTAGCTCATCCTCTCTTCTTGATTATTAATATAATAAGTATCTAAGTAAGGGTGAGTTCCCTATAAGCTTTCAAAGTAATTCCTATACATAAGCTGGAAAGAAAATAACATGTTCATAGATGCCGACCAATATGCAATAACTAACTTAGCTGGAATCAAAAGCGCATCAGTCGTTGAGAAGAATATGAGGTGAACTGTGTGTGAATATATAAAAGACCCAGCACGCAGGTAAAGAGGTGTCTATGTGACCTCCGATGATGTGGCAACATCTTCGGAGGCAGCAACGACCACAAGGTGTACGCATATATACAATTTTCGGAGGCCACATGATACACTCTGTGCTCCTCATATATGACCCTTCAAAAATTTCGAAATCATTTCCCCTCTCAAGATATCCGAATTGGTTATCATTTCAACACCCCATATATAATTTTTTTTTCAATGTAACTCAATTAGAATACCCGGAGGCGAGGTCGCCTTTTCCATGTACCGGAGGCGACAACATACCGTGCATCAATATATATATATATATATATATATATATATATATATATATACATATATATATATATATATATATATATATATATATATATATATATAAAGTAAGTTGTGGGTTCTCTTAGGTTTTTCAGCAATTTTAAATGAATTATCTCAATGAAACAATCTTTTCATTCGACGCGTTTCGGCTTTCGCCTTCTTCAGGAATTTATTCATTGTTTACATTATGAACTGAAATTTAACAAAATATTTTTATATTAATTAGCTGTATGCACAATCTGTATTTATGACAAAGTTTTTCAGTTTGTTATGAGCATTGACTTTAGTTTCATATTTAAAATTTATGTGTATAATAACATAATAACTAACTTAGTTCGGTGATTATGTACAAAATAAATTAATTTTTCATGAATTATTTGAATTTTGAATATACTTATTACGTGATAGAATACCAACAGATTTCGTTTGCGTATGTTGGGGTTTGAGATCTTTCTGATATTGGTGACTAGTATGTTTAATTTACTTACGTGAGTTGATTTTATGGAAGCACACACTCATCATGGCTTTGAAATTCAGACTGAACACAGTTTGCAGAATGGGTTTTTGTTCTGAATGTAAGGGTAAGATACCCTGCTGGTTGACCGTTTGTTACACTTGTTAGATATCACTGCCTGTTTGCATTAAAATTTAATTGCTAACATGTGGCTCTTGTATCATATGTCTGTTTGACTGGACTATTTCAATTTAGTTACTTTAAAGAATTATATTATATATTTGCGAAAGATTATTCATATCGGTCTTATCGTTTACGCAGTTTTGATTTTTTTTGATGTGTACCATTTCTAAAAATATTCGACTCTTCTCATTTTGTTCTTTTTCTATTATGTCGAAATGCTCAAAATTGAATTTATGTTTAGTATTTGTCTCGTGTTTTTTTAACGCTGTTGAGTTTTTTTGATATTTATGACCTTTGATTCGTTCTTCTATGTTTTGTTTTGTTTGTCCGATGTATATTTTGTCACAGTCTGTACACGGAATTTTATAAATACAATGTGAAATTTTATTTTTGGGAATTTTGCTTTTAAGTTTAGAATATAAGTGTTTTAGATTATTATCATTTTTATGTGCTATTGTAAAATTGTATTCTTTTAGAATAATATTGAGTTTTTCTGAGAGATGTTGAACGTATGGGAGTCTTATATATTTTTTAGTTTCTGTGTCTTCGTGGTTTATGGTTTTATTATTTTCGTTGTAGTATTTGTGAATTCGGTTTTTAAAAATTTTGTTTATGAATTTTTGTGGATAATTATTGTCTGTAAGAATAGCTTTTGCTTTAGTTATTGCAGAATTGCGATATTCGGGATCGCTTAAAATGATTGCTCGATCAGCTAAACCTGTAACAACATTTCTTTTATGATTGTTCGGGACTATTGCTTCATAATTCAAATATCGGCCCGACCAGGTCGGTTTTGTATACCATGATGTGGAAATTTTGTTGTTATTATTTATTAGAGTGAGGTCAAGGAAGTTAATTTGTTTGTTGTTTTCTGTTTCTATAGTAAATTGTAATTTCGAATGGTAGTTATTGAACGCGTTAAGTAAATTCTTGAACTGTGTTTGTGGTATAGCTGTGAGGCAGTCATCGACGTACCTTTTGAAGAAAGGTAGTTCAAAATTCAAATTTTTGATGACATTCATTTCAAGCTCTTCCATCACTAATTGGGCTATTACTGACGATATGGGTTGGCCCATTGCACATCCAAATACTTGAGAATAAAAGTTGTCTTTGTACTGAAAGTATGTGGATGTGAGTGTTAAATTAATTGCATTTATGAATTCGTTTAATGGTAGCGGCGTGTGGATTTCTATTTCTTTCCATTTTTTAACTATGATTTGTTCAGCAATGTCAATAGGTATGTTGGTGTATAGTGATTGTACGTCTAACGAAATTAGTTTTTGATTATTACCTAATGTAATGGTATTGATGAATTTTTTAAACTCCCATGAGTATTTGATGTAGTGTTCGGTTTTTCCTAGAATCGGTGATAAACAATTGGCTAAATATTTAGATAAGTTGTAAAATGGACTTTGTATACATGAAATGATCGGTCTAAGTGGTATGTTCGGTTTGTGTAGTTTGGGTAAACCATAAATTTTGGGTGGTAAGGCGTTATTTATTTTTAATTTGTAAGTCATGTTTTTTGGCAAAATATTAGAGTCTTCCCATTTCTTGATTAAATCGTTATTCATTTTCTGGAAAATTTTGGTGGGATCTTTTTTCAATTTTTTGTATGTGGAGATGTCATCTAATAGTTGAGTCATTTTGTTTTCGTAGTCAATGGTATTGATGATTAAGGTTTTGTTACTTTTGTCTGGTTTCAATATTGTTATTTGTGGGTTGATTTTGATGAATTGTTTTGCTTTATTTATATTGTTTTTAATTTTTTTATCATTCGTGTTAATTTCGGAATTTTGTGATTTTTTAAAATTATAAATGCATTGTGTGACTTTCGATCGAATTTCTTGTTTTGAGCTATTAGAATGGTCATTTATTTGTGCCTCAATGTTAGCAATTATATTTTTCACAGGGATATCTTGTCGGTCATATTGTATTGCGAAATTTGTGCCTAAATTTAGAATATTCAATACGTTGTCTGGAATTTCGGTATCAGATAGATTTTCAACCCATTTATTTTGACTGTTTGAATTTATGGTCGAGTTATTTTTACAGCTTAATTTCTTAATTTTATTCACTTGCTTTTCTTTAATTTTTATGAACAGTTTTTCATTCATTTGACTGAAATAATTCATGAAGGGTTGTAAATGTTGTTCATTAGTGTTGGTTTTCAAGTGTAATTTAATTTTCTGGATTTCCTTTTCTATTCTGCAAATTGTTTTAGTCGTATCGGTGATGAGTAAATTTAAAGTTTTAAATTGAAATTTTTCGGTATATTTTGTAAAACTGTCCTGTAGATTCTTTGATAGAAATTGAATGTGTGTTGTTTTAAATTGGATAAATTTAGGTTTGAATTTCTGATTTTTACATTGTAATAGGTATATTCTTCTATTTTTTTGTTTGATTAATTTATTTTGTAGTTTATTCATATGTGATATTTGTTGATGTATAGCATTGCCAAATTTGTGTTTTATTTCTTCGATAATTTGTTGGTATGAAGAAGACTGGTGATTGAGATGTGTTCCTTCCATTTTCACCTGGGAAGTTTCTATAAATTCGCTGTGGTTTTCTTTTGCTGGTTTATCTAAAGTAAGTTGTGGGTTCTCTTAGGTTTTTCAGCAATTTTAAATGAATTATCTCAATGAAACAATCTTTTCATTCGACGCGTTTCGGCTTTCGCCTTCTTCAGGAATTTATTCATTGTTTACATTATGAACTGAAATTTAACAAAATATTTTTATATTAATTAGCTGTATGCACAATCTGTATTTATGACAAAGTTTTTCAGTTTGTTATGAGCATTGACTTTAGTTTCATATTTAAAATTTATGTGTATAATAACATAATAACTAACTTAGTTCGGTGATTATGTACAAAATAAATTAATTTTTCATGAATTATTTGAATTTTGAATATACTTATTACGTGATAGAATACCAACAGATTTCGTTTGCGTATGTTGGGGTTTGAGATCTTTCTGATATTGGTGACTAGTATGTTTAATTTACTTACGTGAGTTGATTTTACGGAAGCACACACTCATCATGGCTTTGATTCAAATAATTCATGAAAAATTAATTTATTTTGTACATAATCACCGAACTAAGTTAGTTATTATGTTATTATACACATAAATTTTAAATATGAAACTAAAGTCAATGCTCATAACAAACTGAAAAACTTTGTCATAAATACAGATTGTGCATACAGCTAATTAATATAAAAATATTTTGTTAAATTTCAGTTCATAATGTAAACAATGAATAAATTCCTGAAGAAGGCGAAAGCCGAAACGCGTCGAATGAAAAGATTGTTTCATTGAGATAATTCATTTAAAATTGCTGAAAAACCTAAGAGAACCCACAACTTACTTTAGATAAACCAGCAAAAGAAAACCACAGCGAATTTATAGAAACTTCCCAGGTGAAAATGGAAGGAACACATCTCAATCACCAGTCTTCTTCATACCAACAAATTATCGAAGAAATAAAACACAAATTTGGCAATGCTATACATCAACAAATATCACATATGAATAAACTACAAAATAAATTAATCAAACAAAAAAATAGAAGAATATACCTATTACAATGTAAAAATCAGAAATTCAAACCTAAATTTATCCAATTTAAAACAACACACATTCAATTTCTATCAAAGAATCTACAGGACAGTTTTACAAAATATACCGAAAAATTTCAATTTAAAACTTTAAATTTACTCATCACCGATACGACTAAAACAATTTGCAGAATAGAAAAGGAAATCCAGAAAATTAAATTACACTTGAAAACCAACACTAATGAACAACATTTACAACCCTTCATGAATTATTTCAGTCAAATGAATGAAAAACTGTTCATAAAAATTAAAGAAAAGCAAGTGAATAAAATTAAGAAATTAAGCTGTAAAAATAACTCGACCATAAATTCAAACAGTCAAAATAAATGGGTTGAAAATCTATCTGATACCGAAATTCCAGACAACGTATTGAATATTCTAAATTTAGGCACAAATTTCGCAATACAATATGACCGACAAGATATCCCTGTGAAAAATATAATTGCTAACATTGAGGCACAAATAAATGACCATTCTAATAGCTCAAAACAAGAAATTCGATCGAAAGTCACACAATGCATTTATAATTTTAAAAAATCACAAAATTCCGAAATTAACACGAATGATAAAAAAATTAAAAACAATATAAATAAAGCAAAACAATTCATCAAAATCAACCCACAAATAACAATATTGAAACCAGACAAAAGTAACAAAACCTTAATCATCAATACCATTGACTACGAAAACAAAATGACTCAACTATTAGATGACATCTCCACATACAAAAAATTGAAAAAAGATCCCACCAAAATTTTCCAGAAAATGAATAACGATTTAATCAAGAAATGGGAAGACTCTAATATTTTGCCAAAAAACATGACTTACAAATTAAAAATAAATAACGCCTTACCACCCAAAATTTATGGTTTACCCAAACTACACAAACCGAACATACCACTTAGACCGATCATTTCATGTATACAAAGTCCATTTTACAACTTATCTAAATATTTAGCCAATTGTTTATCACCGATTCTAGGAAAAACCGAACACTACATCAAAGACTCATGGGAGTTTAAAAAATTCATCAATACCATTACATTAGGTAATAATCAAAAACTAATTTCGTTAGACGTACAATCACTATACACCAACATACCTATTGACATTGCTGAACAAATCATAGTTAAAAAATGGAAAGAAATAGAAATCCACACGCCGCTACCATTAAACGAATTCATAAATGCAATTAATTTAACACTCACATCCACATACTTTCAGTACAAAGACAACTTTTATTCTCAAGTATTTGGATGTGCAATGGGCCAACCCATATCGTCAGTAATAGCCCAATTAGTGATGGAAGAGCTTGAAATGAATGTCATCAAAAATTTGAATTTTGAACTACCTTTCTTCAAAAGGTACGTCGATGACTGCCTCACAGCTATACCACAAACACAGTTCAAGAATTTACTTAACGCGTTCAATAACTACCATTCGAAATTACAATTTACTATAGAAACAGAAAACAACAAACAAATTAACTTCCTTGACCTCACTCTAATAAATAATAACAACAAAATTTCCACATCATGGTATACAAAACCGACCTGGTCGGGCCGATATTTGAATTATGAAGCAATAGTCCCGAACAATCATAAAAGAAATGTTGTTACAGGTTTAGCTGATCGAGCAATCATTTTAAGCGATCCCGAATATCGCAATTCTGCAATAACTAAAGCAAAAGCTATTCTTACAGACAATAATTATCCACAAAAATTCATAAACAAAATTTTTAAAAACCGAATTCACAAATACTACAACGAAAATAATAAAACCATAAACCACGAAGACACAGAAACTAAAAAATATATAAGACTCCCATACGTTCAACATCTCTCAGAAAAACTCAATATTATTCTAAAAGAATACAATTTTACAATAGCACATAAAAATGATAATAATCTAAAACACTTATATTCTAAACTTAAAAGCAAAATTCCCAAAAATAAAATTTCACATTGTATTTATAAAATTCCGTGTACAGACTGTGACAAAATATACATCGGACAAACAAAACAAAACATAGAAGAACGAATCAAAGGTCATAAATATCAAAAAAACTCAACAGCGTTAAAAAAACACGAGACAAATACTAAACATAAATTCAATTTTGAGCATTTCGACATAATAGAAAAAGAACAAAATGAGAAGAGTCGAATATTTTTAGAAATGGTACACATCAAAAAAAATCAAAACTGCGTAAACGATAAGACCGATATGAATAATCTTTCGCAAATATATAATATAATTCTTTAAAGTAACTAAATTGAAATAGTCCAGTCAAACAGACATATGATACAAGAGCCACATGTTAGCAATTAAATTTTAATGCAAACAGGCAGTGATATCTAACAAGTGTAACAAACGGTCAACCAGCAGGGTATCTTACCCTTACATTCAGAACAAAAACCCATTCTGCAAACTGTGTTCAGTCTGAATTTCAAAGCCATGATGAGTGTGTGCTTCCGTAAAATCAACTCACGTAAGTAAATTAAACATACTAGTCACCAATATCAGAAAGATCTCAAACCCCAACATACGCAAACGAAATCTGTTGGTATTCTATCACGTAATAAGTATATTCAAAATTCAAATAATTCATGAAAAATTAATTTATTTTGTACATAATCACCGAACTAAGTTAGTTATTATGTTATTATACACATAAATTTTAAATATGAAACTAAAGTCAATGCTCATAACAAACTGAAAAACTTTGTCATAAATACAGATTGTGCATACAGCTAATTAATATAAAAATATTTTGTTAAATTTCAGTTCATAATGTAAACAATGAATAAATTCCTGAAGAAGGCGAAAGCCGAAACGCGTCGAATGAAAAGATTGTTTCATTGAGATAATTCATTTAAAATTGCTGAAAAACCTAAGAGAACCCACAACTTACTTTAGATAAACCAGCAAAAGAAAACCACAGCGAATTTATATATATATATATATATATATATATATATATATATATATATATATATATATATATATATGTAGAACTGGATTCTCGGGTATTGATCCGCGTTGTGTGGTTTCGGTCCTCAAAAGGACCAATTTCACGACGTTTCGGCAAAGTCGCATTTGCCATCTTCAGGTGATTCGACCGTAGAGTCTGGAAAATCTAGGCGAACTAACGCATACTTGGAGGGACAGGTATTTATATCCCCCGTTATGCTTGACCTTTGGACTTTCGAACTATTTCACGCTTGGTTGATTTCTACGTGTTTGGCTCCGAGTGACACGTTTGGATGACGTCATTGTGACGCTGGAATCAGCCGGAAAGTTTCCGTGACCTGTTGCACGTGCACTGGATACCACGTTCTCTCTTGTTTTTGGTTGTATCTTCCGACTTTCTAAAGCGGGTTTCCATGTTGCTGGTAATCTTAGTCCGTCATCTCGTTTGTCAAGACTATGTGGAAGTTTCTCGATCTCTATTGCCTCCCTGGTTATTCTGGTGTAGAAGTGTTCAATGTTGGCTAGAGTCTTTGTGCCGCTAAAAGTGATCATATGGCCCGTACTTCTTACATGTTCAGCTAGTGAAGACGTGGTTTCGTTTTTCGACACAGCGTTTGCATGTACAGTCTTTCGCACATCAATGCGTCTGTTGGTCTGTCCGATGTATGTCTTTTCACAATTACCACATGGCACCTCGTACACTTCTTGGCATTCTAGAGGAATTCTGTCTTTTGGATTCCGAAGAACATTTTTGATTTTCCTATCTGTTGTGAAGGTTGTTTTGATATCATGACGGCTCAGTATTTTGCAGATTCTGTCAGTTGTGCCTTTAACGTAAGGTAGAAGAGCGTTTCCCACTGGTTGATCTTCATTATTGACATCCTTCTCATTGTTGCGTTGAGAGTTATGAATCTGTTTTCTTGAATAGCCATTCATCCTAAGGGCTGCTCGGATGGTTTCCATTTCTCCATCGAAGTTCTCCGCATCAGCGAGACGTTTTGACCTTGTCATGAGGGTATTTACGACTGATTGTAGCTGGGATGGATGGTGATGCGAGTTACTATTCAAATATCGGTTCGTGTGGTTTTTTTTTCTGAATACTGTATGTCCCAAACTGCCGTCAGTTTTCTTTGTTACCAAAACATCTAGAAATCGTAATTGGTTGTTCTCTTCGGCTTCTATTGTGAATTTTATCCGATCATGGATTCCATTCAGTTGATCGAGAAACCCTCTCAGTTGTCCTTCTCCATGTGGCCAAATAACGAAAATATCATCTACATATCTGAGCCAAAGTTTGGGTTTTAGTTGCGCTGTGTTAAGAGCTTTAATTTCAAAATCCTCCATGAAAAGATTTGCGATCACTGGTGAGATTGGTGATCCCATCGGTGCTCCTTCGATTTGCCTATATCGCTGTCCCTCGTACATAAAGTAAGTATTGGCTACACAGTGTTTGGCCAAGTCAATAATGTATCCTTCCGGTTTGTATTTATGTTGGATGATCTCTAGGGCTTCGTTCATGGGTACCTGTGTGAACAAGGATGCTACGTCGAAGCTTAATAATATGTCGTCAGGTCCTACTATTTGCAAATCTAGAAGTTCGATAAAGTGTTCCGCGTCACCTCTTTTGGTAACAAAGAAAACTGACGGCAGTTTGGGACATACAGTATTCAGAAAAAAGACCCACACGAACCGATATTTGAATAGTAACTCGCATCACCATCCATCCCAGCTACAATCAGTCGTAAATACCCTCATGACAAGGTCAAAACGTCTCGCTGATGCGGAGAACTTCGATGGAAAAATGGAAACCATCCGAGCAGCCCTTAGGATGAATGGCTATTCAAGAAAACAGATTCATAACTCTCAACGCAACAATGAGAAGGATGTCAATAATGAAGATCAACCAGTGGGAAACGCTTTTCTACCTTACATAAAAGGCACAACTGACAGAATCTGCAAAATACTGAGCCGTCATGATATCAAAACAACCTTCACAACAGATAGGAGAATCAAAAATGTTCTTCGGAATCCAAAAGACAGAATTCCTCTAGAATGCCAAGGAGTGTACGAGGTGCCATGTGGTAATTGTGAAAAGACAAACATCGGACAGACCAACAGACGCATTGATGTGCGAAAGACTGAACATGCAAACGCTGTGTCGAAAAACGAAACCACGTCTTCACTAGCTGAACATGTAAGAAGTACGGGCCATATGATCAACTTTAGCGGCACAAAGACTCTAGCCAACATTGAACACTTCTACACCAGAATAACCAGGGAGGCAATAGAGATCGAGAAACGTCCACATAGTCTTAACAAACGAGATGACGGACTAAGATTACCAGCAACATGGAAACCCGCTTTAGAAAGTCGGAAGATACAACCAAAAACAAGAGAGAACGTGGTATCCAGTGCACGTGCAACAGGTCACGGAAACTTTCCGGCTGATTCCAGCGTCGCAATGACGTCATCCAAACGTGTCATTCGGAGCCAAACACGTAGAAATCAACCGAGCGTGAAATAGTTCGAAAGTCCAGAGGTCAAGCATAACGCGGGATATAAATACCTGTCCCTCCAAGTAAGCGTCAGTTCGCCTAGATTTTCCAGACTCTACGGTCGAATCACCTGAAGATGGCAAATGCGACTTTGCCGAAACGTCGTGAAATTGGTCCTTTTGAGAACCGAAACCACACAACGCGGATCAATACCCGAGAATCCAGTTCTACACGTTAAGTCCGCGAGAACCTAAGAAGAAACATAATTAACCTCTACGGGGAGGAGGTTTTCCATCAAACAAGAAGTTTCGAGAAGTTGAGAACAAAGAGATCGAAACTTTTGTGCGACTTTACCTTTCTACGCCGCAGCCGGGACCAGAAGATTATTCCAACCTGTATGAAACTTTCGTATCACACAAAGACAACTAGTACGAAGAACATCTTGAGAAGAACGACTTTTGCACTGCTTCGAGATGCCATTCACCAAACAAGAAGAATTCTGGATGATACTGACAGCAAGCTACTACGAGTTCACCTCTATCTCAGCAATGAAATCAATCCTTTACTTTGGGAAAGAATTGACCAGCTTGCCGAGTTCAGAGCAGAGAAAAACACCGAAATAACTATAGAGAAACAGAAGAAGAAGTTCAATCATCTGAAAGCCACCCAGAAACCTGAGGGAGACAGCACAAACATAGATCCTGTCAAAGTTGTCCATAACTTATCCGACCATTCTTTGAATAAGGCCTCCATGGATGTCCTTGCTAAAGCTTTTAACTTCGCTATTGCACCGGCACGCATTCCATTGGAAGACATCATTTGCAACGTGGAATCTGCTATAACTTCGCTGCAGGATAAAAGTGAAGCAGCGATTATTCGCCAAGATGTGTCGCGTATTCTACGAACCTCGAAGCCACCTAAAAGGAACATTTCACACGACGAGTTCCTAGCACTGAAAACTCTTCGAGAGAACGAAAGCATCATCATCCTACCAGCAGATAAAGGAAATGCAACCGTTGTCATGAACACTATTGACTACAGAACCAAGATGACTGCGCTATTTGACGATCCGACTTACAAGAAGATTAGGCCTGATCCCACTACATATCTGGAGAAAACAACAAAAGCGAAAATCAAGGCATCTCCTATCGACCCTGAGTTACAGTTACATCTCATTCCAAGAGAAAAATCATCCAGATGTCCGAAACTGTATGGTCTCCCAAAAATACACAAGCCAGCAGTACCTCTGAGACCAATAGTAAGCTCTATCGGCTCACCATCACATGCATTAGCAAGATTCCTAGCCAAGAAGTTACAACCGCACGTTGAGACAGCATCATCGTATGTGAGGAACGCGGAACACTTTATCGAACTTCTAGATATGCAAATAGTAGGACCTGACGACATATTAGTAAGCTTCGACGTAGCATCCTTGTTCACACAGGTACCCATGAACGAAGCCCTAGAGATCATCCAACATAAATACAAACCGGAAGGATACATTATTGATTTGGCCAAACACTGTGTAGCCAATACTTACTTTATGTACGAGGGACAGCGATATAGGCAAATCGAAGGAGCACCGATGGGATCACCAATCTCACCAGTGATCGCAAATCTTTTCATGGAGGATTTTGAAATTAAAGCTTTTAACACAGCGCAACAAAAACCCAAACTTTGGCTCAGATATGTAGATGATATTTCCGTTATTTGGCCACATGGAGAAGGACAACTGAGAGGGTTTCTCGATCACCTGAATGGAATCCATGATCGGATAAAATTCACAATAGAAGCCGAAGAGAACAACCAATTACCATTTCTAGATGTTTTGGTAACAAAGAAAACTGACGGCAGTTTGGGACATACAGTATTAAGAAAAAAGACCCACACGAACCGATATTTGAATAGTAACTCGCATCACCATCCATCCCAGCTACAATCAGTCGTAAATACCCTCACGACAAGGTCAAAACGTCTCGCTGATGCGGAGAACTTCGATGGAGAAATGGAAACCATCCGAACAGCCCTTAGGATGAATGGCTATTCAAGAAAACAGATTCATAACTCTCAACGCAACAATGAGAAGGATGTCAATAATGAAGATCAACCAGTGGGAAACGCTTTTCTACCTTACATAAAAGGCACAACTGACAGAATCTGCAAAATACTGAGCCGTCATGATATCAAAACAACCTTCACAACAGATAGGAAAATCAAAAATGTTCTTCGGAATCCAAAAGACAGAATTCCTCTAGAATGCCAAGGAGTGTACGAGGTGCCATGTGGTAATTGTGAAAAGACATACATCGGACAGACCAACAGACGCATTGATGTGCGAAAGACTGAACATGCAAACGCTGTGTCGAAAAACCAAAACCACGTCTTCACTAGCTGAACATGTAAGAAGTACGGGCCATATGATCAACTTTAGCGGCACAAAGACTCTAGCCAACATTGAACACTTCTACACCAGAATAACCAGGGAGGCAATAGAGATCGAGAAACGTCCACATAGTCTTAACAAACGAGATGACGGACTAAGATTACCAGCAACATGGAAACCCGCTTTAGAAAGTCGGAAGATACAACCAAAAACAAGAGAGAACGTGGTATCCAGTGCACGTGCAACAGGTCACGGAAATTTTCCGGCTGATTCCAGCGTCGCAATGACGTCATCCAAACGTGTCACTCGGAGCCAAACACGTAGAAATCAACCAAGCGTGAAATAGTTCGAAAGTCCAAAGGTCAAGCATAACGGGGGATATAAATACCTGTCCCTCCAAGTAAGCGTCAGTTCGCCTAGATTTTCCAGACTCTACGGTCGAATCACCTGAAGATGGCAAATGCGACTTTGCCGAAACGTCGTGAAATTTGTCCTTTTGAGGACCGAAACCACACAACGCGGATCAATACCCGAAAATCCAGTTCTACACATTACGTCCGCGAGAACCTAAGAAGAAACATATATATATATATATATATATATATATATATATATATATATATATATATATATATATATATATATATATATGTATATATATATTTTCGGTCCTCAAACGAGCGAACTGACGCTTACTTGGAGGGACAGGTATTTATATCCCCCGTTATGCTTGACCTCTGGACTTTCGAACTATTTCACGCTTGGTTGATTTCTACGTGTTTGGCTCTGAGTGACACGTTTGGATGACGTCATTGCGACTCTGGATCAGCCAGAAAGTTTCCGTGACCTGATGCACTTGCACTGGATACCACGTTCTCTCTTGTTTTTGGTTGTATCTTCCGACTTTCTAAAGCGGGTTTTTATGTTGCTGGTAATCTTAGTCCGTCATTTCGTTTGTTGATACTATGTGGACGTTTCTCGATCTCTATTGCCTCCCTGGTTATTCTGGTGTAGAAGTGTTCAATGTTGGCTAGAGTCTTTGTGCCGCTAAAGTAGATCATATGGCCAGTACTTTTTACATGTTCAGCTAGTAAAGACGTGGTTTCGTTTTTCGACACAGCGTTTGCATGTTCAGTCTTTCGCACATCAATGCGTCTGTTGGTCTGTCCGATGTATGTCTTTTCACAATTACCACATGGCACCTCGTACACTCCTTGGCATTCTAGAGGAATTCTGTCTTTTGGATTCCAAAGAACATTTTTGATTTTCCTATCTATTGTGAACGTTGTTTTGATATCATGACGGCTCAGTATTTTGCAGATTTTGTCAGTTGTGCCTTTTATGTGAGGTAGAAAAGCGTTTCCCACTGGTTGATCTTCATTGTTGACATCCTTCTCATTTTTGCGTTGAGAGTAATGAATCTGTTTTCTTGAATAGTCATTCATCCTAAGGGCTGCTCGGATGGTTTCCATTTCTCCATTGAAGTTCTCCCCATCAGCGAGACGTTTTGACCTTGTCATGAGGGTATTTACGACTGATTGTAGCTGGGATGGATGGTGATGCGAGTTACTATTCAAATATCGGTTCGTGTGGGTCTTTTTTCTGAATACTGTATGTCCCAAACTGCCGTCAGTTCTCTTTGTTACCAAAACATCTATAAATGGTAATTGGTTGTTCTCTTCGGATTCTATTGTGAATTTCATCCGATCATGGATTCCATTCAGGTGATCGAGAAACCCTCTTAGTTGTCCTTCTCCGTGTGGCCAAATAACGAAAATATCATCTACATATCTGAGCCAAAGTTTGGGTTTTAGTTGCGCTGTGTTAAGAGCTTTAATTTCAAAATCCTCCATCGAAAGATTTGCGATCACTGATGAGATTGGTGATCCCATCGGTGCTCCTTCGATTTGTCTATATCGCTGTCCCTCGTACATAAAGTAAGTATTGGCTACACAGTGTTAGGCCAAGTCAATAATATATCCTTCCGGTTTGTATTTATGTTGGATGAGTAGATTAAGTCCGCTACTTCTACGCCAGGAAATGACGTCATCGACCGGATGTTGCGCGCGCAACTTCGGATGTAACGTTACTAACCCGCGAAATTCAAACGTGTCCATAGAGCTTACGATGATCACAGAACTTTCGACCATAGAGGTCTGGGTGTGAGGTTAGTTTGACGTAACGTTACTAACCCGCGAAATTCAAACGTGTACATAGAGCTTACGATGATTATAGAACTTTCGACCATAGAGGTCTGGATGTGAGGTTATTTGGATGTGACGTCATCGACCCGCCAAATTCAAACGTAGAGATGTTTTGGTGATGTTTATCATGGTCGACGTTAGAAGCGAATGTCAGAAGAGTAAATGTCAAAACCACAATATGACCGATGTTGTAGCTACATCGCCGCTATCTTCTGATGAGCCGGTGAACTATCATACTTAAATGTCAATGTCAGACCAGTTAACTTCAAACGACTACATCTATGAATGAACCGATCAACCGTCATGCATACCTGTCAACGTCAGAAATGTTAACGTCAAGGAACGACATCTATGAGGTCACAATTCAAAATATGACTGATGTTATAGCTACATCACCACCATCTCCTACATCGCCGCCATCTTCTGATGAGCCGGTGAACTATCATACTTAAATGTCAATGTCAGACCAGTTAACTTCAAACGACTACATCTATGAATGAACCGATCAACCGTCATGCATACCTGTCAACGTCAGAAATGTTAACGTCAAGGAACGACATCTATGAGGTCACAATTCAAAATATGACTGATGTTATAGCTACATCACCACCATCTCTTAATGAACCGATGAACTATCATACTTCAATGTCAATGTCAGAACAGTTAACTTCATATGACTACATCTATGAATGAACCGATCAACCGTCATGCGTACCTGTCAACGTCAAAGGACTACATCTATGAGGTTAATGTTTTTGCGCGGGAAATTTATGAACCGATGAACTATCATAGCTGGATGTCAATGTCAAAACAGTTAACGTCAAAGGACGACATCTATGAGACTCCAATTCAAAATGTTACCGATGTTGTAGCCTATATCGCCATCTATCACTAAACCGATGAACTATCATAGCTGAATGTCAATGTCAGAACAGTTAACTTCAAAGGACGACATCTATGAGGTATCTTGTTAATGTTTTTGCGCGGGAAATTTATGAACCGATGAACTATCATAGCTGGATGTCAATGTCAGAACAGTTAACGTCAAAGGACGACGATGTTGTAGCCTATATCGCCATCTATCACCAAACCGATGAACTATCATAGCTTTGATGTCAATGTTAGAACTGTTAATGTCAAAGGGCGACATCTATGAGGTATTTTGTTAATGTTTTCGCGCGGGAAGTTCCATCTCAATTCAAAAAAACGATATATTAATGAACTATCATAGCTTGATGTCCATGTCAGAACAGCTAACGTCAAAGGACGACATCTATGAGATGTTTTGCTGATGTTTTCGCGAGGAATTTCAAAAATTTGACTCATGTTGTAGCTATACTGTCATTTATTATTCAACCACACCGTAATTCCAAAAATGATGAACTTTTAAAATAATCTACAAATTTCCTAAACGTTAAATGATTACTTACGTATATGAAATTATTACACCAGAAACCACATTGAGGATATGAGAACACGTGGAAGCAATTAATTTTGCATACATCTACGTCATCACATTCAGTTTATACGAGAATAATTGAATACAATGGATTCATTCATTAGGTAAACAAATAACAATAAGTGATATACTCTAGTCTAGACTTGCTAGTGAGCGAATTTAATTATCGTTTCATTAGTCATTACTTACGTAAGCAACTGTGAGTGGAATTAGCTATCTAGGAATGCGATTGCATGATCTTAGTCATTATACATTCGATCCTTAAACAATCAACTCGTGTTTTGTGTAGTGCTTATATCTAAAAGGTGAGTCTATATTATTATTTGTCTAAGAAAACAATCATTTCAAATTGAAACAATTCAAATTAACTCCATATCAATAAGTTGTTTCTCACTTCAAATTGAAACAATTCAAATTAACTCCATATCAATAAGTTGTTTTTCACTTCAAATTGAAACAATTCAAATCAACTCCATATCAATAAGTTGTTTTTCACTTGAATTTCACATGTAAAATTCGTCTTTGTTGTTGTATGTTATCAAGGACTTTCATTTTTTGTTTTTAGAGAAACGGATTTTTCGAAAATAAGATCAAGAGATTGAAACCAACCAAAAACAAAATTCGGTGCAGCTGTTCTGGTGGAGCTTGCAGAGTTTTCAGTGGTTCCTACGAAAACGTGATAAAATTTCTCCAATAGTAGAAAACTGTAGACTAACTTTTCCGAGGGGAGGAAAAATTAAGTACCGACAAGTATTGATATAGGAGCAGAGAGGGAGTAGCAGCAGCAGCGTTAACGTTAAAATTGTTTCATTTATTGTAAGGTGAGGTGTTTATCTCATTATTATTATGGAGTCGTCCATCGCAAAACTTAGTTCTGAAATTGTTGGAATTATCGGTGAAGCTCATAAGAGCCTCGTTAAATCAAAATTCTCTCCTCAAGAGACACAAAAGTGGATAGATTTTTGTACTAAATATATTAGAACTTTTCATAGGCATTTAACTAAAGATTCACTCAATTTAGGCGAGAAAAATCAAATTCAAGCTAATGTGGGGCATATAAGAAGATTCAAAATTTTATCACAAATTCGAAATAAACCCGCCCCCTCAAATAAAAATCGAAGCGATCGTATTCGTTTGGGAAGATGGTAAGTCTGCATTTTCTCAACGAATTCGAACTGGGTTGATAATAAATATTTCACATTTAGACCCATTAAATTTTTTGTATGATGCTTTTAATCTCTTTAGTTCTAGAGTTGTCAAAATTTTACATATGTACAATTTTATTAAAGTCACCACAACATTTTGTTGTGAATATATCAAACCCAAAGTTAATGAAGAGCTTATCCAGGTACAATTCAAATATTTTCATACAAAATCTGCTCCAATAGATACTTTGACCAATTTGTTGGAGTGGTTTAAGGAGTATGTCATTGGTAAACTTCAAGTTAAACTGGAAGAATTCACTGAAAGAGATAGTGGGTGGAGCCTCAGAGATGTCATAAGTCTAGAAATCAATATTAATAAACATGAAACTATCAATTCAGGATCGTCCTATATTGTTTCACCTAAAGAAATCCAACTTAAGCGTGCAGTTATTAACATTAAAAATTATGACGAGTACTGTTTTGCTTGGGCAGTAACAGCTGGATTGTATCCTGCTTCTAACACACATCCAGATCGAGTATCTTCATATCCGCATTTTAGTACAATTTTGAGTTTGCAAAATTTAACATTTCCCCTACCCATTTCACAAATCCCTGTATTTGAGAAAAATAATAATAATTCTATTCATGTGTTTGTTCTACAATTATGTAAAAATGAAAATGGGGAGAAATTAAAGGTTCTCCCTGCGTACCTAACCAAAAATAAACTCGAAAAACACTTCAATTTATTATTGATTCAAGACAAGTATTACCGCGAAGAGGAATCATCCTCCTCCTCCATTCAAGTAGATCCGATAGTGAAATTTCATTACTGTTTAATTGAAAATTTATCAAGACTAGTAAATTCTCAAATTACCACCAAACACAAAACTTACTTATGTGAGAGGTGTTTGAATAATTTCTGGAGTGAGATTAAGTACAATAATCATATCGAGGATTGTGGTAAGATGAATACTTGTAAAATAACATTCCCCGAAGAGGATTATTTGAAATTTAAAAATCATTCAAACAAACTGCCTGTACCTTTCATTATCTACTTTGATTTTGAAGCTCTATTATTACCCATCCAAAACTGTTCTCAATCCAGTGCAAATTCATATACAAACAGAACGCAGCTACATGAAGCTCACAGTGTAGGCTTCTACCTGAAATGCCATTTCAACGATTCCCTATCACGTTACAATAGTTATAGAGGGCCTAATCCGGCTAAATGGTTGACTGAACAATTAGATAAAATTGCAGAATTTATCGATCTAAAACTAAAATGTAATATTCCCATTGATTTTGGTGGAATTAGTATAGTCAGTATAATGTATGAAACCAAATGTCACATTTGTGGTGTGTTGTTCAAAGAGGAGGATATTCGTGTTGAAGATCATTGCCATTTTACAGGAAAATATCGAGGATTAGCCCACCAAGATTGCAATTTAAATTATAAATATAAATTTGTGGTACCGGTCGTAGCTCACAATTTGAGTGGGTACGATATGTTTTTATTAATTAGAGATTTGGCTAGATCGTCTAAACAAAATATTCAGGTGCTCCCCTTGAATAAAGAGAAATACATAAGTTTCACCAGAAGCTCCACAAATTCTATTGTTAAATTTCGATTTATAGACTCATGTAGATTTTTGGATTCAAGTTTAGATAAATTAGTCTCTTATTTGAGTGTGAGGATGACTTGACTATTTTGAAACGTGAGTTTTCCCACTTATCTCAAGAAAATTTCAAACTGTTAACACGTAAAGGAGTTTTCCCATACGAACACATGGATGAGTGGGGGAAATTAAACGATGAAAATCTTCCTCCGATCGAGAAATTCTTCAATAAACTTCGAGATGAATCGATAAGTGAGGAAGATTATCAACACGCTCAATCAGTTTGGAATCGATTTGAGTGTAAAAATTTAGGTGATTATTCGGATTTGTATTCGAAAACAGACGTTTTTTTGCTGGCCGATGTATTCGAGAATTTCCGAAACAAATGCGTGGGCCTGTTTGATTTAGACCCCGCCCACTACTTCACTGTTCCATCATTCACATGGGATTGTATGCTAAAATATACAAACGTATCGTTACAATATTTAAAAGATATCGATATGGTATTATTTTTGGAACGAGGGATTAGAGGGGGTGTGAGTCAATGCAGTAATCGATTTGCAAAAGCCAACAATAAATATATGCATAATCACAATCCACAAGAAGAAAATAGTTATTTAATGTATTTCGATGTGTGCAATCTATATGGGTGGGCTATGATTCAATATTTACCTTACGATGGGTTTAAGTGGGTTGAAAATGTTGATAATATCGACGTACATGTTTCCGATGAAAGCCCTATCGGGTACATTCTAGAGGTTGATTTGGAGTATCCTACAACATTGCATGACCTTCATAAAGATCTCCCTCTTTGTCCAACTCATACAGCTCCACCGGGTAGTAAATTACCAAAATTATTAACAACTTTTCATAAAAAATCAGGATATATCATTCATTATAGGAACTTGAAACAATGTTTGACTTTGGGAATGGTACTAACTGAAGTCCATAGAGTTCTAGAGTTTAAACAAGCGCCGTGGTTGAAAGCCTATATTGATTTGAATACTAGATTGAGAGCGGCTTCTAAGAACGCCTTTGAGATAGCACTATTCAAGTTGCTCATCAATGCTATTTTCGGGAAATCGATGGAGAACGTGCGGAAGCATAGAGCGGTCAAATTAGTTAACAAATGGTATGGACCTTATGGAGCTCGTTATTATATTTCACAACCCAATTTTAATAGTAGTAAAATATTTGAAGAGAATCTAGTGGCCATTGAACAAAATAAATTAGAAGTGTTATTCAATAAACCAATTTATGTGGGTATGACGATTTTGGACGTTTCTAAAACATGTGTGTAAGATTTTCATTACAACTTCATGCTTACACTTTATAAAGATCCTGAAATGATAAGATTATGTTATACTGACACAGATAGTTTGATCTATCATATAATTACTGATGATGATATTTATCAGAGCATCATCAATAAATATATTCATAAATTCGATACGAGCGATTATACGCTAAACAACAACTTTGAGATTCCACTTCTAAATAAAAAAGTAGTCGGCTTAATGAAGGATGAGAATGGGGGGATGATTATGGATAAGTTTGTAGGGTTAAGATCCAAGATGTATAGTTATACAGTTCAGGATCGTAACCCAACAAAGAAAGCGAAGGGGGTGCGGGATTATGTGTTGCGGAACACAATCACATTCGAAGATTATGTTAGATGTTTAGAAGAAGGCATTGAGATGTATCGCATACAAAGATCTATCCGCTCATTCGATTTCAAATTGTATACAATCGAACAAAATAAAATTGCCCTCAGCCCTTTCGACAGCAAAAGACACATAATTGGTAATGGGATAAACACTTTACCTTATGGTCATTATTCTTTATCACCATAATTGTATAAGTTTATATATATATCCATCATATTATTATTATTATTATTCATACTTTATATCTATGTTTATTATTGTTTTATGAAAATAAATAAAATATTTCTATAATGATGATGATTTGTTACATTTTTCTCTCTCCCTTTACAGCAAACTGAAAGACTATTTTTTTTTAACATAAAAATCATTTATTGTTCTAAATCATACATAACCTTATATATGAATAACATATCTCTAAGTGTATTAGTTAATAAACAAAAATTTTGTTGATGAAATATCGATAAAACAATACAAGAGTTCTAATCCACTAGCATGGTTAGTGATTCCACGTACATCTTGCTCACTCAAGCTCTAAATCATACATAATTTTATCCTTATGCGAAAACATAAACTCTCTAAGAATATTAGCTAATAAGCTTTCTGGTGCAACATCTATAAAACAATACAAAAGTTCCATATAACTAGCAAGACCCCTCATTGATTTAATTATTGCAATGACCTTATAATAATATGAACAAAATTCAAGTTGTTCAAGGAACGACACTCGATGAAATAACACTTCATCGTTAATTCTAATGATTTCACGTACATCTTGCTCGCTCAAATAAAAATCAGTATTGTGCTTGGTAACTTGAAGTACTTTAACGCTATTCGCATAAACGCACTGTAATATTAGACAATAATATCCACATGCTATAGGTGTAGAATCGAAATGTGCATGTTGACTCTCAAAGAATTCCTTGATCTTCATCCGCACTATATTGATGAAGTCGTTCCATTCGTATCTTCCAAAGACGAGTTTTCCATATTGATTTCTTTGATGCAACGAGATAGTTGAAGTGAATTTCCTCACAGGGCTTAGTCCACATCTAACCTCCAAATTTTCTCTCAGTGGGTAAACAGTATTCATTAATAGAAATTGTTCATGTTTTGAGGCTATTCCAATTTTTTCTCAAATTCTATCCAACTCTTCATCACCACTAATACTACTACTACTATTCGCGTTGGAAAACCGACTATCTTGCAAAGACATTTCGCAACAACTGACTGTTGCATTCAAACTTCTCTACCACCAACACATACCAAATATTTATCTGAACATGCGCAGATCATACTATATCGGTATTCTGTATCCAATTCTTATCCTCCATACCATACCATTTAACTAGCATTTTATTACCTTTTTTACGGAGTACTTTCTCAATTAAATATACTTCGGGTTGCTTCGTTCTTTGTAATTCCTCTTCGTAGAAGCATCCGGTGATTGTGGAATCTTTCATGTCTTTGAGTAGATAAGTAACAGGGTTCGTAATTTTAACTTTTATAATTTTAAATAATTCCGCTGACCAATTAGGCGTATACGATTTTTCGAAAATATGTTTTGCCTTACTGATACGCACCACATCTCCAACGTTGTATTTGTGTGGTAGAACTAGCTTGACGTGTGAGTAGCATCGCTTCAATATCTCACTTTCGTTATGTTTTGTCACTTTACACGGAGCCAGATTGATCGTTCTGTGCTTACGCTTATTATATTTTTCAGTGATCTCTCCGAGTGTATCAAACCATTTGTATTTCCCACTCAAACTGAAATGTTTATAGAGCGCTTCTTTCAACGTTCGAATAACGCGTTCTGCAATGGCTGCTTTTTTTACAGAATAAGTATTATATTGATTGATTTTATGTTTCTTCATCAACTCTTTAAATTGCTTATTGAAGAACTCCTTTCCTTGATCGCTTTGTAAATGTGTGGGTATACGCCCGTTAGATTTCAAAAAAATAGAGTCAACAGCCTTCCGAACCTCTTCAGCCGATTTCGTTTTCAACGGACGAGTCCATAGATACTTTGAGAAGCAATCGATCATCACTAAAATGAATTTAAATCCTCGATTTTCACGCGCATAATTACCCATTTCAGCCAGATCCATCTGCCACAGATCATCTAAACCTTTTATGATTGTTCGGCGGCGGTTGAAATTCTTTCTACTTGGTTTATGAAGCTCATATACAACTTGTTCTTTACCTTGTTGCAACATGCTGAATTATCGCATTAGGATTGACTCTATCAGAATTTCCTCCCAACACAACCAATTTGCTATCAATATTCTTCAGACTAGTGATGAATACATTTTGTTGTGTAGTTATATTATGAATGTCATTAGTTAATTTCGCAATATCATCCTCAGTCTGTTTCTTATATACGTCTATCACTTTCTGCACATCGGTTTGAAGATTCTTTAAAGCTTTATTCATAAGATTATTAGCCTTTGCATACTTGTCAAGAAGTTCCTTCAACCTTTTTTCCACTTCAATTATCGCGCTATCGACGTACTTCTTATTCGCGGCATCGTTATTTAAAGTAGGTGTTTTCATATTGGGAATTTTTAAATTTTTAATATCCACATCACCGTCTGGTGTATGAGTCAAAACGTTCTTAAACATCGAGCGTATTCGGAGAACATCGACGCTGTTCACTATACCGTCTCCTCCGCTCCTAGATCTCCTACCAAACTTGTCGAGACTCATCATATAACTGTTTCAAACGCTATTGTATCTCATCTAATAAATGATATCTGCCTCTCGAAGTTCATTTATAATTGCAACAATCTCATTATCGTGCGACGTATTCCCAGCTTCTTGAGAAGCAATCAATAGTTTTAGGCGTTCCACAAGTTCGTTTGGATCGTCCCAGTACACGTACTCCACTGGTTCGTTGTTATATGTCAATTGTATACCGCTACCGAGAGCTTCCTCATGAATTAGAGGTCGAATTATTTTAATGTACTTGTATCTTCGAGTACCTTTCAAGTTTCCAGCACTATTTCTGTGGGGATTTGTCAAGTTCAGAATCATCCTGTAATTCATCTTATCTTTCTTGGTGAAATTTCTAGGTTTGTCATAGAATATAAGTTCACACAGACCGACGGTACTTTTGAATTTTCTCCCTTGTGTCACGATAGTATCTCTATTTTTGAAATCGATTAATTTACCTCCTAGTAACCATGACAACGAACTAGCATCGTAAACTGGGCCATAAACTTTATCGACTTTTCTACTCCCTGACCAATAATCACCGATATATTTTTGAAGTAACTCTGGGTAAGATTCTAATACGTCATACTCATCATCGTTGTCAGACTCTTCAATAACAGTTTTCATACTTGCATCGCTCACATCCAATACCGTTCCTCTTTCATCTTCCTCATCCTCCTCCTCCTCTTCCTCCTCCTCTTCATCCGCATCATCCTTTTCTTGCTTAATTTCACGTTTAATCAATGGTGTATTATTGGATTTGATTATTTCCCGAAGTGGTTCCGATATGGGTTTAAATAATTTATTGATCGACTCGTCCTCTTCCGTTTTACCCAGTTTCAATGTGAGATATTTCTTCCGTATAGATCGTGCCAATTGAGCGATTTTTCGCTTACGTGCTAACCGTTCAGCGTCCATTGTGTATTTGCTATAGATTTCACGTTCACACTCTAATATATACATCGAAACCTTTGCGGTATCTTCCATTGTTCAAATCGAAATCTTTAACAATTATCAATGTTCCAAATTTCTTCATCCAACACATAGAACACATCTTTTTGAATCGATCGAAAGTAACGTCTGGGGATACGTGCTCATCAAACACGTGTTTTAGATTTATTTCATCCTGTTTAAATAACACGATCAGGTTAGAATTATCGCGAATCAGTTGTTTAGGAATTTTAGAGTATGTCTGACATAGATATGATGCGTCAATGTTTCTATGTCTACACATCGAATAATATTCTCGAATTTTCTGTTGTGTCTCGCAGGATATGTCATCAAAAATGAAGATAGAATTTGGTTTTGCATCGTTCGGACTTATAATTTCTTCATTGTCTTTATATGGGAAATAACCAACTCCTTTTACTCGTTCCAAAATCTCCTGCAACAGTATGTACTTATCTTGATATAATGACTTCGAGTATACGTAAACCTTTTCAAACTTGACACCATTTGGATTGAATAACAACGATAACATAACATTTGTTTTTCCGCATCCGCTCGGACCACAAATTAAAGCACGAAAAGAGTTTGGTAACAGTTTACCATGTTTACCAACGCGATTAGTTCTAACTTTCAAATCTAAATTCTCGATTGGAAGTGTGTGTTCTTGTTGAACGGTCTTCATCGTGTGAACCATTTCTACTTAATGATAACGTATAAAAGGAAAAATCACCAGAGCGTATGCTCATTAACAATGTTGATTCATCAAGGTGAAGGTTTATTGAATACACTCATAAACAAGCTCCCGTTTGAATTACACATTCCTTCATATCAATTCTGTGGTCCTGGAACTAAATTGGAAAAGCGTCTTGCACGCGGTGATAAAGGTATCAATCCTTTAGATTCCGCTTGTCGCGAACACGATATAGCTTATTCACAAAACAAATCTCTGGAGGAACGTCATAAGGCCGATAAAATATTAGAGGACGCTGCTTGGAAACGAGTTAAATCAAGAGACGCTAGCGCAGGTGAAAGACTCTCTAGTTTATTGGTTACCGGTGGGATGAAGGTTAAACGAAAACTAGGTATGGGTATCAAGAAACGGAGGCGACAACGAGGATGTTGTTTCCGGAAAGATATCGTTGGAAGCATCGCAAAGTCAATGGAGCCATCTTCTTCTTTGAGAAAGTCCGCTATGAACGCGTTGAAAGCAGCGCGGATTGCGATTAAACGAGCTGGAGGTAAAAAGCGTATCAGAGTACCAAGAGTAATACCACTACCAAAATCTGGAGGATTCCTCCCACTATTACTACTCATCTCAGGAGCTCTAGGAGCCTTAGGATCGGTTGCAGGAGGTGCGAGTACCATAGCGAATGCAGTAATAAATGCTAAGAATGCGAAAAAGAAGCTTGAAGAAGATCAACGTCACAACAAAGCTATGGAATCGTTGGGTAAAGGTTTATATTTGAGACGAAATGCTAAAGGAGGCCTGGGATTGTTTTTGAAGAAGCAACAAAAAAACTTCCAATAAAGCTACCCTATGATAGACCGCTGAACGATCGGGATTTGGTGCGTTTCGCAAATAAAATGAAAATACCACATTTTCGAGGTTTCTTTATGCGAGACAATCTACCTAGAAAACCGTGGTGTCAAGAACGCATCATTTTAAATTTAGATTCAGTGAAAAACAGCGGAACTCATTGGGTAGCATTCAAGAAAAACGGTAACGATGTAGAGTATTTTGATTCGTTTGGAAATTCAAAACCACCGAAGGAACTCGTTCGATATCTGGGTGGGAACGTTCGGATTTCCTATAACAACGATCCTTTTCAGAAATACAATCAAGT
Organism: Endomychus coccineus; assembly: GCA_958510875.1. Lineage (NCBI taxonomy): Eukaryota > Metazoa > Arthropoda > Insecta > Coleoptera > Endomychidae > Endomychus > Endomychus coccineus. Next base: position 163,543,112 of record OY294067.1, on the reverse strand, counting down.
AATATGTGGACATTTGTGTTTGAAATTTCTCAGTCTTACCTAAACATTTAGCGAGTAACATCCATCATGGATTTCGCTTCGGCATTAATACAATACATATGCGAAACTGAAGGAGGAAGTAGTTTGAGAACAATAATTAATTTTATTTACGATAATTTGATCGAGGCTATCAATAAACCCACGAGCGAACTTACACGTAAGAATTTAATGTTTCTACCGATGGAATACATCCTAAAACATTTGGATGTGGTGTTTCTCAATCAGAAAGAGGTTCCGGAACATATGTTCGAATACCTTTACCGTCATATGCAGTGTAAGGAACATGTCGATGAAGATTGCGATGGTCCACAACCCCCACGCAAACTATGTTCTCAATGTTTATCTGAGCAGATTTCTCACATCATGGAGAACGAGGAAATGACTCATCATGAGAAGCAAGTGTTGATAGAAGAAGTTTGCAAAGACGACCCATACTTTATGAAATCATACTTATTCCATCTATTAATGTTAAAATATAAATAGAGATGTTTCAATAAATTTTTATTAGTATCATGTCTCAGTTGTTCACGTTAACAAGCACCAACCATATATTCTCGTTTACACCGCAGATTTCGATTGTGCTGAGGCCAGACAAAAAATATTACTTAGCATTGTTGGGATTCACTTCCTACAATTCCATACCGAATATCGACAACGAAAAATTCTACTATTACGAGAATAAAACTTTGAAAGAAATCGCAATACCTGCAGGTTACTATGAAATAACCGATATCGAAGAATTGATTAAAAGGAATCTGAAGCAAAAAGAAGATATATTCTCACTGAAACCCAATAACAATACCCTAAAGTGTGAAATATTCAGTACACATCTCGATATATCGTTCGAAAAGGATGATAGTTCAGCTAAAATATTAGGGTTTTCACGTAAAGTATTAAGGAAAGGTGTATTGCACGTTTCCGATCTACCTGTGAACATTATAAAAGTTACAAATATCCGTTTCGAATCAAACATTACCGTAGGAGCGTTCTATCGAGACAGACCTGCGCATACGATTTACGACTTCCCAATAACCGACGACCCCGGTTATAGAATTGTGGAACGACCAAAAAATCCTCTATATTTACCAGTGTCCAATATCGGTGAGATTACCAACATCACCATACTCGCTTTGGATCAACACTCTAATCCGGTTAATTTTCGCGGGGAAGAAAGTATTCTACATCTACATTTACAAGAAGTCTGAAATGGGTTTGGTTGTTGGAGACAATAAAAGAACTTCACACATCCCATCTTCATCAGTCTTCAACAAATCACCAAAACCGCGTGACGTACTCACCAAAGCTAATCAATCAGTTCTACAATCTCTTGGGTTTCGACTTAAATTTGAAAAAAATGCCTAAGCGGAAGTATGGAGGTAACAATGCTATCAACGATGTGGATTTGAACAACAGTGTTGTCTCATCATTTTTTGATATCTATCAAGAACCGAAATTCGATGAGTCGATACGAAAAGCTGAATATAGATCGATCACACCTTTCGTTAAGGCGTTCAATAACAGCGATATTGTGGAGTTTGGAATAAATCAAGTGGATGCGTTTTTTTCCATGAAGGATACCCTATTGGCTATCAAAGGAAAAATAGAAATAACTGGAGCTGGGAATGTCTCAATAGTACCTAATTATGGAGCTTTTCTTTTCGACTCATGCTCTTACAGCGAAAGTGGGCGAGACATCGAAACTGTTCGAGATCCTGGAATAGTTAGTGCTGTAAGGGCATTCACTTGCTACACTCCTACTGATTCTACGCATATGTCTATTGCCGGTTGGACTTACCCCGAAGAAAGTGTAGTTTTAGATCAAAGTAAGACCTTCAGCTTACTGATTCCACTAAAGCATATATTCAACATTTTCAATGATTATTCTATGATTACATTTGGGCGACAAACAATTCGATTGGTGCGAGCTCGAAACGATAACGATTGTGTTATAATTGCAAACGATGCTACCACAGTTAAATTTTCGATTGACAGTATGGAGTTGAAAGTCAAATATATCTTTCCCAACGACATAATTAGAGAAAAGCTATTGCGAGCCATCAAAAGTGATATACCCATCCTAATTCCATTCAGAAAATGGGAATCACATGAACTGCCTGCTATACCGACTGACGCGAAAAGGGAAATTTGGGCTGTCAAGACTAGTGCAGCAGTTGAAAAACCGCGTTATGTTATAGTATTTTTCCAAACAGACAAGCGAAACAATGTGAAAGCTAATCCCACGATATTCGATCACGTACACATTTCTAGTATTCGCTTATCTCTAAACGGAGAATATTTCCCTAGTGAACGAATGAACTTGGACTTTGCCAAAAATGATTACGTACTCGCCCACCACAACTACACTGAATTCTACCCCAGCTACACGGATTCTGCTGTGAAACATTCAATATTGGGTTATAGCAGTTTCAAAACACGCGCTTTGTACGTAATCGATTGTTCTAAGCAAGAAGAAGCCGTGAAATCAGCTACTGTCGACGTGCGACTGGAAATCGAAGCAGATAAAGGATTTCCCGCTAATACGAAAGCTTATTGCATCATAATTCACGATTGTTTAATGGAATACTCACCCCTCACCGAAATCATCAAGAGTCTCATTTAGACATAAATTCGATCAGTTTATTACGTGACACCATGAGAATCGCTTTGGTTGACATTCAAGGTTTCGTCGTCGACGATGTGTTCCATCCGAAAGAAATGTCTATTCAGATTGGATTTAAACGACATTATTCATTGTTTAAACCATGCATACCCTTTGCATCGTTGAATGCTCAAGATCGAAAATCTATATGTTATGTGGAGAGACTCGTACATGGAATAAAATATTCTTCTGGAGATGTAGAATACACCGAAATAGATAATATTCTAAAATCTAATCTTCTATGTAAGGCAGACTATATTTATGTTCGAGGTCATCAAAAAGCTGATTTTTTAACGAGAAAGTGTCAAGAACTGAATATTTTCCCACACATTGTAGATGTGTGTAACTTTGATAATACTCTATGTGAAACAGGAAAATTCGAACCTTCAAACAGGATGAGCTGCATGAATCACCGTAATGATGGAAAAAAATATATGTGTACAATTCAACACGTGGATAATCTACAGCAATGGTTCCTGAACATTATTCTACCAAATTAAATATATCTGTACATATATTCATCAAATACATGTTATTACTATTATTCAATAAAACAACTCTTTATTATTATTATATGTATTTATTTGTATGTTTCTTAACAATTTTTATGATGATTTTAAGTAGTAAAACTAATAAGACACTAAGATTGAAACATTGCATCACATAAATCTCGTTTACTATCTGTGTCGGTGATGGTGTGTTTGGTGGTGGTGGTTGAGAAGACATCGATGTAGGTGATGGGGTGAATGTTTGCCACTTCATAACATCCCCCTCTGTACCATTTGGAAATAATAGCTTGAGCTTATAATTGAATGTGTGATTGGTGGTGGTCCGCATCGTTTCGATTATGTATGTGAATACCTCTAGTTGATTTTCGTTAATCATTTGATAATTCATTGGCTGCCATTCTGTTCGATTACATTCATTTCTCAGATCTTTCCTGGGACATATATAAATACGTTCCACTCGAATCGGAACGTTCGTATACAGGATTCCATTCAAAATTGATGTTAGGATTATAAAATTGGGTTCTAACATAACCATCCTCTCCGCCAATACTTAAACTATTCAATTGTCTTATAGCGATATTTTTATCTTCGTAAAATTTTAAATCTCTACTCAAAGCTTTTACTTTCGCACCGAATTCTTCCAATTTACGTGTGTATTCTTCAAGAGACATATTAATACTGATGATTTCATCGACTATATACACACTCTAGTATAAACACCATACCTTAGATTTCTTATTACTTGAGCTCCAAAAATTCAAGTTTAAAAGCTGGGTTGCTTTTATTAACATCCTCTTTTCCCCTGTATATCAAAATCAAACAAGGTTTCATGTTGATTTGTTCCAAAATTGGGATAATCTGATTGGTCAGTCGATTGGGTAGGAAGATAGAGAATTCATTGAACTCGAGCAATACGGATTCACCAAATTTGGTTCTTACTACTCTCGCTTGAAGTATTGTATAATGCTTATTGATTTCGAGTTCTGGAACTCTCCTTAATGGTTTTCTCTCCAAAAGAGCACAATGATTAAGTTTTGTTAGATCCATCATGAATCTGAAACAATATGAATAAAATTGAAGATCTTTAAATTCGTAATACACACACAAAATTGATACAACAGTTATTTTATAAAAGTTAATTAATTAATTTTATACTTGTTATTTTATGAATGTGAATTGAATAATTTTTTAACTGTTTATTCTGAATAAGAGACAAAACAAGTATGTTTTTATGGCAGTGAATTAAATAATTGAATTAAACTTACATTTTCCGTTCAATAGAAGACCGCAGACAAAGAATATAAGAAAACGATGTGTTTCGTTTGAGCTGTAACAGATGACTGAACAAACGAGAATTAAATTCGTAGTCAACATAACTCTCAATTCTAATTCGCTTACTAACAAGTCTAGACTTGTATATCACTTATTGTTATTTGTTGACCTAATGAATGACTCCATTGTGTTCACAGCTGCTTACGTAAATCGTTTTTGAATTAAGATGGAACTTCCCGCGCAAAAAAATTAACAAAATACCTCATAGATGTCGTCCTTTGACGTTAACTGTTCTGACATTGACATTCAGCTATGATAGTTCATCGGTTTAGTGATAGATGGCGATATAGGCTACAACATCGGTAACATTTTGAATTGGAGTCTCATAGATGTCGTCCTTTGACGTTAACTGTTCTGACATTGACATCCAGCTATGATAGTTCATCGGTTCATAAATTTCCCGCGCAAAAACATTAACAAGGTGCCTCATAGATGTCGTCCTTTGAAGTTAACTGTTCTGACATTGACATTCAGCTATGATAGTTCATCGGTTTAGTGATAGATGGCGATATAGGCTACAACATCGGTAACATTTTGAATTGGAGTCTCATAGATGTCGTCCTTTGACGTTAACTGTTTTGACATTGACATCCAGCTATGATAGTTCATCGGTTCATAAATTTCCCGCGCAAAAACATTAACCTCATAGATGTAGTCCTTTGACGTTGACAGGTACGCATGACGGTTGATCGGTTCATTCATAGATGTAGTCATATGAAGTTAACTGTTCTGACATTGACATTGAAGTATGATAGTTCATCGGTTCATTAAGAGATGGTGGTGATGTAGCTATAACATCAGTCATATTTTGAATTGTGACCTCATAGATGTCGTTCCTTGACGTTAACATTTCTGACGTTGACAGGTATGCATGACGGTTGATCGGTTCATTCATAGATGTAGTCGTTTGAAGTTAACTGGTCTGACATTGACATTTAAGTATGATAGTTCACCGGCTCATCAGAAGATGGCGGCGATGTAGGAGATGGTGGTGATGTAGCTATAACATCAGTCATATTTTGAATTGTGACCTCATAGATGTCGTTCCTTGACGTTAACATTTCTGACGTTGACAGGTATGCATGACGGTTGATCGGTTCATTCATAGATGTAGTCGTTTGAAGTTAACTGGTCTGACATTGACATTTAAGTATGATAGTTCACCGGCTCATCAGAAGATAGCGGCGATGTAGCTACAACATCAGTCATATTGTGGTTTTGACATTTACTCTTCTGACATTCGCTTCTAACGTCGACCATGATAAACATCACCAAAACATCTCTACGTTTGAATTTGGCGGGTCGATGACGTCACATCCAACTAACCTCACATCCAGACCTCTATGGTCGAAAGTTCTATAATCATCGTAAGCTCTATGTACACGTTTGAATTTCGCGGGTTAGTAACGTTACGTCAAACTAACCTCACACCCAGACCTCTATGGTCGAAAGTTCTGTGATCATCGTGAGCTCTATGGACACGTTTGAATTTCGCGGGTTAGTAACGTTACATCCGAAGTTGCGCGCGCAACATCCGGTCGATGACGTCATTTCCTGGCGTAGAAGTAGCGGACTTAATCTACTTGGATGATCTCTAGAGCTTCGTTTATGGGTACTTGTCTGAACAAGGATGCTACGTCGAAGCTTACTTATATGTCGTCAGGTCCTACAGTTTGCATATCTACAAGTTCGATGAAGTGTTCCGCGTTCCTCACATACGATGATGCTGTCTCAACGTGCGGTTGTAACTTCTTGGCTAGGAATCTTGCTAATGCATGTGATGGTGAGCCGATAGAGCTTACTATTGGTCTCAGAGGTACTGCTGGCTTGTTTGTTTTTGGGAGACCATACAGTTTCGGACATCTGGATGATTTTTCTCTTGGAATGAGATGTAACTGTAACTCAGGGTCGATAGGAGATGCCTTGATTTTCGCAGTACTAACCTACTATCCATACTTCAAAAAACGGCTGAACTTCAGATGAATGTGCGTGAATAGTTGATCTATGGTAGGGCATCGAATCGCATTGTGTTCATCAATGATCTACTATCCTTCCAGAGGTTTATATTTACAAAAATATAAAATCTAACAGGACCAAAATGGTGTAATTGGTAAACTCCCTGGACTGGAAATCCAGAAATGTGGGTTCGAATCCCGCCTATGGTTCAATCTTTTACGTTTGTTCATCTTTATAATCCTATGTTAAATTATCTAAGTTATCTTCATAATTCAGAAAATTTATTTCTATATCTCTTAAGTTACATACACGATAGTGGCCAATTAGGCAAAGAAACTTCAAACTCGTTTATAATTAACCAGAACAATTCTCAGTCAGTTCCATTGAAATATATAAGAACAGGGATGCTATCATTTGAATAAGAACTGTCAAGTAACTGCCAACCATAGCAGTACTATCCTACAATCCTTCCTTCAAAAAACGACTGAACTTCAGATGAATGTGCGTGAATAGTTGATCTATGGTAGGGCATCGAATAGCATTGTGTTCATCAATGATCTACTATCGTTCCAGTGGTTTATAGTTACAAAAATATAAAATCTAACAATAAGATTCTTGACTCAGTATGAATTATATATAAAAATTCTCGGGAAATAGGTCACAATAACACTTTGTTCTAAATATTCGTCTTTACGTACGTTTCGGTCTCACGACCATCATCAGAAGACTCACTATGTCTAAAAAGGGGGTTTATTAAAACTAATTATAAAACAAGCGTCCAAATCGCACAATTTAACTTCAATTAAAAGAGCCCACGCCGTCGAAACGAACAGAACCACGAATAATCGAAATTGTATCGTGAGAATTAATGTATAAAAAATTATTTTTTGTAGTAAGAATCCGCTATTCAGTAATATTATTAAAATATATGAGTGCATATTGATTGGTATTCTCACAACAAATGAGAAGAACGAAGTTATTTGTCAAGTATCTACTTTCGAAACCAGATGTGTAGGATTTATGACATGGCACTTAAGAAAGGTTTCAGACCTGTACTGGGAAATAACATTACGAATTCTTCCTAAAAACATTTTCTACACTTATAAAGACGTATGTAAGAATTTGCAAGAGATTATTTAATCAAATTAGTATAAATATGACTTAGATTTTGTGTGTCTACCCTATGATTTACAGATTTCGGGTCCCGTTTTATGTGAATCATCTCCAGGATAGATCTTTTATAATAATTGGTTTCCTTAGTTAAGATATTAACATTTTTGTAATCAAATTGATGGTTATAATCAAAGCAATGCTTAGCAAGGGCGGTGGAATTTTCTAAGTTGTTATTTCTTGTGCTATATTTATGGCCGTACATTCTTTTTTGTAAATATTGTTTAGAGATTCCAGTATAGGTTCCATCACAATCTAAACAATTCAATTTATACACTGTGTGGGTTTGTTTATCTTTGGGTATTAACGGTTTTAGATTTGAGAAATATTTCCCAACACAGTTAGTAGGTTTATGCGCAACATTTATATCGTACTTTTTCAAACATTTTTTGATTTTCTCTGAGGTCTCCGGAATGTAAGGTAGAGTTATAAAATTGTCTGTATTACCTTTTATGTTATTTTTATTAGACGAACCATTATAGATTTTGTTTATTCTTTCTTTAATGATAGGATTGAAAAAAGTTTTTGGGTAGCCATTCAGTTCTAGTGTAGTACGAACAATTTTTAAATTTTTGGGGCGATCATCTGCGTGGGACAATTTTATCGCGCGATCTGTAAGGCTGTTTATGACACTTTTTTTATAACAAGCTGGTGCAACGGAATTGAAGTGAAGATAACGTTGAGACCATACTTCTTTAGTAAACCATCAGCATCATGCCTAATGTTCATATCTAGGAAATTTATGTTATTGTTTAATTCTATTTCACAAGTGAATTGAAGTTTACAGTGAAAATTGTTAAATTTATCAATTACATATTGAATTTTATCGTTGGGAACACACATAAGGCAATCGTCTACATACCGTTTAAAGAATACAGGCCGAAAATCTAATGAACTCATAACAGATTCCTCTAGGCACTCCATAACGAGGTTAGCAATGGTAGCTGAAATAGGAGATCCCATTGCTGTGCCGAATATTTGTCCAAAAAATTGCTCACCATACTGAAAGTATGTGCATTCTAAACAAAATTTTACAGCATTTATAAATTCCGATTGATCTAGAGGTGTGTGGTTTTTAATCTCTGCCCAACGTTTTTTGATGCTATTCAATGCCAAAACAACAGGTATATTTGTAAATAAGGAAACAACGTCCAAGGAAATCAGTTGATGGTTTACGGGTACGGATTGATTTTTTATAAATTCATTAAAGTGCCACGAATCTTTTACATAGAATTCATTTTTTCCTATTATATTATTGATAGATTTTGATAGAAATTTTGATAAATTGTAAGTGGGCGCTCCAATATTACTAACAATGGGTCTTAGAGGTATATCATTTTTATGCAGTTTGGGAAGCCCATAGATATAAGGTGCTAGCCCATTATGGCAAATTAATTTATTTTTTAATTCAATAGGGATTATCTTATTCTTATGCCATTTATTTATCAATTTATTCATGTTGTTTTGTACTGATAAAGTAGGATCAGATTTTAATTTTTTATAAGTTGTTTCATCATTTAAAAGGTTTCCTATTTTGTTTTCATAGTCATTTCTATGCATTATGACGGTTTTATTACATTTATCCGCGTTCAAAACTAATATTTGAGGGTTAGCATCTAAGAAATCTTTTGTTATTTTTGTATGATAGTTAAAACGATTCTTTGCAATCCCTACTTCTGCCTTCTGTTTGTTCTTTTTGTTTGTCAAGATGTTGCAAACTTTGTTTCTAATTTCGTTTTTCTCTTCTACATTTTTATTCCTAATTCCGCATTCTAAATTTGCAATAATATTATCGATAGGCAGTTTATTATTGTTATTGGGCAATGCAAATTTCGGACCTAAACTTAACGTGTGCTGCACCTCATCCGGAATTTTTATGTCAGTTAGATTTTTCAACCATTGTTCATTGATATTCTTTTTTTCATATGTTACGTCTTTCATTAAATTATTTATCTTTTTAGATTGAATGGATTTGATTTTGTTGAAATTTTTTTCGAAATTGTTATGCTGAATTTGAAAAAATTGCGATATAAAGTTGCTATCAAAATTTTGATGACAGGTTTGTTTAACCAGTTTGATTTTGTTTTCAACCTCAGCTACAATTGCACATGCTTCTTTAATGCACAGGTTCAAACAGTTTTTATGAAAAGAAATTAATAATTTTGCGTACGCCTTCTTATTTAGCACCTTGCTAAACATATTCTCCTTTGATTTAGATATTATGAAATTTGGATAAACTTGCAAATTCCTACATCTTACCAGAAATATTCTACGATTCTTCTCTCTTGCTAGTATCTTCATTAACTTTCCGTATTCCTTCAAAACTTTAGGATAGGTGGTTGTTCCTTCCATATTAAGGCTTATATCCCAGCCGAAATAATAATAAGATTCTTGACCCAGTATGAATTATATATAAAAATTCTCGGGAAATAGGTCACAATAACACTTTGTTTTAAATATTCGTCTTTACGTACGTTTCGGTCTCACGACCATCATCAGAAGACTCACTATGTCTAAAAAGGGGGTTTATTAAAACTAATTATAAAACAAGCGTCCAAATCGCACAATTTAACTTCAATTAAAAGAGCCCACGCCGTCGAAACGAACAGAACCACGAATAATCGAAATTGTATCGTGAGAATTAATGTATAAAAAATTATTTTTTGTAGTAAGAATCCGCTATTCAGTAATATTATTAAAATATATGAGTGCATATTGATTGGTATTCTCACAACAAATGAGAAGAACGAAGTTATTTGTCAAGTATCTACTTTCGAAACCAGATGTGTAGGATTTATGACATGGCACTTAAGAAAGGTTTCAGACCTGTACTGGGAAATAACATTACGAATTCTTCCTAAAAACATTTTCTACACTTATAAAGACGTATGTAAGAATTTGCAAGAGATTATTTAATCAAATTAGTATAAATATGACTTAGATTTTGTGTGTCTACCCTATGATTTACAGATTTCGGGTCCCGTTTTATGTGAATCATCTCCAGGATAGATCTTTTATAATAATTGGTTTCCTTAGTTAAGATATTAACATTTTTGTAATCAAATTGATGGTTATAATCAAAGCAATGCTTAGCAAGGGCGGTGGAATTTTCTAAGTTGTTATTTCTTGTGCTATATTTATGGCCGTACATTCTTTTTTGTAAATATTGTTTAGAGATTCCAGTATAGGTTCCATCACAATCTAAACAATTCAATTTATACACTGTGTGAGTTTGTTTATCTTTGGGTATTAACGGTTTTAGATTTGAGAAATATTTCCCAACACAGTTAGTAGGTTTATGCGCAACATTTATATCGTACTTTTTCAAACATTTTTTGATTTTCTCTGAGGTCTCCGGAATGTAAGGTAGAGTTATAAAATTGTCTGTATTACCTTTTATGTTATTTTTATTACACGAACCATTATAGATTTTGTTTATTCTTTCTTTAATGATAGGATTGAAAAAAGTTTTTGGGTAGCCATTCAGTTCTAGTGTAGTACGAACAATTTTTAAATTTTTGGGGCGATCATCTGCGTGGGACAATTTTATCGCGCGATCTGTAAGGCTGTTTATGACACTTTTTTTATAACAAGCTGGTGCAACGGAATTGAAGTGAAGATAACGTTGAGACCATACTTCTTTAGTAAACCAAGAGGTTTTTATTTTTCCATCAGCATCATGCCTAATGTTCATATCTAGGAAATTTATGTTATTGTTCGATTCTATTTCACAAGTGAATTGAAGTTTACAGTGAAAATTGTTAAATTTATCAATTACATATTGAATTTTATCGTTGGGAACACACATAAGGCAATCGTCTACATACCGTTTAAAGAATACAGGCCGAAAATCTAATGAACTCATAACAGATTCCTCTAGGCACTCCATAACGAGGTTAGCAATGGTAGCTGAAATAGGAGATCCCATTGCTGTGCCGAATATTTGTCCAAAAAATTGCTCACCATACTGAAAGTATGTGCATTCTTAACAAAATTTTACAGCATTTATAAATTCCGATTGATCTAGAGGTGTGTGGTTTTTAATCTCTGCCCAACGTTTTTTGATGCTATTCAATGCCAAAACAACAGGTATATTTGTAAATAAAGAAACAACGTCCAAGGAAATCAGTTGATGGTTTACGGGTACGGATTGATTTTTTATAAATTCATTAAAGTGCCATGAATCTTTTACATAGAATTCATTTTTTCCTATTATATTATTGATAGATTTTGATAGAAATTTCGATAAATTGTAAGTGGGCGCTCCAATATTACTAACAATGGGTCTTAGAGGTATATCATTTTTATGCAGTTTGGGAAGCCCATAGATATAAGGTGCTAGCCCATTATGGCAAATTAATTTATTTTTTAATTCAATAGGGATTATCTTATTCTTATGCCATTTATTTATCAATTTATTCATGTTGTTTTGTACTGATAAAGTAGGATCAGATTTTAATTTTTTATAAGTTGTTTCATCATTTAAAAGGTTTCCCATTTTGTTTTCATAGTCATTTCTATGCATTATGACGGTTTTATTACATTTATCCGCGTTCAAAACTAATATTTGAGGGTCAGCATCTAAGAAATCTTTTGTTATTTTTGTATGATAGTTAGAACGATTCTTTGCAATCCCTACTTCTGCCTTCTGTTTGTTCTTTTTGTTTGTCAAGATGTTGCAAACTTTGTTTCTAATTTCGTTTTTCTCTTCTACATTTTTATTCCTAATTCCGCATTCTAAATTTGCAATAATATTATCGATAGGCAGTTTATTATTGTTATTAGGCAATGCAAATTTCGGACCTAAACTTAACGTGTGCTGCACCTCATCCGGAATTTTTATGTCAGTTAGATTTTTCAACCATTGTTCATTGATATTCTTTTTTTCATATGTTACGTCTTTCATTAAATTATTTATCTTTTTAGATTGAATGGATTTGATTTTGTTGAAATTTTTTTCGAAATTGTTATGCTGAATTTGAAAAAATTGCGATATAAAGTTGCTATCAAAATTTTGATGACAGGTTTGTTTAACCAGTTTGATTTTGTTTTCAACCTCTGCTACAATTGCACATGCTTCTTTAATGCACAGGTTCAAACAGTTTTTATGAAAAGAATTTAATAATTTTGCGTACGCCTTCTTATTTAGCACCTTGCTAAACATATTCTCCTTTGATTTAGATATTATGAAATTTGGATAAACTTGCAAATTCCTACATCTTACCAGAAATATTCTACGATTCTTCTCTCTTGCTAGTATCTTCATTAACTTTCCGTATTCCTTCAAAACTTTAGGATAGGTTGTTGTTCCTTCCATATTAAGGCTTATATCCCAGCCGAAATAATTCAATATGTAATTGATAAATTTAACATTTTTCACTGTAAACTTCAATTCACTTGTGAAATAGAATTAAACAATAACATAAATTTCCTAGATATGAACATTAGGCATGATGCTGATGGAAAAATAAAAACCTCTTGGTTTACTAAAGAAGTATGGTCTCAACGTTATCTTCACTTCAATTCCGTTGCACCAGCTTGTTATAAAAAAAGTGTCATAAACAGCCTTACAGATCGCGCGATAAAATTGTCCCACGCAGATGATCGCCCCAAAAATTTAAAAATTGTTCGTACTACACTAGAACTGAATGGCTACCCAAAAACTTTTTTCAATCCTATCATTAAAGAAAGAATAAACAAAATCTATAATGGTTCGTCTAATAAAAATAACATAAAAGGTAATACAGACAATTTTATAACTCTACCTTACATTCCGGAGACCTCAGAGAAAATCAAAAAATGTTTGAAAAAGTACGATATAAATGTTGCGCATGAACCTACTAACTGTGTTGGGAAATATTTCTCAAATCTAAAACCGTTAATACCCAAAGATAAACAAACCCACACAATGTATAAATTGAATTGTTCAGATTGTGATGGAACCTATACGGGAATCTCTAAACAATATTTACAAAAAAGAATGTACGGCCATAAATATAGCACAAGAAATAACAACTTAGAAAATTCCACCGCCCTTGCTAAGCATTGCTTTGATTATAACCATCAATTTGATTACAAAAATGTTAATATCTTAACTAAGGAAACCAATTATTATAAAAGATCTATCCTGGAGATGATTCACATAAAACAGGACCCGAAATCTGTAAATCATAGGGTAGACACATAAAATCTAAGTCATATCTATACTAATTTGATTAAATAATCTCTTGCAAATTCTTACATACGTCTTTATAAGTGTAGAAAATGTTTTTAGGAAGAATTCGTAATGTTATTTCCCAGTACAGGTCTGAAACCTTTCTTAAGTGCCATGTCATAAATCCTACACATCTGGTTTCGAAAGTAGATACTTGACAAATAACTTCGTTCTTCTCATTTGTTGTGAGAATACCAATCAATATGCACTCATATATTTTAATAATATTACTGAATAGCGGATTCTTACTACAAAAAATAATTTTTTATACATTAATTCTCACGATACAATTTCGATTATTCGTGGTTCTGTTCGTTTCGACGGCGTGGGCTCTTTTAATTGAAGTTAAATTGTGCGATTTGGACGCTTGTTTTATAATTAGTTTTAATAAACCCCCTTTTTAGACATAGTGAGTCTTCTGATGATGGTCGTGAGACCGAAACGTACGTAAAGACGAATATTTAAAACAAAGTGTTATTGTGACCTATTTCCCGAGAATTTTTATATATAATAAAATCTAAGAGGACCAAAGTGGTGTAATTGGTAAACTCCATGGACTGGAAATCCAGAAATGTGGGTTCGAATCCCGCCTATGGTTCAATCTTTTACGTTAATTCATCTTTATAATCCTATGTTAAATTATCTAAGTTATCTTTATAATTCAGAAAATCTAATTCTATATCTCTTATATATATATATATATATATATATATATATATATATATATATATATATATATATATATATATATATTTAAATCAGAAAAGTCTCTTTACAAAATTGAAAAAGAAGCGTACCTTTCAAAAAAATAACCCATACTGTTTATTCCATCCCTTGCAAAGATTGCGAAAAGGTATATATTGGCCAATCTTCACAATACCTCGAAAAAAGATTAAATGGCCACAAATATACCAAAAATTCATCAACTGCGCTCAATAAACATGTGAAAGACACTAACCATACTTTCGACTACAACAATACAAAAATTTTAAATATTGAAACAAACGACAACAAACGTTTGATATTAGAATCTATTCAAATTAAAAAGAACAATTGTGTAAATGACAAAATAGATTCCAATCTTTCGAAACTGTACAATAATCTAATTCAAACTTAACAAAATTTTATTAATTTGAAGTGCCACTTTCCATTTGTCTATTTAAAATTCAACCTAAAAAAGATGAAGTATTATTCAACTATGACACTATAGAGTAACAATGTTGAGGTTAAATTCCATAGAATTATCTTAAACTTGAATAGTTATGATAGATCTGAAATGCTTATCATAGAATAACTAATTCATACAATAATTCATAGATATTTATAATTGTACAATCTTGGAATGTCTTGTATTTAATCAAATTCAATCTATTTCAAATTGTAGTTAGCCATACATTACTCTTTCACACACAACCGATCCAATGTTTTCTGCAGTTTTAATTGGATCTTGAAACACAAGTCGGCTGCAGACGCATTTCATTAATCGAAATCATCTATTCTTTTCTAAATTACATGGAAACACTAATTCAATTAACAATTTTGATAAAGGCAATAAACATTGTCGAAATGTCAAAACATATATATCTACATATCCTACGGTGTACATATCCTACGGTGAGTAGGTCCTCTTCTCATTGAAAATTTGCATTGAGTAGGTCATCCGGTGTCATAGGTCCTCCATATACGGAGGAGCTATCACATCACGTGTTAAACGATGTATCTTGACGACTTCTATCATCTGGCAAAATTTCACAGGGATGACTTATGTCGACTTTTTGGATATTTTAGTTCCGAACGTCTACGTATCCTCTGGTGGCGACTCCGTGTGGCGTATACTTTATGACGTATACTTCGGTCTCATTCAGCAGTGGATCAGTAATCCACCGCATATTTGATAGCAAATTTCCGGTGGATAAGGCATCCGCGATATTGACAACACTGTATTTAGTGAGTTATTACAGAATAATGTCTGTCTTATTATATTATCAGCCTGAAAGCGAACATTTACAATCTACAGTACCGTCAGTAATGGAGCAAACAATGGTCATTTTCTATTTGTATATTACGTTTCATGTTATCAAAGACTTTTCATAGGCTGTGTATTATTTCTCCCAAATTATATGATTCCTGTTACAATAATTACATAATCTTTGTATCCATTCATGAAATCTTTTTTATATGCATACTTAAATAACAATAAAATTGATCTTTCTGAAACATCCCATTGCTCAGGTGGAGATTCCTTACGGAAGAGTTTCTGTGTGCAAGAATTCGATTATTTCCTAAGATATAAGGTGTTCAAGATGAACCTTGAAATTTAATTCCAATGAGAATTTCACACCGGCAATATTCGACCAATGAAATACTTTTATTTTGACTTGTTGCCATGCCAACGAAAAAATTTCAGCAGATATTTTTTCTTTCAGTGTAAAGAAGCAAAATTATAGTGGATATTTTCTGACGTTTGACAAATGAGTTTGGAAGTGATACAATACATAACAAAACAACCGTTCACAAAAATAAATTAAATATTTAAATTCATTCTATTTATTATTAAAATCTACATTTTATTTAATTTCATAACAACATTTAAATGTTTTTGATATTCCTCTTGAAAATCATCTCATCATAATGGCGAATAGCAAAGGACAGAAGACTCTGAATTCACCAAATGTTTGTGTTTTTAAGCAAATAAATGTAATAATTTGAAACCATTTTGTTCAATTTATTCTTGCCAATTTTGTTAAATTTTATAGATGTTCGCAACAGCTTTTCTTGGATTTTCTTAAATAAACCTTCACGATTTGTCACATTTAACATTTCTGGTGAACGATATTCAATTAACTCCAGTAAATATGTTCGTTTGGAATGGAACATTTTCAGGTGACTTAATTCGTCGCAACATGAACTTGAACAAGTCTCGTAATTTTCAAAACAACTCATTGTTACAATATAATCTGAGACGACTGATTTTGTACAAATTATAGAGAAAGTACGATCATGACATTGGTCATGGTATCTGTCATAGCCATGACCGCCTATTTCCATTGAGCGCGTAAAAAACAGAAACTATCGTTTATTAAAAACAAATATAATGCCTCCAATTTTAGTAAATCAAATTTAACCCACAAACATAAAACAGACTATAAATAATCTATTTAAAATAATTTAAAACAACTAAAGTCGGTGGATCAAAATATATTTGAATTTTATTGTAAATCAGTTGTCAAAAGAAAACTATAACTTAAAAATACATACTCCCACCAATTCCAGTGAATAAAATGTGATTCAATAACATGTAATACACCATATTTAATCCACTTTTCACAATTTTGTACAACTAAAGTGAGTGAGTCAAAAATTACTGATATTTGAATTTTATTATAAATTAGCTGCCAAAAGAAAACCATTATTTAAGAACACCACCACTTTCAGTAAATAAAATGTAATTCAACAATATTTAATCTACTTTTAACAATTTTGTAGACCTAAAGTGGGTGGATCAAAAATTACTACTGATATTTAAATTTTATTGTAAATCAGTTGCCGAAAGAAAATTATTGGGTAAAAACACATACTTCCATCAATTTTGGTAAATGAAATTTAATTCAACAACATGTAATAAACTATGTTTGATCCACTTTTTTCAAATTTTGTACAACTAAAGTGGGTGAATCAGAAATAACAACTGGATTTTCAATTTCGTGGCGAAACATTATAAATAATAACCATACACAATTTAAGCATGAAAACACCAAAGGTTTTTTGACGTTTGGACTCGTATACATCAAACTCTCAAAATCCTATAAAAAAATTATGGTATTCCTTCGTAATGTCTCATATTTCCATGAAAAAATGACAAATAACATCACATTAAAATTATTTTGAACTAATTTTTCTTCGGTGTGAAATTCTCTTACCGAATATTCTGAGTGCACAAATTAATTTCCGGAAATTTTGCACATGAGATATTATAAGTGAATATTTTCGACAAAATATACACAAAATTTATGAAATTTGATATACATACGGGTTTTTATGGTGTCGAGTGGAAATATGTGGTCAACATTTGATAAAAGTGATATACTGAGTGTTGGTTTCTTGTTAACATCGGATCAAAAGCATACGGCTTGATATAATTTATTTTTTCTTAAAAATGTTCATATGCAACACCCCAATAGAAATGCGAAAAAGTTCACAGATTCCAGCAGCCCAATCAATATTATAGATTGATTGTGATGATTATGACAATTATGAAATACTCAAGACCGAAAAATGTAGCAAAAAAAAATAATTTAGGTGTACAAATTTTTAATTCATAGTTAAAATATTATTCGATAAAAAGCTATTAGAAAACCTTTGGTAACTGTTTTTTTAAATATTATCAAAAAGTTGCACAAATCATTGAAAAAGTTGTACTGGTATCCATTCAGTTATCTATATAAAAAAATAGATGGCGTTCAGTATTGAAATTTCTAATCTCAACAGCTTGATTTCTTCAACTTATTGATATGCGTTTTATTATTGCATGAGTAGAGGTAACTCTACTAACCAACATCCCTGCTATTTCTGAAATACTTACTTAAAAGTTTTCATTTCAATTTATAATTGAAAAACCCCTAACACAGTGAAGATGTGGTATCTTGGGCAAAAACGATCGCTCATATAGAAGAAAGATCAGGTCATCCCTGTAGCTCAGTTGGTAGAATCAGTCTAGTGTACGAAAAGTCTCGTGTTCAAATCAAATCGATCATTCTGAATTTCAACCTATTTGATTGCAAAATTCTAATTCCATAAACAAAGATGTTCAAATACTAGGTAGTTCAACTTATTGATTAGGTTTTGATATTTCGATTGTGATTGTACATTGTTCCAAACGACTTATACCACAATTCCCTGTTAATAATATTCTAACATATATGTAATTGGAATAATTTCATCAATAAAAATTAATGAACTATGTCGGTGTTTTCTATATACAGAAGCAAGTTCAGTATTTATAGATTAGAAAGGATTTTTTTTTATTGACACTAGAAGAAAACATTGAAAATAAGTGAAACATACACGTCATATATTTGAGATTTTGTTTGTTATTGGTTATTATTATCACAAAGTACGTATAATTTATATCAACATAAAATACAATCCTACTGCAAATTCCGAAAAATCTTGGCTTCCGGATGATTTCCGCGTCACAATATCAGGACTTGATGCCGACGTTTCACCAAACATTACTGGTGACATCTTCAGGGCCGACTTGACGCTTGAATTGCAACTGATTCTACTGGCTTCTGTAGCGGTATTTATTGTAGGAAAAAAATCCTTCACGCTACAAATTTTACTGCCTTTTACCGGTGGTTAACTTCGTTCTGGCACCTGTACTTGGTAGTAGTGATAGAACTATTCGAATACAAATTATGAAAGTATTCGGATGCATCCGATTCTTATTGAAGTAGTCAAATACTCCTGTATTCGAATAATCATTCGATTCTCGACAGTATTCTAATTCGGAATATTCGATTCTATGCATTCGAATAAACATTCGATTCTGCCCAAACTACTCAGATTTTAATAATTATGCTACGCATGTTGTTAGTACATTAAAAATATTGTCTTTCCTTATTTTGAAACTGAATTTAATTTTGATCTATACGGATTGTTAAGTAAGATTAGTAAAAGATCTCGAGCAGTTGAGTTAGTCATATCGAGTCGTTTGAAAGTTACGATCATTATGTATCATAATAACGAAAGTCGATAGACTCATCACTTATGGTTGACTTATAACCACTTTTATCCACATCAGTTAACCTCATCACACTTATGACCCTACGACCCTATGAATTATCCTGTATTAGTGTCTAGGTTCATATTATCGGTCAGAATTTGACAATAAAATTATCTTTACAAAACTACTAATATTTTCTGTTTAGTTTCGATACCTATGAACAACAACAACTTCCAGGGAGGATTCTTTTCTAACATCTTGGAAGTAAAAATCCAATTCAAGACATTTCTTGATTACGTTTTCCAATTCAACTCAAAATAATGGTGGTTTACGTTTCGTCATTAATCTATTGAAAAAACACTGTATAGAAGAAGAGGAAATTAATGGAGATTCTTGATTTCCGGATGCATTCCGCGTCACGATAGCATGAATTGATGTGAACGTTTTGCCAACCATTGCAGGTGGCATCTTCAGGGCTGGTGTGAGGCTTGAACTGGAACTAATTATACTTTCTTCTGTGGCCGTATTTATCGTAGGGAAATTCTGCTTTTCTTCCGGCGATTAATTCCGTTCTGGCAATTGACATTGCCGTTGCGTGATCATGTGCGAAGTGTAATTTTCGAGGATGAGTTTCCAAATGTTGAGAAAGTGATATCCTGAGTCACATTTTGGATTATTTGGATGTTTTAGCATTTCTATAGCTTCAAGGATTTTTCACTGATAGAAGTGTGGGGCTCTGGCTAGGATTCTTGTGTTTTCGAAAAATTTTGTTCACTACTGTCTAACTTGGGTTCCGCAAGGAAAAACAATTCTTATCCCCCATTGTTCAAGATGTTTATATGATTTGCCCAGAGTACATAAGCCCTAAGTTCCCCTTAGACCAATTGTCAGCACTATCGGATCCCCTACTTATGAACTCTTGATATCTGTCATAAATTCTCAAACCTCTTGTAGGTAATTCCAACAGTTTTATCCTAATCCCTCTCATTTCGTTGAAAAATTCCAAACGCTAAAAAATGACAGCGACGATTTGCTCGTCTCTTTCCACGTCGAGTCACTCTCACCAATGTTCCCATTCCAGACACACTTTCCATAATTTCTCAACTGTTACCTGCAAAAACATTTCAATGAACTTACTACCGTTAATTGATTTTTGTCTATCTTCCACATATCTTCTGTAGGATGGCAAGTTTTACGAGCAGTCCTCGGGAGCTGCCATGGGTTCCCCATTTTCTCCGTTGATAGCTTATATCTTTATGGAAACTTTTGAGCAAGATGCTATTGACTCATCTGTTCTCAAGACAAAATGATAGTTTGAATATGTCCCTGTTCTTGCGGTAAAGTCTAAATTGGTGAAACAGGTCGTACAGTGTGAAAGAACATGAGCGCTGTACAAGGCTTCGTGATACCAGTAGATCTGCACTTGCGGAACACAAATTTGACACTTATCATCAGATCCTTTTCGAACATACCAAAATACTAGCCCGAGTCACACACTTCCATCAGCGAAAAACCCTCGAAGCTATTGCAATCCTAAAACATCCAAATAATCTAAACCGTGACTCAGGATATTACCTTCCCAACATTTTGAAACCCATCTTCGAAAACTTCACTTCGCACATAATCACACAACGGCAGGGTCAGGTACCAGAACGGAGTTTATCACCGGAATGAAGGTAGTGAACTGTGTAGCGTGAAGGATTTCCCATAAAATAAATACGGCTACAGAAACCAGTAGAATCAGTTTCAGTTCAAGCCTCAAGCCTTCCGTGAAGATGTCACCTGTAATGGTTAACGAACCGTTGGCGCCAAGTGTTGCTATTTTGACGCGGAATTCATCCGAAAGCCAAGATTTTGCAAGATTAACTATCTGCGGGAGTCTACTATTCAGGAGGAAATTAATGTCACTTCCGTTAGTTTCAGATTAACATTTATGAAAAATACGTTCATCACAGTTACAGCAACACAAGTAGGTGTTGCGTTATAGATATAAAATATAAATAATTTGTGGATTAATAATAATTTCGAAACTACTTGAAAAACATAGTCATTCCGTGAAAAATATCATTTTCTTACCCAATTTTGAGCTACTGTTTACTACACACCCACATGCTTTTGACCACAATCACTAGAAACTAATTTGATTCGATTTGAAATACTCGTAAATTGGACATTTCACAGCAGTAGAGTAAACACTTTTCTTGTGCTCAATCAAAAAAAAATTTATTGTTTCAACAGTAATATATAGTGTAGTGTTAACTGATATTGGGAAGATATATCAGACATTCAAGATTCATTAAAAGAATCGTCAAATTTGTGACCATTTGTGTTTCATATTTTGGCGGTAGAATGTTCATTCAATACCTGAACTCTGTACCTTAACGTATTAAAATATAACCTCAAATGAAGAATGATTTAGAACTATAGTAAAATATAATTACATTCAATACATAAAAGGAGTCTACACATAAGCTTATGAGTTTGTTAAGTTGTATAGGTAGTTTCAATACATATCTTATCTACACAAGATACCTCGTGAATCACCGACCCACGACCATGTAAAACATAGATGCTCTTTGAATGAACCCCGTAAATACGTAAAATGTAACAACACTATTGGGCTACGGATATACTGTAATTCGTATAATTCGTATATACAAGAGGACCTAAAGCTGCGATTTGCATGATGAAATATTCGTTCGGATGATTCAAGGATCGTGATTTAGTTGGAGTACCTGAAGATATGAACTTATCTGGAAATCAAAATTGAAAGTTTATCATTTTTGACCAGATTCGACATCTACATTGGAAAGTGATCCAATATACGCGAAGAAAACTTATATATTTCCAGTCCTTCCTGGAGATGACTTATTGCTGCACCATATGAAAGATGACTTATGTATAGTGGGATGTAAATATATATATATATATATATATATATATATATATATATATATATATATATATATATATATATATATATATATATATATATTTGTATGTTTTCTTGGTATATTGGTTCGTATATATACTGATAATGAAATAAAAATTCTGTTTTTTATTTCATTATCAGTATATATACGAACCAATATACCAAGAAAACATACAAATGTTACAAATGGTTCAAGAATATCAACAAAAGAATATATATATATATATATATATATATATATATATATATATATATATATATATATATATATATATATATATATATATATATATGTATATATATATATATTCATATATATATATATATATATATATATAGAGGGAGGGTAGTCGTTGCTGACTAGATAGGAATAAAACTAATAATAGTAGGAGACTAGAAATCCAGAAATGTGGGTTCGAATCCCGCCTATGGTTCAATCTTTTACGTTTGTTCATCTTTATAATCCTATGTTAAATTATCTAAGTTATCTTCATAATTCAGAAAATTTAATTCTATATCTCTTAAGTTATATATATATATATATATATATATATATATATATATATATATTTACATCCCACTATAGATAGGTCATCCTTCATATGGTGCAGCAATAAGTCATCTCCCGGAAGGAGTGGAAATATATAAGTTTTCTTCGCGTATATTGGATTACTTTCCAATGTAGATGTCGAATCTGGTCAAAAATAATGAACTTTTAATTTCGATTTTCAGATAAGTTCATATCTTTAGGTACTCCAACTAAATCACGATCCTTGAATCATCCGAACGAATATTTCATCATGCAAATCGCAGCTTTAGGTCCTCTTGTATATACGAATTATACAAACTACAGTATATCCGTAGCCCAACAGTGTTGTTACATTTTACGTATTTACGGGGTTTATTCAAAGAGCATCTATGTTTTACATGGTCGTGGGTCGGTGATTCACGAGGTATCTTGTGTAGATAAGATATGTATTGAAACTACCTATACAACTTAACAAACTCATAAGCTTATGTGTAGACTTCTTTAATGTATTGAATGTATTTATATTTTACTATAGTTCTAAATAATTCTTCATTTGAGGTTATATTTTCATACGTTAAGGT
Source organism: Endomychus coccineus (assembly GCA_958510875.1). Lineage (NCBI taxonomy): Eukaryota > Metazoa > Arthropoda > Insecta > Coleoptera > Endomychidae > Endomychus > Endomychus coccineus. The sequence goes on along the minus strand of OY294067.1, from coordinate 163,519,466 downwards.
ACAGAGTTCAGGAATTGAATGAACGTTCTACCGCCAAAATATGAAACAGAAATGGTCACAAATTTGAATATTCTTTTAATGAATTTTGAATGTCTGATATATTTTCCCCATATCAGTTAACACTACACTATATATTACTGTTGAAACAATACAATTTTTTTCGATTGAGCACAAGAAAAGTGTTTACTCTACTGCTGTAAAATGTCTAATTTACGAGTATTTCAAATCGAATCAAATTAGTTTCTAGTGATTGTGGTCAAAAGCATGTAGGTGTATAGTAAACAGTAGCTTAAAATTGGGTAAGAAAATAATATTTTTCACGGAATGACTATGTTTTTCAAGTAGTTTCGAAATTATTATTAATCCACAAATTATTTATATTCTATATTTATAACGCAACACCTATTTGTGTTGCTGTAACTGTGATGAAGGTATTTTTCATAAATGTTAATCTGAAACTACCGAAAGTGACATTAATTTCCTCCTGAATAGTATACTCCCGCAGATAGTTAATCTTGAAAAATCTTGGCTTCTGGATGGATTCCGCGTCACAATAGCAAGACTTGGCGCCAACGTTTCGTCAACCATTACAGGTGACATCTTCACGGAAGGCTTGAGGCTTGAACTGAAACTGATTCTACTGGTTTCTGTAGCCGAATTTATCTTATGGGAAATCCTCCACGCTACACAGTTCACTGCCTTCATTCCGGTGGTAAACTCCGTTCAGGTACCTGACCCTGCCGTTGTGTGATTATGTGCGAAGTGAAGTTTACGAAGATGGGTTTCAAAATGTTGGGAAGGTAATATCCTGAGTCACGGTTTAGATTATTTGGATGTTTAAGGATTGCAATAGCTTCAAGGGTTTTTCGCTGATGGAAGTGTGTGACTCGGGCTAGGATTTTAGTATGTTCGAAAAGGATCTGATGATAAGTGTCAAACTTGTGTTCCGCAAGTGCAGATCTACTGGTATCACGAAGCCTTGTATAGCGCTCATGTTCTTTCACCCTGTACAACCTGTTTCACCAATGTAGACTTCAGCGCAAGAACAGGGACATGTCTGAACTAACATTTCGTCTTGAGAACCGATGAGTCAATAGCATCTTGCTCAAAAGTTTCCATAAAGATATAAGCTATCACCGGAGAAAATGGGGAACCCATGGCAGCTCCCGAGGAATGCTCGTAAAACTTGCCATCCTACAGAAGATATGTGGAAGATAGACAAAAATCAATTAACGGTAGTAAGTTCATTGAAATGTTTTTGCAGGTAACAGTTTAGAAATTATGGAAAGTGTGTCTGGAATGGGAACATTGGTAAAGAGTGACTCGACGTGGAAAGTGACGAGCAAATCGACGGTGTCATTTTTAGCGTTTTGAATTTTTCAACGAAATGAATGGAATTAGGATAAAACTGTTGGAATTACCTACAAGAGGTTTGAGAATATATGACAGATATCGAGAGTTCATAAGTAGGGGATCCGATAGTGCTGACAATTGGTCTAAGGGGAACTGAGGGTTTATGAATTTTAGGCAAATCATATAAACTTCTTGAACAATGGGGGATAAGAATTGTTTTTTCTTGCGGAAGCGAAGTTAGACAGTAGCGAACAAATCATTTTCGAAAATACAAAAATCCTAGCCAGAGCCCCACACGTCTATCAGTGAAAAATCCTTGAAGCTATAGAAATGCTGAAACATCCAAATAATCCAAAATGTGACTCAGGATATCACTTTCTCAACATTTGGAAACCCATCCTCGAAAATTCCACTTCGCACATGATCACGCAACGGCAATGTCAATTGCCAGAACGGAATTAATCACCGGAACAAAAGCAGAATTTCCCTACGATGAATACGGCTACAGAAAAAAGTATAATTACTTTCAGTTCAAGCCTCACACCAGCCCTGAAGATGCCACCTGCAATGGTTGGCAAAACGTCGCATCAATTCATGCTATCGTGACGCGGAATGCATCCGGAAATCAAGAATCTCCATTAATTTCTTCTTCTTTTATACAGTGTTTTTTCAATAGAATAATGACCAAACGTAAACCACCATTATTTTGAGTTGAATAGAAAAACGTAATCAAGAAATGTCTCGAATTGGATTTTTACTTTCAAGATGATAGAAAGTAATTCTCCCTGGAAGTTGTTGCTGTTGTCCATAGGTATCGAAACTAAACAGAAAATGTTAGTAGTTTTGTAAAGATAATTTTATTGTCAAATTTTGATCGATAATATGAACCTAGACACTAATACAGGATAATTCATAGGTAATAAGAGTGATGAGGTTAACTGATGTGGATAAAAGTGGTTATAAGTCAACCATAAGTGATGAGTCTATCGACTTTCGTTATTATGATACATAATGATCGTAACTTTCAAACGACCCGATATAACTAACTCAACTGGTCGAGATCTTCAATTCATCTTACTTAACAATCCGTATAGATCAAAATTAAAATTCAGTTCTGGAATAAGGGAAGACAATATTTTTAACGTATTAACAACACCCGTAGCAAAATTATTAAAATCTGAGTAGTTTGGGCAGAATCGAATGTTTATTCAAATGCACAGAACCGAATATTCCGAACTAGAATACTGTCGAGAATCGAATGATTATTCGAATACAGGAGTATTTGACTACTTCAATAAGAATCGGATGCATCCGAATACTATCATAATTTGTATTCGAATAGTTCTATCACTACTATCAAGTACAGGTGCCAGAACGGAGTTAACCACCGGTAAAAGGCAGTAAAATTTGTAGCGTGAAGGATTTTTTTCCTACAATAAATACCGCTACAGAAGCCAGTAGAATCAGTTCCAATTCAAGCGTCAAGTCAGCCCTGAAGATGTCACCAGTAATGGTTGGTGAAACGTCGCCATCAAGTCCTGATATTGTGACGCGGAAATCATCCGGAAGCCAAGATTTTTCGAAATTCGCAGTCGGAATGTATTTTATGTTGATATAAATTATACGTACTTTGTAATAATAATAAGCAATGATAAGCAAAATCTCAAATATATGACGTGTATGTTTCACTTATTCTTGATGTTTTCTTCTGGTGCCATTTAAAAAAAAATCCTTTCTAATCTATAAATACTGAACTTGCTTCTGTATATAGAAAACATCGACATAGTTCATCAATTTTTATTGATGAAATTATTCCAATTACATATACGTTATAATATTATTAACAGGGAATTGTGGTATAAGTCGTTTGGAACAATGTACAATCACAATCAAAATATCAAAACCTAATCAATAAGTTGAACTACCTAGTATTTGAACATCTTTGTTTATGGAATTAGAATTTTGCAATCAAATAGGTTGAAATTCAGAATGGTCGATTTGATTTGAACACGAGACTTTCCGTCCACTAGACTGATTCTACCAACTGAGCTACAGGGATGACCTGATCTTTCTTCTATATGAGCGATCGTTTTTGCCCAAGATGCCACATCTTCACTGTGTTAGGGGTTTTTCAATTATAAATTGAAATGAAAACTTTTAAGTAAGTATTTCAGAAATAGTAGGAATGTTGGTTAGTCATTAAAGGAATTAATTTTTGGAGCAGAATTTACCTCTACTCATGCAATAATAAAACACATATCAATTAGTTGGAAGAAATCAAGCTATTAGGATTAGAAATTCCAATACTGAACGCCATCTATTTTTTTATATCGATAGCTAAATGGATACCAGTACAACTTTTTCAATGATTTGTGCAAGTTTTCGATAATATTTAAAAAACAGTTACGAAAGGTTTTATAATAGCTTTTTATCGAATAATATTTTAACTATGAATTGAAAATTTGTACATCTAAATAATTTTTTTTTGCTACATTTTTCGGTCTTGAGTATTTCATAATTGTCATAATTATGGCAATCTATAATATTGATTGGGCTGCTGGAATCTGTGAACTTTTTCGCATTTCTATTGGGGTGTTGCATATGAACATTTTTGAGAAAAAATAAATTATATTAAGCCGTATGCTTTTCATCCGATGTTAACAAGAAACCAACACTCAGTATATCAGTTTTATCAAATGTTGACAACATATTTCCACTCGACATCATAAAAACCCGTATGTATCAAATTTCATAAATTTTGTGTATATTTCGTCGAAAATATTCACTTATAATATCCCATGTGCAAAATTTCCGGAAATTAATTTGTGCATTCTCAGAATATTCGGTAAGAGAATTTCACACCGAAGAAAAATAAGTTTAAAATAATTTCAATGTGATGTTATTTTTGACATTTTTCCATGAAAATACGAGACATCACGAAGGAATGCCATAATTTTTTTATAGGATTTTGAGAGTTTGATGTATACGAGTGCAAACGTCAAAAAAACTTTTGGTGTTTTCATGCTTAAATTGTGTATGGTTATAATTTATAATGTTTCGCCACGGAATTGAAAATCCAGTTGTAATTTCTGCACCCACTTTAGTTATACAAAATTTGAAAAAAATTGATTAAATATAGTTTATTACATGTTGTTGAATTAAATTTCATTTACCAAAATTGATAGAAGTATGTGTTTTTACCCAATAATTTTCTTTCGGCAAGTGATTTACAATAAAATTTAAATATCAGTAGTAATATTTGATTCACTCACTTTAGTTCTACAAAATTGTTAAAAGTAGATTAAATATGGTTTATTACATGTTATTGAATTACATTTTATTTACTGAAATTGGTGGAAGTATGTATTTTTAAGTAATAGTTTTCTTTTGACAACTGATTTACAATAAAATTCAAATATCTTTTGATCCACCGACTTTAGTTGTTTTAAATTATTTTAAATAGATTATTTATAGTCTCTTTTATAGTTTTGGATTAAATTTGATTTACTAAAATTGGAGGCATTATATTTGTTCTTAATAAACGATAGTTTCTGTTTTTTAAGCGAATCAAATAATTATAAAATAGTAATATTGCTCAATGGAAATAGGCGGTCATGGCTATAACAGATACCATGGCGAATGTCATTGTTGTACTTTCTCTATATTTTGTACAAAATCAGTCGTCTCAGATTATATTGTAACAATGAGTTGTTTTAAAAATTACGAGGCTTGTTTATGTTGCGACGAATTAAGTCACGTGAAAATGTTCCATTCCAAACGAACACATTTACTGCAGTTAATTGAATATTGTTCACCAGAAATGTTAAATGGAGCAAATCGTAAAGGTTTATTCAAGAAAATCCAAGAAAAGCTGTTGCGAACATCTATAAAATCTAGCAAAATTGGCAAGAATAAATTGAACAAAATGGTTTCAAATTATTACATTTATTTGCTTAAAAACACAAACATTTGGTAAATTTAGAGTCTTCTGTCCTTTACTATTCGCCATTACGATGAAAGGATTTTCAAGAGGAATATCAACATTTAAATGTTGTTATGAAATTGAATAAAATGTAGATTTTAATAATAATTAGAATGAATTTAAATATTTAATTTATTTCTGTGAACGGTTGTTTTGTTATGTATTGTATCTCTTCCAAACTCATTTGTCAAACGTCTGAAAATATCCACTATAATTTTGCTCCTTTACCCTGAAAGAAAAAATATCTGCTGACATTTCTTCGTTGGCATGGCAACAAGTCAAAATAAAAGTATTTCATCGGTCGAATATTGTCGGTGTGAAATTCTCATTGGAATTAAATTTCAAGGTTCATCTTGAACACCTTATATCTTAGGAAATAATCGAATTCATGCCCACAGAAACTCTTCCGTAAGGAATCTCCACCTGAGCTATGGGATGCTTTCAGAAAGATCAATTTTATTATTATTTAAGTATTCATATAAAAAAGATTTCATGAATGGATACAAAGATTATGTAATTATTGTAACAGGAATCATATAATTTGGGAGAATTAATACACAGCCTATGAAAAGTCTTTGATAACATGAAACGTAATATACAAATCGAGAATGACCATTGTTTGCTCCATTACCGACGGTACTGTAGATTGTGAATGTCCGCTTTCAGGCTGATAATATAATAAGACAGACATTATTCTGTAATAACTCACTAGATACAGTGTTGTCAATATCGCGGATGCCTTATCCACTGGAAATTTGCTATCAAATATGCGGTGGATTACTGATCCACTGCTAAATGAGAACGGAGTATACGTCATAAAGTATACGCCACGCGGAGTCGCCACCAGAGGATACGTAAACGTTCGGAACTAAAATATACAAAATATCCAAAAAGTCGACATAAGTCATCCCTGTGAAATTTTGCCAGATGACAGAAGTCGTCAAGGTACATCGTTTAACACGTGATGTGATAGCTCCTCCGTATACGGAGGACCTATGACACCGGATGACCTACCCAATGCAAATTTTCAATGAGAGGAGGACCTACTCACCGTAGGATGTATATATATATATATATATATATATATATATATATATATATATATATATATATGTATATATGTATATATATATGTAGAACCAATATACCAAGAAAACATACAAATATTACAAATGGTTCAAGAATATCAACAAAAGAATATATATATATATATATATATATATATATATATATATATATATATATATATATATGTATATATGTATATATATATGTAGAACTGGATTCTCGGGTATTGATCCGCGTTGTGTGGTTTCGGTCCTCAAAAGGACCAATTTCACGACGTTTCGGCAAAGTCGCATTTGCCATCTTCAGGTGATTCGACCGTAGAATATGGAAAATCTAGGCGAACTGACGCTTACTTGGAGGGACAGGTATTTATATCCCCCGTTATGCTTGACCTTTGGACTTTCGAACTATTTCACGCTTGGTTGATTTCTCCGTGTTTGGCTCCGAGTGACACGTTTGGATGACGTCATTGCGAAGCTGGAATCAGCTGGAAAGTTTCCGTGACCTGTTGCACGTGCACTGAATACCACGTTCTCTCTTGTTTTTGGTTGTATCTTCCGACTTTCTAAAGCGGGTTTCCATGTTGCTGGTAATCTTAGTCCGTCTTCTCGTTTGTTAAGATTATGTGGACGTTTCTCGATCTCTATTGCCTCCCTGGTTATTCTGGTGTAGAAGTGTTCAATGTTGGCTAGAGTCTTTGTGCCGCTAAAGTTGATCATATGGCCCGTACTTCTTACATGTTCAGCTAGTGAAGGCGTGGTTTCGTTTTTCGACACAGCGTTTGCATGTTCAGTCTTTCGCACATCAATGCGTCTGTTGGTCTGTCCGATGTATGTCTTTTCACAATTACAATTACTCTACGATCGAATCACCTGAAGATGGCAAATGCGACTTTGCCGAAACGTCGTGAAATCGGTCCTTTTGAGGACCGAAACCACACAACGCGGATCAATACCCGAGAATCCAGTTCTACACATTACGTCCGCGAGAACCTAAGAAGAAACATAATTAACCTCTACGGGGAGGAGGTTTTCCATCAAACAAGAAGTTTCGAGAAGTTGAGAACAAAGTGATCGAAACTTTTGTGCGACCTTACCTTTCTACGCCGCTGCCGGGACCAGAAGATTATTCCAACCTGTATGAAACTTTCGTATCACACAAAGACAACTAGTACGAAGAACATCTTCAGAAGAACTAGTTTTGCACTGCTTCGAGATGCCATTCACCAAACAAGAAGAATTCTGGATGATACTGACAGCAAGCTACTACGTGTTCACCTCTATCTCAGCCATGAAATCAATCCTTTACTTTGGGAAAGAATTGACCAGCTTGCCGAGTTCAGAGTAGAGAAAAACACTGAAATAACTATAGAGAAACAGAAGAAAAAGTTCAATCATCTGAAAGACACCCAGAAACCTGAGGGAGACAGCACAAACATAGATCCTGTCAAAGTTGTCCATAACATATCCGACCATTCTTTGGATAAGGCCTCCATGGATGTCCTTGCTAAAGGTTTTAACTTCGCTATTGCACCTGCACGCATTCCATTGAAAGACAACATTTGCAACGTGGAATCTGCTATAACTTCGCTGCAGGATAAAAGTGAAGCAGGGATTATTCGCCAAGATGTGTCGCGTATTCTACGAACCTCGAAGCCACCTAAAAGGAACATTTCACACGACGAGTTCCTAGCACTGAAAACTCTTCGAGAGAACGAAAGCATCATCATCCTACCAGCAGATAAAGATAATGCAACCGTTGTCATGAACACAAATGACTACAGAACCAAGATGGCTGCGCTATTGGACGATCCGACTTACAATAAGACTAGGTCTGATCCCACTACATATCTAGAGAAAACAACGAAAGCGAAAATCAAGGCATCTCCTATCGACCCTGAGTTACAGTTACATCTCATTCCAAGAGAAAAATCATCCAGATGTCCGAAACTGTATGATCTCCCAAAAATACACAAGCCAGCAGTAAATTTGAGACCAATAGTAAGCTCTATCGGCTCACCATCACATGCATTAGCAAGATTCCTAGCCAAGAAGTTACAACCGCACGTTGAGACAGCATCATCGTATGTGAGGGATGCGGAACACTTTATCGAACTTCTAGATATGCAAATAGTAGGACCTGACGACATATTAGTAAGCTTCGACGTAGCATCCTTGTTCACACAAGTACCCATAAACAAAGCCCTAGAGATCATCCAACATAGATACAAACCGGAAGGATACATTATTGACTTGGCCAAACACTGTGTAGCCAATACTTACTTTATGTACGAGGGACAACGATATAGGCAAATCGAAGGAGCACCGATGGGATCACCAATCTCACCAGTGATCGCGAATCTTTTCATGGAGGATTTTGAAATTGAAGCTCTCAACACAGCGCAACTAAAACCCAAACTTTGGCTCAGATATGTAGATGATATTTTCGTTATTTGGCCACATGGAGAAGGACAACTAAGAGGGTTTCTCGATCACCTGAATGGAATCCATGATCGGATAAAATTCACAATAGAAGCCGAAGAGAACAACCAATTACCATTTCTAGACGTTTTGGTAACAAACAAAACTGACGGCAGTTTGGGACATACAGTATTCAGAGAAAAGACCCACACAAACCGATATTTGAATAGTAACTCGCATCACCATCCATCCCAGCTACAATCAGTCGTAAATATCCTCATGACAAGGTCAAAACGTCTCGCTGATGCGGAGAAATTCGATGGAGAAATGGAAACCATCCGAGCAGCCCTTAGGATGAATGGCTATTCAAGAAAACAGATTCATAACTCTCAACGCAAAAATGAGAAGGATGTCAACAATGAAGATCAACCAGTGGGAAACGCTTTTCTACCTTACATAAAAGGCACAACTGACAAGATCTGCAAAATACTGAGCCGTCATGATATCAAAACAACCTTCACAACAGATAGGAAAATCAAAAATGTTCTTCGGAATCCAAAAGACAGAATTCCTCTAGAATACCAAGGAGTGTACGAGGTGCCATGTGGTAATAGTGAAAAGACATACATCGGACAGACCAACAGACGCATTGATGTGCGAAAGACTGAACATACGAACGCTGTGTCGAAAAACGAAACCACGTCTTCACTAGCTGAACATGTAAGAAGTACGGGCCATATGATCAACTTTAGCGGCACAAAGACTCTAGCCAACATTGAACACTTCTACACCAGAATAACCAGGGAGGCAATAGAGATCGAGAAACGTCCACATAGTCTTAACAAACGAGATGACGGACTAAGATTACCAGCAACATGGAAACCCGCTTTAGAAAGTCGGAAGATACAACCAAAAACAAGAGAGAACGTGGTATCCAGTGCACGTGCAACAGGTCTCGGAAACTTTCCGGCTGATTCCAGCGTCGCAATGACGTCATCCAAACGTGTCACTCGGAGCCAAACATGGAGAAATAAACCAAGCGTGAAATAGTTCGAAAGTCCAAAGGTCAAGCATAACGGGGGATATAAATACCTGTCCCTCCAAGTAAGCGTCAGTTCGCCTAGGTTTTCCAGACTCTACGGTCGAATCACCTGAAGATGGCAAATGCGACTTTGCCGAAACGTCGTGAAATTGGTCCTTTCGAGGACCGAAACCACACAACGCGGATCAATACCCGAGAATCCAGTTCTACACATTACGTCCGCGAGAACCTAAGAAGAAACATAATTAACCTCTACGGGGAGGATGTTTTCCATCAAACAAGAAGTTTCGAGAAGTTGAGAACAAAGAGATCGAAACTGTTGTGCGACCTTACCTTTCTACGCCGCTGCCGGGACCAGAAGATTATTCCAACCTGTATGAAACTTTCGTATCACACAAAGACAACTAGTACGAAGAACATCTTGAGAAGAACGAGTTTTGCACTGCTTCGAGATGCCATTCACCAGACAAGAAGAATTCTGGATGATACTGACAGCAAGCTACTACGTGTTCACCTCTATCTCAGCAATGAAATCAATCCTTTACTTTGGGAAAGAATTGACCAGCTTGCCGAGTTCAGAGCAGAGAAAAACACTGAAATAACTATAGAGAAACAGAAGAAAAAGTTCAATCATCTGAAAGACACCCAGAAACCTGAGGGAGACAGCACAAACATAGATCCTGTCAAAGTTGTCCATAACTTATCCGACCATTCTTTGAATAAGGCCTCCATGGATGTCCCTGCTAAAGGTTTTAACTTCGCTATTGCACCGGCACGCATTCCATTGGAAGACATCATTTGCAACGTGGAATCTGCTATAACTTCGCTGCAGGATAAAAGTGAAGCAGAGATTATTCGCCAAGATGTGTCGCGTATTCTACGAACCTCGAAGCCACCTAAAAGGAACATTTCACACGACGAGTTCCTAGCACTGAAAACTCTTCGAGAGAACGAAAGCATCATCATCCTACCAGCAGATTAAGGAAATGCAACCGTTGTCATGAACACAAATGACTACAGAACCAAGATGGCTGCGCTATTGGACGATCCGACTTACAAGAAGATTAGGTCTGATCCCACTACATATCTAGAGAAAACAACGAAAGCGAAAATCAAGGCATCTCCTATCGACCCTGAGTTACAGTTACATCTCATTCCAAGAGAAAAATCATCCAGATGTCCGAAACTGTATGGTCTCCCAAAAAAACACAAGCCAGCAATACCTCTGAGACCAACAGTAAGCTCTATCGGCTCACCATCACATGCATTAGAAAGATTCCTAGCCAAGAAGTTACAACCGCACGTTGAGACAGCATCATCGTATGCGAGGAATGCGGAACACTTTATCGAACTTCTAGATATGCAAATAGTAGAACCTGACGACATATTAGTAAGCTTCGACGTAGCATCCTTGTTCACACAAGTACCCATAAACGAAGCCCTAGAGATCATCCAACATAAATACAAACCGGAAGGATACATTATTGACTTGGCCAAACACTGTGTAGCCAATACTTACTTTATGTACGAGGGACAACGATATAGGCAAATCGAAGGACCATCGATGGGATCACCAATCTCACCAGTGATCGCAAATCTTTTCATGGAGGATTTTGAAATTAAAGCTCTTAACACAGCGCAACTAAAACCCAAACTTTGGCTCAGATATGTAGATGATATTTTCGTTATTTGGATACATGGAGAAGGACAACTAAGAGGGTTTTTCGATCACCTGAATGGAATACATGATCGGATAAAATTCACAATAGAAGCCGAAGAGAACAACCAATCACCATTTCTAGACGTTTTGGTAACAAAGAAAACTGACGGCAGTTTGGGACATACAGTATTCAGGAAAAAGACTCACACAAACCGATATTTGAATAGTATCTCGTATCACCATCCATCCCAGCTACAATCAGTCGTAAATACCCTCATGACAAGGTCAAAACGTCTCGCTGATGCGGAGAACTTCGATGGAGAAATGGAAACCATCCGAGCAGCCCTTAGGATGAATGGCTATTCAAGGAAACAGATTCATAACTCTCAACGCAAGAATGAGAAGGATGTCAACAATGAAGATCAACCAGTGGGAAACGCTTTTCTACCTCACATAAAAGGCACAACTGACAAAATCTGCAAAATACTGAGCCGTCATGATATCAAAACAACCTTCACAACAGATAGGAAAATCAAAAATGTTCTTCGGAATCCAAAAGACAGAATTCCTCTAGAATGCCAAGGAGTGTACGAGGTGCCATGTGGTAATTGTGAAAAGACATACATCGGACAGACCAACAGACGCATTGATGTGCGAAAGACTGAACATGCAAAAGCTGTGTCGAAAAACGAAACCACGTCTTCACTAGCTGAACATGTAAGAAGTACGGGCCATAAGATCAACTTTAGCGGCACAAAGACTCTAGCCAACATTGAACACCTCTACACCAGAATAACCAGGGAGGCAAAATAGAGATCGAGAAACGTCCCTATAGTCTTAACAAACGAGATGACGGACTATGATTACCAGCAACATGGAAACCCGCTTTAGAAAGTCGGAAGATACAACCAAAAACAAGAGAGAACGTGGTATACAGTGCACGTGCAACAGGTCACGGAAACTTTCCGGCTGATTCCAGCGTCGCAATGACGTCATCCAAACGTGTCACTCGGAGCCAAACACGGAGAAATCAACCAAGCGTGAAATAGTTCGAAAGTCCAGAGGTCAAGCATAACGGGGGATATAAATACCTGTCCCTCCAAGTAAGCGTCAGTTCGCCTAGATTTTCCAGACTCTACGGTCGAATCACCTGAAGATGGCAAATGCGATATTGCCGAAACGTCGTGAAATTGGTCCTTTTGAGGACCGAAACGACACAACGCGGATCAATACCCGAGCATCCAGTTCTACACATTACGTCCGCGAGAACCTAAGAAGAAATATATATATATATATATATATATATATATATATATATATATATATATATATATATATATATATATATATATATATATATATATATATATATATATATATATATATATATATATATATATATATATATATATATATATATATATATATATTTACATCCCACTATACATAAGTCATCCTTCATATGGTGCAGCAATAAGTCATCTCCAGGAAGGACTGGAAATATATAAGTTTTCTTCGCGTATATTGGATTACTTTCCAATGTATTCGGATGCATCCGATTCTTATTGAAGTAGTCAAATACTCCTGTATTCGAATAATCATTCGATTCTCGACAGTATTCTAATTCGGAATATTCGATTCTATTCATTCGAATAAACATTCGATTCTGCCCTAACTACTCAGATTTTAATAATTATGCTACGCATGTTGTTAGAACATTAAAAATATTGTGTTTCCTTTTTCCGGAACTGAATTTAATTTTGATCTATACGGATTGTTAAGTAAGATTAGTAAAAGATCTCGAACAGTTGAGTTAGTTATATCGAGTCGTTTGAAAGTTACGATCATTATGTATCATAATAACGAAAGTCGATAGACTCATCACTTATGGTTGACTTATAACCACTTTTATCCACATCAGTTAATCTCATCACACTTATGACCCTACGACCCTATGAATTATCCTGTATTAGTGTCTAGGTTCATATTATCGGTCAGAATTTGACAATAAAATTATCTTTACAAAACTACTAATATTTTCTGTTTAGTTTCGATACCTATGTACAACAACAACTTCCAGGAAGAATTCTTTTCTATCATCTTGAAAGTAAAAATCCAATTCAAGACATTTCTTGATTACGTTTTTCAATTCAACTCAAAATAATGGTGGTTTACGTTTCGTCATTAATCTATTGAAAAAACACTGTATAGAAGAAGAGGAAATTAATGGAGATTCTTGATTTCCAGATGCATTCCGCGTCACGATAGCATGAATTGATGCCGACGTTTTGCCAACCATTGCAGGTGGCATCTTCAGGGTTGGTGTGAGGCTTGAACTGAAAATAATTATACTTGTTTCTGTGGCCGTATTCATCGTAGGGAAATTCTGCTTCTGTTCCGGTGATTAATTCCGTTCTGGCAATTGCCATTGCCGTTGCGTGATCATGTGCGAAGTGGAATTTTTGAGGATGGGTTTCCAAATGTTGAGAAAGTAATATCCTGAGTCACATTTTGGATTATTTGGATGTTTTAGCATTTCTATAGCTTCAAGGATTTTTCGCTGATAGAAGTGTGGGGCTCTGGCTAGGATTCTTGTGTTTTCGAAAAATTTTGTTCACTACTGTCTAACTTGGGTTCCGTAAGAAAAACCAATTCTTATCCCCCATTGTTCAAGATGTTTATATGATTTGCCTAGAACACATAAGCCCCCTTAGACCAATTGTCAGCACTATCGGATCCCCTACTTATGAACTCTTGATATCTGTCATATATTCTCAAACCTCTTGTAGGTAATTCCAACAGTTTTATCCTAATTCCTCTCATTTCGTTGAAAAATTCCAAACGCTAAAGAATGATACCGACTATTTGCTCGTCACTTTCCACGTCGAGTCACTCTTACCAATGTTCCCATTCCAGACACACTTTTCATAATTTCTCAACTGTTACCTGCAAAAACATTTCAATGAACTTACTACCGTTAATTGATTTTTGTCTATCTTCCACATATCTTCTGTAGGATGGCAAGTTTTACGAGCAGTCCTCGGGAGCTGTCATGGGTTCCCCATTTTCTCCGTTGATAGCTTATATTTTTATGGAAACTTTTGAGCAAGATGCTATTGACTCATCTGTTCTCAAGACAAAATGATAGTTTGAATATGTCCCTGTTCTTGCGGTAAAGTCTACATTGGTGAAATAGGTCGTACAGTGTGGAAGAACATGAGCGCTGTACAAGGCTTCGTGATACCAGTAGATCTGCACTTGCGGAACACAAATTTGACCCTTATCATCAGATCCTTTTCGAACATACTAAAATCCTAGCCCGAGTCACACACTTCCATCAGCGAAAAACCCTCGAAGCTATTGCAATCCTAAAACATCCAAATAATCTGAACCGTGACTCTGGATATTACCTTCCCAACATTTTGAAACCCATCTTCGAAAACTTCACTTCGCACATGATCACACAACGTCAGGGTCAGGTACCAGAACGGAGCTTACCACCGAAATGAAGGCAGTGAACTGTGTAGCGTGAAGGATTTCCCATAAAATAAATACGGCTACAGGAACCAGTAGAATCAGTTTCAGTTCAGGCCTCAAGCCTTCCGTGAAGATGTCACCTGTAATGGTTGACGAACCGTTGGCGCCAAGTCTTGCTATTGTGACGCGGAATTTATCCGGAAGCCAAGATTTTTCAAGATTAACTATCTGCGGGAGTCTACTATTCAGGAGGAAATTAATGTCACTTTCGTTAGTTTCAGATTAACATTTATGAAAAATACGTTCATCACAGTTACAGCAACACAAGTAGGTGTTGCGTTATAAATATAAAATATGAATAATTCGTGGATTAATAATAATTTCGAAACTACTTGAAAAACATAGTCATTCCGTGAAAAATATTATTTTCTTACCCAATTTTGAGCTACTGTTTACTACACACCTACATGCTTTTGACCACAATCACTAGAAACTAATTTGATTCGATTTGAAATACTCGTAAACTAGACATTTTACAGCAGTAGAGTAAATACTTTTCTTGTGCTCAATCAAAAAAAAATTGTATTGTTCCAACAGTAATATATAGTGTAGTGTTAACTGATATTGTGAAAATATATCAGACATTCAAGATTCATTAAAAGAATCGTCAAATTTGTGACCATTTGTGTTTCATTTTTTGGCCGTAGAATGTTTATTCAATTCCTGAACTCTGTACCTTAACGTGTGAAAATATAACCTCAAATGAAGAATTATTTAGAACTATAGTAAAATATAATTACATTCAATACATAAAAGGAGTCTACACATAAGCTCATGAGTTTGTTAAGTTGTATAGGTAGTTTCAATACATATCTTATCTACACAAGATACCTCGTGAATCACCGACCCACGACCATGTAAAACATAGATGCTCTTTGAATGAACCCCGTAAATACGTAAAATGTAACAACACTGTTGGGCTACGGATATACTGTAATTCGTATAATTCGTATATACGAGAGGACCTAAAGCTGCGATTTGCATGATGAAATATTCGTTCGGATGATTCAAGGATCGTGATTTAGTTGGAGTACCTGAAGATATGAACTTATCTGAAAATCAAAATTAAAAGTTCATCATTTTTGACCAGATTCGACATCTACATTGGAAAGTAATCCAATATACGCGAAGAAAACTTATATATTTCCAGTCCTTCCTGGAGATGACTTATTGCTGCACCATATGAAGGATGACTTATGTATAGTGGGATGTAAATATATATATATATATATATATATATATATATATATATATATATATATATATATATATATATATATATATATATATATATATATTTACATCCCACTATACATAAGTCATCCTTCATATGGTGCAGCAATAAGTCATCTCCAGGAAGGACTGGAAATATATAAGTTTTCTTCGCGTATATTGGATTACTTTCCAATGTAGATGTCGAATCTGGTCAAAAATGATGAACTTTTAATTTTGATTTTCAGATAAGTTCATATCTTCAGGTACTCCAACTAAATCACGATCCTTGAATCATCCGAACGAATATTTCATCATGCAAATCGCAGCTTTAGGTCCTCTCGTATATACGAATTATACGAATTACAGTATATCCGTAGCCCAACAGTGTTGTTACATTTTACGTATTTACGGGGTTCATTCAAAGAGCATCTATGTTTTACATGGTCGTGGGTCGGTGATTCACGAGGTATCTTGTGTAGATAAGATATGTATTGAAACTACCTATACAACTTAACAAACTCATGAGCTTATGTGTAGACTCCTTTTATGTATTGAATGTAATTATATTTCACTATAGTTCTAAATAATTCTTCATTTGAGGTTATATTTTCACACGTTAAGGTACAGAGTTCAGGAATTGAATAAACATTCTACGGCCAAAAAATGAAACACAAATGGTCACAAATTTGACGATTCTTTTAATGAATCTTGAATGTCTGATATATTTTCACAATATCAGTTAACACTACACTATATATTACTGTTGGAACAATACAATTTTTTTTTGATTGAGCACAAGAAAAGTATTTACTCTACTGCTGTAAAATGTCTAGTTTACGAGTATTTCAAATCGAATCAAATTAGTTTCTAGTGATTGTGGTCAAAAGCATGTAGGTGTGTAGTAAACAGTAGCTCAAAATTGGGTAAGAAAATAATATTTTTCACGGAATGACTATGTTTTTCAAGTAGTTTCGAAATTATTATTAATCCACGAATTATTCATATTTTATATTTATAACGCAACACCTACTTGTGTTGCTGTAACTGTGATGAACGTATTTTTCATAAATGTTAATCTGAAACTAACGAAAGTGACATTAATTTCCTCCTGAATAGTAGACTCCCGCAGAAAGTTAATCTTGAAAAATCTTGGCTTCCGGATAAATTCCGCGTCACAATAGCAAGACTTGGCGCCAACGGTTCGTCAACCATTACAGGTGACATCTTCACGGAAGGCTTGAGGCCTGAACTGAAACTGATTCTACTGGTTCCTGTAGCCGTATTTATTTTATGGGAAATCCTTCACGCTACACAGTTCACTGCCTTCATTTCGGTGGTAAGCTCCGTTCTGGTACCTGACCCTGACGTTGTGTGATCATGTGCGAAGTGAAGTTTTCGAAGATGGGTTTCAAAATGTTGGGAAGGTAATATCCAGAGTCACGGTTCAGATTATTTGGATGTTTTAGGATTGCAATAGCTTCGAGGGTTTTTCGCTGATGGAAGTGTGTGACTCGGGCTAGGATTTTAGTATGTTCGAAAAGGATCTGATGATAAGGGTCAAATTTGTGTTCCGCAAGTGCAGATCTACTGGTATCACGAAGCCTTGTACAGCGCTCATGTTCTTCCACACTGTACGACCTATTTCACCAATGTAGACTTTACCGCAAGAACAGGGACATATTCAAACTATCATTTTGTCTTGAGAACAGATGAGTCAATAGCATCTTGCTCAAAAGTTTCCATAAAAATATAAGCTATCAACGGAGAAAATGGGGAACCCATGACAGCTCCCGAGGACTGCTCGTAAAACTTGCCATCCTACAGAAGATATGTGGAAGATAGACAAAAATCAATTAACGGTAGTAAGTTCATTGAAATGTTTTTGCAGGTAACAGTTGAGAAATTATGAAAAGTGTGTCTGGAATGGGAACATTGGTAAGAGTGACTCGACGTGGAAAGTGACGAGCAAATAGTCGGTATCATTCTTTAGCGTTTGGAATTTTTCAACGAAATGAGAGGAATTAGGATAAAACTGTTGGAATTACCTACAAGAGGTTTGAGAATATATGACAGATATCAAGAGTTCATAAGTAGGGGATCCGATAGTGCTGACAATTGGTCTAAGGGGGCTTATGTGTTCTAGGCAAATCATATAAACATCTTGAACAATGGGGGATAAGAATTGGTTTTTCTTACGGAACCCAAGTTAGACAGTAGTGAACAAAATTTTTCGAAAACACAAGAATCCTAGCCAGAGCCCCACACTTCTATCAGCGAAAAATCCTTGAAGCTATAGAAATGCTAAAACATCCAAATAATCCAAAATGTGACTCAGGATATTACTTTCTCAACATTTGGAAACCCATCCTCAAAAATTCCACTTCGCACATGATCACGCAACGGCAATGGCAATTGCCAGAACGGAATTAATCACCGGAACAAAAGCAGAATTTCCCTACGATGAATACGGCCACAGAAACAAGTATAATTATTTTCAGTTCAAGCCTCACACCAGCCCTGAAGATGCCACCTGCAATGGTTGGCAAAACGTCGGCATCAATTCATGCTATCGTGACGCGGAATGCATCTGGAAATCAAGAATCTCCATTAATGTCCTCTTCTTCTATACAGTGTTTTTTCAATAGATTAATGACGAAACGTAAACCACCATTATTTTGAGTTGAATTGAAAAACGTAATCAAGAAATGTCTTGAATTGGATTTTTACTTTCAAGATGATAGAAAAGAATTCTTCCTGGAAGTTGTTGTTGTACATAGGTATCGAAACTAAACAGAAAATATTAGTAGTTTTGTAAAGATAATTTTATTGTCAAATTCTGACCGATAATATGAACCTAGACACTAATACAGGATAATTCATAGGGTCGTAGGGTCATAAGTGTGATGAGATTAACTGATGTGGATAAAAGTGGTTTTAAGTCAACCATAAGTGATGAGTCTATCGACTTTCGTTATTATGATACATAATGATCGTAACTTTCAAACGACTCGATATAACTAACTCAACTGTTCGAGATCTTTTACTAATCTTACTTAACAATCCGTATAGATCAAAATTAAATTCAGTTCCGGAAAAAGGAAACACAATATTTTTAATGTTCTAACAACATGCGTAGCATAATTATTAAAATCTGAGTAGTTAGGGCAGAATCGAATGTTTATTCGAATGAATAGAATCGAATATTCCGAATTAGAATACTGTCGAGAATCGAATGATTATTCGAATACAGGAGTATTTGACTACTTCAATAAGAATCGGATGCATCCGAATACTTCCATAATTTGTATTCGAATAGTTCTATCACCACTACCAAGTACAGGTGCCAGAACGGAGTTAACCACCGGTAAAAGGCAGTAAAATTTGTAGCGTGAAGGATTTTTTTCCTACAATAAATACCGCTACAGAAGCCAGTAGAATCAGTTGCAATTCAAGCGTCAAGTCGGCCCTGAAGATGTCACCAGTAATGTTTGGTGAAACGTCGGCATCAAGTCCTGATATTGTGACGCGGAAATCATCCGGAAGCCAAGATTTTTCGGAATTCGCAGTCAGAATGTATTTTATGTTGATATAAATTATACGTACCTACTTTGTGATAATAATAACCATTAACAAACAAAATCTCAAATATATGACGTGTATGTTTCACTTATTTTCAATGTTCTCTTCTGGTGTCATTGAAAAAAAATCCTTTCTAATCTATAAATACTGAACTTGCTTCTGTATATAGAAAACACCGACATAGTTCATTAATTTTTATTGATGAAATTATTCCAATTACATATATGTTATAATATTATTAACAGGGAATTGTGGTGAAAGTCGTTTGAAACAATGTACAATAACAATCGAAATATCGAAACCTAATCAATAAGTTGAACTACCTAGTATTTGAACATCTTTGTTTATGGAATTAGAATTTTGCAATCAAATAGGTTGAAATTCAGAATGGTCGATTTGATTTGAACACGAGACTTTTCGAACACTAGACTGATTCTACCAACTGAGCTACAGGGATGACCTGATCTTTCTTCTATATGAGCGATCGTTTTTGCCCAAGATACCACATCTTCACTGTGTTAGGGGTTTTTCAATTATAAATTGAAATGAAAACTTTTAAGTAAGTATTTCAGAAATAGCAGGAATGTTGGTTAGTCATTGAAGGAATTAATTCTTGGAGCAGAATTTACCTCTACTCATGCAATAATAAAACGCATATCAATTAGTTGAAGAAATCAAGCTTTTGAGATTAGAAATTTCAATACTGAACGCCATCTATTTTTTTAAATCGATAGCTGAATGTATACCAGTACAACTTTTTCAATGATTTGTGCAACTTTTTGATAATATTTAAAAAACTGTTACGAAAGGTTTTATAATAGCTTTTTATCGAATAATATTTTAAATATGATTTAAAAATTTGTACACCTAAATTATTTTTTTTTGCTACATTTTTCGGTCTTGAGTATTTCATAATTGTCATAATCATCACAATCAATCTATAATATTGATTGGGCTGCTGGAATCTGTGAACTTTTTCGCATTTCTATTGGGGTGTTGCATATGAACATTTTCGAGAAAAAATAAATTATATCAAGCCGTATGCTTTTCATCCGATGTTAACAAGAAACCAACACTCAGTATATCACTTTTATCAAATGTTGACAACATATTTCCTCTCGACACCATGAAAACCCGTATGTATATCAAATTTCATAAATTTTGTGTATATTTTGTCGAAAATATTCACTTATAATATCTCATGTGCAAAATTTCCGGAAATTAATTTGTGCACTCAGAACATTCGGTAAGAGAATTTCACACCGAAGAAAAATTAGTTTAAAATAATTTCAATGTGATGTTATTTGACATTTTTTCATGGAAATATGAGACATTACGAAGGAATGCCATAATTTTTTTATGGGATTTTGAGAGTTTGATGTATACGAGTCCAAACGTCAAAAAAAATTTTGGTGTTTTCATGCTTAAATTGTGTATGGTTATTATTTATAATGTTTCGCCACGGAATTGAAAATCCAGTTGTAATTTCTGATTCACCCACTTTAGTTGTACAAAATTTGGAAAAAGTGGATTAAATATAGTTTATTACATGTTGTTGAATTAAATTTCATTTACCAAAATTGATGGAAGTATGTGTTTTTACCCAATAATTTTCTTTCGGCAACTGATTTACAATAAAATTTAAATATCAATAGTAATTTTTGATCCACCCACTTTAGGTCTACAAAATTGTTAAAAGTAGATTAAATATTGTTGAATTACATTTTATTCACTGAAAGTGGTGGAAGTATGTGTTCTTAAATAATGGTTTACTTTCGGCATCTAATTTATAATAAAATTCAAATATCAGTAGTAATTTTTGATTCACTCACTTTAGTTGTACAAAATTGTGAAAAGTGGATTAAATATGGTTTATTACATGTTATACGGATATACTGTAATTCGTATAATTCGTATATTCAAGAGGACCTAAAGCTACGATTTGCATGATGAAATATTCGTTCGGATGATTCAAGGATCGTGATTTAGTTGAAGTACCTAAAGATAAGAACTTATCTGAAAATCGAAATTAAAAGTTTATCTTTTTTGACCAGATTCGACATCTACATTGGAAAGTAATTCAATATACGCGAAGAAAACTTATATATTTCCAGGCCTTCCTGGAGATGACTTATTGATGCACCATATGAAGGATGACTTATGTATAGTGGGATGTAAATATATATATACATATATATATATATATATATATATATATATATATATATATATATATATATATATATATATATATATATATATATATAAACAAGTTTTAAAGTTTCTTTGCCTAATTGGCCACTATCGTGTATGTAACTTAAGAGATATAGAATTAAATTTTCTGAATTATGAAGATAACTTAGATAATTTAATTATTAATTAATTTAATTTCAATCGGGACCGAAGTGGTGTAATTGGTAAAACACCCTGGACTAGAAATCCAGAAATGTGGGTTCGAATCCCGCCTATGGTTCAATCTTTTACGTTTATTCATCTTTATAATCCTATGTTAAATTATCTAAGTTATCTTCATAATTCAGAAAATTTAATTCTATATCTCTTAAGTTATATATATATATATGTATATATATATACATACATATATACTGGATGCAGTAGTGCATTCCATTATAACTGGTTCCCCATCATCATGTCAACAATGTGGTTATCATTTTCTGTTGAACTATATAATGAACAACCCACACCCTTTGATTTGTTAATCTCACTATAGTCATTAAATTACTATCCACATATATCTATGTCGAACATAGACGCAACATCGATATCGATTTGAAAGAAATGAATATTATTAGTACGGCACAAATAGAACTAGAGGCGCTGAATAATATACGGTTCGTATATTTATCTTTTATATCACTGTGAATCCTGCATCTATAGATTTGGCAATGTTGTAAATCGAATATCATGAGGTTCCTACGACGTCAGTTGAGACAGTATGAATGCCAAGAGTTGATATTTCTTTTATGCAACGGTGGCATGAAAGATATACCGGCTCTCCGCACTTATACTATCTCAACTTCTTCCTTATAAAAACTAACGAAATAACAATATTTTTAGAATAATCACATAATGAATGTTTCAATGGTGGAAGCCATTACTCTATGATAATCTAGCATATTGATATCAAAAAATTAAACAATTTCACTTTGTTTCTTATCACATATATTACAGAAACAAATACTAATGTATGAAAATATGAAAAATCTTGGCTATCTATGGTACAATATAACACACAGGTAACAAGTGGGGTTCCGGTTGGGGGAATATATTGCTACAATGTAGAATAGTATAATTGGAATTGGACAATGAGGTACAGCTAATATTGTGATAAGGAAATTTTAATGCGGAGGTATACTAGGAAACCACAAAAGGACGTTATCAAGACCTCAAACAGGATTCAGTAGTACACGTCTAGTTGATCGTTCAAAATTTTTGGAAATTTCTATTGATACTGGTATGTTCAATTCAAAACTTTTACTCTGGTTAGGTAAAATTTTAATTTCATCTAAATTTGAAAAAGTGTGCCCTGTTTCTAAAATATGCTTAGAGAAAGATGAATCCGTTTTATTAAGTTCAAAAGATCGAAAATGTTCATTATATCTAATTTCTATGTTACGACTAGATCTACCGATGTAAAAGTTATCACTTACTGAACTAGTTAATTTGTATACTCCAGGGTTATTAAACTCATTTGTTTTATCTTCAGCATTAAACAAAAAATTGGACAACTTATTTTGAAGTTAGAAGCTCACTTTTAGATTATGTTTCGATAAAATGGTAAAATGTCTGCATTTCTTTCACTTACGATACCAAAATATGTGAGGTGAACTTGTTTTGATGAAGAATCAGTATTCTTTGTGAAAGGATAGATATTTGAGTGAGTCAATTTATTCTTCTTTCTGATGTCTCCTGAAAACCTCAATGAAGAATTGGATATAATCAAGGTTATGGTTTTCAACCTCAAATTATAACCAAATTAATTGACAAAAAAAAACAGAAATTAACTTACTCAATCATCAAAACACGTTTAGTGAATCTGGAGTAAATAAATTAACCGGTTCAGAGTGTGATAACTTTTACATCGGTAGACCCAGTCGTAACATAGAAATTAGATATAAGGAACATTTTCGATCTTCAAGAGTTGATAACATAGATTCATTTTTCTGTGACAATATTTTAGGAACAGGGCACATTTTTTCAAATTTAGATGAAGTTTGAATTTTACATAACTAGAGTAGAGGCTTTCAATTGAACACACTAGAATCAATAGAAATATATGCTAAAAATAATGAGAATGAAATGTTAAATGATCAACTGGACGTGTAACACAGCATTCTATTTGATGGTTTGATAACGCACAATTTCCCTAGATCCTCTTGTGCCCTCCAGGTACACCTCCACATCAGAATTTCCTTGTCACAATAAGATCTATCCTGGAGATGATTCACATAAAACGGGATTCCAATTCTGTGAATCATAGGAATGATATTCAGGGATTGAGTCAGATTTATACTAACTTGATTAATTAAAACTCTTGCAAATTCCTACATGCGTCTTTATAATGTTAAAATTATATTTTAGGAAGAACGCTTAAAGTAAATTCCAATGCAGGTCTAAAACCTTTTCAAGTACGTCATAAATCTACATCTGGTTCGAGTAAATATCAACAAATAGCTTCGAACTTCAGTTGCTTTGAGACCATAGCAATATGCGTTTGTAAATTATGAGAATTTGACTGAACAGTGGATTCTTGTTACAAAAAAATTATACTTTAATATTAACGATACTATTTTCGATTATTCGTGGTTGTGTTCGTTTCGACGGCGTGGGCTTTTTGATTGAAAATTGTGCGATATGGACGCTTGTGCTAATTAGTTTAATCAACCCCTTTTTACATAATAGGTCTTCTGATGAAGGTCGTGAGACCGAAACGTACGTAAAGACGAAAATTTAAAACGGAGTGTTATTGTGACTTATTTCCCGAGAATTTTTATATATAATTCATACTGGGTCAAGAATCTTTATATTATTGACTCTACCTCATTATCCAATTTCAATTATACTATTCGTACCATATGGTTCCAACTTAGTGAGACATATTGTATATAAAATTCTAGGGAAATAGGTCACACTAACACATTTGCTTATTATTTTCGTCTTTACGTACGTTTCGGTCTCACGACCATCATGACACCGAAACTTACGTTGGGGCGAAAATAATAAGCATATGTGTTAGTGTGACCTATTTCCCGAGAATTTCATATACAATATGTCTCACTAAGTTGGAACCATATGGGAAACTTTTTTATTATTAATTTTAGGAAAAGAAGTTCAAATATGCAATTAAATTCATTTACATTTTAAAAAAATATTTTTTCTTTTTTGTCTACAATATCAATGCAAATTTAACTGTAGTTACATGTAATCTAGGATGCACTGACATACAAATGTTTTGTTGATGGCAAGAAATGTTCGACAGTGAGTTTCAAAACGCGTTAGAATTTAGGACACATAAAAATGGTAGAGTTAACAACTTGTGTAGAGAAAATAGAAATTGTTTCGATTGTGGGAAGAAATTATGAAACACATAGAGAAGCAGCTATTATTTTCAATGATAAACAATAAAAATATTAATCATTCAACTTTTAATTTAAGAATACTGGAAGTATTAAAAATAATTTCAATGGAAAATGCCAAAAGCTGGTTGCCGATGAGAATAAGCAGTTCGAAGTGATGCTATCACTGTGGTAGAGAACTGTCATTACGCAAAAGGAAATCGTTGATGGAACAAAATGTAAGTGAAGATACAGTGGCGAAAATTTTAAAACTAAATAAATATGAACTATTCAAACCAAAAATCATTCACACATTGAAAGAAAGGGATTATGATAGGCGCTTCGATTTTTGCTGTCTCATCCAAGGAGAGTTAGAAGATGACCCTTTCTTTATAAGGCATATATTTTTTTCCGATGATGCATAATTTTCATGAAATGAAACTGTCTCGTCATAACATTATCTCTGGTGTACTCAAAATAATCCAAATTTTACAATAAAATCTCATGACCAATATTCATTTAAGACGAACGTGTGGTGTGGCATTTATAGGAATAAGCTATGAATGCCGAACGTTATTTAAGAACTCACATCTATGACTTCATGGACGAACTACCCTTACAAGAACGTCAATTGGTTTCAATAAGAGGGTGCAACATACCACGGTACATTGAATGTTAGGGAATATCTTGAACTTATGTTCCATGGAAAAGTTATTCACAGATATTCTGATCTTTTTGAAGTGCTAGATCCCCTGACTCAACCCCCCTTGAATTCTTCTCATGAAGTTACTTGATGGAAGAAGTTTACAGGAAAGAGTCGTTTCAAGATGTTAACTATTTGGAGAGATTAATTTTAGGAACATGCCTATAAATTTCTCCACAAATGCTGAGGAATGTATTACGTGAATTTACTACCATAATGATTGGATGTATTGAACGAAAGGATAGATATGTCGAGGGATTAGTGGAATGAGTGAAAAATTAATTTCTATTTATTTCTAGTATTAGATATCATGTGTTCCATAGTCACAAGAGATAAATGTTCATTCAAAATAAAAAGATAAGTGACAAATAACAAAACCCAAATTTTCAATGTAAATTGATGTAATTGCATATTTGAACGTAGCTTTTAGTTCTGATCAACTTTTGTTCATACAAATTTTCGATATTGTCAAATATAAAGGTACTTTACTCTTGAGTAAAATTCATATTTTTTGACGACTGAAAAAATGTAATATCTGATGACATTATTTTAGATTTTAGAACATGCAGAACTCTTTACGAAGAATTACTATTTTCCTAAAATTAATGATATTAAAGATTTCGAATATGGTTCCAACTTAGTGAGATAAATTGTATAATTCATACCTGGTTCAAGAATCATTATTAGTTCCTACAATCATATACCTACATCATTTGTTCAATAAACTATGGAACAATTTGGATAAACTTCAATGTAACAAAGAGTATAATGAAACGTCTTCCATTATGAGTTTCTGAATCATATCCAATATGTTTTCTTTTCCTACAATCATAATACCTACATACCACCATTAGCGCAGTCTGAGAAGGTAGCTGGATGGAAGTTATATCGTATATCTGATATACGATTTGGTGTGCTTTATCAAATGAGTACAACAAATTAGTGTTCTGTAGAAATGGACAATAATAAATTCAGAAATATTGTTTGTTGAGAAATTTCTTTCAATTGCTGATGAACTAATACGTTTGCCTAACATTCCGAGTCGCTATTGTGGGTCTACCGGGCCGCGGCATCGGCGGATACTCAAGTCAAAGAGAAACAACGAGTACGCCGGCGTAGCTATGATACAGCACGCGTGCGTATTAACCAGGCGAGCAAAATGCAAACGTTAGGGAACAGTTGAAAACGTATTTATTGACTACTTATTTGTTGGTGGAGACGTGAATCACACGCATTCGCAAACGTTTGCTAGCGTTCTGACCGATTTGTACTAGTGATGGGATAATTCGAATTGAAAATAACCTGTAATCCGATTATTAGAATAACCTTCAGGATCCGATTATTACATGGAATAATTCGAATTAAAAATAATCGGTTCTAGTTACTACTCGTAATTCGTTGTTCAGAATTCAGACATTCAGAATTCACGAGTCGGATCAGGTTTCAGGTTATAATCGGTACCTAAATCGGTTTGTTTGGATGAATGATGAATTATGAACTGACAGTTTCACTAGTCTCAGCGCATGGCCTATGCTTTGCAATTTTATTTATGACATGATGGCATACCTACACCTAGTGTTAACTGGCAAGGTCCGGATTAAGATGTTTTGATAAACTAAATTTGAAAAACTTAGAAGAGAACAATTTCACAAGCTAAAGGTTTTAGTGAAAACAATTCAATTGAAGGAAATGAAATTAAATTGTTAAACGAACAATTCGTAATTCGCTCGCCGATTCTTAATTCGTATTAACAGAATACTTCGAATTAAAAATAATTCGAATTATCATCCGATTATTCAAATAATCGAATCGCTTTAATCCGATTATTGAAATAATCCGATTATGCCCATCACTAATTTGTACATCAAAGGAATGTATATCAAACAATGTTTGTGCTCGTTCGATGTTCTATGCATTTTCTGTGGAGACTGGAGATATACAAGCGATTGTGCATACGAGAATCGTTCGAATACATCTTTGGAAATCATAGAATAATAATTCGGAGTGGTTGAAGCTATTGCCAATCTAACTTCCCTAGGACTACAATTTCGATAATTTGCATCTCGTGCAGGTATCCCTGAACTTGATATTAGATATCATGTGTTCCATAGTCACAAGAGATAAATGTACTTTACTCTTGAGTAAAATTCATATTTTTTGACGACTGAAAAGATGTAATATCTGATGACATTATTTAAGAATTTAGAACATGCTGAACTTTTTACGAAGAATAATTATTTTCCTAAAATTAATGATATGAAAGTTTTCGAATATGGTTCCAACATAGTGAAATAAATTGTATAATTCATACCTGGTTCAAGAATCATCATTAGTTCCTACAATCATCCTACAATCATATACCTACATGATTTGTTCAATAAACTATGGAACAATTTGGATAAACTTCAATGTAACAATGAGTATAATTAAACGTCTTCCATTATGGGTTTCTGAATCATTTCCAATATATTTTCTTTTCCTACAATCATAATACCAACATACCTCCATTAGCGCAGTCTGAGAAGGTAGCTGGATGAAAGTGATATGCTTTACTATTCTGATATACGATTTCGTGTGCTTTATCAAATGAGTACGACAAATTAGTGTTCTGTAGAAATGGACAATAATACAGCACGCGTGCGTATTAACCAGGCGCGCAAAATGCAAACGTTAGAGAACAGTTGAAAACGTATTTATTTAATAAAAAAATCGATGGTGGAAGCCGTTACTTTATGGTAATTTATCATTTTGATTATATGAAAGAATAACTACTTTGTTTTTATACCACTTTTATCAATAATAACGTGGAAACGTAACTATAGTTTCAACACCGAAGTGCCATTATCAAACAATTAGAAAATTATGGAGAAATCAATGAAACGGTTCAAGTATAAATAGGGTAGAGTAAAGTAGGGTTGAGATTAAGGGGTCAATGGAAATTCCAAAAGCAGGTAGATCCTAGGAAAGTACAGTATTACATAATAAACATAGCAACAATTTGTGAATTAGTGAGATTATAATTTAATATTCTAAGAATTATTTTAAGAGCGGTTTGAAAGACACATGAAAAGATCACTTCGATATAGGTCTAACTGATCATTGAGGATATTTTTATCAGAGTTTTTGACACCTTTATAAATCTCTATTGATTCTAATATATTCAATTTAAAACCTCTGGTTTGGTTATGTAGAATGCTTAGACTATCTAAATTAGGGAAATTATGACCAGTTTGTAAAAAATGATTAGCAAAGGTTGAATCAGTTTTGTTGAGTCTAAACGAACGAAAATGTTCTTCGTATCTTAATTTGAAATTACGACAAGTTCTACCTATATAAAAGTCATCACAGTCTGGGCAAATCATCTTATAAACTCCAGGTTTTCTATATTCATTGATTTTGTCTTTGGCGTTGTATATAAGATGGCAAAGTTCATTTTGAGGTTTGAAACTGATTTTAAAATTATGGCGTGATAAAATGTTAGCAATATGTTCGCTTACTGTACCAAAATATGTCAAAGAGATGAATTTAGTGGATACATCTATGTGTTTTTTATGCGGATAAATTTTATAGAAAGTTAATTGTTGTTGTTGTTGGTTTAAAAACCAAGACGAAATCCACAGCAGCAGAGAACGTGTTGAAAAAAGCTAGGATCATCTGGCTTAAAGAAGAAAACAAAAATCTCTATAGAAAACGTTCAGTGATTCCACATTACTTAAAGGTATTACACTCTGAATTATCTTATAAACTCCATCCTGTTGAATTCGATTTATTTTTTGATTATGTTAAAGATTGCGTTAGTAAATTCATTCACACTAAATATCTCACACAGTCAAAAAAGTTGAATAATCTTCTAAAATGTAAACCGATCAATAATCACCCCCAAGAAATAACAAATTTCAGTGAGAGAGTTATTAATTACTCCAAACTCATATTCTCAAAAGAAGAACTTTGTTTACTCAATAAGAAACCAAAGTATTCTCCACATATTCAAAGTAACACTTTTCTAGAAACTAGTATTGCTGAGGTAGAATTAGCCTTAAAAAATACTAACGCGAATAATTCTAAATTAACAAAATTGGAAATAGGAAAATCACTTTCATCAACTAAAAAACAATACGATCATGCAGATACATCTAAAATCAAATCAATTAATCAAAAACTGAAAGAAAACAATTTAACCCTTACAAAGGCAGATTAATCGAATGCAATAATAATCATCCCTAAACAAGATTATGAGGATAAAATGTCAGTATTCATCCAAGCGGAATTAAACGAAATACGTAAAGACCCAACTAATCTTTTTCAATTAAAAACAAAACAATTCCTACAAAATAGTGAAATTTTATTTGACACTGGTTTCGAAAAATATAAACTCATTAATAGCAATCCTTGCTCACCTAAACTATACGGACTTATTAAAAATCATAAAGAAAATGCCCTCATACGACCTGTAGTGTCTTACATCAATAGTCCAATAAGGGACCTTGCAATCAAATTAAATCAGAAATTCAAGGAATTCACTAATTTTAAACCTAAATTTACTGTTAAAAACTCTCTCGAATTGTCCGAATTAGTCAAAACACACCATATACCAACCAATGGTTTTTTAGTTTCCTTTGATGTTTCAAACATGTTTTCAAATATTCCAATTTCGGAATGTAAGTCTGTAATTAGAAGCATTTTAGATAGATCACATATTAACCCCTTAATTCAAAATGAAATAGAACTCGCTTTTGACCTATGCTTGCGTCAAAACTATTGTCAATTTAATAATAAATTTTATTTACAGAATTCAGGTCTCGCTATGGGTAACCCATTGAGTTCACTATTAGCAGACATTTTTATGTCTGATCTGGAAGACAAAATTATGAACTGCACATTAGCAAAAAACCATATTCAATTTTGGTATAGATACGTAGATGATGTACTTGCCTCCTTCAAAGGCACATCGAGACAATTAAATTCCTTCCTTTCACTTATTAACCAACTTTACCCAAAAATTGAAT
The DNA here is from genome assembly GCA_958510875.1 of Endomychus coccineus. Classification (NCBI taxonomy): domain Eukaryota; kingdom Metazoa; phylum Arthropoda; class Insecta; order Coleoptera; family Endomychidae; genus Endomychus; species Endomychus coccineus. The sequence continues at coordinate 163,488,325 of OY294067.1, read as the reverse complement.
TCACGTTAGAAACAGAAAAAGATAGAACAGTAAACTTTCTGGACTTAACACTAATACGTGATCATAATAAAATAAACTTCAATATCTACAGGAAATCCACTTGTACAGACATCACTATTCCGAACTCATCGTTTAGCCCTCGTAGCCATAAATTAGAAGCATATCACTCAATGATCCATAGATCATTTTCGATACCATTGTCAATAGAACACCTCACTATTGAGTTGAACATGATCAAACACATAGCCATCAATAATGGTTTTCTGGTAGATCAAATAATTAAACTAATAAATCGCAAACAACAACAATTAACTTTCTATAAAATTTATCCGCGTATGAAACACATAGATGTATCCACTAAATTCATCTCTTTGACATATTTTGGTACAGTAAGCGAAAATGTTGCTAACATTTTATCACGCCATAATTTTAAAATCCGTTTCGAACCTCAAAATAAACTTTGCCATCTTATATACAACGCCAAAAACAAAATCAATATATACAGAAAACCTCGAGTTTATAAAATGATTTGCCCAGACTGTGATGACTTTTATATAGGTAGAACTTGTCGTAATTTCAAATTAAGATACGAAGAACATTTTCGCTCGTTTAGACTCAACAAAACTGATTCAACCTTTGCTAATCATTTTTTACAAACTGGTCATACTTTCCATAATTTAGATAGTCTAAGCTTTCTACATAACCAAACCAGAGGTTTTAAATTGAATAAATTAGAATCAATAGAGATTTATAAAGGTGTCAAAAACTCTAATAAAAATATATTCAATGATCAGTTAGACCTATATCAAAGTGATCTTTTCATGTGTCTTTCAAACCGCTCTTAAAATAATTCTCAGAATATTAAATTATAATCTCACTAATTCACAAATCGTTGCTATGTTTACTATATAATACTGTACTTTCCCAGGATCTACCCGCTTTTGGAATTTCCATTGACCCCTTAATCTCAACCCTACTTTACTCTACTCTATTTATACTTGAACTGTTTCATTAATTTCTTCATAATTTTCCAATTGTTTGATAATGGCACTTCGGTGTTGAAACTATAGTTACGTTTTCACGTTATTATTAATAAAAGTGGTATAAAAACAGAGTAGTTATTCTTTCATATAATCAAAATATTTATTTACTACTTATTTGTTGTGGGAACGTGAATCACGCACGCACATTCGCAAACGTTCGTTAGCGTTCTGACCGATGTCGGTACATTTGTACATCAAAGGAATGTATATCAAACAATGTTTTTGCTCGTTCGATGTTCTATGCATTTCCTGTGGAGACTGGAGATATACAAGCGATTGTGCATACGAGAATCGTTCGAATACATCTTTGAAAATCATAGAATAATAATTCGGAGTGGGTGAAGCTATTGTCAATTTAACTTCCCTAGGACTACAGTTTCGGTAATTTGCATCTCGTGCAGGTATCCCTGAACTGATTAGCGATCTTAGAAATTCAAATTCTTAAGGTGACATACGACAAGTTTTCCAACAAACCTATTTTTTCTGAAGCCAGCTAGCAGTGGCATTGGATCTCTAGTTGTTATAATGCGTGACATCCAAAATCTATGTTTTCTCTCCCTTTTTTTAATATTCTCATATACAGTCCAAACAAGCCATATAAGATACAAACATTGAGTTCTTTCTCGAGTTCTCGAAGCCATTTCGAATATAAACTATTTTCAACTCGGATCAATGACAATTATGTTTGCAAACATACTCTTCGTTCGAAATATACATCTGCAATCAAACGTTTGTTGATACTATTTTTTGGTGGATATGTATCTAAGGTGAAGTCTCCGAATGCTCTCAACCGGTGGTAGCCGTTTAAAACGATATAATGTACTCAAAGACCGAATGCCGGCAGGCAATATATTTTGAATTTTGATGCTTAATGACCTGAGAAAATTCTGTTCCCCATTCGACATCTACAAAAAAGTTTTACATCACACCTATTTGATCAGAAAAAGTCTGGAATGAAAACATTATTTGAGTTTGTTCAAAATGTAAATGTGTGAATGGGGTTTCTGGTCTGAACTTATGTACCTTTTTAGGTGAACTGGTGTCTTTATTTGTTAATGATCTATTATATCACAAATGAATACTACATGAATACTACTGAAGGAAAATTCCAAAATAAGAGATAATACATGTTTCTCCACACAGTGGCTTCTTCAAGTAAACAATGGTAATTACATGTCCTTTTTTCTTCAATTTTTTCAACAAAAGTTCATTTTGGAATTTTTCTTCAGTATAGTATTCTTCTTTGATACTTTCTAGCGAGTTACATAATCCTAGATGCCGTTCCCATGCGTATTGTGCGGAATCCGACACTCCATGGATCTTCGTCAGCAATTCGCTTATCTTATATGTTTCTTTTTATAACATACATTTTTTAATATGAATTTAATTCAGTCTTGACATATAATTCAATCTGTTGATACCTATTTGGAAATATAATTTGTACCTTTTTTTAATAAAATAAATAATTTTATTTTATACTCAACGGAGTTATAAAATTGGCGCAGTCGATGCAGGATTGTTACAAAGAATCTTTCTCAGATAACTTTTCTATTTTAATAGTTAAGTAACAATCGCGAGTAATTCCTACGTTTAAGTGGAGTGGAAAGAAAATCAATATTTTTCCAAAGGATTAGCAGTTCCAAGGATTTAGCAGTGCCGAAATCAATGGAGATAATCGTACTGTAAGTTCCTTTCATATGTCAGATTCCTCTAGTTTCTCCTCTTCCTTTTGTGAACGTGAAGACCATCTAGAGTTAGATATTAATTCATTAGTTGATAGTTTAAACACTTTCACCTTATCAGAAAATATTTCTGGTTCACCCGAAACCGATTATTTTAACGAAGTAAATAACATTTTCAAATCAGAAGTAATTATCGAAGAAATCGATTCAAACAACATGTCTCAAGTTCCAAATTTTCTAAAAGTTCATGCAGAAACCATACCAGATTTCGATGGAAATATGAACGAACTAAACTTCTTTTTAGAAAGTATTGACAGTATTGTGAAGCATTTTTATGACCAGCAAAATCCAAATAATTATCAAAATGTAATAATATTTCGTACAATCATTAGCAAACTAAAAGGTAATGCAAGAGAAGTCATTAATATTAGCTGTGCAGAAACTATTCAAGAAATACGAGATATTCTTATTAGAAATTTTAGTGACCCCAGAAATGAAAGCTGTTTGTCTCTAGATTTAAATAACTTCAGACAGTTCCCAAACGAAACTCCATACCAATTTCATGATAGAGTTCGAAAAATTTTGAATACAATATCTAATTATTTATCAATTCATGAAAATGACGTAAACGTAGGCAAATTCAAACAAAATATGTATAACCAACAGGGACTTGAAGTATTTCTAGCAGGGTTGCGAAATCCCTATGGTATAATGGTACGCACGAAAGAGCCTACGTCTATGTTAGATGCAATTAATTTTATAAGAAAGGAAGACAATATCAAATATTTACAAAATTCATATCTTCCTCATCAATCTTCTTCGATGCAAACCGTTAGAAGGAATCCTGTTAAACAGGCAATTTCAATTTTGCAAATCAAAATTTTTCCGGACCGAATGTTCCACCTCAAAAACAAAACTTCAATCCAAATTTTCATTCACAAAATGCTCACTCATCTCATTCTGCCTATCAAAATCAGAATTTTCAGTCTAAACCCCCATTTCCTACAGGGCCGGTTAATATTCAACAAAGACAAGTCCAAGCACCACAAAAATTTTTAACTAATCAGCAAGTTTTTGGAAAACAAAAAAATGTGTGGAAATCAAACCCAAATTCAAGCTCAAACCAGTTAAAACCTACACCAATGAGCATTAATTCAAGACAACTCACGTCTACTACTAGACCGCAGTTTCAAGCCCCAGTTCAAAATTGGCGCTCTGAAGAGGTGTACAATACGGAACAAAATGACATTCCCAACGAATATCCTCCTGAAAACGAGGCTGAATACGAATATGATACCTCTGAACGCGATATATATGAAGAACCTGAGGATTTTCAGTCGAGCAACCCTCCGATACAGGATACTTGATTGAATTCAATACTTCATTCGACAAAAGACGATTACCTTATCTTAACATCAGCAATCCTCCATTAAAATTATTAATAGACACAGGTGCAACGAAATCATTCCTCGATCCACAAATAATAAATAAACATTTCGCAAATTTCAAAAAGTACGACCCATTTGTTGTCTCTACATCTTTTGCTTCCTCAAAGCATGATACGTCAGTAACAATACCCGCTTTTAAAGAACTTAATGTAGAAAGAAATCTGAAATTTTATGCTTACAAATTTCATAACATATTTGACGGACTTTTAGGAATAGACCTTATAAATTTATTAAGCGCTCAATTGGACTTTCCCAACCTGCAATTTATTACACCTAATGTCAACATACCTATTAAATATTTTAACGTAAACCCTACCGTGATTCTAGAAAAACTGTTACCAGGCAATACTTTATCACAAATCAAAATTCCAGTAACGACTCCATCAGGTGAAATTTTAGTTCCGCCGCAAATTATTCAAAATTGTACTATCCCAGAAACTTTGACTGTTTCAACAAATGGATGGGCCAACGTCGAAATATATAACAACTCCTTACACTCTAACAAAAGAATAAAGAGAGGACTTGTAAATGGATTAGGTTCAATTTTTAAAAGTATGTCGGGTAATTTAGATGCCGAAGACGGTAAGAGATATGATGAAGCCATTGCCAATCTAAAAGAAAATCAGAATAACATAGCTATCACCTTAAACAAACAGATTTCATTAACTACCAAAATTATTGAAGATTATAATGGGACCCTGACCCTGATTAAACAAAATGAAAAACAATTAACAGATAAAATTAACGAACTCAATCATGACTTAGATGAAACTATATTTGATCTACAAAGTTATTTATGGGCTAAAAATGCTTACGATCAAATAGGTCGCGTAGTTAATATCATACTTCAATTATTGAACAATCAAGAAAACGCCATTACCTTTGCTAGACTTAAACTTGCTCATAATAGTATTCTGAAAATTGAAGATCTGGACTTTATTATTGAAAAACTTCTTAAACATCACCACCCGAATAAATTGTTTTTTGGAGTTAATTTTTCAAATACATACAAATATTACGAAATTCTAGAAGTCGAATCGTATCACTCCAATGATCGAATAGTTTTTGTAGTCCATTTTCCAATTGTTTATCCAGAAACTTATTCATACTATCATCTCTACTCTATACCTACCAATGATAATACCATCCTTATCCCAATGAAACCTTATCTGGCTGTGGAAGGTAACCACTATCAGTATCAAGACAGCGAATGCAGAAATACACACCCAATGTATTATTGTGCCAATGGACAACCACTCGAACAAGCACAGCAAACAGACTGTACATATCAACTACTTCAATTAAAAATTACGAATGCCACAACATGTGAACCAATTCCAGTTGTAATTAAAAATGAAGTTATCGAAGAAATTTCCACCACCCACTACATCGCTATATTTCCTGAAGACACAAAAATTCAAATGAACTGTTATAAAATCGACTTAACAACACTCAAGGGCACCTACTTAATCGAAGTACCCACCGGTTGCAGCTTCCAGACACCAAACAATATATATACAAACAATGAGGAAACCATCCCAGGACAACCACTGCTACTGCCATCCGTTCAAGTACCCAAGGTGGTTGCTAAAGCAAAACAAGAACTAGTTATCCATAACATATCATTGGACCAACTACACCAATTACAAGAAGAACAACAGGGAATTCAACAAGTGACACTAAAGAACATACCAACAAACTCAACCCACATCTGGACTTTACCTCTATATGGAATCGTCCTTATTTTATTAATATATGGAATTGCGCGTTTTTACAAACTCAAACGTTCCAATCAAAACACGATGCCGCCATCAACCAAACAGGCCGCCGAACCACCCAAAAACATCATTCCACTCCAAACATTGAACTATGGAGATGAATGACCGACTCACACCTTGTGTGGTTCCTTCTAGGAAGGGAGGAGTTACATCATCCTAGATGCCGTTCCCATGCGTATTGTGCGGAACCCGACACTCCATGGATCTTCGTCAGCAATTCGCTTATCTTATATGTTTCTTTTTATAACATACATTTTTTAATATGAATTTAATTCAGTCTTGACATATAATTCAATCTGTTGATACCTATTTGCAAATATAATTTCTACCTTTTTTTTAATAAAATAAATAATTTTATTTTATACTCAACGGAGTTATAAAATTAGCGACGTCTTTTTCTTAGCAACGAAATGCGTTTAGATCGTCAATAACAGAACAAAAAAACGTTCAATACGAATATTTTCAATGAATTATCTTTTAGAGATAAAAAATCGGGTACAGCTTCTTGGTTAAGAAATATAATCATTTTAATAATAGTTATATCTGAAACTATACATCAATATAGAATATTATCTATTATACAGCTGAATTCTCATCAAACAAAAACACATCCGTCACGCTAGACAATCTATTGAATACAAATGAAATCTCCTCAAGACGACAGGCAAGTCCCAAGCCTCTAGCGCCTACTATACAGAATGTTCAATTTGTAAAATTGTTATTATGTTCGAGAACACAAAATGCGATGTTCAATTCTATTTTTGATTTCACCATTGTAATAAGCAAAAAAAAAACCTATGTCTGCTAATTTGACCGAAGTCGGAGCTGTGACAGTAAAGAAATCAAAAATGGTGGTGTACATTTAATCTGGATCATCCCGTATATTCCAAGATTTGTGGAGGGAAGAATAGGTTTAGCTGAATACATAACACAAAACATTTATCATCTCCAAGCGCCAATATTTGGTTAGTAGATTATGTGAAGTTTATTTTTATATAGAATGTAATAACAGAAATGTCAAACAACCTTATGTTAATGAAGATTCGAATATCATGAACAAATCAGATCAGATTAAAAAATAAAATATTTCATGTTAACGTCACTTTGCATACAACAAAAGGTATGTCTTCAATAATAATAACATGCAAACGAACATACAAAACCAACATGGGAAACCGTTTCTAGCAAAACTTTTATTTAGTAAATTTAATGCCAGAGAATAACAGAAAATTGTTCATTCTTAATAAATTTGACATAATACCTGTTTATATAATGTAATACTAACCACAAAATAAATGAATAAAATTGAAAACAAAGAGACACATATAGAATTAAATGTCCATGTTGTGAAAAAAATTATGTATGCCAAACAAAAAGAAATGTTTCCACTAGATATAAAGAACATTTTGTCACTTCAAAACCAGTATATTCCCGAATAATTCAAGAGCCCTCCATATGTACCGAAATGAAGATAAGTTGATGAATATTGACTTTACTATATACCACTAAGCCTCTACTAACATTAATCCGTTAACATTTCACAGTAAAATTTGTCTCTACCTAAAGATAATACGTTCAAAGATTACTGAAGCAAAGACTGTTTCCTCCTCTTCTCTCCTATATTTCTGTAAATATAAATACCAGTAACAGTTTTGAATTTAGTTCATTAGTCTTAGTACACTGGGTGTCCAAAAATTCCTGAACGGCTGGATATTTGGAAAATACGCTATGAAACGGCAAGCGAAAAAACAGGCAGTTGCTATATTAGAAAACGCTATCAAATAATACCAAAATTGACCAACAATCCCAACCCCGTGGTTGACGCGGCTGCCTATTTCAAAACCTTAAATAGGACTTTGCTGATTCGCATTCTTCGTTGGAAACTATGAAAGGTTTGTTTGAATTTTTTTGCAATTCTTGATAGGTGGCGCTGGAATTGCGAAGACTTGAATTTTTCGCTATTTCCGAGAAACATGCATCGAATTGATAACTGAAGCGACTCGTTAGGTACGCGATCGTATCCGAAGTGGTTACGAAGATACCCGAAGTAGATGTTTTCTAAAAGATAGGTATCGTTTGCACCACGGGTGATAAAGGAAAATCTGCTCCTATGGCGATTACCAACCTCGCTGGTTATTTCAATTTTCTATTTTTATACTCGTTCCTAACGCATAAGATAGCAGATAAAATTTAATCGATTTTGAGCTGAAGCAAATATGAATCACCGACATTCAGTGATTCCGAACTCATTTTCGAGAACTGGTGTGTTCTTATAGTCTTTTAACCTGGAGGTCTGTGAATTCTCGTTAATTAAACAAGTAATCGTGGTTTGATTCACTGTCAAGGATGTTGTCTTCAAATTGAGCGTAGGTTTACTAGGCGACAATTTCAATTAGTTGCAGTTATAATCGTAAATGACAAATGACAGACTTCCATGTTTTGGACTGAACGTTCAAATTTTCAAATTTTATGTTTGCCTAGTTGAATTCATCTACTCAATATACAAAGCTATGTATACCTCTTATTTTTGGTTGTACATGGCTGCAAAATCGTTAAAAACCGTTTTGTATGCATCTATCAGATATTATTCCTTCTATAACCATAATTAAACACGTGAAAATCAAGTCTACCTGAATCTGTTTCATTCGGATGGTATCTACATTTGAGATCCGGATATTCATTAGAATCGGTGAATTACGAATGAAATGATATACATACTGTTGACCTTTCATCGAAACAAATGCCGACCAACATTTTATTAGATCACTGAGAATGTGTTTTATTATATCTACTTTGAATATAGAGTTTTTCTATTTGAAAATTTGAATTTCATGTTTGCAACTTTCATGTAGTAATATTAAGCAAAGTTTTTCTTTACGCTCATCAGTTCAGAAGTTACAGAAGTATTAATAAATCCTAGGCCATCCAGTATATAGAATAAGAATAAGAATAAGAAATTCATTTATCCGTTAAAATATACATTTAGTGGACAGGTCGAGATAAATGCATATACATTAAAAGATTCAGCTAATAAATTACTAAATAAGTACTATCACATGTTAAGACACTTAACATTAAAAAAATCTTTAATAGAGTACAAGCAATTTTCCGAAAGGAATTTTTTAATTTTTGTTCTGAATACTGAAATTTTATTAATTGATCGAATATCACTAGGCAATTCATTAAAGAGGGCAAGACCAAGTTTATTGCTTACTTTTAATTTAGTTTTTGGTTGTATGAGTTTGTCACAACCTCTCGTTGAGTAAGAGTGATAATCTGAATGAGTGGTGTATTCATTCAAGTGGAGTTTTACATCCATAAGGTGTTCATAAACAATTAGTGAAAATAATGACATTATTTTTAATTCTTTAAAAACAGACTCGCAATGAGTTTCTTGTTATGAACCTTTAATAGCTCTTACGGCCGCTTTTTGTAATATGAAATTTTTTTCTAAATGAGTATGAGCAGCGTTTCTCCATGTTATGAGACCATACGACATTATGGAGTGAAACAGACTATAGTAAGTTACAAGGGCCACCTCCTCGCCAGCAATTCTGTACATTCTTTTAGTTGCGTAAGCCGCCCGAGCTAATTTCTTACTAAGATAGGTAATGTGGTGTGACCAGTTTAAAGAACTATCTATCACAACACCAAGAAACTCAACAGAACCATAAGTAGTATAGTATATGAAAAGCAAAGCATAGGATACGTTTTGCCCCTTTCTTTCACGTAGAAATGTGAAAATATGTGGAATGTGAAGAAAAGAATAATTTGGAAGTATAAAATAAATTCTATTTGAAAATGGTACGCCAAACAACAAACGCGCTAGCGCTCGAATGCCGTCAATGGAAGTGCTATGCAAACTTCAATGAAAAGTCACGCTGAACCCCAATAATCTTCTCCTCGCATAAATGCAAACAAGTGATACTGATATGGCAACACTGTTTGACGTAGAATTGATAGAAAAATGAAAATAAATATATATTCTGGAAGCACGATCCACCACGAAATGAAAAATAAATATGCAAAAGAACCATCATTGATAGGAATATGAAAGGATTCACGAAAGATAGAAGAATGAAAGGGAAAGGAATAATATAAATATCATTCAAACAAAAATTGGATTATCGTGCTCCACTCATCATGTTGTGCTCTTTAATATACTTTAATCAGATTCATCCTATCGTGCTCCTTTCTAGGGGACGCAATATGCAAGGATTATGAAGGGACGCAACATTGATACAGTGATGTATATATATATATATATATATATATATATATATATATATATATATATATATATATATATATATATATATATATATATATATACTACATTACATTCAAACCTGGTCGGGGCTGCTGCGAGCTCCGACGACATCGCAGCAGTCACGCCAGAAAAAACCTAAAAGGCGGTTAACCGAAGCTACTCCTCCCCACCGGTCGGTAAGTAGCTTCAGGTTCCTGAATCGTGTGCCCTAAGTATTCTAATTGAACCCAGAATGACTGCCTTCTGCATCCGGTCTATCAAGATCTGCGCCGAGTTCCTACAGGCCGGAATGATCTTCAAGTTTGAACGCAGCGAAGACCGAATTCCGCCCGAAACACCGATGATCAGAACCACTAATACGACCTTGTGGCCTGGGTATAGCGTGCGGAGTTCGAACAGGAGATCTTGATATTTTGTCCATTTTTCCTCATCTTTCAAGACTATGTTCTTCTCTGCCGGAGCGGAGAATTCGATGACATACATAGCCTTGATTAGTTTATCGAGGAGGACAACGCCAGGCCTATTTGCTTGTATGGACCTGACGGTCGGAAACAGATAATTCCAGAAGATCTGGCATTTTTCGTTTCCGACAACGGACTCAATATCTGCTGGCATGTAAGGCAGCGCCGGCTCTTGGTATATTCCTTACGAGTGCCTTAGATGGTAATACAGTACCCGGAGTGCCGCATTATGGCGATGGGTGTACGCCGAGGCCACTTTTGCCGGACATGCCGACAGAAGGTGGAAAAGCGTCTCAGGCGCCTTTCGACAGGCCCTGCAGTTGACATCAGGGACCTGCACACACATCACATTGCGGCGATAGACCAAGGTGTTAATTACGCCATCTTGGCAAGCTGCGGTAAATCCCTCAGTCTCGGATGTAAGCCCGGCTGACCTTAGGTAGCCGAAGGTCAGCCTAGTTGACAAGCCGAGCGTTTCGATGTTTCGATCGATAACACCGTGTATCGGCTTGTCAACATGCCGCCTGAGCGTAAGATCTTGCTCCGCGGCATTTATCTGAGCTTTCAGGCGAGAAGGTAGGAGCTCAAGGTTGCCCTCTAGTCGGCCTTCTCGACTGATCTGAAATTCGAGACCAAGTTATTCCGCAGCTTTTTGTGCTGCCTCAACGATAAATGCCCCCACTCCGGCCAATTCGTGACTTTTAACAAGGCACAGGAGGGGGTCCGAGCTCCTAAGAACTTCACAAGCTATACTCAGAACCACACTTCGATGCAGACCCTCCAGACTGAGGAGTCCCCTACCTCCCCAATGACGTGGGAGATGAATGCGGGAAACGGACGATCTAGGATGCAAACTGTGATGGATATGCATAATTTTCCGGGTGTCTTTATCGAGTCTATGCAGCTCATCGACCGTCCATTTCACCCCTCCAAAAGAGTGGAGCAGGACTGGAACGGCAAGCATATTTGTTGCAGACACCTTGTTCCCACTCGAAAGTTCGGAAGACCAAATCTTTCGAACAAGGTTTCTGTATTTGCCTGGGAGAGCCACCTTTACCTGGGAAGCGTCATAATTAGGACGCTGTTCAATTCCCAGGTATCGATAGGTCTCTCCAGCATCGAGGTGTTTGAAGATGCTTCCATCTGCAAGCTGCATATTCTCGTACACTTCCGGAGATCGTCCTCTCCTCAAATGGAACACTGCGCATTTGTCCAATCCCAACTCCATGCCTACGGCTCGTGTATATTCCTGAACCACATTGAGAGATTGATGGAGGTTCTTCTCCCCAGAGGCATACAGTTTCAAATCATCCACGTAAAATGAATGGGTGATCTGATGTCTCCGGTCATTCGGTGGTCCAGAGTAATATCCACGAGTCCGTCTTAAAGCAATGTAGAGCGGCAGCAGTGAGATATTGAACAAGAGAGGACTCAAGGAGTCTCCTTGGAAAACTCCCCTCTTGAATGTTACCAACTCCGTCAAGACTCGTCGTGTGCCTGATGTGATGGCAAAACGGGTCTTCCAGAGTGGCAACAGATGTTCTATGCATCTCACTAGTAGGGTTGGTACGGCAAGGCATTGAAGTATAATAATAGCTCCTGTGATGTTGAATCAAAAGCCTTGCGGTAGTCAATCCAGGTCATGGAAAGGTTGCGCTTGTAGAGTATGGAGTCCTGAGTGATAGATTTATCTATCACCAGGTTCTCCTGGCAACCCTCCATGCCTTTCTTTGCCCCACGCTGCTCGCTGATGTTATTAACTAACGGACCGATCGATTTCAACAACCTAGCATACAAGATACGTGTAAATAACTTGTAACAGATGTTGAGACAAGTGATCGGCCGGTAGTTCTTGGGATCAGACAAGTCTCCACTCCTTGGGAGTAGCACAGTGTACCCCTCGACAGCCCAGCTTGGAATATGCCGCTCCTCTTTGACCCATGAGTCAAAGACTCTGGCCAGACGGCGGTGAGTGGAAGGAAATTTCTTCCACCACCATATGTTAATGCCGTCAGGGCCGGGAGCAGCCTAGTTTTTGGTACCGACAAGAGCTTGTCGGACCTCATCCTCGCTGACTGCCTCGCACACTTCTGTTTGCGGGAATTGACGTTCAGCGCAAAACATTTGGAAGTGTGCTAGGGCTGGAGTGTCTAGGTGAATTGGACGCGGTGACTCATACACTCCTTTCCAGAACTGCTCATCCTCCTCCACGGTCGTTGGAGCAGCAACTGTGGGCGGTGGAGATTCAAAAAGCCGAGACGGGCTATCGCGAAACAAGGAATTCTCCCTGATCCGTCTAACCCGTCTGGCCATATTTCTCCTTACCACGCTCAGGACTCGAAACCTATCCGCACAATGTTGCTTGATGATCTGCAACACTGTACGTTCTAGTGTGTGATGTTGGCGGTGCAGTTGAGCGGCTATACGCCTAATTTTTGGCGTGAAAGCCCTGCCGCTATAAATGAAATCCATCACACACTGGATCCGAGACGCTTGCTGCTTCGCCGACTGAATTTTGGCTTCGACTTTGTGTAGGCGCCGTTCGGTTTTCTCGATCTGGTCGTGCGGTCTCTCACTCCGCACTTCCGGAACGAGTCGCTTTGCGGCATCATACACGACCTCGTTGATTTCCCAGAGGTCGGCGAATTCCGGAAGCTCGTCGTTAATCAACGTGTCCAATTCTACCAGCTCGTGTGGTCGTACGGAGACCCTGATGTTGATTCACGCACATTCATCTAAAGTTCAGTCGTTTTTTTTTAAGTAAGGATTGTAGGTTAGTACTGCTATGGTTGGCAGTTACTTGACAGTTCTTATTCAAATGACAGCATCCTGTTCTATTTCTATTGAAATATATAAGAACCAGGATGCTGTCATTTGAATAAGAACTGTCAAGTAACTGCCAACCATAGCAGTACTAACCTACAATCCTTACTTCAAAAAAACGACTGAACTTTAGATGAATGTGCGTGAATAGTTGATCTATGGTAGGGCATCCAATCGCATTGTGTTCATCAATGATCTACTATCCTTTCAGAGGTTTATATTTACAAAAATATAAAAATCTAATAGGACCGAAGTGGTGTAATTGGTGAACACCCTAGACTAGAAATCCAGAAATGTGAGTTCGAATCCCGCCTATGGTTCAATCTTTCACGTTTATTCATCTTTATAATCCTATGTTAAATTATCTAAGTTATCTTCATAATTCAGAAAATTTAATTCTATATCTCTTAAGTTATATATATATATATATATATATATATATATATATATATATATATATATATATATATATATATATATATATATATATATATATATATATATATATATGTTTCTTCTTAGGTTCTCGCGGACGTAATGTGTAGAACTGGATTCTCGGGTATTGATCCGCGTTGTGTGGTTTCGTTCCTCAAAAGGACCAATTTCACGACGTTTCGGCAAAGTCGCATTTGCCATCTTCAGGTGATTCGACCGTAGAGTCTGGAATTTCCAGACCGAAACCACACAACGCGGATCAATACCCGAGAATCCAGTTCTACATATATATATATATATATATATATATATATTTGTATGTTTTCTTGGTATATTGGTTCGTATATATACTGATAATGAAATAAAAATTCTGTTTTGACGTTTCGACAACGTTTATTGCCTTTATCAAAAATTGTTAATTGAATTAGTGTTTCCATGTAATTTAGAAAAGAATAGATGATTTCGATTAATGAAATGCGTCTGCAGCCGACTTGTGTTTTAAGATCCAATTAAAACTGCAGAAAACATTGGATCGGTTGTGAGTGAAAGAGTAATGTATGGCTAACTACAATTTGAAATAGATTGAATTTGATTAAATACAAGACATTCCAATATTGTACAATTATAAATATCTATGAATTATTGTATGAATTAGTTACTCTATGATAAGTATTTCTATCATAACTATTCAAGTTTAAGATAATTCTATGGAATTTAACCTCAAAATTGTTACTCTATAGTGTCATACTTAAATAATACTTCATCTTTTTTTAGGTTGAATTTTAAATAGACAATGGAAAGTGGTACTTCAAATTAATAAAATTTTGTTAAGTTTGAATTAGATTATTGTACAGTTTCGAAAGATTGGAATCTATTTTGTCATTTACACAATTGTTCTTTTTAATTTGAATAGATTCTAATATCAAACGTTTGTTGTCGTTTGTTTCAATATTTAAAATTTTTGTATTGTTGTAGTCGAAAGTATGGTTAGTGTCTTTCACATGTTTATTGAGCGCAGTTGATGAATTTTTGGTATATTTGTGGCCATTTAATCTTTTTTCGAGGTATTGTGAAGATTGGCCAATATATACCTTTTCGCAATCTTTGCAAGGGATGGAATAAACAGTATGGGTTATTTTTTTGAAAGGTACGCTGCTTTTTAATTTTGTAAAGAGACTTTTCTGATTTAAATAACTCTTATGACATATATGTAGGTCATAAGGTTTCACTATATTACAAATTTTCTCTGAAAGTCCACTGATATATGGTAGTGATATGTAATGCCTATCATTAGTTTTCTCATTATTGGTATTGATTCCACCAAATGAGTTATAAAATTTATGAATTTTGTCTTTAGTTATCGAATTTACTAAATCAATGGGATAACCATTTCTTATTAAAGTTTCTTTTGTTTTTGTAATAGATATAGTTCTCAGTTCAGGAGAACTTAGTCGAATAGCTCTATCTATTAGATTTATAATAACATTTTTCTTATATTTTTTAGGTATATTAGAATTGAAATAATGAGAAAACTAATGATAGGCATTACATATCACTACCATATATCAGTGGACTTTCAGAGAAAATTTGTAATATAGTGAAACCTTATGACCTACATATATGTCATAAGAGTTATTTAAATCAGAAAAGTCTCTTTACAAAATTAAAAAGCAGCGTACCTTTCAAAAAAATAACCCATACTGTTTATTCCATCCCTTGCAAAGATTGCGAAAAGGTATATATTGGCCAATCTTCACAATACCTCGAAAAAAGATTAAATGGCCACAAATATACCAAAAATTCATCAACTGCGCTCAATAAACATGTGAAAGACACTAACCATACTTTCGACTACAACAATACAAAAATTTTAAATATTGAAACAAACGACAACAAACGTTTGATATTAGAATCTATTCAAATTAAAAAGAACAATTGTGTAAATGACAAAATAGATTCCAATCTTTCGAAACTGTACAATAATCTAATTCAAACTTAACAAAATTTTATTAATTTGAAGTACCACTTTCCATTGTCTATTTAAAATTCAACCTAAAAAAAGATGAAGTATTATTTAAGTATGACACTATAGAGTAACAATTTTGAGGTTAAATTCCATAGAATTATCTTAAACTTGAATAGTTATGATAGAAATACTTATCATAGAGTAACTAATTCATACAATAATTCATAGATATTTATAATTGTACAATATTGGAATGTCTTGTATTTAATCAAATTCAATCTATTTCAAATTGTAGTTAGCCATACATTACTCTTTCACTCACAACCGATCCAATGTTTTCTGCAGTTTTAATTGGATCTTAAAACACAAGTCGGCTGCAGACGCATTTCATTAATCGAAATCATCTATTCTTTTCTAAATTACATGGAAACACTAATTCAATTAACAATTTTTGATAAAGGCAATAAACGTTGTCGAAACGTCAAAACAGAATTTTTATTTCATTATCAGTATATATACGAATATATATATATATAAATATATATATATATATATATATATATATATATTTATATATATGTATATATACAGGGTGTCCTCGAACTGCGTGACCAAAATAAAACCGAAGATTCATTGATTCGGAAAAAATTTGATGAGCCTTTTTACTTTTGCCTTAAGTGTATTGTTTACCCGGTAGAGGGCTTCAAAATTGCAAAAATAATTTTGTTTTTTCGGTATAACTTGAGAACGTGATGAAGAACTTTTACAATATTTGGCAGGTGAGTTAGTGTCAATAGTAGCCGTGTTTGAGAGCGGAGCACAGAGCCTTAGAGACCATAGAAATGGCTCAAACTTGAAGATGTAACGGGAAAAGTGTCCAGAACTTTTTTGTGGTCAATGTAATTCACTCGATATTTTTTAAGTAGATAGCTTATCTAATTTGAACACTTTTTTTACTCTTAGAAAATTTTGGTAAAATCAACGGATTAGCTTGAAAAAATTAATTGTTGAGTCTCCGCAATTTTGGCTTACTAATTTTACTTGATTAAAATACCTTAGTTACCTTTGCTTTTCTAATGTCATTTTGGCATTTGGAGAATTTATTTTCAGTTTTTACTTTGCTTTCCGTGAAAATTTCATAAAATTATGGCTCAAAATTTCACTAACACTGAAATGGTTGATACGTTATCGATTTATGGACTTTGTCGTTGCAATGGCCGGAGAAGTGTGAAAGTTTATAGGGAAAAATATCCGCACCGCAGAATTCCAAATCGGCAAATCTTTGCTAATATCGAGAGGCAACTTCGCAAAACTGGCAGATTTGAAGCAAATCGCAGAGAAACTGGACGCAGACGGACAAGAAGGACGTTAGAGCTCGAAGAAGAGATACTGGAAGCGGTTGAAACTGAACCTAGGATAAGCACACGACGTTTGGGACTCCGTATTGCTGCCTCAAAATCATCAGTTCATAATGAACTGAAAGAAGAACTGTTGTATCCCCATCATATTAACACAGTTCAAGACTTATTGCCCATGGATCCAGGTTATTGGCTAGATTTCTGTCGGTTTATTGTCCAAAGACAAAACGCAAACCCCAATTTTTGTAGAAGAATTCTGTTCACGGACGAAGCTACATTCACGAGATGTGGTCTGTTTAACCTTCATAATGAACATTTTTATGCTGATGAAAATCATCATGGAACGGAAGTTACACATTTTCAGAATCAAACTAAAATCAATGTTTGGGTTGGAATTGTGGATAACTTTATTATTGGTCCTACCGTTATACCCGATCGATTGAACGGGGAGAACTACTTGAACTTTTTGGAACAAATGCTTCCTGAACTGTTGGAAGACTTGTCCTTACACATTCATCGTGACCTTTGGTATAGCACAAAACATTAAAGAATGTTATAGATATAAGTTAGAATTAGTAAATTTGAGTTATGTAATGTTAAAAGAATGTTATTGATATAATATGGTATGTATTAGATTTAAGAATAAGTAACTGTCAAGAAAATCATAAATATGGGAATAATCATATTAATAATAACCTAATCATAGGTTATCTTATACCAAAGTGTGTGGAAAAATGTAGGCAATATTAATTTAAAAAGAAGGAATCGTTATTAATCAAAATAAGTTGAAAATCTCCAATAATTCAAAAATTATAGAATACTAAATTCTGATTGGTCGAGACGAATTCCTAGTGTCAGGCTGATAACAATCAGAAACTTCTGTCAGTTCACAACAATTAACTTGGCATTCTTGATATGAAAAGAAGGCACCTAATAGGTGGAAAATGACATCAAGTAGCGTCGGTTTTGGAGGCCTATAAAAGGATCTGAAAGACAAGCCAAGTCAGTTTGCAAATAATATCTGAAGGGTCAAGAACTCTAGCAACTCAACAAATTTCTAACCTGAGTTTATCAAAATGAACATCGGTGAACTCAAGTGTTCCAAACTTCGATAAGTTCCAAGTAACCGAAGTTAGTAAATAATTATTAAAAGTCAAGAAATGTTCCAAGTCTCTAAACTAAGTAAAAGGTTGTAATAGCCTCCCATTTATAAGAAGTATCCAACGATTGCCATTCTTCGATATAATTCCAATAAAGCATCGAAAAGTCTTATATCTTCTCTAAAAGAATAAAACTAAGTATTTTCAACGTAAGTTTGTTTATAATTTCTACATCATAGTATTATCTGTAAAGCAAAAGGAAGATTGTTGATTATAACAGTATAAACAAATATTAGTTGTAAGAGTGATTTTTAGGTTATATCATAGATCTTGTGAAACATAAAATTTATTTACCCGAGATAAGAAAAGAGTCATAGAAATTAAATATTGTGAAATTCAAAGAGCATTGTGTTTAATTCCATATAAATAATACTATAGATAAACTTCAAGTTCAAAAGTTCATAAACTAAATCGAAACAAACATTATTCCAAATACAATCAACCAAATTAAAATAAAAGCTAGCCGGTAGAATTCAAAAAAATAAATTATTACAAATAAAATTCAATTATTAAAAATATTATATCAATTGTCACCACAACGTGGGGCAATAAAATAAAATTATTAAAATTAGTTAATAATGTACATATATATATATATATATATATATATATATATATATATATATATATATATATATATATATATATATATATATGTTTCTTCTTAGGTTCTCGCGGACGTAATGTGTAGAACTGGATTCTCGGGTATTGATCCGCGTTGTGTGGTTTCGGTCCTCAAAAGGACCAATTTCACGACGTTTCGGCAAAGTCGCATTTGCCATCTTCAGGTGATTCGACCGTAGAGTCGCCTAGATTTTCCAGACTCTACGGTCGAATCACCTGAAGATGGCAAATGCGACTTTGCCGAAACGTCGTGAAATTGGTCCTTTTGAGGACCGAAACCACACAACGCGGATCAATACCCGAGAATCCAGTTCTACATATATATATATATATATATATATATATATATATATATATATATATATATATATATATATATATGTATATCTAAGAAGTTATAAGGTTCTTTTCAACCACGCTGTATATAAATTATTCGATATTATTATCAGGTATGCGGTCAGAGGATGCTGAATTATAACTCAATTATTTTAAAATTCTCAATACTTCGTCATATATTTATGAATTCTTCAGGAGACCCTACAATAAACATAATAAAACAATTTAAAAACTTAAGTAAGTCATTAACTGAAAACAAATTAAAATTACTTACAAAATATTAGAGGTCCATGTGATAGTTCAACATTCATGTTGATGTTGCATTATTAATAGTTGTCAAACGGTGTAAATCAGTTATATATGGAGCAGTCGATGATTCAATAGAAAATGCGAAGCAAATGAAATTAGCAGTGATAACACATCTGTGTGTCGTTTGTAATGAAGTTTTTTTATTAATTCATTAATTTTTTTGTTGATATCAACATAATCGAATCAAACTAATTGCCACAGTTGGAACAAATTTGAATTGAACTATACAGAGGTTTGAAAAAGATGCATTTACAAAAAACATTACATTTGTTTTAAAATATTGCAATAAATATCACTCAGTTTGTTGGTATCTGTCTTTTTATTTATAACGTTTGTTGTTGTGTTTATGTGACACATCTCAAGAAATAACCTATTTTCATAATTGTTGACCTTTTCTAATATTTCAACAGTAGAATAATCAAAATTATGACCTGTATTTAAGCGATGTTCAACCACAGCACATGTTTTTTTCCCAAACGACTTTCACTTTTGTGTTGAGTTAAGCGTTGTTTTAACCATTGTCCAGTTTGACCCACATAACAACCAACGCAATCATGACAACAAATTTTGTATATTACATTACTTTCAATCAATTTTTGTTTTCTGTTATAAGATTGTATCTAGCAATTTTTATGTTAATAAAATTTTTGAAAAGACTTATAACACTTTGAGATAAACCATCAATGTATTGTATTTTTTTGATAGATTATTTTCTGTTCCACCTTGTCATCTGTAGGGCCATCAAAAATTTAAGTTATATATAAGTTTTTTTAAAATAGATTTGGGGTAGCCGTTGTTAAGAAAAATGTGATACATTTTGCTCAAGTTTTTCTTCAAGAAACTTGTATCACTAATGTGTGTCACTCTATCTTTTATAGCAATTATAGTATTATATCTTTGTGTAGGTGTATGATTTGAAAAATAATTAAAAATCTGTCTGATGCAGTAGTCTTTTGGTACCAGTCTAATATTATTTTATTGTCTGCACTTCTCATTAGTTTCGTATCTAGAAAAGGTACACGGTTATTTTGTTCTACTTCAATGGTGAATTGTAGATTTATATTGTAGGAATTGAAAATATCTAAAGTAGTATGAATTGAATCACATTGTACTGACGTAATTATGTCATCTACATATTTGTAAGTAATTTTAATTTGTTTTTAGTTAATGACTCACTCAAGTTTTTGAATTGTTTTATTATGTTTATTGTAGTGTCTCCTGAAGAAGTCATGAATATATGACGAAATGTTGAGAATTTTAAAATAATTGAGTATTAATCCAGCGATAGCTTAGATAATTCAACGTAGGATTATAAAGATGAATAAACATAAAAGTAAAAGATTGAACCATAGGCGGTATTCGAACCCACATTTCTGGATTTCTAGTCCAGGGTGTTTACCAATTAGACCACTTTGGTCATTTTACATTTTTATATTTTTGTATATATAAATCTCTGGAAGGATAGTAGATCATTGATGAACACAATAAGATTCGATGCCCCACCATAGATCAACCATTCACGCACATTCATCTGAAGTTCAGTCGTTTTTGAAGTAAGGATTGAAGGTTGAAATACTGTTATGGTTGGCAGTTATTTCACAGGTCTTATTCAATGACAGCATCCCTGTTCTCATATATTCCAATAGAACTGACCACGGTCGTACATACAGGTCTGGGAACTCGAGGCTGTTTCCTATATGAGAAGTGGGTCCGCTAAACGTCAACTGTCGCGTAGTATCAAAAATGGTGACGCAGTAGTCTAAGAGTGTTCCCTGACAACTGTCATTCTTGACTTGTAAACACAAGGAATACCTGCGTTTTGAGAAACAAATTACGAAACCGTGCATTGTGCCGAAATGCAAAACGGGGTACGAAAGTGTGAAGCAAGAAACTTCTGTTTTTAAAGTGCCGAAAGATGCGGAAAAAGTGGATGCTTGCGATTCCGGACAGAAATCGTTTTAACGAGTTGTTTTATGTGTGCGAAAAAGGAGAAGTTATTTTCAAGGTGAGTAATATATTTTGACAAGAGTAACAGTTCTATTCCTATCTCAAATAAGAATACTTAGTAACACTGCTTGCGATTCCGGAAAGAAATCGTTTTACCACTGCTATCCAAGCGCTAGCTAGTGACTGAGCGAGGGACTACGAGTTTGGAGACGCGTAAGAGACCCATGTCAAACATACGAGTTCCCAGACCTTTATGTACGACCGTGGAACTGAGAATTGTTCTGGTTAAGTATAAGCAAGCTTAAAGTTTCTTTGCCCAATTGGCCACAATTTCGTGTATGTAACTTTAGAGATATAGAATTAAGTTTTCTGAGTTATAAGATAACT
Source organism: Endomychus coccineus (assembly GCA_958510875.1). Classification (NCBI taxonomy): domain Eukaryota; kingdom Metazoa; phylum Arthropoda; class Insecta; order Coleoptera; family Endomychidae; genus Endomychus; species Endomychus coccineus. Next base: position 163,466,298 of record OY294067.1, on the reverse strand, counting down.
CAGATAATTTAACATGGGATTATAAAGATGAATAAACGTGAAAGATTGAACCATAGGCGAGATTCAAACCCACATTTCTGAATTTCTAGTATATATTCATATATATATATATATATTTCGAATCCCGCCTATGGTTCAATCTATTAAATGTATTCATCTTTATAATCCTATGTTAAATTATCTAAGTTATCTTCATAGCTCAACAAATTTAATCCTATATCTCTTAAGTTGTATACACGAAATTATGGCCAATTAGGCAAAGAAACTTCAAACTTGTTGATACTTAACCAGAACAATTCTCAGTCAGTTCTATTGAAATATATAAGAACATAATTCAGAAAATTTAATTATATATCTCTTAAGTTACATACACGAAATTGTGACCAATTAAGCGAAGAAACTTTGAACTTGTCGTATATTTATGCAATGAAATTTTCACTTTGATTGGTCACTCATTCCACTAATATCGTTGGAAATCAGAAATACATTTTCTGATTACACAAATTCAATCCAATTTCCGTTCCAACACTCTGATGACTATCGTAAACACATTTCTTAGTGTTGAAACTTTATTGCGGATACACTTTATACCCTGTGGAAAATATAGAGGTACTCATTATTCATTAATGCGTGATTGAAAAAGGCTGGTTTCACATCTTACTCTTGAAAGTTGAATTTTTCTAGTTTCCCTTCTATTAAAATTATTCGAATTGTGATTGATTTTGCAGCAGGTGGGTATATGCCATCAAAGTTATTATTGCTATGCTGTGAAAATCCTCTATATACTAGTCTTGCTCTTAATCTACCCTCACATTTTTTTCAAGGCCCTTCTAATATCTATGAATTTTCCAGCTTCCGTTTTCTGAAACGTTATCCAAGTTTAATTTTTATTTCCCTCACTATACACAGTACATAGTTGAAATCAGGCAAAGGAAAATTCTGTGAATCTTCGCAAATATATCCGTTTTGAGTATTTCTGGATCGATCTAGACTATTTTTGACATGATGTCAGCCCACTTACATCAAAGAAATTTGTATCAAATAATGTTTGTGTCGTTCGTGTTCTATGCTCTATACATTTTCAGTGGATACTGGATATACAAGCAAGTGAGCATACGAGAATCATTCGAATTCATCTTTGAAAATTGTAGAATAATAATTCGAAGTGGGTCACGTTATTGCCAATCTAACATCCACAGGACTACAATTTCTCTATTTTACATCTCGTTCGAATAACCTTGAACTGATTAGCGAAATTCCGAATGCAACATCTTGCGGTGACATACCTACGACACAAGTTTTCGAACAAGCATTAAATCTTCAGTTTTTAGAAAGTGTGACTTCCAAAATCTTTTGGTTCTCTCTTTCTTTTTTTATATTCTCATTATGAGTGATAACATGCAATAATTATGAAAGATTTGGGAAAAAAGATATGTTTCTGTAATCTGGGAGCCATTTCGGATTGCAAGATATTCTCAAATCGAATCAATGACAATAATGTTTGAAAACATACTTTTCGTTGCAAATACACACTTGCAATCAAACACTTCTTGCAAACGTTTGGTGAATATTATTTTTTGGTGGATACGTATCCAAGATTTATTTAAATAAGTCTCCGAATATTTTTGCAAGCACGCATTATATTCTGAATGTTCCTGTTTCATCACCTCTTCCGTTCTCCATTCAGCACCTATAGAAAAGATTTACATTGAGTATTCCCGTTCCAATATCTACAGATTTTGAAATAACTGATATAGATAGACAAGGGCTTATTCGTATTATCATCCCCTTTCGAACATGAACATCTATCTTACACAAGAAACAGGAGATGTAAGCCTATTATTTTGTATCTGTTATGACGTGTACCTTGTGACTTTTTCGGTGAACTGATTACTGCGGTAGACTTCAAATCCTGGGTCGCCAGATTTTTCTAAAGGCTCCTTTTAAGGACTTTTGCTAGGGTCACAAGGCCTGTCACTATGCTATCTATAGATAGCCTTGTCCCTAGGGTAGCTACAGTGAAGTAAAACCAGGACTCATTGGGCAGAAAACAGTATCAAATTGTAGGCTTTAATTAAAATTGATACTTGGTTAAAACCTAGCTCATTTAAAGATGAAGCGGAAATAACTTAATAAAACGGGGAATTTCAAATATTAAAATATACAATAATTACAGGAGTACACTTTCAGATAAATGAGTGGAATGCAATTGAGCGATATAATTCACAAAAATTCACATGACGGAAAATGTAAAGGAGCTCAAGCGGTAAAAGAAAACTGTTATAACATATCTATTCTACGATATGTTCGGTATTTAATTTCAATTCAACGGTACGGATTCGGTTGATAAATGATTTACATTTATCAGTTCACGGAAAACACAAATCAAGCAGTTCCTAACGTGATGAGCGGTGTTCGGTAATTATGCAGATAGCAGTATCACTTGAGATGTTCATAACACACTACGATATATCGAACGGTTAAGATTCGGTCGGATCGGAAAATACTGGTCTGCACTAGGTTTGCAATCGTACGATATCAGATTTTACGGTATCTTCGGATAATTACTCTGATTGAGTTCATCCTGTCAGATCACCCACCCTTGTATTAGCTATCAACAGAGTGCCCGGTAATTGTACGACAGTTCTAGATTTCATAAACTTTGCAGATTCAGATTCTAGACAATTAGGGCTTATACTTCCGGGATAGACATAGCGTGCACAAGCCGTTGGCTTTTTGATCGTTTAGGATATACTTATACTTCCGGGATAGACTCAGCGTGCACAAATATACCAAAGACGTCCCTGTCGTTCAAACATACACACTCTGTACACACCATACAACTACCTGAATATTTCAATTCACGTGAGGATTCAAATCGTGCGCGGGCCGACCTATGACGGGATAAACTCAAATATAACAATACAAATTACTGAATGCTACGGATCTCAGATATCATACAAACGTTACCAATCACAAACCACGGAAATAAATATATCGTTATGCCAGAAAATAAACTATTAAGCTATCATTTACCTAACACGGAACACTATATACAATTCAAATTCCAAATCTGACTTCACTCTGATTCTGATTGATAATAATACTTGATAATGAATAAATAATGATCCCGATCTTTTGTCTGTTACTGCCTTCGATACGTTTTTCGAGGTTCTGCCCAAGTTCATACCACCAATTCCTTATTTTGTGCCGGGCCTTTTCTATTCATGTCCCGAACAATGCTTGAAAGTGACGCTACTTTTTAGATCTAAAATTCGCGCTCATGATAGTTAGTAGTTCCTCTCGGCGCAGTAAACAAATGTTATCGAGGTTTTTTCGGTTGGTCGCTCTTTTTACACATAAGGCTGTTCAAACGTTGATGCGTTAACCTACCAGATCCCAGTTTTGCAACATATGTTAATCGGAATGGATGAAATTTTTTAAGCGAGCATGAATTCGATTCATTTATTTGAATAATTACAATTATTCAAAATTACGGAGAGTTAGAAGAGTGACTATTACGGAATGCACATTCGGAGTCCACGTATATCTGTTGAAATAATGAACTGTTCAACAGTTCCTGCCTGATCTAAATTGAATGATATTTCAGAGTTTAAGCTTTGTTAATATCACATATTAGATCAGAAAAAGTCTGTACGAATGAACACCTTCAGATTTGTTCAAAAAGCAAATGTTTGAATGTGGTGTTTGAAAAGACAAGAGGTTTTTGCCTTGGAAATTCCATTTGTCTTGTCTTTCGCCATAATCCAATGAGCATTCAAAGCAAAAGAGGGAGTTCAAGAGAACAATACTGCGGTTCATGGTAAGAAAGAGGTATCTGCAGACAAAGTTTTTGATCTGAACTTTTGTAGGTATTTTAAGTAAACTGGTTTCTACTTTTTGGAAATCTATTATATTATAAATGAACACTACACTGAATGATAAACTGTATTCCTAAATGGGAGATAACAAGACATGTTTCGCCACACTTCTTCAGGTGAACAATGTTCTGTTTTCTTCCATTTTCATAATGAAAGTTTGCTCAGGAAGCAAACAAGCGGACACAATAGATCGTTTAGGTCGCAGTGTACAAACATTCACATAACAATACATGCATACAAAGATAAAACGCTCAAGGATTATTAAGGCAAAGATGGTTCCCTCTCCTCTCTACTATCTCTATCTCTGTAAATATAAATACTAGTAGGTGACAGTTTTAATTTTAGTCTATTAGTTTCAATACATCGGGTGTCCAAAAAATCTGGAAGGACTGGGTATCTCGAAAAATGATTGGCAAACAAAAAAACATGCGGTTGATATTTTCGAAAAGCTATCAAATAGTATCAACATTGACTACTCCTTCCCGCCCCTACGGGTGACGCGGAGGCTCATTTTGAAATCTTTATATAGGACTTTTCGTGCAATATCGCATTCTACGCTGGTAACCACATAAGGTTTATTCGAAAAAAAATGTAATTCTTGATAGATGGCACTCGATAGCAGATGAAATTCAATCGATTTTATTCTTGAGAACTGGTGTGTCCCCATAGTCTTTCAACCTGCAGGTCTGTGAATTTCTGCATATCAAACAGCTTATCGTGGTACGATCCACCGTCAAGGATTCTTGACTGGATGTGCAAATTCGCTCCAGATTGGGAGTAGGGTTACGAGGTAGTGTTTTCAATAAGATACTGTAATAATCTCAAATAACAAATTTCCAAATTAGATATTTTGGGCTGGAAGTGCAAATTCTCAAATGTTTGCATAGTTGAATCCAACAAACCGATATACAAGGACTTAAGGACAAGACCCAATTGTGACCATCATTTATGTAAGCTTTTTATTTTTAATTGTAGATGGCTGCAATATCGGTAAAAATTGTACGTACCCATCAGATATTATTTCTTCAATAATCATGACACACACGTAAAAAACAAGTATTTGTTAAAATGGTACCTATATTTGACATCCGAATATCCATTGATATCGGTGAATTGCGGACTAAATGGTATACATACCTTTCATAGTAACGAGTGACGATGAACATTTTATTTGAGCACTGAGATTAGTATTTTATCATATTTACTTTGGAAAAAAAATGTTCTCCATTTGTAAATTTGAATTTTATTTATATTGGTCAATTTCATATAGCAATATGCAATAGTTTTCTTTACGTTCTTCATTTCAGAAGTTATAGAAGTATTAGCAAATCCTGGGCTAACCAGTATATAAGTAGGAGAGTATATGGAAAGCAGAAATTTCCTTCACGTAGAAATAAAACAATATGTAAAATGAGAATGGAAGATTACTTTGAAAGTGGAAAATACATTCAATTTGAGAATGGTTCGCCAAACTTCAAATGCTCACCCGCTCGGATGCCGACAACGGATACGTGCTGTGCGAACCTCGAGAAATCGAGCTAAGCCCGAATAATTTTCGATCGCATGAACGTCAACAAATGATATTGATATGGCAACATTGCTGGATGTAGAATTGATAGAAAACTGAGCATAAAAATACACTCAGAACGCACGATCCACCGTAAAATGAGAAATAAATATGCATAGGAACCACCATTCATAGGGATGTGGAAGGATTCACGAAAATAATGAGAATGAATGAGGAATTAATATTCCAAATACCATTCAAACAAAAAATGGAATATCGTGTTCCACTAATATTGTCCAAATTTGAAGTTTAGAAATCGTCATAAGTCCACAGTATTCATTTTGTAAGAAACTTTTTTCAAAATTTTCACCCCACTGATTTCAAAGCATCCGTTCATGAGGCCTCTTCTAAGCGTTCCGAATAAACAGAAAAAAATTCAATTTCGGCTACTCGGCATTCGCACATTTGTCAGTGATGTTCAAACTTAAATTATTGGTATCTGAATTGATATGAAGGACGAAATGTCGGAGACGCCAACAAATCGACAAGTTGAAAGTACCTACTACATACACTTTTCACAACTCCTAGCGTTAATAATATTCACTTCTAGTCGAGGAAATAAAGGACAAAAAAAGCAAAATTAAAAAAAAAATCGGATGAACCAAATTAGATAATTTTTCTTTCAATCGATTCGGGAAGTCATTTAGGAAAAATTTTTCCAATTTTTTTCTTCTAATGTGAATTTTAGCATTTCTACAGAGGAAAATGCATCTCTTTGAATGCACTTTCAGGAGATAATATTAAGAATGTTGAAAAAATTTCCAAATATAGCCATAATTTCTCACTCGATGGATTTATTTTCAATATGCTCTGAAATGCAATCAAATTTGTATCTCGCAGGGTTTTTTGGTCTCTGAACACGATTCCGGTACCAGATTTGAACTACAACGCACCTGAGGCTCAGGACATCCTGGTACTATCGACGTCTCCAGAGAATTCGCAGGAATACCTTCTGCAAAGGAATGGAACCTGTTATGGAGGTTCTCTTCAGCATACGGGTCATCACCATGACACTCAATAGTCACATGGTGCTCAAGATGTCCTGATCACCTAGGTCATCTCCATGGACTAATTTTTGATATGCTCTGAAATGCGACCGAATTCTATCAGGGGTTTTAGAAACCGCTGAACACGACGTAGCTGGGGCTAAGAATATCCTTGTACTATCGTCGTCTCCAGTGGATCCGAGAAATTATCTTTTGGAATGGGATGAAACTTGTAAGGGAGGATCCTTCAAGGTTGCCAGTTGTGACCATGACCTCCAATAGTCACCTGGCGCTCAGGATACTCTGATGACCTAGGTCACCTCCATGGATTATTTTTTGCTCTGAAATAGAACCAAATTCGTATCTCCGGAGTTTTTCGGATCGCTGATAACTTTTCTGGAGTTCGGACCAATCACCGAAGCATCTGGTGAACACATCTGTGATATCGACAACTATGAATTCAAAAAATAAAAAAAGTTTGCACTACAATGAAATTTTACTGAATCTTTCTAATGCGAAAGAAGTAATACTGAAATATTTTCTATTTTAGTGTCAAAATGTTATTATCGTAGATCGAATCTAGCATCGGAATCACATTCCGCGGTCCTGAAAACCCCCGAAAGACGAATTTGGTTGCATTCCAGAGCATATTAAAAATCAACTCATGGAGATGACCTAGATCATCAGGATATCCTGACCACCAGGTAACTATTGAGTTTCATGGTCAGCAGGTTCCATTCCTTTGCAGGAGGTATTTCTGCGAATTCCCTGGAGAGGACGATAGTACCAGGATGTCCTGAGCCTCAGGTGCGTTGTAGTTCAAATCTGGTACCGGAATCGTGTTCAGAGACCCAAAAACCCTGCGAGATACAAATTTGATTGCATTTCAGAGCATATTGAAAATAAATCCATGGAGATGACCTAGGTCATCAGGGTAGCCTGAGCACCATGTGACTATTGGGTATCATCATCTTACACCGGAATTATGTTCAAAGGCTCGAAAAACCCCCGAGTGAGGAATGTTGGCTGTATTTAGACATTTTTCAAACATTTTTAATATTATCTCCTGAAAGTGCATTCAAAGGGATGCATTTTTCCTCTGTAGGAATGCTAAAATGCACATTAGAAGAAAAAAAATGGTAACATTTTTTCTAAATTACTTCCGGAATGAATTTGAAAAAATTATCAAAATCGGTTCATCCGATTTCATCTTCGACCATTTCTGCTTTCTTCCCTAGTCTATTTCTATCGATTCCAAAACATACAATGAAACGTATGAATGACTGAGAGTCTGGGGAGTATCGACGACATCATTTTGCACATTTCTGAGCCCTCAGTTATGTTGTTTACATTAACATTTGTCGGTAATTCATAGGTAGCTGAATCAATCAATTTTTATAAGTTAGAAGATAATGATAATTATTTCAGACAAATCTGTTGAAAACTTGCCATGTTAATAATGTATTTCACTTCAGGTTGCATACTGACACCTGCTGTCAGGTTGATTTTTACAATTTTTCATACTATCTCTTGCTGTCACATGTGCAAATGGAAAAAGACAAACAACAGATTGTGACGTCACTTGAATCTTAAAATGAGAATTTTGGAAACTTCTAGATAATAAATATATAGAACAAGAAAAACACGGTTGTCCTCACTTTTCAACAAAATATCATGAATCAGCTTGAAAAAATGAAGATGGATGCCAGGAATATCACTCGAAACGGTACTACCGCACCCAAAAACATCACAGTTCCTATTCCACCACTCTACAGCGATTTGCAAAATTTCAAATCCATACGACTAATATAAACGGCACAAACGTCCGCAGTTTGTTTCGCACACCCGCACACACCCAGACATCATGTAAAATATAGTCCAGATTGATTCAGAAATTCTCAAAACGAATTTATATACGCGGAAGTCTGAAAAATGTTTTTTGAGCTGATGACAATACTTCCCTTACACTAATATACTTCCCTCACTATTCGAAGTATAAATATACCTAACGATATTCTGTTTTTTATCATAATCAGTAATCAAACGTCAGGAAAAAATTCACCCTATCCACAAATGCGCTTAGCATAAAAAGTACCCAATTCTCATGCTTTAGAATTCGTTCGGAATATCTGGTTGGTAGTAAATCCTCTCAACATTGCTGATATGAATTATCGTCAACCAACAAGGTAGAGGTGTACTACTGAGGATCCTGTCAGAACAGCAATGACATGATTTTCAAAAACATATAAAATATTTGTTTCTTCCAAATAGGGGTCAAGGGGTAGAATGTCTGTTCAGTCGGTCTCAATCTCCAGTTCCACGAGAGATGTACATCCTAAACTTTCACCCAAAGATGAAAACGGAAAAATCACCAGAAGTCTGATGCAGATAGGAATCACTAATCACAATAACTTCTTCTAATGACCATTCTTCAGGATGGAGATTGGAAATAATTCACACCATAGTTATCCAAATATCAATGTCCACGATAAGTCAATAACTTTATCTTCCAACTTAATAGGAATTTCAATAGTTCCTGAGCCTTCGCAGCGTTCACCACTGCATATATTTTCTCTGACGAACTGACTGTGTTTATTCTGCAAAACTCCTTTTGTACTCATCCTGGTTGAATAAGGCACTGATAATATTTTCCATCTAAAGGTTGTCCGGAAATTCATATACCAAACTTCGGGATAAAATGATGAAATAAATCCATATCAATATGCTTCAATAAAGAGCTATTTTGCATTGCTTTATTACTCTTTGTTTGAGAAGACATTCATTTTCAATTTGAACCTAGTAGACCATTGATCCCAGATAATCCTGGAGAGAAAATGTGAGGATTTCATCGTGCGAACGAACAGCCACGCACCTGGTCCGTTACGGCCTATCATGAGATTAAATTGAATCTTAATGATTCCGAACTCGAACACTAAAGGGATGTGATGCATCATAATGCATGAACTAATCCAATTTCGTATGGCACATTATATAGGAGTTCTGTATGACCATTTTCCAAAAAATTTTTATATGTCTTACCATTTAAGCGACAGGGCATTATAGAGGGTTTATTTTCAAATCGGTTTGACTCGAAAATGGTTCGTCTGACGAAGTTTTTCAACAATACCTTCTTCGAGTCGAATTAACCCAAAAAACACAATTTCTCTTTGAATAAAAAGAATCGTGCGATTAAAAATTAAGCAGAAAATGTATTGCCGGTGTCCCGTAGTGCTGCCCCTGGTAAGAAATGTAATCAACCAGTTCCTTATAAGCGTTTCCTGCATCAAGTAGTTTAATTACAAGAATGGAAAGATTGGCATATTATGGTTCCTGAGATATATAACAAAAGCCCCCTTTCAGAATCACGTGGAAGCGCCGTAGCCCTTTATTGGAGCATTTCCGGAAATATGTTCACAGGAAACTCCTTTCTTATTCTTTCGTATTTGATCACCTTCTAAAGTTTGACATATGCATTTCCGGATAGTCTTCACAGAGACATCTAGATGTGGTTGACGAGCACCTTCCGCTTAAAAAAGAACATAATCAGTGATGATTTAATTTCTATAGGCCTCATTAATATTATTTGGATGAAGGAGAGACGACGGGCTCATGATAAGTTACCCGGAAAATCGTTTTCATCAATAATTTCAAATAAATCAAATTATCATTCATCCGAACCTCTATTTATGAACACCTGCGAACATTGAATACCGCCAAATGCGGAGAAGTTCATCTTCACGAAATTTAGCAATAGGACATTCTCAATATTACTACCTCCCAATAATGGAACTGGACATTTGATTTTCCAATGATACATGAAAATATATCATGTGAAAATATCTCCTAATTATTGCCGTATATGGACGCTTGAAAGATAGCAATTCGTCAATGTACAGATGCTAGGAAAGTAGTAGGGTATGATTTCAGACCGAAATGTAAGAGGTTATGATACTTTTCTAGCGTAGTTTGACGAATTGCTATCTTCCAAGAGTTCGGTTCCTTACGGACGCTCTGAAGTTTGACTATAGTAAATCATTCACAGTGGTCGATTTGATCCCCCCATTGCCATGAATTAGCAGTATATCACTGAATGATACACAGAGCAGTTTCAATACCATTAACAAAAAAAAGAACACCTCACTATTAAATTAGACACAATAAAACGAATATCTATCAATAATGGTTTTTTGGTAGATCAAATAACAAAATGAATTATCAGGAAACAACCACAATTAACTTTCTATTTACCCGTACATAAAATACATAAATGTATCAAGACAATTCATTTCTCTCATGTATTTAGTTTCCGTAAGCGAAAATATTGGTAGCATTTTGTCACGCCGTAATTTTAAAATCAGTTTCGAATCACAAACTAAATTCTGCCATCTTATATATAATGCTAAAGACGAAAACAATGAATGTAATAATCCTGGAGCTTATGAGCTAATTCGCCCAGTCTATGGTAACTTTCATACAGGTAGAACTTTTAACTTTAAACTTAGATTCCAAGAACATTTTCGTTCTTTCAGACTCAACAAAACAGGCTCAACCTTTGCTAACCTTTTTTCAAGGAACTGGTCATACCTTTCCTAATGTAAATGGCCTGAGAATTTCACATAATCAAGCCATAGGTTTCAAATTGAATATATTAGAATCAATAAAAATTCATAAAGGTGTCAAAAACTCCTATAGCAATATCCTAAATGATCAGTCTATACTAAAGTAATCTTCTCCTATGTCTTTCAAAGCACTCTTAGACTAATTCTTAAAATATCAAATGATAATTACTAGTAAAGGATTGACTAACTGTTTCCTATTTAGAGGTACTCGTAAGTATAGGAGTTACACTTTATATGAGAATTTTTCAGAAATAGGTCACAATAACACATATGTCAACTACATATTCGTCTTCATAAAGGCTTCTGTCTCACGATCATTATCAGAAGACGTTTGAAAACTAATTCACGTCACCAAAACACGGGATTACATGAACTATTTGCATGGAACGTCTTTATCAAATTAATTTAAATTAAGAATGTCTACGTTGCAACAACGAACGAAACGCGAATAATTGAAAATATAATACATTAATGTGATAATACTTTGATCTATTTTTCTATACTTTGACTACATGAGAGAAAAACCTATGATGTTCGGAGAACATCGTGCGAGCCATTGGATCGGTGGAATGTTGGGAAAGGAGAGCATTCGAATCTTTCTTGAAGTTTAAAGGTTATAGGCATAAGGAAAGAGTTCGGACGTTATATGTATGAGGAATGACCTCACTGAGGAAAGAGTTCCACATTTTTTCCGTTCGATAGAAGAATGAAGTGTGACAAAGAAATTCAGCAGGTCTCGAGCACTGCAATTTCTGGGTAAAATTATAGACGAGATGTCTGATGAACACTTATCATTGACATATCTATGAAAAAGAGAGAGATAGCTCACCTTTCTAAGATGTTCTGAAGAGGTTCGTAAGCGTATCGTCATCAACCTACGGATAGTTCTCTTCTGTTTGGGAGCTGAACTCCAAACGTGTGAACAGTACTCCAAGTGGAATTGGTGCTCTGTGGCTAATGAGGTGCTGAGATGTGAATTAGCTCTTGGCAACGAATAGAAAATCGAGTTTTTGAGACGTGGATTTCGCGATGGATATTACATTATCATCCCATGAGGGGTTGTTGGTGGTGATTATGAGCATGGATATAAAAGACTTTCTAGTGATGGATATTATCGTTCCGTTACTACTTGTACTATCTGGTTCCCGACATATTATATTAGACCAGTATGTGAAGCTTTTCTGCAAAAGCAGATGGATACATTTCAATAAGTGTTAGGGAAATTCATATTTGGTTACTATACAGAAATGACAGACTGTTCCATTTCATTAGTTGATAAACATTCTCAGGAACAACGATTGAACACCGATCCAAAATAATGGAACTAAGAAATTCTTCTCTTTTGGGAAACAAAAAGAATAATCTGGTTATGCACAATACCGATGAATTGATCTTTTTTTCTTAATATTTTCTGCTTCAGATGTTATTATCCGAATCCATTTTATATCGACTATTTCATCAACTAAGTTTAATAAGTGCTTCATGTAGAATAGGTTTCAATCTTTATCCAATTCCTTCACAATCCCTGTTAGAGAATGAAACTGGATGTATCTTTTTTCGAGATAATCCTGGGATCCAGTGGAAAAACCTATTCTATCCGTCCACATACTCCGTCGGTAAGCTTAACTGAATGCCATAGAGGTTAGGTAAAAAGATCTTATATGATTTCGTCCTCCTTCACATAACCTACTCACACTTTCTTCTTAACATGTCCAAATATAATAGAATGAGGTATTTATGTCATTTTTCCCGACATAAGAGAAACAGTACCGATCGATTTCATGTGAACAAAATGCATCAGAAATAGCAGGGTTGCGTGGAACCTGCACATGTTGATGATGGAAACGAACATTTTGTGTATTTTCGAGCTTCTTCTTGCAACATGACGTAATCTATTAAAATTCATCAACTCTCTACTCCTTATAAATTTTTCGAACTTCTTGACATTTGAAATTGCTGGTTTCGGGGAAGCTCAGCTTTTCTCGATAGACATTCACATGTTTCAATATTTTTATAATAATGGAAGTATTTCATGATTATCCAATAATTAGCGAACGGATCATATGATTGGGTAAAAGGGGCAGTAATGGCCACATAGCTCATAATCTTCTATATAATCTTCTGGGAGTTTGATAGTCACTCATTTGCTATTTGAGAAATTTAGAAACATTTTCTGATGATTGGCCTATTTGGAACAAGCATAATCAGCATAATCTACTGTTCATTTACTGTTACTCACTTGAGAGCCATTAATCATATCGTTCTGAAATATTCTCTATGATCCTAGTATGGTAGACATGATTCATTCGAATGCATGTCTAATATAAGGATTACGATACATGAGCTTGGTATCAGACTTTGAGGTACCTAGTTGTTTAAGAATTATTCACTTCATTTATATATACCTATCGTATGAATATAATAATGCAAACTCAAATGGTTAGAATGTTTGTGATTCCAAAATCGTCGTTTAAGTGAATAAAATATGTTCTATCTGCTCGTAAATATTATGAATGTGTCGTGATTTCCAAACATACATCACGGTAGTAAAAAAATTCTGATATGATTTCTAAAATGAAAAATGAAGAATTCCATTGAATAGATTCGTTTTCAACACCTGGCACTAATCACCTTGAGATTGCAGCGTGCAGAAAAACGTCCCGTAAGGTGTTAAGGTCTGCGATAGAGAACAGGTATTGCCCTCGTATCATCGGAGGCGCTCCTTTTATATAACTGTTTCGCGAACCTCTCTTTATTCATACAGTAAGTACTCCGTTGTTGACCGACATTCAAAACTCTCAGATGAGATTTATTTGACATAACACTCGTGTAGATTGTAGCTTCTTTAGATTACGTTCAGTTTACCTATACCTGTGTCGCCGTCGAGATTACTAGTATCATACTATCGTTTTTCTTCTCATCGTTAATTTTGTGTCGTGTTTTTTCTGAATACTAAGTGCACTTTTTTGGTTCAACATGTCCAAGAACCTGAAAGGTGAGTGATTATCTCATTATTATTTGAAATTAATCCGTATAATGAATTTCCCAGTTGCAATTGATTTGTACTGATATAAATTTAAATTAGACTACGTATTTTTATATGATATTAATATTTATTATTCCAATGGGTCCTGAACAGGAATATTATCCAATTTGAATGTTAACATTTTATGTTCCAATATGGTTAACAATATTCAAATTTAACAAAAATGGTGCCACATCGAGTTCATTAATTTCCAAGTAAGTTTCACTAATAGAAGTTAGACATTGAGCTTGAGCTTGAGCTCGAAATGGAAGAAAATTATTTCAATTGTGCTGATCTCACTCGTAGAGAATATTATTATCATAATATATACATATAGAAGCAATTCATAATCAATTTTGTTATCATGACTCTGAGGAAATAATTATATATATATATATATATATATATATATATATATATATATATATATATATATATATATATATATATATATATATAATATATTATGAACAGTGAATTGAAATGTGTACACCAAAACATAATAAAGAGGGTACATATTACGAAACGTATTTTATCATTGGCAGTAGGGAGGGGATTGATTATAGAGCTTATTTTTTGGATAAATATTAAATTGAGAATCACTTCAAAAAACTCATCACGGTATCTAAATACATCCTCAAAGGGTCTGACCCTTAATAATGAACTATAAAAGAGTGGATACACTATAACATTACAAATGAAGAATATTCTCCCTCATCTGCTAAAAATACTGAAAACCTTTTGGTCACCAAGTAGTCATCATCAGAGTTAACTAAATTTTAAATCTAAAGGTATATTTTAATTTGAAATTTAGTTCTCTTTCGTTTGTTTGAATACTATTTGAGCGATAATAATGTGAATTAGGGTAACCCTCGGCTGGAGATGCATCGGAATTTAAAAAATTGCTCTTTCGTTGACACATCTCCATTCCATCTAAATCACCTAGATATTTGTTCGTACTCTGTTTCGAAAGTGATAAGCTTTCTTGAGAAATGGTCTGATGTGTATTCAGAATATGTGTGCTAACAATAATTTTTCACCATTATTTTTCTTCATATGAACAAAATGTTCTTTAAACCGAGTTATAATGTTCCTTTTAGTTTAATCACATAGCCTTTTGAACACGACTCATGATCGATTTTATGAAATCCGTATTTCAATAAATTCTATGTGGTTCAAACTGGAAGGAACATTCTAACTCGGAATAAATAACATTTCCGCCATATAAAGATAAATAATGGTGAAAAATCAGCTTTAGCCTAACATATTTGGAATATACACACCATTTCTCAAGGAAGGTAATCACTCTTAAAGTACAGTACGAACAAACATCTGAGTAATTTAGGAGGGATGGAGATATATAAACAAAATAGCAATTTATTGAATTCCGATTTATTTTCAGCTGAAGGTAACCCCTTGTTTGCATTATTATCCCCTAATAGTATTGAAACAGACACATATCGATTGATAACTTAGTTTACACTGATGATGATATTTCCAGTGGATGAGAGCGAATATTTGTCATTTATAGGGTCTGACCCATATACTAATGATGTATTATTCACTTTACCTGTATACGATATTCAAAGTATTCAAGTATACAGGCTGGTCCAGTCTCGAGAGCGGAACCTTTACAGGCAGACAGATAACTACAAAATAATATCAAATAGTACTATGAACTATATTCGAAAAAAGCTCCGGCACAAAGATACAGGGTACTAAAATTTTTTAAAAAACTCCAGATTTAATAATATTCTTAAAACTACTTCAGATACTTAAATGCAATTTGGCACGTTTGAATGGATATTTTGAATACATCTTTTTACGTGAAAAATATTATGTTACTTCCACCAGAGGCGTGCTTACAGACACATCTTCGGACATTTTCCCTGAAAAATATGTTACGCCACTAATTTTTTTAGAAGCAAAAACTATTTCTAGAATCCGTGTTCAATTTACAACCAAAAACGGCCGTTCACTTTTTTCGTTTGACACATCCTTTGCCAGTCTAAAATTAAAATACCCGATTTCTGAAAAACATTTGAACAAAAACGAGAAGAAGAAATTTAATTAGTGGCTTACAACAATATTATAACAAAATAAAAGAAAATTGAAGGTAGAATCACAAAAATTGCTCGAAATGTAGTCCACACACCTCAATACGTTTTCGACATCTACTCACTAACGCATTTACTGCAGCAAATACTTCATGCGGATTTTGCCGCATATCATTGCTGGCTTGCTGAACTCTTGAAACTAAATCTTCCCTTGTTGATACGGGATTAGTTCAGACAATATCTTTAATGGTGACTCAAACGTAAGAGTCTAGTGGTTTGAATTAAGACCTGGTGACCTGGTCGGCCAGGCCACTGGTCCAAAACCATTAACCACGTCATTATTCATGTCATTCCTCCCTAGCCGACCAATTCTTCGTCGAGGATAGTCGGTATTGAGCCATTCTCTTACAACCATTCCAAAATGCGGTCAAGCTCCATCCATTTGTATCCAACTTTCATGCCTCAAATTAATGGGTAAATCCTCTAGGTAGTCCTCAAGATTATTGTCAATAAACTCTATAAAAAGTTGCGAGTTCAACCTTGGGGGTAGGAAATGTGTGCCACAAACATTGACATCGATATCGCCCAACCAAACATTCACGGAAACTTCATTTTGAAATAATCTTGGCCGAATTTCTCGAAAATTCTGATGTGCCTAAATATGGGTATTATGGTAATTTGTTACCCCACGTTTGATAAAAGAGGATTCATCCGTTCAAAAAATCTTATGGAAAAATACAGGATTTTCTTCCATTGAGTTTAAAAGCCATTGGCGATATCTTATTCTCTTTGATGAAAGAGGATTCATCCGTTCAAAAAATCTTATGGAAAAATACAGGATTTTCTTCCATTGAGTTTAAAAGCCATTGGCGATATCTTATTCTCTTTTCGGCATCACCAGGATGCAAATCCTGAACAGGCTTTAGGTGATATGCATGTCTGTGGTCATCGTGTAGTGTTCGTAATATTGTAGACTTCGGTATGTGAAGGTTCTGAGCTGACTTACGAGAGCTCAGCCTCGTATTCTTATCGAAAGTACGAAGTATACGATAATTCCGAATATTATATCGACGGCCAACGTTCCTTTTGTTATTAACACGCAGGCCAAAGTTACGAAAATTCTGATGTGTTCTGATAAAAACGCGAGCATCTGGAACTCTTCTATTTGGATAGCGTCTACGATATTCACAAACTGCCGCTTCTGCATTTCTATCACGAAATCCGTTTCAAAAATGAATATCTGCTTACTCGTTGTTAGAAAAAAGCATTTTTCAGATTAATACTTGCGCAACACTAATAACAATGATAATGATAACTCGAAATTGAATTACCTGACACAATTCAATCAATTGTCATAATGAAATGGAAGAACACTTACAGTGGTAATTGTTTTTTTAATGGCCTACTACGACAGATCGAAATTTGTATACAGGTGTCCCAGGTTTTAGTAGCAGAACTTCAACAGTCGAAACCGTTTATCGTACGGAAACCGTTTATCGTACAGAAAACAGCTTTCGTAAGCATTTTCTACTCATAGTTAGCTATGTTCTGTGCGATAAAAACATTTTCTTTAGTAATAATTGGTGAAGATTTTGAAGAGAAAGTGGGTGTTTTCCTCCCCAACTTCTACGCCACTGCAAAAAGTACTGTTTTGAGACAACCATTCAAACCGTCAATGTTTTATACACGGAAAAAATACTAGTTATAAGCTCTAATATTACCGTTTTCGAGGAAAATCAACTTTCATATTGGAAACCATGGTCAATTCTTTGAAATAAAATTTATTTCTCACTAATTAAACAAAATTCATTTAAACGTTAGAACAAGTAACAAAACCGAAAAATTGACCATGTTCTTTAACATAAAAGTTGATTTTTATCGAAAACGGTCAACTTTAGAGCTTATGACCAAGAGTACCTTTTTGTGTACGATAAACGGTTCCGGGGATATTCGCAAAAACGAAATTTTCTTTTCAATTTCAACACCTTGTATCTCAAAAATTAAGCGTCAGTGCATATATGTTGATGAGAACTTTTTTTCTCAAAATCAAATTTTCTTTCGACTGTTGAAGTTCTGCTACTAAGACCTGGGACACCCTGTATACAGGGTGTTTCAGTTTTTGTGTTCATAACTTTGGTAAACGATAGAAATCCTGAAAATAATAGGGGTCTTCGACATAAAATTATTCTCTAAATCTCTTCGTTTCCGAGATAGGTTGTTGAAGTTTTGAAAATTTATAACATTTTCTTCATTATCTTCTGAACTGATGAAAATTTTCGGTTCAAACTTGGTACACTGCAGTTTTGATGAATGAGAAATTTTTTTGGTCACAAAGGGTTTTTGAGACAAATACAGTTGAGTAGTTATTGGGTTTTGTACATATCTAAACCCCTCAAACTTCTACGCCAATGAACGGAAATTATTATAGTACCTATACAAATTTGAAAACTTTGAATTATTTCCTATACAAAATTTCTCTGTGTAAATTTCACTCTCAGGCTTCCTGTTCGAGCTATTTTGATTTTTCCGACCAGGGTTATCTTATGCAATTTTTTTTGAAAGGCTATTCAAAATGTAAAAAAATATTTAAGTACCCATTTATTGGTAACGATGAAAAATAATTAAACTTGGTACACTCCAGTTTTGATGAATGAGAAATTTTTTTGGTCACAAAGGGTTTTTGAGACAAATACAGTTGAGTAGTTATGGGGTTTTGTACATATTTAAACCCCTCAAACTTCTACGCCAATGAACGGAAATTATTATAGTACCTATACAAATTTGAAAACTTTGAATTATTTCCTATACAAAATTTCTCTGTGTAAATTTCACTCTCAGGCTTCCTGTTCGAGCTATTTTGATTTTTCCGACCAGGGTTATCTTATGCAATTTTTTTTGAAAGGCTATTCAAAATGTAAAAAAAATATTTAAGTACCCATTTATTGGTAACGATGAAAAATAATTCATAATAAATGCTTAAAATGATCCGTTCACTAACTACTAACGGCGACAAAGATTTCTCAACGAACTTCTTGTTCGAATTAACATTTTATTATTTGTTTCAAAAGAAATTCCATGAGATAACCCAGATTAGAAAAATAAAAATAGCTCGAACAGGAAGCCTCCAAGTGAAATGTATCAGGAATACTTTTTTATGGAAAATAATTCAGATTTCCTAAATTTGTGTACAATAATAATCTTAGACCATTGGCGTGGAAGTTTGAGGGATTTTAATGGGTACAGAACATCATAACTACGCTACTGTATTTGTCTCAAGGAAATTTCGTCACCTAAAAAATTTCACATCCAGTAAAACTGAAGTTCACCAAGTTTGAACTGAAACTTCATTTGTTTAGAAGATAATAAAGAAAATGTTTCCAAACTTCAACACTCTGTATCTCAGAAACAAAGATTTAGAGAAAAATTTTATATGAAAGACCCCTATCATTTCTAGGAGTTCTATCGTTTGTCAAAGTTATGAACGGGAAAACTGAAAAACCCTGTATATCAATTTTCGCATTTTTTCGTGTTTTTTCCCATTTTCAGCAGAAACTATGCATTTTGAGAAAAAATACCTCCATAAAAAGTTGTACAACGGAAAATTTCCGATCGATATAGGTTTTTTTAGCATTTTCTAAAATTTATCGTTCTTCTGCTAGGGGTCGCGGAGAATAAAGTATATGATTTCATTTTTACACTTAGAGCTGAAACTATGCATTTTGATCAAAAATTACAAGAGATCAAAGTTGTAGAGCAATAAATTTCCAATTAATACTAGCTATTCGGGTTTCCTGGTAGTGAGCTCATTTCCCGCTAGAGAGCGTTGAAGAAATTTCGAAAATTGTCACCTTCTGCTGATTTTTTGAATTTTCAGCAAAAACATGCGTCATGATTCAAGTTGAAGAATATTTTCACAATCACATACTCAATATCATTACTCAAATTAATTTTATACTAACAATACCAACAATAATAATAATATATTCAGCCCTCCACTAGTACATTATTAAAGAACGTCCTACATGCCTTTATGAAAAATATAAAAAAACGCGCCACAACTTAAAGAAAAATAGGAAGCAAACTATTGTTTACATTCACAACAATGTTGGTACAGGATTTCTTATTGATTTTACGTGCTCTGGCGGGAAATGCACGCACTACTGAAAAAGTCAAAAGACCTATATCGATCGGAAACTTTCCGTTCTACAATTTTGGCCTCTTTTAATTCTTTCATAAAATTCATATTTCTGCTGGAAATCCAAAAAATCAGCAGAAGGTGACAATTTGCGAATTTCTTCAACGCTCTCTAGCTGCAAATACGCTCACTACCGGAAAATTCAAATAGACAAGATTAATTGGAAATGTATTGCTCTACAACTTTGATCAATTGTAATTTTGTATCAAAATGCATAGTTTTTGCTAAAAATGTGAAAAACGTGAAAAAACGCGAAATTTGACATACAGGGTGTTTCAGGTTGTAGTAGCAGATTTTCAACAGTAGATAGAAAATCTGATTTTGAGAAGAAAGTTCCTATAAACATACATGCACAGACGCTCAATTTTTGGGATACAGGGTGTTGAAGTTTATAAAAAATTTCTTAATTTTCTTTGTATCTCCAAAGATGATCAAGATGTCTCAACGAAATTCAGTACCTTGGATTCGTACATAGGTTACCACATTTGCACATAATTTGGGACCGGTATCACTCCCAGTGATTTGATAGCAATAAATTGACCCGTAAAGTATCATCACCCTGTGAAGGTTACATTTTAGTAACACATTTCAATGTAGAATTGAAATCGAAACAAATAATGTCTCTTGATATTTCTTCGTACCTGGCACCGTCTCACGACAAATTGGATTCTTGTGATTAATTACCACCACCATGAAAATCGAATGAAAATTGGAAAAAGGTTTTCGTTGAAGTTAGAAGATCTATTATACGACGTTGTGAACTATGTACACGAGAAAATGGGAACCATTTGGAACAATTTCTTCGGAATTAATAAAAAAAAATTCGAAAATGGTGTCTTGATAACTCTTGTTGGTGAACATACTATAAAATGAAGTACATTGTAGTTATCTGGTTTAAACATTTTTGGAATTAAAAATTTGTTATTCGGCCTTTCTTTGAAATATATCGCTGTGAAGATTAGAAAAGGCAGCTTAATTTTTTTTTGTCACTCAACAACTCTCTTCAATTTAAGGTTCCTCTCCTTTCAATTCTCACCCTATTTCCATAGTGGTGATAACTAATCACAAAAATTGAATTTGCTGTGAAACGGTTCCAGGTACAAAGAAATATAAAGAGACTTTGTTTGAATAGACGGCATCGTTTGTTATTCTCCTTCATGAACGTTCTGACAAAATATGGAGACGGCAGGGTGTCTGATAGAAAAGTTGATCTCTTAATTGCTAAAGTAACTGAGAAGCCAAGGTCACCGATAAACTCAAGTTCATATTTATGAAATTTATCGCAAGTTAGAACATCAATTCATTTTAATTCCAACATACTTCAATATAAACAAATTGTAGTGCTATAGGTCAAAATTGCGGATACAAATGTAATTCATGGCAAGCTAAATCTAAGTTATTTAATGGTGTAGAACTTTTCAATCAATAATTTTGGTCCTTGAAAGTTTTACTCTTAATAACTTTAGACACAATCAAACTACAAATACCATCTCCGTTTCTTTCCTAAGAGAACTTGGAACTAGTTGAGCTATAGTTCGAATTAAAAATAATTTGTAATATGAGCCACTCTATTTTTTTGAAATAATTTCACACCATATATTATATCTTCAGACAGGTTCGCCCACCTGTTGTAGATCTTCAATTTGTCGAATTAGGATTACATTTTCATGTAGTGATAAGAGGAGAGTGACATTATTAAAACGGTGGTATTTGAAACAAAACAAAGTAAAGATGTTATGAGGTATGTGCTTTTTCTGGAGGGACGCAGGACGACTTCCTAATACAGCGTTGGGACTCTCTGATTTGGAACAAAATCCTCGACTCCAATACAATTTTCCATCATTCTTAAGTTGTTTTCTTAACAGACGTGGTGAATATCAACGTATAAATGTAAGTCCATCAATTCAGGTTGTCCTTTCGTTTTTATGATTCTATGGCGTCTTCTGCGACTTGTATAAGAGGGAGATTCAACCAATTGGAGCAAATAATGATGTATTCATTAGACAATAGAATAATAGACGTAAAATATACTAAGCATGCAGAACATTGGTAGTAATACTCAGCCTTAACAAATATGTTTTTTTCTACAAATTCAGCGAATTCATTCGTCTTTCGAATCATACCATAAAGATAATGATTAACAACATAAAAGTGAAAAAATAAATAATGAATACAAGATGTTAGATGTGAAGTATTGCTTAACAACAATAGGAATCAAATATAAATTCTGGTTATTCAGCTCATTTAACAACTATAAAATTTATTCTTTTTCACTCACGTTTCGGTCTCAAGGACCCTAGCCAGGAAGCGTCTACCTACAGATACAAATGAAAAGGGCGAAAATAAACGCTTACTGTTGTTTCATGGGAGTGCTGCAAAGTAGATCAACTGATAATTTTCTTCTTATTCAATTGTAATTCTTTGTGATTTCTTTTAATTCATTGGACAGGGTAGTTGGGACCAAAACGTACGTCAATATTGATGAATTGAATAATTACTGGATGACTTGAATCTCAAGAATGTATATTTAATTTGAGAATTAGCCAGGGAACTACATTACATCAGAAAGGAGGAAAAATTTTTAAATAAACCTCAAGTGTAGTATCGAAGAAACCAAAGCCATTTACGAGCGTAACCGCATGAAACGATGTAGTTTCTTAAGTGATGGAACGATTTTCGACCTGATAACCGACGACTAATAGTCTACGCGTAGTATTCTGTGTTAGAACAGATCTAGAATCATTTGGGCGCATAGTCCCGTGACATCAGGATGTTTCTTAGGTTCTCTTCCTTATGCACATTGCGCGCGATAACCGAATAATAATGAAAAGTTGTTACGATTTTGAAATTGATCGTAATCAACTAATCTGGTTATTTTTCCCATTTATAACTCTTCGTTTCTTGAAATCTTATGATTATGTGATTCTATGGTAGCTATATGTGTAATTACCAAAATCTGACAACCTTCTATAATAGACAGTAATCCTTGCAAATGATTGGTATTTTATCCATTTTTGGAGGGCAATGCACTCTTAAGATGAGGAATATTATATTCCAGCACGTATTTCCACCCGCTTGTAATCTTATTGATTTTTTAAATTATTTTTCGAGACTCAGAAATGGCCTATTTGTAACTTTTCGGGAAATATATTATAATTACACTGATAAGTGCAAATGTTGCCCGCTCTTAGACGAAGTGTGATATGTTTATCTAAGAATTTTACTTGGCTCCTACAGATCAGTGATCTTACATAAATATACTCTCTTCAGATTGAGTATCGCTGATTCAACCTAAAAAAATACAGGCTTTAAAATTTGAATAACCGCACACCAGAAGCATTTTTTCTCAAGCTGTATGAAAAGACCTTTATGATGGTTGTTTGTTTCCTTCGCTAGCATGAAAAATAACGGGGATAAGATATGGCGAGCAGCAAATCAGTCACGCGCACCATTGAAGCAAAAACGACAATGAAGCTGATGGCATTTTTATCGTTGTTTGAGTTAAGCAAATTCCAATCGTAATTTTCTCGTTTGAGATATAATCATCATGCTCAAGAAGTTTTGACGGTATAGAATGTATAATTTTGAAAAAAACTATTCACTATTTTCTAAAATTTCAGATTTTCTCGAAAAAATTTACTTTTTTCAAAGTACTTCCAAAACAGTAGTAGATATCGAGAATTACTCAAAAAATTTTGCTCAGGTTTTATCGCTATACTATGAGAATCAACTGAGATATGAACGTTACAAGCTGATGATAGGATCCGAAAACCACTATATCTAAGGTCTTTCAGCTAAAATATTGAGAGTTCCCATATATTTTTTTGCCGACCCGATAACTAAAAATAACCTGATTTGTACAAATTACCAATAAATATCGTGATGCAATAGCGGAGATATAAAAAATCAAAATTCTTTCTCAATATTGTATTGTTCATCTCGATCTGTCAACTGATACGTTTCTGGCCGCGTTAAATTGATATATGGCTTGTCGCGGCATGGTCACTGATATATTTTCGGAAGATGGAACAGATTTCGTGAATTCTGTATCTTTTTTATATTTTCAGGAAATTCATTATACTCGAACTGCGTGGCTAAAATGAAACGAAGGCTCTTTGATTCGAAAAAAATTTGATGAGCCTTTTTACTTTTGCCTCAAGTGTCTTGTTTAGCCGGTAGAGGGCTTCAAAGTTGCAAAAATAATTTTGTTTTTTCGGTATAACTTGAGAACGTGATGGAGAACTTTTACAATATTTGGCAGGTGAGTTACTGTCAATAATAACCGTTTTTGAGAGCGGAGCATAGAGCCTTAGAGATCATAGAAATGGCTCAAACTTGAGGATGTAACGGGAAAAGTGTCCAGAACTTTTTGTGGTCAATGTAATTCACTCTATATTTTTTATGTAGATAGCATATCTAATTTGAAAACTTTTCTTACTGATAGAAAATTTTGATAAAATCAACGGATTAGCTTGAAAAAATTAATTTTCGAGTCTCTGCAATTTTGGCTTACTAATTTTACTTGATTAAAATACCTTAGTTGCCTTTGCTTTTCTAATGTCATTTTGGAATTTGGAGAATTTATTCTCAAAACTGTCAGTTTTTACTTTACCTTCCGTAAAAATTTTATAAAATTATGGCTCAAAATTTCACCAACACTGAAATGGTTGATATGTTATTGATTTATGGACTTTGTCGTTGCAATGGCCGGAGAAGGGAAAGATATCCGCATCGCAGAATTCCAAATAGGCAAACCTTCGCGAAACTGGCAAATTTGAAGCAAATCGCAGAGAAACTGGACGCAGACGGACAAGAAGGACGTTAGAGCTCGAAGAAGCGATACTGGAAGCGTTTGAAACTGAACCTGGGATAAGCACACTACGTTTGGGACTTCGTATTGGAGCCTCAAAATCATTAGTTCATAATGTACTGAAAGAAGAACTGTTGTATCCCTATCATATTAAAACAGTTCAAGACTTATTGCCCATGGATCCAGGTCATCGGCTAGATTTCTGTCGGCTTATTGTCCAAAGACAAAACGCAAACCCCAATTTTTGTAGAAGAATTCTGTTCACGGACGAAGATACTTTCACGAGATGTGGTCTTTTTAACCTCCATAATGAACATTTCTATGCTGATGGAAATCCTCATGAAACGGAAGTTACATATTTTCAGAATCAAACTGAAATCAATGTTTGGGTTGGAATTGTGGATAACTTTATTATTGGCCCTACCGTTATACCCGATCGATTGAACGGGGAGAACTACTTGGACTTTTTGGAACAAAGGCTACTTGAACTGTTGGAAGACTTGCCCTTACACATTCGTCGTGGCCTGGTTTATCCATGATGGTGCACCTCCTCATTTCACATTAGCTGTGAGGCGACATTTGAATGCGGAATATCCAAATCGCTGGATAGGTAGAGGACACGATGCACCAGTGAACTAGCCGGCCCGCTCCCCTGATTTGACGCCCTGCGACTTCTTTCTATGGGGCGCTTTGAAGTCGAAAGTTTATGCAGCTCCAGTAAACACACGAGAGGAATTGTTGCAACGAATTAATCATGAAGCGGATTTATTGAAGAATGATCCTGAAGTACTAGCCAGAGTTCAATCCAATTTCTTGAAACGAATTAATTTGTGTATTCAGGAAAATGGGCAACATTTCGAACAATTGATGCCTTAGCGATTTCCCAAAAAGTTTTGTTGTTTCTTTTAATTAAGCATTTGTTTTTCCTAAGTAATCACATCGTTTTCCCATTTCTATTAATTTTATTATTCGTGTTTTACCGAGATATTAACCATTTCAATGTTAGTGAAATTTTGAGTCATAATTTTATAAAATTTTTACGGAAAGCAAAGTAAAAACTGACAGTTTTGAGAATAAATTCTCCAAATGCCAAAATGACATTAGAAAAGCAAAGGCAACTAAGGTATTTTAATCAAGTAAAATTAGTAAGCCAAAATTGCTGAGACTCGAAAATTATTTTTTTCAAGCTAATCTGTTGATTTTATCAAAATTTTCTAGGTGTAAAAAAAGTTTTCAAATTAGATGAGCTATCTACATAAAAAATAAAAAGTCAATTACATTGACCACAAAAAAGTTCAGAACACTTTTCCCGATTCATCCTCAAGTTTGAGCCATTTCTATGGTCTCTGAGGCTCTATGCTCCGCTCTCAAAAACGGCTATTATTTAAGGTAACTAACTCCTTAATTGTGTTATGCATATGCATTTTTATCTCCTCGGTTGAAAAAGGAAAAATATTTTAACAAAGAAGAGCTGAAAATAGTGTTCATGAATTGTTTGGAGCATAAACGATCCAAGTAAGGATAGAAAATATGGAGTTTGACATGAATCTGTTTCTTGTGTTTCGTTTCCCCTTCAAGAATACCGATTCTATATGTTAGCAGATGAGTAAACTAATGAAGAGCATTAAAACTTCAAAATGTAAAATCTTATTTATTAATAATAATAATAATAATAACGTTTATCTACCCAATATTTACATACGGTAAACAAACACATAAGGTGCAAAAGAATTCAATCGTTATGACAATCCCATTTATAGAAGTTTTAGAAACTTGTTAATAAATGAGATTATCAGCCTAATACTTCTTAATAATATTTGAAGTAGATATACACGAAATTATATACTACAATAAATACAATAAAGGCTAATTTAATAATAAAATACAAAAGTATTAATAATACAATAATGAATTTGAGGATAAAAGCATTTAAAATATAGCATAGATGTACATAAAATTACACATTAAATTAAACAAATCAAATCATAAAATAAGACTGTTTCAATTACAAGTTATGGAAAGTAATGATGTTACACTGACCAATCTTAGGATAACATTATGGAAAATATTTCAAGAACTAGAAGAGATTTCTAAAATAACAAGAGATAATTCACATATATACATATACACACATATACATACACATACATACACATATACATACATATATATATATATATATATATATATATATATATATATTTGTATGTTTTCTTGGTATATTGGTTCGTATATATACTGATAATGAAATAAAAATTCTGTTTTGACGTTCCGACAATGTTTATTGCCTTTATCAAAATTGTTAATTGAATTAGTGTTTCCATGTAATTTAAAAAAGAATAGATGATTTCGATTAATGAAATGCGTCTGCAGCCGACTTGTGTTTTAAGATCCAATTAAAACTGCAGAAAACATTGGATCGGTTGTGTGTGAAAGAGTAATGTATGGCTAACTACAATTTGAAAATAGATTGAATTTGATTAAATACAAGACATTCCAATATTGTACAATTATAAATATCTATGAATTATTGTATGAATTAGTTATTCTATGATAAGCATTTCAGATCTATCATAACTATTCAAGTTTAAGATAATTCTATGGAATTTACCCTCAAAATTGTTACTCTATAGTGTCATAGTTAAATAATACTTCATCTTTTTTAGGTTGAATTTTAAATAGACAAATGGAAAGTGGCACTTCATACAATAATTCATAGATATTTATAATTGTACAATATTGTAATGTCTTGTATTTAATCAAATTCAATCTATTTCAAATTGTAGTTAGCCATACATTACTCTTTCACACACAACCGATCCAATGTTTTCTGCAGTTTTAATTGGATCTTAAAACACAAGTCGGCTGCAGACGCATTTCATTAATCGAAATCATCTATTCTTTTCTAAATTACATGGAAACACAAATTCAATTAACAATTTTGATAAAGGCAATAAACATTGTCGAAACGTCAAAACAGAATTTTTATTTCATTATCAGTATATATACGAACCAATATACCAAGAAAACATACAAATATTACAAATGGTTCAAGAATATCAACAAAAGAATATATATATATATATATATATATATATATATATATATATATATATATATATATATATATATATATATATATATATATATATATATATATATATATATATATATATATATATATACAGCGCAACTAAAACCCAAACTTTGGCTCAGATATGTAGATGATATTTTCGTTATTTGGCCACATGGAGAAGGACAACTGAGAGGGTTTCTCGATCACCTGAATGGAATCCATGATCGGATAAAATTCACAATAGAAGCCGAAGAGAACAACCAATTACCATTTCTAGATGTTTTGGTAACAAAGAAAACTGACGGCAGTTTGGGACATACAGTATTCAGAAAAAAGACTCACACGAACCGATATTCGAATAGTAACTCGCATCACCATCCATCTCAGCTACAATCAGTCGTAAATACCCTCATGACAAGGTCAAAACGTCTCGCTGATGCGGAGAACTTCGATGGAGAAATGGAAACCATCCGAGCAGCCCTTAGGATGAATGGCTATTCAAGAAAACAGATTCATAACTCTCAACGCAAAAATGAGAAGGATGTCAACAATGGAGATCAACCAGTGGGAAACGCTTTTCTACCTTACATAAAAGGCACAACTGACAAAATCTGCAAAATACTGAGCCGTCATGATATCAAAACAACCTTCACAACAGATAGGAAAATCAAGAATGTTCTCCGGAATCCAAAAGACAGAATTCCTCTAGAATGCCAAGGAGTGTACGAAGTGCCATGTGGTAATTGTGAAAAGACATACATCGGACAGACCAACAGACGCATTGATGTGCGAAAGACTGAACATGCAAACGCTGTGTCGAAAAACGAAACCACGTCTTCACTAGCTGAACATGTAAGAAGTACGGGCCATATGATCAACTTTAGCGGCACAAAGACTCTAGCCAACATTGAACACTTCTACACCAGAATAACCAGGGAGGCAATAGAGATCGAGAAACGTCCACATAGTCTTAACAAACGAGATGACGGACTAAGATTACCAGCAACATGGAAACCCGCTTTAGAAAGTCGGAAGATACAACCAAAAACAAGAGAGAACGTGGTATCCAGTGCACGTGCAACAGGTCACGGAAACTTTCCGGCTGATTCCAGCGTCGCAATGACGTCATCCAAACGTGTTACTCGGAGCCAAACACGTAGAAATCAACTAAGCGTGAAATAGTTCGAAAGTCCAAAGGTCAAGCATAACGGGGGATATGAATACCTGTTCCTCCAAGTAAGCGTCAGTTCGCCTAGATTTTCCAGACTCTACGGTCGAATCACCTGAAGATGGCAAATGCGACTTTGCCGAAACGTCGTGAAATTGGTCCTTTTGAGGACCGAAACCACACAACGCGGATCAATACCCGAGAATCCAGTTCTACATATATATATATATATATATATATATATATATATATATATATATATATATATATATATATATATATATATATATATATATATTTATTGGCTACACAGTGTTTGGCCAAGTCAATAATGTATCCTTCCGGTTTGTATTTATGTTGGATGATCTCTAGGGCTTCGTTTATGGGTACTTGTGTGAACAAGGATGCTACGTCGAAGCTTACTAATATGTCGTCAGGTCCTACTATTTGCATATCTAGGAGTTCGATGAAGTGTTCCGCGTTCCTCACAGACGATGATGCTGTCTCAACGTGCGGTTGTAACTTCTTTGCTAGGAATCTTGCTGATGCATGTGATGGTGAGCCGATAGAGCTTACTATTGGTCTCAGAGGTACTGCTGGTTTGTGTATTTTTGAGAGACCATACAGTTTCGGACATCTGGATGATTTTTCTCTTGGAATGAGATGTAACTGTAACTCAGGGTCGATGGGAGATGCCTTGATTTTCGCTTTCGTTGTTTTCTCTAGATATGTAGTGGGATCAGACCTAATCTTCTTGTAAGTCGGATCGTCCAATAGCGCAGCCATCTTGGTTCTGTAGTCATTTGTGTTCATGACAACGGTTGCATTATCTTTATCTGCTGGTAGGATGATGATGCTTTCGTTCTCTCGAAGAGCTTTCAGTGCTAGGAACTCGTCGTGTGAAATGTTCCTTCTAGGTGGCTTCGAGGTTCGTAGAATACGCGACACATCTTGGCGAATAATCTCTGCTTCACTTTTATCCTGCAGCGAAGTTATAGCAGATTCCACGTTGCAAATGATGTCTTCCAATGGAATGCGTGCCGGTGCAATAGCGAAGTTAAAACCTTTAGCAAGGACATCCATGGAGGCCTTATTCAAAGAATGGTCGGATAAGTTATGGACAACTTTCACAGGATCTATGTTTGTGCTGTCTCCCTCAGGTTTCTGGGTGTCTTTCAGATGATTGAACTTCTTCTTCTGTTTCTCTTTAGTTATTTCAGTGTTTTTCTCTGCTCTGAACTCGGCAAGCTGGTCAATTCTTTCCCAAAGTAAAGGATTGATTTCATTGCTGAGATAGAGGTGAACACGTAGTAGCTTGCTGTCAGTGTCATCCAGAATTCTTCTTGTTTGGTGAATGGCATCTCGAAGCAGTGGTATCCAGTGCACGTGCAACAGGTCACGGAAACTTTCCGGCTGATTCCAGCGTCGCAATGACGTCATCCAAACGTGTCACTCGGAGCCAAACACGTAGAAATCAACTAAGCGTGAAATAGTTCGAAAGTCCAAAGGTCAAGCATGACGGGGGATATGAATACCTGTTCCTCCAAGTAAGCGTCAGTTCGCCTAGATTTTCCAGACTCTACGGTCGAATCACCTGAAGATGGCAAATGCGACTTTGCCGTAACGTCGTGAAATTGGTCCTTTTGAGGACCGAAACCACACAACGCGGATCAATACCCGAGAATACAGTTCTACATACATATATATATATATATATATATATATATATATATATATATATATATATATATATATATATATATATATATATATATATATATATATATATATATATATATATATATATATATATTCTTTTGTTGATATTCTTGAACCATTTGTAATATTTGTATGTTCTCTTGGTATATTGGTTCGTATATATACTGATAATGGAATAAAAATTCTGCTTTGACGTTTCGACAATGTTTATTGCCTTTATCAAAATTGTTAATTGAATTAGTGTTTCCACGTAATTTAAAAAAGAATAGATGATTTCGATTAATGAAATGCGTCTGCAGCCGACTTGTGTTTTAAGATCCAATTAAAACTGCAGAAAACATTGGATCGGTTGTGTGTGAAAGAGTAATGTATGGCTAACTACAATTTGAAAATAGATTGAATTTGATTAAATACAAGACATTCCAATATTGTACAATTATAAATATCTATGAATTATTGTATGAATTAGTTATTCTATGATAAGCATTTCAGATCTATCATAACTATTCAAGTTTAAGATAATTCTATGGAATTTACCCTCAAAATGGTTACTCTATAGTGTCATAGTTAAATAATACTTCATCTTTTTTAGGTTGAATTTTAAATAGACAAA
This sequence comes from Endomychus coccineus, assembly GCA_958510875.1. Lineage (NCBI taxonomy): Eukaryota > Metazoa > Arthropoda > Insecta > Coleoptera > Endomychidae > Endomychus > Endomychus coccineus. The sequence continues at coordinate 163,434,582 of OY294067.1, read as the reverse complement.
TGGAAAGTGGCACTTCATACAATAATTCATAGATATTTATAATTGTACAATATTGGAATGTCTTGTATTCAATAAAATTCAATCTATTTCAAATTGTAGTTAGCCATACATTACTCTTTCACACACAACCGATCCAATGTTTTCTGCAGTTTTAATTGGATCTTAAAACACAAGTCGGCTGCAGACGCATTTCATTAATCGAAATCATCTATTCTTTTCTAAATTACATGGAAACACAAATTCAATTAACAATTTTGATAAAGGCAATAAACATTGTCGAAACGTCAAAACAGAATTTTTATTTCATTATCAGTATATATACGAACCAATATACCAAGAAAACATACAAATATTACAAATGGTTCAAGAATATCAACAAAAGAATATATATATATATATATATATATATATACAGCGCAACTAAAACCCAAACTTTGGCTCAGATATGTAGATGATATTTTCGTTATTTGGCCTCATGGAGAAGGACAACTGAGAGGGTTTCTCGATCACCTGAATGGAATCCATGATCGGATAAAATTCACAATAGAAGCCGAAGAGAACAACCAATTACCATTTCTAGATGTTTTGGTAACAAAGAAAACTGACGGCAGTTTGGGACATACAGTATTCAGAAAAAAGACTCACACGAACCGATATTCGAATAGTAACTCGCATCACCATCCATCTCAGCTACAATCAGTCGTAAATACCCTCATGACAAGGTCAAAACGTCTCGCTGATGCGGAGAACTTCGATGGAGAAATGGAAACCATCCGAGCAGCCCTCAGGATGAATGGCTATTCAAGAAAACAGATTCATAACTCTCAACGCAAAAATGAGAAGGATGTCAACAATGGAGATCAACCAGTGGGAAACGCTTTTCTACCTTACATAAAAGGCACAACTGACAAAATCTGCAAAATACTGAGCCGTCATGATATCAAAACAACCTTCACAACAGATAGGAAAATCAAAAATGTTCTTCGGAATCCAAAAGACAGAATTCCTCAAGAATGCCAAGGGGTGTACGAGGTGCCATGTGGTAATTGTGAAAAGACATACATCGGACAGCCCAACAGACGCATTGATGTGCGAAAGACTGAACATGCAAACGCTGTGTCGAAAAACGAAACCACGTCTTCACTAGCTGAACATGTAAGAAGTACGGGCCATATGATCAACTTTAGCGGCACAAAGACTCTAGCCAACATTGAACACTTCTACACCAGAATAACCAGGGAGGCAATAGAGATCGAGAAACGTCCACATAGTCTTAACGAACGAGATGACGGACTAAGATTACCAGCAACATGGAAACCCGCTTTAGAAAGTCGGAAGATACAACCAAAAACAAGAGAGAACGTGGTATCCAGTGCACGTGCAACAGGTCACGGAAACTTTCCGGCTGATTCCAGCGTCGCAATGACGTCATCCAAACGTGTTACTCGGAGCCAAACACGTAGAAATCAACTAAGCGTGAAATAGTTCGAAAGTCCAAAGGTCAAGCATAACGGGGGATATGAATACCTGTTCCTCCAAGTAAGCGTCAGTTCGCCTAGAATTTCCAGACTCTACGGTCGAATCACCTGAAGATGGCAAATGCGACTTTGCCGAAACGTCGTGAAATTGGTCCTTTTGAGGACCGAAACCACACAACGCGGATCAATACCCGAGAATCCAGTTCTACATATATATATATATATATATCTATATATATATATATATATATATATATATATATATATATATATATTTATTGGCTACACAGTGTTTGGCCAAGTCAATAATGTATCCTTCCGGTTTGTATTTATGTTGGATGATCTCTAGGGCTTCGTTTATGGGTACTTGTGTGAACAAGGATGCTACGTCGAAGCTTACTAATATGTCGTCAGGTCCTACTATTTGCATATCTAGGAGTTCGATGAAGTGTTCCGCGTTCCTCACAGACGATGATGCTGTCTCAACGTGCGGTTGTAACTTCTTTGCTAGGAATCTTGATAATGCATGTGATGGTGAGCCGATAGAGCTTACTATTGGTCTCAGAGGTACTGCTGGTTTGTGTATTTTTGGGAGACCATACAGTTTCGGACATCTGGATGATTTTTCTCTTGGAATGAGATGTAACTGTAACTCAGGGTCGATGGGAGATGCCTTGATTTTCGCTTTCGTTGTTTTCTCTAGATATGTAGTGGGATCAGACCTAATCTTCTTGTAAGTCGGATCGTCCAATAGCGCAGCCATCTTGGTTCTGTACTCATTTGTGTTCATGACAACGGTTGCATTTCCTTTATCTGCTGGTATGATGATGATGCTTCCGTTCTCTCGAAGAGCTTTCAGTGCTAGGAACTCGTCGTGTGAAATGTTCCTTTTAGGTGGCTTCGAGGTTCGTAGAATACGCGACACATCTTGGCGAATAATCTCTGCTTCACTTTTATCCTGCAGCGAAGTTATAGCAGATTCCACGTTGCAAATGATGTCTTCCAATGGGATGCGTGCCGGTGCAATAGCGAAGTTAAAACCTTTAGCAAGGACATCCATGGAGGCCTTATTCAAAGAATGGTCGGATAAGTTATGGACAACTTTCACAGGATCTATGTTTGTGCTGTCTCCCTCAGGTTTCTGGGTGTCTTTCAGATGATTGAACTTCTTCTTCTGTTTCTCTTTAGTTATTTCAGTGTTTTTCTCTGCTCTGAACTCGGCAAGCTGGTCAATTCTTTCCCAAAGTAAAGGATTGATTTCATTGCTGAGATAGAGGTGAACACGTAGTAGCTTGCTGTCAGTGTCATCCAGCATTCTTCTTGTTTGGTGAATGGCATCTCGAAGCAGTGGTATCCAGTGCACGTGCAACAGGTCACGGAAACTTTCCGGCTGATTCCAGCGTCGCAATGACGTCATCCAAACATGTCACTCGGAGCCAAACACGTAGAAATCAACTAAGCGTGAAATGGTTCGAAAGTCCAAAGGTCAAGCATGACGGGGGATATGAATACCTGTTCCTCCAAGTAAGCGTCAGTTCGCCTAGATTTTCCAGACTCTACGGTCGAATCACCTGAAGATGGCAAATGCGACTTTGCCGAAACGTCGTGAAATTGGTCCTTTTGAGGACCGAAACCACACAACGCGGATCAATACCCGAGAATACAGTTCTACATACATATATATATATATATATTCTTTTGTTGATATTCTTGAACCATTTGTAATATTTGTATGTTCTCTTGGTATATTGGTTCGTATATATACTGATAATGAAATAAAAATTCTGCTTTGACGTTTCGACAATGTTTATTGCCTTTATCAAAATTGTTAATTGAATTAGTGTTTCCATGTAATTTAAAAAAGAATAGATGATTTCGATTAATGAAATGCGTCTGCAGCCGACTTGTGTTTTAAGATCCAATTAAAACTGCAGAAAACATTGGATCGGTTGTGTGTGAAAGAGTAATGTATGGCTAACTACAATTTGAAAATAGATTGAATTTGATTAAATACAAGACATTCCAATATTGTACAATTATAAATATCTATGAATTATTGTATGAATTAGTTATTCTATGATAAGCATTTCAGATCTATCATAACTATTCAAGTTTAAGATAATTCTATGGAATTTACCCTCAAAATTGTTACTCTATAGTGTCATAGTTAAATAATACTTCATCTTTTTTAGGTTGAATTTTAAATAGACAAATGGAAAGTGGCACTTCATACAATAATTCATAGATATTTATAATTGTACAATATTGGAATGTCTTGTATTTAATCAAATTCAATCTATTTCAAATTGTAGTTAGCCATACATTACTCTTTCACACACAACCGATCCAATGTTTTCTGCAGTTTTAATTGGATCTTAAAACACAAGTCGGCTGCAGACGCATTTCATTAATCGAAATCATCTATTCTTTTCTAAATTACATGGAAACACAAATTCAATTAACAATTTTGATAAAGGCAATAAACATTGTCGAAACGTCAAAACAGAATTTTTATTTCATTATCAGTATATATACGAACCAATATACCAAGAAAACATACAAATATTACAAATGGTTCAAGAATATCAACAAAAGAATATATATATATATATATATATATATATATATATATATATATATATATATATATATATATATATATATATATATATATATATAACTTAAGAGATATAGTATTAAATTTTCTGAATTATGAAGATAACTTAGATAATTTAACATAGGATTATAAAGATGAATAAACGTAAAAGATTGAACCATAGGCGGGATTCGAACCCACATTTCTGGATTTCTAGTCCAGGGTGTTTACCAATTACACCACTTCGGTCCTATCAGATTTTTATATTTTTGTAAATATAAACCTCTGAAAGGATAGTAGATCATTGATGAACACAATGCGATTCGATGCCCTACCATAGATCAACTATTCACGCACATTCATCTGAAGTTCAGTCGTTTTTTGAAGTAAGGATTGTGGGTTAGTACTGCTATGGTTGGCAGTTACTTGACAGTTCTTACTCAAATGACAGCATCCCGGTTCTTATATATTTCAATAGAACTGACTGAGAATTGTAATTGGTAAACACCCTGGACTAGAAATCCAGAAATGTGGGTTCGAATCCCGCCTATGGTTCAATCTTTTACGTTTATTCATCTTTATAATCCTATGTTAAATTATCTAAGTTATCTTCATAATTCAGAAAATTTAATACTATATCTCTTAAGTTACATACACGATAGTGGCCAATTAGGCAAAGAAACTTTAAACTTGTTTATAATTAACCAGAACAATTCTCAGTCAGTTCTATTGAAATATATAAGAACCGGGATGCTGTCATTTGAGTAAGAACTGTCAAGTAACTGCCAACCATAGCAGTACTAACCTACAATCCTTACTTCAAAAAAACGACTGAACTTCAGATGAATGTGCGTGAATAGTTGATCTATGGTAGGGCATCGAATCGCATTGTGTTCATCAATGATCTACTATCCTTTCAGAGGTTTATATTTACAAAAATATAAAAATCTGATAGGACCGAAGTGGTGTAATTGGTAAACACCCTGGACTAGAAATCCAGAAATGTGGGTTCGAATCCCGCCTATGGTTCAATCTTTTACGTTTATTCATCTTTATAATCCTATGTTAAATTATCTAAGTTATCTTCATAATTCAGAAAATTTAATACTATATCTCTTAAGTTACATACACGATAGTGGCCAATTAGGCAAAGAAACTTTAAACTTGCTTATATATATATATATATATATACAGCGCAACTAAAACCCAAACTTTGGCTCAGATATGTAGATGATATTTTCGTTATTTGGCCACATGGAGAAGGACAACTTAGAGGGTTTCTCGATCACCTGAATGGAATCCATGATCGGATAAAATTCACAATAGAAGCCGAAGAGAACAACCAATTACCATTTCTAGATGTTTTGGTAACAAAGAAAACTGACGGCAGTTTGGGACATACAGTATTCAGAAAAAAGACTCAAACGAACCGATATTCGAATAGTAACTCGCATCACCATCCATCTCAGCTACAATCAGTCGTAAATACCCTCATGACAAGGTCAAAACGTCTCGCTGATGCGGAGAACTTCGATGGAGAAATGGAAACCATCCGAGCAGCCCTTAGGATGAATGGCTATTCAAGAAAACAGATTCATAACTCTCAACGCAAAAATGAGAAGGATGTCAACAATGGAGATCAACCAGTGGGAATCGCTTTTCTACCTTACATAAAAGGCACAACTGACAAAATCTGCAAAATACTGAGCCGTCATGATATCAAAACAACCTTCACAACAGATAGGAAAATCAAAAATGTTCTTCGGAATCCAAAAGACAGAATTCCTCTAGAAAGCCAAGGAGTGTACGAGGTGCCATGTGGTAATTGTGAAAAGACATACATCGGACAGACCAACAGACGCATTGATGTGCGAAAGACTGAACATGCAAACGCTGTGTCGAAAAACGAAACCACGTCTTCACTAGCTGAACATGTAAGAAGTACGGGCCATATGATCAACCTTAGCGGCACAAAGACTCTAGCCAACATTGAACACTTCTACACCAGAATAACCAGGGGGGCAATAGAGATCGAGAAACGTCCACATAGTCTTAACAAACGAGATGACGGACTAAGATTACCAGCAACATGGAAACCCGCTTTAGAAAGTCGGAAGATACAACCAAAAACAAGAGAGAACGTGGTATCCAGTGCACGTGCAACAGGTCACGGAAACTTTCCGGCTGATTCCAGCGTCGCAATGACGTCATCCAAACGTGTTACTCGGAGCCAAACACGTAGAAATCAACTAAGCGTGAAATAGTTCGAAAGTCCAAAGGTCAAGCATAACGGGGGATATGAATACCTGGTCCTCCAAGTAAGCGTCAGTTCGCCTAGATTTTCCAGACTCTACGGTCGAATCACCTGAAGATGGCAAATGCGACTTTGCCGAAACAAATGCGACTTTGCCGAAACGTCGTGAAATTGGTCCTTTTGAGGACCGAAACCACACAACGCGGATCAATACCCGAGAATCCAGTTCTACATATATATATATATATATATTTATACTTTTTTTTTTTTTTTTTTACATTCAAACCTGGTCGGGGCTGCTGCGAGCTCCGACGACATCGCAGCAGTCGCGCCAGAAAAACCTAAAAGGCGGTTAACCGAAGCTACTCCTCCCCACCGGTCGGTAAGTAGCTTCAGGTTCCTAAATCGTGTGCCCTAAGTATTCCAATTGAACCCAGAATGACTGCCTTTTGCATCCGGTCTATCAAGATCTGCGCCGAGTTCCTATAGGCCGGAATGATCTTCAAGTTTGAACGCAGCGAAGACCGAATTCCGCCCAAAACACCGATGATCAGAACCACTAATACGACCTTGTGGCCTGGGTATAGCGTGCGGAGCTCGAACAGGAGATCTTGATATTTTGTCAATTTTTCCTCCTCTTTCAAGACTATGTTCTTCTCTGCCGGAGCGGAGAATTCGATGACATACATAGTCTTGATTAGTTTATCGAGGAGGACAACGTCAGGCCTATTTGCTTGTATGGACCTGACGGTCGGAAACGGATAATTCCAGAAGATCTGGCATTTTTCGTTTCCGACAACGGACTCAATATCTCCTGGCATGTAAGGCAGCACCGGCTCTTGGTCTATTCCGTACGAGTGCCTTAGATGGTAATACAGCACCCGTAGGGCCGCATTATGGCGATGGGTGTACGCCGAGGCCGGTTTTGCCGGACATGCCGACAGAAGGTGGAAAAGCGTCTCAGGCACCTTTCGACAGGCCCTGCAGCTGACATCAGGGACCTGCACACCCATCACATTGCGGCGATAGACCAAGGTGTTAATTACGCCATCTTGGCAAGCTGCGGTAAATCCCTCAGTCTCGGATGTAAGCCCGGCTGACCTTAGGTAGCCGAAGGTCAGCCTAGTTGACAAGCCGAGCGTTTCGATGTTTCGATAGAAAACACCGTGTATCGGCTTGTCAACATGCCGCCTGAGCGTAAGATCTTGCTCCGCGGCATTTATCTGGGCTTTCAGGCGAGAAGGTAGGAGCTCGAGGTTGCCCTCTAGTCGGCCTTCTCGACTGATCTGAAATTCGAGACCAAGTTCTTCCGCAGCTTTTTGTGCTGCCTTAACGATAAATGCCCCCACTCCGGCCAATTCGTGACTTTTAACAAGGCACAGGAGGGGGTCCGAGCTCCTAAGAACTTTACAAGCTATACTCAGAACCACACTTCGATGCAGACCCTCCAGACTGAGGAGTCCCCTACCTCCCCGATGACGTGGGAGATAAATACGGGAAACGGACGATCTAGGATGCAAACTGTGATGGATACGCATCATTTTCCGGGTGTCTTTATCGAGTCTATGCAGCTCATCGACCGTCCATTTCACCACTCCAAAAGAGTGGAGCAGGACTGGAACGGCAAGCATATTTGTTGCAGACACCTTGTTCCCACTCGAAAGTTCGGAAGACCAAATCTTTCGAACAAGGTTTCTGTATTTGCCGCGGAGAGCCACCTTTACCTGGGAAGCGTCATAATTAGGACGCTGTTCAATTCCCAGGTATCGATAGGTCTCTCCAGCATCGAGGTGTTTAAAGATGCTTCCGTCGGCAAGCTGCATATTCTCGTACACTTCCGGAGATCGTCCTCTCCTCAAATGAAACACTGCGCATTTGTCCAATCCCAACTCCATGCCTACGGCTCGTGTATATTCCTGAACCACATTGAGAGATTGATGGAGGTTCTTCTCCCCAGAGGCATAAAGTTTCAAATCATCCACGTAAAATAAATGGGTGATCTGATGCCTCCGGTCGTTCGGTGGTCCAGAGTAATATCCATGAGTCCGTCTTAAAGCAATGGAGAGTGGCAGCAGTGAGATATTGAACAAGAGGGAACTCAAGGAGTCTCCTTGGAAAACTCCCCTCTTGAATGTTACCAACTCTGTCAAGACTCGTCGTGTGCCTGATGTGATGGCAAAACGGGTCTTCCAGAGTGGCAACAGATGTTCTATGCATCTCACTAGTGGGGTATATATGTTTTACATATATTTTACATATGTTTTCCATATTTATACAAACCGATTCCGGTATATCTACTATTGATTTGAATGTAGTAAATAACATGCAGTCAGTCTTCTTTTTATTAAGAATAAGTTTATTTTGTATGCACCAACTTTCAGTCACTGCCACAATCCTGGATAGTTCGCTACTTAGACGAAGTAAATTTTGAAATATAATTAATACATTTGAATCGTCGGCGTAGTTTACCATTTTTTCCTCATTATCGGCAATGGCAGCTGGCATATCATTAATATAAATTTAAAAGAGCAGTGGACCCACTATGCTACCCTGCGGAACACCAATCTCCATCAACTCTTCTTTCGATACATATTCCTTCCCATTAACATTCAACATTACTCTTTGTTTTCTGCCGCTTAAATAGCTTGCTATAAGTGATAACTGTTTCCCTCTAATTCCATATTTTTCAAGTTTTTTTAATAAAATATTATGATCAACACAATCAAACGCCCTGGAAAAATCAAGAGATATGCCACAAGGGATATCTTTATCTTCCAGTGCTGTTAAAATTCGATGTGTAAATTCAAGAATTGCTGTTTCTATATTTTTACCTTTCATAAAGCCATACTGGAATTTGTTAAAAATAGCAAACTTAACGAAAAATTTTGTAAGCCTTTCACTTAAGATTTTTTCAAGTATTTTAGAAAAGGAAAATAGCAAGCTAATAGGCCTGTAGTTTCCCATGTCAGTAACTTGTCCTTTCTTGAATAGTGGTTTAACAAGAGCTATTTTGAGAATATCCGGGAACATGCCAATTCGGAAAGAATTATTCAAAAGAAGACATATTGGTTCCGCGATATAACATATAGACTTTTTTAATATTGATAAAGGTATTTCATCATGACCACTGCTGTTTCTATTTTTGAATTTCCTTGCTAAATTCATTATCTCTTTTATGGTAACATCAAACAAAAAAAACGTATTTTCGACACTTGGTATAGAATTTTCAAATTCTACGGAAGGCTAACTCTTACACAAGTTGGGAGCTATTTCCGTAAAATACGAGTTAAAGTCATTTGCAAGTACTGCAGGGTTTTTTGAGAAATCAAAGTTATTGGACTTAGATTGCTTACCCCGGATCGTATTTACAATATTCCACATTGATTTAGTTTTATTGTCTGATTTACAGACCCTTTCTTGGAAATAATTTTTTTTTGCCTCTTTTAAAGCCTCATCGTAGGATTTTTTGAGGTTCTTATATGCATTTTTGTATTTGGAATTTATTCTGCTGGCTAGAGGGGTAGAGCCTGCTCAGGTTCTCTCAAGAGAGTGTAATAGCACAACTCCAAATAGTGCTCGATTACGCGCTCGACCACGCCGATGATTGATTGAAAATATATAGAATGTATATAGAAGTAAGTCTCTCCCTCTCTCTCTCTATCTGGAAAGAATATATATTAACAAAATGGAATTTGCGGGAGTAGCGCGATCTGAAGGTTAAATATATCGCCGACTCAGAGGTTGAAATCAATATAACAGCTTCTCCGGCAATCAGAATGCCCTTACCCTGTTGGTCTAATACCACTATATCCTGTTGAATACTGTATAGAAGTAAGGAACAGAAAATTTCACACACTCGAGTTCTACGTCGAATTAACGTATGGGTGTTATCGAACTGTCACAAGATGACTTAAGGGAGATAAAATTTTCCGCGGAATGTGAAACACGCACAGAAGTCCAGCGCTGTTGAACCCCAAATATCTCCTGTTGCACAACCTTCACTATTGCTTCACAACTGGATTCTATTCTTTGAGCCGTATCTATGCTTCAAACAATAGATCATTCCTCAGGTGGCTAAAACAAGTTAGAAGAGGATTAGCTTACCAAACTAGTAGGTGGTGTAGATTTCTCTATTTCTAACGATAATTGGTTTTAATGAAATTATTGGATCATCGGCAACCCCACGCACAATGTTAAGATAAGATAATATAACTTCAGCAACTCCGCATTCAGCCAATTAACGGTCAGTGAAGGCTTATTTCAACTCTCGTGGTTCTCTGCAGACTCAGGGAGAATGTTCCACTGGCCTCGTGCTATGCTTACTTTGGTGAGCATACTTCCTTGTGTTACAATTCAAATTCACTAGTTGGTATCTTGTGGAGGTATTATGCTACAATTATTGAATATTTCATTTTACCTGTAGCGACGAATCACCGATGTTAATCGCGTATCTGACTTTCTTTTTTCTGATTGCCGGTAACAAAAAGGGTCTGCGATATTAAATTGATCAGAGTAGGTAGAACGTTGCTCTCTGTCTGAAGTTAATTTTGGTGTGACATTTGTTTTTTGGCAGTTTTGTTAGTACTTCAACCATTGTGTGGAATTTATTTGCGAAAGACAGACAATTTGATTTCTGGTTGTTATAATTGTATTTTGGAGATTTGGAATATTCAAACAGAAATTTAGCCTTCAAAGGGATATGTTTGTTGCCGTCATTATTATATTGCGACTGATCGTTATCAATACGTTCACTGTTTATATCAGCATTTGAAGATATTCCTGATTTGATTTCACTTTTGAAGATAAACGTGGTCTCGTTTTATAACGTTTGAGCCCTTTTCGTGTAAAAAGTTTTTTTTTTCTTCTTCGTGGGGTTTTCCAGAGAGGCAACATAGAGGGTAACCGAGAGTTCCTTCGTGCTCAGGTGACATTCCTGTATGTTATTGAGGCACCTCAACACTACACATCTTAACACATTTAAGTAGCGGCAAGTCTTAGTTAGGGCCATTATTTTATCATAAGCTGATATTGCTATAGCTGAACTAGTTATCTAGAAATTTATTTGTTTCACATTTGATTGCAGAATATCAATTTAACTGAATTGGGAAGTAATTTTTCATCTAGTTTGTAGCATATCGGAATGATCTGATATTTGTATGTTCACTGTACGCCGAAAATATAGCTATATTTGTGGTACCATACTGAAGCGTTCCGTACATGTTGAGTTTTGTCATTCACTATCAATAATTATTTCATCACTATAGATTATTATATGTCTATTTTTTTTGTTAACCATAACTGAACATTATATTTTGTTAAAAGGCTTTCAGATTTTATTTCCTACATTGTGTGGGATTTATTTGCGAAAGACAGACAATTTGATTTCTGGTTGTTATAATTGTATTTTGGAGATTTGGAATATTCAACCAAAAATTCAGCCTTCGAAGGGATATGTTTGTTGCCGCCATTATTATATTGCGACTGATCTTTATCAATACCTTCACTGTTTATATCAGCATTTGAAGATATTCCTGATTTGATTTCATTCTTGAATATAAACGTGGTCTCGTTTTATAACGTTTGAGTTCTTTTCAGGTGAAAAGGTTTTTTTGCCTTCTTCGTGGGGTTTTCTAGGAAGGCAACATAGAGGGTTACCGAGAGTTCCTTCGTGCTCATGTGACATTCCTGTGTGTTATTGAGGCACCTCAACACTACACATCTTGACACATTTAAGTAGCGGCAAGTCTTAGTTAGGGCCATTATTTTATTATAAGCTGATATTGATATAGCTGAACTAGTTAACTCACAAGTGTGTACATATCGTTCAAAAATAACATAATCAAGTACGCTGTGAAGTGTTGCTGTAACAATCCAGCTGAACGAACACCTGATAGTCGACGCGGTGAGTTGTGTTTACATTTTTTGAATCAATGACATGAAAATATGCTCCTTACAATAATATTCATCGCAACCTGAGAATATGGAATGTGAAGACAGCGATATAGAGATGACTTCTGAGCACAGGAGTTCCTCTAGGATGAATAACACAGGGAACAAACAGCAAACTGCATCTTTTTCAAATATTGTGAAAATTTCGTCATTCCCTAAGAAGGATCAAGCGATAATACTTCTAGCTATTGATGAATTTCAAGTTAGAGATTATGTAATTGAAACAGGTAAACTTATAGAACCAAAAAATATATCATTTGCATCCCGGATGTTAAACAATCGTATCTGTATTTACTTAGCTTCAAAGCAGCTAGTCAACAGTTTTGTCGAGGATGAAGGGGGAATTAGTATAATCGACACATTCGTCGCAGTTCGAAAACTAACATCACTAGCAAAAAGAATCATTATCCTATGTTTCGCCATGTATACCTCACCACATAATTGGAGAACACCTAAAGGAAATGAATATAAAAATTGTTCCGCCCATATCTTTCATTGGAGCCGGTATAGGAGAAGATAAGTATGAACGTATTTATAGCTTCAGACGTCAATTCTTTGTAGCCATAGATGGAAACGAAACAATCCCAAGTTCAGCAGTCATAAATTTTAATGATGAAGAATATCGAATGGTTCAATCAGACGACAGGGTGAGAGGTTTTAAATGCAAAGATTTTGGCCATATCGCGGCAAAATGTAATGAACACGTGGAAAATATAAGTCCTAAAATAGATAGTATGATAGAAAATAAAATCAATAAAAGACCCTCTCCATCCACGGATACGGGAATAACTCCAACACCACAATCATCAAACACTGAGGCAATAAGCGGAAACTGAATTGAAAGGGATAAAAACAGTGCACCCGATGCAGAGGAAAATTTTCAAAAACCCAAGAAACCGAATAAAGTATCAAAACCACTGAAGCGGAGAAAATTTGAACAGGATACTACTTAAGATGATTATGATGGCATACAGGAGCTTTGGATAGGAAATCCTCAACAAATTATTGACTGCAGTACTTTCATAGAGTTTCTGAGAGAAATAAAATCCAAGGAACAACCAATGAACGTATCAAAGGAATACACCGGGAACATCAACGGTTTATTAACATTAATGAGAGAGCCTGTTCCCTATTTCACACAAAGATCCCTAAAGGAGAGATGTAAGCGATTGATCAACACTATTAAGAGGGCACATACCCAAGAAGGGGGCACAATCAACCCCCCAGCATCTATGTGTTCTTCTCAAAGCACTCTTTATCGCTGGGCATCTGACGAGAGTCTAAATATTAAACAACAATAAAAATGGATGGAAGCATATCCATAAGCACCTTGAATACTTAAACATCAACAACCCCGACATTATACTTCTACAGGAAACTAATAGAGCCAAAATTCCAGACGTATTGAGTAATATATATTATGATTTCTACATTAACCCGTCAATAACTAATTACTCAAGCACAGCAATCGCAATAAGGAAGAATAATTATATGAGCATTCAAAGTCACAACATCATTCATGAATATTATTCACAAAAATTGACGCTCAAAATCGAAAAAACATATTGACATGTCATCAACATCTACCTACTACATGACGATAATACAGCAATAACCATAATCTCCTCGGATGTGAAAGATATCCTGAGCCATATACCCGGAAACGAGAAAGTTATGATAGGCGGCGACTTCAATTGCACCATAAATTCAAAGCTTGATCGATACGGATCGAGAGAAAGAAACCAATCCTTACAAAAAAAACTTTCAGAAGCTTTCTCACTTTTCGACTGGGAAGACTGCTGGAGATATATACACAAAGACAGAGCAGGTTTTTTCATTTGTTAACACCACACCTCCTATATCTGCCTCGCGAATAGACAGAATATATGTTCCGTCAAACATACTACCGAACCTAAAACAACAACTCTTCATAATACATTTTCTGAACACCTAGCAGTAACCGTCAAAATAAAAACCAAAATAGGTATTGAATTTCATAAGGCGTACTGGGAATTTGATAACCTTCTGTTAAATTACAAACAATACATGAGTAATATGAACACATTTTTAGAAAATGAAATCGACCACCTCTCACCACATTATAATATACTGAAATGGTGAGATAACATCTAGACCAAAATAAAATACATCACAATCACATATACAAGGCAAAAACAAAAATCAAATGAGATAGAATTCAAGAAACTTCAAGAGCAAATACAAAATGTACTATCAACATCGAACCCCTCTATGACAGATATTGATAATCTATCGAACACAATGAACATGTCAAAAGACGCATATAGAAAAACGAGTGGAAAAATATTAAAAATGCTGAACTAGGAACGCTTGATTGCTACCGATTCACCAGTCATGAATAAACGAACCTTCACCACTTTTAAACCTTGCAATAAACTTCAAGTAGGAAACAAAGTTATCATAAAACCAACGGAACTATGTACTGCAATGGTGGGTCATTTCGAACAACTCTATTCCAAAGAGGACACAGCTCATGTAAATAAACACAGTGAAATATATGTAAATCTGAAGAGTTTTTCTGACGAGCAAACAAAAAGCCTGACTAACGAACCCACATTGGAAGAATATTCCAACGCACTTCTCTCACTAAATAAATCTCCGGGTATAGATGGTCTAACGAAGGAATTCTACGTACAATTTTGGGAAAAGCTGGGAAATATTTATCGAATGGTCACCAATAGAATATTTTCAGCACACACTCTTCCAAGGTCCATGGCAAAAGCTGTAATAACATTAATTCCAAAAAAGAGGAATCTCCTGAATATAGAAAACTGGCGACCAGTGTCATTATTAACAACTGACTACAAAATTCTTACCAAGGCATTATCCAATCGACTGTCCAACATAATAGCTGAAGTTATAGAACTCGATCAAAGTTATGCAGTACCAAACAGAACTATTCATGACAGCCTTCATCTACACCGGGATGTGATTTTTTATGCAAATAAGAAAAACTTACCATTAGCTGTATTAAATTAAGACCAAGAATTCGCATTTGACAAGATCCACCATCAATATTTATTTCATGTTCTAGACATAATAGGTTGGGGTGAAGCCTTCATCAGCATCGTGAAAACATTATATACATGCTCAAATACTCACATTCGAGTATGATTCATATCAACAAGAGAAATATCATTCAACAGAGTTATCAGGCAAGGATGCCCCCTTTCTGGACTGCTGTACTCGATTTCAATTGAACTCTTTCTATCCTTGTGTAGACAAAAGCTCCATGGCTTTCCCATACCACACGCACAAGAACAAAAAGTAACCACTGCAGCATATGCCGATGATGTGTCAATATTCGTAACGACCCTAACTGACTTCAAAATATTTATGGCTATTCACAGAACATATGAACGAGAGTCAGGCTCAGAAATGAATTTAGAAAAATCCGTAGGATTCTGGACTCGTCAGTGGAAGAAAAGAAATGACAAGCCTGTTAATGTAACATGGACATCGGAACGCATTAAAGTATTAGGTATCAGCTTCTCAGAGGATGTTAGAGTGGATACAAATATCTACTTGAAAAAGTTAATCAAGCAAAAATAAAATGGCAACACAAGATCCCATCTATTTTTCTTACAGGAAAAAAAATTGTTGTGAATCAGTTCATAGCTCCAATGTTGTGGCACTCTTCACAAGTTCTACCTTCCTATAGAAAACAAATAGATACGCTCCAAAATAAACTTATAGACTTCATGTGAAATGGTAAACATTGGACATCACAAAAAGACCTATGTATAGAAAAGAATCAAGGCGGATTGGAGGTAGTACATTTACATTCTAAAATAAACACGTTCAGAGTATGGCTGGCACAACGACTCTTTAGCGGAAAACAAAATGGAAATAGGACTTTCATCTCAAAATTGCTTCTCAAAGAATCATACAGAAATGAAATTACATGGCAAATATTCTTTATAAGTAAAACACGTATCAACATCAAAAGTGTATCACCATTTGTTACACAATAATTGAAGCATTTGATGAAGTTGACATGAGAATCCTCCAACGATAGACGACATTAAAAATATTCCAACTACCAGATTCAGCTTGATAAAGGACAGTGTGCCTCAACTATGCAGCAGTAAATGGAGCAATAGCGGCTACAATGTGATTCGTAATCTAATGGGAAGTGATACATGGATAAGTGAGGAACAAATGGCAGCAAAACTCTCTGCACATCCTGTGTAGTTGCAAGAAGAACATAGAGTGCATTTCAAAAGAATAAAGTCATACTTTCAATTATATTACAAGAAAGAACTTGGAACACTCGCAATACAAGGAGAAGTGACAACCTTAATTTTCGAAAATAATGAAGGAGAATATGAATGCCTCTCAAAGAACTCAAAGTTTGATCTTCAGAAAAAATTCACTGCCATGTTTTTTGTGGTAAATCAGAATTCAATGGGTGGGGCTTGGTCTGATGACAAGATATACTGGCAGTCATATTTCACAAAACCCATCTTGGGGTATGAAGCTGAAGTGTCATGGCGACTTGCAGAAGACCGACTTGCTGATTCCAACTTCCCAAACCGTGCCAGGTTACGAGAAACGGATTCTTGTCCTTTCTTCCTGCTGAACGTGGAACAGGTTAGCACATAATCATGGAATGCCAACAAACGAAAAACTTCTGGAGCTTTGTGAAAAATTGTATCAAAGACATGGAAAACGTGCAGCACATTTACGTGAAGAATTTGTACTGCGGATATGATGGGAAGACGGCAGAGAATAATTCAGTCAATTACATTATAAGCCTGGCAAAAAGTTGTAACGTTCCGCCGAGCGTTGTGTTTTTGTAATAATAAATCTGAACTGAAGTGAATAGGTTCGGAACCCTATCTCACTGCTTGTAACACTTGAACTTGTAACAGTCGGCTGGGTATTATTTCAGGTAGCGTTAATACCTCATCGACGTGTTATATGAATTTAAAAATTGTTTCTTGGAACCTGTTCGGGTATCAGAGATCCTAGTTGATCCGTGTACCCTTAAGGTTCTTTTAAGCTGCCACCACTAGGCGTATATTTCAGCCCACCTAGAAGCTGTTTTTAACTACTTTGATCCCTTGATCTCTCTCAAGGGACCGCCTCGTACAATTACTTATACTTATATCTTCATATCTATTCAAGCGTATATTCTGAAGGTCGTATTCATAGAGAGGTGATTAGGGATTTTCAGTTAAACTCGTAAATCAAATTAAATAATAAATGCATATTGAATAAAACAAAATTAACAAAAAAATTATGATACATTAACCAACAACGAACGTTTATAAAATTAATCCAAAATTTGGTTATAGGAATGATAGCATAGAATTAAAAAGATGTCAAGTTCAGGTTGACCTCAAGTGGGAACCTGAGAAATTATCAATGTCGCTAGTACTACCCCCTTCGCCAGCGAGTGAGTTCTTGTCCATGTTCTCTTCAGAGAGTTAAAATAAATGAAGGACTAATTAGCACAACCCCGAACAGTGATCGGTTTCGCGCTAGATCACGCCGATGATTGATAAATAATGTTCAAAATCAAAGGATTCCTCCCTTTCTGGTAAGCTGGGATAAGCCTAACGACAAGATACTCTATTATCTCCCCTAAGTAATCTCCGATAAGCAGAATTACAATTGATCAGTACTTAGCCTGAATGGCAGGACAAAAATATATTAACAAATAAAACAGTGGCGTGCGGAACATGATCTGAAAGGTAAATAACCACATTATATTATATTACCGATTCCGAGGTTGAAGTCAATATAACAGTTGTTCTTTGGCAATCAAAATGCACTTACCCTGTTGGTCTAATAACACCATTTCATCTCGCCCCTTGTAGAAATAAGCACAAAGGATTTAAACACTCGGTTTCTACATCGGATTAAATTTAGTATGATAGAAAATTGTCACAAAATGATTTCCAAATAAGGGTACAAACACTTTACGCGTGACGCGAAAGACGCGAACAAGTCCAGCACTGCTTTAGCCCCCCAGGGATGTATAACCCTTGTTGCATTGTTAATTTGATATCTATAGATTTCTTGAACTTGATTTGTATATTCTGGACAAACATTATATTAATTGATTTGATTTAATGCAACAATGAGCATCCCTGTGGACACAAAGCAAGCTGGCCTTACCGACAAGTACCTGGTGGAGAAATAACTGAGAAGGTGGTTGAGAACTGCCTTTTTTCCTCAAAGTAATTAGTTTTCATGGAATCATTGAAGCGGGGGGCCACCCCACGCTCAATCTTAGAAAATATGTTCAATTTCGAATTCCGGGATCAGGACACGCCCATGAAATATAACAACAGCCAATAGGAATATAACTAGGCGAAAGAATTGCTCTGGTCAACTCGACGTAAATTTTCCTGACTCAGGAAAAAAAGTACCATTGACCTCGTGCCGTGCTCACGTTTGTAAAACATGGTTCATGGCTGACCGACCAATGATACAGGTAAGTGGACTCAGATTACCGTCGCTAGGTCTGTCTGCTATATCGTGTTCAAGATATAATAATTTATAAAATTTCCAATTTGAACTTAAATCAATATTAATCAAAGGCCCCAAAACAAAAAGTAATAATCCGTCGGATTATTACATCACCCCCTTCTTCTAAGAAAGAGTGCGGTTCTGAAAGAACCCACTCCTTTCTCCGCCTCTGGTTTATTGTTTTTCAAACCCTTAAGATCATATACGCCTACCTAGATACGCGCAGGCACCTCTACCGGAGCGCGCTTCTGCAGCTCCGCTCATGTAAACTTCATAATTTGCATTGTACAGCGATTAACGCTGTTCCCACAAAACAACCAAAAAAAAAACCCTATATAACTACATAATATAACCTCGCAATACGTACAATGGATACTATTAACAATCTCAGTCATCACTTGTGCGCTATGATTAAGTCTGAAACAGTTCCGCTACCTACGCCACTGATCGAACGGAGAGCGAATCACTAACCCGCACTTACACTAGGTGTTCGAATTCAGGATGTCGCTGGATACGGGGGTTCGTTGCTTCCTACCAAACGTTCAAATGTGTATGACTCGTCGGCAGTAGTCAAGTGTAACTAGCATTTTCGGTCATTTTGCATACGAGGGGAGGCATGAGGTTCTTCATCGGTATACGCGGCGGCTTCAACCATATGAGCGGCAGGTAGTCGACTGGAGCTGGTCCAAGGGTGTTCCATTGCAGGCGGCCAAATAAACCATTACACATATCAACATTCCATTCAACACACGGGTCCAATCCATCCTTCGTGGTTACTGGCCTGCATTCCATTCCTCTTGGAATCCTCTTCTCCTGGTCTTCTCCTGGTCTTCTCCATTTCCATACCATAACATAAGTATCCCAGGTTGGTACTCCTCCTACGGAAATCTTAAGCCTTGCATCGCCTAAATTATAATGCCCTCACTAAGTTCTGACTACTACCGATGTCCACACTTAACCATCTTTGGTGAAACTAGAACCCGTAATTCACCTGGATCTAGACTCGTTCCTGGCGTTCCTTCGTTATCTGTGTCGATCAATCCAAAAAAAAAAAAATCATTACTGCGGACCGGGTGTTCCGTAACATGCTGATGGGCCCCGGCGTTAACTTCCATGAACCCATAATATCGCACAACCAAAAAGAAAATTGTTCCGTTTGTAATTCTAAGCGATGACATGTCTATGTACGTAGAAGGAAAGCTACTACCAGCCAGCACATTGTTGCGGCCGTAATATTCCCGAACAAAAGAAGCTAAGTTTTCTAATCACAAAAAAAAAAAAAAATTAACTGTTCCCTTCATCATGGGAGGTTTACATGAAAATAAATTAAATTCGACTTCCTTCCGCGTAACATAGAAGCGAGGTTACTCTAAAGTTACTTAATATCTAACATGTTACCCTATCACATATTTCGCACATAAAAAAAAAGATAACAATAAATTCATGCAGGTAATTACAAGCTGTCACACTGGAAATACACATGCAACATTACACAAAAAAAAACATTAGGTTTAATCAGGCTGCTGCTCTCTGCATGAATGAATTTCCTTGAAAAATTCTAAAATGTCGTACTCGGACATAACAACACTGAAAAAAAAAACTCTACCAGAGGCTACCACTTAAACATGTTTATCCAGATCACCTCCCCTTCTCTTTGCGCCAACTATATTCATTATCGATGACATAGGTTACCATAAAAAGAACAGGGGGGTGTCGAACATAATCAAACAAAAACATCTCCGGACCACGTGCCCGAGGGCACCGTTCTATCTCATAAGCGCCTCTACTATCTCGCCTCCTGGGGGTGGAACGTCTCTCTCGTATTGGACTGCCATCCGCGTGTCCCTACATACTTACCCCAGCATCTTTCTACACTCGTGACACGAGAGGTCAGGACTTTTGTTCACTGAATTTACTTAACCTGAGCTCGAGGGCTCTTCTGTGCAACAAAATGAAAATAATTTAAACGGAACGCGGTGACTTGAAGAGTCAGAGGTCCCGAATTTACTGACTCTACTTTGTTCATATGGAACCAAGGCCAAGACTCACAAAAGAGAACTAACTTGACACTGCATAAAAGCTACTTGGTTCCGCTATGACATCACTCGATCTATCGACTCATTCATTCTCTGGTTCGGTATTCTCCACCCGTCCCGCGCACTTCTTCCTACCAATTTCCAGGCCTTACTGACGACTACGCGTCTTGCTGCTCATGCAGGATGCCTATCTGCCCACATCACTCATGGGTCTTACCAAACAATCAAACCCTGTACCTGCGCTTGGTACGTCACATTAAGGTATCGACCCCAAAATCCTGGTCGACTACCCCTACTGTCAAATTCTACCTGCCAGATTCACAATTGGCCTACCTGGCCTCCCTGTCCATACTGGACCCAAAACTCACTTCACAAACTCCGGACTTATTTCCCGTCCTTCTCCAGTGGCACAACTGGTCCATCAGTCAAACCTGGACTTTCTCCCAAAAACTGAAACTTTTCTGGCCTCCCTGACCTATCCACTTCCAGTTTGCCCTCCTCATGCCAGACCCCTAACTAACCAATCTGGCCTCTTTGTCCCTACTGGACACTCTTGTGCTGACAGCCCTCTTGGGTATGACCTTTACTGACCTTGTGGACTTTTCTCCACAGCATCGGACGCATATTACGATTCAGCCCAATACCTCCTTGAAGATTCATGCTCTACAACCAGTTTTGAGATGCTGGGTAGAGATCTTCCACAACGACCGGCTGTCGCCAGGATTCGCGTTGTTCGAAGTATGGGACATCTCCGACGGACGCATATTACGATTCAGCCTAATACCTCCTTGAAGATGCATGCTCTACAACCAGTTTTGAGATGCTGGGTAGAGATCTTCCACAACGACCGGCTGTCGCCAGGATTCGCGTTGTTCGAAGTATGGGACATCTCCGACGGACGTATATCACGATTCAGCCTAATACCTCCTTGAAGATTTATGCTCTACAACCAGTTTTGAGATGCTGGGTAGAGATCTTCCACAACGACCGGCTGTCGCCAGGATTCGCGTTGTTCGAAGTATGGGACATCTCGATATCGATATGCTTAGGCCAGTCGGAGCCGATCCTTGCTTCTTCATTACCAGATAAGGTCTACACATTGCCCCGCGTCATACCCAATGTCCTTAGCACTCGATGCTCCTCCTGACATCTCGATGAAGTGCGCGAATACCTATAACACCTACATTCGCACACCATCCACACACTGGAATGAGGAATCATTGTACTGGACCATTCCGGAACAGAAATATAAATCTCCCTAAGCTACCTTCCCATCAGGATTTGAGACAGTCCAATACAGTGACCTCATTCCCACTACGGGTACAACTACCCTTCCAACCTGGACAATAGGGATATCCGGTCACTATTTTAACTAGAGACAGCATACACCCATTGGTCCAGTCGCTCCTTTTTGGGGGAATCTTACCCCTCAGCCATGGATTCGGCTACCATCCACTTCTACTATCAGTTGCCCGGGAATAGTACGGGGGTGAGTTCTACGATCTTACATACCACTTTCTCTATTCGGTTAGTTATTTGCTAATATTTTACGTAGACTATTCATGTCTTGAAGACTAGATAAGCTTGAACATTTACTAATTTGCCGACATGAATAAAACTATACTTATATAGATTGAACATTCAAAATTCAGGGACTGGTTGCCTACTGTATAGGCGTGTAAAGGTTTACTTATATCTCAATATTATTCGACATCCCATGATTCATTCCAATTTATCTGTAGTAGGTGAACACAATGCCAATCCCTTGATTGCAATACACAGAAAACAAAAGTCCGTTCAGATACCTTGGACCTCACCTACTGGCGCTAATCTTTCCAACATTGAATCATGAATTACTGCTTTATTTTAGATTCTAATCAAATGAAAGCAAAAAAAAATAGTAGCGGCACACGCCATCTGAATATCATCAGCCTGTTAGGTCATTGACCTCATACAATGTCATGGCGCGCTAGACCGCCAAACCTGAATCTACATGAATCCTGTATTTCAATGTAAAGGGACCCCACGTGACTTCATCAATTATCTAAGCAGGGGAGAGCTTCGAGCGTTATAACGGCCCTAACCTCTGATTCGCGCTGCTGCGGCAGATTCCCGCGAACTAGCCCCTAGATGGATAGCGTTACACAAATTTTTCCCCTCTGGGCCAACTTGCGAATACTATGCGAGGAAGAGATCAAGCCTGGACTATCGTCGGGGTGCTTGCTCTTCCTGGTCATCGACTTTCCAAATCTGTGGGGTGTTGCATAGAGTATCACTTCCATCCCAGGGATTTTCCACTCTAAATCCGTACACCGGGATAACAATTCCATATCCCTCACTAAACACAGTGTACTCACAACTCCATGCACATACACGTCCTTCGTGTCTGCTGTGCCCATATCTCCCTTAATACCTCAGCCGAACGCTCGCTCGTCCCCACCCTGAACATGGGTTTTGAATTGAAAATAATGGGTACAGTCCGTTTAAATTAAAATCAGTTTCAGTTCAAAAGCAGTAATACAACATGAACATATAAACATAAAATTTCAAAATCTACTATAAATGACAACCTTTTGCTCGATCAGTGTTTCCTAACATGCCCTGTTTCTAAGATGTGCTTTATTTTGTTTCTACCTAGGACCAACATAATTCGTATCAACTGGATACTATACGCGAATTTTTTTTAACACAAATCTCGTACTCCAGTCCTGGCTGTAACTATATTAGCTAAAAAGGAATTACATAAGCAAACTGCAATAACACAATTATTTTCCTGGTCCTAGAACAGCTGGTTCCGATGTTTTTGCCTAAATCGTAAGTTCAGTTCAATGTACAACAAAAAAAATAAAAATAATTCCTGTTAAGCGAAAACATCATCTAGCAGAACTAAAGCACCTATCTTTGAGTTCAACTCGGAATGGTTATTTATTTCACAATTGCAGAGTATAGATTATACAATTCAGATTTACTACGATCTATATGCTGACTGCGAAAATTCCTTTCGTGCGTAAATACTTAAGATGTTCATGTATGCAACTGATTCCGCGTATGTAACCCGACTCTAATTCACTTGGGTTCAACAATGCCAGTTGATTGTCCTATATCACCTTTCAACTTAGTTCCATTACACTGTAATCATTATTTTACGCTTGAATAACACACTTATTTCAATAACTTCTATTTCTTTAAAACGGCGTGAATTCTTTTTTGTAGAATTTGATGTGTGGATCCCAAATTTCTGGATTTTCACTTCAATTTACAATCCCTTAGCTGGCACCATATGTAACGTTCCGCCGAGCGTTGTGTTTCTGTAATAATAAATCTGAACTTACTCCAGATTGCTCTAGATTCAATATTTCCCAAATAAGTGAATAGGTTCGGAATCCTATCTCACTGCTTGTAACACTTGAACTTGTAACAGTCGGCTGGGTATTATTTCAGGTAGCGTTAATACCCCATCGACGTGTTATATGAATTCTAAAATTGTTTGTTGGAACCTGTTCGGGTATCAGAGATCTTAGTTGATCCGTATACCCTTGAGGTTCTTTCAAGCTGCCACCACTAGGCGTATATTTCAGCCCACCTAGAAGCTGTTTTTAACTACTTTGATCCCTTGATATCTTTCAAGGGACCGCCTCGTACAATTACTTATACTTATATCTTCATATCTATTCAAGCGTATATTCTGAATGTCGTATTCACTGAGAGGTGATTAGGGATTTCCAATTAAACTCGTAAATCAAATAAAATAATAAATGTATATTGAATAAAACAAAATTAACAAAAAAAAATGATACATTAACCAACAACGAACGTTCATAAAATTGATCCAAAATTTGGTTATAGGAATGATAGCTTAGAATTAGAAAGATGTCAAGTTCAGGTTGACCTCAAGTGGGAACCTGAGAAATTATCAATGTCGCTAGTACTACCCCCTCCGCCAGCGAGCGAGTTCTTGTCCATGTTCTCTTTAGAGAGTTGAAATGAATGAAGGACTAATTAGCACAACCCCGAACGGTGATCGGTTTCGCGCTCGATCACGCCGATGATTGATAAATAATGTTCAAAATCAAAGAATTCCTCCCTTTCTGGTAAGCTGGGATAAGCCTAACGACATGATACTCTATTATCTCCCCTAAGTAATCTCCGATAAGCAGAATTACAATTGATCACTACTTAGCCTGAAAGGCAGGACAAAAATATATTAACAAATAAAACAGTGGCGGGCGGAACATGATCTGAATGGTAAATAACCACATTATATTATATTACCGATTCCGAGGTTGAAGTCAATATAACAGTTTTTCTTTAGCAATCAAAATGCACTTACCCTGTTGGTCTAATAACACCATACTATCTCGCCCCTTGTAGAAATACGCACAAAGGATTCAAACACTCGGTTTCTACATCGGATTAAATTTAGTATGATAGATAATTGTTACAAAATGATTTTTAAACTAGGGTACAAACACTTTACGCGTGACGCGAAAGATGCGAACAAGTCCAGCACTGCTTTAGCCCCCCAGGGATGTATAACAATTGTTGCATTGTTAATTTGATATCTATAGATTTCTTGAACTTGATTTGTATATTCTGGACAAACATTATATTAATTGATTTGATTTAATGCAACAATGAGCATCCCTGTGAACATAAAGCAAGCTGGCCTTACCGACAAGTACCTGGTGGAGAACTAACTGAGAAGGTGGTTGAGAACTGCCTTTTTTCCTCAAAGTAATTAGTTTTTATGGAATCATTGAAGCGGGGGGCCACCCCACGCTCAATCTTAGAAAATATGATCAGTTTTGAATTCCGGGATCAGAACACGCCCATGAAATATAACGACAGCCAATAGGAATCTAACTAGGCGAAAGAATTGCTCTGTTCAACTCCACGTAAACTTTTCCTGACTCAGGGAAAAAAGTACCATTGACCTCGTGCCGTGCTCACGTTTGTAAAACATGGTTCATGGCTGACCGGCCAATGATACAGGAAAGTGGACTCAGATTACCGTCGCTATGTCTGTTTGGTATATCGTGTTCAAGATATAATAATTTATAAAATTTTCAATTTGAATTTAAATCAATATTATTCAAAGGCCCCAAAACAAAAAGTAATAATCCGTCGGATTATTACAAAGTGTAATATACCGATCCGTAACAAGTTTAGTGGAAAGTGGATGTCAAAATGAACTGTACTTGACAACGTTTCTGAAAACATTGAAAACAAGGATAATAACAGAATTTTCATATTATCTAGGAAAGGACAACATAGGGCAATTTGAGAAGATAAGGTGTACTAAAAATATCTTATGTGAAATAACTGAACTGAAAACTCTCCATTCTGCCAATGCTCTGTTACTTGACTGAATATGAACCACAAATATGTAGTATATAAGCACATAGATATATAAGATTTTATTGTAAATAACGATATCTATACTGTAAATAGTTCTCTGTAGCATATATCAATTGATTTAATAAATGATAATAATAATAATAATAACACACACACACACACACACACACACACGCACGCACGCACGCACACACACACACACACACACACACACACACACACACACACACACACACACACACACACACACAAAACTCAAGGTGAAAAGGAAGGATATAATTGTACTGAGTTTGTTTCAGGAGCCGACAGTATATTGGGCCTAACTGACATAACCGATAACAAATTAATATGGCGAATGCTGGTAGCCGAATTTCTGGGCACTTTACTATTAGTGGTCATAGGATGTGGATCCGTAATCACATCAGATGGCGACGACTTTAACATTATTCAAATAGCTCTAACTTTCGGACTGACTGTAGCTTCTATTGTCCAGGTTAGTCTGTAACATGAACAATGAATAAACGTTCTAGACGATTCGAACATTAGGCCACTACATACATTCAATTGCGGTTGCATTATTTGTGCAAGGTAATTCGATTGAATTCAAATGTCTATATTCAACAAATTACACATGAACACATTATGGAATAACATAGATATCATGTGAATCTCTCTTATTGCATAGCTTCAGACGTGAGAATAAGAAGTACATTATTTATTAACAACATACACGAGTATCAATGAAGGAAGAACGATCACCAACAGTATAGTTTTTCGTATTTTCAGTGGATAAGAGTGTTGAGATAAGATTCGATATATTTCTGAAAATATAATCAATACTTTGACATTCATTTTGATATTTCGATTTTCATCTATTATAACCCACTTTTCGGTATTTTGTCTCAAGCGCCAGATTATATTTGCGAAGTTTACTCCCCGGAGGGTTCTCTGTGGTGACGGTCTCTTCTGACTTCTGACTTCAGTGAATAAATAAATTCCAGGTATCAAAGTTCTCGAGATGGCTCGAAATAGCTACTGAGTTGTAGATTTTACTTACCACTTGTAGGGTTCTGGGTTATTTCTCAATTGTGATAGTACGAAGAAGATGTAATATATAGCTAATATATAATTGAGGTTATTCAAACATTTATTCAGGTATGGTTACAGTAATCGATGACCAACACCAACGGGACGTGAGCGGGAAATAATAACAGGAGCGTAATTAACTATTGAGCTGGGGAATTAAGCTAAGTCTTAAAAAGAAACTAGGGACCATAAAGCGTGGAAAGCAGGTAACTGTACGGCGGGTGATAAACTCCGGTCGGGAAAACACTAGCAAGATTGGTAAAGCAACAAGCAAATCTAATGCGTAAATCTCATTCAGTTTTCTCAACTAATATAGGCCTTGTTACAGGCTAGTCCTAAAATATCTACTGCTGAGAGGGAGAACAAAGAGTGTCGTTTCGTAATCGTCGACTTCAGACAATATTAATTACTATAACGGCGTGAAAACCCGACAGCATGTTGACGTTGCCGGGACGTACCCTTCACTTACTTCAGACAAAACCTCAGGGTAGTCGCGCTAGAAATTCTGCCCTTTTCAGATCCGAATGTGCGCCCGCCCGTTTCGTCAGACTGATGCAGGTTCTCAAT
Organism: Endomychus coccineus; assembly: GCA_958510875.1. Classification (NCBI taxonomy): domain Eukaryota; kingdom Metazoa; phylum Arthropoda; class Insecta; order Coleoptera; family Endomychidae; genus Endomychus; species Endomychus coccineus. Next base: position 163,406,739 of record OY294067.1, on the reverse strand, counting down.
TTGCGGGAATGGTGTAACCAACCTACCGTCTGTTGAAGTTGCGGGGACGTACCTTTCACTCACTTCAGACAGAACCCCAGGGTAGTCGTGTTAGAAATTCTGCCCTTTTCAGATCCGAATGTCCGCCCACCCGTTTCATCAGACTACAGGTTCTTAATTCGCGGGAATGGTGAAACCAACCTATCGTCTGTTGACGTTGCTGGGACGTACTCTCCACTCACTTCAGACAGAACCCCAGGGTAGTCGCGCTAAAAATTCTGCTCTTTTCAGATCCGAATGTCCGTTCGCTCGTTTCGTCACCTAATCAGTTGTCAAGACTTCCCGCTCTATCACCTTCAATGACTGTACCCCAGGATAGTCGCGCTAGAAATACAGCCACCTCCAGCGATTAGACGTTGGTTCCCGGACTGGTGTTAATTTCACCTTTGAATGTATTCATTCAACCGAAACACGATCGGTCACCACGATACAATACCTCTGTTTTATCTCTCTTCAATTCATTGAAAACTCAATACTTCAAACTCAATTGAGGAAACAGTGAGATTCTCTGTTTTAAGCGGATTTATAATTACCTGACTATTACTTTCGGTTTCGAATTTAAGGTTAGGCTCGGTTTCTTATTATCTTCTCGAATTGTTTTGTTTCGCGAGATGTTCGCCTTTCCGCAGCCACCGACTGGCTTTTATACGCTCCCAGCTAGTGGACAGGCTGCTCTGGTAGTTCCTCGCCGGCGCGAAATTGGTGAAAACCTGTTTTTCAGTCATGACGCTTGTTTCGTTATCTGATAATGACACGGTTTTACTATGATTTGGATGGAATGCACTATACACGATTTATGGATTCCAACGAAAACAAATGTTACTTTTATAATGCGAATGGCTACACCGGATGATACTCTTTAATAATTACCTTATGACGATTTATCTATTCGGAACTTTTGGATTCTACTTCTATATATGCATTTATGATGATTTAGAATATTCAATAACCCTGAATTATAATTAATATGCGCATGCCCCATTTGAGAATCTATAATATTCTGTTAGAATTAAAGAACTTCATTACATTCCCCCCTTACTTCCAAAAGAAAAAAAAATTTTTTTTATGTTCTACGTTGGCTAACATAAATCGAAATAAAGATTTCTACAAAAACAAATCACTAACTTCCATGCTCTTCCATGAAAATCTTCAAATATATGGTTTCTTTCATAAAAAAATAAAAAAATAAACTTCTTCCGGAAAATAAACTCTTCTTCCCAAAAATAAAACGGTGTTCCAAAACTGAACTCTTCTTCCCAAAAATAAAACGATCTTCCAAAACTAAAATCTACTTTCTAAAAAAAATGAAACGGTGTTCCAAAACTGAACTCTTGTCTCCAAAAATAAAACGGTCTTCCAAAAGTAAAATCTTCTTTCCAAAAAAAAATAAAACGGTGTTCCAAAACTGAACTCTTCTTTCCAAAAATAAAACGGTCTTCCAAAACTAAAATCTTCTTTCCAAAAAAATAAAACGGTGTTCCTAAGCTGAACACTTCTTTCCAAAAAATAAAACGGTCTTCTAAAACTGAAATCTTCTTTCCAAATAATAAAAAAAACGGTGTTCCAAAACTGAACTCTTCTTTCCAAAAATAAAACGGTCTTTCAACCTTGCCTGCTTCTCCCGACCTTAAGCGGCCAGTGGATGCAGCTCCATTATAGGGGTCATCTTACGGGCTTTTCTATTGGCTCGGTTCATGCTTAGATCTAGAATGGAAAGGCTTTGAATCCTTTATGTGGGTATGCTTTACCCTCTTGCCAGTGTCATCTGTCAAATCATACACGACCGGTGAGACTACCCTAGTCACGGTATATGGCCTTGAATATCGCGGTGCTAACTTAACTGCAAAGTTACGTGGAGCTTTGACAAATGATGTTCTTCTTTCTTCACCCGGTCCCTACCCGACATCTCCAAGCCCGGCGACGTAAGTTATAGTAATTGGGAACACAAACTTTCCATGGGTCAGACATATCTGGTTCAGTTAAATCGTTTGAATCCCAGAAATGTCTGTATGAACGGTTATCGCGGATGCAGTAGTCGGGAAAAGCAGTGAGATTTTCCTTTACTTCACTTTTCTTGGAATTATACCAATTACAAGAAATTGGTTCCTTCAGTACACACAAATCCCGGCTGTCCCTGGTCGTAACTCCACACGGGAAAGGGTCTCGAGAGAGGGCGTCGGCAACACGGTTTAGAACTCCTTTCCGGTATTTGATTTCAAAATCATATTGTTGCAGGAAAATGCTCCAATTGGCCAATCTCCCACTCGGACTTTTGATAAAATGTAACCTTCGTAACGACTGATGGTCAGTCAGAACTGTGAATTGGTAGCCTTCTGAATATGGTCTCATTTCGTTACTGCCCCATACAATTGCCAAACATTCTTTTTCGGTAACAGAATAGTTATTCTCGGCCGGTGCCAGAGTTCGACTGGCGTAGACAATGATTCGGTTCGTTCCCTCCATGTTTTGCGTCAGCGCCGCCGCAATTCCTATATCAGAGGCGTTGGTTTGTAGGGTGATTTGTCGGCTGAAATCAGGACAAGACAGCACGGGACACTCGTCAACATGACCTTTAATTTGTGAAATGCTGCTTGTTGTTCATCACCTCAGTTCCAACGACGGTTTTTCTTCAATAAGCTGGTCAACGGACTTACAACCGACGGAGGCTTCTTACAGTTGACGGGCTGGGAATTTGCATAATAGCTTCTATTTTATCCGGGTCAGTATGAATACCTTCGGCGGTAACGACGTGTCCTAAATATTCGAGAGACGTACGGCAGAACTGACACTTTTCAGCATTGATCCTTAAGTTGGCTTGGCGTAATCGGCGGAAAACTTCTCTCAAATTGGCCAATTGTTCTTCGAACGAATCTGCCATCATGATAATATCTTCTAGATATGGGAATGCATGAGGATCCATTTCCGGTCCGATGATGACATCCAATAATCGTTGGAAAGTGGTCGGCGCGGAGTGCAATCCGAACGCCATAACTTTCAATTGAAATAAACCTCAGCCCGGAATAGTGAATGCCGTGATGGGTTCACTTTCCGGTGACAGCAGTGTCTGCCAATGACCTTGCTTCAAATCTATGCTTGAGATGTTACAAGCCCAACGAAGTTTGTCCAGTATGGCACTGACATACGGAAGAGGGTGAGCATCTTTCACGGAAACGTTACTAATCATCCGGGAATCTATGCAAAACCTTGGTTTGCCATCTTTCTTTTTCACCACCACCACGGGTGAACTCCACGGACTGCTAGATGGTTCGATAACATTCTCGGCTAGCATTCAGTCAACTTCCCCGTTTATAATTGCCCGCATCCTCGGATTTTGCGGTCGGTAACGCTGTTTGATCGGATCCTTCTTCGTCAACTTGATTTCATGTTGTACCAATTGTGTGGTTCCCTGAATCTTCTCAAATAAAACAGAAGTTCTGTTCCTAAAAGTCGGTTTAATTTTCACTGTTCCACTGCGGACAAAGTAGCAATTTGGCATTCTTTTCGTCCCAAAAGTGCACGTGTTTAACTATTTTCGATTTCGGTAAAACAACCGAATCGGTTTGTCGGAAAATGCTCTTCGGATCGGTGATCTGATCTACATTGCTCGGTATCAAATTGTCATTAAAGTACACACTGGCGGACGGTGAATGCAGTGAAAACAACCCTGAACTTAGAATTTCTATTCCTATCACGATATCGGGTAATAATGTGGGTAAATGCACAAACTCAGCTTCAATTTCACCACATCCTACGTTAACTGAAATTCGGTAAGCGGTTGTGCTAGGCACCAAATTTCTATTGGCCATTCTAGTACCAACTGTATTGATAAGAAATGATTTAACATCGGAGGTCTGGCATAAACAAGCGACACGATCATTCATAAAGGAACGGGTGGCTCCTGTGTCAATTAAAGCAGAAAAATCTTTTACTAGTACACGCACTTTTATAAAGGGCCGGTTTTCGGCGGAAGATATAACAGCGTTATTTTTGAAAATATTTCTATCGGAGTTCACACATGGGCCTGAAATATATTTTTTTCTAAATTAGGATAAACTGTCGAATTAGGGGTTTCTATGTTATTTCGCATAAAAAACGGTTGGGCACATCGCGGAACAGCAGAGTGATCGGCACCTAAACTTTTATGGGTATTAGGTGAGTTTGGATTACTCACGGGATCGGCGGTATCAACATTTAGTGAACCCTTAGCAGCGGCGGTGGGCGGAAGATTGCCGTCAGACGACTTTACGGGTAATCTTCTAGGACATACGGCGGTATTTTCACGTTTTCCTGTCATGACAGATGACTTATTCATAGCAATGGTACCAACTGTCGCAAGATGAGTTTGCTTTTCATCCTTTATCAAGGCTCTCACAACGGGAATCTGCATAGCCCTCGTTGCTACACAGTCCCCTGAGCGTTTCTCAGATTATTGCAAGGGCAGTTACGTGACATAATCCCGGGGCGGTGGCATCTAGAGCAGAATAATTTAGGTGGATTCCTACAATTATTCCGACTATGTCCGGTTTGTCCACACCTCCAACAGGACATGGGCTGCGTCGCGATTTCCTTCGGTATGGTAGGACACTGCGTCTTATAGTGGCCACGTAGGCCACAATCCCAACAAGTCGGCTCAGGGATATTCGGTTCCCCAGACTTGACTGGTTCAGATACAGGTTGCCTACCCTGTGGTTCCAGAATTTCCACTGTCGGACTCAGCATTTGTGCGCTCACTGGCATCGGAAATGCCCTTTTCTGCATCAGTCTCTGCTCAGCCTGCAGATTCTCAAATTCCTTTGCCTGGAGCATCAACGACGACAGGTCGTTGAAAGTTCCTTGTCGGATAAATTGTCTGTAATCAGGTAATAAATTTCGGTGCAATCAAAATGATTCACGGTCGGCCGTCATGGCACCATGTCTTCTTATTAACGTCTGCATATCCACAACGTATGCAGCGGCGTGCTCATTTACTCTTTGATGGCGGCGACTGATTTGAACCTCCAAATCAATGTGATAGTTGGCATCCATGAAAAATAGAGTAAAGTCCCTCTGGAATTCAGCTAATGTGGCCCAACGTCTACGGTTATTGCGGTACCATAATAGTGCGGTTCCTTCTAAAACTTCCGGTAATGATAGCAGCAATGCATCTTTCGGTGTATCTAACTGCATCGCAATCTCGTCTAATCTTTCCAAGAATGTAGCAAAGAGTGTTGTTTCGTAATCGTCGTCTTCAGACAATATTTATAACTATATCGGCGGAAAAACCCGACAGCCTGTTGACGTTGCCGGGACGTACCCTTCACCTACTTCAGACAGAACCTCAGGGTAGGCTCGCTAGAAATTCTGCCCTTTTCAGATCCGGATATCCGCCCGCCTGTTTCGTCAGAGTGATGCAAGTTCTCAATTCGCGGGAATGGTGTAACCAACCTACCGTCTGTTGACGTTGCTGGGACGTACCCTTCACTTACTTCAGACAGAACCCCAGGGTAGTCGTGCTAGAAATTCTGCCCTTTTCAGATCCGAATGTCCGCCCGCTCGTTCCGTCAGACTGCAGGTTCTTAATTCGCGGGAATGGTGTAACCAACCTACCGTCTGTTGACGTTGCTGGAACGTTCTCTTCACTTACTTCAGACAGAACCCCAGGGTAGTCACGCTAGAAATTCTGCCCTTTTCAGATCCGAATGTCCGCCCGCCCGTTCCGTCAGACTGCAGGTTCTTAATTCGCGGGAATGGTGTAACCAACCTACCGTATGTTGACGTTGCTGGAACGTTCTCTTCACCTACTTCAGACAGAACCCCAGGGTAGGCCCGCTAGAAATTCTGCCCTTTTCAGATCCGAATATCCGCCCGCCCGTTTCGTAAGACTGCAGGTTCCTAATTCGCGGGAATGGTGTAACCAACCTACCGTCTGTTGACGTTGCTGGAACGTTCTCTTCACTTACTTCAGACAGAACCCCAGGGTAGGCCCGCTAGAAATTCTGCCCTTTTCAGATCCGAATATCCGCCCGCATGTTTCGTCAGAGTGATGCAGGTTCTCAATTCGCGGGAATGGTGTAACCAACCTACCGTCTGTTGACGATGCTGGAACGTACTCTTCACTTACTTCAGACAGAACCCCAGGGTAGTCGCGCTAGAAATTATGCCCTTTTCAGAACCGAACGTCTGCCCGCCCGTTTCGTCAGACAGTGATCTTCGCACCACTATAAATAATGTAATAGAAATTATCACCTAATCAGTTGTCAGGACTTTCTGCCCTTTCACCTTCAATGACTGTACCCCAGGGTAGTCGCGCTAGAAATACAGCCACCTCCAGCGATTAGACGTTGGTTCCCGAAAACCTGGACTGGTGTTGACTTTACCTTTGAATTTATTCATTCAACCGAAACACGATCGGTCACCACGATACAATACCTTTGTTTCATCTTTCTTCAATTCATTGAAAATTCAATACTTCAAACTCAATTGAGGAAACAGTGAGATTCTCTGTTTTAAGCGGACTTATAATTACCTGACTGTTACTTTCGGTTTTAAATTTGAGGATAAGCTTCGGTTTCTAATTATCTTCTCGAATTGTTTTGTTTCGCAAGATGTTCGCTTATTCTGCAAGACTGTCTAAGCTAGACTGCCTCTCCGCAGCCACCGACTGGCTTTTATATGCTCCCAGCTAGTGGACAGGCAGCTCCGGTAGTTCCTCGCCGGCGCGGAGTTCGTGAAAACCTGCTTTTTACTTATGACGCTTGTTTCGTTATCTGATAATGACACGGTTTTACTACCATTTGGATGGGATTCACTATACACGATTTATGGATTCAAACGAAAACAGATGTGACTTTTATAATGCAAATGACTACACCGGATAATACCCTTTATTAATTACCTTATGACGATTTATCTATTCGGAACTTTTGGATTCTACTTCTATATATGCATTCATGATGATTTAGAATATTCAATAACCCTGAATTATAATTAATATGCGCATGCCGCATTCGACAATCTGTAACATTCGGTTAGAATTTAAGAACTTCGTTACACTATGGAGAAGAAGAAGGTCACAAGCAGTAAGCTCCTGCTGATATTGGAGTTTCACTCATGGTTTACTTCAAGCAGTGACGCCTAGATATTGGTCTATGGTTGGGTGAATTTATGTGGTGATTCACATCATCTGAAGCATCCGTTGTTATTGATAGTATTGTACGCGTACATTTGATTGGTCATCTGATTCCTTCCAGTTTCGTATGGGGTTTCATCATTTTTACTTCCTATTATGAAAGAAGTATTCTAATAGTGGATACAAATTTTCGAAAGTTTTCGGAAACATTTGTTTTGAGTTCTTCTGAATCCATTTAGACTATTTTTGGGATGATGTCTTCTCCAGATTGAACGTAGACGCTTGCTCCTCTGCACTGATCTCAGAAACTTGGAATGATATCATTAAGTGTCCAGATGCCAATCTCAGTTGCAATATCTTAATTGATTCAGTTCTTGCCGGAAAAAATTTCAGAAAAACAGTCAAAGACCTTAGATAACAGCAGGCATCAAAATTTCTATTATTAGCAATATAAAAATTTTTACAAACATAAGACAGGATTGCTTAATACAATTAGTAATTCCTTTGGCAGAAAAAAGGGTAACAGTTTGCAGTTACAAAAAATGGAAAACAAAGATAAGGCAGCTTTTTATAAAAAGATTGGAATATAAGTCAAATTGTAATATCCAATAATTGAAATTACAAAACTGATAACCGAATGAATCATATAAGGACACTACAAATCGTATAAATAATTTCTTCCTGTATATAAGAGATAATACTTATGATAATCACGAAAAAGGAAAAGTATATCAACCTTGTAATATTTATACGAAACATCTGAGTTTGGAATCCTTGACAGAATAAGAAATCTCAAATCTACAAATGCTGTGGGACCTGATGGTTTTCCTGTCCAATGAGAAAAAAATCACTCCCTCTCTTGTCAAAAGTATAAGTCATATTATAAATATGGGTTTTTTTCAACTGGAGTCATTCCAGACTTCATAAGACATGATAGATGTTTTTAAAAAGGGTATTCTCCAAAAATTGATAAGTTTAGATTAATTGCGCATCTGAATGTCATTTCAAAAATGATTGAAGAAATCCTTCAAAGCAGGATTCCCAAGTCTGGAAACAATATTTACAGGGGGGATCAACGGACAGCACTTAACAATTAAAAGAGCCTAGTATTCTATTCCTAGATTCGATTCTACTGATCATGTTAGATTAATCGACAAATTTGAAAATCTCGGAATCAGAGGGCCCTCTCATAAAGTATCAGTTTTTCCATCTGATAGATAGGAAACAGAAAGAAGATGTTGAAGATGATAGTAAAGATGTAGACTATGACTGGGAGTATATAGATAGAGGAGTACCACAAGAATATAAATATTAGAACAATCATGATTCCTGCAATATATGAATGCCCTGCCTAGTATACTAGAGAACGCAATTGTCGCCTGCGCGGATGATGCTTAAGGTACAGTTACATCGGATTCAAATGAAAACCTAGGAGTGGAAATAGAAAATACCATAAGAATATTGAAATATTGGTTTAATAAAAATGCACCACCTTAAATATGAGTAGAACCCAAATTTTTGAATTCCGTACTATTAATATACCCAAAAAAGAATTTGTTTGAACTAGAAGCCCCTGGAAGTGCCACATAAGTATGTTGGAATCAAAGTTATGACCGTTGTGCTACCAGGTGAAACTGCTTGGAGTTTTGAAACCGCCCTAAAGGCATATCATTCATATGTTAACTACACCATCAAATATGAAATCATCTTCTGAGGTGATTCTACAGATATTGGTCGGGTTGAAGGAATGCAAAGAAATGCTCAAGAAACTCACTGAATTTCGAGCAAAGACAATCATGTAGACGATACTTTCTAAAACATAAAATATCCTTTCTCTTATGTATATAACTGAATGTGCATATTTTGTAAGACAATACTTTCGAATTTCTTCAAAGACTCAATCACGAACCATGAATATGAAACATGAAAAAATTAAATTTTCCTTTAAGAATGAAAACTGGTCTTAGTGGCATGCCAAAACGGGTACAATCAGTGATTAGAACCCAATGAGGGAATACTCGAGTCCAACTATGTTTATTTCGATGAAGAGGCTCATTTAAATTTGAAGTAAATACCCTTAAATTTCATAATTTATTTTCATTTATTTTGAAGCCAAAAAACAAAAAATTGTGGAATAAACAAATTCTTAGTACCATGTGCTTGTATGATTTTATTTGTCAGAATTTCTTCCATCAAAAAGGAGTTACTATGAACATTCAAAAATATTCGACAATTTTGTCCATGGGTAGATATGGATTCTAGGTAGTAAAATTTGATATAATGTTATCAACAGTAAAACAGTAAATGATGAAATAGCAATTGTTGAACTTCATCCTTGCGTGACACTTGCTAGGACTGTAAGAGATAATGGTATATCAACATTGAAGATCTATGTAAAATTCAAGAGGGAAACATTTTGCCAAACATTGAGTATTCCGTGTACCTACAATTTATCAATAGTTACGAGTTTCTTATCTCCATAAAGTTTCGTCTCATGCAGATAAGGGTTTTCATAAGCCTGGAGATAAATAAAAAAGTACATTTCCTCATCGTTGTGAACGTTTCCTTTCATAATGTTAACATTTCTGTGAACACTCTCATCAGAGATTTTCCCCGAAGATGGAAATGAAGATTTTTGAAAGCTAAGATAACCTTTGAAGAACTCTCTCCTACTTGTTACGATAATCTTACTATTCAGTAGTTTCTTTTTAATTTTGAACATTTGTGTAAAAGACAAAATAGAATCCAATCTTTCGAAACTTTACAATAATTTAATTCAAACTAAACAAAATTCTATTAGTTTGAAGTACCATTTTCCATTTGTCTATTTATAATTCAACCTAAGAAACAGATAACGTATTATTTAACTATGACAATATAAGTAACAATTTTGAGGTTAAATTTCATAGAATTATCTTAAACTTGATTAGTTGTTTATGATGTGGAGTGTTCATCATAGATTAACTAATTCATTCAATAATCATAGATATTTAGAATTGTATAATCTCAAAATGTCTTATGTTTAAATGAATCCGATTCATTTCCAATTGTAATTAGCCATACATTACTCTCTCACACACAACCGATCCAATGTTTTCTGCAGTTTTAATTGGATCTTAAAACACAAGTCGGCTGCAGACGCATTCCATTAATCTAATCGCAATCATCTATTCTTTTCTAAATTACATCGAAACACTAATTCACAATTCTGATAAAGACAATAAACATTGTGAAAACGTCAAAAAGAATTTTTATTTTATTTTCAGTATATATACGAACCAATATACCAAGAAAACATACAAATATATATATATATATATATATATATATATTTAGTGAGATGTATAATGAAATTTTTATTTCATTTTCAGTATAAATAAGAACCAATATACCAAGAAAACATACAAATATTACAAATGGTTAAAGAATATCAATAAAAGAATATATACAAATATATATATATATATATATATATATATATATATATATATATATATATATATATATATATATATATATATATATATATATCGAAAGATATATATATCGAAACATCGAAACGCTCGGCTTGTCAACTAGGCTGACCTTCGGCTACCTAAGGTCAGCCGGGCTTACATCCGAGACTGAGGGATTTACCGCAGCTTGCCAAGATGGCGTAATTAACACCTTGGTCTATCGCCGCAATGTGATGGGTGTGCAGGTCCCTGATGTCAGCTGCAGGGCCTGTCGAAAGGCGCCTGAGACGCTTTTCCACCTTCTGTCGGCATGTCCGGCAAAAGCGGCCTCGGCGTACACCCATCGCCATAATGCGGCCCTACGGGTGATGTATTACCATCTAAGGCACTCGTACGGAATAGACCAAGAGCCGGTGCTGCCTTACATGCCAGGAGATATTGAGTCCGTTGTCGGAAACGAAAAATGCCAGATCTTCTGGAATTATCCGTTTCCGACCGTCAGGTCCATACAAGCAAATAGGCCTGACGTTGTCCTCCTCGAAAGTGGAAAGTGGCACTTCAAACTAATGAAATTTTGTTAAGTTTGAATTAGATTATTATAAAGTTTCGAAAGATTGGAATCTATTTTGTCACTTACACAATTGTTCTTTTTAATTTGAATAGATTCCAATATCAAACGTTTGTTGTCGTTTGTTTCAATATCTAAAATTTTTGTTTTGTTGTAGTCGAATGTATGGTTAGTATCTTTTACATGTTTATTGAGCGCAGTTGATGAATTTTTGGTATATTTGTGACCATTCAACCTTTTTTCGAGGTATTGTGAAGTGTCACTTTCCACTTGTCTATTTAAAATTCAACCTAAAAAAGATAAAGTATTATTTAATTATGACATTATGAGTGACAATGTTGAGGTTAAATTCCATAGAATTATCTTAAACTTGAATATTTGATTATGATAGATCGGAAGTGTTTCATAGAATAACTAACTCATACAATAATCATAGATATTTATAATTGTACAATCTTAAAATATCTTGTATTTAATCAAATTCAATCCATTTCAAATTGTAATTAGACATACATTACTCGTTCACACACAACCGATCCAATGTTTTCTGCAGTTTTAATTGGATCTTAAAACACAAGTCGGCTGCAGACGCATTTCATTAATCGAAATCATCTATTCTTTTCTAAATTACATGGAAACACTAATTCACATTCTGATAAAGACAATGAACATTGTCGAAACGTCAAACAGAATTTTTATTTCATTTTCAGTATATGTACTAACCAATATACCAAGAAAACATACAAATATTACAAATGGTTCAAGAATATCAATAAAAGAATATATATATATATATTTCAATTTACAGTACATCGGGTTGCGGTACCAGCTATCACCTCCCCCAGTTTCAAGCTTCGGGCATAGGTCCAATGAAAACAAATAACAGCAGCAAAATCTAGTTTTATATTGAAAGTTATATTGTGAATTGTAGACAGTGATGGTATCAAGTATTTACGATTATATTCAATGAAATCTCTAATTCTCCTCGTAAATACTTTCCTCCAAAAAATACTGAAACGTAGTGCAATGAAAACTACTGAGAAATAGAAATAGACGCTGTTTCCTTATTGGATAGTGGTGTTTGTTTACATCCGTATACAATGAAAATTAAAGTTCTGTAACCTCAAACCATAACCACTCTTCATCTACCACTACGAAATCTTGTATAAAAAAGTTTGATTGCCTTGCCGATGTAGAATTCTGACATAAAACACAAATCATTGTCCAATGAAAAAATTGCTACATTTTTTTTATGTATCATTGCCACTTAGGAAACAACTTCGGTGAATTCTACTTGAAAAGAATGGGTTAAGTTGAACGATACAAGTAACAATGTGGGGATGATAAGTAGTATATGCATTTATTATCTTCTCTTTTATTATTTTCCTCACCACATTTAGTACATGTACAGTGCTAGTCAAAAGTCCCCCCCCCCCCTCGTATCTTTTGAACGGGTATACTTATAATAATGAAATTTGGAGGGTGGAAATAAACGGATGTAGGCTTCTCAACTGGTCATAACAGGTGACGCAATAGTCATAAATGACGTCACAAGGCCACTGTGACCAATAATTTTAAATGGGACCCTATGGCAAGTGACAGCTCGTTTGAAAGGTATTAAAAATACCTATTAAGTCATACCAATTTTGTTTGGGTTTCGGCTGATTTTGATTGATAAATTGAAGAAATACGAAAATTATAGTTTCGCATTTAATTAATAAAGATTTTAAAGTACGCCTCTGGTTAATTGTCAAAAAGGTTGACGTTTTTGAATTCTCTACTTGTCAAAAGTGTTTATACCTTGAAAATTTACCTAAGCTATTGTTTAACGAGACGTTTAAGTGTTTACATAGGCAAAATGGTACGTACTGTAGCCGACAAAGTAGCAGCTATCTTAATAATTGGTGAATGTAGAAACAATTTCCATGCAGCGGAACGACTGTTTAATGAGAGGTACCCCGATCGCCCTATATCGAGGGTTTATTTGAGGGAGCTTCTTCGGAAGTTTGAAGCATCAGGTAGTGTTCAAGATGCCAAACGATCTGGTCGACCAACAATTAGTGATGACAAAAAAATTGACATAATTGGAGAAATGGTAGTAAACCCCACTTCTTCCACAGCCCAAGTTGCGTCTATCTGTGAAGTCAGTCAAAGGACAGTACATAGGGTATCGGCTAAAAACAAATTTCATCCATACAAATTAAAAATGGTGCACCAACTTTCAGATGATGACCCCGACCGAAGACTAGAATTCTGTGAAACTATGTCCAATAAAATGAACCAACAACCAGGCTACATACAGACAATTTGTTTTAGTGACGAAAGTACTTCCTTTCTCAATGGAAATGTTAACACTCAAAATGTGAGGTATTGGAGTGACACAAATCCTCACATCTTTCGTGAAAAACATACTCAATTTCCAGAAAAAGTAAATGTTTGGGCAGGTATTTTGGGAAACCACATAGTTGGGCCTCTTTTTCTCAATGCTAACTTAACCGGTGAATTGTATCTGGAGATGTTACAAAATGATATTGAGGCGTTAATTCTTGAAATTCTAGAAGATAATCCAGATGAATTCGACAACTTGGAAATAACGTTTCAACAAGATGGTGCTCCTGCACACTATTACGGTGCAGTAAGACGTTACCTAGATGAAGAATATCGTGGTAGATGGATTGGACGACGAGGTTCGATCGAATGGCCAGCTCGGTCACCGGACCTTACACCATTAGATTTTTTTCTATGGGGTACTTGAAATCTAAGGTTTACGCTACAGCACCTGACAGTATTGCCATTCTGAAACAACGAATTGTTGAAGAATGTAGGGCAATTTCCGCTGACACACTGGGACGAGTACGACAAGAGTTTAGCAATAGGATGCATTACTGCCAGGAAGTAGATGGCGCACATTTTGAACACTTATTATAAGAACAGGTTCTTAAATCTTTATTAATTAAATGCGAAACTATAATTTTCGTATTTCTTCAATTTACCAATCAAAATCAGCCGAAACCCAAACAAAATTGGTATGACTTAATAGGTATTTTTAATACCTTTCAAACGAGCTGTCACTTGCCATAGGGTCCCATTTAAAATTATTGGTCACAGTGGCCTTGTGACGTCATTTATGACTATTGCGTCACCTGTTATGACCAGTTGAGAAGCCTACATCCGTTTATTTCCACCCTCCAAATTTCATTATTATAAGTATACCCGTTCAAAAGATACGAGGGGGGGAGGAGACTTTTGACTAGCACTGTATATATATATATATATATATATTCTTTTATTGATATTCTTGAACCATTTGTAATATTTGTATGTTTTCTTGGTATATTGGTTAGTACATATACTGAAAATGAAATAAAAATTCTGTTTGACGTTTCGATATATACACATATATATTCTATACTATGTGACTTCCAAATTACGCATACTGTAGACGTTCCGACCTCATATATGACGTTCTGACCTCCGAAATTGGAAGTCACTACGTTTTATGTAGATTTCGCTGCCATATGGTTATAGAATATACCTAGAATTATTCTGGGAAAATTCATGTGGAGGCCACTTGCATCTAATTTTATGGCTGAATATATGATATTGGTTCAACCGTTCACCGCAAGCGCTGCCGTTGATCTTGGAGTTTTAATCCTCGTACGAAGTGACTTCTTCATATATTTGCTCGGTTTCATTGCATTTCCCGCGCGTTGTAACTTCCGATTTCCGATTGTAAGCAACAACGCCTTCGACTATTCTAGGTTGTTATGCTTGACGCAGCACGTTTTCCTTACTCACAACACGTCTTGATAATTTGCAGTGGAAGCGCTAAATGATCAGTGCAATATCTGGAAGATTTTTTCCAACCTCCTATGTAAGTATTTTCGAATTATTTCTGTGATTTCAGTTTAACACTATCATTTTTTTCAATCTTTCATTCGAAAACGAAGTAGAATAATCTCATATACAGTATTAGTCAGTCGATTATTGAAAAATATCCTGTTTATTGAGTATCATTTGAATAATGATATGGATTT
This sequence comes from Endomychus coccineus, assembly GCA_958510875.1. NCBI lineage: Eukaryota > Metazoa > Arthropoda > Insecta > Coleoptera > Endomychidae > Endomychus > Endomychus coccineus. Next base: position 163,391,532 of record OY294067.1, on the reverse strand, counting down.
TAATTTTCAATATATCAATAATTTCTATAATAGAATAAATTTATCTAGTGAAAATGGTTCGTAAGTGAATATTAGTATAACAAAATGAGTCAAATTAAATCCTCTCTGGGTCGAGGAAATTCTGAAAAGTTTTGGTGTAAGAAAATAAAATCTCTGTTCTGTTCAATACCTACTCGTATTTTGACGCCTCACGACACTAGAAAATGTTATGGGAAGCGCTTGATCTCGGCAATCAAATTCTGTAATAATAAAAAATGAACTTTCCTTTCAGGAAATTGGAGTTAATCAAGGACATTCCTTGACCAAAAGAAAGTTCCAATAGATTTTTTGAGTTTTTTTTGCGAAACTAATATATCGTGGAACTTTTCCGATTTCCTCTTTATTCTCATTAATTAATATTTCTGAGTAGCTTCGAATATCATCCCGAATGGTCGAACAGTGAATTCAAGTGCAATATCTCAATTAATATACGGGTTACAAAAATATTTAATGTAGAAATTGTAGGGAATGCAGCTGCAATGTAAAATTACTTATGAACATACAGGATTGCGCATAAGATCGTCACGAACCAAACTTACTTTTATTTCAATGAATCACCCTGTATATTGTTTCAATATTAGATTGCCTCTCTTTTTTGTTGGGATCTGTAATGGTTGAAGCATTATAGTCACTTTTCTAAAAATAAGAGGTACATTTGACGCTCTGTGTCTGTACGTCCGTCTACAATCTATTGATTTGTCAAAAACATGCATAGTATATTTTATTTATTTTCATTCCAACTACAATAGCTCTGTTCAAAATCATTCCATATTAGTGTACAGGGTGAGTCAAATTTTAAAAGTAAAAATGCTAATTTTTACCCATGAAGTTAAAATCGGAGTTAGCCTTGTAAAACAAATAATTTCTTTTCTTATCTGCCAGAAATATTAATTTTAATTTTCAAGTAATTACTAATGACGAGAAAATGAATGATATGAAGCAAATGACAAAAATTGTTGGCAACCAGAATTTATCACAAAAAGTATCGCTATAGAGGACAAACAGATTTTTCTCAAGGGACAACCTGTAGCTTTATTGTTAGACTCATTTTTTTAGTCACCGGATATAGAATGCTGAACTCTAAACATGGTTATATGAGATTTATTGCCAGTTTTCTAGAAATCTAGAAGTTTTTGCTACGTCATTTTAATATCAATAGAACTTGCATAGTTATTATACTGGACCGGGCCCGTATTTAATATATTCACGTGTTAGAAAAATGAAAATGAATGAAATATTGTGATAAAAATGAAATAATTCAAAAACACAATTTTCACTAGTTAAACCCATGATACTATTGATAAAGTTTTTTTTTCAGGGAAATTCCAGCATTTGATGAAAAGCCGAAATGAATGAATCCGTTAGAAAATTCCATATATTGTTCAATGTGTATTTATATAGATCGAATATATGGTTGAATAAGGAAATATTCTATTTTATTAATAAACAATAAGGAATCTATAGTTTCAAAATATCTATAATTTGAAGTGACTCCGAGAATAACTGATTCATTTCTATTGATCAAGGTTTCCCTTGGAACTTAATTATGAGAGCAAATATACCAGTGTCATTGAACAGGTTTGAGCATATTCCGTAAATTGATGGCCACGTATTGACTAGGAAACATACATAACATGGAGAGCGGAAATATACTCTTTGATACTAAAAAGTCTCATACTTTCGAATTATTCTTATGCCAGAACCACAATTAGAATTTCCTTTATATGAGGGAAGACGGGAAGTTTAATTCAATTAGGGAATTCGTTTGTAGAGAAAACTACTGCAACTAATCATTTTCTTTATAGTATTTATGTCAGTTACGAATCATTCTTATTATGGGCAGCAAATGTACAAAGTGTAACTGATATCACGGTTAAGTTTTGGCACGAAGTGACTTCCGTAGAACTGACAACATTGTAAGAGGTATCAACGTCTTGCATATAAGAAGTTTCGCTCTATATACTGGAGGTCACATCGTACAGCAGGTTAAAAAGAAAATAGTACCAGAATCTTGAAAATACTTTCCCCGTGTCATTGTCAGATAACGAAACAAGCGTCATAGGTAAAAAAGCAGGTTTTCACCAATTCCTCACCGGCGAGGATATACCGGAGCAGAATGTCCACTAGCTGGGAGCATATAAAAGCCAGTCGGTGGCTGCGGAAAGGGAGTCTAGTTTAGACAGTCTTACCCAACAAGAGATAATATCTTGCAAGACAAAATTTGAGAAACCGAAGCTTAACCGTAAACTTAACAAAACCGAAATAATAGTCAGGTAATTACAAGTCCGCTTAAAACAGAGAATCTCACCGTTTCCTCAATTGAGTTTAAAGTATTGGATTTTCATTATTAAAGAGAGATAAAACAAAGGTATTGTATCGTGGTGACCGATCGTGTTTCGGTTGAATGAATAAATTTGAAGGTGAAGTTAATACCAGTTCAGGTTTTCGGGAACCAACGTCTAATCGCTGGAGGTGGCTGTATTTCTAGCGCGACTACCCTGGGGTACAGTCATTAAAGGTGAAAGGGCGGGAAGTCCTGACAACTAATTAGGTGATAATTTCTATTGTATTATTTATAGTGGTGCGAAGATCATTGTCTGACGAAACGGGCGGGCGAACTTTCGGATCTGAAAAGGGCAGAATTTCTAGCGCGACTACCCTGGGGTTCTGTCTGAAGTAAGTGAAGGGTACGTCCCAGCAACGTCAACAGACGGTAGGTTAGTTACACCATTTCCGCGAATTGAGAACTTGCAGTCTGACGAAACGGGCGTGCGAGCTTTCGTATCTGAAAAGGGCAGAATTTCTAGCGCGACTACCCTGGGGTTCTGTCTGGAGTAAGTGAAGGGTACGTCCCAGCAACGTCAACAGACGGTAGGTTGGTTACACCATTTCGGCGAATTGAGAACCTGCTGTCTGACGAAACGGGCGAGAGAACATTAGGATCTGAAAAGGTCAGAACTTCTAGCGCGACTACCCTGAGGTTCTGTCTGAAGTAAGTGAAGGGTACGTCCCGGCAACGTCAACAGGCTGCCGGTTTTTTTTTCCGTCGGTATAGTAATTAATATTGTCTGAAGTTGAGGATTGCGAAGCAACACTCTTTGTTCTCTATCTCTCTCTGCAGTAGATATTTTAGGACTGGCCTGTAACAAGGCGTATATTAGTTGAAAAAACTGAATGAGATTTATGCATTAGATTTGCTTGTTGCTTTACCAATCTTGCTAGTGTTTTGCCGACCGGAGCTTATTTCCCGCCGTACAGTTACCCGCTTTGCACGCTTTGGTGTTCGTAGTTTCTTTTTAAGACTTAGCATAATTCCCCGGCCTAATAGTTAAGAACGCTTCCGCTATTATTCCCCGCTTACGCCATGTTGGTGTTGGTTATTAATAACTGTAACCCTACCTGAATAAATGTTTGAATAACCTTAGTTATATATTAGTGATATATTACATCTTCTCTGTACTATCCCAATTGAGAAATAACCCAGAACCCTACGAGTGGTAAGTAAAATCTACAACTCAGTAGCAAACTCGAGAACTTTGACCCCTGGAATTTATTTCTTCACTGAAGTTGCCCTGGCACAGGCTGTTCAACGCAGTCAGAAGAGACCGTCACCACAGAGAACTCTTCCGGGGAGTAAACCTCGCAAACAAAATCTGGCGCTCGAGACGAAATGCCGAAAAGTAGTTTACAATATATATATATATGAACAAGTTTGAAGTTTCTCTGCCTAATTGGCCACTACGTGTATGTAACTTAAGAGATATAGAAATAAATTTTCTGAATTATGAAGATAACCTAGATAATTTAACATAGGATTATAAAGATGAATAAACGTAAAAGACTGAACCATAGGCGGGATTCGAACCCACATTTCTGTATTTCCAGTCCAGGGTGTTTACCAATTACACCGCTTTGGTCCTGTTAGATTTTCATATTTTTGTAAATATAAATCTATCTGAAAGGATAGTAGATCATTGATGAACACAATGCGTTTCAATGCCCTTCTATAGATCAACTATTCACGCACATTTTTTGAAGTAAGGATTGTAGGTTAGTACTTCTATAGTTGGCAGTTACTTGACAGTTCTTATTCAAACGACAGCATCCCTGTTCTTAGATATTTCAATAGAACTGGCTCTTATATATATATATATATATATATATATATATATATATATATATATATATATATATATATATATATAGATTGGATGGAGTGTGATTTGTGTTCACACATGGCCAGATTATATATATATATATATATATAATATGGCCATGTGTGAACACAAATCACACTCCATCCAATAATCAACATTTATATTACTTAGGTACAAGTATTCCTAGTGAGCACCGCAGACAATTGTTATTCTTCCATATCGAGTAGAAATACATATCATTTGACAATGTACGGGATGTACTATTATTTGTATCTCATCATAGTGATCTTAGGAATAATTACTGCATTAATATTTCCATAATTGATTTTTTGAAATAAGGATTGTAGGTTAGTACTTCTATAGTTGGCAGTTACTTGACAGTTCTTATTCAAACGACAGCATCCCTGTTCTTAGATATTTCAATAGAACTGGCTCTTATATATATATATATATATATATATATATATATATATCTATGTATATATATATATATATATATATATATATATATACATATATATATATATATATATATATATATATATATATATATATATTCTTTTGTTGATATTCTTGAACCATTTGTAATATTTGTATGTTTTCTTGGTATATTGGTTCGTATATATACTGATAATGAAATAAAAATTCTGCTTTGACGTTTCGACAATGTTTATTGCCTTTATCAAAATTGTTGATTGAATTAGTGTTTCCATGTAATTTAGAAAAGAATAGAAATCATCTATTCTTTTCTAAATTACATGGAAACACTGATTCAATCAACAATTTTGATAAAGGCAATAAACATTGTCGAAACGTCAAAGCAGAATTTTTATTTCATTATCAGTATATATATGAACCAATATACCAAGAAAACATACAAATATATATATATATATATATATATATATATATATATATATATATATATATATATATATATATATATATATATAATCTGGCCATGTGTGAACACAAATCACACTCCATCCAATAATCAACATTTATATTACTTAGGTACAAGTATTCCTAGTGAGCACCGCAGACAATTGTTATTCTTCCATATCGAGTAGAAATACATATCATTTGACAATGTACGGGATGTACTATTATTTGTATCTCATCATAGTGATCTTAGGAATGATTACTGCATTAATATTCTCATAATTGATATATTATTATATTGCCCGCAAAGAAGCAATCAAAAGGATACATGTTGAAGGATATTTATGATCAACAGAACGGATGAAAGGAGGGTTTCATTCGAAGTTTTACAGTTATACAGCCCAAAAAAATTCTCCACAAGCAGGATGAAGCTCGCGATTTGTTTTGGAGTCTTCATGATGATATAACATAAATTCCTGTATATTGATTCGATAAGTTTCTTTTCTTCGGTAGAATCTCAACTGTATTTTCATCATCAATCATGCAAATGCTCTACCATATTGACAAAATCACGAAAGCATTCAAAACAGACTAGTAACGTGTTGAATTCATCTACAATTTGCGAAGATATGGGTTTCATAATCATCATCATCATTTGAGGGGTGCTAGGCCCCCAAATGCACTAAGTTCACTTAGTTGGGCCCATTATGCGCCCCGTAGTCAGAGCTCATTCTATTCCAGCAGGTTTGTTGCCCGCCAGAAACACAGAATATTGCAAGTGCTGGCTTCCATGAGTTCTTCTGGGAGCAGTTTCGCTTCTGCAAAGTGTCGGTGCCTGAGGGATGCTGATGCTGGGCATTTCAACAAGGAGGCTAGGCACAGGCTCTCTGATGAAGAGTTTGGTCTGCCTCATGTGTGATGATTCTCGCCACAGTCCACTCTTTATTCAGTTAGCTCAGGAGGGCGATATCCCAATTTGTTAGAGCGACCATTGGCTCCGGCCCGACAGGAGCGCTAGACGACCCTCGCCAGGCCAGATGATAGGCCATTTTGTTTCCTACAATTCCGTTGTGTACAGGGACTCAGATGAGTTGAACTTTAATTCTCTCGGCTAGTTCAGCCAGTGTATCTCTGCGTTCTTTGACAAGTTTTGATGTGAATCTGGGTGATTTGAGTACACCAAGAGCCGAACAGCTGTCTGTGCAAATATAAATGCGCCTATTGACATATATTTTCCGCAGGTTCCCATGGCACAATTCAATATTGTGTAGACCTTCCCCTGAAAAACGGTGCAGTGAGCGCCTAGATTCACTGGAATAAGTTTTGAGTACACTCCCGCCCAGAAGCCTGACCTACCTTGGACCCATCTGTGAACCATGCGAACACATCTGGTGGCAGTAGGGTGAGAGTTTCGTTATTCCAGTCTCCTCTATCCGGAATGAGGGTTTTGGGAGAAGTGAGACATATAGCTGGGATAATGACATCTTGCTCCATTTCAAGTATGAGGCATTTGGAGATTGCCTGACTTGATATCGATGACTGGCCACGAGAGTGGTTCGTTTTGGAGCAGTGGCCTAGGCCCTTTTACCTATACGCCGTTCTCATGGCCTCAGTTTTTATGTATAAGTGTAGAGAGTTTCAAGAGCTCTCGCTAGAGGCGACCTCATACCGCTCAGTATGCTTACGCATTCAAGCCGCTGCAGTCGTCAAGAGAGCGCTGGGAAATAAGAGTCATTGACTCTGACCATCACACTATCGCCGCATAGGTAACCATAGGCCTAATTACAGCCAATAACGAATCTTAGGCTATAATCCTCATGTGCTGCTGGAAGCTCTTCTGCATGGCCAAAATGACGCAGATGCCTTCCTCACTCGATATTCGAGGTGTTCGCGCCAGGTCGCTTTGGAGTCTAGGATTACTGCCAGAAACTTCACCGACCCTTTTGAATGCAGGACCCTGCCAGAAAAGCTGATCCCTGGTAGTGTGCACAGCTTGCGTTTTCTTGTATACAGAAAACTTCCGTTCTGTCAGAATTCAACCTCAGTCCCTCCGTGCGGCACCAGCCGTCCACTATACTGAGCAGCGTGTTTTGCAGCCCTCATAGCATCACCAAGTGCCACCCGGAGGTGACGCCAGCCAAGTCATCGGCATTGGCTTGGGCATAAAACCCAGCCTCTTCCAGTTCCCCCAAGAGTTCATCGACTACAAGGCACCACAGGAGCGAATATAGAACTGCTCCCTGTGGACAGCCTTTTGTAGCGGTGATTTATACAACGCATACGTCATGCGTGGATGTAGCCGATAAGGTGTGTGAGTTGAGGATAGTACTTGTTAAGAGTATACAGGGTGTGTATAAAAAGTGTGTCACATGTACAGGGTCACGTGACTATCACACGACAGCTGTCATGGTGGGTCAAAGGTACAGGCTGCTTCGTGGAGGTGTCGCCACAGCTGTCATGGTGGGTCAAAGGTACAGACTGCTTCGTGAAGATGTCGCCACCACTTGACAGCTGTCATGGTGGGCCAAAGGTACAGGCTGCTTCGTGAAGATGTCGCCACCACGTGTCAGCTGTCATGCTGGGCCAAAGGTACAAGCTGCTTCGTGAAGATGACGCCACCACGTGACAGCTCTCATGGTAGGCTAAAGGTACAGACTGCTTCGTAGAGGGGCCGCCACCAGTTCGACTTGTCCGACTCATGCGACTCGCTCATCGACGGTAACGTTTCGTGCGACTCGTGCGACTCACCCGACTCGTTCGGCACACCTTGTTCCAGTTTGTATTGTTGGTGTTAATATCGGCCGAGCAGTTTAGCTCAAGATGAAGTGTGTGGTGGTCGACATTCAGAGCTTTCAAATCTCTCACAATACAATGATTGGATTGTGAAAAAGAGTAAGAAAAATATTTTCTATTCAAGCCACCCACACCGCTAAGTGAACTCTCAGAAAATCAAATGAAGCAAATAATGTTTTGTGAAAAGTACCATGGAATTCCATACAACTCCGGATATCAAGACTATATTCGATTGGAGGAAATTTTCAAGGAAAATATTGATCCAAATAGCATCATATACGTTAGTGGTGAGGGTAAAGCCAAATTCATAGTGAACATTCTCAAAAAATTGAGGTTAGATCGCAGAGTGAAAGTGCTGAATTTGGAAGGCAGCTCTCCAAAATTTGTTCGGGAAAACTGTAGATATATCTGCCTTCATCACTCTGCCAACGATAATTCCATGTGCTGCAGTGTGAACAGCTGGAAATTGTTTGAATATGTTACAAAGGAAGATGCCCATCTAGATATATTACGAAGGTTCCAAAAAATGGGTATGGGTGCCACTCCTGCAAACTGATCAGTATTGATATGTCTTCAGAAGAATACACACGTAAACTGCTTGAATTCCATGTGAAATTAGTTGATTTGTAGAAATTTTACTGACATAGTGGCAGCAAAACATCTACAAATCTCAATTGTTGGAGGAGTAGAGTAGATGAACTGGGCTAGGTCGGGAACAGGATATCCGGTCTCCACTTCCGGTCTAGCTGTCGATGTGCATCCGGTGTGAGGTTGTCCTTATCAGTTTCGAAAGGATGCATGTGATAAGGAAAGGATGTAGCCGATAAGGGGTGTGAGATAAGGATAGTACTTGTAAAGAGTATACAGGGTGTGTATAAAAAGTGTGTCACATGTACAGGGTCACGTGACTATCACACGACAGCTGTCATGGTGGGTCAAAGGTACAGGCTGCTTCGTGGAGGTGTCGCCACAGCTGTCATGGTGGGTCAAAGGTACAGACTGCTTCGTGAAGATGTCGCCACCCCTTGACAGCTGTTTTGGTGGGCCAAAGGTACAGGCTGCTTCGTGGAGATATCGTCACCACGTGTCAGCTGTCATGGTGGGCCAAAGGTACAGGCTGCTTCGTGAAGATGTCGCCACCACGTGACAGCTGTCATGGTAGGCTAAAGGTACAGACTGCTTCGTAGAGGGGGCGCCACCAGTTCGACTTGTCCGACTCATGCGACTCGCTCATCGACGGTAACGTTTCGTGCGACTCGTGCGACTCACCCGACTCGTTCGGCACACCTCGTTCCAGTTTCTATTGTTGGTGTTAATATCGACGGAGCAGTTTAGCTCAAGATGAAGTGTGTGGTGGTCGACATTCAAAGCTTTCAAATCTCTCACCATACAATGATTGGATTGTGAAAAAGAGTTAGAAAATATTTTCTATTCAAGCCACCCACACCGCTAAGTGAACTCTCAGAAAATCAAATGAAGCAAATAATGTTTTGTGAAAAGTACCATGGAATTCCATACAACTCCGGATATCAAGACTATATCCGATTGGAGGAAATTTTCAAGGAAAATATTGATCCAAATAGCATCATATACGTTAGTGGTGAGGGTAAAGCCAAATTCATAGTGAACATTCTCAAAAAATTGGGGTTAAATCGCAGAGTGAAAGTGCTGAATTTGAAAGGCAGCTCTCCAAAATTTGTTCTGGAAAACTGTAGATATATCTGCCTTCATCACTCTGCCAACGATAATTCTATGCGCTGCAGTGTTAACAGCTGGAAATTGTTTGAATATGTTACAAAGGAAGATGCCCATCTAGATATATTAGGAGGGTTCCAAAAAATGGGTATGGGTGCCACTCCTGCAAACTGATCAGTATTGATATGTCTTCAGAAGAATACACACGTAAACTGCTTGAATTCCATGTGAAATTAGTAGCACTGAATAAAGGCATGAAATTTCACGAAGATTAAAAATTATCTATAAACCAACTGAGCAGTTTGAGTGTAAGTGGAGGAGTAGGGGATGGCTGTGCTGAAATTAAATTTCATAATCCTAACAGCAATATTGAATGGGGTCCTATATACAAACGTACCACGTCGAGTGAGTCGGATTTATATATGTCCCAACAAGGATGCCTTCGCCGAGAAGGAATGTAATCGAACTGAATGGCAGCCTATGGACCACCAACTAGTTAATGAAAATCAACTGGAGGTATTCTCATACGCTATTCCTAAAACGATGTTACCAACATTCAACTATAAACTTAAGTTATTACTCCATGATGGTAGTGAGGGAGACGTGGTGAATTAGCAGCAAACTGAAGCCCCAACACCTGTGGCGGCAGCAATCAATTGCAAAAGCTATGTATCTGAAGCTCAACCGCCACCCCAACCACAACCACCACAGAAAGAAAATGAAATCTATGCTATGCAATGTTTCAATCTTAGTGCATTATCAGTTTAACAACTAAAAATCCTCATTAAAAATGTAAGGAAACGTATTAATAATAATAAATAAGGAAAGTGTTGCTGTTGTTTGATTTTGAATAGGTGATGGGAATTAGTTAGGCACACACACAAATACATTTAACTTTTGACTTAATTTTATAAAATACATTCTCTTAAGATCTAAAACATATTATATCAAAGGTACTCTATTGAAAAGGCGATGCCACGGCTCCGGCGCATTTCAACGATCTGTAAAAAGAAAGAAAAATAACTTTAGTTGATAAATTATGAATACAATAATAATAATAATAATGTGTGTGTGTGTGTGTGTGTGTGCGTGCGCGTGTGTGTGTGTCTGCATTCCTTGCAGGATCTCACGCGGTCCATTGAAACGTGGACAATGGCACAGAACGTGCTCTACGTCCTCTGGCACTTGTAGACAGGCAGGGCATGATGCGTCATCGTCTATTCGAAAACGGTGCAGATACGCCCTAAAACACCCATGTCCTGTTAGCAGCTGCACGAGGTAGTGATCTACCTCGCCGTGCCCCCTACTGATCCATGCAGCAATATCTGGAATGAGGCGATGGGTCCACCGACCCTTGGTGGATGCATTCCAGAGCCGCTGCCATTGCGTTGACAACGCTATCCTCGCCTCCTCGGTTATGGTGTGTCGGTTGGTATCTCCAACTTCACGCCTATGCCTATAGATCTCCGCTCTTTCCTCCACCATCAGACGGATTGGTGGCATGTCGGCGATAACACACACAGCATCATACGAGACCGTGCGAAATGCGCGCGTCACTCTTAGAGCACACCTACGGTACACCGAGGTCAATTGGCGTACGTACGATCACCGCCGCGGCTGATACCCAGATTGGGGCTGCGTACAGCATCGTGGAGCTGACAACGCTGGAAAGTAGCTTTCTGCGACTCTGGGTAGGTCCTCCAATGTTGGGCATCAGTCTGGCCAGTGCGTTGGCCACTGCAGCTGCTCTCGTGCTCACCACACGCATATGTTCGTCGAACCAGAGCCTGGCATCTATCTGGACTCCCAGGTATCTCAATGATGGCTGCGAAGGTATGTCGCAGCCCCCAACGTTCAGTGTCACAGTTTCTGTCGTTTTCCTGCTGGTCACCAGAATTGCCTCGGTTTTATGGTCTGCCAATTGCATGCCATTAGCCGAGAGCCACCGGCGGATTGTGGCGACAGTCTCGTTCGATTTCTGAGTGGCTTCTTCCAGGTACTTGGCAATGACAACCACAGCAATATCGTCGGTGAAGCTAACAGCCTCCTGTAGCTCGCGATCATCCTTGTAAGGTACTCCGGAACCTCCATCGATGTCAGCGCCTCCAGAATTTGATTCCAATTCGCTGAGTTGAACGCGTTCTTTACGTCCAGGGTGACCACGACGCAGTACTTCTTGGCACCACCCTTCCAACGATTCCCTTCGATGGTCTCACGGGCAGTGGCTACGACGACGTCAATGGCGTCAACCGTTGACCTCCCCTTCCTGAATCAGTGGTGGTTTTCTGACAGACCACGAGCACCTTCACTGAATTTCTCTATACGGCAGAACCTTCCCTGCTGTATCCAATAGGCAAATTGGAATAGGCAAATTGGTCGGTAGGATGTGTGTGTGTGTGTGTGTGTGTGTGTGTGTGTGTGTGTGTGTGTGTGTGTGTGTGTGTGTGTGTGTGTGTGTGTGTGTGTGTGTGTGTGTGTGTGTGTGTGTGTGTGTGTGTGTGTGTGTGTGTGTGTGTGTGTGTGTGTGTGTGTGTGTGTGTGTGTGTGTGTGTGTGTGTGTGTGTGTGTGTGTGTGTGTGTGTGTGTGTGTGTGTGTGTGTGTGTGTGTGTGTGTGTGTGTGTGTGTGTGTGTGTGTGTGTGTGTGTGTGTGTGTGTGTGTGTGTGTGTGTGTGTGTGTGTGTGTGTGTGTGTGTGTGTGTGTGTGTGTGTGTGTGTGTGTGTGTGTGTGTGTGTGTGTGTGTGTGTGTGTGTGTGTGTGTGTGTGTGTGTGTGTGTGTGTGTGTGTGTGTGTGTGTGTGTGTGTGTGTGTGTGTGTGTGTGTGTGTGTGTGTGTGTGTGTGTGTGTGTGTGTGTGTGTGTGTGTGTGTGTGTGTGTGTGTGTGTGTGTGTGTGTGTGTGTGTGTGTGTGTGTGTGTGTGTGTGTGTGTGTGTGTGTGTGTGTGTGTGTGTGTGTGTGTGTGTGTGTGTGTGTGTGTGTGTGTGTGTGTGTGTGTGTGTGTGTGTGTGTGTGTGTGTGTGTGTGTGTGTGTGTGTGTGTGTGTGTGTGTGTGTGTGTGTGTGTGTGTGTGTGTGTGTGTGTGTGTGTGTGTGTGTGTGTGTGTGTGTGTGTGTGTGTGTGTGTGTGTGTGTGTGTGTGTGTGTGTGTGTGTGTGTGTGTGTGTGTGTGTGTGTGTGTGTGTGTGTGTGTGTGTGTGTGTGTGTGTGTGTGTGTGTGTGTCTGTGTGTGTCTGTGTGTGTGTGTGTGTGTGTGTGTGTGTGTGTGTGTGTGTGTGTGTGTGTGTGTGTGTGTGTGTGTGTGTGTGTGTGTGTGTGTGTGTGTGTGTGTGTGTGTGTGTGTGTGTGTGTGTGTGTGTGTGTGTGTGTGTGTGTGTGTGTGTGTGTGTGTGTGTGTGTGTGTGTGTGTGTGTGTGTGTGTGTGTGTGTGTGTGTGTGTGTGTGTGTGTGTGTGTGTGTGTGTGTGTGTGTGTGTGTGTGTGTGTGTGTGTGTGTGTGTGTGTGTGTGTGTGTGTGTGTGTGTGTGTGTGTGTGTGTGTGTGTGTGTGTGTGTGTGTGTGTGTGTGTGTGTGTGTGTGTGTGTGTGTGTGTGTGTGTGTGTGTGTGTGTGTGTGTGTGTGTGTGTGTGTGTGTGTGTGTGTGTGTGTGTGTGTGTGTGTGTGTGTGTGTGTGTGTGTGTGTGTGTGTGTGTGTGTGTGTGTGTGTGTGTGTGTGTGTGTGTGTGTGTGTGTGTGTGTGTGTGTGTGTTTGTGTTGAATTAACTGTGGCATCTTGTGTGTGCATAACCCTGCACTATGGCGTCCGTTCTACTTGTAGCATCATACACTCGGATGCTACAGCTAAAGTCATATTTCAGGTACCTATAGTCCCAGGAATTTGAATCCGATGCAACTTCGCGCCTCTATATGATGTACAGCAACATTAAAGTGGAAGATATTGGCGCCAAATGTATAAAAGCAAATGTGTATCGTATTCCACAATACAGGCTATTGCATACCAATATATAACCTGAACTGTGGATTCCTCTGTAAAAACGCGCCCTCTACAATACACACGCCCAATTGAAGTGAACTAAACGACGGTCGACGGCAGCAATAAAGTTTCTTTAACATCTTAGTAGGGTATATTCAGGTAGATTTGTCTCCAACGATTCGTACAGAGTCTTCCAATATATAATTTAGGTACATTTTAAAATCAATAATGTTGAAGTTTGAATTAGAAATATTAAAATACAAAACTTACTAGAAAAACCGAAACAAAGAATAGCAAACGAATTAAATATTACTCTACTAATATGGCATATGTATTAACAAAGTCAGAAAAATCGCAATATCAATATCAATTACAAACCTGAAAGTCAGAAATGTTTAATCGGGACTATCTCAAATTTTTGATAAAAATTGGCTTCTTCAATTTTTACAGGTATAATTGAAAGTTTGAAATAAATAATGTAAATAAATAAATGATGTTAGTGAATACAACTTTATTCAATCGAAAAAATGTTCACCTTTATCGTTATTTAGATGAAATTATATAGGTATATTTTGACTATTCTTCATTTTTATTTGTTATAAGAAATTTTATTAATGAAATTATTGAATTTTTATGGTTTTTGAATATAAAAAAGTTATTTATATTTATAATTAAGAATAAGAAATTTGGGTCGATTTCGACAATGCATTACCGAATAATGAATTTTTTATTTGCTTCAAAAATTGCACATGAAAAAATGCATTTTTTCAATGCAGAAATGCAGTTTCTCATTTGTATGAGACTCAGAAAGTGGGCAAATGGAGTAAATGCATCAAGGAATCGGATGCAAAAAACCGCATCTCGATCCGTCTTACTGCACAGGTTTTCGGACCTTTGGCCTATTTTTGTGTTAATTTTCCTCGACTATATCTCCGGACTCCGACAAGGTTCATCAGCGGTTTAGCATATATTTGTTGTGTGATGTTTTGATAAACAAGTAACTGAAGTACCGAATAGATTTTTCAACGACTATGCGTTACTCCGATTCTCATAGAGTAACGGGTACCCGAGTAACGAATAGTTACTTTTCTGACAGAACTAGTGCAAAGTAAAAACAGTACGTTTTGTGTACGTTTAGAAGTTGTGGAAACCGACGAACTTCATCGAAAAAACATCATCAAAGTGATATGAGCATGTTTTCAAGTAATATTTTGATACTACTTCATATCATATTACCATATATGTTAGCCTATGTTGAAGGTCATCGGCGCACTTACTTTCTCATTATGAAGAGGTACCTTGAAAATTTTAATTTTTCAAGGTAAAATAGCTTAAACATATATTGAAGATATATGAAGTAGTTTCAAAACAGTTCTTGAAAGTTTTTTTGATTTTTGATTTTATAACCTGTATATCACTAAATAGAAACCTTTTGCACTAATCTTCACATTCTGAGTCAAATATTTAATCCAGTAAATGAAGGTATTAATATTCAAATTTTTTTGTTATGAGCCGATTTTGATCAGTAAGGGCTCATTTTCTTCGGAATGATGTCTAGAACAAAGTGCGGGGGTTTATTTTCCTGACTAATTGTTTATATTGTTAATAAACAATAATTAGTATTAAACAAATGCGTGTCTCAGAGCATTATAAGAAAAAATTAAAAAGTACAGGTCTTAAGTAATTGAATATTTTCAAGTGTTAAAGTAATAAACAAAGGTTCACGAAGTGTTGATTAACAATTTAACGAAAAAATTAAATTAAGCCCGCTTGCGCGATATTAGACTCGATTTCGGATATTTTTAACTCGATGAATTCGTGTTCATCGAGTTAAAAATATCCGAAATTGAGTCCAATATCCCATAATCACCTAATTTCATTTTTTCGTTTATTTGTTAATTAACAAATTGTTTATCAACAAATGAAATAAACAATTTATTGCAATTATTGAATCACCAAATTCGTGTTCATCAAGATCAAAATGTCCGAAATCGAGTCCAATATCGCATAACCAGACCTAATTTCATTTGTTCGTTTAATTTATTTACCAATGAAATAAACAATTTATTGCAATTATATTACCGAATTCGTGTTCATCGAGTTAAAAATATCCGAAGTCGAGGCCAATATCCCATAACCATCTAATTTCATTTTTTCGTTTATTTTTCAATTAACAAATTGTTTATTAACAAATGAAATAAACAATTTATTGCAATTATACCGAGTTCGTGTTCATCAAGTTAAAAATATCCGAAATCGAGTCCAATATCCCATAACCACCTAATTTCATTTTTTGTTTATTAACAAATGAAATAAACAATTTATTGCAATTATCAAATCACCAAATTCCTGTTAATCAAGTGGAAAATGTCCGAAATCGAGCCCAATATCGCATAACCAGACCTTATTTCATTTTTTCGTCTATTTTATTAACAAATGAAATAAACAATCTATTGCAATTATATAACCGAATTCGTGTTCATCGAGTTAAAAATATCCGAAATCGAATCCAATATCACATAACCACCTAATTTAATTTTTTTGTTTATTTGTTAATTACCAAATTGTTCATTAACAAAGGAAATAAACAATTTATTGCAATTATATCACCGAATTCGGGTTCATCGAGTTAAAAATATTCGAAATCGAGTCCAATATCGCATAACCAGACCTAATTTCATTTTTTCGTTTATTTGTTAATCAACAAATTGTTTATGAACATTGAGTAATCTTTGGTAACCTTTGTTCATTACTTCAACACTTGAAAATATTCAATTACTTGCTTAAAACCTGTACTTTTTTATTTTTTCTTATAATAGTCCTGAGACACGCATTTGTTTAACACTAATTATTGTTTATTAACAATATAAACAATTAAAGACTTTAGAATAATTTTGAGAGATCAACAGATCAAATATACAAATCAAAATGGTTCTGATTGAAAGGGAATAATTAGGAGAAATAGGTAATACATCAATAGGATGGCTAATATCAATGAGTGCACTGATTCCGAAATCGGTGTTGAATCGTTGCTTAATTTGTAAATAAATTTTAGATCTTGACACTAACAGCAATTGCAATCCGAATTCCATTGTTTCACTTTTTTTATTTTTCATATGACCTAAGTAGCGTGTATTTGTAAACTTCTTCCAAATTAATTGTAGATGTATGAACATTTAGCGAATAATTCAAAATTAAGGTAAACTTCCTCATTGCTATTCCTGTCTTCCGAAGTTCTTTTGAAGATATAAATGGTTCTAAAAAATTGATAGAAATTGGTGACATATTATCAATTAGTATCGTGAATAATGAAAATTAATTATTCAATTGATTTTGAATTATAATTCAGAATTGGATCAATTTTATTTGCGAGTTATGATCGAATCTCAGTTTCTAATTTTCATTCATCTCTCCAAAATTGTGAAAGACAAGTGAAGGAGTGTTTAAATTTATCGTTTTATAGAGAATTCTTATTGTGGAAATAATTAAACTAGACCTGAAATTTAACCAAATTAAAAATATGTACATGTTCCAGTTGAGAATATCGATTTCCCGTTATTTTACCAGGCCTGATTCATCAAGTAGTTTTTGATAACGACTTGTGCAATTCAGAATAAGCGTAGGCAAATAAGTAAATATTCCACTTCCTACTATAACTTATTCATAATTTATATTCTTATTGCCAAATATTGCCCTTCAGTTGAGGGTACAAACTACCTGGAGATTCTCTAGTCAGTTTATTACTACCACTAGAGAAATGCGTTAAAGAAAATAATAAATTGCGGCTATTGAACTATCACTCCTGGATCGTCGAAAGTATATTAATCTAATTTTATAGGTACTATTTTATTATTCCAGCTCTAATAACAGTACCTACTTACTCACTTCCTTATAAAAATATACAAGGTGTTGCATTATTAATTGCACATTCATACTAACTGAATTATACTAGACTTGACAAGTGAAGAAAAAAATTATGAGCATGTATTCAAGTAATATTTTGATTCTACTAAATACTATATCTCCCGACTCCGACAAGGTTTATCAGCGGTGTAGCATATATTTGTTGTGTGATGTTTTGATAAACAAGAAACTGAAGTACCGAATAGATTTTTCAACGAATATGCGTTACTCCGATTCTCATAGAGTAACGGGTTCCCGAGGAACGAATAGTTACTTTTCTGACAGCACTAGTGCAAAGTAAGTAAAAACAGTACGTTTTATGTACGTTAAGAAGTTGTGAAAACCGACGAATTTCATCGAAAAAACATCATCAAAGTGATATGAGCATGTTTTCAAGTAATATTTTGATACTACTTCATATCATATTACCATAGATGTTAGCCTATGATGAAGGTCCCCGGCGCACTTACTTTCTCATAGCTTAAACATATATTGAAGATACCTATATGAAGTAGTTTCAAAATAGTGCTTGAAAGTTTTTTGATTTTTGATTTAATAACCTGTATATCACTAAATAGACCTTTTGCACTAAACATCATCAAAGTGATATGAGCATGTTTTCAAGTAATATTTTGATACTACTTCATATCATATTACCATAGATGTTAGCCTATGATGAAGGTCCCCGGTGCACTTACTTTCTCATAGCTTAAACATATATTGAAGATACCTATATGAAGTAGTTTCAAAATAGTGCTTGAAAGTTTTTTGATTTTTGATTTAATAACCTGTATATCAGTAAATAGACCTTTTGCACTAAATCTTCACATTCTGAGTCAAATATTTAGTCCAGTAAATGAAGGTATTAATATTTAAATTTTTTTGTTATTAGCCAATTTTGATCAGTGAGGGCTCATTTTCTTCGTAATGATGTCTAGAACAAAGCAATTTTGATCAGTGAGGGCTCATTTTCTTCGTAATGATGTCTAGAACAAAGTGCGGGGTTTATTTTTCTGACTAATTGTTTATATTGTTGATAAACAATAATTAGTATTAAACAAATGCGTGTCTCAGAGCATTATAAGAAAAAATTAGAAAGTACAGGTTTAAGAAAGTAATTGAAGATTTTCAAATGTTAAAGTAATAAACAAAGGTTCACAAAGCTTACTCAGTGTTCATAAACAATTTGTTAATTAACAAATTAACGAACAAATGAAATTTAGCCCGCTTGCGCGATATTAGACTCCATTTCGGATATTTCTAACTCGATGAACACGAATTTGTTGATATAATTGCAATAAATTGTTTATTACGTTTGTTAATAAACAATTTATCATTTAACAAATAAACGAAAAAATTAAATTAGGTCTGGTTATGCGATTTTGGATATTTTCAACTCGATGAACACGAATTAGTTGATATAATTGCATCAAATTGTTTATTTCATTTGTTAATAAACAATTTGTTATTTAACAAATAAACAAAAAAATTAAATTAGGTGGTTATGGGATATTGGACTCGATTTCGAATATTTTTAACTCGATGAACACGAATTCGGTAATATCATTTCAATAAATTGTTTATCTCATTTGTTAATAAACAATTTGTTAATTAACAATTAACAATTATTAAATCATCAAATTCGTGTTCATCAAGTTGAAAATGTCCGAAATCGAGTCCAATATAGCATAACCAGACCTGATTTCATTTTTTCGTTTATTTTATTAACAAATGAAATAAACAATTTATTGCAATTATTAAATCACCAAATTCGTGTTCATCAAGTGGAAAACGTCCGAAATCGAGTCCAATATAGCATAACCAGACCTGATTTCATTTTTTCGTTTATTTTATTAACAAATGAAATAAACAATTTATTGCAATTATATTATCGAATTCGTGTTCATCGAGTTAAAAATATCCGAAATCGAGTCCAATATCCCATAGCCACCTAATTTCATTTTTTCGTGTATTTGTTAATTAAGAAATTGTTTATTAACAAATGAAACAAACAATTTATTGCAATTATTAAATCACCAAATTCGTGTTCATCAAGTTGAAAATGTTCGAAATCGAGTCCAACATCCCATAACCAGACCTAATTTCATTTTTTCGTTCATTTGTTAATTAACAAATTCTTTATTAACAAATGAAATAAACAATTTTTTGCAATTATATTACCGAATTCGTGTTCATCGAGTTGGAAATATCCGAAATCGAGTCCAAAATCACATAACCAGACCTAATTTCATTTTTTCGTTTATTAGTTAATTAACAAATTGTTTATTGACAAATGAAATAAACAATTTTTTGCAATTATATTACCGAATTCGTGTTCATCGAGTTGAAAATATCCGAAATCGAGTCCAAAATCACATCACCAGACCTAATTTAATTTTTTCGTTTATTTGTTAATTAACAAATTGTTTATTGACAAATGAGGTAAACAATTTATTGCAATTATATTACCGAATTCGTGTTCATCGAGTTAAAAATATCCGAAATCGAGTCCAATATCCCATAACCACCTAATTTCATTGTTTCGTTTATTTGTTAATTAACAAATTATTTATCAACAAATGAAACAAACAATTTATTGCAATTATTAAATCACCAAATTCGTGTTCATCAAGTTGAAAATGTCCGAAATCGAGTCCAAAATCACATAACCAGACCTAATTTCATTTTTTCGTTCATTAGTTAATTAACAAATTGTTTATTGACAAATGAAATAAACAATTTTTTGCAATTATATTACCGAATTCGTGTTCATCGAGTTGGAAATATCCGAAATCGAGTCCAAAATCACATAACCAGACCTAATTTCATTTTTTCGTTTATTAGTTAATTAACAAATTGTTTATTGACAAATGAAATAAACAATTTTTTGCAATTATATTACCGAATTCATGTTCATCGAGTTGAAAATATCCGAAATCGAGTCCAAAATCACATAACCAGACCTAATTTCATTTTTTCGTTTATTAGTTAATTAACAAATTGTTTATTGACAAATGGAATAAACAATTTTTTCAATTATATTACCGAATTCGTGTTCATCGAGTTGAAAATATCCGAAATCGAGTCCAAAATCACATAACCAGACCTAATTTCATTTTTTCGTTTATTTGTTAATTAACAAATTGTTTATTGACAAATGAGGTAAACAATTTATTGCAATTATATTACCGAATTCGTGTTCATCGAGTTTAAAATATCCGAAATCGAGTCCAATATCCCATAACCACCTAATTTCATTGTTTCGTTTATTTGTTAATTAACAAATTATTTATCAACAAATGAAACAAACAATTTATTGCAATTATTAAATCACCAAATTCGTGTTCATCAAGTTGAAAATGTCCGAAATCGAGTCCAATATCGCATAACCAGACCAAATTTCATTTTTTCGTTTATTTGTTAATTAACAAATGAAATAAACAATTTATTGCAATTTATTATTACCGAATTCGTGTTCATCGAGTTAAAAATATCCGAAATCAAGTCCAATATCCCATAACCACCTAATTCCATTTTTTCGTTTGTTAATTAACAAATTGCTTATTAACAAATGAAATAAACAATTCATCGCAATTACATTACCGAATTCGGGTTCATCGAGTTAAAAATATTCGAAATCGAGTCCAATATCGCATAACCAGACCTAATTTCATTCTTTCGTTTATTTATTAATTAACAAATTGTTTATGAACATTGAGTAAGCCTTGCGAACCTTTGCTCATTACTTTAACACTTGATAATATTCAATTACTTGCTTAAAACCTGTATTTTTTAATTTTTTCTTATAATACTCTTAGACACGCATTTGTTTAACACTAATTATTGTTCATTAACAGCTGGCGTTATGTTCAATTATTAATGATATTTTCCCCAAAGTACGAAATGAAGTGAATTTTCATTATGACCCCAGACCTCATGAATTTCACCTCCATGTACTTGTTCTGTACGTAAGATACACCTTCAGACACGTATTAACTACATAATTTCAACGGCACAGTAGGTTTTCTAATATTCAATTTAGTAACAGTGAAGAACTGCAATATATATAATTGATAACTAAATATACACACGTGAAATAAAAACTACATTTGCAGTGACATCCATATTTACACTGCAATTATTTTACATTTCTTGTGGCATCTTTTATACACATCTGATTTGTTGTGACAACGATTCCACAATTTAGGAAAATAAGGGGTACGTATCTTCCCTGAAATGGAGTGTATCGTGACGCGAGTCGGTGTGCAGTGTTGCTAAATTCAATTGGCACTCCGCTACAGCTAGTATTTCCATGTGTCCACAATCGATGTTATAGTCTGGATGCCACAGTAAATACGGGGACGTGTATGTGTGTGTGTGTGTGTGTGTGTGTGTGTGTGTGTGTGTGTGTGTGTGTGTGTGTGTGTGTGTGTGTGTGTGTGTGTGTGTGTGTGTGTGTGTGTGTGTGTGTGTGTGTGTGTGTGTGTGTGTGTGTGTGTGTGTGTGTGTGTGTGTGTGTGTGTGTGTGTGTGTGTGTGTGTGTGTGTGTGTGTGTGTGTGTGTGTGTGTGTGTGTGTGTGTGTGTGTGTGTGTGTGTGTGTGTGTGTGTGTGTGTGTGTGTGTGTGTGTGTGTGTGTGTGTGTGTGTGTGTGTGTGTGTGTGTGTGTGTGTGTGTGTGTGTGTGTGTGTGTGTGTGTGTGTGTGTGTGTGTGTGTGTGTGTGTGTGTGTGTGTGTGTGTGTGTGTGTGTGTGTGTGTGTGTGTGTGTGTGTGTGTGTGTGTGTGTGTGTGTGTGTGTGTGTGTGTGTGTGTGTGTGTGTGTGTGTGTGTGTGTGTGTGTGTGTGTGTGTGTGTGTGTGTGTGTGTGTGTGTGTGTGTGTGTGTGTGTGTGTGTGTGTGTGTGTGTGTGTGTGTGTGTGTGTGTGTGTGTGTGTGTGTGTGTGTGTGTGTGTGTGTGTGTGTGTGTGTGTGTGTGTGTGTGTGTGTGTGTGTGTGTGTGTGTGTGTGTGTGTGTGTGTGTGTGTGTGTGTGTGTGTGTGTGTGTGTGTGTGTGTGTGTGTGTGTGTGTGTGTGTGTGTGTGTGTGTGTGTGTGTGTGTGTGTGTGTGTGTGTGTGTGTGTGTGTGTGTGTGTGTGTGTGTGTGTGTGTGTGTGTGTGTGTGTGTGTGTGTGTGTGTGTGTGTGTGTGTGTGTGTGTGTGTGTGTGTGTGTGTGTGTGTGTGTGTGTGTGTGTGTGTGTGTGTGTGTGTGTGTGTGTGTGTGTGTGTGTGTGTGTGTGTGTGTGTGTGTGTGTGTGTGTGTGTGTGTGTGTAGGTGTGTGCTGATTCACTCACTTTTTCTCTTAGGCGATTCAAATCGAGGGCCAACCCGGCCATCAGAGAGCTTTCTTCATCCAGGGGCTCGATCATGTATCGGCACCCCTCTGAAGCCCGCAGTTGTGTCATGTGTAATTTTGAATAAAACAAGGGGCACTCATTAAATAATAAAAAACATAGGCATAAGGTAAACATACTTCAAACATTAGCTCCGCCAAGTCGTAGCGGAGACCGTGAATGCACATTTCTTCATAAGTCAGCTGCGTTGGGGGTGCCGGCGAAGGTGAAGCTGACTGGTGCGGTAAGCCTAATGATCTATTGGGAAAGAGGAATTAGATTTGAAATAATTCAGGAGTTAATATGAATACATACAAAATGTCTGTGGGGCTCGCTGGAGACGCCCTAGAGTCAACGGAGATGTATGTGGGTAATTCGTTCAATCTGTAATTATTGAAATTAGTAATCAAATATTTCACAAGGAGAAAATCACATACACTATATCCCGCATATCCAGCTGGGGAGGTGGTGATAAAATTTTGGGGCATCTGTTGGAAATAAGAGTAATTCAGTAATCGAAATATTCTATCCGCTTGACTCCCCAATTCAGGGAATAGATCGTCCTCATCGGCATCAGATGCTGCCAATAGATCGAGATATTTCATCTCTATTTCAATTTCTTCCTCGGAATAATCACTAGAAAAATTTTGCACTCAGGATATATAGTAAGATCAAAATAAAACAACTCACTCGTTCACCATCCAGCGACGCATTTGCGTTTTAGTATATATATCGGTCCGGTTGGTAAATTCCTCGACATGATCTGCGAATTTGCCCATTTTTCTATCTATTACTATCACACAACACTTCGAGAAGAATACTATTTTTCCCTATGAAGTGCCTCGAGTTTTATACACAATAATTAATCATCGAAGTACAAAGTCCCACGAACTAAATTATCTCGCAGAAATTGATAAAATTGTTATGGACCGAGGAAAAATGTATGAGGATAAATATTTCAAGGAAGTTTTACAATCACCTGATTTCAAAATAGAATGTAATATCCTGCTTGTGGTTACAACGAATTTATTAACATGATATAACCGAAGGATGAGACATCCTGCTTCTGGTTATAACGAACTTATTATCAGGATATAACCGACGGATGAGACATCCTGCAGGCCCGTGAACATGACAGGAAACTGATAAGAAGTTCCTATAAAACGCTGATATGCGCACATCTCAGGCCATCATCAAATCATTATTGAATGATCTCTAGAACGATCTAGACGTGTTTTTGTGAGTGCTTAAATCAAGGTGAGTTTATCTATTGACTTGAATATTTTTTTCATACGTAGAGTTAATTTCTATGAAGGGAATATTTATTTTTCTTTCCTTAAAACTGTGGTGGCTAAACTTCAGGTTGTTGAAAGTATTTATTGATCTTCTCTTATACAATTTGATGGATAAATATAATTCTTCTTCTTCCCCACTTCTAACTTTTGATCAAATAATAATTTAGAGTATTTATTAATCTTCCTTTATTCAATTTAGTAGTGAGGGGTGGTAAATTCAAGACACAAAAATAATTCTTCTCACTTCTAACTTCCACCGATTTGCTTTAGATTCTTAAAAAATAGAGTAAAATGGATCTAACAAAATTGAACCAAATCTCTCTCTTATAGAGGGCAACACAAACGAAAATTGCTGAGTTGAAATTAGATGTGCCCCATTTAATTTTAAATTTAAAAACAGTCAATACTAAATTTGGAGAGGACGACATCAATAGAGGGCAGAACATATCGAGGGGAAGAAGCGATTGGGGCAGAAAAATCTTGCGCCAAAATAGAATTCACAGAATTGACCTCCCCAAGGAGTTGATAGGGAGGCTTCCAACAAAAACACCAACAACAACGGCAACATCCCTCCTGTACTGTTCTTATATATCATAAGGTAGGTTACTTGTTTTATTATTGAAATATGGTTTCAATTGCTAAAATCAGTGGTGAGATTGTGAACATTATCAATGAGGCTCAACGGGATTTATTAAAATCTAAATTATCCCCTCAGGAAATAAAAAAGTGGATAGGTTTCTATACTAAGTACATTAGGACTTTTTCCAGACACATAGCTAATAATACCTTGAATTTACCGTGTAAGAACCAACTGCAATGTAATATTGGGCATTTGAAAAGATTCAAGATTTTATCAGAGATCCGGAATAAACCACCTACAACTAATAAGAACCGTAGTGAGCGAATCCGTTGGGAGGATGGTAAATGCGCATTTTCCCAACGAATTCGAACTGGCTTTATAACAAACATTCCACATTTAGACCCGATAAATGTTTTATATGATGCTTTTCATATTTTCGGTCCTAGAATCACCAAAATTTTACATACTTACAATTTTATTAAGGTAAACACTACATTTTGTATGGAATATATGTGACTTGGTGCGATCGACGAGCTTATCCAAACAGAGTATAAATTTTTTCACACCAAATCCGCCCCAATAGATTCTTTTACAAATTTAATGGAGTGGTTCGAGGAGAATGTAATTGATGAGCTCCAAGTGAATCTGGATGATTTTTCAGAACGCGATCGGGGTGGAACCTTAGGGAGGTTATCAGTTTGGCTATTAATATCAACAAACATGAAGTCATTAATTCGGGGTCATCTTATATAGTTCTCCCAAAAGAGAAACTCCGAAAGCAGGCTATTATTAATATTAAAAATTATGATGAGTATTGTTTCGCTTGGGCAGTAACAGCGGGACTACACCCAGCAGCTAGGGCAGCTGAGAATTCAGATCGTGTTTCTTCATACCCACATTTTAGTAATGTTTTAAATTTATAAAATCTAACATTTCCCCTTCCTATATCACAAATTACGACTGTCGAGAGAAATAACGATATTTCAATTCATGTATTCGTTTTGGAATTATGTGGAGAACAGCAGGGGGAACAGGGAGAGAAATTGAACGTTCTCCCTGCTTATTCAACTGAAAATAAATTAGAGAGACATTTTAATTTACTATTAATTCAGGATAAATATTATCGGGATGTAGAACCTGCGAAATCCCTAAATTTCATTGACCCCACCGTTAAATTTCACTATAGCCTGATTAATAATTTATCAAGACCTGTAAATTCTCAAATTAGCTGGAACCACAAAACTTACTTATGTGATAGATGTTTAAATAATTTCAAGAGCGAGAATAACTATAAAAATCATATTGAGGATTGTGGTAAAATAAACATGTGTAAAATTACATTCCCCGAGGATGATTATTTAATATTTAAGAATCACTCAAACAAACTACACGTACCATCTATTATTTATTTTGACTTTGAGGCCCTCCTATTACCGATTCAGAACTGCTCTCAATCTAATGTGAGTTCATATACGAACAAAACCCAGCTACACCAGGTTTATAGTGTTGGGTATTATTTAAAATGTCAATTTAACAATCCCCTATCAAGATTTGATAGTTATAGAGGGTCAGACCCAGCTAAATGGCTGACAGATCAGCTAGATAAAATTGGGGAATTTAACGATCTAAAACTTAAATCTATTGTACCTATGGACTTGAATGGTATTAGTTTACTTGATATAATGAAGGGAACGAAATGTCATATTTGCGAGAGGCAGTTCGAAGGGGGAGATATACGTGTAAGAGACCACTGCCATTTCACGGGCAGATATCGAGGATTGGCCCATCAAGACTGCAATCTAAATTTTGAATATCGATTCGTAGTACCTGTTGTGGCTCATAACCTCAGCGGGTACGATATGTTTTTGCTAATTCGAGATATAGCCAAATCGTCCAAACAAAACATTCAAGTACTCCCCGTCAATAAAGAGAAGTACATAAGTTTTACTAGAAGTACCAAAACTTCCGTAGTTAAATTTCGTTTCATCGATTCATGCAGGTTTTTAGATTCAAGCTTGGACAAATTAGTGTCATATTTGAAGGTAGAGAACTTGAGTATTTTGAAAAGCAAGTTTGCGCACTTATCCGATAAAAAATTTGAATTATCAACTCGCAAGGGGGTATTTCCCTATGAACACTTGGATGATTGGGGTAAATTGAAAGAAGAAAATCTTCCTCCAATAGAAAAATTCTTTAATAAATTACGCGACGAATCGATAAGTGTGAATGATTATAAGCATGCTCAGACAATTTGGAATAGTTTTAATTGTAGAAATTTGGGTGACTATTCAGATTTATATTTGAAAACGGATGTTTTATTATTGGCTGATGTATTCGAGAATTTCCGCAGCAAATGTATGGATCTTTTTGCTCAAGATCCGACCCACTATTTCACGGTTCCCTCCTTCACGTGGGACTGTATATTGAAATACATGAATGTGTCTTTGCAATATTCAAGAGACATCGATATGGTGTTATTTGTGAAGAAGGGAATTCGTGGAGGTGTGAGCCAATGCAGTAATCGATTTGCAAAGGCCAATAATAAATACATGCATAATCACGACCCCCAAAAAGAGAATAGTTATCTCATGTATTTCGACGTTTGTAATTTGTACGGATGGGCTATGATTCAATATTTGCCCTATGATGGGTTCAAGTGGGTTGAAAACCCCGATGATGTAGACGTCAGAAACGTCTCAGACGAAAGTCCAATTGGCTGTATATTAGAATTCGATTTAGATTACCCCGCTGAACTACATGATCTGCATAAAGATCTCCCTCTTTGTCCTACTCATACAGCACCACCCGGCAGTAAATTGCCTAAATTATTAACAACTCTCCACAATAAATCCAAATATATCATTCACTTTCGGAATTTAAAACAATTTGATGTCTATTTTGGACATTTCCAAAACTTGCGTTTATGATTTTCATTATGGCTTCATGTTGAAATCATATAAAGACCCTGGATTGATGCGATTATGCTACACCGACACTGACAGTTTGATTTATCACATTTTAACAAACGATGACATTCATGAGTCAATTATAAATAGGAATATCGGAAAATTTGACACGAGTGATTATGCTCCAGACAACCTCTTTAAGATTTCACAAGTCAACAAAAAAGTAGTAGGCTTAATGAAAGACGAGAACAAAGGGCTCCTCATGGATAAGTTCGTTGGTTTGCGGGCAAAAATGTACAGCTTCACTGTCCAAAATCAAAATCATGAGGCTAGTGACGTCACAAAGAAAGCCAAAGGGGTGCGCGAGTATATCTTACGAAACACTATTACATTCGAAGACTACGTGAGGTGTTTGGAAGAGAACATAGAGATGTACCGTGTCCAGAGATCCATCCGCTCTTTTGACTTAAAACTGTACACCATTGACCAGAATAAAATCGCTTTGAGCCCCTTTGATAATAAAAGGGTAATATTGGGTGATAAAACAAGCACCCTACCTTATGGCCACTATTCTTTAGGTTAGAATTAAGATTTTTATGTTTTAAACTATGGTATTAAGATATTTTGTATATTGAGTAGTGTGTAAATTATATATGTATTTTGGTTTGAATTATAGGTTAAGATATTTGTAAGTAATTATTATCATCATTATTATTATTATACACATTTGATCAATTTGCTGATTTGGATATATGTATTTTTATCTAAAATAAATGTTTTATGAGGATGTTCGGGTGTTTTAATAAAACAAAAATAATAGCATAAATTTTTTCATTGTTCGAAATCATACATAACTTTATTTTCATAGAAAAATAACATTTCTCTGAGAGTATTGGTCAATAAACAGTCGGGTGAAATGCCGATGAAACAATAAAAAAGGGCTATTTCATCGGGCTGCTGCTGCTGCTGCTGGTCTCTCATACTTTCAATCATATCAATAACATTGTGATAGTACGTGGAAAATCCAAAATGTTCCAGAAAAGACACTCGATGCAATAGCAGTTTATCGTTGATTCGGATTATTTCTCGAACATCTTCCTCGCTCAACCACACACGGATATTGTGCTTTGTAACTTGCAGTAATTCAACATTATTGAAGTACACAAGTTGAACTGTTTGACAGTATTCATCGGATAATATGGGTGCAGCATCGAAATCTGATTGTAAACTTGCGAAGAATTCGGTGATTTTCACTCGAAGAATATCGATTAAATCGATCCATTCCAACAGGCTAAAGCTGAGTTTACAATTTTGGGAATGTTGAACGAGTGAGATTGTAGGTGAGAAGGTCCGTACAGGACTCAATCCAAATTTGATTTCATAACTTGCCCCCACCAACTTGTACGTTGTATTCATCAATAGGAGGGGCTCATCTTTTGCCTTCATCTCAAATTCTTCTGAAATCCAATCCAACTCGGAACAGCAGCTGCTATCTTCCTTCACACCAACACTATCCTGGGACAACATTTTATTAAAACTGTTCTGGATTGTTCGATTCACTAGAACCTAACCCCACACCAAATATTTACTTGCACATGCGCAGGTCATTAGCAGCATATTTCTTCGATTCGATTGGAAGTTTGGAGGAGAACATCGAAGCATAAACTTGTAGTGTTGGGCGAGGAGAAAATTTGTGGTGTTGGTTGCGTTCACCATCGACTATGTATGAGTCGAAGAAGAAAGTTTTATTAGAAGTTCATCTACGAATCCCCCGTAGATCCATTATTTCACAGCGGTAAGGCAGAAGCGCGATCCGATAAAAATCAACATCAATTTCATGTAGCACTTTGAAGCAATCAAGTATATAGGACCCCGGTATTGGGATTATACCAGGAATTTGGTGTAATATGAATTTCTCCCATCTATTTTCGTATATAAAGTAGCCTTCAACATTCATATCAATTATCTCCCAGTCGTTTTCGGGCGGCTCGAAATCTCCACCAAAATAGAAAATATCCACATACGCGCATTCTTTAACGGCTCCAATAATGAACGTTACATATTCTCCTGCGATTATCCAATTTTTAGATGGTAATTGTAATTTGTCAAGGGTTTTCATCAAATTTGTAGGACATACCACATTTATAAATTGTTTTGCATCGTACACCGTGGTGAGCACATTATGAACAAAACTGTTGTATGAATGCGAAAACATTTTCACGCAGACTGATTCGATTATTTGACTCCCACTTCAATTCATTCTCAAAAATATGTTTAGCTCTACTTATTCGCGAAAGATCCCCCACGTGATATTTGTGGGACAGGGCCAACTTAATGTGCGAGTAAGATTGCTTCAATATGCGACTTTCACATTCTATTTCGTAACCTTAAACGGAGCCATTTTTATAGTTCTATGTTTACGTTGATTATATTTTTCTGTGATTTCTTGGAGTATATTCACCCATTTGTATTTCCCACTCAGACTGAATTGCTTGTAGATCGCTTCCTCCAACGTTCGAATGACACGTTCAGCAATGGCGGCTTTCTTCACAGAATACGTATTGTAATGGTTGATTTTGTGTTTCTTCATTAGCTCGTCAAAGTGCTTGTTGAAGAATTCCTTACCTTGATCGCTTTGTGGGTTCCTAGGCGTACGATGTTCTCCTAGCAATATAGAACTGACAGCTTCCCGTACCTATTCGGCTGATTTCGTTTTCAGCGGGCGTATCCATAGAAATTTCGAGAAGCAATCGATCACCACCAAAATGTATTTGAATCCACAATTCTCGCGCGCATAATTACCCATTTCGGCAAGATCCATTTGCCACAAGTCATCCAGCTCTTTTATGATTGTTGTGCGAGGTTTAAAATTCTTTCTAACAGGCTCATGAAGCTCATGAACCACCTGCGCTTCACCCTTCATCATTTTTTCAGATTGGTCGGCGTTGCCGGAGCTATTGACTTCTGTGGCGGTGGAGAGGTGGTAGTAGCTCTTTTATAAGGATGATAACTTCCCTCTTTTGCTTTTTTTGTTATCGCCGTCACAGCCGTCAACAAACTGGTGATAACAATCGCTTGTTCTATTTGTAATAGTTTGCTTTCGATGGTCTGTATACGTGTGGTCATGGCCTGATCATTAGTACAGGACATTTTATAGTCTAATTCTATAGTTATGAGTTTACTATTGATGGTCTGTATACGGCCGAATAGGTTGTCATATTTCAAATTGTTTTCTTGATCGCTACTAATGAGTGTTTTATAGTCTTCACGTATTTTCTTCAATAATTTTTCAAGATTTGCCTCATTTTCTTTATTAGTTTTGAACGATGCTATCATACCATCTACAAGTTTTTGAACACTATTTCTATTTTGTGTTGTAGATTCAATCAGAGAGTCCGTGATTTTTTTATTTTCAACCTGGAAGATACCCCCTCATCATGTATACTCTGTTTTATAACTGTAGAGTAAACATCACTTCAATTTTTGTATGAATGTATTTCGGTATGAAGGATCTTCAAATCTTCGCGAAGTACATCTAATAATCGTGTTAAACTTGGAATTGAGGAATTCATGATGTTATTAACGTTTATATGAATGGTTGCATACTTTACAAGAACTTCGTTTAGATTCGTATTCACTCTAGTGATAGTGTTATCTACATATGCTTTTTTCAAACAATATATTCTCGTTCACACCACAGAATTCGATAGAGCTGGAGCCCGATGAGCAATACTACTTCGCTTTGTTGGGATTTACTTCTTATAACTCTCTGCCGAATATCGAGAACGAGAAATTTTACTATTTGGGGGACGATGGATGGACTTTGAAAACAAACGAAATACCTTCGGGCAACTACGAACTATCCAACATTGAAGAATTAATTCGGGAAAGATTGAACGTAGAAGAAGATGTCTTTTCGCTGAAGCCCAATAACAATACATTAAAGTGTGAGATATTCCATAAGAACCACGACATTTCGTTTGTTAAGGAAGATAGCCTAGGCGAAATATTGGGGTTTCTGCGTTAAGTCTTGAAGAAGGGTGTGGTGCACGTCTCCGATTTGCCCGTCAACATTATAAAAGTAAGCAACATCCGGTTCAAATCAAACATTACCGTAGGAGCCTTCTACCGAGATAGACCTGCGTATACGATCTACGACTTTCCCATAACCGACGATCCTGGCTATAGAATTGTGGAACGAACGAGGAATCCTATATATTTACCAGTGTCAGATATCGGTGAAATTACCAACATCACCGTACTCGTTCTAGATCAACATTCGAACATGATAAATTTTCGTGTTGAAGAAACTGTTCTACATCTACATTTACAAGAAGTCTGAGAACAGAATTTGGGCCTAGTTGTTGCTGGTGCTGGCAATAAAAGAACCTCACACGCTTCATATCCATCAGTCTCCAACAAACGCCCAAAGTGCGAGAACTAACACACACCAAAGCCAACCGATTAGTTCTACAATCTTTTGGGTTTCGCCTTAAATAAAATGACTAATGAGCGAAAGTTTGGTGGTGTAATGATGATGGAGATAACAATGTTATCTCATCAATTTTCGATTTATACCAGCAGCCGAAATTCGACGAGGCGATTCGGAAAGCCGAGTATAGATCGATCACTCCGTTCGTTAAAGCCTCCAATAACTGCGACATCGTGGAGTTTGGAATGAATCAAGTGAACGCGTTTTTTTCCATGAAGGGTACTCTATTGGCGATCAAGGGAAAAATCGAAGTAAAGGGTGGAGGTAATGTTATATTGTTACCGAATCATGGAGCCTTCCTTTTCGACTCTTGCTCATACATTGAGAGTGGTAGGGACATCGGAACAGTTCGAGATCCTGGTATAGTCAGCGCTGTTCGAGCATTCACCTGCTACGCTCCTACAGCTCCTACGCATATGGCTACCGCTAGTTGGTTGTACCCCCTCGAGAGCGTAGTCCTGCACGAAACTAAATCATTCAGTCTATTGATTCCACTGAAGCATATATTCTACATTTTCAACGATTACCCGATGATAACATTTGGTAGGCAGACTATTCATTTGGTACGTGCTCGAAACGACAACGATTGCGTTAACATTGGAACCGTCACGACCACCGTTGAATTCCTGATTGATAGCATGGAATTGAAAGTGAAGTATATCCATTCCAACGATATAATTAGAGAAAAGCTATTGCGGGCAATCAAGAGTGATTCGCCCATCCTAATTCCATTCCGGAAGTGGGAATGTCATGAGCTTCCTGCCATAACAAGCGAGGCCCGACTAGAAATTTGGGCGGTCAAGACTAGTGCGGCAATTGAAAAACCCCGCTATGTCATAGTATTCTTTCAAACAGACAAACGAAACAATGTGAAGGCTAACCCCACAATATTTGACCATCTGGATATAACAAGTATTCGCTTATCTCTGAACGGCGAATATTACCCCAACGAGCGAATGGACTTGGACTTTGCCAAGGATGATTTCGCGCTCGCTCACCATAACTTTACCGAGTTCTACTCTAGCTTTACAAATTCCTCGTCGGCTGCTGTTAAACAACCAATGTTAGATAACACCAGTTTCAAAAAACGTGCCCTCTACATAACCGATTGTTCGAAACAGGAGGAAGCAGTAAAATCTGCAACTGTTGATGTGCGATTGGAAATCGAGGCAGATAAGGGATTTCCAGCCAATACGGAAGCATATTGCATCATCATCCACGATTGTTTGATGGAGTACTCCCCTCTCTCGGAAATAGTGAAGAGCCTAATCTAAGACATACTGCCTAACGACGACCGATCAGTTTAGTACGAGCCATCATGAGAATAGCATTGGTTGACATTCAGGGGTTCATCATCGATGATGTCTTTCATCCCAAAGAAATGTCTATACAAATTGGGTTCGAACGACATTATCCGTTGCTTAAGCCAGCCGTACCGCTTACGATGTTGAGTGAGGAGGACAGAAAATCCGCTTGGTATTTGGAACATTTTTGTCATGGTACTGTGTGCAGCCGACATTATATATGTTCGAGGTCATCAAAAAGCCGAATTTCTCACAAAAAAGTGCGTGGAGCTAGATATCTTTCCACGAATCGTAGATGTATGCAGTTTCGACAACACCAGATGCCAAACGGGGAAATTCGAACCTACAAACAGTGTGTTTTCTATGTGCATGTACAGATCCACCGAAGAATTGACGGTAGAGGATCATTTCAAACAATTTGATTGGGCCGTTCAGCTCTCAAAAATTCTAGACGAGGATCAATGTAATCATGCACAAGTTCATATGGGTGCAGAATTAAATAAAGCTTCGAAATCTTATTCAATCCTCTCCATTCAGAAGACTTCCCATACGCAGATTAATGATAGATTCTTATCTAGTATTTCGACCAAACAATAAATAAATATGCCGGAAGTATTAAATTCCGGAAAATAAACCAGCAAGAAAACGGAACAGTTGCACAATTTGCTCTTCGCTTACAACAAGGGCCAGTCCATTGTGATTATGGTTTTTGGTCCGAATACTAGTAGAATAGCTTTCACATGAACTTCAATCTCGCGTGATGTGTGACGAGTTTTTGCTAAAAAACCCATCTGTTTTACAGACGCTCATGAAATAGTGAATGAACTCGAAGCAACGCAACACAGCAAGTGCGATGAGATTTCCAACAGCACTCACATCCCAACCTACGAATGATTTGGGGTATGTGGAACCCCGGGCTAGATGAGAGAAAAATCCGTTCTCTCGCAGATCAGCACCAGGTGGCCGTAGATCACAACAAGGCACCTTAGGTACATACCCTGGTGCGCAAGAAGTATCGCAAGATAGTAATGATGGAGACCGGTCTCCATGCGATGGCTGCGGAGGCTCAGACATGAGAAGGCAATGTTTTTTGTGGACAAAAATCGTAGAAGCTGTGGGATGAAAGGCCACATGAGCCGAGTCTGTGAATCGAGATCGCAACAAAACACAGCACATCCCAAACACAGAGTAGCTAAATGACAGTGCTAATCAAGATATCGATTCAATCATCAATTACTCTTCAAAAATTGATGTCGTTGGTGGCACCAAATCAGTAGATCGGCGGATGACAGAGGTTCAAATCAATGAACGCTTCTCGAAGATGGAGGTGGATACTGGTACACTGTGTGTCATAATCAGCGAGAACACATTACGCTCTATCAAACCCAGATTTTCATCAAAGCTTTCCGACAGCCGATTTGTCAGTCACACGCGCCACAAAATCAATCGTCTCGGTTGATTTTCCGTTGATATGACGATTGGAAATCAGACGCGGAGGCCTAATCAATGCGTTATCGAAGGTGGCTTTGATTCGTTACCGGGCCCAGAATGGATCGGACATTTTGCTTCCGAGATAAATTTTCCCAAACTCTTTCGGGAACCAGATCAAATGCACACAATTTCAACCGTAACACCTTGTCTCACCACGAGTCAGAAAAATAGTTTCGAACTTCTCTTGAACAAACATGAATATGTTTTCAGTGACACAGCTGGTGTACTAAAAGGATCACCTGCAACACCACCCCTAAAAAATTGAGGCAACGCCAGCCTTCGCCAAAGAGATTCCCTTAACTCTTCGTAGAGTATACGCTACAGAAATTGAAACAAAAATTGCATCAGGGCAATATATAAAAGCTGACTATTCAAATTGGTTGTTGATGAAAACGGGAAACTGCGCATCATAGGCAATTACGAACCTACACTCAATCCGCGCCTGATAATAGAAGAACATACAGTTCCTAAGCTAGAACACATTTCTAATCAGATGAAAGGTGCCAAATTCTTCAGTCACCTGGACATAACTGACGCCTATTCCCATCTTTTGGTTGACAATGAATTCAATACACCAACTCTCAAACTTATACGGCTAACACGAGCAGTCTATGGTGCGGCTAACATTCTCGCCATATGGCAGCGACGCATGAAGGTTGTATTACAAGATCTTCCAAATGCCTAAAACTTTTTTGAAGACATAGTCGTGTATGCGGAAAACTTCGGAAAAGTGATAGAAAAAACCTATCTCAATCTGTGACGCATCAAAACCCTTGGACTTTGGCTCAATCGTGAAAAAAGTTTATTTGGAAAAACATCAATCGAGTTTCTTGGACATAAAATTGGTGCTCAAGGTATCTATAAGTCTGATAAGCATATTCAAGCTATTTGCGATGCACCTGAACCAGCTTTGGAAGAGAATATGCAGCTGTTCCTGTATAAGACGATTCACTACAGCTCAATTGATCCAGACCTGGCAACAAGAAATCGACTTTTGCGAAACATGCTCCTCGCAGACGTGTTTGAGCGAACACCAGAAGCAGAAAAAGGTTACGAGGACACTAAAGAAGCGCCTATATCGCCCTAAGTCCTTATGTCGTACGACCCATCGTTGCCTCTGATCCTGGCAATAGACCCCAGCAGAACGGGCGTCGGTGCTTTATTACCAGCTCTAGAATGGACGAGAATGCCCCATCGCCGATGAAAGTCTAACCATGAGCCCACTTAAACGGAAATATCCACGAATAGATGAGGGATGAGGAAGCACTCACTATAGTGTGGGCGGTACAAAGATTTTTTTCTTATCTCTACGTTCGACATTTCATGCTGTATACCCATAAAAAACCACTGTCACAGATACTGCACCGTGAAAAATCGTTACCGGTACTCTGTTTCAGTCGCATGGCAAACTACGACTATCTTACTCATTCCAATTATGGAGTTATATTCAAACCGATGGGATCAAATGTCAACGCAGATAATTTCTCACGAGTACCATTGCCTGCACAATGGTGAGTTCGACCATTTCATTATACGACAAGTCCAACAACTGCCGGTTCGTGCAGAACATATAGCTCGAGAAACCGCAAAAGATTTAGATCTAGGTGAAATCCTGCTCCTTCTGAAATCAGAACGAAGTCTCGCGCGCTTTGGCCTTAATGATCTGCATGCAGCACATTCAGGCATCGTGGAAATGAGAGGTTTGGCTAGCTCTCTCGTATATTGGCCTGTTATTGATGCAGACATCGAGCGTATGGCAGAAACGTGCAATGATTGCGCCAAATATGCGCATGTGCCACCAACATTTCGTGAACATCATTGAGAGTATCCGCGCGGGACCTTTCACTGGAAAAATGTTACTCAGCATCTCCGATACTCACAGTGAGTAGCTCCATGTCAAAATCACCTATACGATAACAGCAAATGCAACATATAATATCTTCGATAAAGTTTTCGCTGCTTACGGCGTCCCTGGGGTCATAGTTTCCGATGATGGTTCTCAATTCTCCTCTACCGAATTCAGATATTTCTTGCAGCACATTGAAGTGAAGTACGACAAATTCGTAGCTCTCTACTATTCGTCAACTAATGGCCAAACTGTACAGACAGCCAAAGATTACTTTAAGATAATGGCCACGACACCGGACTCTCTGAAACGAAATTTGAAAGAATTTCTGCGTCAATATCGTAGGGATTCTACTACCGGTCAATCCCCAGCACAGATCTTCCTCCAACATTCCCTGCGCACGCGCCTCAATCTCCTCAAGTCTTAAAACCTACATGCGAAAATCAACGTTAAGCAAGCAGCTAACCTCGAACCTTCTTTCCGTTCATTCTATTCAGCTCAATCCGTTCATTTTCTGAAAGGTAACCCAAGAATGGACAAATAGGTCCCCGATACTATTGTCTGTCATGAGAGAGATCTCCTATACAAGATTTTTTCGGAAAACGTTCCAGGACATACGTTGATCAAATACGAGGGCACGCAGAAAACCGTATCTTCGTTACAGCCCAGTGACGACATCCATCGTCCAGAAGACCCCAACTTGAACCAACGCCGAACGCATTTCCATGAAACAAATGTGTCCGTTTCACAAATTCCATCTGTGGTTACAGTACCAGGCCGCATAGCACTATCGAAATTCAAGAGCTTGCCATCGGGGCGTAAGAATGGACTGGGGGTAGTACCGTCTCCTGCACCATCGGTATCAAACCCACCGAGCACGTTTCGAAGATATTCTCGTCTCAGTAAACCTCGACAGCGGTTTTCTCTGTGGTAAGGGCAACTTCATAATGACGAATTCTCAGACGTAAGAATACTCCGAGGGGGAAAGAAATATTGTGTTCAAATGTTGTTGTTGTTGTCGTCACTGTCATTGAATTAGCCGACAGAGTTCATTGGTGTTCATTATTCTAGTAATGAGCGAAGTGAAAGTTTCCTCCCAGATTTATGAAAAATAATAGCCTTGAGTGGCTCTGCTCATTCGATACATGTGTGAAACAATCCTCCAAGTGTTGAAGTGCATGTTGACGGAGATACCATATTAGAATGCTGATTTCGGATATCTGAGGTTAATTCTGGTTTGAAACATAGAAGTCATCATTTGCCTAACGTGTAACATGATTACTATGTTTGCTTGAGAATGTTCTCTGAAAGTTTCTATAGATGCTGAATATTCTTGTAAGATACATTCCTACATCTAATTATTCATGATTATGATGAAGTGTTAGTGATAATGAAAATATTTTGTGGTTGGTAGCCTCTGTACAAGGAATTTAATTTTTTTACGACTCATCATAATTATCTTCCATTCTCTGGAAATCTCATATTATGGTCATCCCTTGATGAATGATCTATGGTTTCCAACTCCAGCTACATCTATAAGTAATGAAGGATAGAATTATATAATGTGAGTGAGATCTTGATTATTTGATGATAAGTTGTTGTAAATGGCACATGAGCCGACTGGAAGGTTGCTGTATGATACATGTAGAACATACACAACATTCATATTTTTTTTCACACTTTGACTATACGAGAGGGACACACATAATGTTCGGAGAACATCGTGTAAGCCAGCAGTGGAGTGTGGAGAGACGTGATGGGCATTCGAATTTTTTTTTCGAGGTTTGGAGGTTATAGGCATAGGAAAGACCTCAAATTGCCTCATTTGATAACTAATCATACATCACTATATCACACACAACCAATACCATGTTTTCTGCAGTTTTAATTGAATAAAAAAAAACACATGTCGGCTGCAGACGCATTTTATTAAACAAAGTCATCTATTCTTTCCTACATTACATGTAAATCTAGCATACTTTCACAAATGGTTCAAGAATACAAATACAAAGTGGCTTTCCGCGGCAAGTACAGGAACCTTATTCGACAGATTCGGTCGTCCGAACTTTCCAGTGAGATCAAAGTATCTGCAACAAATATGCTTGCCGTTCCAGTCCTACTCTACACTTTTGGAGTAGTGAAATGGACGGTCGATGAGCTGCATAGACTCGACAAAGATACCCGGAAAATGAAGCATATCCATCACAATGGATCAACCACAGGACGCAATGTCCTAGGTAGTACGTTTCGTGCATTTATATCCCACGTCGACGGAGAGGTAGAGGGATGGAATTCCATGTATTATATTGATTGGAACAAGATAAATCAACTCCATCGTTTACAAAAGTATTTTTCCAATTAATTCGCAT
The DNA here is from genome assembly GCA_958510875.1 of Endomychus coccineus. NCBI lineage: Eukaryota > Metazoa > Arthropoda > Insecta > Coleoptera > Endomychidae > Endomychus > Endomychus coccineus. Next base: position 163,352,443 of record OY294067.1, on the reverse strand, counting down.
TTAATAATCTTAACAAACACGAACGCCGGAAATTTCAATATTAGAACTACGGAAACTATTATGGTTTTGTATTCTCTCAATGTTCGAAAGCAGCAAATCGAGATTTTATCAATAATTGTTCATTTGAAGAATGTGAAGATAAGGTGAAGTTATAAATCTTGCGCCGGGATAGAACATATGACATTATAATTGTTTGAGATGTCTCATATTATGATCGGAATATTCTTGACTTGAATCTGTATATGTATATCATACTCTATCACATCAGTGATCATAGCAGATTACATTCCGTCAGTGTTCATAACAGATTACATCTATTTGGTTCAATTTCGAATGAAGAATGGACCTCAAAAAGCTGAGCATAACTTCTCTCCCATCAAATCATTCATTGAAATTGCTTCCCAAAAATGAGTTCTAGGCAAATAAGAGGATAAATAGCCGAATGAAAGCGAAACCTGAAAATTTACGGAAATATGATTGTATAAAAATTAATGAGGACATCAGATTCTTTTTCTAACTATGCAAAATTACGAATAATCCATAATTTTTAGTATAAAATGCTCAACCACCTCAACACTCTATTCTCGAACAACAACATACCCTCCATGATAACTAGGAAAGATGGTGTGAATTTCATATTCGAATTGCTTTCGGAATCCTTCTTTGCTGCAGTGAATAGAAAAGTAGGAGACGTTATTAATTCTGGGAGGAGAAATAAATTAGTAGAGGGACTCAAAGCTGCTCTGAAGACAACTATGGGTACATAAGCGTCCGCGACGCAAACCCTCACCATTGAAAATGCAGTATGAGATGTGAATTTATATTATTGAATCTCAAATCACAGTACATGGAACACTTGGTCTGTCACGCCGCATTTTGCAGGAAGTTAAGAAAATTGAGTTGTTTCCGAGCTATATTTTTTCGGAGTCTTCAAATATCATCACAATTCGAAGCTTATTACTCCCACTGAAGTCTGAACGGATAATCTTGTCTGTCGGCATAGAAATGGCCGGAAGAACTTGATCGACCGAAATTTAGGCTGCCGCCGGGAATTACTCTCTTGCTTGAGATACGAAGACTTCATTTAGTTCAGCGACACTATGTTGGATTCTTAGAATATTACACAGAATATAACAGTTCCTTTCTTAGGAAGTAATAAGCCAGCTCTCACTATTAGCAGGTATCGACCCTTCCTATGTTTAGAAAGACTCAAGTTTGTATTATGACGTGTACCTTGTGACTCTCCGGTAAACTCCTTACTGCAGTAAACTTCAAATCCTCGAACGCCAGATTTTTCTAAAGATTCACTCCTTTTTGAGGACTTCGGCTAGAGTCCTCACCACAAGGCTTGTCACTATGCTATCTATAGATATCCTTGTCTCTAGGGTAGCTACAGTGAAGTAAAACCAGGGCCCATTGGGCAGAATAACAGTATCAAAATTGTAGGCTTCAATTACAATTGATAATTGGTTAAAACTTAGCTCATTAAAAGATGGAGCAGAAATAACTCAATAAAACGGGGAATTTCAAATATTAAAATATATGATAATTATAACAAGTACACTCTCAGAATATTTAGTGGAATGCAATTGAACGGTATAATTCACAAAAATTCTCCCAGACGGAAAATGTAAGGAAGCGCAAGCGGTATATGAAAACTGTTTAGCTATCATTCACCTTATGTAAAATTCACTAACACGGAACACCATACAATTCAAATTCCAAATCTGACTTCACTCTGATTCTGATTGATAATAATACTTAATTATGAATTAATAATAATCATCCACACTTCAACGATACTGATTGATAATGATAATAATAATCCCGATCTTTTTTTCTGTTACTGCCTCTTATATGTTTCCGAGGTTTTGGTCAAGTTCGCACCACCAATTCCTTATTTTGTGCCGATGCCTTCTTTATTTATGACCCGAGCATGTTTGAAAGTGACGCTACTTTTTAGATCTAAAATTCGCGCTCATGATATCTCGGTGGTTCCTCTTGGCGCAGTGAATAAATGTTATCGGAGTTTTTTTGGTTGTTCGCACTTTTTACACATAAGGCTGTTCAAACTTTGATGTGTTAACTTACCAGGTCCCCATTTTTGCAACATAAGTCAATCGGAATGAATGCAATTTTTAAGCGGGCATGAATTCAATTCATTTATCTGAATAATTACACTTATTCAAAATTACGGAGATTTAGAAAAGTGACCATCAGGGAATACACATTCGAACTTCACGCATATCTGTTGAAATAATGAACTGCTCAATCGGAGTACACGTGTAATATTCGTATTCCCTGCCTGCCCTTGAAACGGAACGCTATGCGTCGGTTTTTAATTGCCCAAATAGCTTAAATTAAAAAAATTAGTCTCAGGGCTCGTAGTGAAACGTGCCCTGTGATACTAGACTTGTGAATTGCCTTGAACGCCAACTGTGTAATATTGAACCACAAAAAAAAATAATTCACAATCAAGAATCCAGGCACTACGAGGTGAATGGTAGTTGATGGATATTCAGAAAAATAAGACAAGTCCAACTTAACAATTTGTGTTATTCCTGAAGGATTAGGAATAGTAATTTGAATAAAATACAATTTTGATATTGAACACAGTTTGTAACATAAATTGAAATTGAATTTTGAATGAAAACAATTATAAAATTGATACTTGGAATACAGTTTGAATACAAAAGAAATAAATGTATATATAAATTTAGTTAAGAGTTCCGAAATTAATTATTTCAATTGAAAAGATTATCAAATACATTGAACTAGAGAGAACTTTGAAATGGGTCCTATAAAAATTAGTGTATTACAAATTCAGTTGGATAACATAATCAGAGAAATGAAAATATGGTCATTCAAACTAAAAAATGTCACCCTCCTTGGCACTTGATGGAGCTGGAAGTCGGTCCGGCCAGGGAATGCACTAAACCGTTTCGGGATGAAGGAATGAGGCACCCCAGTCGTTCAAACCCTGTAATTTCAAAGAACGAACAGTACCTGTCCTAAGTTAAAGGAACGAGTAACACAATCAATCAGAGTAACCAAGCGATTCCACAACTGATTATGTTATCTCCCCAAATTGTAAAAACACTGTATAACAATATTGAAATCTTGAAGAGATATCAAGTTAAACAAAAATCTAAATTATTTTGGAAGAATTAAGTTGTTACAATTGATACTTAAATTGCCAGACAAAAATTAAGAAGTAACTGAAAGAATAATAATTAAAATGTGACTGAAAGAATGATAATAAAAATGTTGGAATTTGTCAGTTAGCATAAAATCTGAAATACTAGAAATGATTTGCATACAAGGATTGATGTTTGTAATTTATACTATACTCTGAACGAGCGTAGCAGACGTGATACCTATGTACTCAATAAGCAGTAATTGAGTTTCCTACTTTGTGATAACCCCGAACAACATTTACTGCACGTTTTTGTCTAATAAGACAACCTTGTGTACTTATGTATCAGGATAACAAAATGGCGATTCTCAAAATCACTCAATATTACCATGTGCAATTTGTGGGGTTAAATATGAAGAGGCAAAAGAAATATTATCAGTATAAACTGCCTACGCCTCGTTAGATTGATTTTGTATAACAATTACAACAATTTATGCAGTGATGAAAACGATTATCTCTGAATTATGCCAAATACAAATTGATTGCGGAGAGTCCTGCGGGCAAGTCGAGCATTACTCCCATTGAAATATAACTTCGTTCACGGACCGAACATCCAGAATTCCAATTACAGGAATAGATCAGATTAAATGGTCCCTGATGTGATTATTTTTCAATAGCAAAATTTAAGGAATGACTATAAAACCCAAGAATTATTGAATCTCGACGTACCCGGAATGAAAACTCACACCACAATGACCGTTTCAGACTTCCGTTCTGATATGTCCCCTCCTCGCGATTCTCACGCTATCGAGCATGCGGAAAACTTATTTCAATAATCGATGTGATTGAACGGACAGATGTCTCCGAGATATCATATGACAAGTTTCCTAACCGATAAAAATCTTAATCTGTATTCTTTAAGCACGTAACGGTGAAACCGTTACATTTTCCCTCTATCACGAGAAAAAATGTTCGAAGTGAAGCTCCAAAATTTTTTTAAGAGAATATCAAATCGGTCTTGACATAGAGACTGGTTGACCAATTCCAGAATCACGATACTCAGAACAGTTTTGTGGTCCTCACATAAATATTGGTTGACCAGTTCCAATATTACGACACTCAAATGAGTTTCGCTGTCCTTACATAAATATTGGTTGACCAATCCCAATATCACGATACTCAAAAAAAAAGAAAAAAATTAAAATGGAAATTAAAATGTTCTACACACTTTGTAATAATGAATCATTCACAATCGTTTAGTTGGAAGTTCACAGGAATACATAAGCTGAAAAAACTACAGGATAGCTGTGGAGTCGCAGAAAGTGTGCTCAACGAACGGCCCCATGCGGAACCCAGACGTCCCCGGCAGGAAACCTACCCTCGGACACTAGTATCGCCCCAGCTGGACTAAGTTCACTACAGAATCCCCTTCCTTAAGAGCCATCGGCAACCAAGCAATGAAAAGAAATAGTTTCCTGAATGGAGAAGAGGAGAGAGTAGAAGAGTAGGAGTAAAAATAAATAAAAAATAATAATAGCCGGTTCAGAAGGTTCGTCCACCAAGACGTTCTACGCCCCCAAGGCCTTTCTAAGGGGCCCATTCTCCCCGAAACTACCGGTTGCCACCCGTCTGTGCTATCGCAGGGTCCTCCCGCTCCAGCACCCCCTCTGGTTCACACAACGTCCTCTCAATATCAAAAAGAAACATGTATCCTGATCTCTTTCAACCTAACCCTAAGCGAGTAATAGTGGATGCCGATATGGAAAGTTAACATACAACACAACAACAAAAAAATAGCAACTTACATTAACCCCTATAATAAGGTAATTCGACATAATTGGTAATTTTATCTGTAACTACGAAAATTACACAGGTATACAGTTTCACCGTTGTTCCTAAGCATCTGGAATACAAAAAGCATTACCATTTCAAAGACAACAACTAAATTTTCTATTTAGTTATTTTAGCAGCTAATATCAACTATAAATTATAATTTGTTCATGCAAAAACGTGAAATTATCTTGGAACTCACTTGCCAATTTAACATTTCCTCACAAAAACAGCTCAGAACCGTACTCTATCCTATGTTATTATGTCAATACTTTAACTAAATGAGATTTCTTCATAAAAGAAGAAATTATCAATGGAATATGACATAATATAGCAGTAGTAATTTTATTTTTGGAAGAAGCATATGCATTGAATGGTTAAGTGGTAGAAAGATAGGAAATTTTTACAATGATATTTTTAAATAATACGAACCTTCAATTTATTTGAATGAATGAAGGCAAAATCTCCCCATTATCCCCAAGGTATCATTGAAAGCGAATTATTATAAACGTTATTATTATTATCGTTATTCTAAATTAACTTATTTCTGGATCAGCCAGAGCTGGCTTGAAATCAGGGATCGATATGACGAATAGGTGATGTGAGAGAAGGGTATGGTGTGTACAACATAGCACACTAGTTAATATAATTATAGTTGAGAGAATGAGAGAGAAAAAATAATGGCTGCTTATTCTTGAACACAATAGTGAATAGATGTTTTCACAAAGTTATCCCACGCATAAGTGTAGGTCCAATTTAAAGTGCCCTACACTCCGGACCAAATTGATTAACGATCAATACAATATTACTTTGTATTAAAAAAATCAAATGGTAATGTGAGAATAACCAATAATGTCGAACCACTAAAATACTATATCACAACTCTATGAATAAAGGTAAAATTCCAATTTCCAAAAAAAAAACTGAATTCAATTTAAATAAGTCCAATCTTTGAGTCAACAGACTCCCTTAAAGATTAATTACCTCAAAAAAAGATAAACTACAGGAACATAAGAGCTTATTTCTGAAATTATACGTTTTCCAGACAAAAACTCCTTCAAAATTAGTCCAATCTTACTTGTTGTAAACACTAAGAGAATAGACTCCAAAAGAAAATATACTATAGTTAATTTCCATACACAACATAACGTGGACCAGGAGATCCCAAATTAACTTATGCAATTATTGAAAAATGAACTCATAAAGTGGAAGTATTAAACTTCCAAATCCACCCACTTTTGAGGGTGATCAAGTGCTGAAAATGGTGGTTTCAATACAACAACTATATAAAAATAATGTATCCGATAAAGTTGAGGTAAACTAATGAAAATGAATTGGACTATACTAAATTGGAAGAGAACAAAATTTAGAAATCCGGCAATCAAAGTGAAACATTGATACTTAGCGTCATCCGTGCAGAAGAAAGAGTGATACAGATCGGAGCAACAGGGAACTTCCGCAGATCACCAATAGTTTGCAGCTTCCATAACAGTATTCATCTACTGTGGCAATTAAGGGCGAATTCTTTCCCAAAACTGGCAGTCATAAATGCAACCTCAATGTTCACCGCAGAATAAGCAACCTGCTAGGAACCCTATCTCTCATCACTGGAACTCTCATCCTCCTGTTCAGAATCGTCATTGCACAGGTCTTCTTTTATATCCTTTACATGCCAGTTTCCCAATTTCTGCTTGTCTTTATCCTGTAACTCGTAAACTAGATTAGAAATTATTTTGGTTACGACACATGGTATATATTTAGGAGCCAGCTTAGCTGAAAAGGAATTCGCCGCGTTGGATTGAACAAAATTTCTTTTCCAAACCTTATCACCCACCTTGATTGATACTCGAATTATAATGCTTTTTGTGTCCTTTATATTTATTTATTTATTTATTTATTTATTTAATTACAAACCCAACAGGAAATTATCCGATTGAAGGGCAGTATACACAGATATAATCATGTTAAGTAATACTAATTAATAATTTAAGTCATAACTATAGTTAAAGAGAACTAATTAACATTTTTTTAAATTTGTATATAGAGAAAGAGAAATCTAGATTTGATTGCACTGAATTAAAATATCTACAGATTCTATTGATTAAAGAGTTATATAAAATATTTGAATTTGCTTGAACTAAATGAAAGTAATCACTTCTCCTAGTTGAAATTCTTGGAACCTTGCGGCACACCAGATGTGACTAGAAACTCTGTAGATTTAAAGCCATTATAAAGTACATATTGCTGACGCTCTACCAAGTACGAGTATATCAGTTTAATGGCCCTATTATCGAAACCGATATTATGCAGTTTTTCAAGTAACAATCTGTGATGTTGCTGTGCTGATTTTATCAAATGCTTTAGAGAAGTCGGTAAACATCACATCAACTTGTCCCCTTTCGTTCAGAATGTTTGATACATGCTCAGAAAAACATCCTAAGTTAGTAACTGTCGACCGACCTCTCATAAAGCCATGTTGATGATCTGAAATTAACTTAGATACTTGGGAAAACAAACTGTCATAAATAAGCATTTCGAATAACTTAGAAAAAGCACATAACAATGACACTGGTCGATAATTGCTAATATCATTTTTAATCCCACTTTTAAAGATTGGAGTTATTTTGGAGACCTTCCATCGTGAGAGAAATTGTCCTTTATCAAGGCATAAGTTGAAAATGTTACTCAATGGCAGTGCAAGAACTCGGATGCAATCTTTAATTATGTAGCATGGAATACCGTCATCTCCAGATGATTGTTTTGGCTTTAACTTGTTAGCTATCAAAATAACGTCTTCTTCTGTAAAACTAGGAATACTTATTGGTGAAGATGATCTACATGTATCAGTATCCAAATATTCAAAATTTAATTTGAGATTGTGGTCCGAAGTATCATAAACACTACCAAAGAACTCTGCAAATGCATTTACTATAGTTTGAGGATTATTATGTTTAGCATTATTCAAAAACATCTCACTTGGAATACCAGATGAGTTGCTTTTGTTATGTATGAATGACCAGAAATTTTTTGGATCAGACTTAATATTTTCTTCTGTGGATTTTATATATGCAATATATGCTTTATTTACTTTTAACTTTATTAGTTTGCGTAATTCCCTGAACTCATTAAGATAGAGTTGGTCATTTGTAGAGTGATACTTTTTATGGAGGCGCTTCTTTTCTTTAAGATCTCTAATAATACTATTCGTATACCAAACAGGGTATCTACTAGTATTTTGAATCTTATAGAAAGGAACTGATTTTTCAAAAATTGAATACAAAGTATCATATAGCTTATTAACTCTACTATCTACATTATCATATTGACTTAAGAACCCCCAGTCAACCTCCAATATGTCGTTATAAAGAACAGGTAAATTTTCTTTTTTGAAATTGAAATTATTGAAGCCTGGATTGTTCGGAAAATGCACAGCGCGATCTACAGAAATAATGACTTCGCAAGATAAGGAAGGATGGTGTGCATCTTCTTTTACCATTGGAGCAGTATCATGGGTTGTGTTGCAAGTTAGATTTGACATCACCAAATCCAAAATTTTGTTATTATTATTTGTTATAACATTATATTGGTGCAGATCAAAAAAGTCCATGAAGTCATTCACTAATTTGCTGTAAGTATTACTATTTATTATACCATCACTGATATCCTTAAAATTAGGAATATTAAAATCACCTAAAATTAACACATTTTTACCATACAAGTCCTGAAACAGTTCCAAATTTTCGAATAATTGATAGTAGTCCTCTAATGATGCAGTTGGTGGAATATACACTACGATAACAAATAGAACAGATGAGTGTATATTAACCTTGGCACCAACTATTTCAAAGACGGGAGAGTTTTCAATTATGTACAAAAGGTCTAATTGAACAGACCTGAAACACCGTTTAATAGCTATAACACCCCTCGTCCTCTTGATGGTCTATCACAGCGAAAAACATAATAGTCATTAGAGAAAAGCTCAGAGTCATGTACACCTTTTGATAGCCATGATTCGGTTATATAAATTGCGTTAAACTCGGACGTACTATATGCCGTCACAATGTTTTTGACTTACCTCATTGAAGACATTAGATAATGATTAAATATCTGATTGTCTATGAATCTTGTTAGAAACATCAAGAATGTCGTTATCTCCCACTATATCTAAATCAAACTGAGACAATTTCGGAGCCCATCTACCTAAACGACCTATCAAATCTTTCAAATTATGTAACCAAACTGAACTGTCGTGATCAGTGTAACAAAAAACCCTTGTACCCTCAATAAAACAACGAAATTTAGATAATGCAAACAGAACAGCAGATAATTCTCGTTCGGAAACAGTATATTTCCTTTCTGCTTTACTTGAAGTTCGACTAGTGTAAGCTACTGGATGTTGTAATTGGTTGATGCTTCTTCTTACTTCTAATAAATTCCATGATAGGAGCTGTTAGAGTAGAACAATCTTTAATAATCTACGATGAAATGAAATTAATGCCAACAGCCTCCGAACTTGAGTGGATGTTTTTGGGGAAGAAAGAAGAGTAACGGCCTCAACAAGCTCACCACTAGGGCGCAACACCTCCCCATCAACGACAAAACCCAAAAATTTGAGAGAAGGTCTGCAAAATTTACATTTTTCAGCATTAACTGCAAGGTCAGCAAATTCGATTTTTTCATAAACTTTATGTAACACCTGAATATGTTCTTCAAAGGTGGTAGTAGCGATGATTATATCATCTAGATAAGGAAAAACTAGATGACTAATACTTTCATCATTTAAAAAATCCATAAGGCGTTGCATTGTTGCCGGAGCATTACTCAATTCAAACGGCATTACCCAAAATTCATAAAGACTTTTGCCTGGAATACCGAAGGCAGTGTCTTCACGTCAGTTTTCCTCCAGAGGAATGTTCCAAAGAGCTTTTCTAAAATCCAATGTCGCAAGATAATTATCGCCTTGCAATCTGCTCAAAATGGTGTCTATTAAAGGTAGAGGGTATGCATCCCTTGTGGTTAACTTGTTCAAGTGTCTACTATCTAAACAAGCTCGATAAGAATTATCTTCCTTCTTTACCAAAAGCATGGGGCTCCTATGAGGTGAAGAAGAAGGTTGGATTACACCAAGCCTCAACATCTCATCAATTTCCGAATTTGAATGGTTCTGTGAAGCGAGAGAAAGAGGATATTTTCCTAAACGGTTCTGTTTCCGAAACAGCAAAGGTATGTTCAATCAAGGAAGTACGTCCTATTTCCGACCAAGAAAGTTGTTCAAAAAGTTCAATTTTTGATTGAAGTTCTGTTTTTTGTAACGCATTCAATGAATCATAACTGTGAATTGCAGTAACATTATTTGAACTTATTATAGGTTCAATGTTCCAGATAGAATTACCAAAGTCAACCTTAATATCGTGATATTTGCAAAATTCTATACCCAATATTACTGCTTGTTGTATAGATGGAATAACGTTGAATTTAACATAAGTCTGAATATTATTAAACGAAATAGGGACGTTAACTATTCCCAAGACAGGTTGATGTAAACCATCAGCGGTTGTTACTACATTGACATTGTTATCCCTACTTACTGACAATCTATATTTTTCGATAATTATATATAAATTCTCGGGAAATAAGTCACATTAGCACTCTGTTCTAAATTTTCGTCTTTACGTACGTTTCGGTCTCACGACCATCATCAGAAAACTTATTGTGTCAAAAAGGGTTTATCAAAACTAATTATAGCACAAGCGTCCATATCGCACAATTTTCAATCAAATAGCCCACGCCGTCGAATCGAACAGAACCACGAATAATCGAAATTGTATCGTCAATGTTAAAGTATAAATTTTTTGTAACAAGAATCCACTGTTCAGTATTATTCTTATAATATACAAGTGCATGTTGCTATAGTCTCATAACAACTGACGTTCGAAGTTATTTGTTGGTATCTACTCGAACCAGATGTGAGATTTATGAGGTACTTGAAAAAGGTTTCAGACCTGTATTGGAATTTACTTTTAAGCATTCTTCCTAAATATACTTTTAACATTATAAAGACGCATGTAGGAATTTGCAAGAGTTTCAATTAATCAAGTTGGTATACATCTGACAATCTGGAGTCACGTTTTATGTGAATCATCTCCAGTATAGATCTTTTATAATAATCGGTTTCCTTAGTTGAAATATCAACATTTTTGTAATCAAATTGATGATTATAATCAAAGCAGTGCTCAGCAAGGGCGGTAAAATTTTCTAAAGTATTATTTCTTGTGCTATACTTATGGCCATACATTCTTTTTTGTAAATATTGTTTAGAGATTCCAGTATAAGTCCCATCACAATCTAAACAATTCAATTTATATACTGTGTGGGTTTTTTTATCTTTAGGTATTACAGGTTTTAGATTTGAGAAATATTTCCCAACATAGTAGGTTTATGCGCAACATTTATATCGTACTTTTTCAAACGTTTCTTGATTTTTTCTGAGGTCTTCGGAATATATGGTGGAGTTATATAATTGTCTGTATTACCTTTTATGCTATTTTTATATGAAGAACCATTATAGATTTTGATTATTCTCTCTTTAATGATAGGATTGAAGAAAGTTCCTGGGTAGCCATTCATTTCCAGTCTATTACGAACAATTTTTAGATTTTTGGGACGGTCCTCTGCGTGGGACAATTTCACCGCGCGGTCTGTAAGGCTGTTTATGACACTTTTTTTATAACAAGCTGGTGCAACGGAATTAAAGTGAAGATAACGTTGAGACCAAACTTCATCAGTAAACCAAGAAGTTTTTATTTTTCCATCTGCATCATGCCTTATATTCATATCTAGGAAATTTATGTTTTTGTTTACTTCTATTTCACAAGTTGTAAGCTACACCGTAATGGTGAACGTAAAATCATTAATATCGTTGGGCGTCGAATGTAAGCTACGCAATTTCAACCTTCCCTTGATTCTAAGTTAATCAAAAAGATGAATTTATTCAAGTTACTGACATTCCCCAAACTAGCTCAAATTTGAGGTTGTTCGGCCCTTTTCGTTAACAATGATGATACTTGCCCTATAACTTTTCAAACAACAAACCCAGGGCGCCACCACGAGTTAAAAAAGAAGAATTTCAGGCTGTTATAAATAAAGAAATGAACATAAATGAATTTGTAGTAAGTAAAAAGGAAAAGGAACAAAGCATATAAAAACAATAACAAATATATTCAAATATTGATGAACAATAGAAAAAATCTTTCACAAACTCGCATGCCCTTTCATGGCACCGATATAAAATTGAAACAATTGTAAATGAAGATAATCAATCTACTTTGACTCAGCGATTACGACCAGCATCTAATTCATCATGGTAATGAAAGTTGCAACAGTGATATTAAAATTACTCCCCTGTGTCTCTCCTGTGGTCCTGATGGTGACTCTGCGAGGTCTCTAGTAGTGTATTGGATCCAATATCCTCCTATCGAAAAAGAAAAAAGAAAATACACGAGTAGGATGTCCACAAGAGAAGTAAAATTCATTATATGCAATGACTCAGTAATGACGTTGAGAATAGCTGAGTTGAGCTGGATTAATGCTAAATAGGTGAAGCCAAGATAAATTATAGTTTGTTACAATCACAGATTAAATTAATATTTGACGATTATTCAGAATTTACTACGGTTATAGCGAAATGAATTCAAACAAGGTTAGGAAAAATGAATTGAGTTTGAAAATCAGATATGAGTTATGGTTCAGTGATTCCTAGAAACACGTGGGTGAATTTCGTATTATTAGGCCTCTTCAGTACGATGACAAGTCCCACGTTAACTCTATAATCGAAGGTATTGGAAACAAGGCTCGTGGAATTATAGATATGGAGTGGTTAGTTCTAGCTCACCCTCTATATGTTTCGTAACTTCTTGATTTGAATAACGCTACGTTGTTCGTATTACGAGGAGTTCAAAGCAAAAAAAAATATACGATATAATAATCCCACGTGTATTCAGAAAATGGAATCAAGCGATTTTTGTCAATTGAATAAATGATATGAATGAAATCAAAATATATGTAATCAAGGGATCTTGGTGCCTGTTTTAAGAGCAGGAAACAATCAAAGTTTTGTATTAATCAGAGTAAGCCTGATTGTGAATGAAATATTAAAGATTCATTGCTACTCAAAAACAATTTAATTAATAACTTTGATTAAGACCTACCTTGTATACACAGTAACACCAAAGTTGATTAGTTGATTAGATTTGTCCAAAATATTGCTCACCGTACTGAAAATAAGTAAAACTTTACAGCATTCATAAATTCTGATTGATCAAGAGGTGTGTGGTTTTAAATCTCTGCCCAACGTTTTTTGATGCAATTCAATGCCAAAACGACAGGTATAATTGTGAATGAAGAAAAAACGTCCAAGGAAATTAGTTGATGGTTTACGGGTACGGATTGATTTTTTATAAATTCATTGAAATGCCATGAGTCTTTCACAGAAAATTCATTTTTTCCTATTATATTATTGATGGATTTTGATTGAAATTGTGATAAATTGTAAGTAGGCGCTCCAATATTACTTACAATGGGTCTTAGGAGTATATCATTTTCAAGTAGTTTCGGAAGCCCATATATATAAGGCGCAAGCCCATTATGGCAATTCAATTTATTTTTTAATTCAACATGGATTACCATATTTTTGTGCCATTTATTTATCAATTCATTCATGTTATTTTGTACTGATAAAGTAGGGTCAGATTATAATTTTTTATAAGTTGTTTCATCATCCAAAAGGTTTCCTATTTTGTTTTCATAGTCATTCCTATGCATTATGACGGTTTTATTACATTTATCCGCGTTCGAAACTAATATTTGAGGGTTAGCATCTAAGAACTCTTTTGTTATTTTTGTATGATAGTTAGAACGATTCTTTGCAATACCTATTCCTGCTTCCTGTTTCTTCTTTCTGTTTGTCAAGATGTTACAAACTTTGTTTCTAATTTCATTTTTTTCTTCTAAATTTTTATTCCTAATTCCGCATTCTAAATTTGAAACAATATTGTCGATAGGCAGTTTTTTATTATTATTAGGCAATGCAAATTTCGGACCTAAACTTTGTGTCAGTTAGATTTTTCAACCATTGTTCATTGATATTTTGTTTTTCATAAGCTACCCCTTTCACTAAATTATTTATCTTTTTAGATTGAATGGCTTTGATTTTGTTGAAATTTTTTTCGAAATTGTTTAGCTGATTTTGAAAAAATTGTGATATAAAGTTGCTATCAAGATTTTGATAACAGGTTTGTTTAACGAGTTTAATTTTGTTTTCAACCTCTGCTACATTTGCACATGCTTCTTTAATGCACAGGTTCAAACAATTTTCATGAAGAGAATTTAATAATTCTGCGTACGCCTTCTCATTTTGCACCTTGCTAAACATATTCTCCTTTGATTTAGATATAATGAAATATGGATAAACTTGCAAGTTCCTACATCTTACCAGAAAAATTCTACGATTCTTCTCTCTTGCTAATATCTTCATTAACTTTCCGTATTCCTTCAAAATTCCAGGATAAGTGGTTGCACCTTCCATGTTAATGCTTATATCCCAGCCGAAATGATAATAAAGATTCTTGACCCAGTATGAATTATACATAAATTCTCTGGAAATAGGTCACATTGACACTCTGTTTTAAATTTTCGTCTTTACGTACGGTTCGGTCTCACTACCATCATCAGAAGTTTTATTATGTCAAAAGGGTTTATTAAAACTAATTATAGCAAAAGCGTCCATATCGCACAATTTTCAATCAAAAAGCACACTCCGTCGAAACGAACAGAACCACGAATAATCGAAATTGTATCGTCAATGTTAAAGTTTAAATTTCTTGTAACAAGAATCATCCACTGTTCAGTAATATTCTTATAATATACAAGTGCGTGTTGCTATAGTCCCATAACAACTGACGTTCGAAGTTATTAAATAACAAATTTTGTTGATATCTACTGGAACCAGATGTAAGATTTATGAGGTACTTGAAAAAGGTTTCAGATCTGTATTGGAATTTACTTTTAAGCATTCTTCCTAAATATACTTTTAACATTATAAAGACGCATGTAGGAATTTGCAAGAGTTTTAATTAATCAAGCTAGTATAAATCTGACTTAATCCCTGGACATCATTCCTGTGATTAACAGAATTGGAGTCACGTTTTATGTGAATCATCTCCAGGATAGATCTTTTATAATAATTGATTCCCTTAGTTAAAATATCAACATTTTTGTAATCAATTACAATTCGTCAAAATTTCTATTAAAATCTATCAATAACATAATAGGAAAAAATGGATTTTAGTATATGTAATGGACGAGTTCTGGGACGGAAGTGCATCCGGTCTGAGTATAGGGAATTGCGTGAGTGTGAGAGAGAGGTGTATATGTTTCATGTGATTCTGTGTTCTGAGGGTAGTGGGTCATAGAGTAGGATGTTGTGTATAGAATAGAATCGAAGTGTGTTGTGGACCATAGAGTTGAATGTTGTGTGTTGTGTCCGAGACCTGTTATGGCATATGTAGGTATGACGTGTGTAATGGTGGTTGTAACTGTCATGACGTCTGTAGGTATTGTAGTATGACGTGTGTAATGTTGGTTGTAACTGTCATGGCGTCTGTGGACAGTGTTGTTGTTAACCATAGAGTTGGATGTTGTGTGTGTGTGTGTGTGTGTGGAATAGAAGTGTGTTGTGTTCGAGACCTGTCATGGCGTCTGTAGGTATGACGTGTGTTATGTTGGTTGTAACTGTGATGGCGTCTGTAGACAGTTTGGGGGAGCCACTTGTGAACAGACAGTCTGATTAGATGTAGGTCACTGCATTATCGGCCTTCAAGTTTGAGATTGAAAAACGATAACTATGTGTGTGATAGAGGGATTCGAACCCTAATCAATACTATGCATTACACATCAAATATTAGAGATATGATATATAGTTTTAGTTCATACTTACTTGATCAAACAACCTATTTATACACATGTGCCAAAGAATGTCATTCAGATAGGTATTGAATTTCATGAATCTTAAAGTACACAACATGGCTACGACACAAATATGATATTGAAATTTCATAAGATTCACTAGGTTATTTTAAGGATATATGGAAAGGACTATTTTCAAGAATAAAACCATGAAAGATAAACTATTTAATAAATTGTAATTGAAATATAAAATATAATCTACACGAACTTAATTAATAACAAAAATAAAATAACGTAGCTTTCTAATGTAGTTCAATAAGATAGCGCAACCCTCTCTCGCGCTGCAGGATGATGATCTGTAATTGAACAAAAAACAATTTTAATATTCAATATATAGAAACAACATAAAGACTCACTTCCCTGATGAGATGATTTATATCCTCCTGATTCCCATGTATGGTCATCCCTGTAACATGAGGGGGTGGTGGCGCTAAAATCATCGATCTTGGAAGGAGTGGAATTATACTCTCAGGAGTGCCTTGTATAGACAATCCTGTTACTTGACGGGGTGATGGTGGTGCTACTGAATTCATTGCTGTAGACACTGTCACAGGAGGTGGAGATGGCGGTAGTTGCATCGATGTCCCTGGAGACGGAGATAATATCTCGTAACATCTATTGAGAATGAAATAATTATTGTATGAATTTACAAAAAAATCTGAAATATCCTACCTCATATCGGGACGAGGAGGGGTCAACTCTTCTGATTTGGAAACTTTGTTATTGCTAAAAAGGTTTAAAAATTATCATTTAAATCAAGATTATTCATGAATAAAACATACATTTCCAAATCACCAAGATCTGGACGAGGGGTCTGCTCTTCTGAATCTGAAACTTGGTTAATACTAAAAAGATTACAAATTATCATTTTATCCAATATTATTTACTGATAAATATACATTGCTATATCTCCAAACGTTTGTAAATAAGCAAGATATGCCATCTCCACATCAACCTCACCTTCCGAATATACACTAAAAATAACATATACTTTAACAATAACATATCAAACGAGAAAAAAAATGTTCATACTTACTTTTCTAAGAGCCATGCTTCAATATTCTCACCGTCTAAATCACACCTATTGGTGAGTTTAGCAATCCTCTCAAAATAGGCACTCATAGTATGTACACAAAGAAAACTTTGGATAAACTGAACTTAGAAATAAATTACAAGATTCAAAGAAGGGGGAAACTGAATTTAAAACGAGTAAGAAAATCGGTTGGGAATATAATTAAACCGTGAACTGCTAGTGCTAGCATTGTGGTTTCAAGATAAGCAAAATATAATTGATTAAAACGGAAAGTGGTTAGATTAGAAAAAGTGAAAGAAAGTCTTGTATAAAATTAAGGGTCTATGCGGTCTTAAGAGTAAAAATAATTAATTAGAACGGAAAGTGATACACATAAGCGTTGATATCAGTTGCAACATAAAGTAAACTTCTCAGAACTGAAACTGATAACACATAAATATCGCAGAACCAATGATAGTGTGGTTTCAAAGCAGGAAAAAATATTTTCGATGTAAATTGATAATGAAAATTCATGTTGGAACATGCAAAGTTTGCGGTTAATGGTGTTAACAAACATTGCTTCCTTCTCCTCTAACAACTTCAACTTCTACAGTCGACTATCTACTCCACCTAGAGTAACATCATACTCATTTACTTAGTTTTTGTGTGTGTTTGCGTTTTAAAACAAGGTGAGTCTATTTTCATTTTAATATTATTAATATTATTCATTATTATTTCATTTTGATTTAACTCTTTTATTCTTATTTTTAATTTTATTTTTACATTTTGTTTCAATTTTCTATAATTCTGTATTGTTTTAATTTTATTTTTCTTGTGTTTATAATTTTTATTTTATTAATTTCAAATCATTGAGAGTTTCGTTTAGATTCAATTCTCATAATGTTATTCTGATTTCATTTCTATATTTCATTTCAATTTTCATAATCATCATTACCTTAGTTTCTACCTTGATAAACATCATACTTATCCTGCAGTCTTTTGGGAACAATTTAATTTCATATTTTAGCTTTTCAATTGATTACGGTGATTCTCTCTGTGTTACAGACTTAAATAATGGATATCACTTCACTGAACCAGATTTCTCTATTACAGAGGAAACCTACAAAAAAAGTGGAGGAATTGGGGCAACGCTTCCTTATTATTGAGGCGAAAATAGTGAACACCAAATTTGGGTGCTGCGTATTGGTGGATTTAGGTGACTTCAACGTTTTCTCACCAAAACGGTTGACTCCAGCACTATCCCCGATTATAGATCAAATAAATGGAAAACCTTCTTTGGGGTTGATCTATCAAGGTGCGGAGGACGTGAAAAAGGCAAATCCTTGCTCGAAAATAGAATTTTTCCGACTGGAAGATCTCTCACCATAAGAAGCGCTCAAGCTACACGTGACCCTAAGGACCTAAGAACGAGCTATAGCAGAAAAATAAGGTAGGGTGTTTATTCTATATTTTAACATGGAATCCTTGTCTAAAATTAGTTGTGATATTGTTAAAATTATGAACGAAGCACAAAAAAATTTGCTAACATCCAAATTCTCCCCTCAGGAGACAAATAAATGGGTTTTGTATTAAATATCAGCGTCTCTTTTCTAGACATTTAACAAAAGATTCTCTCAATATAGGTGAGAAAACCAACTACAAACGAATTAAGGTCATATTAAACGTTTCAAAATTCTACTTCAAATTCGTAATAAATCCTTTAATCCAACAAATAAGAATCGAGTGATAGAATTCGATGAGAGGAAGGTAAAACAGCTTTTAATTGTAGGATTCGGACTGGTCTTATAATAAATATTTCACATTTGGACCCTACACATTTTTATTTGACTTTTAATCTTTTTAGATCAAGAATTGTTAAAATTTTACATATAAATAATTTCATAAAAGTCTCCACAACCCTTTGTTGTGAGTACATGAATGAACGTAGATAATGAACTTACTTGCCCAGTTTGATTTTAAATATTTCCACACAAAGTCTGCTTCGATAGACCAGACAATAAATTTGTTAGACTGGTTCGAGGAAAATGTCATCGAAAAGATTCAGGTGAAACTTGATGATTTCCAGGAAATGAATCAGGGTGGAGTCTCAAAGAGATTATCAGCTTAGAGATAATTATTAATAAACATGAAACTATTAATTCAGGCTCATCATATATTCCTCTACCAAAAGAAATCGAGGACTAACACGCAGTCATCAATATAAAAAATTATGATGAGTTCTGCTTCGCCTGGTCTATAACAGCGGGGTTACATCCTGCTACAAGTGGATCAAATAGAGTTAGTTCATATCCTCATTTCAGTACAGTTTTCAATTTGGAAAAATTAACTTTTCCACTAACCGTTCCTCAAATTCCCATTTTCGAAAAGAATAATAACATTAGCGTTCATGTTTTCGTTTTAAAATTGAGTGGTAAAAATGGTGAGGATGGAGTGTAAGCGGGAAAATTTGAGGTTCTCCCCGCATATCTTACCAAAAATGAATTAGAAAAGCATTTTAATTTACTACTTATTCAGGCTAAATACTACCCTGATGAAGAGTCTCGAAAATCTACAGAAATGGTTGATCCCATAGTGAAATTTCATTATTCCTTGATAAAAAATTTAGGAAGACTTGTAAATTCGCAAATTACGACTAGAAATAAGGTTTATTTATGTGAGCGTTGCTTGAATAATTTTAAAAGTGGAGTTAAATATAAGGAACATTCAGAGATGTGTGTAGAAAGTAATAAATGTAAAATTATTTTCCCACAAGATGACCATTTGGTATTTAAAAATCATTCAAACAAATTACGTGTTCCATTTGTAATTTATTTTGATTTTGAAGCCCTTCTGTTACCAATTCAAAATTGTTCTCTATCCAATGCTGCTTCTTATACAACCCAACACAATTACATGGAGCATATAGTGTAGGATTTTATTTAAATTGTCATTATGATGATTCATTATCTCAATATCAAAGTTTTAGGGGTCAGGATCCAGCTAAATGGTTAACAAGCCAACTGGATAAAATCTCTGAATTTATCGATACAAAATTACGAACAGTTATACCGATAGATTTTGGCGGTATAGGTTTATTATCAATAATGGCTGAGACCAAATGTCATATTTGCGAACAGCAATTTGAAGAGGATGATGTTCGAGTAAAGGATCACTGTCATTTCACAGGTAAATATCATCAAGATTGTAACTTGAATTATCAAAATAAATTTGTTGTGCCAGTTGTTGCTCATAACTTAAGTTCTTATGATATGTTTTTGGTGATTAGGGATTTGGCAAAATCTTCGAAACAGAATATCAGCATTCTTCCCTTGAATAAGGAAAAATATATTAGTTTCACTAGATCATCAGCAAACTCTGCTGTTAAATTTAGATTTATAGATTCATGTAGATTTCTAGCTTCATCATTGGATGAGTTGTCATTCTATTTGGAAATTGATGAAATGAAAATCTTAAAACGAGAACTTAATCATTTATCAGATGAAAATTCCAAATTATTAACACGTAAAGGGGTATTTCCATATGAACATATGGATGCGTGGGATAAATTAAATGAGCAAAATCTCCCTCCGATACAAGAATTCTTTAATAAATTAAAAGATGAAACCATCAGTGAGGATGATTATTAACACGCGCAGAACGTTTAGAATAAATTTAATTTTCGAAATTTAGGAGATTATTCAGACTTATATTTGAAAACAGATGTTTTACTGCTAGCAGATGTATTTGAAAATTTCCACGTAAAATGCCTAAGCCTATTTAAATTAGACCCCTCGAATTATTTCACTTTACCAGGCTTCACCTGGGATTGTGTGCTCAAATATACATACGTATCTTCACAATTTTCGAAAGATATCGATATGGTTATGTTTTGTGAAAAGGGGATTCGAGGGGGTGTAAGCCAATGCATCAATAGATTTGTCAAAGCGAACAACAAATATATGCACACTTATGATCCACAAGAGAAAAACAGTTATTTGATGTATTTCGATGTGTGCAATCTATATGGGTGGGCTATGACCCAATATCTACCTTATGGCGATTTTGAATAGGTCGAAAACGTGGAGAATAACTTTAACGTTGTAAATATACCAGATGACAGTCCTATCGGTTATATATTAGAGGTTGATTCAGAATACCCTGTGGGATTGCATGACTTACATAAAGATTTACCTTTATGTCCAACTCATGAGACCCAACCGGGTTCTAAATTACCTAAATTATTAACAACACTTCACAATAAAAACAAGTATATCATACACTATAGAAATGTGAAACAGTGTTTATCATTCGGTATAATTTAAAAAAAAATACATAGAGTTCTCAAGTTCAAACAGTCACCCTGGCTGAAAGCCTACATCGATTTAAACACAAAATTACTTGCTGCATCTAAGGATGCCTTCGAGATTGCCTTATTTGAACTCCTTATAGATGCTATTTTTGGAAAATCAATTCAAAACGTGCGGGAACATAGACTGGTTAAATTAGTTAATAAATGGTATGGTCCATTCGGAGCACGCTACTATATTTCACAACCAAATTTTAATAGCAGCAAAATATTTGATGAGAATTTAGTAGCTATCGAGCAAAATAAATTATAGATAATGTTTGATAAACCTATTCATGTAGGTATGGCAATTTTAGATATTTCAAAAGTTTGCGTATATGACTTTCACTATGGGTTCATGCTGAAATTGTATAAAGATCCTGAGGCGATAAGACTGTGTTATACAGATACAGACAGCTTTGTTTATCACATAATAACTGATGATGATATCTATAATTGTATTATAAATAAATATATACACAAATTTGATACTAGTGATTATCCTCCCGATAACGTTTCTAAGATTCCACAGGCAAACAAAAAAGTAGTCGGCTTAATGAAAGATGAAAATAAAGGGGAAGTTATGACTAAGTTTGTGGGGTTACGTTCGAAAATGTACAGTTATACAGTACAAGATAAAGACCTCAACCCTACGAAAAAAGCTAAAGGTGTTCGAGAATACGTCCTCAAGAATTCGATCACATTCGAGGACTATGTTAGGTGTCTAGAAGAATAGGTTGAGATGTATAGAGTTCAAAAATCAATCCGATCTTTCGACTTTAAATTATATACAATCGAACAGAATAAAATAGTTTTGAGTCCGTTCGATACCAAGAGATTCCTATTAAAAAATAGTACAACCACTCTACCTTATGGTCATTATTCAATTTGAATAATAATATAGGATTTTAAATGTACTTCTATAAGTTTTATATTTACTACCTCTCTCAAACAGAGACAGAGAGAGAGAGGTGCATTTTAGATATGTATAGTGTAACAAATTTTATGAAATATTTGCCAAGAGGTTCCTAATGATAATATAGGATTTTGAATGTTCTTCTATACGTTTTATATTCACTACCTCTCTCAAAAAGAGAGAGATGTGCATTTCAACTATGTATAGTTTAACAAATTTTATGAAATATTTGAAAATAAAAACAATCTTATCACCATGTTGTGTTTTATTTCCTTATATAGAGAGCGTGAGAGGAAAGTAGTGGTGGAGGAGGTGAGGATTGCTCATACATTTTTCCAGAATCATCAGGAATTAAATAAAGGACTAGTATATTCAATTAATGATTTATTCGAGAAAATCATACATAACTTTATTCATAGAATAAAATACATATTCTATAAGTGTCATACTTAATAAACTATCAGGTGGTGAGGCATCGATAAAACTTTGTAAAAGTTTCAAGTCATTGGCATGATACCTCATGGATGATTTTCTTATTAGACCAATCACGTTGTAATAATGAGCATGGAACCCTAATTGTTCTAGAAAAGATACTCTATGTGCTAGCACTTCATCGTTGATTTCGATAATTTCTCGAACATCTCCCTCACCCAACCAAAAGTGAACATCATTCTTATTAACTTGAAGCACTTTAACATTATTCACATAAACCAGCTGTGATGTTAGACAGAAATCACCGCACGCTACAGGTGTAGAATCAAAATGTGCATGTAGACTCTCGAAGAAGTCGTCGATTATCGTTTGTAAAAAGAATATAAACTGGTTCCATTCCTCAACTCCAAGGGTAAGTTTTGTGTACTGATTAGAACAGCTGTTTAGTGTGATTGTAGGACTTAGAGTTCGTGCAGGACTTGAACCACATCTTATTTCCAAATTATTATATCTCACAGAATAAATTGAATTCATTAATAGAAATTTCTCATCTTTGGTAGCTCGCTCGAATGCATTCAAAATTTCATCCAACTCCCTAGAGGCGTTTACGTCATCATCACCAACGTCACTATTTGTTGTAGCAGCAGCAGATACGCTCTCATAACCACTATCTTGGGAGAACATTTCTTAGCAACTGATCGATTCTTTTGATATAGTTGAAGCTACACTCACAAATATTCATTCACACATGCGCAGATCATCCATCATCGATAGCATATTTCTTTGATTTGATTGGAAGTTTGGATGAGAACATCGAAGCATAAAACTTGAAGTGTGGGGAGAGGAGAAAATTTGTGGTGTAGGTTGCGTTCCTCATCGACTATGTATGAGTCGAAAAAGGAAGTTTTATCAGAAGTTCCTCTACGAATCCCCCGTAGATCCATTATTTCACAGCGGTAAGGCAGAAGCGCGATCCGATAAAAATCAACATCAATTTCATGTAGCATTCTGTAACAATCAAGTATATAGGACCCCGGTTTTTGGATTATACCAGGAATTTGATGTAACATGAATTTCTTCCATCTATTTTCGTATATAAAGTAGCCTTCATTATTCATCTCAATTATCTCCCAATCGTTTTCGGGTGAATTGAAATCTCCCCCAAAATAGAAAATATCCACATACGCGTATTCCTTGACGGCTCCAATAATGAACGTTGGAAATTTTCCTGCGATTATCCAATTTTTAGATGGTAATTGTAATTCTTCGAGGATTTTCATCAAACTCGGACATACACTTATAAATTTTTTTGCATCATACACGGTGGTAAACACATTATGAACAAAACTGTTGTATAATTGCGAAGACATTCTCAAAAACTGATTGATTGTTCGACTCAGACTTGTTTGGACCCTCAAATATTTTATTGAGACATGCGCAGATTATACAACATCAGAATTTTCAATCCAACTTTTCTCTTTTATACCATACCATTTCACATAAATTTTATCTCCCTTTTTTCGGAGCACCTTCTCTATCAACTAGACATCTGGCTGTTTGGTTTTCTGCAATTCTTCTTCATAGAAACAACCGCTGATTGATGAGCTGTCCATATCTTCCAACAGATAATTGACAGGGTTGGTAATCCTCACAGCAGAAATTTCAAATAATTCCGCACTCCAATTAGGGGTATACCGCTTCTCACAAATATGTTCAGCCTTACTTATTCGCACAACATCCCTAACGTTGTATTTGTGAGGCAGAGCCAACTTGATGTGTGAGTATGATTGCTTCAATATCAGACTCTCATTCTGTTTCGTAACCTTAAACGAAGCCATCTTTATAGTTCTATGCTTACGTTTATTATATTTTTCAGTGACTTCTTTGAGTATATCCAACCACCTGTATTTTCCGCTCAGACTGAATTGTTCGTAGATCGCTTCTTTCAACGTTCGAATGACACGTTCGGCAATAGCAGCTTTTTTCATAGAATGCGTATTATAATGATTGATTTTATGTTTCTTCATTAACTCATCAAAGTGTTCATTGAAGAATTCTTTACCCTGATCGCTTTGTAGATTCCTAGGTTTACGATGCCCTTCCAGCAATATGGAACTGACAGCTTTCCGAACCTCTTCGGCCGATTTCGTTTTCAGCGGGCGTGTCCATAGAAACTTCGAGAAGCAATCGATCACCACCAAAATGTATTTGAATCAACGATTTTCGCGGGCATAATTACCCATTTCGGCAAGATCCATTTGCTACAAGTCATCCAGCCCTTTTATGATTGTTCTGCTAACAGGCTTATGAAGCTCGTCAAACACCTGCGCCTTACCCTTCATCATTTTTTGGGTCGATCGACGTTGACGAAGCTAATAACTTTTGTGGTGGTGGTGAGGTGGTAGGAGCTCTTTTCTAAGGATGTTGAGATGGGGCGGCTTCACCTTTTGCTTTTTTCGGTATCTTCAGCGTAGGACCCGTAGTCAAACTGATGATGACATCAATCGCTTGTTCTATTTGGGATACTTTGCTTTCGAGGGTCTGTATACGTGTGGTCATGGTCTGATCATTAGTACTATGCGGTTTATAGTCTAATTCTATAGTTATCAGTTTACTATTGATGGTCTGTATACTATCGAATAGGTTGTCATACTTCGAACTGTTTTCTTGATCGTTACTAACGAGTGTTTTATAGTCTTTTTCTTCAATAATTTTTCGAGATTTGCCTCATTTGCTTTGTTAGTTTTGAACGATGCTATCATACCATCTACAAGTTTTTCAACTGTAATTCTATTTTGCGTTGTAGAAGCAATCAGAGAGTCTGTGAATTTTTTTTTGATGTGGAGGTAACCCCCCTCATTATGTATACTCTGTTTTATAGCTGTAGAGTTGACATCACTTTGATTTTTGTATGACTGTATTTCAGTATGAAGGATCTTCGAATCTTCGCATAGTGCATCTATTAATCGTGTTAAACTTGGAATTGAGGAATTCATGATGTTATTAACGTTTATATGAATGGCTGCATACTTCACAAGAACTTCACTTAAATTCGCATTCACTCTAGTGATAGTGTTATCTACATATGCTTTGTTCGCAACATCATTATCAGAAATAGGTATTTTCACAATACAAATTTTCAAATTTTACATATCTACATCACCATCAGGTGTATGTTCCAGAATGTTCATAAACATCGATCTACGCCAAAAAGCATCGACAGAACCAATACCATCTGATCGCTTCCCAAACTTATCAAGACTCATTATGTAAATGATTAAAAATGGAAATAAACAACACTAATATATCATATCTGCTTCTCTAAGTTCATTTATTATAGCAACAATCTCATTATCATGCGATGTATTCCCAGCTTGTTGTGATGCTATCAAAAGTTTCAACCGCTCCATGAGCTCGTTAGGATTATCCCAAAAGATATACTCTATAGCATCATCGTTATACTTCAAATGCATCCCTTCACCAGAGGTGGAACCAACATCACCACTTGTAATCAAAGGTTTGATGATATTTCTATACTTCGGTCTCGTACTACCTTTTAGATATCCGCAATATTTTTATGTGCACTAGCTAATACCAAAATTTCTTTGTATGCAGCTTTATCTTTATTTGTATAGTTTGTAGGTGAATCGTAAAATATGAGTTCATATAATCCAGGTGTTCCCTTCGTGATATACCCCTCTGTTTTGATATTTTCACCGAATTCTATTTTCTTTTGAAGTCTCCACCCAGCAGAGCTAGCATCAAAAACAGGTCCATATAATTTATCGATTCTTTCACTCTCACCCCAAGCCGAAGGTTCCATCGGCTGATTCTTCTTTCACTTCTTCCTCCACCTCCTCCTTTTTTACATGTACAGGACTCGATTTTTTTGAAAATTTCACAATTTATTTCAGAGGTTCGGCTATAGGTTTAAATAGTTGTTTTTTCGATTCATCTTCTTCAGATTTACCCAGTTTTAAGGCTTTTCTAATAGACTTACTCAATTCCGCGATTTTTCGTTTACGTGTTAACTGCGCCACGTCCATTTTGTATATGTAATTCATTCACATATTTTATATTTTTATATAAATATCAAAGCCTTTGCGATATCTACCGTTATTTAAATCAAAATCTTTCACAATTACCAAAGTACCGAAATTCTTTGACCAACACATGCAACACATCTTTTTGAATTGATTGAAATCGTTATCGGGAGATACGTGTTTATCGAAAACATGCTTTAGATTTATTTCATCCTGTTTAAATAAAACAATCAGATTACAATTATCGCGAATCAATTGTTTAGGTATTTTCGAGTTCGTTTGACATAAATACGCTGCATCTATATTCTTATGTCTACACATCGAAAAATATTCGCGAATTTTCTGTTGCCCCTCGCATGCTATGTCATCAAAGAGAAAGATAGAATCAGGTTTAGCCTTGTTTGGACTTATAATTCCTTTATTATCTTTATGAGGGATATAACCAACTCCTTTAACTTGATCCAGAACTTCCTGCAATAGTTTATACTTGGGTTGATATAATGATTTCGAGTATATGTAAACATTTCTGAACTTCGCACCATTCGGATTGAATAATAGTGATAACGTCACATTCGTCTTACCACACCCACTCGGACCCCAAATTATGGCGCGAAAAGAGTCTGGTAACAATTTACCATGTTTATCAACACCATTAGAATTAACTTTCAAATCTAAATTCTCGATTGGTAGTGTCTGCTCTCGTTGAACAGTCTCCATGTTGTGAGATAGTTCAACCTGGCGAATGTATATAAATAGAAACTTTATGAATCGTAAGCTCAGTATCAATGTTGATCTATCAAGGTGAAGGTTTGCTGAACACTGCCATAAACAACATCCCCTTCGAAGTACATATTCCATCATATCAATTTTGTGGACCCGGTACTAAGCTTGAGGAACGGCTTGCACGTGGAGATGAAGGTATTAATCTGCTGGATTCAGCCTGTCGTCAACACGATATAGCTTACTCACAACATAAATCTCTAGAGGAGCGTCATGAGGCCGATACAATATTAGAGGACTCTGCCTGGGAACGTGTCAAATCTAAAGACGCTAAAGCAGGTGAAAGACTCGCTAGTCTATTAGTTACCGGTGGGATGAAGGTTAAACGTCAACTAGGAATGGGTCGTAAAAAACGTACAGGATGTTGTTTTCGAAAAGATATTGTAGGAAGTATTTCTAAGTCAATGGAACCATCTTCTTCATTGAGAAAGTCCGCTATGAACGCATTGAAGGCTGCACGAATAGCAATCAAGCGTGCTGGAGGTAGGAAACGCATCAGGGTACCTCGCATTATACCGTTACCAAAGTCTGGCGGATTCCTTCAGCTATTACTACCAATTTTGGGAGCGTTAGGAGCCCTTGGTTCAGTCGCTGGAGGTGCGAGTGCGATCGCTAATACAGTAGTCAATGCTAAAAACGCTCAAAAGAAACTTGAAGAAGACCAGCGTCATCATAAAGCTATGAAATCGTTGGGAAAGGGTTAATACTTGAGGAAAAACGTGAAAGGTGGATTTTTGGTTGTATTTGAAGAAGCAATAAAAAAGCTCGCTATAAAGCTACCTGGTAGACCGTTGTATGATATAGATTTGGTGCGTTTCGCTAAAAAAATGAGGATTCCACATTTTCGAGGGGTTTTTATGCGAGACACATTACCTAGAAAACCATGGCGTAGAGAATGCATCATTCTCAATTTGGATTCAATCAAAAACAACGGCACTCATTGGATGGCATTTAGGAAAATAAATAACGATGTAGGATACTTTGACTCTTTTGGAAATTTGAAACCACCAAAGAAACTAGTCCGATATCTGGGTGGTGGGGTTAGAATTTTCTATAATAACGATTCTTATCAAAAGTATGATCAGGTGATTTGTGGACATTTATGTTTGAAATTGCTAAGTTCTACGTAAACATCTGAAGCTGACAGTCATGGTGGATCACTACTATGAAGCATTTGTTCCAAAGATAATGGAACAACTTTCTGTTGATATTCCAAGGGCCGGAATGCAGTCAATCATCAGATAAGTATATGATAATCTGATGAGCGAGCTGACCAGAATCGACTTATTATTTCTCCCGATAGAGTATGTGTTGAAGCATGTTAGTACATTTGGTCTCAGATGGGGTGAGGTGCCTGAATACCTGAAGGAACGTCTATATCCTTTTATGCCTTGTGAGAAACATGACAATCAACCTGGGCAAACAACACATTGCGATGGTCCACCACCACCTAGGAATCAATGTCCACACTGTTTATACGAGAAAATTGAGGATATTTTGAAGTGTAGAGGAATATGTGATAGTGATGAGCATGATCTAATTGTTAAAGTGTGTGAAGCAGACCCTTATTTCATGAAGTCATATTTTTATACTTCACTAATGTTACGCTATAAAATGAAGTTGCATTAATAAATTTTCATCAGTATCATGTCGCAATTATTCACGTTAACAAGTACCAATCACATTTTTTCCTTCACTCCCCAGAATTCGATAGAGTTGAAGCCTGATGAGCGATACTATTTAGCTTCGTTGGGATTTACTTTATACAACTCTATACCGAATATTGAGAATGAGAAATTCTAATATTACGTGAATAAAACTTTGAAAGCAATCGAAATACCTTCGGGTAACTACGAAATAGCCGACATTGAAGAATTAATTATGAAGAAATTGAAAGTGAAAGAAGATATTTTCTCCCTAAAACCGAATAACAACACTTTGAAGTCTGAAATATTTCATAAAAATCACACCGTATCATTCGAAAAGAATGATAGTCTAGCAAAAATATTAGGATTTTCGAATAAAGTATTGGAAAAAGGTGTGGTGCACGTCTCCGATTTACCTGTTAACAATATAAAAGTAACCAACATCCGCTTCGAGTCGAACATTAACGTAGAAGCCTTCTACCGAGATAGACCTGCGCATACGATCCACTATTTCCCCATCACTGACGCCCCAGGTTATACGATTGTGGAGCGACCAAAAAATCCCCTATATTTACCAGTTTCTGATATCGGGAAGATTACCAACATCACCGTACTCGCTTTGGATCAACATTCGAAACCAGTAAATTTTCGTGGTGAAGAAAGTATTCTACCTTTATATTTACAAGAAGTTTGAGAAAATGGGTTCGGTTGTTGTTAACAACAATAAAAGAACCTCCTCCGATCAATATTCATCAGTCTTCAACAAAACACCTAAGCTGCGAGAGCTGCTTACTAAAGCGAACCGTTCAGTTCTACAATCCTTAGGTTTTCGTCTTGAATAAGGAAATATGTCTAAACGAAAGTATGTACGCAACGATGGTGATGTGAGCAACAGCATTATCGCACCAATTATCGATTCATACCAACAACCAAAATTCGATGAGTCGATTCGTAAAGCTGAATATAGATCGATTACACCTTTCGTTGAAGCCTTCAATAACAGCGATATCATAGA
Organism: Endomychus coccineus; assembly: GCA_958510875.1. Lineage (NCBI taxonomy): Eukaryota > Metazoa > Arthropoda > Insecta > Coleoptera > Endomychidae > Endomychus > Endomychus coccineus. The sequence goes on along the minus strand of OY294067.1, from coordinate 163,322,266 downwards.
ATTTGGAATAAATCGAGTGGATGCGTTCTTTTCCTAGAAGGATACTCTGTTATCGATTAGAGGTAAAATAGAGATAACTGGAGCTGGGAATGTTGTATTGGTGCCTAATTATGGAGCCTTTCTTTTTGACTCATGCTCATATAGTGAGAGTGGTCGGGATATCGAAACCGTTCGACATCCTGGTATAGTCAGTGCCGTCCGAGCATTTACTTGCTATACACCAACAGATTCTACGCATATGTCTATTGCTGGTTGGACTTTCCCAGAAGAAAGCGTAGTCTTGGAATGAGACTAAGTCATTCAGCTTACTGATTCCGCTTAAGTATATATTCAACATTTTTAACGATTACTCAATGATTTCATTCGGACGGCAGACTATTCGATTAGTACGTGCTCGAAACGATAACGATTGTATCATCACAGAAAACGCTGCTACCGCAGTTAAATTTTCGATCGGTAGTATGGAATTGAGGGTAAAATATATCTACCCCAACGATATAATTAGAGAGAAGCTATAAGGAGCGATCAAGAGTGATTCACCAATCCTTATCCCGTTCAGGAAATGGGAATGCCATGAACTTCCTACCATAACAACTAATGCGAAAAGAGAAATTTGGACTGTTGAGACGAGTGCAGCAGTCGAGAAACCTCGTTACGTCATTGTACTCTTCCAAACAGATAAACGAAACAATGTAAATGCTAATCTTACGATTTTCGATCATATGGATATTTCAAGTATTCGCTTATCTCAGAACGGTGAATATTATCCTAACGAGCGAATGAACTTGGACTATGCTAAAAATGATTACGTTCTCACCCACCACAACTATACCGAATTCTATTCAAGCTATACGAATTCTACATCAAAACATCCTATATTGAGTTACGTTAATTTCAAAAAACGCGCTCTCTGCGTAATAGATTGCTCGAAACAGGAAAAAGCGTTGAAATTTGCAACTGTTGATGTACGGTTGGAAATTGAAGCAGATAAGGGATTTCCCGCCAATACGAAAGCATATTGCATCACCATTCATGATTGTTTGATGGAGTATATACCCCTCACCGAAATTGTAAAGAGTCTCATTTAAGTATCAAACATCATGAGAGTAGCATTGGTTGATATTCAGGGATTCATCATCGATGATGTCTTCCACCCGAGAGAAATGTCTATACAGATATGATTCAAACGTCATTATTCGTTGTTCAAACCAGTTGTACCATATTCATCGCTGAATGCGAAGGAGCGAAAATTAGAAAATTTTTATCATGGACTAGAATATGCATAGGGAAATGTGGAATATGAAGAACTAAATAATATTCTTAAATCGATTCTTCTGTGTGCAGTCGACTATATTTATATTCGTGGTTCGCAAAAAGCTGAATTTTTGAGAAAAAAGTGTGAAGAATTGGATATTTTCCGACACATCGTGGATATTTGTAGATTTGATAACACTCAATGTGAAACAGGAAATTTTGAACAAACAAACAAATTGTAATAAGTTATAAATGTCATATGTATCTTCTTTAAGACTGTATGTGAATATTGGGATTACTTACGTGAATATATATCTGTAGATATATACAATATGTTGTAATTAATTTGATACCTTATTATTTATTTTTCTCTGTAGCATAACAATACTTATTAGCTTGAGTTACTATTAGGAAATGATTTATCATATACTTCATGTATAATTATTTCTTTTTCTTTTTTTTGTAAATGTACATTAGGACTACCTATTTCAAATAAATAAAGATTATTATTATCTGTCTGAATCATCGGAATGATGGAGGAAAATATATGTGTACAGTTCAACATGTTGATAAATTACAACAGTGGTTTCTTAATGTAATACTACCTAAATGAATATGTATTTTCTAGAATAAATATTATTATTATTATTATTGATATTTTATTTCTTGCCTAATCATCGTTGATCTCAAGCCGTGACGTCATCAGAGTTTGTAAGCTATGATCGTCAGATGTTTGATCTAATAAAACACCACTCACTCATCAATATCATTGTTTATTAATATGTTTCTTTACATTTTTAATGAGGATTTCAAGTAGTAATACTGATAAAACGCTAAGATTAAAACACTGCATTGCATAAATTTCATTTTCTTTATGTGGTGTTGCTCTAGTTTGATAATTAATCGATGTAAATGGTTGTTCTCCTCCAGTTTGCCAATTATTAGTATCACCCTCACTACCATCATGGAATAATAACTTGAGTTTATAGTTGAACATAGACATCGTTTTAGGAATATCGTATGTAAAAACCTCCAGTTGGTTCTCATTAATCATTCGGTGATTCATAGGTTGCCATTCCGTTCGGTTACATTCATTTTTGAGATCCATCCTGGGACATATATAAATATGTTTCACTCGGTGTGGAGCGTTTGTGTATAAGATTCCGTTCAAAATTGAGGTTAGGATTATAAATTATGCCTTCATTATAGCCATCTCCAACAGTTAAATCACCCAGTTGTCTTATAACTATATTTTTATCTTCATAAAATTCTATGTCTCTACTCAGTGCTTTCACTCTTTCGCCAAATTCATACAGTTTGCGTGCGTATTCAGCTAAAGACATATCGATACTGCGACATATCGATAATGATATTATTTTATAATAGATAGAACATCTTACTTCGTAAGAAATTCATATAATTTCCAGCTATTCACACTACAACACATAGGATTCTTACTATGGGAGTGATGAAGACAGATAAATTCACAATTTCCTGGCACAAATTTCGGACCCTCATCTTTTATATTTTCTACTTTCACTCGATGTAACCCCCATTTTTTTAAGCTCTTTATAAGGAATTCAGCTTTCCCCTCTCCACTAACATATATGACACTGTCTGGATCAATATTTTCCTTCAGAATTTCCTCCATTTGATCATATTCCTGATATCCAGAGTTGTATGGAATACCATGATATCTTTCACCACTTAATATTTTCTTCATCTGACTTTCTGAAAGTTGATTCAACGGAACAGGTGGTTTGAATAGAAAATATTTCTCTAACTTTTTCTCACAATCCAACAAGGCGAGTTCCTTTACTATATATTCGTGTGAAGACATGTGAAAGCTCTGAATATCGACCACTACAGTCTTCATCTCGAACTATAATGATTCATCGATTTCGAGCGACTGTGCATCTATACTACACCCTCAACTGAGAGTTGTAAAAACGATGAAAACGATCGTTTCGACCGTTTGAATCGTTTCGATCGTTTTCAATCTCAAACTTAAAGGCCGATAATGCAGTGACCTACATCTAATCAGACTGTATGTTCACAAGTGGCTCCCCCACACTGTCTGCAGACGCCATCACAGTTACAACCAACATAACACACGTCATACCTACAGACGCCATGACAGGTCCCGAACACAACACACTTTTATTCCCCACACACAACATCCAACTCTATGGTTCACAACCACACTGTCCACAGACGCCATGACAGTTACAACCAACCTTACACACATCATATCAAAATACCTACAGACGTCATGACAGTTACAACCACCATTACACACGTCATACCTACAGACGCCATGACAGGTCTCGAACACAACACACAACATCCAACTCTATGGTCCACAACACACTTCTATTTTATTCTACACACAACATTCTAATCTATGACCCACTACCCTCAGAACACAGAATCACATGAAACATATACACCTCTCTCACACTCACGCAATTCCCTATACTCAGACCCGATGCACCTCCGTCCCAGAACTCGTACATTACACCTCGTCCATTACACCTGAATTTTATATGAAAGACTCATGGCATTTTAATGAATTTATACAAAAATCAATCCGTACCGGTAAACCATCAACTAATTTCCTTGGACGTTGTTTCTTTATTCACAATTATACCTGTCGTTTTGGCATTGAATTGCATCAAAAAACGTTGGGCAGAGATTAAAAACCACACACCTCTTGATCGATCGGAATTTATAAATGCTGTGAAGTTTTGCTTAGAATGCACTTATTTTCAGTACGGTGAGCAATATTTTGGACGAATTTTTGGCACAGCAATGAGATCTCCTATTCCACCTACCATTTCTAACCTCGTTATGGAATGCCTAGAGGGATCTGTTATAAGTTCTTAGATTTTCAACCTGTATTCTTTAAACGGTATGTAGATGATTGCCTTATGTGTGTTCCCAACGATGGAATTCAATAGGTATGTGATTAATAAATTTAACAATTTCCACTGTGAACTCCAATTCACTTGTGAAATATAAGTGAACAAAAACATAAATTTCCTAGATATGAACATTAGGCATGATGCAGATATAAAATGAAAACTTCTCTGTTTACTAAAGAAGTTTGGTCTCAACGTTATCTTCACTTCAATCTCGTTGCACATGCTCATTATAAAGAAAGTGTCATGAACATCCTTACAGACCGCGTTGTAAAATTGTCCCACGCAGAGGACCATCCCAAAAATTTGAAAATTGTTCGTGATACACTGGAAATGAATGGCTACCCAAAAACTTTCTTAAATCCTATCATTAAAGAGAGAATAAACAAAGTCTATAATGGTTCTTCATATAAAAATAACATAAAAGGTAATACAACCAATTATATAACTTTATCATACATTCCGGAGACCTCAGAAAAAATTAGGGAATGTTTGAAAAAGTACGATATAAATGCTGCGTATAAACCCACTAACTGTGTTGGGACATATTTCTCAAATCTAAAACCTGTAATACCTAAAGATAAACAAACCCACACAGTATATAAATTGAATTGTTTAGATTGTGATGGGACTTATACTGGAATCTCTAAACAATATTTACAAGAAAGAATGTATGGCCATAAGTATAGCACAAGAAATAATAACTTAGAAAATTCCACCGCCCTCGCTGAGCACTGCTTCGATTATAACCATCAATTTGGTTACAAAAATGTTGATATTTCAACTAAGGAAACCAATTATCATAAAAGATCTATCCTGGAGATGATTCACATAAAACGTGACTCCAATTCTGTTAATCACAGGAATGATATTCAGGGATCAAGTCAGATTTATACTAACTTGATTAATTAAAACTGTTGCAAATTCCTACATGCGTCTTTATAATGTTGAAAGTATATTTAGGAAGAATTCTCAAAAGTAAATTCCAATACAAGTCTGAATCCTCCTTCAAGTACCTCATAAATCTTACATCTGATTCGAGTAGATACCAACAAATAACTTCGAACGTTAGTTGTTATGAGACTATAGCAACATGCACTTGTATATCATAAGAATATTACTTAACAGTGGATTCTTGTTACAAAAAATTTATACTTTAACATTCACGATACAATTTCGATTAATCGTGGTACTGATCGTTTTGATGGCGTGGGCTTTTTGATTGAAAATTGTGCGATATGGACGCTTGTGCTATAATAAGTTTTAATAAACCCTTTTTGACATAATAGGTCTTCTGATGATGGTCGTGAGACCGAAACGTACGTAAAGACAAATATTTAAAACCTAGTGTTAATGTGACCTATTCCCCGAGAATTTATATATAATTCATACTGGGTCAAGAATCTTTATCATTATTTTGGCTGGGATATAAGCCTTAACATGGGAGGAACAACCACCTATCCTAGAGTTTTGAAGGAATACGGAAAGTTAATGAAGATATTAGCAAGAGAGAAGAATCGTAGAATTTTTCTGGTAAGATGTAGGAACTTGCAAGTATATCCAAATTTCATTATATCTAAATCAGAGGAGACTATGTTTAGCAAGGTGCAAAATAAGAAGGCGTACGCAAAATTATTAAATTCTCTTCATGAAAATTGTCTGAACTTGTGCTTTGAAGAAGCATGTGCGAATGTAGCAGAGGTTGAAAACAAAATTAAACTCGTTAAACAAACCTTTTTTCAAAATTTTGTTAGCAACTTTTTATCACAATTTTTTCAAAATCAGCAAAACAATTTCGAGAAAAATTTCAACAAAATCAAAGCCATTCAATCTAAAAAGATAAATAATTTAATGAAAGGCGTAGCTTATGAAGAACAAAATATCAATGAACAATGATTGAAAAATCTAACTGACGCAAAAATTCCGCAGCACACGTTAAGTTTAGGTCCAAAATTTGCAATGCCCAATAATAATAAACAACTGCCTATCGACAATATTATTGCAAATTGAGAATGCGGAATTAGGAATAAAAATTCAGAAGAAAAAACTGAAATTAGAAACAAAGTTTGTAACATCTTGACAAACAAAAAGAACAAACAGAAAGCAGAAATAGGTATTGTAAAGAATCGTTTCAACTATCATACAAAAATAACGAAAGAGTTCTCAGATGCTAACCCTCAAATATTAGTTTTGAACGCGGATACATATAATTAAACCGTCATAATGCATAGAAATGACTATGAAAACAAAACAGGAAACCTTTCAAATGATGAAACAACTTCTGAAAAATTAAAATCTGACCCTACTTTATCAGTACAAAATAACATGAATAAATAGATAAATAAATGGCACAAAAATAAGATGATCCCTATTGAATTAAAAAATAAATTAATTTGCCATAATGGGCTAGCACCTTATATCTATGGGCTTCCGAAACTACATAAGAATGATATATTCCTAAGACCCATTGTAAGTGATATTGGAGCGCCTACCTACAATTTATCGGAATTTCCATCAGAATCTAACAATAATATAATAGGAAAAAATAAATTTTATGTGAAAGACTCATGGCATTTCAATGAATTCATAAAAAACCTATCCGTACCCGTAAACCATCAACTAATTTCCTTGGACGTTGTTTCTTTATTCACAGATATACCTTTCGTTTTGGCATTGCATTGCATCGAAGAACGTTGGGCAGAGATTGAAAACTACACACCTCTTGATCAATCGGAATTTATAAATGCTGTAAAGTTTTGCTTAGAATGCACTTATTTTCAGTAGGTGAGCAATATTTTGGACAAATTTTCGGCACAGCAATGGTATCTCCTATTTCAGCTACCATTTCTGACCTCGTTATGTAATGCCTAGAGCAATCTGTTATAAGTTCATTAGATTTTGAACCTGTATTCTTCAAACGGTATGTAGATGATTGCCTTATGTGTGTTCCCAACGATAAATTTCAATACGTGATCTATAAATTTCCACTGTAAACTCCGATTCACTTGTGAAATAGAAGTAAACAAAAACATAAATTCCTTAGATATGAACATTAAGCATGATGCAGATGGAAAAATAAAAACTTCTTGGTTTACTAAAGAAGTTTGGTCTCAACGTTATCTCCACTTCAATTCTGTTGCACCAGCTTGTTATAAAAAAAAGTGTCATATACAGCCTTACAGACCGCGAGGTAAAATGGTCCCACGCAGAGGACCGTCCCAAAAATTCAAAAATTGTTCGTAATACACTGAAAATGAATGGCTACCCGAAAACTTTCTTTAATCCTATCATTAAAGAGAGAATAAACAAAATCTATAATGATTCTTCATATAAAAATAACATAAAAGGTAATACAGACGATTATATAACTTTACCATACATTCCGGAGACCTCAGAAAAAATTAAGAAATGTTTGAAAAAGTACGATATAAATGTTGCGCATAAACCTACTAACTGTGTTGAGAAATTTTTCTCAAATCTAGTACCTGTATTATCTAAAGATAAACAAATCCACACAGTAAATAAATTGAATTGTTTAGATTGTGATGGGACTTATACTGGAATCTCTAAACAATATTCACAAAAAAGAATGTAAGGAAACAAATTATTATAAAAGATCTCATAAAACGTGACTCCAATTCTGTTGATCACAGGAATGATATTCAGGGATTAAGTCAGATTTATACTAACTTGATTAATTAAAACTCTTGCAAATTCCTACATGCGTCTTCATAATGTTGAAAGTATATTTAGGAAGAATGCTCAACGGTAAATTCCAATACAGGTCTAAAACTTTTTCCAAGTACCTCATAAATCTTACATCTAGTTCGAGTAGATACCAACAAATAACTTCGAACGTCAGTTTTTATGAAACTATAGCAACATGCACTTGTATATTATAAGAATATTACTGAACAGTGGATTCTTGTTGAAAAAAATTTAACATTGACGATACAATTTCGATTATTCGTGGTTCTGTTCGTTTCGAAGGCGTGAGCTTTTTGGTTGAAAATTGTGCGATATGGACGTTTGTGCTATAATTAGTTTTAATGAACCCTTTTTGACATAATAAGTCTTCTGATGATGTTCGTGAGACCGAAACGTACGTAAAGACGAAAATTTAAAACAGAGTGTTAATGTGACCTATCTCCCGAGAATTTATATATGATTCATACTGGGTCAGGAATCTTTATCATTTTTTCGATAATGAAATTACCCTTTGAACCAATTACATAAATGTTAGAACCTGTGTCCAACAATGCAGGAAAAGAATCCTCGAAAACTTTGATGTTCAAATGAGGTCTATTGTCATCAGGTAAATTGAAAAAAACTGGAGAAACCATTTTAGGGGAACTATTCTTTTTAATTGTAACCAACCACTTGCCCTAGCCAGGCCTGTAGGCTCCGACGCCACGTTTTTCGACTTACATCTTTTACAAGATGTGCTAACTATGTTATTTATTCCACATCCAGAACAAAACGTTTTTCTAGGGGCAGAACAAGATGTAAACTTGTGCCTTTGAGAACGACAATTCCAACAAACAACTGGAGAACAAGTTTGTGAAGCATTGACTTTAGGCCTAAACTTAATTTCAGGTACATTTTCCTGTACAACGCTTTGGCTTTTAAAACGAAATTCGAAATCTCCTATCTGTCTACAATTTACTTTTAAATCATTTATAGATGTTATAATATGTAATGTAAATTGATTCAAAATGTGAGGTTGTAAGTTAGACATATCTTGTTCCAGTCTCATTTCTTCATCAGGACGAATTTTAAGCCTGAAGGATAGTTTTTCCACCGAAGCTATGTATAAACTGCATTTTCCTCCTGAAAGTTGTTCGCGGTTTCTGATTTGATTCCATATTCCAGAGTCAGGGTATTTAGGCAAGAATGCAGCTTTTAATACCTCAATTAATTCCATCCAGGATGAAACAGAAGATCTAACGGATCTAAACCAATCCAAAGCATCACCCATGAAAAGATCAACAGCTGAAGAAAAAGGTCTCCCTCTGTTAAACCTCGAGCCTCTCTCAATTCTTCTACTCGTTCCAAGAAATCATAAACTTTTTGATGGTCTCCCGATCCATCAAAAAATAAGTCCCATTTGAAAACAGGAACTCTGGGACGATAACTTGGAATACAATTTGAATACAAAAAAAATAAATGTATATATAAATTTAGTTAAGAGTTCTGAAATTGATTATTTCAATTGAAAAGATTATCAAATACAATGAATTGAAGAGAACCTCGGAATTGTTCCTATGGAAATTAGTGTATTACAAATTCAGTTGGATAACATAATCCGAGAAATGAAAATATGGTCATTCAAACTAAAAAATGTTACCCTCCTTGGAACTTGATGGAGCTGGAAGTTGGTCCGGCCAGGGAATTCACTAAACCGTTTCGGGGAGGAGGAATGGGGCACCTCAGTCATTCAAACCCTGTAATTTCAAAAAAAGAACAGTACCTGACCTAAGTTCAAAGGGACGAGTAACACAATCAATCGGAATAACCATGCGATTCCACAACTGCTTATGTTATCTCCCCAGATTGTAAAAACACTGTATAACAATATTGAAATCTTGAAGAGATATCAAGCTTAAAAACGATCCGAATTAATCTGAAACAATTAAGTTATTACAATTGATACTTAAATTGGCAAAAAAATATTAAGAAGTGACTGAAAGGATAATAACTGAAATGTGACAAAGAATAATAATTAAATTGTTGGAATTTGTCAGTTAGCATAAAATCTGAATTACTAGAAATGATTTGCATACAAGGATTGATGTTTTTAATTTATACTATACTCTGAACGAGCGTAGCAGACGTGATACCTATGTACTCAATAAGCAGTAATTGAGTTTCCTACTTTGTGATAACCCCGAACAACATTTACTGCACGTTTTTGTCTAATAAGACAACCTCGTGTACTTATGTACCAGGATAACAAAATGGGAATTCTCAAAATCACTCAATATCACCATGTGCAATTTGTGGTGTTAAATATGAGGATGCAAAAGAAACATTATCAGCATAAACTGCCTACGTCTCGTTAGATTGATTTTGTATAACAATTACAACAATTTATGCAATGATGGAAACGATTATCTCTGAATTATGCTAAATACAAATTGATTGCGGAGTGTCCTGCGGGCAAGTCGAGCATTACTTCCATTGAAATATAACTACGTCCAAGGACTGAACATCCAGAATTCCAATTACAGAAATAGATCAAATTAAATGGCCCCTGATATAAATATTTTCCAATAGCAAAATTTAAGAAATGACTATAAAACACAAGAATTTTTGAATCTCGACTTACCCGGAATGAAAACTGACACCACAATGACCATTTCAGACTTCCGTTCTGATATCTCCACTCCTCGCGATTCTCGCGCTATCGAGCATGCGGGAAACTAATTTCAATAATCGATGTTATTGAAGGGACAGACGTCCCTAAGAAATCATATGACAAGTTTCCTAGCCGAAAAGAAATCTTAATCTGTTCATCACAGTGTTCTTTAAACACGTAACGGTGAAACCGTTACAATCTAAAATAAATTATATTTCAAAATTTAAGCTTTGTTACAGTATTGCATTTGTATAATATACTTTATCACTAATATACGAACTATTTACTATAACGGATGTAACGAACTATTCATTCCTAATTTTTTCAATAGTAATATACAGTGAAATAGGTACACACTGGGTGTTATTTCACATCTCCTTATCCTATGATACTAATACAATGAGCACATTTCAGTTCATTGGCATTGCGAAAGCAATATTAGTATATAAGATGATTCAAAATTTAAACAAAAAACGTCGTAAATTGACTTTTCAGTAGCTATTTGAAGATAAAAATATATCATCTACTGCTGCATCTAGTCGCTGGTTCGAATATCTTGTACAATTATCACTGGAAAATAAAATTGAATCATTTGTTTATCAATGATTTGATTTCATTCCAATTGAAGTCACAGTGGTAAATAATAGTTTTCAGATTCATCATAGGTATGTTCATATATTAAACTATTCAATTTTGAATAAATTCAAACATTTTCATGTGTTTTCTATCTTCCAAACAAATAAATGAGCATTGTACGTCGCAAAACCGAACAAATCAAGAATAACTGATAATTACCTGAACTGAACATGATCAAACGAAATGGTGATTTCAAAAAATAAATTTCATGATATATTTCATGATACGACGTTGTAAACTGATGTCATAAAACAGATTTGTTTCATATTCTTGGGTAACGATCATTTCACCATCTGTTTGAAAGTAAAAATTGATAAGTGTCTCATACTATTTGATTATATGAGAGAAAGGAAAGATAAAGTGGAATTTCTAGTTGAAAATAATCAACAATGGTGAAGATTTCACTGAGTGTAATGTTTTGCTCAATAAATCTATTAATTTCTAGAGACTAACAAGAATAACTTCTTTCATTTTCTATTTGTAGAAATTTAAAATTGTTGTTGAATGAATGTCCAGTTTCTTGTAGGTGATAGGCAGAAGTCGGATTCTATTTCTCGTTGCTGAAGCTTTTTTGGTATCCAATATTCGTTTCTGGAAGCCTCTACCAGTTTGGCCCACATGTATTGAATGGAAACTCTATTGCTTATTTTTTGACGTTTCTTAAAACCAATGAAATGCTTTTTATTTGTCGCAAGGGTAAATTTCAACCAATTATGTCATTATTATAGTGAGAATGAATCTGTTGTGATTATTCTCGGGAATAATCACTGTAGCTTTTGCTTTCTCAGCAAGTGTCAGGTAGTTGTTGAAATAATCACCTAAATGTGTCAACGCGTTATATAAAATGAGTGCGAATCATCGGTTTAGTACCTTTTCTGATACAGAAATAACAAAAAATATTTCAGAAACTACTTCGAAAAATACTGTAATGAGTAATCAGTCGATATGGAGACAATTTAAGACCTTCACCATAGAAAGAAATAATATTCTGGATCAATCTACTACAACAGCTACTCTGGCATTGATTTCAAAAGATTGGGCTTATACCATGAAAAGGAAGAACGGAATTGATTATAAAGAAGCAGTAATGGAGACAATGTGGTATAAAGCAGCAACATTGGTTCAAGAACTTCACTTTAATATGTATAACAGGTTCTTTGATCCTTTCCATGATATAGAATTCAAAAATTAAGGTTAAGAACGTTTTGATATATTTTTATTGTAAAAATCTGGTCAAATATAACTCGCGAATTAGATAAACTAGAAAATAATTTGATAGATTTTGTTCAAACTTGTTGCCATTTGGGAAAAGCCATGAGAACCCACAGGGCCTGGTATTAAGTTTTCAAAAAATCTCTCAAATCATTATCAATTTATTCTCACTCTCTTGTTATATTATTACTGAGTATATATCTATTGGAAATTTAAATTATAATTGGAAGTTTTATCAAAAATCCATGTATTGCTAGCTTACATAAATTACTGGATCTCATTTTGTTATTCTAAAACATGTTGCCAACTAAAATATGGTTTACTTGGAACTGAAATTATATACTAGATCTCAGAAGAAAATACAAACAGAGTAAAAAAGGAGAGAACAATTTTCAATTTCCTTGATCAAACATCTCCAGGATACACAATTCTTTATGAATACCGAATTAAGACGATCTGTGGATCGTTCGGAACGCGGTTGATCGTAACTTTATTCACCTCCTTTACAAAGAACTTGTAATGAAGGTTAGTATTGTCAAGTTTGACATTGGTGATACGATTTTCTGACTAATTGTGAAAATGACGGTTTGATAGATTGAAAATTAAAGATCTTGAAATGTAAATTGATATAGAAGAATCAGATTCGGAATGTTGAATTTAATTGGCCAAACGTGTTATTGAATTAAGTATGAATCGATATGTTGAATCATCTCTAATAAAGCTGTCAAAATATTGTAGATAAATTCTTCCCAACCACAATATAAACTTTATTTCTTTATAGTGGAAAAATATACATTATTAAATTTTGATTGAAAATTAATATTTTGCTAGCCAATATAAATTGTTCAATCCTATTCTTATATTTACAAAAATACATTAATCTGACGGGACCAAAAGGTTCCAATTGGAAAACACCCTGGACTAGACATCCAGGAATGTGAATTCGAATCCCGCCCACGGTTCAATGTTTTGTGTTTATTCATCTTTCCAATCCTATGTTAAATTGTCTAAGTTATCTTCATAATTCAGGAAATTTAATTCTATATGGTGTCCTATAAGACAAATATATATTATACTTGCTTATTATACTAATCCAGAACATATATATACATATATACATATATATATATATATATATTTGTATGTTTTCTTGGTATATTGGTTCGTATATATACTGATGATGAAATAAAAATTCTGCTTTGACGTTTCGACAATGTTTATTGCCTTTATCAAAATTGTTGAATTGAATTAGTGTTTCCATGTAATTTAGAAAAGAATAGATGATTTCGATTAATGAAATGCGTCTGCAGCCGACTTGTGTTTTAAGATCCAATTAAAACTGCAGAAAACATTGGATCGGTTGTGTGTGAAAGAGTAATGTATGGCTAACTACAATTTGAAATAGATTGAATTTGATTAAATACAAGACATTCCAATATTGTACAATTATAAATATTTATGAATTATTGTATGAATTAGTTATTCTATGATAAGCATTTCAGATCTATCATAACTATTCAAGTTTAAGATAATTCTATGGAATTTAACCTCATAATTGTTACTCTATAGTGTCATAGTTAAATAATACTTCATCTTTTTTTGCTTATCATAGAATAACTAATTCATACAATAATTCATAAATATTTATAATTGTACAATATTGGAATGTCTTGTATTTAATCAAATTCAATCTATTTCAAATTGTAGTTAGCCATACATTACTCTTTCACACACAACCGATCCAATGTTTTCTGCAGTTTTAATTGGATCTTAAAACACAAGTCGGCTGCAGACGCATTTCATTAATCGAAATCATCTATTCTTTTCTAAATTACATGGAAACACTAATTCAATTCAACAATTTTGATAAAGGCAATAAACATTGTCGAAACGTCAAAGCAGAATTTTTATTTCATCATCAGTATATATACGAACCAATATACCAAGAAAACATACAAATATTACAAATGGTTCAAGAATATCAACAAAAGAATATATATATATATATACATGTTTTCTCGTCAAGGTGAGATCCGTATATTTTGTGGACAACCCGAGATCCACTATATGGAAACAATTTTTTAGATCTATTTCATCGGGGCAATGCAAATAGATACATCCTTCGCAGGAATTACGAGAGAGGGGAAACAATTTCTCAATTTGAAATATACATATATATACGTACCAGGTAGAGTTCCGTTACAGATACATTCAAGACGAGATCCAAAGTTGTATATTAAGAAATTTTTGGTATAGGTGAGATCCGGCGGTGTTGCCGGTCCAACTCATACGTTATTCATTTGTACGTCTAGCAATATCTCTGTACATACAAAGCTTTATGAATCACTACCAATTTTTGATTACTAGAGTAACTATATGAGTACAAACCTCTTCCAATGTGGTAAAAATATACTAACTATAAGTATAATAATAAATATAAACACCTTAAAAACTTCCCTGTTCATAAAGGGTAATAATATTTATGCCAATAATATTACTATATGCTCGCAATATTCAAATATTTCGTTACCCTATCTATTGAAGTTCATCTCGGAATGTCTTATTTTTTTATTTGTTGTTCATTATTTCTTATCAACAAAACTTGCAACACTTGCAACTCACACGTGTTATAATACTTCTGACAATGTTGATATGCAACGGGACATGTTGAGTATATCAAAGTTTGATAAGTGTAATCTCGATTTTAGTTCTGTTGAAATCATTTCCTGAATTATAATTTTGATTTCCAAGAGTTCATTTCAATTACAAAATAAAAGCAAATGTTCTTCATAAGGGTGATCTCCAGAAATACTATTGTTATTGAAATATAAATTGAATTATAAGTATTGAAATCCACCTAGATATTAGCAAAAATCAATAAATCTGTGAGAGATTTTGATAAAATTTATTCGGAAGCATCACAAATATGACCTAATATAATTAACTGATGAATACGAATAACAATCGATCGGGCTTTCGCG
This sequence comes from Endomychus coccineus, assembly GCA_958510875.1. Classification (NCBI taxonomy): domain Eukaryota; kingdom Metazoa; phylum Arthropoda; class Insecta; order Coleoptera; family Endomychidae; genus Endomychus; species Endomychus coccineus. The sequence continues at coordinate 163,306,904 of OY294067.1, read as the reverse complement.
CGCTAAAGACGGGTGTCGCACCGTATCGTTTGACTTTATTAGCATCCACGCTTCCCGCGATATTATTGCTGAATTGAAGTTATGTTATTGCAGACATAATATTACTGGTTATTGTAGTGAATAGTTACCAAATAGTTGAAATGTTGCGGGGACAAAAGATAGTAGAACTACTAAAAAAGACTGTTTTCATGCTAATCGAATTCAATTTCATTGAAAATCTGCTACATATCCAAAAATTTTGAAATAGAAGCTCTTATACCCAATGATTCATGTAATAATTTTCATACCCAATGATATTTACTACATGCTCTCAGTATGGAAATGTTCATTCCCACCTACAAGTATTGTAGTTCATCTGGAAATGTCTTATTTACTTGTCGTTTGTTTTATCCATTACTTGTTATTATAATACAAATCACTCACATATTCTGATTATTAACACTCAGTTCAGTGAATTGTCACCTCTACTTAAAGTTTTGGAGAGCTGGATCGGAACTAGGAAATTTATTTAATCAAATGAAAATTTCCTAATGCACATGAAGAGCCAATCTGCAAAATCATTGCAAACCAATATTTCACTTCTACAAATCTCAAGGTTTCCAAGCTTATACATATTTAATATACTAATTTCAATAAAGAAAAACGTTAACATGTACAAGAAAATCAATGATTACATTCTCATGATAGTAGATCTGATGAAGAATACATTTCTCTCCAGACTTTCAGTAGCAAAAACACTCATTTATAAAGGTTCAAAACTCATTTCACTGAGCACGTCATCAATTAAAATGTCTACGTCGCAACAATGAACGAAACTCGAATAATTCCAATAGTAACACATTATAATGTGTCACTGTCAAGCTCGAAACCTGCCGAATTCCTTCCTACCTACGACTTCATTTTTTAATCGATCTACGAAGTTGTGGACCTCATGCCTATAACCTCCAAATCTTGAAGAAAAATATCAATGCCTATCTCATCTTCCTACTCCCGCTGCTGGCTGACACGATGTTCTCCAAACATCATAGGATCCCTCTCTTGTAGTCAAAATATAAGAAAAATTTTTAATTGTTTTCAAATTTCGCACTAAGGAAATGAACTGCCGGTTTATTTGTTGTACAACTAACCCCTGTTACGTTGTGTCTTGGTGTCTACCTTACTATAATTATACCGAATTCCACACGCCTACCATTTTATGTCAGTAGTGCTTACACTTCCTAGAGACACATTAACAATTCCCAGGGTATTCAGTCCCTTCTTCGTAGATCGTTTCTCGATTTTTCCTGCATAATGTAATTCTACTACATATGTTACATATTGATATATAATATTGGTGCGCCTACCTACAATTTATCAAAATTTTGATCAAAATCTATCAATAATATAAAAGGGAAAAATGAATTTCATGTGAATGACTCATGGAAATAAAATGAGTTTGGAAAAAATCAATCCGAACCCGTGAATCATCATCTATTTTCCTTGGATGTTGTATCTTCATTTACAAATGTACCAATCGTTTTGGCATTGAGTAGCATCAAAAAACGTTGAGCAGAAACTGGAAACCACACACCTCTAGATCAATCGGAATTTATGAATGCATCACAGTTTTGCTTAGAATGCACTTATTTTCAATATGGCGAGCAATATTTTGGACAAATATTCGGTATAGCAATGAGACCCTATTTCAACTACTATTGCTAACCTTGTTACGGAATGCCTAGAGGAATCTGTTATGAATTCATTAGATTTTCAACCAGTATTCTTTGAACGGTATGTAGATGATTGCCTTATGTGTGTTTCCAGTGATAAAATTCAGTACGTGAATAATAAATTTAACAATTTCCATTGTAAACTTCAATTTACTTGTGAAATAGAAGTGAACCAAAACATACATTTCCTAAATATGAACATTAGGCATGATGAAGATGAAAAATAAAAAATTTCGTGATTTACTAAAGAAGTTTGATCTCAACGTTATCTTCACTTCAATTCCGTTGCACCAACATGTTATAAGATCACGCGGTCAAATTGTCCCACGCAAAGGACCGTCCCAAAAATTTAAAATTGTTCGTTGTACACTGGAAATGAATGGCTACCTAGAAAGATTTTTCAATCCTATCATTAAAGGAAGAATAAACAAAATGTATAATGAATCGTCATTTATAAATAACATTAAACGTAATACAGACAATTGACCTCAGAGAAAATTAGGAAATATTTGAAAAAGTATGATATAAATATCGCGCATGAGCCTACTAGCTGTGTTCAAAATATTTCTCAAATCTGAAACCTTTAATACCTAAAGATAAACAAACCCACACAGTGTACAAATTCAATTGTTTAGTTTGCGATGGGACTTATACTGGAATCTCTGAACAATATTTACAAAAAAGAATGTATGCCCATAAGTATAGCACAAGAAACAAAAACTTAGAAAATTCCACCGCCCTTGCTAAACACTGCTTTTATTATAACCATCTATTCAATTATTATTAGCATTATAAAAATGTGAATATTTCAACTAAGGAAACCGATTATAATAAAAGATCTATTCTGGAGATTCACATAAGACGTGACTCTAAATCTGTAAATCATAGGACAGATATTCAGACACTAAGTCAGATGTATACTAACTTAATTAATTGAAACTCTTGCAAATTCCTACATGCGTCTTTATAATGTTAAAAGTATATTTTAGGTAGAATGTCAAAAGTATCTTTCCAATAACTGACAAACCTTTTCCTATTAGCTCGTAAATCTTAACATCAGTATTGAAAGTGGATACTTGAACCAAATGTTCTCGTTTGTAGTCGTTCATAGACTTTGTTGACGTGAGCTTGCATTTTTTGAGAGTACTGCCCAACAGTAAATTTTTGATATTCATACTTATAACATTCATGTGTTACAATGTCAATTGTTCATATTTCTGTTCGTTTCGGCGATGTGGGAATTCTAATTGGAATTGGTGCTATAAAGACGCTTTGTGTTAATACAATTAGTTTTAAGTAATTTGGTTATAGACATAATAAGTCTTCTGATGATGGTCGTGAGACCAAAATGTACGGAAAGACGAGAAAATATAGAGCATAAGTGTTAATGTGAACTGTATCGCGACAATTTATATATAATCTTGAAATAATCGAAATATTTGCTGAATCGTTGCTCCTGATGTACAAAATGTTATGATATAACATTTCACGGTCATGAACGTGATGTATGAATTCTTCCTTGGATCAGCAAAATTCCGTGGTGTAGGTCGACGTTGACATTGATTCTTCCACTTAAACATTACTGGAACGTTGTCTTATATTCATTTTGAAATTGATATTTGAAATTTTGGTTATTTGAGTTCACAGAATTTTGAGCCTCAAATTTAACATTTGTTTCCACAATCTACCTAGACTGTGCAACAACTCTATTTCCTTGTTATTTGTTGATCTTTATTGAAGGCAACACATAATCTGCTGTCTTGAGGATGGTATTTTCATGAAACATTTCAGAATTTAAATTTATACAACATAAAATTATCTAAGCATTTATATAATTGAAACTAAAATTAACCTGTGCGCCTTCACACTTCTCATACAGATAGATATAAGTACCTGTTCGAAGTTCTTCAGTTCGTTTCACTGCTGTGCCATGGATGGCATCGTCATAATCCCCCTGATGTCTCTTTTTAATCTCCCATGATGGTTTTTCCATCACCATTCCCGTTAGTTCTTTGTTCCCTGCCTTAGTAATTCGCATGATGATAAATAAATGAAATTGGTACTCACTGGTTACCAATATTGACTGTGCGTCAGCTGAATATGGTTTGGTCATGTAGTGAAGTAAGAGATACTTGGCTTAGAGTTTGTTTCATGAGACAAGTACTGGCATTTTGTGCTCCGTAGAGAGCATCGTCTTAATTTACTATGGGTACTGGAGCGATCTGAGTCAATTACCCAGTGAATTCTGAATGCGAATTATTCACAATTATTCCTTCATATCCACAATTATTAAATATTAAATGCTCTCTTACCACTTAAATGTACAGTTTAATCGAAACGAAAATGTGCACATATTCAATATACAGCTTATATCGCTTGTTAAATGAATTTATTTATCAAATTAATGGAATTTAAATGCCGTAATGAAAAATTTTATTCAATGATATTTCGTTTGTTTTTGTATCCAGTAATTATGTTTTAACGTGTGTCTGTTGCCCCGTATATTGGGTAATGTAATATTCCTCTATGTACTACAGAATAGAATCAAATCAAACGTCAAGACTATCTGTTATTGTCACAGGTAATGTGAGGTTGTATATTGTATGTCGTGACATCACTTGTGAAATTATGAAGCAAAAAATATATCATTCATATATTATATATATAGAGAATTAAATCAGACGGGTAATTTCCAGAAAGTCTTTCTCGAGTCTAATTGAAATCTAGATTGAAATATAATTACCTATTGAAATCTACCTGGACACTAGCAATAATGAAGTGAATATGTAAGAGATACTGTTGAATTCGATTTGGAAGCATGACAAATATATCCTTATTGTCCTATTTTGAAACATTTCAACAACGTATTTCTAATGTTTTAGCTCAGGAGACTGATAACCGTAATAATTTTTAATGAATAAATTATTAGTAAAGCGAATAAATCAAACTCAGCTGATGTTAATGATAATACCTCTTTCATTTCATGTATTTCGTTGTCTACAGCGTTGCCGCTACGAGAGGATCTCGTGTAGTGCATGAAATAGCTATTTGCTTGAGTATTGTGAAGCGCCACCTTCATCAATTTCCATGAACTATGATCGTATAAGAGGTGAAATAATGAGTAAAAATGAGATCCATTGAAAATTTTAAACTTTGTTTCTATGAACATTAATAATGAAAACGGTGACGATATACACTCGAAACAAAACGAGATCCGAAATCGGATCTCGCCTTACAAAACGGATCTCCATTTGTATAGAAAATATGTATAACAGATCTCATCTTGTCGTAATATATATATATATATATATATATATATATATATATATATATATATATATATATATATATATATATATATATATATATATATATATAAGTTTAAAGTTTCTTTGCCTAATTGGCCACTATCGTGTATGTAACTTAAGAGATATAGAATTAAATTTTCTGAATTATGAAGATAACTTAGATAATAACTTTATAATCCTATGTTAAATTATCTAAGTTATCTTCATAATTCAGAAAATTTAATTCTATATCTCTTAAGTTATATATATATATATATACATGTTTTCTCGTCAAGGTGAGATCCGTTTATTTTGTGGACAACCCGAGATCCACTATATGGAAACAATTTTTTAGATTTCTTTTGTCGGGGCAATGCAAATAGATACATGCTTCACAGGAATTACGAGAGAGGGGAAACAATTTCTCAATTTGAAATATACATATATATACGTACCAGGTAGAGTTCCGTAACAGATACATTCAAGACGAGATCCAAAGTTGTATATTAAGAAATTTTTGGTATAGGTGAGATCCGGCGGTGTTGCCGGTCCAACTCATACGTTATTCATTTGTATGTCTAGCAATAACTGTGCACATGCAAAACTTCTTGAATCCCTACTAATTTTTGATCACTAGACTAACTATATGAGTACAAACTTCTTCCAATGTCGTAAAAACATACTGACTATAAGTATAATAATAAATATGAACACCTTAAAAACTTCCCTGTTTATATAGGGTAATAATATTTATGCCAATAATATTACTATATGTTCTCAATATTTAAATGTTTCGTTACCCTATGACTATTGAAGTTCATCTCAGAATGTCTTAATTATTTTATTTGTTGTTCATTTTTACTTATTAGCAAAACTTGCAACACTTGCAACTTACAAGTGTTATAATACTTCTGGCAATGTTGATATGCAAACAAACATGTTAAGTATATTAAAGTTTAATAAGTGTAATTTCAGTTTTAAATTTGTTGTTATCATTTCCTAAATTATAATTTCGATTTCCAGGAGTTCGTTCCAATTACAAAATAAAAGCAAATGTTCTTTATACGGGTAATCTCCAGTAATACTATTATAATAGAAATATAAATTGAATTATAACCATTCAAATCTACCTAGATATTAACAAAAATTAACAAAATCTGAGAGAGATTTTGATAAAATTTATTCGGAAGCATCACAAATATAACCTTATATAATTAACCGATGAATGCGAATAACAATCGATCGGGCCTTCGCGCGCTAAAGACGGGTGCCGCACCGTATCGTTTGACTTTATTAGCATCCACGCTTCCCGCGATATTATTGCTGAATTGAAGTTATATTATTGCAGACATAATATTTATTACTGGTTATTGTAGAGAATAGTTACCAAATAGTTGAAATGTTGCGGAAACAAAAGATAGTAGAACTACTAAAAAGACTGAATCTAGGAACATTGAACCACCCATTTATCTAATTAATAATGTCATTATCGATAAAAATACATTGACTCAATCGTTCATGCTAATCGAATTCAATTTCATTGAAAAACTGCTACATATCCAAGAATTTTGAAATAGAAGATCTTATACCCAAATAATTCATGTAATAATTTTTATACCCAATGATATTTACTACATGCTCTCAGTATGGAAATGTTCATTCACACCTACGAGTATTGGAGTTCATTTCGAAATGTCTTATTCACTTGTTGTTTGTTTTATCCATTACTTGTTTGTTATTATAATACAAATCACTCACATATTCTGATTATTACCACTCAGTTCAGTGAATTGTTCACCTATACGTCAAGTTTTTGGAGAGCTGGATCGGAACTAAAAAATCCATTTACACAAATGAAAATTTTTAACTGCACATGAAGAGCCCATCTTCAATATCATTGCAAACCAATATTCCACTTCTACAAATTTTAACAATTTTCAAGCTTATACATTTTTAATATACTAATTTCAATAAAGAAAAACGTTAACATGTAAAAGGAAATCAATGATTATATTCTCATGATAGTAGATTTGATCAGAATACATTTCTCTCCAGACTTTCAGTAGCAAAAACACTCATTTATAAAGGTTAACAAGATTTTTGAAATTCTTCCTCTGGCTAGTGAAATATTTTTTTATGACAGGTGAATAAACAAACTGCACATCAAAACAAACGAACATAACACTCAAATGAATTATTATCAAGTAGTTGATGTCACATACAGAGCATGCTTCAATTAGGCCTCAATTCAAGGGTTTTCTCTTATCCTGTATATTGGGTAATGTAATGTTACCCTACATAATACATGCCCCCTTTATTCGAAATACACTTACATCATAAAGTTTTAATTATATATGAATGCTTGGAAAATAGGACACATTGAGACAGATGTCTACTATAATTTCGTCTTCACGTACGTTTCGGTTTCACGACCGTCATCAGAAGAGGTTTGAAAATTAATTCACATCAACTAAAGCGCTGGATTTCTTCAACTTATTTTACACGTCATCAATTAAAATGTCTACATCGCAACAATTAACGAAACTCGAATAATTGCAATAGTGACACATTATAATGTGTCACTGTCAAGATCGAAACCTGCCTAAATTCTTCCTACCAGACTTCATTTTTTATCAGATCCACGAAGTTGTGGACCTAATGAGGTCTTTCCTTATGTCTATAACCTTCAAACCTTGAAGAAAAATACCAATGCCTATCTCATCTTCCTACTTCCACTGCTGGCTCATACGATGTTCTTCGAACATCATAGGATCCTTCTCGTGTAGTCAAAGTATCAACAAAAGTTGTTAATTGTTTCCAAGTTTCGCACTGAGGAAATGAACTGTCGGATTATTTATTGTACAACTAACCCCTGTTACATTGTGTCTTGGTGTCTTCCTTAATATAATTGTACCGAATTCCTCACCGCCTACCATTTTATGTCCGTAGTTCTTACGCTTCCTAGAGACAAATTCACTATTCCCCGGGTATCCAGTCCCTTCTTCGTAGATCGTTTCTCGATTTTTTGTGCATAATGTAATTCTACTACATATGTTACCTCTTGAAATATTCTGCCATATATGATATTGGTGCGCCTACCTACAATTCATCAAAATTTGTATCAAAATCTATCAATAATATAATAGGAAAAAATGAGTTTTATGTGAATGACTCATGGAATTTTAATGAATTAAAAAAAAATAAATCCGTGCCCGTAAATCATCAACTAATTTCCTTGGATGCTGTATCTTCATTTACAAATGTACCAATCTTTTTGGCATTGAGTAGCATAAAAAAACGTTGAGCAGAGATTGAAAACCACACATCTCTAGATCAATCGGAATTTATAAATGCATTACAGTTTTGCTTAGAATGCACTTTTTTTCAATACGGTGAGCAATATTTTGGACAAATATTCGGTACAGCAACGGGATCTCCTATTTCAGCTACTATTGCTAACCTTGTTATGGAATGCCTAGAGGAATCTGTTATGAATTCATTAGATTTTCAACCCGTATTCTTCAAACGGTATGTAGATGATTGCCTTATGTGTGTTCCCAATGATAAAATTCAGTACGTGATTAACAAATTTAACAATTACCACTGTAAACTTCAATTTACTTGTGAAATAAAAGTGAACAAAAACATAAATTTCCAAGATATGAACATTAGGCATGATGAAGATGGAAAAATAAAAACTTCGTGGTTTACTAAAGAAGTTTGGTATCAACGTTCAATTCCGTTGCACCAACATGAAAAAAAGTGTTATAAACAGCCTTACAGATCGCGCGGTCAAATTGTCCCACGCAGAGGACCGTCCCAAAAATTCAAAAATTGTTCGTAGTACACTGGAAATGAATGGCTACACAGAAACTTTTTCAATCCTATCATTAAAGAAAGAATAAACAAAATCTATAATGGATCGTCATTTATAAATAACATAAAAGATAATACAGACAATTTTATAACATTAACATACATTCCGAAGACCTCAGAGAAAATTAAGAAATGTTTGGAAAAGTATGATATAAATGTCGCGCATGAGTCTATACTAGCTGTGTTTGAAATATTTCTCAAATCTAAAACCTTTAATACCTGAAGATAAACAAACCCACACAGTATACAAATTAAATTCAATTGTGGAAGCCGCTACTTTATTTTTAACGAAATAATAAAACTACTTTGTTATACTATCACTAGTATTTAATATAGTCGTTACTATAGTTTCAACACTAAACGTGTCATCTTCAGACGAAAACGAAGGTATGAATAGTAACGACTATATTAAATATGAGTGATAGTATAAGAAAGTAGTTGTATTTCGTACAAATTAAATTGTTTGGATTGCGATGGGACTGGAATCTCTAAACAATATTTACAAAAAAGAATGTATGGCCATAAGTATAGCACGAGAAACAAAAACTTTCACCGCCCTTGCTAAACACTGTTTTGATTATAACCATCAATTCGATTATAAAAATGTTAATATTTTAACTAAGGAAACCAATTATCATGAAAGATCTATTCCGGAGATTCACATAAAACGTGACTCCAAATCTGTAAATCATAGGACAGATATTCAGACACTAAGTCAGATTTATACTAACTTAATTAATTAAAACTCTTGCAAATTCCTACATGCGTCTTTTATAATGTTAAAAGTATATTTTAGGTAGAATGTCAGAAGTATCTTTCCAATAACTGACAAACCTTTTTCTATTAGCTCGTAAATCTTAGCATCTGATTTGAAAGTTTGAACCTTATGTTCTCGTTTCTAGTCATTCGTAGACTTTGTTGACGTGAGCTTGCATTTTTCAAGAGTACTGTCTAACAGTGGATTCTTGATATTCATACTTATAACATTGATGTGTTACAATATGGATTATTCATATTTCTGTTCGTTTCGGCGACGTGGGCATTTTAATTGGAATTGGTGCGATAAGGACCCTTTTTGTTGATACAATTAGTTTTAAGTAACCCGGTTATAGACATAATAAGTCTTCTGATGATGGTCGTGAGACCGAAACGTACGGAAAGACGAGAAGATGTAAAGCATAAAAGTTAATTTATTCATCTATTTATTCATTTATTGATCTAATTACACTAGCTCAATGGGAGAAATCCCTTCTGGAGCTTAGGAGTACATATAATATAATTACATGGTATGAATTAAAATTAACTATTATACACAGCTTTACAGATATCATTAGGGTTACAACAAAATATATCAACAGTCAAACCGATCATTTCGTAGAATCTACACATTCGGAAAATTGGGGAAAATAATAAGGTATTTGTTCTGGAGATTGGCAGATAAAATGTTTGTGTGGAATGTAAATTCAGTCTTGATAAAATAACAGGAGTCAACCAGGTTATGAATGACCTTATAAAGAAATAAAATACTATGAATTTTCCTACGTTTATCTAACTCTATACAAGAGAATCTATCTAATAGAGCCTGATAGGAAAATCCGATAGATGGATAATTACCATCAGCTTTGAAGGATAAATATTTTAGGAAACGCCGATTTACTCGCTCTATTTTGTTTATATAAATTTTATGATGAGAGTTCCACACAATTGAAGCATATCCGGGCTTAGAACGAACAAATGAATTATATAATATTGTTATTGAATCACTATTGTTAAATAGGCGGCAATTTCGGATGATAAAGCCCAGCATTCTGTAGGTGCTAGATACAATTGATTCAATGTGAGACGCAAATGACAATTTCACGTCAAACAAAACTCCCAAGTCTCTAAAACTATAGGAACAAGCAAGAGCTGTGTCAACAAGTTTGTAATTGTAAATAATAGGGGTAATTTTCTTGGTGAAAGTCATTACAGTGCACTTACTAATACTAAGCTCCAGATGATTTATTACACACCAAGTAGTGAGTGCATCCAAATCATGCTGCAGTGACATACAACATAAAGAATGCTTCACTGCCGAGTAAAGTTTTAAGTCGTCTGCGTAAAGAAGAAAATAACAGAGAAATAAGGAAGAAATGTCATTGATAAACAAATTAAATAGGAGTGGTCCAAGTACTGACCCTTGAGGTACACCTGAGGTGGGATGAAATGAATACGATTTAAAACCTCTATACTCTACATATTGATATTTATCACTTAGGTAAGAATTCCAAAATTCAATCAAATGATTTGTAAATCCAAAGATAGACATTTTATTCAATAAAATACTGTGATCCATTTTATCAAATGCCTCAGCAAAATCGAGGTAGATACAATCAACCTGACCACCCTCATCAATAACTTCCGCCAAGTATTGACTGTAGCAACCTAAGTTAGTAACAGTTGTTCTGCCAGGCATGCTGCTCAGGGGATATCTGCAGTTTTACATGAATGAAAGTAGCATCATATAAGATATATTCAAATATTTTGCAGAAGTTATTGATGATGACAATTGGGCGATAATTAGTAACCTCATCTCTATTACCTTTTTTAAAAACCGGTACTAATTTTGAAACTTTCCACAGATCCGGAAAAGTACGCGATTTTAAGGCTAATGAATATATAAATGCCAGTGGAGCTGCGAATATATTAATGAAATCTTTCACAAAAAAAGCAGGAAGTTGGTATGGACCCTGCGTGTGACTTGCTTTAAGTGTTTTAGCAACTTGAATCACTTCAGAGAAACTACAGTTGAAAGAGATAGAATATTATTATTGAAGTTATTAAAGTTATCCGAAGATTTATTATTTGTTGAATTAGAGTTAATACAGACACTTTGGAAGTACTTTGCAAAGACATTAACAATATCATGAGGACTAGAGTAGCTGAGATTATCACATTGAATGTGTTCAGGAATAGAACTGCTCTTATTTTTGGTATGAAGGAATGACCAGAAAGATTTGAAATTACGTTTTATGTTATTTTCAATTTTTGATATATAGAGTCTAAAAGAACAGGCAATATCGGTTTTGATTGCCGATCTTAAAGTCTTAAATGCCTCATAGTCATCCAGTTTAGCATCTTTTTTGTATTTATGCCAATAATTTTTCTTAAGTCTGATATTCCTTATTATGTTAGACGTGAACCAAGGTGGAAACTTGTTCTTTTTCTTGGGGGAAGTGTATGGAACGCAAGTTGTTAGCAAATTGGTAAGATGTTCATAGAACAATTGTAATGCGACATTAACATTGCATGTATGATATAATACAGACCAATCAAAATCCAGTAACAGGTTATACAGTAATGGATAATTTGCCTTATTGAAATTAAAAATGTGTACATCATTATGATGGAAGAATGATGTGGAAGGTACACGGCCGAAGTACTGAAATTCAATAAATAATGGAGGATATGGTGTAAATCTTCGCGCAATAAGCAAATGAGATTTAGAATTTTATTATTACTATTTAGACAAAAATTGTACTGGTTAAGATCGAAATAACTAGGCAGATTGTTCAAGCATGATAATTTAGAAGATTCAATTCAACTTAATAAGAACTATTTTTGATATTTGCTGATCCGTTGCTCCAGATATATGGAATGTTATTATATAACATTTCACGGTCATGAACGTGATGTATGAATACTACCTTGGATCAGCAAAATTCCGTGGCGTAGGTCCACGTTGACATTGATTCTTCCAGTTAAACATTACTGGAACGTTGACTTCTATTCATTTTAGAATTGATATTTGAAATTTTGCTTATTTGAGTACACAGACTTTTGAGCCTTAAATTTAACATTTGTTTTGACAATCTACCTAGACTGTGCAACAACTTTATTTCCTTAAATATTTAGTTGCCCTTTATTGAAGGAAACACATAGTCTGCTGTCTGTGCGTCTTCACATTTCCCATACAGATAGATATGAGTACCTGTTCAAAGTTCTTCAGTTGGTTTCACTGCTGTGCTATGGGTAGCATCGTCATAATGCCCCTGATTTCTCCTTTTAATCTCCCATGATGGTTTTTTCATCACCATCCCGTTAGTTCTTTGTTTGCTGCCTTAGTATTTCGCATGATGATGAATAAATGAAATTGGTACTCACTGGTTACCAATATTGACTGTGTGTCAGTAAAATATGGTTTGACCATGTAGTGAAGTAAGAGCCACTTGGCTTAGAGTTTGTTTCATGAGACAAGTACTTGCATTTTGTGCTCTATAGAGAGCATCCTCTTAATTTACTATGGGTACTGAATCGATCTGAATCAATTACCAAATGAATTCTGAGTGCGAATTATTTAGAATCATTCTTTTATATCCATAACAATTAAATATTGAATGCTCTCTTACTACTTACATGTACATTTTAATCAAAATGAAAATGTGCACATATTGAATATACAGCTTATTTCGCTTGTTAAATAAATTTATTCATCAAATTACTGGAAATTTAAAAGTTTAGAATGAATTTTCATGCCGTAATGGAAAATTGTATTCAATAAAATTTGGTTTGTTTTTGTATCCAGTAATTATGTTTCAACCTAAGTGTCTGTTGCTTCGTATACAGGGTAATGTAGTATTCCTCTATATAATACAGAATAAAATTAAATCAAACGTCGAGACTATCTGTTATTGTCATAGGTAATGTGAGGTCAGATATTGTATGTGAAATTAAGCAAAAACTGAGTTCATATCATATATATCATTCATATATTAGAAAATTAGATTAGACGGGTAATTTCCAGAAATTCTATCTAGATTCTAATTTAAATCTGAATTGAATTATAATTACCTTTCGAAATCTACCTGGACACTAGCAAAAATGAACTAAACGTTCAAGAGATAATGTTAAAATCGATTTGGTAGCATGACAAATATATCTTTATTGTCCTATTTTGAAACATTTCAACAACGTATTTCTAATTTTTTAGTCCAGGAGACTGATAACCGTAATAATTTATAGTGAATAAATTATTAGTTAAACGAGAGAATCAAACTCAGCTGATGCTAATAACAATACCTCTCTTTGATTTCACGTATTTAGTTGTCTACAGCGTTGCCGCTACGAGAGGATCTCGTGTAGTGCATAAAATAGCAATTTGCTAGTGTATTGTGAAGCGCCACCTTTATCAATTTCTATGAACTATACTTGTATAACAGGTGAAATTATGAGTAAAAATGAGATCCATTGAAAATTTTGAACTTTGTTTCTATGAACATGAATAATGGAAATGGTGTCGATATACACTAGAAACAAAACGAGATCCGAAATCGGATCTCACCTTACAAAACGGATCTCCATTTGTATAGAAAATATATATAACAGATCTCATCTTGTCGTAATACATATATATATATATATATATATATACATATATATATATATACAGGGTGTCCCAATATTGCTGGGACACAGAGCTACCACGTATTCTAGAGGTCAAAATAAGTCGATTGAGCCCAATTTACCTGTATACCAAAATGTACCGTTTGTCCGTGAGAAGAGTTCAAAGTTTACTAAAAAAAATACATTTTTGTATGTTGTTCCGAAGTGCTTTATACAAATTTAATGAAATTTGGTAAATGTGTATTCTAGATGATTAGCTTACTTTTAGTAATCAAAAAAACCCAAAGAAAATTGTAGAGGGGTTGGAACCACCCTCACCCCTTGGCATTTTTTCCCCCATTTTTGTAGGGGTGGAAATACGGTTTTAAGACTTTTTTATCTGGAAGGCCTACTCATTATCTTCATTTTCTTACTCTTGTAAAAACTCCGTATTTTGCGTAGTTTTCAAGAAAAAAAATGTTTTCGCAAACACTGATAACCGATTTTCGGGTATAGGTTTAATAAAATTGTAATACAAAATTTAGTTGGCCGCGGACACAAAGACAAAACCAAATGTTATGATTTTGACAGGAAACATAGTTTATTGTTAACAGTAAATGTGTCAGTTATTTGTTCTCTTTTGCTTGTTTTTTTATTATTTCTTATTGTCATCACTGTTTTTGTTTGATTGTTATTGCTGTTGTTGCTGTTCCTTTGACGTCCCACAATTATGAATTTTCCTTTTAATGAACAGACCGACATGTTATTAGTTCTTGGATATTGTCAAGGTAACTGCCGCGAAAGTGTTCGCGTGTATCAAGAGAGGTATCCAAACCGGAGAATTCCAAACCATAAAACTTTTGCCCGAATCGAAAGACGTCTTCGAGAAACGGGGAGGTTGACCCCAGTAAGAGTTAACGCTGGAAGACCTCGACAAGCTCGAACACCTATTGCGGAAGAAGCTGTTCTTCAAATGATTGATAACAATCCTAATACCAGTACTAGAAGATTGCAACGAGAAGCTGGAATTCCAAAAAGCACTGTAAGTCGAATCATTAGAGATCAATTAATTCGGCCATTTCACATCCAGCCAGTGCAAGAATTGTTGCCACCTGACTACGAATTACGTTTAAGTTTTTTACAAACTATTCGGGAGCGCAGAGTAGTCGACAACGGATTCCATACTAAGATCTTGTTTACTGATGAGTCTTGTTTTACACGTCGCGGTATGACAAACCTACACAACGATCATGTTTATGCAGATGAAAATCCACATGCCATTAAAAGTAGACATTATCAACGTGAATTTAAAATTAATGTCAGGGTCGGAATTATTGGCGAATTTATAGTCGGACCGTTACGATTACCTGATCGTCTGAATGGCGATAGTTACCTCCGTTTCCTTCAACAAAATTTGCCAGAATTATTAGAAGACTTGCCTCTTAACTTGCGTAGAAATACGTTCTTCATGCATGATGGTGCACCACCTCATTTTGCACGTGCAGTAAGAGAATATCTTGGTGAACAATTTGGTGGCAGGTGGATAGGTAGGGGACAAGAAGCACCCATTCAATGGCCTCCGCGGTCTCCAGATTTAAACCCTTGTGACTTCTTCATCTGGGGAGAATTAAAAAGACAAGTGTACGAGGTTCAAATAAATAACATCGAACAACTGTGGAATAGAATTCAAAATGCTGTAAATGCGCTACGAGAAAATGACGATGTTTTAAGAAGAGTGCATTTCAATTTTTTACGTCGAATTGACCTCTGTATTAATGAAGGTGGAGGTCACATTGAACACTTGTTATAAAAATTATTGTTTGTCTTGTGTAAATGTATTGTGTAATTTGTGTCTAATAATTTTATTAAACCTATACCCGAAAATCGGTTATCAGTGTTTGCGAAAACATTTTTTTTCTTGAAAACTACGCAAAATACGGAGTTTTTACAAGAGTAAGAAAATGAAGATAATGAGTAGGCCTTCCAGATAAAAAAGTCTTAAAACCGTATTCCCACCCCTACAAAAATGGGGGAAAAAATGCCAAGGGGTGAGGGTGGTTCCAACCCCTCTACAATTTTCTTTGAGTTTTTTTGATTACTAAAAGTAAGCTAATCATCTAGAATACACATTTACCAAATTTCATTAAATTTGTATAAAGCACTTCGGAACAACATACAAAAATGTATTTTTTTTAGTAAACTTTGAACTCTTCTCACGGACAAACGGTACATTTTGGTATACAAGTAAATTGGGCTCAATCGACTTATTTTGACCTCTAGAATGCGTGGTAGCTCTGTGTCCCAGCAATATTGGGACACCCTGTATATATGTTTCTCCTTAGGTTCTCGCGGACGTAATGTGTAGGACTGGATTCTCGGGTATTGATTCGCGTTGTGTGGTTTCGGTCCTCAAAAGGATCTAGGCGAACTCGTCCTTTTGAGGACCGAAACCACACAACGCGGATCAATACCCGAGAATCCAGTTCTACATAAATATATATATATATATATATATATATATATATATATATATATAAACAACTTTAAAGTTTCTTTGCCTAATTGGCCACTATCGTGTATGTAACTTAAGAGATATAGAATTAAATTTTCTGAATTATGAAGATGAATTAGATAATTTAACATAGGATTATAAAGATGAATAAACGTAAAAGATTGAACCATAGGCGGGATTCGAACCCACATTTCTTGATTTCTAGTCCAGGGTGTTTACCAATTACACCACTTCGGTCCTATCAGATTTTCATATTTTTGTAAATATATGAATAAACGTAAAAGATTGAATCCCGCCTATGGTTCAATCTTTTACATTTATTCATCTTTATAATCCTATGTTAAATTATCTAAGTTATCTTCATAATTCAGAAAATTTAATTCTATATCTCTTAAGTTACATACACGATAGTGGCCAATTAGGCAAAGAAACTTTCTATTGAAATATATAAGAACCAGGATGCTGTCATTTGAATAAGAACTGTCAAGTAACTGCCAACCATAGCAGTACTAACCTACAATCCTTACTTCAAAAAACGACTGAACTTTAGATGAATGTGCGTGAATAGTTGATCTATGGTAGGGCATCGAATCGCATTGTGTTCATCAATGATCTACTATCCTTTCAGAGGTTTATATTTACAAAAATATGAAAATCTGATAGGACCGAAGTGGTGTAATTGGTAAACACCCTGGACTAGAAATCCAGAAATGTGGGTTCGAATCCCGCCTATGGTTCAATCTTTTACGTTTATTCATCTTTATAATCCTATGTTAAATTATCTAAGTTATCTTCATAATTCAGAAAATTTAATTCTATATCTCTTAAGTTACATACACGATAGTGGCCAATTAGGCAAAGAAACTTTAAACTTGTTTATAATTAACCAGAACAATTCTCAGTCAGTTCTATTGAAATATATAAGAACCAGAATGCTGTCATTTGAATAAGAACTGCCAAGTAACTGCCAACCATAGCAGTACTAACCTACAATCCTTACTTCAAAAAACGACTGAACTTTAGATGAATGTGCGTGAATAGTTGATCTATGGTAGGGCATCGAATCGCATTGTGTTCATCAATGATCTACTATCCTTTCAGAGGTTTATATTTACAAAAATATGAAAATCTGATAGGACCGAAGTGGTGTAATTCGTAAACACCCTGGACTAGAAATCCAGAAATGTGGGTTCGAATCCCGCCTATGGTTCAATCTTTCACGTTTATTCATCTTTATAATCCTATGTTGAATTATCTAAGTTATCTTCATAACATATATAAATATATAAATGTATATATATATATATATATATATATATATATAGCAAACACCGACATCATCATACTACCAGCAGACAAGGGCAACGCAACTGTAGTAATGGACATCAGAGAGTACGATGACAAAATTCAAACACTATTACAAGATGACACTCACCAACTGATAGCCACTGACCTCACTACGTACCTGGAGAAAACCACCAGAACAAAAATCAAGGCAAGCCAAATCGACAAAGAAGAACAACAGAGATTAATACCAAGAGAGAAATCGTCGAAGTGCCCGAAACTGTACGGCCTTCCCAAGATCCATAAAGACACAGCTCCACTTAGGCCTATCGTCAGTTCGGTAGGTTCACCTTTACAACAGCTCGCAAAATTCCTAGCAAAGGAGCTACAACCCTATGCTGAAGAAGCCGAATCTTACGTGAAGAACGCAAGCCACTTCATCGAACGCATAAAGAACATAAAGCTGGAACCTGGCCACATGCTCGTGAGCTTCAACATCGTATCACTCTTCACTAATATCTCCATCGATGAGGCCGTCGAAATTATCCAGAAGAAATACCAGATACGAAAGGACATCATCGAACTTACCAAACACTGCCTCAAAAATACGTACTTCATGTACAAGGCCAAAGATACAAAGAAATTGAAGGTGCACCGATGGGATCACCATTATCCCCAGTATTAGCCAACCTGTTTATGACAGACTTTGAAGAACGAGCCATCCAAACAGCCAGCCAAAAACCAAAACTATGGCTGCGATACGTTTGTCATCTGGACTCACGAAGAAGCCGCACTGACAAAATTTCTGAGCCACATAAACAGAATTCACGAAAAGATCAAGTTCACAATGGAGATCGAGAAGGACAACCAACTACCCTTCCTAGATGTTCTTGTGAGCAAGAGAAACGGCAGAATAGGACACACTATATACAGGAAACCAACACACACGAATCGTTACTTGAACGCCCAGTCACATCACCATCCAGCACAACTTGAATCCGTAATAAAAACACTCATAACCAGATCAGACCGACTAACCGACAATGACCACAAACAACAAGAAATGCAGACAATACAAACCACGCTACAAAAAATGGGTATTCAAAAGATAATATCAGACGAGCACAAAGGCCCCGACGCCAGACAGATCAAACCACAGAAGAAGGAAAAGAAAAACCTGTCGCCAAAGCCCATCTCCCATACGTCAAAGGTACTACAGAGAAGATCAGCAGAATCCTCAGAAAACACAACATTGAGACAAGTTTCAACACGACAAAAAAGATTGGTCAAATACTGCCTAACGCTAAACCCAAGATAAATCTGGGAACACAAGGGGTCTTCGAAATACCATGCAAAGATTGCGGAGGAAGCTACATAGGACAAACTAACAGAAGGATCAACATTCGACGTGAAGAACACCGCCATGCAGTCGCAAAGCAAGAAACAACATCATCACTTGCCGAACATGTGAGAAAAACTTCACATGAAATCGATTTTGACAACACCCGAGTCCTAGCCAGCCTGGAGCACAAAAGAAAACGCATCATAAGAGAAGCTATTGAAATCGAGAAGCGACCTCCAATTCTCAATACAAAAGATGATACACAGAGATTACCAACTGCTTGGAAACCAGCCCTTCAACCATACAGGAGAACAGTCAACCAGACCTATTCAACGGACCGACAAACTCGCTCGAACGCAACGAACCGACAAAATCGCTCGAACGCAACAGACCAACAAACTCAACCAGACGCATCAAATCGGCAAAATCATCCAGATGTAACAAGGATACATAAAACACCATCAGGAACAACGGAGATCAGTTTCAAGTCAACTCGAAACAGAGCAGCAGCCCTGAAGAGAAGACCTGAAGAGGGCACATGATATTGTGCCGAAACGTCGTCATATCAACGGTTTCTATCGAAACCAATCTACGACAACGCGGAGTATATCCCGGCAACCCAATACAGCATATAACGCCCGCGGAAACCTGAAGCAGAACATATATATATATATATATATATATTAGAAGATATAAGGTTCTTTTCAACCGTGCTGTATATAAATTATTCGATATTATTATCAGGTATGCGGTCAGAGGATGCTGAATTAAAACTCAATTATTTTAAAATTCTCAATATTTCGTCATATATTGATGACTTCTTCAGGAGACACTACAATAAACATAAGAAAACAATTTAAAACTTAAGTAAGTCATTAACTAAAAACAAATTACAATTACTTACAAAATATTAGAGGTCCATGTGATGGTTAAACATTTATGTTGATGTTGCAATTATTATAGTAGTCAAAACTGTGGAAACAAACAGTCAGGCAACGAATCAGTCGATGAATTAAACAGAAAATGCAGAGCAAATGAAATTAGCAGTGATAACACATCTGTGTGTCGTTTGTTATGGAGTTTTTTTTATTATTCATTCACTTTTTTGTTGATATCAACATAATCGAAACAAAACTAATTACCACAGTTTGGAGAAATTTGATACCTGATAATAATATCGAATAATATATATATATATATATATATATATATATATATATATACATGTATATATATAACTTAAGAGATATAGAATTAAATTTTCTGAATTATGAAGATAACTTAGATAATTTATACACGATAGTGGCCAATTAGGCAAAGAAACTTTAAACTTGTATATATATATATATATATATATATATATATATAAACTAATAAATAGTGGATCGCGTAGCAATTAAAGAGAACTCTTTAAAGGTTGTCCTAGCTTTCGGAAATATATATATATATATATATATATATATATATATATATATATATATATATTTGTATGTTTTCTTGGTATATTGGTTCGTATATATACTGATAATGAAATAAAAATTCTGTTTTGACGTTTCGACAACGTTTATTGCCTTTATCAAAATTGTTGATTGAAATTAGTGTTTCCATGTAATTTAGAAAAGAATAGATGATTTCGATTAATGAAATGCGTCTGCAGCCGACTTGTGTTTTAAGATCCAATTAAAACTGCAGAAAACATTGGATCGGTTGTGTGTGAAAGAGTAATGTATGGCTAACTACAATTTGAAATAGATTGAATTTGATTAAATACAAGACATTCCAATATTGTACAATTATAAATATCTATGAATTATTGTATGAATTAGTTCATAGATATTTATAATTGTACAATATTGGAATGTCTTGTATTTAATCAAATTCAATCTATTTCAAATTGTAGTTAGCCATACATTACTCTTTCACACACAACCGATCCAATGTTTTCTGCAGTTTTAATTGGATCTTAAAACACAAGTCGGCTGCAGACGCATTTCATTAATCGAAATCATCTATTCTTTTCTAAATTACATGGAAACACTAATTTCAATCAACAATTTTGATAAAGGCAATAAACGTTGTCGAAACGTCAAAACAGAATTTTTATTTCATTATCAGTATATATACGAACCAATATACCAAGAAAACATACAAATATTACAAATGGTTCAAGAATATCAACAAAAGAATATATATATATATATATATATATATATATTTATTCCATTTTCAGTATATATACGAACCAATTTACCAAAAAACATACTTTTTTTTCACATTCAAACCTGGTCGGGGCTGCAGCGAGCTCCGACGACATCGCAGCAGTCGCGCCAGAAAAAACTAAAAGGCGGAATGATCTTCGAATTTGAACGCAGCGAAGACCGAATTCCGCCCAAAACACCGATGATCAGAACCACTAATACGACCTTGTGGCCTGGGTATAGCGTGCGGTGCTCGAACAGGAGATCTTGATATTTTATCCATTTTTCCTCCTCTTTCAAGACTATGTTCTTCTCTGCCGGAGCGGAGAATTCGATGACATACATAGTCTTGATTAGTTTTTCGAGGAGGACAACGTCAGGCTTATTTGCTTGTATGGACCTGACGGTCGGAAACGGATAATTCCAGAAGATCTGGCATTTTTCGTTTCCGACAACGGACTCAATATCTCCTGACATGTAAGGCAGCACCGGCTCTTGGTCTATTCCGTACGAGTGCCTTAGATGGTAACACAGCTCCCGTAGGGCCACATTATGGCGATGGGTGTACGCCGAGGCCGCTTTTGCCGGACATGCCGACAGAAGGTGGAAAAGCGTCTCAGGCGCCTTTCGACAGGCCCTGCAGCTGACATCAGGGACCTGCACACCCATCACATTGCGGCGATAGACCAAGGTGTTAATTACGCCATCTTGGCAAGCTGCGGTAAATCCCTCAGTCTCAAATGTAAGCCCGACTGACCTTAGGTAGCCGAAGGTCAGCCTAGTTGACAAGCCGACCGTTTCGATGTTTCGATAGAAAACACCGTGTATCGGCTTGTCAACATGCCGCCTGAGCGTAAGATCTTGCTCCGCGGCATTTATCTGGGCTTTCAGGCGAGAAGGAATGAGCTCAAGGTTGCCCTCTAATCGGCCTTCTCGACTGATCTGAAATTCGAGACCAAGTTCTTCCGCAGCTTTTTGTGCTGCCTTAACGATAAATGCCCCCACTCCGGCCAATTCGTGACTTTTACCAAGGCACAGGAGGGGGTCCGAGCTCCCAAGAACTTTACAAGCTATACTCAGAACCACACTTCGATGCAGACCCTCCAGACTGAGGAGTCCCCTACCTCCCCGAAGACGTGGGAGATAAATGCGGGAAACGGACGATCTAGGATGCAAACTGTGATGGATATGCATCATTTTCCGGGTGTCTTTATCGAGTCTATGCAGCTCATCAACCGTCCATTTCACCACTCCAAAAGAGTGGAGCAGGACTGGAATGGCAAGCATATTTGTTGCAGACACCTTGTTCCCACTCAAAAGTTCGGAAGACCAAATCTTTCGAACGAGGTTTCTGTATTTGCCGCGGAGAGCCACCCTTACCTGGGAAGCGTCATAATTAGGACGCTGTTCAATTCCCAGGTATCGATAGGTCTCTCCAGCATCAAGGTGTTTAAAGATGATACCGTCGGCAAGCTGCATATTCTCGTACACTTCCGGAGATCGTCCTCTCCTCAAGTGAAACACTGCGCATTTGTCCAATCCCAACTCCATCCCTACGGCTCGTGTATATTCCTGAACCACATTGAGAGATTGATGGAGGTTCTTCTCCCCAGAGGCATACAGTTTCAAATCATCCACGTAAAATAAATGGTTGATCTGATGGTCCAGAGTAATATCCACGAGTCCATCTTAAAGCAATGGAGAGCGGCAGCAGTGAGATATTGAACAAGAGGGGACTCAAGGAGTCTCCTTGGAAAACTCCCCTCTTGAATGTTACCAACTCTGTCAGGACTTGTCGTGTGCCTGATGTGATAGCAAAACGGGTCTTCCAGAGTGACAACAGATGTTCTATGCATCTCACTAGTGGGGTTGGTACCGCAAGGCATTGGAGCAAGTATAATAATAGCTCATGTGATGTTGAATCAAATGACTTGCGGTGGTCAATCCAGGCCATGGAAAGGTTGCGCATGTAGAGCATGGAGTCCTGAGTAATAGATCTATCTATCACCAGGTTCTCCCGGCAACCCTCCATGCCTTTCTAAGCCTCACGCTGCTCGCTGATGTTATTAACTACCGGACCGATCGATTTCAACACCTAGCATACAAGATACGTGTAAATAACTTGTAGCAGGTGTTGAGACAAGTGATCGGCCGGTAGTTCTTGGGATCAGACAAGTCTCCACTCTTCGGAAGTAGCACAGTGTACCCCTCGACAGCCCAGCTTGGAATATGCCGCTCCTCTTTGACCCATGAGTCAAAGACTCTGGCCAGACGGCGGTGAGTGGAAGAAAATTTCTCCCACTACCATATGTTAATGCCGTCAGGGCCGAGAGCAGCATAGTTTTTGATACCGACAAGAGTTTGTCGGACCTCATCCTCGCGGACTGCCTCGCACACTTCTGTTTGCGGAAGTTGACGTTCAGCGCAAAAAATTTGGAAGTGTGCTAGGGCGGGAGTATCTAGGTGAATTGGACGCGATGACTCCATATACTCCTTTCCAGAACTGCTCAACCTCCTCCACAGTCGGTGGAGCAGCAATTGTAGGCGGTGGAGATTCAAAAAGCCTAGACGGGCTATCGCGAAACAAGGAATTCTCCCTGATGCGTCTAACCCGTCTGGCCAGATTTCTCCTTACCACGCCCAGGACTCGAATCACATCCGCACAATGTTGCTTGGTGGTCTGCAACACTGTACGTTTTAGTGTGTGATGGTGGCGGCGCAGTTGAGCGGCTATACGCCTAATCTT
Organism: Endomychus coccineus; assembly: GCA_958510875.1. Classification (NCBI taxonomy): domain Eukaryota; kingdom Metazoa; phylum Arthropoda; class Insecta; order Coleoptera; family Endomychidae; genus Endomychus; species Endomychus coccineus. Next base: position 163,282,589 of record OY294067.1, on the reverse strand, counting down.
TGGCGTGAAAGCCCTGCCGCTAGAAATAAAATCCATCACACACTGGATCCGAGACGCTTGCTGCCTCGCCGACTGAATTTTGGCCTCGACTTTGTGTAGGCGCCGTTCGGTTTTCTCGATCTGGTCGTGCGGTCTCTCACTCCACACTTCCGGAACGAGTCGCTTTGCGGCACCATACACGGCCTCGTTGATTTCCCAGAGGTCGGCGAATTCCGGAAGCTCGTCGTTAATCAACGTGTCCAATTCTACCAGCTCGTGTGGTCGTACGGAGACCCTGATGTTGATTCGGCTTCTCCTAGTTCTAAGACCAACTACGGTGTTCTGGAGCAGGCTTGCTCTACCAGATCTGTTGCGGCGCACCACAGGTGGTGCTGGTGCGGCTAGATCCGGTTCTGGTGCTGCAGCCTGTTGGAGATTCGTTCTTATATAGCCGGTTCTCCGCAGGTAGAATACTTGATTCCGCAAGGTTTGTGCGGAAAACTCATGGTATAGAGGATGCATGATGCACCAAAGTGCATGCAGCCGTGACATGTATCCCCTACGGGCTGGCTCGCTGCGCTCGAAGCAGTCCAGCAAGTTATCCCGAAGTTCATTAGTTCACTCAGAGCGTCCATGTACATTGCGGTGATCGTCAACGTCGGGACCGTCCTCTTGGGCCCCACCCACCTGTCCCTGCTCCTCATCCGACGAGGAGCTGATGTGGGAGGCCAATCTTCTGCTGTCCGTAACAAAAGATATACCCTCTGCTGGGTTGTTAGCCCAGCATCGGGACGGCATCGGTATTGAGTGAGGTTACCGAGCCGATTTAACCCCGACTTTTTATCGAGGTTGTCCCCTCTACGCTCGGATATGTGGTGGCGCTACTCACCAGTGAGCAAACCGAGACCTGCTCAACCCTGCACATGTATATATATATATTCTTTTGTTGATATTCTTGAACCATTTGTCGAAACGTCAAAACAGAATTTTTATTTCATTATCAGTATATATACGAACCAATATACCAATATATATATATATATATATATATATATATATATATATATATATATATATATATATATATATATATATATATATATATATATATATATATATATTTGTATGTTTTCTTGGTATATTGGTTCGTATATATACTGATAATGAAATGAAAATTCTGTTTTGACGTTTCGACTATGTTTATTGCCTTTATCAAAATTGTTAATTGAATTAGTGTTTCCATGTAATTTAGAAAAGAATAGATGATTTCGATTAATGAAATGCGTCTGCAGCGGACTTGTGTTTTAAGATCCAATTAAAACTGCAGAAAACATTGGATCGGTTGTGTGTGAAAGAGTAATGTATGGCTAACTACAATTTGAAATAGATTGAATTTGATTAAATACAAGACATTCCAAGATTGTACAATTATAAATATCTATGAATTATTGTATGAATTAGTTATTCTATGATAAGCATTTCAGATCTATCATAATTATTCAAGTTTAAGATAATTCTATGGAATTTAACCTCAAAATTGTTACTCTATAGTGTCATAGTTAAATAATACTTCATCTTTTTTAGGTTGAATTTTGAATAGACAAATGGAAAGTGGCACTTCAAATTAATAAAATTTTGTTAAGTTTGAATTAGATTATTGTACAGTTTCAAAAGATTGGAATCTATTTTGTCATTTACACAATTGTTCTTTTTAATTTGAATAGATTCTAATATCAAACGTTTGTTGTCGTTTGTTTCAATATTTAAAATTTTTGTATTGTTGTAGTCGAAAGTATGGTTAGTGTATTTCACATGTTTATTGAGCGCAGTTGATGAATTTTTGGTATATTTGTGACCATTTAATCTTTTTTCGAGGTATTGTGAAGATTGGTCAATATATACCTTTTCGCAATCTTTGCAAGGGATGGAATAAACAGTATGGGTTATTTTTTTGAAAGGTACCCTGCTTTTTAATTTTGTAAAGAGACTTTTCTGATTTAAATAACTCTTATGACATATATGTAGGTCATAAGGTTTCACTATATTACAAATTTTCTCTGAAAGTCCACCAATATATGGTAGTGATATGTAATGCCTATCATTAGTTTTCTCATCATTGGTATTGATTTCACCAAATGAGTTATAAAATTTATGAATTTTGTCTTTAGTTATCGAATTTACTAAATCAATGGGATAACCATTTCTTATTAAAGTTTCTTTTGTTTTTGTAATAGATATAGTTCTCAGTTCAGGAGAACTTAGTCGAATAGCTCTATCTATTAGATTTATAATAACATTTTTGCTATATTTTTTAGGTATATTAGAATTGAAATTAGTATACCTTCCTGACCAAGTAGGTTTGGTATACCATTTTGTTAGAATTTTGTTATCATTTGATTTTCTTACTAAAGTTAAATCTAAAAAATTTATTTCATTATGATTTTCTAATTCAATCGTGAATTGTAACTCATGGTGAAAGAAATTGAAAGAATTCAAAAATTCATTACATTTGTTTTCAGGGATTGCAGCAATACAATCATCAACATATCTTTTGAAGAAGGCTATATTATAATTTAGTTGAGATACTACTTTTTCTTCAAGGAATTCCATTACTATTTGGGCTATGATACTTGATATTGGAGAGCCCATTGCACAACCATCTAATTGTTTATAACAATCATCTTTATATTGTAAAAAATTAGCGGTGAATGTATATTCTATAGCTGTTAAGAACTCATTCATAGGTAAATTTGTATATAGTTTTATTTCATCCCATTTATTTTGAATTATTTGTTTAGCTAATTCTAAAGGGATATTTGTATATAAAGATGTGACATCTAGTGATACTAAGATATAGTTTTTAGGTATCGTAATTTTGTTAATGAATTCCTTGAAATCCCAAGAATCTTTGATGTAAAACTCATTTTTGTAAGCTATGTTTTTTAGTATGTTGGATAAGTATTTAGCCATTTCATAAAAAGGTGATTGAATGCTGCATACTACAGGTCGCATCGGTATATTAGGTTTATGAATTTTGGGTAAACCATATATTTTTGAAGGATGAGCATTATGTATCGTTAATTGTCTATGAATGTATTTTGAAATATATTTCTTTTCAAACCATTTTTTACTAAGTTATTATTTTTAGTTTGGTAAATATTAGTTGGGTTGTTATTTAGTTTCTTATATACTTCAGGATCATTCAACATTGTAGACATTTTATCCTCATATTCATTTGTGTCCATGATAACAGTTTTATTACCTTTATCTGCTTTTAAGATAGTGATTTGTGGGTTAGATTTGATGAATTGTTTGGTTTCTTTGAAATTTTTGATTGATTTGTTATTTTTATTATTAAATTTATTATTTTTAACTGTTTGTTTGAAATTAGTTATTGTGTTTATACATTTTGATCTTATTTCATTTGCTATTTGAGTAGGTTTTTTAGCAATTTCAGTTTCAAGTGAAGAAATTATGTTATTGATAGGTATTTGTCTTTCGTTATATAGAGTATTACTAAATTTCTCACCGAGAGCTAAAGTGTCTATTACATTTTTTGGAACATTTGTTTGAGATAAATTCATTAGCCAATTATTATCAACTATGAGATCTCTTTTGTTATTGTTATTCAATTTATTTATTTTCTCAATATTTCTATGCTCAATTTTATTAAAGTTTTTTTCAAATTTTTGAGTTTCTAATTCTAAATAAGTATTGTAGATTTGGGTAGGTAGGATATTTTTTATTGTAGATTTGGTTCTGCTTATGTTATTTTCAGTTTATTTTACATGTTTACAAGTGTCAGATATTAAGAGGTTTAATACTTTTAATTGAAACGTTTCTTTGAATTAAAGATAAGTATCATCTAAGTACTCACTATTGAAAATGATGTGATTATCATTGATTTTTAAAAATTTTGGTATTATTCTTAAACTTTTTAGTCGTAATAAGTATATTTTCCTATTTTTTTGATTGGCGAAGGTATTCATCATTTTTCAGAACGTTTTCAATAATTGGACGGTGTAGAATCCATAATCTCCTTCAATTTTCTTATAAAAAGCCATGATTATTACGATGTATGTATATTGATGTTGAGAGTAGTGTATTCTTGAAAAATAAAAAACCTATTTCTCCAGGCCAAATTATTCTTTTGTTGATATTCTTGAACCATTTGTAATATTTGTAGGTTTTCTTGGTATATTGGTTCGTATATATACTGATAATGAAATAAAAATTCTGTTTTGACGTTTCGACAATGTTTATTGCCTTTATCAAAATTGTTAATTGAATTAGTGTTTCCATGTAATTTAGAAAAGAATAGATGATTTCGATTAATGAAATGCGTCTGCAGCCGACTTGTGTTTTAAGATCCAATTACAACTGCAGAAAACATTGGATCGGTTGTGTGTGAAAGAGTAATGTATGGCTAACTACAATTTGAGATAGATTGAATTTGATTAAATACAAGACATTCCAAGATTGTACATTTATAAATATCTATGAATTATTGTATGAATTAGTTATTCTATGATAAGCATTTCAGATCTATCATAACTATTCAAGTTTAAGATAATTCTATGGAATTTAACCTCAAAATTGTTACTCTGTAGTGTCAGTTAAATAATACTTCATCTTTTTTAGGTTGAATTTTAAATAGACAAATGGAAAGTGGCACTTCAAATTAATAAAATTTTGTTAAGTTTGAATTAGATTATTGTACAGTTTCGTAGGATTGGAATCTATTTTGTCATTTACACAATTGTTCTTTTTAATTTGAATAGATTTTAATATCAAACGTTTGTTGTCATTTGTTTCAATATTTAAAATTTTTGTATTGTTGTAGTCGAAAGTATGGTTAATGTCTTTCACATGTTTATTGAGCGCAGTTGATGAATTTTTGGTATATTTGTGGCCATTTAATCTTTTTTCGAGGTATTGTGAAGATTGGCCAATACATACCTTTTCGCAATCTTTGCAAGGGATGGAATAAACAGTATGGGTTATTTTTTTGAAAGGCACGCTGCTTTTTAATTTTGAAAAGAGACTTTTCTGATTTGAATAACTCTTATGACATATATGTAGGTCATAAGGTTTCACTATATTACAAATTTTCTCTGAAAGTCCACCAATATATGGTAGTGATATGTAATGCCTATCATTAGTTTTCTCATTATTGGTATTGATTTCACCATATGAGTTATAAAATTTATGAATTTTGTCTTTAGTTATCGAATTTACTAAATCAATGGGATAACCATTTCTTATTAAAGTTTCTTTTGTTTCTGTAATAGATATAGTTCTCAGTTCAGGAGAACTTAGTCGAATAGCTCTATCTATTAGATTTATAATAACATTTTTGTTATATTTTTTAGGTATATTAGAATTGAAATTAGTATACCTTCCTGACCAAGTAGGTTTGGTATACCATTTTGTTAGAATTTTGTTATCATTTGATTTTCTTACTAAAGTTAAATCTAAAAAATTTATTTCATTATGATTTTCTAATTCAATCGTGAATTGTAACTTATGGTGAAAGGAATTGAAAGAATTCAAAAATTCATTACATTTGTTTTCAGGGATTGCAGCAATACAATCATCAACATATCTTTTGAAGAAGGCTATATTATAATTTAGTTGAGATACTACTTTTTCTTCAAGGAATTCCATTACTATTTGGGCTATGATACTTGATATTGGAGAGCCCATTGCACAACCATCTAATTGTTTATAACAATCGTCTTTATATTGTAAAAAATTAGCGGTGAATGTATATTCTATAGCTGTTAAGAACTCATTCATAGGTAAATTTGTATATAGTTTTATTTCATCCCATTTATTTTGAATTATTTGTTTGGCTAATTCTAAAGGGATATTTGTATATAAAGATGTGACATCTAGTGATACTAAGATATAGTTTTTAGGTATCGTAATTTTGTTAATGAATTCCTTGAAATCCCAAGAATCTTTGATGTGAAACTCATTTTTGTAAGCTATGTTTTTTAGTATGTTGGATAAGTATTTAGCCATTTCATAAAAAGGTGATTGAATGCTGCATACTACAGGTCGCATCGGTATATTAGGTTTATGAATTTTGGGTAAACCGTATATTTTTGGAGGATGAGCATTATGTATCGTTAATTGTCTATGAATGTATTTTGAAATATATTTCTTTTCAAACCATTTTTTATCAAGTTATTATTTTTAGTTTGGTAAATATTAGTTGGGTTGTTATTTAGTTTCTTATATATTTCAGGATCATTCAACATTGTAGACATTTTATCCTCATATTCATTTGTGTCCATGATAACAGTTTTATTACCTTTATCTGCTTTTAAGATAGTGATTTGTGGGTTAGATTTGATGAATTGTTTGGTTTCTTTGAAATTTTTGATTGATTTGTTATTTTTATTATTAAATTTATTATATTTAACTGTTTGTTTGAAATTAGTTATTGTGTTTATACATTTTGATCTTATTTCATTTGCTATTTGAGTAGGTTTTTTAGCAATTTCAGTTTCAAGTGAAGAAATTATGTTATTGATAGGTATTTGTCTTTCGTTATATAGAGTATTACTAAATTTCTCACTGAGAGCTGAAGTGTCTATTACATTTTTTGGAACATTTGTTTGAGATAAATTCATTAGCCAATTATTATCAACTATGAGATCTCTTTTGTTATTGTTATTTAATTTATTTATTTTCTCAATATTTCTATGCTTAATTTTATTAAAGTTTTTTTCAAATTTTTGAGTTTCTAATTCTAAATATGTATTGTAGATTTGGGTAGGTAGGATATTTTTTATTGTAGATTTGGTTCTGCTTATGTTATTTTCAGTTTGTTTTACATTTTTACAAGTGTCAGATATTAAGAGGTTTAATACTTTTAATTGAAACGTTTCTTTGAATTGAAGATAAGTATTATCTAAGTACTCATTATTTTTCAAGAATACACTACTCTCAACATCAATATACATACATCGTAATAATCATGGCTTTTTATAAGAAAATTGAAGAAGATTATGGATTCTACACCGTCCAATTATTGAAAACGTTCTCAAAAATGATGAATACCTTCGCCAATCAAAAAAATAGGAAAATATACTTATTACGACTAAAAAGTTTAAGAATAATACCAAAATTTTTAAAAATCAATGATAATCACATCATTCTCAATAGTGAGTACTTAGATAATACTTATCTTCAATTCAAAGAAACGTTTCAATTAAAAGTATGAAACCTCTTAATATCTGACACTTGTAAAAATGTAAAACAAACTGAAAATAACATAAGCAGAACCAAATCTACAATAAAAAATATCCTACCTACACAAATCTACAATACGTATTTAGAATTAGAAACTCAAAAATTTGAAAAAAACTTTAATAAAATTAAGCATAGAAATATTGAGAAAATAAATAAATTAAATAACAATAACAAAAGAGATCTCATAGTTGATAATAATTGGCTAATGAATTTATCTCAAACAAATGTTCCAAAAAATGTAATAGACACTTTAGGTCTCGGTGAGAAATTTAGTAATACTCTATATAACGAAAGACAAATACCTATCAATAACATAATTTCTTCACTTGAAACTGAAATTGCTAAAAAACCTACTCAAATAGCAAATGAAATAAGATCAAAATGTATAAACACAATAACTAATTTCAAACAAACAGTTAAAAATAATAAATTTAATAATAAAAATAACAAATCAATCAGAAATTTCAAAGAAACCAAACAATTCATCAAATCTAACCCACAAATCACTATCTTAAAAGCAGATGAAGGTAATGAAACTGTTATCATGGACACAAATGAATATGAGGATAAAATGTCTACAATGTTGAATGATCCTGAAGTATATAAGAAACTAAATAACAACTCAACTAATATTTACCAAACTAAAAATAATAACTTAGTAAAAAAATGTTTTGAACAGAAATATATTTCAAAATACATTCATAGAGCAATTAACGATACATAATGCTCATCCTCCAAAAATATATGGTTTACCCAAAATTCATAAACCTAATATACCGATGCGACCTGTAGTATGCAGCATTCAATCACCTTTTTATGAAATGGCTAAATACTTATCCAACATACTAAAAAACATAGCTTACAAAAATGAGTTTTACATCAAAGATTCTTGGGATTTCAAGGAATTCATTAACAAAATTACGATACCTAAAAACTATATCTTAGTATCACTAGATGTCACATCTTTATATACAAATATCCCTTTAGAATTAGCTAAACAAATAATTCAGAATAAATGGGATGAAATAAAACTATATACAAATTTACCTATGAATGAGTTCTTAACAGCTATAGAATATACATTCACCGCTAATTTTTTACAATATAAAGATGATTGTTATAAACAATTAGATGGTTGTGCAATGGGCTCTCCAATATCAAGTATCATAGCCCAAATAGTAATGGAATTCCTTGAAGAAAAAGTAGTATCTCAACTAAATTATAATATAGCCTTCTTCAAAAGATATGTTGATGATTGTATTGCTGCAATCCCTGAAAACAAATGTAATGAATTTTTGAATTCTTTCAATTCCTTTCACCATAAGTTACAATTTACGATTGAATTAGAAAATCATAACGAAATAAATTTTTTAGATTTAACTTTAGTAAGAAAATCAAATGATAACAAAATTCTAACAAAATGGTATACCAAACCTACTTGGTCAGGAAGGTATACTAATTTCAATTCTAATATACCTAAAAAATATAAGAAAAATGTTATTATAAATCTAATAGATAGAGCTATTCGACTAAGTTCTCCTGAACTGAGAACTATATCTATTACAAAAACAAAAGAAACTTTAATAAGAAATGGTTATCCCATTGATTTAGTAAATTCGATAACTAAAGACAAAATTCATAAATTTTATAACTCATTTGGTGGAATCAATACCAATAATGAGAAAACTAATGATAGGCATTACATATCGTAATATAGTGAAACCTTATGACCTACATATATGTCATAAGAGTTATTTAAATCAGAAAAGTCTCTTTACAAAATTAAAAAGCAGCGTACCTTTCAAAAAAATAACCCATACTGTTTATTCCATCCCTTGCAAAGATTGCGAAAAGGTATATATTGGCCAATCTTCACAATACCTCGAAAAAAGATTAAATGGCCACAAATATACCAAAAATTCATCAACTGCGCTCAATAAACATGTGAAAGACACTAACCATACTTTCGACTACAACAATACAAAAATTTTAAATATTGAAACAAACGACAACAAACGTTTGATATTAGAATCTATTCAAATTAAAAAGAACAATTGTGTAAATGACAAAATAGATTCCAATCTTTCGAAACTGTACAATAATCTAATTCAAACTTAACAAAATTTTATTAATTTGAAGTGCCACTTTCCATTGTCTATTTAAAATTCAACCTAAAAAAGATGAAGTATTATTTAACTATGACACTATAGAGTAACAATTTTGAGGTTAAGTTCCATAGAATTATCTTAAAACTTGAATAGTTATGATAGAAATACTTATCATAGAGTAACTAATTCATACAATAATTCATAGATATTTATAATTGTACAATATTGGAATGTCTTGTATTTAATCAAATTCAATCTATTTCAAATTGTAGTTAGCCATACATTACTCTTTCACACACAACCGATCCAATGTTTTCTGCAGTTTTAATTGGATCTTAAAACACAAGTCGGCTGCAGACGCATTTCATTAATCGAAATCATCCATTCTTTTCTAAATTACATGGAAACACTAATTCAATTAACAATTTTGATAAAGGCAATAAACGTTGTCGAAACGTCAAAACAGAATTTTTATTTCATTATCAGTATATATACGAACCAATATACCAAGAAAACATACAAATATTACAAATGGTTCAAGAATATCAACAAAAGAATATATATATATATATATATATATATCCTTTTTTTTTCACATTCAAACCTGGTTGGGGCTGCTGAGAGCTCCGACGACATCGCAGCAGTCGCGCCAGGAAAAACCTAAAAGGCGGTTAACCGAAGCTACTCCTCCCCACCGGTCGGTAAGTAGCTTCAGGTTCCTAAATCGTGTGCCCTAAGTATCCTAATTGAACCCAGAATGACTGCCTTTTGCATCCGGTCTATCAAGATCTGCGCCGAGTTCCTACAGGCCGGAATGATCTTCAAGTTTGAACGCAGCGAAGACCGAATACCGCCCAAAACACCGATGATCAGAACCACTAATACGACCTAGTGGCCTGGGTATAGCGTGCGGAGCTCGAACAGGAGATCTTGATATTTTGTCCATTTTTCCTCCTCTTCCAAGACTATGTTCTTCTCTGCCGGAGCGGAGAATTCGATGACATACATAGTCTTGATTAGTTTATCGAGGAGGACAACGTCAGGCCTATTTGCTTGTATGGACCTGACGGTCGGAAACGGATAATTCCCGAAGATCTGGCATTTTTCGTTTCCGTCAACGGACTCAATATCTCCTGGCATGTAAGTCAGCACCGGCTCTTGGTCTATTTCGTACGAGTGCCTTAGATGGTAATACAGCACCCGTAGGGCCGCATTATGGCGATGGGTGTACGCCGAGGCCGCTTTTGCCTAACATGCCGACAGAAGGTGGAAAAGCGTCTCAGGCGCCTTTCGACAGGCCCTGCAGCTGACATCAGGGACCTGCACACCCATCACATTGCGGCGATAGACCAAGGTGTTAATTACGCCATCTTGGCAAGCTGCGGTAAATCCCTCAGTCTCGGATGTAAGCCCGGCTGACCTTAGGTAGCCGAAGGTCAGCCTAGTTGACAAGCCGAGCGTTTCGATGTTTCGATAGAAAACACCGTGTATCGGCTTGTCAACATGCCGCCTGAGCGTAAGATCTTGTTCCGCGGAATTTATCTGGGCTTCCAGGCGAGAAGGTAGGAGCTCGAGGTTGCCCTCTAGTCGGCCTTCTCGACTGATCTGAAATTCGAGACCAAGTTCTTCCGCAGCTTTTTGTGCTGCCTTAACGATAAATGCCCCCACTCCGGCCAATTCGTGACTTTTAACAAGGCACAGGAGGGGGTCCGAGCTCCTAAGAACGTTACAAACTATACTCAGAACCACACCTCGATGCAGACCCTCCAGACTGAGGAGTCCCCTACCTCCCCGATGACGTGGGAGATAAATGCGGGAAACGGACGATCTAGGATGCAAACTGTGATGGATATGCATCATTTTCCGGGTGTCTTTATCGAGTCTATGCAGCTTATCGACCGTCCATTTCACCACTCCAAAAGAGTGGACCAGGACTGGAACGGCAAGCATATTTGTTGCAGACACCTTGTTCCCACTCGGAAATTCGGAAGGCCAAATTTTTTGAACAAGGTTTCTGTATTTGCCGCGGAGAGCCACCTTCACCTGGGAAGCGTCATATTTAGGACGCTGTTCAATTCCCAGGTATCGATAGGTCTCTCCAGCATCGAGGTGTTTAAAGGTGCTTCCGTCGGCATGCTGCATATTCTCGTACACTTCCGGAGATCGTCCTCTCCTCAAATAAACACTGCGCATTTGTCCAATCCCAACTCCATGCCTACGGCTCGTGTATATTCCTGAACCACATTGAGAGATTGATGGAGGTTCTTTTCCCCAGATGCATACAGTTTCAAATCATCCACGTAAAATGAATGGGTGATCTGATGCCTCCGGTCGTTCGGAGGTCCAGAGTAATATCCACGAGTCCGTCTTAAAGCAATGGAGAACGGCAGCAGTGAGATATTGAACAAGAGGGGACTCAAGGAGTCTCCTTGGAAATTTCCCCTCTTGAATGTTACCAACTCTGTCAAGACTCGTCGTGTGCCGGATGTGATGATAAAACGGGTCTTCCAGAGTGGCAACAGATGTTCTATGCATCTCACTAGTGGGATTGGTACCGCAAGGCATTGTAGCAAGTATAATAATAGCTCATGTGATGTTGAATCAAATGCTTTGCGGTAGTCAATCCAGGCCATGGAGAGGTTGCGCTTGTAGAGTATGAAGTCCTGAGTGATAGATCTATCTATCACCAGGTTCTCCGGGCAACCCTCCATGCCTTTCTTTGCCCCACGCTGCCCGCTGATCTTATTAACTACCGAAACCGATCGATTTCAACAACCTAGCATACAAGATACGTGTAAATAACTTGTAGCAGGTGTTGAGACAAGTGATCGGCCGGTAGTTCTTGGGATCAGACAAGTCTCCACTCTTTGGAAGTAGCACAGTGTACCCCTCGACAGCCCAGCTTGGAATATGCCGCTCCTCTTTGACCCATGAGTCAAAGACTCTGGCCAGACGGCGGTGAGTGGAAGGAAATTTCTTCCACCACCATATGTTTATGCCGTCAGGGCCGGGAACAGCTTGTCGGACCTCATCCTCGCTGACTGCCTCGCACACTTCTGTTTGTGGAAGTTGACGTTCAGCGCAAAACATTTGGAAGTGTGCTAGGGCTGGAGTGTCTAGGTGAATTGGACGCGGTGACTCATACACTCCTTTCCAGAACTGCTCAACCTCCTTCACAGTCGGTGGAGCAGCAATTGTGGGCGGTGGAGATTCAAAAAGCCGAGACGGGCTATCGCGAAACAAGGAATTCTCCCTGATGCGTCTAACCCGGCTGGCCATATATATATATATATATATATATATATATATATATATATATATATATATATATATATAACTTAAGAGATATAGAATTAAATTTTCTGAATTATGAAGATAACTTAGATAATTTAACATAGGATTATAAAGATGAATAAACGTAAAAGATTGAACCATAGGCGGGATTCGAACCCACATTTCTGGATTTCTAGTCCAGGGTGTTTACCAATTACACCACTTCGGTAGAAACTTTAAAAACTTATATATATATATATATATATATATATATATATATATATATATATATATATATATATATATATATATATATATATATATATATATATATATATATATATATATATATATTCTTTTATTGATATTCTTGAACCATTTGTAATATTTGTATGCTTTCTTGGTATATTGGTTCGTATATATACTGAAAATAAAATGAAATAAAAATTCTTTTTGACGTTTCGACAATGTTTATTGTCTTTTTCAAAATGTTAATTAGTGTTTCCATGTAATTTAGAAAAGAATAGATGATTTCGATTAATGAAATGCGTCTGCAGCCGACTTGTGTTTTAAGATCCAATTAAAACTGCAGAAAACATTGGATCGGTTGTGTGTGAAAGAGTAATGTATGGCTAATTATAATTTGAAATGGATTGAATTTGATTAAATACAAGACATTCTAAGATTGTACAATTATAAATATCTAAATATCTATGATTATTGTATGAATTAGTTATTCTATGATAAACACTCTATCCACATCTATTATAATCAACTATTGAAGTTTAAGATAATTCTATGGAATTTAACCTCGAAATTGTTACTCATAGTGTCATAGTTAAACAATACGTCATCTTTTTTTAGGTTGAATTTTGAATAGACATTTACAAATGTCAGATATTGAGAGGTTTCAATACTTTCAATTGAGATGTTTCCTTGAATTGAAGATAAGCATTATCTAAGTACTCACTATTGAGAATGATGTGATTATCATTGATTTTTGAAAATTTTGGTATTATTCTTAAACTTTATAGTCGTAATAAGTATATTTTCCTATTTTCCCTTCTGATTGGCGAAAGTATTCATCATCTTTGAGAACGTTTTCAATAAATGGACGGTGTAGAATCCATAATTTTCTTCAATTTTCTTATAAAAAGCCATGATTCTTATGATGTATGTATATTGATGTTGAGAGTAGTGTATTCTTGAAAAATAAAAAACCTATTTCACCAGGCGAAATTATTCTTTTATTGATATTCTTGAACCATTTGTAATATTTGTATGCTTTCTTGGTATATTGGTTCGTATATATACTGAAAATAAAATGAAATAAAAATTCTTTTTGACGTTTCGACAATGTTTATTGTCTTTTTCAAAATGTTAATTAGTGTTTCCATGTAATTTAGAAAAGAATAGATGATTTCGATTAATTGGATCTTAAAACACAAGTCGGCTGCAGACGCATTTCATTAATCGAAATCATCTATTCTTTTCTAAATTACATGGAAACACTAATTAACATTTTGAAAAAGACAATAAACATTGTCGAAACGTCAAAAAGAATTTTTATTTCATTTTATTTTCAGTATATATACGAACCAATATACCAAGAAAGCATACAAATATTACAAATGGTTCAAGAATATCAATAAAAGAATAATTTCGCCTGGTGAAATAGGTTTTTTATTTTTCAAGAATACACTACTCTCAACATCAATATACATACATCATAAGAATCATGGCTTTTTATAAGAAAATTGAAGAAAATTATGGATTCTACACCGTCCATTTATTGAAAACGTTCTCAAAGATGATGAATACTTTCGCCAATCAGAAGGGAAAATAGGAAAATATACTTATTACGACTATAAAGTTTAAGAATAATACCAAAATTTTCAAAAATCAATGATAATCACATCATTCTCAATAGTGAGTACTTAGATAATGCTTATCTTCAATTCAAGGAAACATCTCAATTGAAAGTATTGAAACCTCTCAATATCTGACATTTGTAAATGTCTATTCAAAATTCAACCTAAAAAAAGATGACGTATTGTTTAACTATGACACTATGAGTAACAATTTCGAGGTTAAATTCCATAGAATTATCTTAAACTTCAATAGTTGATTATAATAGATGTGGATAGAGTGTTTATCATAGAATAACTAATTCATACAATAATCATAGATATTTAGATATTTATAATTGTACAATCTTAGAATGTCTTGTATTTAATCAAATTCAATCCATTTCAAATTATAATTAGCCATACATTACTCTTTCACACACAACCGATCCAATGTTTTCTGCAGTTTTAATTGGATCTTAAAACACAAGTCGGCTGCAGACGCATTTCATTAATCGAAATCATCTATTCTTTTCTAAATTACATGGAAACACTAATTAACATTTTGAAAAAGACAATAAACATTGTCGAAACGTCAAAAAGAATTTTTATTTCATTTTATTTTCAGTATATATACGAACCAATATACCAAGAAAGCATACAAATATATATATATATATATATATATATATATATATATATATATATATATATATATTTGTATTTTTTCTTGGTATATTGGTTCGTATAAATACTGATAATGAAATAAAAATTCTGTTTGACGTTTCGACAATGTTTATTGCCTTTATCAAAATTGTTAATTGAATTAGTGTTTCCATATAATTTAGAAAAGAATAGATGATTTCGATTAATGAAATGCGTCTGCAGCCGACTTGTGTTTTAAGATCCAATTAAAACTGCAGAAAACATTGGATCGGATGTGTGTGAAAGAGTAATGTATGGCTAACTACAATTTGAAATAGATTGAATTTGATTAAATACAAGACATTCCAATATTGTACAATTATAAATATCTATGAATTATTGTATGAATTAGTTATTCTATGATAAGCATTTCAGATCTATCATAACTATTCAAGTTCAAGATAATTCTATGGAATTTAACCTCAAAATTGTTACTCTATAGTGTCATAGTTAAATAATACTTCATCTTTTTTAGGTTGAATTTTAAATAGACAATGGAAAGTGGCACTTCAAATTAATAAAATTTTGTTAAGTTTGGATTAGATTATTGTACAGTTTCGAAAGATTGGAATCTATTTTGTCATTTACACAATTGTTCTTTTTAATTTGAATAGATTCTAATATCAAACGTTTGTTGTCGTTTGTTTCAATATTTAAAATTTTTGTATTGTTGTAGTCGAAAGTATGGTTAGTGTCTTTCACATGTTTATTGAGCGCAGTTGATGAATTTTTGGTATATTTGTGGCCATTTAATCTTTTTTCGAGGTATTGTTAAAAAAAATGAAGTATTATTTAACTATGACACTATAGAGTAACAATTTTGATGTTAAATTCCATAGAATTATCTTAAACTTGAATAGTTATGATAAATCTGAAATGCTTATCATAGAATAACTAATTCATACAATAGTTCATAGATATTTATAATTGTACAATATTGGAATGTCTTGTATTTAATCAAATTCAATCTATTTCAAATTGTAGTTAGCCATACATTACTCTTTCACACACAACCGATCCAATGTTTTCTGCAGTTTTAATTGGATCTTAAAACACAAGTCGGCTGCAGACGCATTTCATTAATCGAAATCATCTATTCTTTTCTAAATCACATGGGAACACTAATTCAAATAACAATTTTGATAAAGGCAATAAACATTGTCGAAACGTCAAAACAGAATTTTCGTTTCATTATCAGTATTTATACGAACCAATATACCAAGAAAACATACAAATATTACAAATGGTTCAAGAATATCAACAAAAGAATATTCTTTTGTTGATATTCTTGAACCATTTGTAATATTTGTATGTTTTCTTGGTATATTGGTTCGTATATATACTGATAATGAAATAAAAATTCTGCTTTGACGTTTCGACAATGTTTATTGCCTTTATCAAAATAGTTGAATTGAATTAGTGTTTCCATGTAATTTAGAAAAGAATAGATGATTTCGATTAATGAAATGCGTCTGCAGCCGACTTGTGTTTTAAGATCCAATTAAAACTGCAGAAAACATTGGATCGGTTGTGTGTGAAAGAGTAATGTATGGCTAACTACAATTTGAAATAGATTGAATTTGATTAAATACAAGACATTCCAATATTGTACAATTATAAATATCTATGAATTATTGTATGAATTAGTTATTCTATGATAAGCATTTCAGATCTATCATAACTATCCAAGTTTAAGATAATTCTATGGAATTTAACCTCAAAATTGTTACTCTATAGTGTCATAGTTAAATAATACTTCATCTTTTTTAGGTTGAATTTTAAATAGACAAATGGAAAGTGGCACTTCAAATTAATAAAATTTTGTTAAGTTTGAATTAGATTATTGTACAGTTTCGAAATAAACATGTGAAAGACACTAACCATACTTTCGACTACAACAATACAAAAATTTTAAATATTGAAACAAACGACAACAAACGTTTGATATTAGAATCTATTCAAATTAAAAAGAACAATTGTGTAAATGACAAAATAGATTCCAATCTTTCGAAACTGTACAATAATCTAATTCAAACTTAACAAAATTTTATTAATTTGAAGTGCCACTTTCCATTTGTCTATTTAAAATTCAACCTAAAAAAGATGAAGTATTATTTAACTATGACACTATAGAGTAACAATTTTGAGGTTAAATTCCATAGAATTATCTTAAACTTGGATAGTTATGATAGATCTGAAATGCTTATCATAGAATAACTAATTCATACAATAATTCATAGATATTTATAATTGTACAATATTGGAATGTCTTGTATTTAATCAAATTCAATCTATTTCAAATTGTAGTTAGCCATACATTACTCTTTCACACACAACCGATCCAATGTTTTCTGCAGTTTTAATTGGATCTTAAAACACAAGTCGGCTGCAGACGCATTTCATTAATCGAAATCATCTATTCTTTTCTAAATTACATGGAAACACTAATTCAATTCAACTATTTTGATAAAGGCAATAAACATTGTCGAAACGTCAAAGCAGAATTTTTATTTCATTATCAGTATATATACGAACCAATATACCAAGAAAACATACAAATATATATATATATATATATATATATATATATATATATATATATATATATATCATCCTACGGTGAGTAGGTCCTCCTCTCATTGAAAATTCGCATTGAGTAGGTCATCCGGTGTCATAGGTCCTCCGTATATGGAGGCGCTATCACATCACGTGTTAAACGATGTACCTTGACGACTTCTAACATCTGGCAAAATTTCACAGGGATGACTTATGTCGACTTTTTGGATATTTTGTATTGCTCAGGTGGAGATTCCATAGGGAAGAGTTTCTGTGGGCATGAATTCGATTATTTCGTAAGATATAAGGTGTTCAAGATGAACCTTGAAATTTAATTCTAATGAGAATTTCACACCGACAATTTTCGACCAATGAAATACTTTTATTTCGATTTGTTGCCATGCCAACGAAAAAATTTCAGCGGATATTTTTTCTTTTAGGGTAGAGAAACAAAATTATAGTGGATATTTTCTGACGTTTGACAAATGAGTTTCGAAGTGATACCATACATAACAAAACAACCGTTCACAAAAATAAATTAAATATTTAAATTCATTCCATTTGTTATTAAAATCTATATTTTATTTAATTTCATAACAACAGTCAAAAGTTTTTGATATTCCTCTTGAAAATCCACTCATCGTAATGGCGAATAGCAAAGGACAGAAGACTCTAAATTTACCAGATGTTTGTGCTTTTGAGCAAATAGATGAAATAATTTGAAACCACTTTGTTCAATTCATTCTTGCCAATGTTGCTAAATTTTATAGATGTTCGCAACGGATTTTCTTGGATTTTCTTGAATAAACCTTTACGATTTGCCACATTTAACATTTCTGGTGAACAATATTCAATTAACTCCAGTGAATATGTTCGTTTGGAATGGAACATTTCCACGCGACTTAATTCGTCGCAACATGAACAAGCCTCGTAATTTTTAAAACAACTCATTGTTGCAATATAATCTGAGACTACTGATTTTGTACAAAATATAGAGTAAGTACAATAATGACATTTGTCATGGTATCTGTCATAGTCATGACCGCTTATTTCCATTAAGCAATATTACTATTTTATAATTATTTGATTCGCTTAAAAAACAGAAACTATCGTTTGTTAAAAACAAATATAATCCCTCCAATTTTAGTAAATCAAATTTAACCCAAAAAAATAAAAGAGACTATATATAATCTATTCAAAATAATTTAAAACAACTGAAGTCGGTGGATCAAAAGATATTTGAATTTTATTGTAAATCAGTTGTCAAAAGAGAACCATTACTTAAAAACACATACTTCCACCAATTTCATTGAATAAAATGTAATTCAATAACATGTAATAAACCATATTTAATCCACTTTTCACAATTTTGTACAACTAAAGTGGGTGGATCAAAGATTACTACTGATATTTGAATTTTATTATAAATTAGTTGCCGAAAGAAAACCATTCATAAAGAACACATACTTTCACCACTTTCAGTAAATAAAATGTAATTCAACAATATTTAATCTACTTAACAATTTTGTAGACCTAAAATGGGTGGACAAAAAATACTACTGATATTTAAATTTTATTGTAAATCAGTTGCCGAAAGAAAATTATTGGATAAAAACACATACTTCCACCAATTTTGGTAAATGAAATTTAATTCAACAACATTTAATAAACTATATTTAATCCACTTTTTTCAAATTTTGTAAAACTAAAGTGGGTGAATCAGAAATTACAACTGTATTTCCAATTCCGTGGAGAAACATTATAAATTATAACCATACACAATTTAAGCATGAAAATACCAAAAGTGTTTTTTACGTTTGGACTCGTATACATCGAACTCTCAAAATCCTATAAAAAAATCATGGCGTTCCTTCGTAATGTCTCATATTTCCATGACAAATTATCAAATAACATCAGATTGAAATTATTTTGAACTAATTTTTCTTCGGTGTGAAATTCTCTTACCGAATATTCCGAGTGCACTAATTAATTTCCGGAAATTTTGCACATGGGATTTAAGTGAATATATTTCGACAAAAAATACAAAAAAATTATGAAATTCGATATACATACGGGTTTCAGTGAAAGTATGTTGTCAACATTTGATAAAAGTGATATACTGAGTGGTGGTTTCTTGTTAACATCGGATGAAAAGCATACAGCTTAATATGATTTATTTTTTCTCAAAAATGTTCATATGCAACACCCCAATAGAAATGTGAAAAAGTTTACAGATTCCAGCAGCCCAATCAATATTATAGATAGCCATAATTATGACAATTATGAAATATTCAAGACCGAAAAATGTAGCAAAAAAAAATAATTTAGGTGTACAAATTTTTAATTCATAGTTAAAATATTATTCGATAAAAAGCTATTATAAAACCTTCCGTAACTGTTTCTTAAATATTATCAAAAAGTTGCACAAATCATTGAAAAAGTTGTACTGGTATCCATTTAGCTATCGATATAAAAAAATAGATGGCGTTCAGTATTGAGATTTCTAATCTTAACAGCTTATAATAATAAAAGATCGGTGTACTTGGTCTAAGGCATTTATTTAGATGTTCTTAGTATCCTCGTTCCGATTCAACTCCTCTTTACATATATTCAAACATTTACCTAATGTTCGATCGGTGCAGCGTGAGCTGGTCAATGTCCGTTGACCATCAGGTCGACGATCGATGCATATGCTCAGTCAATGATAGTTGCTTAATTGTAACCTTTATTTAGTTCATAGGACCTGTTGGCACAACAAGTGTCTAAATACCATCTATGACTTAAATTCCTAACTAATTACAGCCTCATTACACCTCCGGGGGAGCAAGGAAAAAAAAAGTTTTTTTTTTTTTTGTACTTCTGAAACTATGGTTAATTGCTTAATTGCTATCACTTCCACTGGTTTTAGTCAGATATTTCTTCACTCTGTTTTTATGCAATATTAATTTTTTATTTTTATTTCTAATAACTAAATTTGGAGATTCATCTCTTAGCACTTGATAAGGTCCTTTAAATATCTCGTCCATTTTATTGGTGCTTTCATTTTTAACTAAAACTAACTCTCCTATTTTAAAACTTACATTTCTATTACAATTTTGTTTCGATTGATCAAACAAGTTTTTCCTTTTCAATTTTGATTTCAGCAGATTTTGTTCCGCTTCAGTGCTAGCTTGTTGCAACCTGAATTTGAGTTCTTTAGGATAATCATCGAATGAATGCAATGGATCAATTTTTCTCAAATTTGAAGGTAGTGATGCTACTCTACCAAATACTAACTCAAAGGTATTTTGTATTTTTGTATTTTGTTTCCGTATGCACTCTTGTGTTATAGCTAGAACACCAGAAAGGTACCCAATTACTCCATGCTCCTGTATATTTTGCAGTTTGCATTCTAAGAAAAGCTCCCAGATTCTTGTGTGAATTTTCTATGGCTCCTAATGTTTCATGGTGGTACGCAGTTGAATGTAAGTGCTTGATGCCAAGAATTTTACACGATTCCGTGAAAACTGCTGACATGAATTCTTTACCTTGGTCGTGCAGGACCGTATTGGGAATTCCATATCGCAAGATGAAGTTATTGACCAGCGCTCTGGCTACGGTTTCGGCCTCTTTATTCTCCAGCGAGTAGGCTTCAACGTATTTTGACAGATCGCATTGTATTGTTAAGACGTATTTCTTATTTTCAATATCGGCTGATATCGGACCCATTAAATCTAAACTAATTTTTTCAAATGCTGCTGATGCTGTTGTTGTTATGGAAAGGGGTTGAATATTCGGTACAGAATTTTTATAGCGTTGACATTCGTCACATTCACTGACAAACTTTTTTACATCTTTATAAAGACCTTTCCAAAAATAATGTTGCTTGATTGTATTATACATTCTAGATATTCCCGAATGACCGCCTGTTGCCAAAATGTGGTAATCATTTAATGATAATTTTTGTAATTCAGGATTGTATATTGTTCTTCTGCCTCGTAGTATTGTAATATTGATATCGCCTAATATATCGGAATGTTTCTTTATTTCCCTTGCAAGGTTTATAATATTTTCTTAATTTTTTATGAGAACTAATTCATTTATTTTTTTCTTTGTGCACAATTTTTGGAGGGCATTTAACGATGACCGAAGCTCACACGCTAAAGATGCATCACTCCATCTCATAAATATTTTTTCTACACTAGTGTTTATCAAGATATTCCTCTCTAACATTTTCATTCCTTCTTTATTTTTGAATTCTTCATATAATTTATTGTTAACAATTTCTAATTCTGTGGCGTTCTTTGGTTTTTTAAGTAATTCAACAATTCCTGGATGGCCAATCCTATCCTTATTGCTTACTATTTTTGATTCTGATTTTCCTTTTTCCTGATCTAATTGTTTTCTACGGGCTCTTGTCATTACATTCAATACTGCGGTTGTATGATTTTGTGCTTTTTTGAGTTCATCAGATGTAATTGTAATTCTTGACAAAGCATCAGCGGTTACATTTGTTTTCCCTCTATTATATTCTATCTTAAAATCATATTCTTCTAATATCAATCTAAATTTTGTTAATCGGCTAGATGGATCAGTCATGTTAAACAAAGATACTAAGGGACGATGATCTGTTTGAATTATGAATTTCTTTCCATACAAATAAGGTCGAAAATGTTTTACTGCCCAAACTATACCCAATAATTTTTTTTCTATTGTACAATACTGTGATTCAGCTGGATTTAATGCCCGACTTGCATACGCTACTGGTTTATCGTTTTTATTAAAAAGGGCCGCCCCTAAAGCTGTACCCGACGCGTCAGTTTTCAAAATGAAAGTGTTTGATTCTGATAAATCTGGATAATCTAAAACTGGGGGGTTAATTAATTTTTGCTTCAATGTCTCAAATGCTTTTTGACATTCTTCTGTCCAGACGAAAGGCGTGTTTTTTCTTGATAATTTATTTAACGGATTTGTGATTTGAGCAAAATTTTGGATAAATTATCTATAATAATTCGCAAAAGCTACAAATCGTTTTGTCGAGTTTGCATCAGATGGAACAGGGTATTGTTTAATTGTGTTGACTTTTTCTTGGTCAGGAGAAATACCTCCCGCTGAAATTAAATGACCTAGATATAGAATTTCTTTTTTCAAAAATTCACATTTGTTTGGGTTTAGTTTGAGATTCACTTTTCTTAGTCTTGACATTTCTTTTATCAAATTTATGTTATGCTTTTCAAGACAATTTCCAAAAACTATTAAATCGTCTAAATAAATAAAACAACTTTTATAATTGAGACCAGACATTGCAATTGTCATGGCTCTCGAAAAAACACTCGGGGCTATTTTGATTCCCATTGGCAACCTTGTCATTTGATATTGTCCTTTATTAGTTGTAAATGCTGTATATTGACGACTATTTTTATCTAATTCTATTTGATTATAACCTTGAGAAAGATCTAAATGCGAGAAATACATCGCTCCCGATAAGGAATCTAATATTTCGTTGATATTTGGAAGTGGAAATTTATCATCCTTAATCTTTTTGTTTAGTAATCTAAAATCAATGACCACACGCTAAGCTTTTCTTCGTTTCCATAAGCTTTTTTCGGTACTATCAATAAAGGGGCTGACCAAGCTGACCTTGTAGGTTCAATTATTTCATCGTCTAGCATCTTATTTATTTCTTTATCTATTTGTGATTTTTGAGCATATGATAATCTATAGGGTTTACAATAAGTGAGTGTCACTTTATCTTCAAGTTGTAATTTATGTTTATAAATGTTTGTCGTAGTTAAAGGATCATTGTCTAATTGAAAGACATCAGCATATTTTTTGCACAAATTCGTTGAATAGCATATTTTTCTTCCATTTTCAAATGAGATAAATCAATTTTACTCAATATGTTGTCTATTCGTTCTACTGTTTTGATATCATTTTTTGAAAACGAAATGATTTCGTAATTTTCAGCATCTAATGATTTCGTGACATAGTTTTTCATTTCTATGTCTTTATCAGTTGTATTCAAGAATTGAATAGGGATTTCTCCTTCACTGGATCTGCGCGCGATTGATTCGGCTACGAATATCCCTTCTCCAATTTCTTCATTACAAACTATTGAACTATTGACCTTGTTTGTTTTGAATTGTTTCATAATTTCGCAACGTGCTGGAATTATAATAAAATTTTTATGCTTTGAATGCATTTGCAAATTTATTTTATAATTGTTTTGATTTAAACTGTACAACGATAATTTAGAACTTTCATAATTTATTGATGCTTTATAATGATGAAAGAAATCTGATCCTAAAATTCCACCAATGTTTTTTGATTTCATTATTATGAACTTTTGGTTTATTGAATCTTGATTTGAGTGTAACGTGATAAATGCTGATCCTTCAGATTCGACAATTCCTGAAATACCTGAGATTTTAATTTTGTCATTATTATTAATATTTTGTAAGCCTTCAACTAAACTTTCCTCAAAAAATATACTAATGGATGCTCCTGTATCAACTAATAGGTCAACATCTGTATTGCCGTACCTTAACTTAACAAAATTTAGGCCATCAACACTTAAAATAATTTCCCTAATTTCGCTGGTCACGAAAAAATTCGTCACCGTTTTCCGCGTATTGTTGTTCACCCGCAACATACACTCTGCGGCTTCCGTTTCCCGTTCCGCGACTGAATCTGTTTCCCCTGTTATTATTCCGATAAGTATTGTTAGTTATGAAATTTCTATTCCTACTAAAGTTTGTTTGAGGTTTTCCCCTATATGTGTTATTTTGGTGACACCTATTTGAATTAAATCTACCTCTGGAATTATTATTGAAATATCTACTCTTAACATTACTTTGCGCTCTGTCAGCATACATGACTACATGATTCGATCTCTGATTAGACAGAATCAGGGCGTTTTCTTCATTAGCCGAACTAATCGCGTCCGTTATCGTTTGTAAATTCTTGATTTCCATGGTCATCCTCAACTCTGGGTCACGAATTCCATTTGCAAAAACATTTATTGCTGTCTTTTCGTTTGCTTCCATGAATATTTCCGATTTGGCTACGTCACCTTCTGCTTGGGCAATTGTTAACTCAGACATTAATGTACAAATTTTACCGCCAAAGTCATTCAAAGAGAGATTGCCTTGCTTCATCGCGAAAAGTTTTGTTTTGTTAAAAATTTACTTTCCAAATCATGGATCAGTTCTGCCAATGTGTTGTAATTTCTTTTCATTCGGGCGCTGTCCCTGGTTGACAAACAACTGTTCAAAACATAATTAACTATATGTCTCTTACCGGCTTGGTTAAGACTGGGCTCATATAAATTTATACCCCTAATTGAATTTTTAACTGATTCCTGATTCGTGGTTTTTGGAAGCACAGTAGCTGCTATTTTGAAGTCAAAATCTGCCATATTATCTAATTTTTGTGATTGATCCATGCTTTCGATACTATTACTTGTTTGATCGCTCTTTACATTAGACAGTCCGATAGTTTCTTTCCTAATTCTTAATATTTCTTTACACTCACTTATTATTGAATTTATATCATGAAATATATTGATTATCAACCTTTCTGTATCTTTTTTGATACCATGAACTATTACATCTTTTTCATATTGAGTGTACAACTCGTTACATTTATTTTCAATTGTATCAACATCTATAAACTTTCTACTACTCCAATGTCATTCCTTTTCTCTTGATTGTCTTTTAGTAGGTTTGTTTTTGATTTTTGCACGCGACACTCAACTCATCACTCAACTTTTTGAACATCACTTAAATCACTGCATTGTTTTGGTGGATGATCTCGACTTCCGCAACTCCTGCATCTCGATTTATCGATTAATCGATGCACGCCACTTTTGTTGCCATTTGTTATAGATAAAGAACACGATTACCAACAAAATTATAGCCAAAATTGACACTGTCATCCATTTGTTTCTTGAAAATGAAGATGTGTTTTCCTGATTGGCGTTGTTTGATACAGTTCCTGCTGCAAGAATCTCGATGTTCTCTCGATTATTATACCTCGAACCGCACATTATGATTCCAATTTTGGAGTTTTCGATTTTTGACAATTTCACTATTTTCCGTTCGCAGTTGGCATTTTTAAAAGTGCCTCGAGCAGGATCGCCATATAATAATAAAATATCGGTGTACTTGGTCTAAGGCATTTATTTAGATGTTCTTAGTATCCTCGTTCCAATTCAACTCCTCTTTTCATATATTCATACATTTACCTAATGTTCGATCGGTGCAGCGTGAGCTGGTCAATGTCCGTTGACCATCAGGTCGACGATCGATGCATATGCTTAGTCAATGATAGTTGCTTAATTGTAACCTTTATTTAGTTCATAGGACCTGTTGGCACAACGAATGTCTAAATACCATCTATGACTTAAATAAGAGTTCCTAACTAATAACAGCCTCATTACAAGCTCGATTTCTTCAAATAATTGATACGCGTTTTATTATTGCATAAGTAGAGGTAAATTCTGCTCTAAAAATTAATTCCTCCAATGACTGACCAACATTTCTGCGATTTTTGAAATACTTAAAAGTTTTCGTTTCAATTTATAATTGAAAAAACCCTAACACTCGTATTCAAATCAAATCGACCATTCTCTATTTCAACCTATTTGATTGCAAAATTCTAATTCCATAAACAAAGATGTTCAAATACTAGGTAGTTCAACTTATTGATTAGGTTTTGTTATTTCGATTGTGATTGTACATTGTTCCAAACGACTTATACCACAATTCCCTGTTGATAATATTATAACATATATGTAATTGGAATAATTTCATCAATAAAAATCAATGAACTATGTCGGTATTTTCTATATACAGGAGCAAGTTCAGTATTTATAGATTAGAAAGGATTTTTCTTCAAATGACACCAGAAGAAAACATTAAAAAGAAGTGAAACATAAACGTCTTATTTTTCGAGATTTTGTTTATTATTGGTTATTATTATTACAAAGTACGTATAATTAATATGAACATAAAATACATTCCGACAGCGAATTTCGAAAAATCTTGGCTTTCGGATGATTTCCGCGTCACAATATCATGACTGATGCCGAAATTTCACCAACCATTACTGGTGACATCTTCAAGGCCGACTTGACGTTTGAATTGGAACTGATTCTACTGGCTTCTGTAGCGGTATTCATTGTAGGAAAAAAATCCTTCACGCTACAAATTTCAGTGCCTTTTACCGGTGGTTAACTCCGTTCTGGCACCTGTACTCCAAGTAGTGATAGAACTATTCGAATACAAATTATGAGAGTATTTGGATGCATCCGATTCTTATTGAAGTAGTCAAATACTCCTGTATTCGAATAATCATTCGATTCTCGACAGTATTCTAGTTCGGAATATTCGATTCTATGCATTCGAATAAACATTCGATTCAACCCAAACTACTCAGATTTTAATAATTATGCTACGCATGTTGTTAATGCGTTAAAAATATTGTCTTTCCTTATTCCGGAACTGAATTTAATTTTTATCTATAATGATTGTTAAGTAAGATGAGTAAAAGATCTCGACCAGTTGAGTTGATTATATCGGGTCTTTTGGAAGTTACGATCAATATGTATCATAATAACGAAAGTCGATAGACTCATTACTTATGGTTGACTTATAACCACTTTTATCCACATGAGTTAACCCTATCACACTTATGACCCTATGACCCTATGAATCATCCTGTATTAGTGTCTAGGTTCATATTATCGGTCAAAATTTGACTATAATATTATCTTTACAAAACTACTAATATTTTCTGTTTAGTTTCGATACCTATGAACAACAACTTCTAGGGAGAATTACTTTCTATCATCTTGAAAGTGAAAATCCAATTCAAGATATTTCTCGATTACGTTTTTCAATTCAACTCAAAATAATGGTGGTTTACGTTTGGTCATTAATCTATTGAAAAAACACTGTAGAAAGAGTAAATTAATGGAAAATCTTGTTTTCCGGATGCATTCCGCGTCACAATAGCACGACTTAATGCCGACGTTTAGCCAACCATTGCAGGTGGCATCTTCAGGGCTGGTGTGAGGCTTGAACTGAAACTAATTCTACTTGTTTCTGTATCCGTATTTATTATTCTGCTTTTGTTCCGGTGATTGACTCCGTTCTGACACCTGACATTGCCGTTGCGTGATCATGTGCGGAATGGAATTTTCGAGGATGGGTTTCCAAATATTGAGAAAGTGATATCCTGAGTCACATTTTGGATTGTTTGGATGTTTTAGCATTTCTATAGCTTCAAGGATTTTTCACTGATAGAAGTGTGGGGCTCTGGCTAGGATTTTTGTATTTTCGAAAAGGATTTGTTCACTAGTGTCTAACTTGGGTTCCGCAAGAAAAAACAATTCTTATCACCCTTTGTTCAAGAAGTTTATATGATTTGCCTGAAATACATAAACCCTCAGTTCCTCTGAGACAAATTGTCAGCACTATCGGATCCCCTACTTATGATCTCTTGATATCTGTCATAAATTCTCAAACCTCTTGTAGGTAATTCCAACAGTTTTATCCTAATTCCTCTCATTTCGTTGAAAAACTCCAAACGCTAAAAAATGACACCGACGATTTGCTCGTCACTTCATACGTCGAGTCACTCTTTACCAATGTTCCCATTCCAGACACACTTTCCATAATTTCTCAACTGTTACCTGCAAAAACATTTCGATGAACTTACTACCGTTAATTGATTTTTGTCTATCTTCCACATATCTTCTGTAGGATGGCAAGTTTTACGAGCAGTCCTCGGGAGCTGCCATGGGTTCCCCATTTTCTGCGGTAATAGCTTATATGACACACTTGTTATTTGACAGCATGGTCGCGGAAATCATGTTCCCTACCTCAATCATTTGAATTCATTACATCCCAATATCCTTTTCATCATGGAAGTTGAACCAAAATGTTAACTCCCGTTCTTAGTTGTATTAGTTAGTCGACAGACTAATGGTATACTTAAGGACATTCTGTCTATCGAAAACCCACTCACACCAATAGATACTTCAATGGTCTTTCCCACCACCACCCTGCCGAAAGACAATCTGTCACAAACTCCTTGGTCCACAGAGCTGTCAACTTATCCCAACCCCAATCCTTAAAATCAGAATTAAAACATCTTTCATCTGTCTTATTATCAAATAATTTCTCCCATTACAACATTCAAAAACCCATGGAAAAATACACTGAGCGTAGAATTTCAAATCAACCTGTTCCACAACCCCCCTCCCCTGCCTGCTTCATCCACTGCCTATCTATTGGAATTATGACAGATCGAGTTTCCAAAATCCTTAAAAAACATAATATTTGTTCCCGGTTTTCCACACTTCCGAAACTATCTCAATTTTACAAACCTGTCAAAGATCCACTCCTTCCTCTTCACTTAGAAGGTGTTCATAGCATTCCCTGTTCTTGCGGTAAAGTCTACATTGCTGAAACAGGTCGTACAATGTGAAAGAACATGCGCGCTGTACAAAGCTTCGTGATACCAGTAGATCTACACTTGCGGAACACAAGTTTGACACTTATCATCAGATCCTTTTCGAACATACTAAAATCCTAGCCCGATTCACACACTTCCATCAGCGAAAAACCCTTGAAGCTATTGAGATCCTACAACATCCAAATGAACTGAACCGTGACTCTGGATATTACCTTCTCAACATTTGGAAACTCATCTTCGAAAATTTCACTTCGCACATAATCAATCACACAACGACAGGGTCAGGTACCAGAACGGAGTTTACCACCGGAATAAAGGCAGTGAGCTGTGTAGCGTGATGGATTTCTCATAAAATAAATACGGCTACAGAAACCTGTAGAATCAGTTCCAGTTCAATCCTCAAGCCTTCCGTGGAGATACCTTCTGTAATGGTTGACGAAACGTTGGCACCAAGTCGTGCTATTGTGACGCGGAATCCATCCGGAAGCCAAGATTTTCCAAGATTAACTATCTGCCTGAGTCTACTATTCAGGAGGAAATTAATGTCACTTTCGGTAGTTTCAGAATAAGATTTATGGAAAATACCTTCATCACAGTTACAGCAACACAAGTAGGTGTTGCGTTATAAATATAAAATATAAATAATTTGGGGATCAATAATAATTTCGAAACTACTTGGAAAATATAGTCATTCCGTGAAAAATGTTTATTTCTTACCCAATTTTAAGCTTCTGTTTACTACACACCTACATGCTTTTGACCATAATCACTAGAAACTAATTTCGATTTGAAATACTCGTAAATTAGACATTTTACAGCAGTAGAGTAAACACTTTTTTTGTGCTCAAACGAAATTTTTTTTATTGTTTCAACAATACATAAAAGAAGTCTACACATAAGCTTATGAGTTTGTTAAATTGTAGTTGTAGTTTCAATACATATCTTATCTACACAAGATAACTCGTGAATCACCGACCACGACCATGTAAAACATAGATGCTCTTCGAATGAACCCGTAAATACGTAAAATGTAACAACACTGTTGGGCTACGGATATACTGTAATTCGTATAATTGGTATATACAAGAGGACCTAAAGCTGCGATTTGCATGATGAAATATTCGTTCGGATGATTCAAGGATCGTGATTTAGTTGGAGTACCTAAAGATATGAGCTTATCTGAAAATCAAAATTAAAAGTTTATTATTTTTGATATATATATATATATATATATATAAATATATATATGTATATATATATATATATATATATATATATATGTATATATATATATATATATATATATATATATATATATATATATATATATATATCAAAAATAATGAACTTTTAATTTTGATTTTCAGATAAGTTCATATCTTTAGGTACTCCAACTAAATCACGATCCTTGAATCATCTGAACGAATATTTCATCATGCAAATCGCAGCTTTAGGTCCTCTTGTATATACGAATTATACGAATTACAGTATATCCGTAGCCCAACAGTGTTGTTACATTTTACGTATTTACGGGTTCATTCGAAGAGCATCTATGTTTTACATGGTCGTGGTCGGTGATTCACGAGCTATCTTGTGTAGATAAGATATGTATTGAAACTACTACTACAATTTGACAAACTCGTAAGCTTATGTGTAGACTTCTTTTATGTATTGTTGAAACAATAAAAAAATTTTCGTTTGAGCACAAGAAAAGTGTTTACTCTACTGCTGTAAAATGTCTAATTTACGAGTATTTCAAATCGAAATTAGTTTCTAGTGATTATGGTCAAAAGCATGTAGGTGTGTAGTAAACAGAAGCTTAAAGTTGGGTAAGAAATAAACATTTTTCACGGAATGACTATATTTCCCAAGTAGTTTCGAAATTATTATTAATCCCCAAATTATTTATATTTTATATTTATAACGCAACACCTACTTGTGTTGCTGTAACTGTGATGAAGGTATTTTCCATAAATCTTATTCTGAAACTACCGAAAGTGACATTAATTTCCTCCTGAATAGTAGACTCAGGCAGATAGTTAATCTTGGAAAATCTTGGCTTCCGGATGGATTCCGCGTCACAATAGCACGACTTGGTGCCAACGTTTCGTCAACCATTACAGAAGGCATCTCCACGGAAGGCTTGAGGATTGAACTGGAGCTGATTCTACAGGTTTCTGTAGCCGTATTTATTTTATGGGAAATCCTTCACGCTACACAGCTCACTGCCTTTATTCCGGTGGTAAACTCCGTTCTGGTACCTGACCCTGTCGTTGTGTG
Organism: Endomychus coccineus; assembly: GCA_958510875.1. Lineage (NCBI taxonomy): Eukaryota > Metazoa > Arthropoda > Insecta > Coleoptera > Endomychidae > Endomychus > Endomychus coccineus. Next base: position 163,251,118 of record OY294067.1, on the reverse strand, counting down.
ATTGATTATGTGCGAAGTGAAATTTTCGAAGATGAGTTTCCAAATGTTGAGAAGGTAATATCCAGAGTCACGGTTCAGTTCATTTGGATGTTGTAGGATCTCAATAGCTTCAAGGGTTTTTCGCTGATGGAAGTGTGTGAATCGGGCTAGGATTCTAGTATGTTCGAAAAGGATCTGATGATAAGTGTCAAACTTCTGTTCCGCAAGTGCAGATCTACTGGTATCACGAAGCTTTGTACAGCGCGCATGTTCTTTCACACTGTACGACCTGTTTCACCAATGTAGACTTTACCGCAAGAACAGGGAATGCTATGAACACCTTCTAAGTGAAGATGAAGGAGTGGATCTTTGACAGGTTTGTTAAATTGAGATAGTTTTGGAAGTGTGGAAAACCGGGTACAAATATTATGTTTTTTAAGGATTTTGGAAACTCGATCTGTCATAATTCCAATAGATAGGCAGTGGATGAAGCAGGCAGGGGAGGGGGGTTGTGGAACAGGTTGATTTGAAATTCTAGGCTCAGTGTATTTTTCCATGGGTTTTTGAATGTTGTAATGGGAGAAATTATTTGATAATAAGACAGATGAAAGATGTTTTAATTCTGATTTTAAGGATTGGGGTTGGGATAAGTCGACAGCTCTGTGGACCACGGAGTTTGTGACAGATTGTCTTTCGGCAGGGTGGTGGTGGGAAAGACCATTGAAGTATCTATTGGTGTGAGTGGGTTTTCGATAGACAGAATGTCCTAAAGTACACCATTAGTCTGTCGACTAATACAACTAAGAACGGGAGTTAACATTTTGGTTCAACTTCCATGGTGAAGGATATTGGGATGTAATGAATTCAAATGATTGAGGCAGGGAACATGATTTCCGCGACCATGCTGTCAAATAACAAGTGTGTCATATAAGCTATTACCGCAGAAAATGGGGAACCCATGGCAGCTCCCGAGGACTGCTCGTAAAACTTGCCATCCTACAGAAGATATGTGGAAGATAGACAAAAATCAATTAACGGTAGTAAGTTCATTGAAATGTTTTTGCAGGTAACAGTTGAGAAATTATGGAAAGTGTGTCTGGAATGGGAACATTGGTAAAGAGTGAGTCTAAGTATGAAGTGACGAGCAAATCGTCGGTGTCATTTTTTTCGTTTGGAGTTTTTCAACGAAATGAGAGAAATTAGGATAAAACTGTTGGAATTACCTACAAGAGGTTTGAGAATTTATGACAGATATCAAGAGATCATAAGTAGGGGATCCGATAGTGCTGACAATTGGTCTCAGATGAACTGAGGGTTTATGTATTTCAGGCAAATCATATAAACTTCTTGAACAAAGTATATATATATATATATATATATATATATATATATATATATATATATATATGAATATATATGTATATATATATATATATATATATATATATATATATATATATATATATGAATATATATATATTTGTATACTTTCTTAGTATATTGGATCGTATATATATTGAAAATAAGATAAAATAAAAGTTCTTTTTGACGTTTCAACAATGTTTATTGTCTTTATCAAAATTGTGAAAGTGTTTTCATGCAATTTAGAAAAGAATAGTTGATTTCGATTAATGAAATGCGTCTGCAGCCGACTTGTGTTTTAGGATCCAATTAAAACTGCAGAAAATTTTCTTTTTTCTTTTTTTTGTGAATGCATTGAATTATTTTATTAACACATATCCAAACTATTGACTCATTCTACGCTGTGATGGCCTTATCGAACAAAGATCTATTTTTTTTATCCTATAGAATGATTGATGTTAAAATCAAATTTGATCATCACAGCTCCTTTGACTTTGAGCAGATGAATATGAATAGAGTCATTTCGATTCAAATTTTCAGGATTATAATAGATAATATTGTGACATAAATATCTACTTCAAACTTGGTTGATGTTGTCTTCTCCACGGCCATGTTTATTCTAATTAACCATATCTACATTGTGCTCAACCTCTGTTAATTGAAACTCTAAATCACTTGTTGTCCTCAATTGTAAAGTCAATATTTATTTGGCACAATTACAACAAAGGATTTTAATTGAAACCGAAATTGTGCTGAGATTGAAATCTCATAACCATCTCATTCTTCAGTTACACAACTGGGATTTCAAGTTTTCAATTTACATTATTCTGATGAAATGTACTTTTGTCTACCCAAATTAGATAAAGTAGCGACTACTCGTATATCATATCTAATAAAAACGGTTCATAAACAACGTACATCTAGCACGGAATACTTCATTATATAAATCATAAAGTGTTAGTTATTTAATAGTTTTCTTTTCAAATTGGATTATACCGTCGTAGCTTGAAGGTTGATTCTTACTGAATAATTTGAAGATGCTTCAGGCAAAGTGGAATACTTCAATTTGTATTTTTGTACAATAGCTGAGGCTTGAACTACATGCTCTAGCTGGATCCGTACGATGATTTTATAGATCAAACGGGTACAGAATAAAGGATATTTATTCTTTAAAATTACGAAGAATTCACATTCGAGTAGTCATTAACTGATTAAGAGGAATTGAGAATAATAAACTGAAAACATGTCAATCTGCACAATACATCGAAACGAAGAAACTGTTGATCTTGCATATTATCGATATCCCAGTATCAATGAATTCCAATAAACTGCGAGATCAGCAGATACAATAATTTAACTTCTCCCTTCTTTAAAAGGTCTGAACACGGGGTGGATGATCATTCATGTACGTGTTCGCTTGAGGGCGGATCAACTGTGGAGGTTGGTCTTCTGATGACTTAGACGAGCTCGACTCCTGGAGGTGACTTTCGCTTATTTCCGAACTGATGTACCATCTTGAATAGGGAGAGGGCTAATAGAAAGACGTGAAGGGGGAATTCCATTTGTGAGTAAGTTGGATGGAATATTCTTGAGTGTAAATAGCTGGGTTCCGTTTTGATTTTTTTTAGGAGCGTAGTGTTTTAAAGGGGGTGTGAGATTTAGATATTTTTACTGCGAGTATTAGAAGTGATTCCCGGGGATTGTTTCTTGTTCCTCGGAGTTTGGAAACTGTATGTGGTAGCATTCGTGCTAGTTCATATATATCTCTGGTTGGGTTGTTCAATCAATTCCTCATTTGTACAACAATGTAATGGATGTGTATTTTTGCATTTGACGTATCCGTACTGATAATGGTACTCTTGTACAGCCATATAAAGATCGATAGGTATGAGCAGTGTGATTTCCTTGGTGGGTATATAAAATAGATGATGGTATGGACAAGTTCCGGGATAACCTAATTTGGAAGTGTATTATGGAGACAATCTGGTCATTATAATGATTCCGTGATATTCGGAACTTCGTATCCAAAGAATAATTCATCGAGCTGATAATATTCGAGTATATTATTGATAGAGGAATCCAGATATCCAATAATACTGTACTGCTTTTAATTATACCTACCATTGGCTCGATAACCCCACTCAATACCAATGCCGTCCCGAAGTTGAGCTAACAACCCAACAGAGGGTGACCTTTTGTTCCTGACAGCAGGAGATTGGCTTCCCACATCAGCTCTTCGTCGGATGAGGAGCAGGGACAGGTGAATGGGGCTCAACATGACGACTGCTATGTATATGAATGCTCTGGGACTACGACTCAACATCAGGCTCTCCGTACGACAACATGAGCTGGTAGAATTGGACATCTCGATCAACGACGAGCTTCCAGAATTCGCCAACCTCTGGGGAATCATTGGGGCCGTGTATGATGCCGCGGAGCGACTCGTTCCGGAAAGGCGGAGTGAGAAACCGCACGACCAGATCAAGAAAACCGAACGGCGCCTACAAAAATTCGAGGCCAAAATCCAGTCGGCCAGGCAGCAAGCGTCTCGAATTCAGTGTGTGATGGATTTCATTTCTAGCAGCAGGGCTTTCACTCCAAAGATTACGCGTATAGCCGTCAAACTGCGCCGCCACCACCACACACTAAGACTAAGACTAAGTACAGTGTTGCTGACCATCAAACAACATTGTGCGGATAGGATTCGAGCCCTGGGTGTGAGGAGGATAAATCTGGCAAAATGGGTTGGACGCATCAGGTAAAATGCCTTGTTTCACGATAGACTGTCTGGCCTTTTCGAATCTCCACCGCCTACAGTTGCTACCCCTCTGACTGTGGAGGCGGTGGAGAAGTTCTGGAAAGGAGTGTACGTGTCACCGCGTCCAATTCACCGAGATACTCCAGCCCTAGCACACTTCGCAATGTTTTGCGCCGAACGTCAACTTCCGCAAACAGGAGTTTGCGAGGCAGTCAGTGAGTAAAGATTGCGAAAAACTATTCATTGGTCAATCTTCACCATACTTCGAAAAAAGATTGGATGGGCACGAATATACCAAAAATTCATCAACTGCGCTTAATAAACATGTAAAAGACACTAACCATACATTCGACTACAACAATACAGTAATTTTAAATATTGAAACGAATGACAACAAACGTTTGATCCTAGAATGTATTCAAATTGAGTAGAAAAATTGTGTAAATGACAAAGTAGATTCCAATCTTTCGAAACTTTACAATAATCTGATTCAAACTTAACAAAATTTTATCAGTTTGAAGTGCCACTTTCCACTTGTCTATTTAAACTTCAACCTTGAGAAGATAACGTATTATTTAACTATGACACTATGAGTAACAATTTTGAGGTTGAAATCCATAGAATTATCTTAAACTTGATTGGTTGTTAGCACGGTCGTATACACAGGTCTGAAAACTCGAGGTTGTTTCCTATGTTAGCAGTGAGTCCGCTAAGTGTCGACTGGCCCGTACTACCAAAAGTCGTCAGTTGGCTTGTCAACAGAAGGAATACCTGCGTTTTTAGAAACAAATTACGAAATCGTGCATTGGGCCGAAATGCAAAACGGGGTACAAAAGTGTAAAGCGAAACTTCTGTTTCTAAGGTGCCGAAAGATGCGGAAATGCGAAAAAAGTGGATGCTTGCGATTCCGGATAGAAATCGTTTCACCACTTCGTGATCCAAGCGCTAGCTGGTGGCTGAGCGAGGGACTACGAGTTAGGCGACCCGTAAGAGACTCAAGTCAACCATAGAGTTCCCAGACCTGTGTATACGACCGTGGTTGTTAGTGATAAATGTGAGGTGATTATCATAGAATAACTAATTCATACAATAATCATAAATATTTAGAATTGCATAATCTTGAAATGTCTTATGTTCAACAAGATTCAATCCATTTTAAATTGTGATAAGCCATACATTACTCTTTCACACACAACCGATCCAATGTTTTCTGCATTTTTAATTGAATTTTAAAACAAGTCGGCTGCAGAAGCATTTCATTAATGAAAATCATCTATTCTTCCTTAGATTACATGAAAACACTTATTCACAATTTTGATAAAGATAATGAACAATTATCGAAACGTCAAAGAGAATTTTTATTTCACTTTCAGTCTATATAAGAACCAAAATACCAAGAAAGCAAAACATTCATTCCGAATGGTTCAAGAATATAAATAAAATATACATATATATAATATATCGATAAATATATATATATATATATATATATATATATATATATATATATATGTATATATATATACTTTTTTTTTTCACATTCAAACCTGGTCGGGGCTGCTGCGAGCTCCGACGACATCGCAGCAGTCGCGCCAGAAAAAAACCTAAAAGGCGGTTAACCGAAGCTACTCCTCCCCACCGGTCGGTAAGTAGCTTCAGGTTCCTAAATCGTGTGCCCTAAGTATTCTAATTGAACCCAGAATGACTGCCTTTTGCATCCGGTCTATCAAGATCTGCGCCGAGTTCCTACAGGCCGGAATGACCTTCAAGTTTGAACGCAGCGAAGACCGAATTCCGCCCAAAACACCGATGATCAGAACCACTAATACGACCTTGTGGCCTGGGTATAGCGTGCGGAGCTCGAACAGGAGATCTTGATATTTTGTCCATTTTTCCTCCTCTTTCAAGACTATGTTCTTCTCTGCCGGAGCGGAGAATTCGATGACATACATAGTCTTGATTAGTTTATCGAGGAGGACAACGTCAGGCCTATTTGCTTGTATGGACCTGACGGTCGGAAACGGATAATTCCAGAAGATCTGGCATTTTTCGTTTCCGACAACGGACTCAATATCTCCTGGCATGTAAGGCAGCACCAGCTCTTGGTCTATTCCGTACGAATGCCTTAGATGGTAATACAGCACCCGTAGGGCCGCATTATGGCGATGGGTGTATGCCGAGGCCGCTTTTGCCGGACATGCCGACAGAAGGTGGAAAAGCGTCTCAGGCGCTTTTCGACAGGCCCTGCAGCTGACATCAGGGACCTGCACACCCATCACATTGCGGCGATAGACCAAGGTGTTAATTACGCCATCTTGGCAAGCTGCGGAAAATCCCTCAGTCTCGGATGTAAGCCCGGCTGACCTTAGGTAGCCGAAGGTCAGCCTAGTTGACAAGCCGAGCGTTTCGATGTTTCGATAGAAAACACCGTGTATCGGCTTGTCAACATGCCGCCTGAGCGTAAGATCTTGCTCCGCGGCATTTATCTGGGCTTTCAGGCGAGAAGGTAGGAGCTCAAGGTTGCGCTCTAGTCGGCCTTCTCGACTGATCTGAAATTCGAGACCAAGTTCTTCCGCAGCTTTTTGTGCTGCCTTAACGATAAATGCCCCCACTCCGGCCAATTTGTGACTTTTAACAAGGCACAGGAGGGGGTCCGAGCTCCTAAGAACTTCACAAGCTATACTCAGAACCACACTTCGATGCAGACCCTCCAGACTGAGGAGTCCCCTACCTCCCCGATGACGTGGGAGATAAATGCGGGAAACGGACGATCTTGGATGCAAACTGTGATGGATATGCATCATTTTCCGGGTGTCTTTATCGAGTCTATGCAGCTCATCGACCGTCCATTTCACCACTCCAAAAGAGTGGAGCAGGACTATAACGGCAAGCATATTTGTTGCAGACACCTTGTTCCCCATATATATATATATATATATATATATATATATATATATTCTTAGGTTCTCGCGGACGTAATGTGTAGAACTGGATTCTCGGGTATTGATCCGCGTTGTGTGGTTTCGGTCCTCAAAAGGACCAATTTCACGACGTTTCGGCAAAGTCGCATTTGCCATCTTCAGGTGATTCGACCGTAGAGTCTGGAAAATCTAGGCGAACTGACGCTTACGTGGAGGGACAGGTATTTATATCCCCCGTTATGCTTGACCTTTGGACTTTCGAACTATTTCACGCTTGGTTGATTTCTACGTGTTTGGCTCCGAGTGACACGTTTCGATGACGTCATTGCGACGCTGGAATCAGCCGGAAAGTTTCCGTGACCTGTTGCACGTGCACTGGATACCACGCTCTCTCTTGTTTTTGGTTGTATCTTCCGACTTTCTAAAGAGGGTGTCCATGTTGCTGGTAATCTTAGTCCGTCATCTCGTTTGTTAAGACTATGTGGACGTTTCTCGATCTCTATTGCCTCCCTGGTTATTCTGGTGTAGAACTGTTCAATGTTGGCTAGAGTCTTTGTGCCGCTGAAGTTGATCATATGGCCTGTACTTCTTACATGTTCAGCTAGTGAAGACGTGGTTTCGTTTTTCGACACAGCGTTTGCATGTTCAGTCTTTCGCACATCAATGCGTCTGTTGGTCTGTCCGATGTATGTCTTTTCCAATTACCACATGGCACCTCGTATGCTCCTTGGCATTCTAGAGGAATTCTGTCTTTTGGATTCCGAAGAAAATTTTTGATTTTCCTATCTGTTGTGAAGGTTGTTTTGATATCATGACGGCTCAGTATTTTGCAGATTTTGTCAGTTGTGCCTTTTATGTAAGGTAGAAAAGCGTTTCCCACTGGTTGATCTTCATTGTTGACATCCTTCTCATTTTTGCGTTGAGAGTTATGAATCTGTTTTCTTGAATAGCCATTCATCCTTAGGGCTGCCCTTAGGAAGAAATGCCAGCCCTTAGCCTGAGGACCGAAACCACACAACGCGGATCAATACCCGAGAATCCAGTTCTACATATATATATATATATATTCTTTTGTTGATATTCTTGAACCATTTGTAATATTTGTATATTTTCTTGGTATATTGGTTCGTATATATACTGATAATGAAATAAAAATTCTGTTTTGACGTTTCGACAATGTTTATTGCCTTTATCAAAATTGTTAATTGAATATATATATATATATATATATATCTATATTTGTATGTTTTCTTGGTATATTGGTTCGTATATATACTGATATTATCAGTATATATATACGAACCAATATACCAAGAGAACATGCAAATATTACAAATGGTTCAAGAATATCAACAAAAGAATATATATCTATATATATATATATATATATATATATATATATATATATATATATATATATATATATATATATATATATATATATATATATATATATATATATATACGTAAAACGGTACGTTTGGCCCCCATTGCGCTTACGATTCAGGCACTTTGGCGCATTTTGTACCGTATGACCCCCGGCGCCAAAGGGACTTTTGTCATACAACAGGAATTTTGGCGCCCTTCTCATGTTTGGGCGTCAAAGTGACGGTTCAATGACACATGTCTCGGGCGCCAAACGCACCTTTCATCTGTTTGTCATTTGTCGATTTTGACATGCTCCATTAGAACTTTCCTGAAGGAGGATAAGATACGATGCCGTCGAAAGGGTTGACGGCGGAAACTTTTGCAATAACCTGTGACCTCAAATTTTGTCAAAACATTCACGAAGTAGAATAACAAACGATGTTATCGAGGAATTAAAATCACCAAGCGTCGGAGGCGCGGCGGCAACTTTTTTTCGAATAAGCAAATCTGCCACCTCCATATTATGTCAGAGCGTTCTCGAAGAAGAAAAAGATTTAAATTACCGAGCATCAGTGGCGGATCGACGGCGACTCTTCTCATGAGCAACCGTGCCACCTTCATATTTTGTCACAGCGTTTTTCAAGTAGAAGAATGAACGATGCTATCGAAAGTTTCAAATTACCTGATTCGAGGGCGGGTTGATGACGGCAACTATTCCATAAAAGATCCTGCCACCTCCATGATTCGGCATGGCATTCTTGAAGTAGAAGAATGAACAATGCAATCGTGAGATGCAAAGTACCTAGTATCTTGGGCGGATTGAACAGCGACTTTTCTTATGAATAGCCCTGCCACCTTCATATTTTGTAAGTAGAAGAATGAACGATGCTATCGAGGGTTCCAAATTACTTCCGTCGGGGGCGGGTTGATGGTGGCAACTATTTTATAAGAGACCCTGTGACCATATCCTTTTGACAGACATTTCTTGAAGGAAAACATGTCATCAAGAGATTCAAATTAGCAAACGTAGGGACGGTTATAACTTTTCCATCAACGACCCTAACACCTTCATATTTTTCAGAACCTCTTGAAAGGAAATAGCAAACGATGCAATAGAGAGATTTGAATTACCGAATTCCGGGGCCGGCAGCTATCTTATCAGAGAACCTGACACTTTCATATTTTTTGGAGCGTTCTCAAAGGAGGATCACTATCGATGCCATCGAGAGTTTCAAGAAAGTTCTAACAAAATATGGAGGTGTCAGGGTCGCTAATAAAATGGTGCCCTCGACGCACCAATTTAAAGACCTCGATGACATCATTGTTATTACAAGCGTTTATCACCAACGTTTTGACAGAATATAAATGTGACAGGTTCTTTTACAAAATAGTTGCCGCCATCAACCCTCTCACGACGCCAGATAATTCAGTTCTCTTGATGGCATGGTTTATTATTGTCCTGCAAAAATGCTCTGACTAAATATGAAGATAACAATGTCGCTTATAAGGGAGTTGCCACCGTCAACCCGCCCCAACGCTCTAGATGGCATCGTTATTTTATCTCCATTCAAGAACGATCCTTCTGAATATGGACGTGGCATGTTCGCTGATAACAAAGTTGCCGCCGTCAACAAACTCCCGTCGCTCCGTAATTTGAATCTCTCGATGGAATTGTTCGTTATTCTCCTCCAAAAAGGTTCTGACAAAACATGGGGATGACAAGATCTCTCACGAAATAGTTGCCGGCGTCAACCCGCCCTCGACGTGTGGATTTATTCCCTTCTCAGGTTGTTGAATATTTTGAAATTTGTGATTCTACTTTTTTAAACTCCATCATAAATAAGTTATTTTCAGTTGAAGTTGTGAATTTTTCGATGAAAAAAGCATGTATTCCAACGGCAACCTTGAATTTTATCGAAAAAAGTGCCATGACTAAAATTGAAGGCCAGGAATAAACAAAGAAGGATATGAGTTTCTCACTCATCTCTGCAGGAGCAATGTTGGCAGAGTTACAGGTCGGACAAAGTAATAATCCTCAATTTGTTTAGTACTTACAGCTATCAGAGATCGAAATCCTGACTTCCACTTTTCGATTTTTAATTCCTGCTTTTGTTTATAGCAATGTGATATAACATATTCAAGATCTTAGATATAGAGAAGACAGTTATTATCTCAAATAATACTCTTTCTAAACTAATCTTTATTCACCGGTGTATAAAATGTGAGGATTTCCTTTTATGATTCGCTTAATTCAATTAATTACAGATTAGAACTAGAAATGTGTTGCCGCTTGGAGAATGGATGAATAGGAAGTGTGACAAAATTACTCTTCACAAATCATTTGATTTGATTATGATTTTTATACAATTGTTCCATATTCTATAAGATTCTCTTCACATATGTGTAAAGATAATGACATAAATAAATTATTCGTAGATTATCCATTGTACTTACACGAATAAATAGTGTTCAAATTATTATTGTTTTGAAGAAAATGTACAAAAACAGAATTTCTCCGCTTTAGGGATCGACCCCCATGTGTCCGCCGCATAAGAGTCAGTTACCTATTCCATAGACCTCGAGGGTTGTATAACATAGCAACATATGGAGTACAATCTATGTTGAAGTTTACTCCCGTAATTATTTTCTTCGTGTTTTCGTTGAAATTTGGTTGAATGTAGTCTTAAATTAACTCAAATCTACTGTGAAAGTTTTGAATCGGTTCAATGTGAACTTTGAGAGTTATGATTTCCGTAAATTTTTAGCCCTCCAGAAGAGTGTGTGTTTATTACATGATCTCTACAAAAAATCGGGTTAGTCTCCAAGTATTCAATTTGATCTCAAAATTTGAATATGATCTTCGGTTTTTGAGTTATCGTGGTAACAAATTTCGTGACGGACAGATAGAAAGACGAAGTTTTTTGAAGTTGCACAAAATTCGATGAAAAATACTATAGTTCGAATATTTTTGTTCAAGGATTTTTTTTAATGATTTCAGAAATATCTTGAGTAAATGCAATATACTCTTCTGACTTCGTCTGCGAAGAGTATAATGATACACTAGCCAAAACTCAAGTTTCACTATTCAAGATCTTGAAATCTTGTTTGAAATGACATTTTCTGGTTATTATTCGAAGAACGGTTGATAGTTCAGAATCGTGTACATTACTGTACATGCTTCAGTTAATTTGAAAAAGTGACAAGGTATTCTGCGACACATCAACCATTTGAATTTGTATCACTTGTAATTTTATTTCCCTGTGATTTTTAGTTTAATATTAGATAGAAACATGAAAGAATAACCCAGTACCTGTCTCTTTAAAATCGGCCTTAGTAAACTTGTAAACCTGGTGTAGCTGCTAGGGAACCAAGATCGATTTTATTGAGGGTCAGGTAGTGAATAATTCCTATGTTTATGTTGCTATCTAATGTTCAGCCAGAAATAAAATTATACTGTACTTCTATATATAAATTAGGATACCTATAATACTATAAATGAACAGAAACAATCAGACTCCGAATTCTTATCTTCCTAAACTGTTCACCTAAAATTTATAAACCGAAAAATTCCATGAGACCAATAATTTTAAACATTAATTGTCTAACGTATAAAATAGCGGAATGGTTAGTTGAAGAATTTAGCGACTTCCAAGCGGCACCAAGTTTGTTGGTGAACAATTCTTTGGACTTAATTGAAAAATTAGGATTTCAAAGTTGAAGCTGTGATACTCTCGCTTCATTCGATGTGGTTCCACTATTTACAAAACCCCAATTCTCTAGTCGATTAACATTCTGAAGAAGTGACTTTCAAATATTAATATCCATGTTACAAACTGCACAGAATACGAGATCTTTACGTTTTTGTGTAAGAACAAAATTATTTCACTTTCAACAACAAACTACTATAAACATCCATGCGGATGTGGAGTTAACTACCTACTTTTTTCAAGCTTATACACTGAAAGAGTACAGAACTGTTGATACACTATAACCCAAATGAGTACGAAATTATCACCCTTATCCGCTGATTGTTTTTCCGTGCATAAGAAGGATTCGTTCGTACTTATCGGCGTTTTTGAAGCCATATATAGATTGAAGATCACAACATTCTTGAATATACTTAACAAATAGTACGCATCATGGTAAACATTTACAACATTCAAGGCATAAATTAGAATTGTGCAATATTATGAATCTCCTCAAAATATAAAATAAAACCAGTACCCAAAAAATGTGTCTCATTATCTGATAATATTGACCTCCCCGCGACGGGCCATATACCGAAGTATCGCGGCTAGAAACGCGTCAGTAGGCAGATCAGCGACTACTTCCATGTGAATTGCCTTGGTTACCATACCTATAAAACCTGCAATGTATGCTTTGACTAAAAGCCTACTATACAGGCAACGACGGTAAAATGGGGTATTACCTCCGAATTTTGAGAACCATCATCAACTATCATAACAATTTCGAATTGGGACCTTTATTTACACACTGTATAACATTTTCGTCCCAGTCCCGATGTGCGCTTTGGCGATGAAAATCACCCCTAAATATGGAACTTATGAAAAAATAGAATATGTGTTACCATATCATTCGTATCAAAATCATGGTGTATTTCTGCATTTCAACTCTCGAAAACCATCCCTTGGGCCGGTAATTGTGAAAAAATATATGAGTTGTAGAAAAATTTCGAAGAGTACAATCGTAACGTTATATCCAGAACCTGTGTTGCTGAATCAAAACTGAACAATACAATATTGGGAACGAATTTAGATCATTTATATCTCCGTTAAAACATCATCATTCCATTTTTTAAGTAACAAGTCTGACCGATAGGAATTGGTTATTTGAACATATCATGTAATCTTTGAGTTATCGGATCGCCAAGAAGAACAGTTCGTGAAAAATGTCAAGAGCTCCAATGTGGGAGCTTGCTTTTCAAGATACTTAGGTTCGATTGATACTCATCGTAGAGCGATAAAAAGTAACCGGAATGTTTGATAAAACCCAACTTACATTTTTGATCTCATGTAATCATTTAAACAAGTTAATCTTTTGAAGAAAACCGAAAACAGCATATCGATAATACCCGAAATGAGAGAAATTACAGGTGGATTTTGCTCGTGTGAAATAGTAATAGAAATATCATCACCTTCACTTCGCGACTTAGTCACAAGAGTATATTGCATTTACTTGAGCTATTTATTTCTAAAATCGTTAAGCAAAGCCCTAGAGCGAAAATTCTTACATCGTAGTTGATTTGAAGCTACTTCTACTCAAATTTGAACAAAATCATTCAACAAATATAACAATTGAAACAATTATCGAAGTACAATTGAAAATAGCATTGTATATTAACAATATATAACCAAAGGTGATGTGGTCTAGGGGATGATTTTGTACATATTCTCAGAAACCTTATTGATTTGAATATTACTTAGTTGTGTAAAGATGATGAAATGAATAATTCGATTGTTTCATTATCTTAACACAAATGCGAAGAGTCTTATAGAATGTGAAACAATTATATAAAAATCAGTAATCAAATCAAATCAATCAAGTTGATTTGCGAAGAGTAACTTTACCGCGCACACTATTTATTTATTCTCCAACCGGCCAACACATTTCTAGTTTTTCCTGCTAGTGACGGAAAAAAAAATCTTTCTGAAGATCTTTTCATGCTTTTGAAAATCTCCGAGTACTCAATGAATAAGCTTCTGGTTTGCAGTTATTCAACTTCGGATGCTTATATTTATATTTTCGGTTGAATAATTGCAAATGGGACACTTATTTTAGCGAGAGTATGTACATTAGAAAACCACTAATGAGTACAAGTAGGATGAAATTCGTAGATAAAAACATCACACTAGAGTTTGTACAGTTTGAAAACTTTCCAGCGTGAATAAACACAAGTGTAAAGTTTTGTCACTTATCGGTTTAATCATAATCTCCAAATAATTCATATCTGCGTCACGAAAAATAGTTTGAAATATAAATAAACATGCAAGCAGGTTAAAATATTTGCAATAATATAATATTCCTTATGTTTTTTGTAAAAATGTTGGTCATTTCACACAGAACTGCCATAGAAAAACAAACGATGCCATCGAGAGATTCAAATCACAGAACGTGGGGGGTGGGTTGACAGCGGCAACTTCCTCAGCTGAGACACTGCATGCTCCATATTTTGGCAGAGTGTTCTCAAAGGAGGATCACAGACGATTTCATCGGGAGACCTAAGCGTTAGGTGAGAGTTTGCGGCGGCAACTTTTCGATCAGAGACCCTGCCACCTCTATATTTTGTCAGATCGTTCTTGAAGGGGAATAACAAACGATGCTTTCGAAACATTCTAATCATCTAGGGTCGAAATATATTTTGCGCATGCAGTGAAAAATTGAAAAAAAAAACGTGAAAAATAGAACATTCAGTATTCTGTATACATATAAAAATTGAAATCACTACTACTTGTCAACAAATGAATTCTCCTCGAAGAACACTTATACAGAATATGGCAGTGGCATGGTCTCTAATAATAATGTTGCCGCCATACACCCGCGCACCATACGCTCAGTAATTCAAATTTCTCGATGGCATCGTTTATCATTCTTCTTTAAAAACGATTTGACAAATTATGGAAGTGGCAGAGGCTCTAGAAAAGAAGTTTCCATAGTCAACGCGCCCCTGACGCTCGTTGATTTGATATTTTCGATGGCTTTGTTAGTTATTCTCCTTCAAGAACATTGGCAAAATATGAAGGTGGCAGGTTGCTAAAGAACTAGTTGCCGCCATCAATCCGCCCCCGACGCTCGTTGACGTCGTTTGTTATTAACCTTCAAGAAAAAGAAATATACGAAATATGGAGGTGGCAGGTTCTCTGATATGAAGGTAGCTCCCGCAAACACTCCCCACCTTCGTTATGTAATTTAAATCTTTCGATGGCATCGTTAGTTATTCTCCTTCAGAACAATGTTACAAAATATGGAGGTGGCAGCGTCTCTAGAAAGAAAGTTTCCTTAGTCAACGCGCCGCCCTTGGAGCTCGTTGATTTTTGATTTTCTCGATGACTTCGTTAGTTATTCTCCTTCAAGAAAACTGGCAAAATATGGAGGTGGCAATTCGCTAGAAAAATAGTTGCCGCCATCAACCCGCCCCCGACACTCGGAGACATCGTTGGTTATTAACCTTCAAAAATGTTCTGACAAAATATGGAGGTGGAAGATTCTCTGATATGGAAGTTGCTCTCGCAAACACGCCCCCCTCGTTCTATATTTCAAATATTTCGATGGCATCGTTTGTTATTCTCCTTCAAAAACAATGAATATGGAGGTGGTCTCTACAAAGAAAGTTTCCTTAATCAACGCAGCCCTTGAAGCTTGTTGATTCGATTTTTCGAAGGCTTCGTTAGTTATTCTCCTTCAAGAACACTTGCAAAATATGAAGGTGGCAGGTTGCTAAAAAAATAGTTGCCGCCATCAACCGGCCACCGACGCTCGATGACATCGATTTTTATCGACCTTTAAGAACGTTCTGACAAAATATGGAAGTGGCAGGTTCTCTGATATGGATGTTGCTCTCGCAAATACGCCCATCCCCTCGTTCTGTGATCTAAATCTCTCAATGGCATCGTTTGTTATACTCCTACAAAAACGATGTGACAAAATATGGAGGTGGCAGCGTTTCTAGAAAGAAAGTTTCCTTACTCAACGCGCCCTTGAAGCTCGTTGATTTGATTTTTGTCGATGGCTTCGTTAGTTATTCTCCCTCAAGAACACAGGCAAAATATAAGGTGGCAGGCTGCTGAAAAAATAGTTGCACACGTCCACCCGCGCCTGACGCCCGATAACATCGTTTGTTATCAACTTTCAAGAATGTTCTGACGTAATATGGAAGTGGCAGGTTCTCTGATATGAAAGTTGCAGTCCCAAACACGCTCACGCCCCCTCGATCTATAATCCAAATCTTTCGATGGCATCGTTTGTTATTCTAGTTAAACAACAATGTGACAAAATATGGAGGTGGCAGCGTCTCTAGAAGGAAATGCCACCGTCCCCCCGCGCCCGACGCTCGATGACATCGTTTGTTATCAATCTTCAAGAACGTTCTGACAAAATATGGAGGTGGCAGGTTCTCTGATATGAAAGTTGCAGTCTCAAACACGTCCACCCCCTCGATCTGTAATTCAGATCTTTCGATGACATCGTTTGTTATCCTAGTTAAAAAACGATGTGACAAAATATGGAGGAAGCAGCGTCTCTAAAAGGAAATGACACCGTGAATAACTAATTCATACAATAATCATAGATATTTATAATTGTACAATCTTAAAATATCTTGTATTCAATCAAATTCAATCCATTTCAAATTGTAATTAGCCATACATTACTCTTTCACACACAACCGATCCAATGTCTTCTGCAGTTTTAATTGGATCTTAAAACTCAAGTCGGCTGCAGACGCATTTCGTTAATCGAAATCATCTATTCTTTTCTAAATTACATGGAAACACTAATTCACATTTTGATAAAGACAATAAACATTGTCGAAACGTCAAACAGAATATTTATTTCATTTTCAGTATATATACGAACCAATATACCAAGAAAACAAACAAATATTACTCATGGTTCAAGAATATCAATAATAGAATATATATGTATATATATATATATATATATATATATATATATATATATATATATATATATATATATATATGTATGTAGAACTGGATTCTCGGGTATTGATCCGCGTTGTGTGGTTTCGGTCCTCAAAAGGACCAATTTCACGACGTTTCGGCAAAGTCGCATTTGCCATCTTCAGGTGATTCGACCGTAGAGTCTGGAAAATCTAGGCGAACTGACGCTTACTTGGAGGGACAGGTATTTATATCCCCCGTTATGCTTGACCTTTGGACTTTCGAACTTTTTCACGCTTGGTTGATTTCTACGTGTTTGGCTCCGAGTGACACGTTTGGATGACGTCATTGCGACAACGTGTCTGCCGTTAGAGGCGTTCGCTACAATTCCTCTGTATTAGTCAGGTGTATGCAGTACTTTCAGCCTGTCGATTTGTAGGCGTCCTCGACGTCGAGGAGAAATGACAACGCCGTATTCTGATAGTTATTCCCCATTATTCTCATTTTTCTTGCATTTCAAACTGAGCGTAAGCAGTTCACCACATGATTTTCATCATTTGTAACGAATTGGTGAGTCGGCGCGCGGCTTGTTGGTTAAGATCAGGGTATACGTAGGGGTCAATAAACTTTGAGGTAATATCAATTCATCGTTATTCTCAACGACATTAATTCTGTGTCGTCTCATCATCGCAATCAAGAGATAATTTTACATGATATATTTTCGTGTATTGCTGAAAAACCAAATGACAAATTCCGTGAAAGTAAACTTCTCTGCAACTTGAAGGTGTTCGATGATCGGCGAGTCCGTAAATACAGGTTCAGATAAATGATAATTGGATCATTTGGTTGAGATTATAAGTTTTGATTACCTTAGCAGCGTAATTTTTCTTTAGAGTTTTAATCGAAAAAAAGAGTTGCGACATCTATATGGTGAATCCATCTAATTAAACTTTTGTTGTAGAGTCTATTGAATCAAATTCGATCCGCAAAATTTTTTAGTTTAAGCCGGTGAGAGCTAGGTTGATTTATATCTTCATATTATCAATATTATTGCATTTTACTATGAAAGAACAGAATATAAGATTGGTCAAAATTATATATGAAAATTCTCGGGAAATAGGTCACATTACACTCTGTTTCAAAATTTTCGTCTCAAAACAGGGTGGTGAAACAGAGTGTAATGTGACATATTTCCCGAGAATTTTCATATATAATTCATACTGGGTCAATAATCTTTATTATTATTGGTCAAAATGTATAGATGGAGTAATATGTTATTATGTCCGATTCACATAGTAGATTTAGAATCTGTAAGTGAATTTATCTATAAATGATATTTAGAGATTTAATTTCAATATCACTTTCTAGATTAATTTTAATTGTTTGTGCTCTAGAGTTGCTTTTTTTACTTTAAAATTATTTTGGATAGAACAAGTTGTTCCATATCAAGCTAGTTAAATAGTTTATTATATTTCTTCGGTTATTGATTAATTTTTTAATATTCCTTTATATATTGCCATCACCCTCATTTATACATTCCAACCGATTCCTACGACAAATCCACTGTATGCCCTTCTCCATTTTATTGAAACTATTGTGAATCAGGACAGCAGCTGTAATTCTGGAAAACAAAAATGTCCCGAGTAGGAAATTCCCCAGTTATCCAAAAAACGGTTATTCGGGAAGCTTATCGTCTGCCCGTTTCCTTCCCTTCATCCAGATAATGATAATGAGGCCCATAGGAATTAAATCATTACCGATTTTGTTTTCTTTTATGCGGAAGGTGATCCATATCTAGATGTCTATATAGCATATCCGGAATTTCATATGCCAAACTAAAAAAATAAGAAAAATTTATATCAAATCAAGTCCGGAAATGTTTCAATAAAGAGCCTACGGAGCTTTGAAGATGAAGACTGAAAGATATTTTACGTTTTATGACTCAGGAACCATAACATGCCAAGCTTTCAATTTTGGTAATTTGGCTTTATCGATGCAAAATTTTTTATATGGTAGGTACCGGTCGACGAAGCTTCTTAACAGAAGCGACGGTACGGGGAACTTGCAACACATTTTCTGCTTTATTTTGGATCGCATCGTTTTATTTTATTCTGAAACTAATTATAGGTTTTTGGGAAAATTTTGCTTCAAAAAAGTATTCTTACATTTTTTTTCAAAAAAACATTTTCATGGAAAATCTATTCGAAAATGGTGGGAATGGACCTTTCATAATTCCTCCTCACTTGAATGGTGAAACATATTTCAATTTATTGGAGAACGACCTTACAGATCTAATAGTTAATGTACCATAACGCAAATAGATCAGTAAGTTGGTTTATGCATGATGGAGCACCTCCTCATTTTAGTTAGATTAACCCTCAAAAGAGGATAATGACGTACAGTTGCGTGGCCTCCTCGTTACCTGACTAACAATCCTCAGATTCTGTTCCATGGAGTTATTTAAATGTACTAGGTGCAAATTGAAAATGAGAGAAATCTTGAACAAATAGTAATAGAGCAATACGAGATAATTCGGAATAAGGAAGGCTTATTTGAGAGAGATGATCCATGAGGAATCGAATAGAAAGACGGACATTGCCAACACATGTTATATTTGTTAATTTTTGCCATTTAATCTTGAATCGAGTTATATGGCATGAAGTATGTTCTCGTGTAGCGGCCAAATGATAAATGCAATCCACTCAAAATTTGGACCCTATGAATAAGGAACTATCATACTTATAAAATTGAAATACTGTCAAGTACTTAGGACCTTTCAGCTACCAAGTAGCCATCATCAGAGTAAACAGAACAGTATTGTTAGTGAATAGAGCGATTGTTTCTTATTTATAGTGTTAAAGTGTGAACTCTTTCATTGCTTATCAGAAATCTTAACACAAATTATGGAATGATTGTCGAAACTTACTGGCTTAAAAGTTCAAAAGAGGTACGACCGTTTTTGAGATATTGAGTAGTAGGGATTGTCGAAATACTCGACACTATTCGCTCTGTTTCGCGCGTCATTTGAAGCGCTAATCATCTGGCCGATTGCCGATTGTAGAGAGAAATATTATGACAACACGTTCACTGCCGATCACACCAGCAGGTGCGATACCGGATAAAGGGATAGCGCGTTCCGTCAATAGTCCAGGCATTTAAGGAGGAAAATCGACGATCTTTGTCCTAATTTCCGCGAGGTCTAATTGCGGTCTATTCTATGTATTTTGACAAGCTGAGAACGATGGGGTAGTTTAAATTTGCATTAAGCCTGTGCTCAAAAAGCTATGGCCATATTTTGGAAGCAAAAATGGCCTTTTCTCAATTTTTTGCATTTTGAGACAAAGCTTCGAGTTGTATGGAGAAATGTTTGAACAAAAGTTTTCGGAAAAATTAATACGCGATTTTTGGTTCTGGTCCGAAATCGATTAGAGGCGTGGGCCCAAGGTAGGGTCCATTTACTCTGTTTTTTAGCACATTGAAAAATGGAGTATATGTCAAAGAGTTTTTGTTTATTTCATATTCTGTTTCGGTGGAAACATAGTATTTTTATTTCTCTTCTTTCGGTTTCTGGTATTTTGACCTATCTCATTTTTTTGGGCCAAAAAAAAAAAATTTGTATTTTACGAATTCCAAACGAAATACTTAAGTTCTCGATCCAAAACCAAATTGATTCGAAATATTCTATTATTCTGCACTCAACGTCCGAAATTCAATCATTTGGTTCAAAGACATAACTTGGCGCCATTTTGAAATTTAGATAGCTTAAAAAATTCAAATCTTTTGGGGTTAGACATTTTTCACGGAATTCAAATTCTACGTTCTTTAAGAGATTTTCATAGGGACTATTTAAATCCAAGCATATCGATTTGAGTCGAGTAGAAATGAAGCTATCCTAATAAATGTGTTTGGACCTCTAAAGGGCCCAATTTTGAGTCTATCAACAAAGTCTTGAGCAAACTACAGAGAAATACATCGGCTATTTAGGTATGAAACAGCGTACGGGAATTCGTTCACAATTCCAAGTTATAACGAATTTCATCATAAAAACTAGCGCGAATTTCATTTAGCGGCAAATAAACGAGGGCCCATACAATAGATTCCTCCCGCGAAATAATACTTTTTAAATGTTTAAAATGCAGCTGAATGCTTATAATCATTTTTGTGTGAATGTGTGAGTGTATGTAGACGTGTGAACGTGTATATGTGACCGTGACATGATGTCATTATAGGGTGTTACATAACAAAATTTCAATATTCAAACAAAAAAAACTAAGATTAATAAATAATTTGTTTTTTTCACATTTATATTTTTTCCTTTTACATTTCATATCCATTGGAAAATTATCTATATGTCTAATCATTCACAAATAACCTAAGTTTTCGTTATCACTGTCAGCATATATTGCTAATGATGTGATATGATCATTATTGATATATGGATAATCGTGATCCGCTTCATCATCTAAGTTTGATAAAATTTGATCGTCGCAATTGTCATTGATAACATCATTGTTATCGTCATCATCTTCATCATCGTGTTTATTTTCATCCATACACTTATCAAAATCATCATCATCTAATATACTGATTTCTGGCTCGGGGCAATTAGAACATTCTTCACCTTCACAATGCTTACATAATGAGCTACAAGGTGGTCCTATTTTTAAGTACGAACATTTACCAGTACATTTTTGTATACAACCATAAGAGATTATTTTGATCAACTCATTGGGATGTACATTTTTACTTTTTTTAAGTCCATTCGGTCTATTTCTCCAACCCCATTCCGTTGGATCAATGGTTTTATTACCGATCCAAACCTGAACTTGGTAATAATCCTAAAAATATGTTGCTTTGCAGCATCATCGTATTTTCATATGGCTACCTTGTGATGCCTTGGCATAATGTAATCGTTCGCTGGCATGAAAAATTGGGAGCTCTTTGTTTAACGCATTTATCAGGAAATTACAATTCCCGATCTTCCATACTCTACATAAGATTCCAACAAGGTAACCATATCAACATACGATAATGCTGCAAAGCAACATATTGTTAGCGTGTTCGGTAATCAAACCATTGATCCGAAGGAATGGGGTTGGAGGAATAGTCTGAACGAACTTACTCCAATACAAACAATAAAAATGCACGTCCCGATGAATTGTTCAAAATAATCCCTCGTTATTGTGAATAAAATTGTACGGGTAAATGTTTGTGGAAAATTTAGGATTACCTTGTAGCTCATATGTAAGCATTGTGAATGTGAAGAATATTCTAATTTCCCCGAGTCAGAAATCAGTATATCAGATGATGATGATTTTGATATGTAACACCCTATAATGACATCATGTCAAGGTCACATATACACCACACGTTTACATACACTCACATTCACACAAAACAATCATAAGCATTCAGGTGCATTTTAAAAAGTATAGTTTCTCTTGCGGAATCCATTGTACCGGCCCTCGTTTATAGTCGCTAAATGAAATTCCGCGTTTTTTATGATGAAATTCGTTATAACTTGGAATAGTGAACGAATTTCCGCACGTTGTTTCAAATCTGAATAGCCGATGTATTTCTCTGTTTGCTCTAAGACTTTGTCCATGGGCCAAAATTGGGCCCTCTAGAGGCCCAAACACATTTATTAGGAGACACTTATCGTCATCTTCCCATCATACAGATAATAATAATGAACCCTACAAGTATGAAATCATTAATGATTATGTTTCCGTTCTCGCAAGAGGTGATCTTCGACATATCTATATGTCTGTAAAAACAATACCAGCGCATTCAACAGCTGGTAATGAGAACAATCTTTTCAATCATTCCCAGGAATATTATTAGTTTTGCTGAATTAAACACAGATGATAAGTCAGAGAATATCTTTGCAAAGCAATATTGAAATTTCTATCCAATTCGAACATAAAGTTATCGACTCATCTTGAGCGTCTATTCCTGGATATAAGAAATTAAAACGATCTTTAATCTGGAGATTGAATATTTTCAAATGTTATTGTGTCTGCATCAGACTTTGATGATTTTGTGAAGACTATGTTGTCATCTATGGGCGAAAGTCATCTATCTTGTGGAACTGGAAATTGAGACCAACTAAGCGAAGATACCATTCCATGTTCCCAGCTTGTTAGAAAAGAATATTTTCAATCATAGTTGAAAATCATGTCATTGCGAGAAAATCCTATGTTGTAGACGTTAATATTGCTTGTTGACTAATAAACTATAAAAGAGTTACTGTGGATAGCACTATAAATAAGAAATAATTATAGTGAATAAGGGTGATTATTTTAACGAAATAATAAATATAACTACTTTGTTATACTATCACTGATATTTATCATAGTCGTTACTATAGTTTCAACACTAAACGTGTCATCTTCAGACGAAAACGAAGGTATGAATTCACAAGTACTATATCTGCTATATATAGGTTGAAGAAGGAATACAAACAAATTAAACCAAAAATTATACCTAACTACGGTATTTTGGTATCCTTTGATGTTTCTAATATGTTTTCAAATATCCCTCCCATTGAATGTCGGAATTTAGTCACAAATATCTTTGAAAAGTCACATATTAATCCTTCGATAAAATCAGAAATAGAACAGGCATTCGATATACGCCTCAGTCAAAAGTACTGTCAGTTTAATAACAAATTTTATACTCAAAATAACGAATTAGCTATCGGTTCTCCATTGAGTCCACTTCTCGCAGATATTTTCATTTCTCACAAAGAAGATACTATAATGAGTTCTCCCATAACAAAAAACATATTCAATTTTGGTACAGATACCTAGACAATATTTTAGCCCTATTTGAAGGTACATCTAGACAGTTAGATGCTTTCTCATCATTGATCAATAATATTTATCCCAACATAAAATTCACATTAGAGACCGAAAAGGATCACAAAATAAATTTCTTAGACTTAACATTATTACATCATAATAATAGCATCTCATTCGACATTTACAGAAAACCTATTTTCACAGATACAGTAATTTGTACCTCTTTACATAGCCCCTATAGTCATAAACTAGCTGCTTTTCATTCAATGATACATAGAGCCTTTTCCCTTCCCTTATCTCAAGAAAATCTTAGTAGAGAATTAGATATAATTAAAGTTATTGCTACAAATAACGGTTTCGTTCCTCAAGTAATTTCTAAATTAGTAGATAGAGAAATACAAAAATTAATTTACAATAGCACTTATCCCTTTATGAAAGACAAAGATAACTCATTAAAATAAGTTTCTTTAACTTATTTTGGTCCTATAAGCGAAAAAATTGCAAACATGTTATCCCATCATAACCTGACCATCAGCTTTAAGCCCCCACACAAATTATCTCATATTATGTTCAATGCGAAATATAAAACTGACAAATTTAAAAGTCCCGGAGTTTATAAACTAACTTGTTCAGAGTGTGATAGGTTTTACATCATACATAGGTTATCTTGCCGTAACATAGCAGTTAGATATAAAGAACATTTTCGTTCCTTTACAATCAATAAGACCGATTCTTCATTTGCAAATCACATTTAAGAAACAGGCCATATCTTTCCTATTTTGAGTAATGTCCAAATATTACATAGTCAGGATAAAATTTCGAAACTAATTATATTAGAGTCAATGGGAATTTTCAAAGCAATGAAGATGTATGATAATAAGATCCTTAGCGATCAACTAGATTTATATTACAGTAATCTTTTCAATGTATTAATAACCTGATTTTCGTATTTAAAGTCCGTTAGTAAATATACTCTCTCCACTAAGGTTCTCACGGAACCACCTGATCACTTTACCCCTCTCTGGTTTTTCCTAGAACTATTTCCTATAGCCATAAAATTTGTTTGTATTCCTTCTTTAACCTATATATAGTAGATATAATACTTGTTAAATTCATACCTTCGTTCCGTCTGAAGATGACACGTTTAGTGTTGAAACTATAGTTACGACTATATTAAATATCAGTGATAGTATAACAAAGTAGTTATTATTTCCTTAAAATGATAAACTATCACAAAGTAACGGCTTCCACAATTGAATTTTTGAAGGGTGATTATTTCTTATTCATATTGCTTATTGACGATAGTCCATAACAACAAGGTTGAGAAAATTGTCAACCAACCAGATATTCCAATTCTACAACATGAGGTTAGTTAATCACAACATATCTTATGTGAAACGTGCTTCTCTAATCAACTCTACTGTAGAATTCTGTTTCGGACTTTTAATCGCCGATTATGAAAGTCTTCATGAATTAAAAACAGAATATCGTGAGGTATTTTTCCAATTTTCATTACTTTTGACTCGTAAAATCTTTCCTATGAATTCAGCTACCTTAAATAAGATTGCTGGGCGCTCAGAAATGTGCAGAATGAAAGCCACTATACGCGTACTTTCCGATATTTAGACATTTAGAAATATGTTTTGGATGTTTTGAAATCGGTAGATTGTGAATATTATTCAGCTTTAGCGGTAGAAACATGTGGTGAACGCTCAGAGTAGGAGATGGGAAAGGTGTTTGTATATAGTACTTTCAGGCCGTCGATTTGTGGGCGTCCCAAAACGCCGGTTCTCGAAAATTCTTCGGTATTTTTTATATTTTACGTTATACTACCAGTTACAGTCATTCAGTCATTTATTCATCGTAGACAGATGCTTTGAATGTTGTGAGTAACCACAGTCTGGTTGTTGAGTTCAATAGAAAAAAGTGATTTATTCATTTTCATATTCCTTGACCCAACTTCTCTATATAACAAGAAAAAGTTATTATTTCACTTGTTTAAATTTGTCATTACCTGTAGATTGAATAAATGTATTCAGTATCTTCTTTCAAGCTAAAAAATGTTCGCAATCGTTTTATAAATGTATATTCAAGATTCCTTTTAACGCTAAAAGATGATCTTACGCATTTTCAAAACTGCTCTTCAAATCAATTTCAAAAAAGATTTTATAGCTCAAAAGAGGTTGTTAAGAAGTTAATATCTTTTACCTATGTGGACAGTTTTTTACTTATGTGGACAATTAGTGCCGTTGGATTATAGAAAGATTATTATTTAGTTATATATTTTTCTGTATATTTCTTATATAGTTATTTATTTTTCTGTCTATATAGAATAAGAGGAGGTATCGTTTGTTTTTTAAGTTTGATTATACTGAATAAAGTGCGTTTTTTAGTTAAGGAATTTTTCATTCTCATTGCCTTCAAATTTTATTAAAAATGTATGTATGATCACCTCAATTCCCATAGAAAATTTCGTTTGGTTAGAAAAATACGCAATTTCAAGTTAAGTAATAAAATTATCTATACATTTTCTTATAAAAAATACATTACATATTGGATATTTTCAGTTTTGAACTTTAAATATAACTGAAATGTTCATCAGTTATTCAAGAAAGAATATGATACGCAATGTAAATTTTGGGACTGTTATAGAGGACCAACAAAACAGTTTTATTCAACAACGGTCCGAAAGGATTAGTATTATCTTTTGATTTGTAAAATCTTTCATATCGATTATAAGCCTTCTGAACTGGCAACATCGCTGGACGCTCAAAAATGTGGTGTATGAAAGCAAACTATACTGCGGGGACGCTGAGTACCCGAAATTTGAAAGCTTTACTGTATATTTTGGACGCTCAATAGCGGCTTTATGAAAGGACGCTCTGAAATCAGTAGAATGCAAATTTTAAAAATTGTTTCCTATAATATGAAGGCTATGAACTTATTACGACCTTTACTGTTCAAAGATGAGATATATTCATACGTTATAATAGGGATTGCATGAGAAATACGCAGTGGACGCTCAGAGTAGGAATAGTGAAAGGACGCCCTGGAGATAGCGGGATGTAAATATATATATATATTACATGTAAATATATATATATATATATATATATATATATATATATATATATATATATATATATATATATATATATATATATATATATATATATATATATATATATATATGTATGTATATATCTATTTACATCCCGCTATCTCCAGGGCGTCCTTTCACTATTCCTACTCTGAGGGTCCACTGCGTATTTCTCATGCAATCCCTACTATAACGTATGAATATATTCCATCTTTGAACAGTAGAGGTCGTAATAAGTTCATAGCCTTCATATTATAGGGAACAATTTTTAAAATTTGCATTCTACTGATTTCAGAGCGTCCGTTCATAAAGCCGCTCCTGAGCGTCCAAAATATACAGTAAAGCTTCCAAATTTCGGGTACTCAGCGTCCCCGCAGTATAGTATGCTTTCATACACCACATTTCTGAGCGTCCAGCGATGTTGCCAGTTCAGAAGGCTTATAATGGATTTGAAGGATTTTACAAATCAAAAGATAATGCTAATCCTTTCGGACCATTGTTGAATAAAACTGTTTTGTTGATCCTCTATAACAGTCCCAAAATTTACATTGCGTATCATATTCTTTCTTGAATAACTGATGAACATTTCAGTTATATTTAAAGTTCAAAATTGAAAATATCCAATATGTGATGTATTTTTTATAAGAAAATGTATAGATAAATTTATTACTTAACTTGAAATTGCGTATTTTTCTAACCAAACGAAATTTTCTGTGGGAATTGAGGTGATCATACATAAATTTTTGATAAAATTTGAAGGCAATGAGAATGAAAAATTCCTTAACTAAAAAACGAACTTTATTCAATATAATCAAACTTAAAAAACAAACGATACCTTCTCTTATTCTATATAGACAGAAAAATAAATAACTAAATAATAATCTTTCCATAACCCAACGGCAGTAATTGTCCACATAAGTTAAAAATTGTCCACATAGGTAAAAGGTATTAACTTCTTAACAACCTATTTTGAGCTATATAATCTTTTTTGAAATTGATTTGAAGAGCAGTTTTGAAAATGCGTATCCAAGATAATCTTTTAGCGTTAGAAGGAATCTTGAATATGCATTTATAAAACGATTGCAAACATTTTTTAGCTTGAAAGAGGATACTGAATACATTTATTCAATCTACAGGTAATGACAAATTTAAACAAGTGACATAATAACTTTTTCTTGTTGTATACAGGAGTTGGGTCAAGGAATATGTAAATGAATAAATCACTTTTTTCTATTGAACTCAACAACCAGACTGTGGTTACTCACAACATTCAAAGCATCTGTCTACGATTGACTGAATAACTGTAACTGGTAGTATAACGTAAAATGTAAAAAATACCGAAGAATTTTTGAGAACCGGCGTTTTGGGACGCCCACAAATCGACGGCCTGAAAGTACCATATACAAACACCTTTCCCATCTCCTACTCTGAGCGTTCACCACATGTTTCTACCGCTAAAGCTCAATAATATTCACAATCTACCGATTCCAAAGCATCCAAAACATATTTCTAAATGTCTAAATATCGGAAAGTACGCGTATAGTGGCTTTCATTCTGCACATTTCTGAGCGCCCAGCAATCTTATTTAAGGTAGTTGAATTCATAGGAAAGATTTTACGAGTCAAAAGTAATGAAAATTGAAGAAATACCTCACGACATTCTGTTTTAAATTCATGAAGACTTTCATAATCGGCGATTGAAAGTCCGAAACAGAATTCTACAGTAGAGTTGATTAGAGAAGCACGTTTCACATAAGATATGTTGTGATTAACTGACCTCATGTTGTAGAATTGGAATATCTGGTTGGTTGAGACTTTTCTCAACCTTGTTGTTATGGTCTATAGTCAATAAGCAATACGAATAAGAAATAATCACCCTTCAAAAACTCAATTGTGGAAGCCGTTATTTTGTGATAGTTTATCATTTTAAGGAAATAATAAATGAAACTATTTTGTTATACTATCACTGATATTTAATATAGTCGTTACTATAGTTTCAACACTGAACGTGTCATCTTCAGACGGAACGAAGGTATGAATTTAACAAGTATTATATCTACTATATATAGGTTGAAGAAGGAATACAAACAAATTTTATGGCTATAGGAAATAGTTCTAGGAAAAACCAGAGAGGAGTAAAGTGATCAGGTGGTTCCGTGAGAACCTTAGTGGAGAGGGTATATTTACTAACGGACTTTAAATACGAAAATCAGGTTACTAATACATTGAGAAGATTACTGTAATATAAATCTAGTTGATCGCTAAGGATCTTATTATCATACATCTTCATTGCTTTGAAAATTCCCATTGACTCTAATATAATTAGTTTTGAAATTTTATCCTGACTATGTAACATTTGGACATTACTCAAAATAGCAAATGAAGAATCGGTCTTATTGATTCTAAGGGAACGAAAATGTTCTTTATATCTAACTGCTATGTTACGGCAAGATAACCTATGTATGATGAAAAACCTATCACACTATGAACAAGTTAGTTTATAAACTCCGGGACTTTTAAATTTGTCAGTTTTATATTTCGCATTGAACATAATATGAGATAATTTGTTTGGGGGCTTAAAGCTGATGGTCAGGTTATGATGGGATAACATGTTTGCAATTTTTTCGCTTGTAGGACCAAAATAAGTTATAGAAACTTATTTTAATGAGTTATCTTTGTCTTTCATAAAGGGATAAGTGCTATTGTATTTTTGTATTTCTCTATCCATTAATTTAGAAATTACTTGAGGAACGAAACCGTTATTTGTAGCAATAACTTTAATTGTATCTAATTCTTTACTAAGATTTTCTTGAGATAAGGGAAGGGAAAAGGCTCTATGTAGCATTGAATGAAAAGCAGCTAGTTTATGACTATAGGGGCTATGTAAAGAGGTACAAATTACTGTATCTGTGAAAACAGGTTTTCTGTAAATGTCGAATGAGATGCTATTATTATGATGTAATAATGTTAAGTCTAAGAAATTTATTTTATGATCCTTTTCTGTCTCTAATGTGAATTTTATGTTGGGATAAATATTATTGATGAATGATAAGAAAGCATCTAACTGTCTAGATGTACCTTTAAATAGGGCTAAAATATTGTCTAGGTATCTGTACCAAAATTGAATACGTTTTTTGTTATGGCAGAACTCATTATAGTATCTTCTATGTGAGAAATAAAAATATCTGCGAGAAGTGGACTTAATGGAGAACCGATAGCTAATCCGTTATTTTGAGTATAAAATTTGTTATTCAACTGACAGTACTTTTGACTGAGGCATATATCGAATGCCTGTTCTATTTCTGATTTTATCGAAGGATTAATATGTGACTTTTCAAAGATATTTGTCACTAAATTCCGACATTCAATGGGAGGGATATTTGACAACATATAAGAAACATCAAAGGATACCAAAATTTAATTTGTTTGTATATATAGTAGATATAGTACTTGTAAATTCGTACCTTCGTTTTCGTCTAAAGATGACACGTTTAGTGTTGAAACTATAGTAACGACTATAATAAATATCAGTGATAGTATAACAAAGTATATATTTATTATTTCGTTAAAATAATCACAAGTATTCACTATAATTATTTCTTATTTATAGTGCTATCCACAGTAACTCTTTCATAGTTTATTAGTCAACAAGCAATATTAAGGTCTACAACAGAGGATTTTTTCGCAATGACATGATTTTCAACTATGATCGAAAATATTCTTTTCTAACAAGCTGGGAACATGGAATGGTATCTTCGCTTAGTTGGTCTCAATTTCCAGTTCCACAAGATAGATGACTTTCACCCATAGATGACAACATAGTCTGCACAAAATCATCAAAGTCTGATGCAGACACAATAACATTTGAAAATATTCAATCTCCAGATTGAAGATCGGAAATAATTTTAATTTTTTATATCCAGAAATAGACGCTCAAGATGAGTCGATAACATTATCTTCGAATTGGATTGAAATTTCAATAATGCTTTGCAAAGATATTCTCTGACTAATCGGCTGTGTTTAATCCAGCAAAACTAATAATATTCCTGGAAATGATTGAAAAGATTGTTCTCATTACCAGCTGTTGAATGAGCTGATATTATTCTTACAGACATATAGATATGTCGAAGATCACCTCTTGCGAGAACGGAAACATAATCAGTAATGATTTCATACTTGTAGGGTTCACTATTATTATCTGTATGATGGGAAGATGATGATAAGTGTCTCCTAATAAATGTGTTTGGGCCTCTAGAGGGCCCAATTTTGGCCTATGGACAAAGTCTTAGAGCAAACAGAGAAATACATCGGCTATTCAGATTTGAAACAACGTACGGAAATTCGTTCACTATTCCAAGTTATAACGAATTTCATCATAAAAAACTAGCGCGGAATTTCATTTAGCGACAGTAAACGAGGGTCGGTACAATGGATTCCGCGTGAGGAACTATACTTTTTTAAATGATTCAAAATGCACCTGAATGCTTATGATTGTTTTGTGTGAATGTGAGTGTATGTAAACGTGTGGTGTATATGTGACCGTGACATGATGTCATTATAGGGTGTTACATATCAAAATCATCATCATCTAATATACTGATTTCTGACTCGGGGAAATTAGAACATTCTTCACCTTCACAATGCTTACATATGAGCTACAAAGTAATCCTAAATTTCTCACAAACATTTACTCGTACAATTTTATTCACAATCACGAGGAATTATTTTGAACTATTCATCAGGACGTGCATTTTTATTGTTTGTATAGGAGTAATTTCGTTCGGACTATTTCTCCAACCCCATTTCTTCGGATCAATGGTTTGATTACCGAACACGCTAACAATAAGTTGCTTTGCAGCATTATCGTATGTTCATATGGTTACCTTGTTGAAATCTTATGTAGAGTATGGAAGATCGGGAATTGTAATTTGCTGATAAA
Source organism: Endomychus coccineus (assembly GCA_958510875.1). Taxonomy (NCBI): domain Eukaryota; kingdom Metazoa; phylum Arthropoda; class Insecta; order Coleoptera; family Endomychidae; genus Endomychus; species Endomychus coccineus. Next base: position 163,219,250 of record OY294067.1, on the reverse strand, counting down.
CGTGTTAAACAAAGAGCTCCCAATTTTTCATGCCAGCGAACGATTACATTATGCCAAGGCATCACAAGGTAACCATATGAAAATACGATGATGCTGCGAAGCAACATATTTTCAGAATTATTACCAAGTTCAGGTTTGGATCGGTAATGAAACCATTGATCTAACGGAATGGGGTTGGAGAAATAGTCCGAATGGACTTACAAACAGTAAAAATGTACATCCCGATGAGTTGATCAAAATAATCTCTTGTGGTTGTATAAAAAATTGTACTGACTGGTGAATGTTCGTGCTTAAAAATAGGACCACCTTGTAGTTCATTATGTAAGCATTGTGAAGGTAAAGAATGTTCTAATTGCCCTGAGCCAGAAATCAGTATATTAGATGATGATGATTTTGATAAGTGTATGGATGAAAATAAACACGATGATGATGATGATGACGATAACGATGATGTTATCAATGACAATTGCGACGGTCAAATTTTATCAAACTTAGATGATGAAGCGGATCACGATGATCCATATATCAATAATGATCATATTATATCATTAGCAATATATGCTGACAGTGATAACGAAAACTTAGGTTATTTGTGAATGATTAGACATAGATATAATTTTCCAATGAATATGAAATGTAAAAGAAAAAAAAATATAAATGTGAAAAAAACAAATTATTTATTAATCTTAGTTTTTTTTGTTTAAATATTGAAATTTGTTATGTAACACCCTATAATGACATCATGTCACGGTAACATATACACGTTCACACGTCTTCATACACTCACACATTCACACAAAATGATTATAAGCATTCAGGTGCATTTTAAAACATTTAAAAAGTATTATTTCGCGGGAGGAATCTATTGTACCGGCCCTCGCTTATTGCCGCTAAATGAAATTCCGCGCTAGTTTTTATGATGAAATTCGTTATAACTTGAAATTGTGAACGAATTCCCGTACGCTGTTTCATACCTAAATAGCCGATGTATTTCTCTGTAGTTTGCTCCAAGACTTTGTTGATAGACTCAAAATTGGGCCCTTTAGAGGTCCAAACACATTTATTAGGATAGCTTCATTTCTACTCGACTCAAATCGATATGCTTGGATTTAAATAGTCCCTATGAAAATCTCTTAAAGAACGTAGAATTTGAATTCCGTGAAAAATGTCTAACCCCAGAAGATTTGAATTTTTAAGCTATCTAAAATTTTCAAAATGGCGCCAAAGTTATGTCTTTGAACCAAAATGATTGAATTTCGGACGTTGAGTGCAGAATAATAGAATATTTCGAATCAATTTGGTTTTAGATCGAGAACTTAAGTATTTCGTTTGAAATTCGTAAAATACAAATTTTTTTTTTTGTCCCAAAAAAATGAGGTAGGTCAAAATACCAGAAACCGAAAGAAGAGAAATAAAAATACTATGTTTCCACCGAAACAGAATATGAAATAAACAAAAACCCTTTGACATATACTCCATTTTTCAATGTGCTGAAAAACAGAGTAAATAGACCCTTTCTTGGGCCCACGCCCTCTAATCGATTTCGGACCAGAGCCAAAAATCGGGTATTAATTTTTCCTAAAACTTTTGTTCAAACATTTTTCCATACAACTCAAGGCTTTGTCTCAAAATGCAAAAAATTGAGAAAAGGCCATTTTTGCTTCCAAAATATGGCCATAGCTTTTTGAGCACAGGGTCAATGCAAATTTAAACTACCCCATCGTTTTCAGCGTGTCAAAATACATAGAATAGACCGCAATTAGACCTGGCGGAAATTAGGACAAAAATCGTGGATTTTCCTCCTTAAATGCCTGGACTATTGACGGAACGCGCTATCCCTTTATCCGGTGCCGCACCTGCTGGTGGCAGTGAATGTGTTGTCATAATATTTCTCTCTACAATCGGCAATCGGCCAGATGATTAGCGCTTCAAATGACGCGCGAAACAGAGCGAATAGTGACGAGTATTTCGACAATCCCTACTACTCAATGTCTCAAAAACGGTCGTACCTCTTTTGAACTTTCAAGCCAGTAAGTTTCGAGAATCATTCCATAATTTGTGTTAAGATTCCTGATAAGCAATGAAAGAGTTCACACTTTAACACTATAAATAAGAAACAATCGCTCTTGTTCACTAACAATACTGTTCTGTTTACTCTGATGATGGCTACTTGGTAGCTGAAATGTCCTAAGTACTTGACAGTATTTCAATCTTATAATTTTGATAGTTCCTTATTCACAGTGTCCAAATTTTGAGTGGATTGCATTTATCATTTGGCCGCTACACGAGAACATACTTCATGCCATATAACTCGATTCAAGATTAAATGCCAAAAATTAACAAATATAACATGTGTTGGCAATGTCCGTCTTTCTAGTCGATTCCTCATGGATGTTTTCTCTCAAATAAGCCTTCCTTATTCCGAATTATCTCGTATTGCTCTATTACTATTTGTTCAAGATTTCTCTCATTTTCAATTTGCACCTAGTACATTTAAATAACTCCATGGAACAGAATCTGAGGATTGTTAGTCAGGTAAACGAGGAGGCCATGCAACTGTACGGCATTATCCTCTTTTGAGGGTTAATCTAACTAAAATGAGTAGGTGCTCCATCATGCATAAACCAACTTACTGATCTATTTGCGTATGGTACATTAACTATTAGATCTGTAAGGTCGTTCTCCAATAAATTGAAATATGTTTCACCATTCAAGTGAGGAGGAATTATAAAAGGTCCATTTCCACCATTTTCGAATAGATTTTCCATGAAAATGTTTTTTCTGAAAAAAAATTTAAGAATACTTTTTTGAAGCGGAATTTTCCCAAAAACCTATAATTAGTTTCAGAATAAAATAAAATGATGCGATCCAAAATAAAGCAGAAAATGTGTTGCAAGTTCCCCGTACCGTCGCTTCTGTTAAGAAGCTTCGTCGACCGGTACCTACCATATAAAAAATTTTGCATCGATAATTACTAAAGCCAAATTACCAAAATTGAAAGCTTGGCATGTTATGGTTCCTGAGTCATAAAACGAAAAACATCTTTCAGTCTTCATCTTTAAAGCTCCGTAGGCTCTTTATTGGAACATTTCCTGACTTGATATGATATAAATTTTTCTTATTTTTTCAGTTTGGCATATGAAATTCCGGATATGCTATATAGACATCTAGATATGGATCACCTTCCGTATAAAAGAAAACAAAATCAGTAATGATTCAATTCATATGGGCCTCATTATCATTATCTGGATGAAGGGAAGGAAACGGACAGACGATGAGCTCCCCGAATAACCGTTTTTTGGATAACTGGGGAATTTCCTACTTGGGTCATTTTTGTTTTCCAGAATTATAGCTGCTGTCCTGATTCACAACAGTTTCAATAAAATGGAGAAGGGCATACAGTAGATTTGTGGTAGGAATCGGTTGGAATGTATAAATGAGGGTGATGGCAATATATAAAGGAATATAAAAAAATTAATCAATAACTGAAGAAATATAATAAACTATTTAACTCGCTTGATATGGAACAACTTGTTCTATCGAAAATAATTTTAAAGTAAAAAAAGCAACTCTACAGCACAAACAATTAAAATTAATCTAGAAATTAATATTGAAATTAAATCTTTAAATATCGTTTATAGATAAATTCACTTACAGATTCTAAATCTACTATGCGAATCGGACATAATAACATATTACTCCATCGATACATTTTGACCAATAATAATAAAGATTCTTTACCCAGTATGAATTATATATGAAAATTCCCGGGAAATATGTCACATTACTCTGTTTTACCACCCTGTTTTTGAGACGAAAATTTAAAACAGAGTGTAATGTGACCCGAGAATTTTCATATTAATTTTGACCAATCTTATATTCCGTTTTTTCAGAGTAAAATGCAATAATATTAATGATATGAAGATAGAAATCAACCTAGCTCTCACCGGCTTAAACTATATATATATATATATATATATATATACGGGGTGTCCTCGATCTGCTTGGCTAAAATAAAACCGAAGATTCTTTGATTTGAAAAAAATTTGATAAGCCTTTTTACTTTTGCCTCAAGTGTCTTGCTTAGCCGGTAGAGGCCAAAAATAATTTTGTTTTTTCGGTATAACACTTTCACAATATTTGGCAGGTGAGTTACTGTCAATAATAGCCGTTTTTTGAGAGCGGAGCATAGAGAATTAGAGATCGTAGGAATGCCTCAAACTTGAGGATGTAACGGGAAAAGTGTCCAGAACTTTTTTGTGGTCGATGTAATTCACTCTATATTTTTTACGTAGATAGCTTATTCTTACTCTTAGAAAATTTTGATAAAATCAACGAATTAGCTTGAAAAAAATAATTTTCGAGTCTCTGCAATTTTGGCTTACTAATTTTACTTGATTAAAATACCTTTGCCTTTGCTTTTCTAACGTCATTTTGGCATTTGGAGAATTTATTCTCAAAACTGTCAGTTTTTACTTTGCTTTCCGTGAAAATTTTACAAAATTATGGCTCAAAATTTCACTAACACTGAAATGGTTAATATCTCGGTAAAACACGAATAATAAAAACAATAGAAATGGGGAAACGATGTGATTATTCAGGAAAAACAAATGCTAAATTAAAAGAAACAACAAAACTTCTCGGGAAATCGCTAAGGCATCAATTGTTCGGAATGTTGCCCATTTTCCTGAATACACAAATTAATTCGTTTCAAGAAATTGGATTGAACTCTGGCTAGTACTTCAGGATCATTTTCAATAAATCCGCTTCATGATTAATTCGTTGCAACAGTTCCTCTCGTGTGTTTACTGGAGCTGCATAAACTTTCGACTTCAAAGCGCCCCATAGAAAGAAGTCGCAGGGCGTCAAATCAGGGGAGCGGGCCGGCCAGTTCACTGGTGCATCGTGTCCTCTACCTATCCAGCGATCTGGATATTCCGCATTCAAATGTCGCCTCACAGCTAATGTGAAATGAGGAGGTGCACTATCATGGATGAACCAGGCCACGACGAATGTGTAAGGGCAAGTCTTCCAACAGTTCGAGTAGCCTTTGTTGCAAAAAGTTCAAGCAGTTCTCCCCGTTCAATCGATCGGGTATAACGGTAGGGCCAATAATAAAGTTATCCACAATTCCAACCCAAACATTGATTTCAGTTTGATTCTGAAAATATGTAACTTCCGTTTCATGAGGATTTTCATTAACATAGAAATGTTCATTATGGAGGTTAAAAAGACCACATCTCGTGAAAGTATCTTCGTCCGTGAACAGAATTCTTCTACAAAAATTGGGGTTTGCGTTTTGTCTCTGGACAATAACCCGACAGAAATCTAGTCGATGACCTGGATCCATGAGCAATAAGTCTTGACTGTTTTAATATGATAGGGATACAACAGTTCTTCTTTCAGTACATTATGAACAAATGATTTTGAGGCTCCAATACGAAGTCCCAAACGTAGTGGCTTATCCCAGGTACAGTTTCAACCGCTTCCAGTATCGCTTCTTCGAGCTCTAACTTCCTTCTTGTTCGTCTGCGTCCAGTTTCTCTGCGGTTTGCTTCAAATTTGCCAGTTTCGCGAAGGTTTGCCGATTTGGAATTTTTCGATGCGGATATCTTTCCCATCTCCGGCCATTGCAACGACAAAGTCCATAAATCAATAACATATCAACCATTTCAGTGTTAGTGAAATTTTGAGCCATAATTTTATAAAATTTTTACGGAAAGCAAAGTAAAAACTGACAGTTTTGAGAATAAATTCTCCAAATACCAAAATGACATTAGAAATGCAAAGGCAACTAAGGTATTTTAATCAAATAAAATTAGTAAGCCAAAATTGCAGAGACTCGAAAATTAATTTTTTCAAGCTAATCCGTTGATTTTTCAAAGTTTTCTAAGAGAGAGAAAAGTTTTCAAATTAGATAAGCTATCCACATAAAAAATATCGAGTTGATTACATTGACCACAAAAAAGTTCTGGACACTTTTCCCGTTACATCCTCAAGTTTGAGCCATTTCTATGGTCTCTAAGGCTCTGTGCTCCACTCTCAAGAATGGCCATCATCGACAGTAACTCACCTGCTAAATATTGTAGAAGTCCTTCTTCACGTTCTCAAGTTATACCGAAAAAACAAAATTATTTTTGCAACTTTGAAGCCCTCTAGCGGGTAAACAAGACACTTGAGGCAAAAGTAAAAAGGCTCATCAACTTTTATTCGAATCAAAGAATCTTCAGCTTTATTTTGGCCACGCAGTTCGAGGACACCCTGTATATAACTTAAGAGATATAGAATTAAATTTTCTGAATTATGAAGATAACTTAGATAATTTAACATAAGATTATGAAGATGAATAAACGTAGAAGATTGAACCATAGGCGGGATTCGAACCCACATCCCTTTATTCCTAGTCCAGGGTGTCTGCCAACTACACCACTTTGGTCCAGTTAGATTTTTATATTTTTGTAAATATAAACCTCTGAAAGGATAGTAGATCATTGATGAACACAATGCGATTCGATGCTCTACCATAGATCAACTATTCACACACATTCATCTGAAGTTCAGTGGTTTTTTGAAGTAAGGATTGTAGGTTAGTACTGCTATGGTTGGCAGTTACTTGACAGTTCTTATTTAAATGACAGCAAGAGTATGTATGTATGGCTAATTACAATTTGGAATGGATTGAATCTGATTAAATATACAGAAAAAATATGTAATTATGACCTAAATATATGTCATAAGAGCTACCTAAATCAGAAAAGTCCCTTTACTGAATTAAAATGCAGCGTACCTTTCAAAAAAATAACCCATACTGTTTATTCCATGCCTTGTACAGATTGCGAAAAGGTATACATTGGCCAATCTTCACAATACCTCGACAAAAGATCGAATGGCCATGAATATACCAAAAATTCATCAACTGCACTTAAAAAACATGTAAAAGACTCTAACCATACATTCGACTACAACAACAACAACATTTTAAATATTGAAACGAACGACAACAAACGTTTGATATTAGAATGTATTCAGATTAAAAAGAACAATTGTGTAAATGACAAAATAGAGTCTAATCTTTCGAAACTTTACAATAATCTAATTCAACCTTAACAAAATTTTATTAGTTTGAAGTGCCACTTTCCATTTGCCTATTTGAAATTCAACCTGAAAAAGATAACGTATTATTTATCTATGACACTGTGAGTAACAATTTTGAGGTTAAATTCCATAGAATTATCTTAAACTTGAATAATTGTTTATGATAGATGTGAAGTATTTATCATAGAATAACTAATTCATACAATAATCATAGATATTTAGAATTGTACAATTTCAAAATGTCTTATATTTGATCAGATTTAATCCATTTCAAATTGTAATTAGCCATACATTACTCTTTCACACACAATCAATCCAATGTTTTCTGCAGTTTCAATTGGATCTTGAAACATATGTCGGCTGCAGATGCATTTCATTAATCGAAATCATCTATTCTTTTCTAAATCACATGGAAACACTGATTCACAATTTTGATAAGGACAATAAACATTGTCAAAACGTCTAAAAAGAATTTTCGTTTTATTTTCAGTATATCAACGAACCAATATACCAAGAAAGCATACATATATATATACATATATATATATATATATATATATATATATATATATATATATATATATATATATATATATATATTTACTTCAGAAGTTGGAGAATAAAACTCAAATTTTACACAAAACTTTTAACATTTAATTTAAAAATGCTGACAAATTGTTTCACCACACTGTGGCATTATCAAAGCGAGGAGTTATCAACTAAAGCTAAATCTAAAAGTATGTCCTTAAATATCAGGGATCAGAATGTGGTGCAAATTGAGGGATGGGGGTGGATAATGGTGGGAGTGTGTTTACGAAATTGTTAACAAGCGGTGAATTATATGTGTCGATTTGATCATTTAATATTACATTATTATTGTTTTTTGCGTGTTTCAAAATTTCTATGGATTCTAATATATTAAGTTTATGTCCTTTTTCCTGAACATGTAGGATATCAGGATTAAGGGTGAAATTGTGGTTATGTTCCAACAGGTGATTTGCGTAATTAGAGTCTTCTTTTTTGAGCCTGTAACTTCTCAAATGTTCATTGAACCTTACGCTGAAACTGCGTCCAGTTTGTCCTATGTACAAAGCACTACAGTCATCACATCTCAGTCTGTAAACTCCAGATTTCTTTAAGTTATCTTTTTTAGATTTCGAGTTATTAATATATTCTCATATTAATTTATATTTATGCAACCACCAACATTCAAGTACCTATTATTATTTCGTTCCATACCTAGATATTTTCTTGCCCGGAGTTTTAAATTCGAAGCTACGTAGTCGATAGTTACATACACGAAAAACGAAAATTAGAAACCATGTAATAGTTTGTTCAAATGCAAAGCGCGAACTTCCGCGACAGTTTCTGGTATCTAAGGATTCCAAACCTCGGCAGAATAACAGATCTGCAAAGTATTATATCCATTTTTTGAGTAAGTCTAAATACGGGAAGCATAGAACTGCGAAAATTCCAAGGCGTGGACATGTCACATGTCAATATGTATCAAAAATATGTCTCGGATATTTTAACGGGTTGATGAGATATTTGAAAATTGCTGAATTTTTCTTATGGCGTTATTTTTCAGATATCGGAAAATGAATCGTACAGGGTGAGCGAAACTGTCTCAGCTCTATTATAGGAAAAGAAAAAACAACGGAAAAAATCATATTAATACAAATAATATAAGCCGAATTTGCATATTTATCCAAATTTGAAAACTGAAGTAGATGTCATCGAATGTTTTTGCCGGAAACTTACCTATATTTTTGCATATTTAAAAAGAGCTTTTTTTTTCTGAAAACACTGTAAAAAAACATTTCAATCTTCTTCCGATGAAAAATTATGAAGAATGTTGTCGCTTCTGTGGTTAATTGAACATTGTTTATGAATGGTGGCAGACTGTACTAAAAAGCTGTGACTTTTACAAAAGTCTTAGTTGCGGGTATTTCACGGTGATACAATAAATTGAACTACAAACTAATATTACGATAATAATATCTTCAATGAGCGAGCACTCCACAAATAAGTAGTGTGATTTTATGTCGCTGCGATTTATCACAAAATCAAGAAACTGAGGAGTGAGCCACCGCACTTATACCAGCGCTTTTTTGAGGCAGTCGCGCCGCGTTACTTTGAGCTGCCGCGCCCTGGTATTGACGATGCCGTGCAGCTTGCTGGCACGTAGACGTAGCTTCAACTTTGTGTGCTAACAAACATTATTAATATCAATTCGTATTAATTATTAATTAAACATCAAAAAACATATAATATGTTACTACTAGTACCACAGAAAGAGCTCCGTTCTACTTCTCCTACTGAAGCCTCAAGTAATATTTCTCTAGATAGTTCATCGTAAGCATATCTGTTCTGTTCAATCAATAATTAGTAATAATATTGATTATGATAATGTTTAATCAACTATCGATACGACAAAATTGCTTATAATTTTTTAACGGAAGAAGATAGCAGCATTGAATAGATCTTTCCCGTCAATATCTGATCTATTTTCATATGTTAACTTGTGTTCCAGGTTGAGACACTGTGCTTTTTTTGGTAGAATGAAAACTTGTTGTGTTCTGTTAATAAATCGAATCCTTCATTAATTGTAAGATCACCATGCTAAATAGCAAGATATAAAAATTCACTTTAAATTTTGTTTTCGGATCTAATATGGGCTCATCTGCAGCCCATAATCAAAATGTATTTTTCGGGGACGTGAACAAGCAGTTTCGGCGAATTCAAGTCCACATTCTAAATTTTCAGCAATTGATTTTGAATCAAGTAGCAATTATTCAGAAGCACTGTGCTGTATACGCCTACGTCTTTTTCGAACAGATCGATCATTTTGACCGCCTCTGAAAGAATAATGTCTAACTTTTGCAAAGTTTTAATTACAGTATTAATTTTGGATAAAATGTTGTTCCATATTACAACTGAACATACGAACCTATGAGACTTTAGTTTTAACATTAATGAATTCGCCATGTTCCTTGCGTCACTGTCATACTTGTCATTGATAAAAATAGTGTATAATGTCTTGTACATTTTATTAAAATTAAAGCGAAGAGGTATTATAGCATCAACTTTTCATTCCCATCGCGTATTTGAAAGAGGCTTAAAGTCAAAGTAGGTATCTGGTTCGTAATGATATCGCAACTTGAAGTTGATGCCGAAAAAAAATATATATTTCCTGAACAATAGAAACACTCAATGAGCTTTTATCGGCACCATTTACTACCAAATTAAATGTTTATCTTTTCCTCTCATGTTTGCACCATTATCATATCCTTGGACTTGTAAATCTTCTAGTTCAATATTGGATGACTTTAACAAATTCAACAAATAATTTGCTAACCCTTGTTCAGTAGTATCAGTTACAGGTAACAAACCTAAAAATTCTCTCACCTCAGCAAGTTTTCTTGACGTGTTAAAATAAACAAATCTTACAATAACAGTAGGTTGTTCTTTGTGTGAGATACGTGTACAATCTAGAATCACAGATTAGTATTTAGATTGTTTTAGAAGATCAACTATGGTAGTTTTAGATTTTTCAGAAATTAAATTGATGCATTCATTTTGAATATTGAGGCCCAGATGATGGGGCATGCTGAGCATTTTGAATTCGAGCAATGTGTTCTGATAATATATTATCAAAGTAAGAAATACATTCTACTAACTTTAGAGAAAATTTCCTTTCTTTGTGTAGAATGATTTTTCAGAAGGTCCTCTGAAAATAAAATTCTGACCAGCAAAAAACTTTATGATTTCGATTATCCTCTACAAAACTGCCTCTTTTCCTCGCAGCATATTCTAGCTTAATTAACAGAGTCTACTATTTGACCTTTTACTAAGTCATTTTTTAGATCTAAATATTTTTTGAAAGAAAGTATATGCCCTGAACCCTTTTCGTCTATCTCCTGATGTTGTGGTGGAAATGTTCCTAGTTTGTATAAATAAAAAGGTAATTTTGGGTGCTAACACTAACGATATTACATTAGGAAACAACAGATGAGTACAACGGGGTATAATGGCGTTAAAACTGATTGAGTTCGAGGGTTTCGATTAAATCATCTTATTAATTGCTGGTTTTCCATAGCTCGACGCACATACTCTCTCTTCCCCCCAAACATATCTGTATTACGTAGTTTGTTGAATTTGAAATTATAGAGTTCGAGGGAGGCGATTCTATCATCTTATTAAAGCAGATTGTTGGTTGTTCATAGTTCGACGGACATGAGTTCTGTTTTCCCAAACAAATCTTTATAACATAGTTTGTTTGTTGAATTTATAATGTGACAGAGAGTGTAGCGAGCAACCCATAAATCATAACCTCTAATAAAGAGGCGACCCAGGTACCCTTCGCTCATAAACGGACCATCGGCTTTGCATTGCACTATTTAACAATTTTTCTTTGTGAATATAATAATGTCCTCTTCTTGTTCGGTGTAAAATATAGTGTGTAAGAAATTGAAAACAATTGAATTGAATAGAATTGAAACTCGATCTATAAGATTGTTCTGCTTAAATAATAATAACCTTGTATTTATATGGAAACAGATTATACAAATTTAACTTTAGTGCAATTCTAATAGATATTGAGTTGTATTGTATTTTAATGTAAAACTTCTGATAATGAATTATCTCTTCGACTCAAATTATTTCTAAGCTCTACAGAAAAATCGTGAAGTTCATCTAGGTACTTCTGTTGCATTGGAATAAAAACTTTTCAATTCATAATACACGAATAAACTATTTTATAGACTGCTATTATAATATGAGATTCCGAAATAAATTAATGCATTCTTCGATAGCCAATCTGATGTGTAATATGTCCTATTACCTTATTTTCTAGGAACTACAATTAATTTTGCAAGTGGAACAAGTAAAATATTTCAAAACAGAAAATATTGTTTATTCAAGTTACAATTCCATTTATATGGTATAAGTCTGCATTTGAAATCATTTTAGTTCCATACGCCTTCAAATTTAAATTGACTTCCTAATTTTTACATGGCTAAATTGTATTCCTTCAAATTCAATTTAATGTAAAATACTTTTAGCATCCGAATTGTTATGATACCATGTAATTTTATGAGAACCGTGTTTTCCGTTGAAATTGAATTCATGTGCCTCATTTCCGAAAAAACTAGCTACAACATAATACCAAAGGGTCCTAGTTGAAAAACGGCAACTATTAATGCTGTTAAAATGTAATAAACATATATTGCAAAAGTTTGATTCAAATAGCCGTATGACACTACGCGTTGAGCAATTTAATAAAATCGAGAGAATTGTTTGAAGAATTTTGTATAGTGTTAGACCCTTATTGAACATTTTTCAATTTTTTTTAGTAAAGATATATGTTTTATTCCGTTACTGTTCTACCAGCAATTCCCACCTCACTTTTTCAATTTCCATGCTGGAAAAGATGTTACATAAAAAAAATTTTATTCAATTTTTCTGTTGGATTAATGCAACTCTCAGAAAAACAATTAAACATCCCGTTTTTGAGATACAGAGAACAAACTTGCTTTTTTTAATGATAGAATACCCTCAATATTTTTCAAAGTCATAAAAATATATACTGCATTCCGTTTAAAATAATGCAAATGCATAATTTAAATGACCAGAGCACATTTTGTTTGTCCCAATAGTTATTACTAGTCCTAACATCTCTACACATTGTCATGTATGTTATGAAAAAGAAATATTCTCTATCTTTATTTTTTATTAAATGTTACGTACTACTTACATCTTTTCTTAATCCAATAGTTAGGATTCATCGAATATCCTTGGTGGTTTCACCAGAAACTTTTGCTAAAATTGGAAATTTGAAAAATCACTAGGATCCTTGCTTCATCAACATTCCCAATTTGCGACCTCTCATATTATAGGCAGTACCTTAGCCAACGTAACCTTCACTTCCCCCAAAAAACTTTCTCTCTTATGTTTTGCTTGATGAAATAATAACATGGTAATTAACATTCGAGAAATAACTGTATAATAAAATTCGTTCGAAAGCGCTATTTAATGTAACTCGTTTTAGGTTTGAGAACAATAAATTTATTTGAAAGCCTATATTATTATCAGTGACTAAGAATTTATCATCTAGATCGCTGCTAAACAGGGCTTTACCACAGACAGAATTCAGAATAAATGGGGGTTTCACCGAAAGAAAACATTTCTGCAATAGTTTATTGAACTATGAGACAATTTTGATGGAAATGAGAAATCATTCTGAATTTGGTTTGTTAAAAGGACAACAAATGTATTACTTGTAAAGATCACCAACGTGCTACAGGAATAATATAACCCCTGTATAGATCCCTGTCATGACGTGGCTGGAGGCATAGGGATCCGAAGTTAGTTCACTACAGGTTTCGATATGTTGGGCCTCTTTAGGTGATTAGTTTAGATTACGAATATCTTCACAGGGGTTGCAATATGGTTGGTGATAGTGAAAACATACATTTTCATATTTTCTCACAACGAACAATTGAGAGATAAAAAGTGTAGTCCAATGACGGAAGTGGTATGGACATGTGTCCTCGGAGTAGTTGTTTCTGTTGTTCTGAGGGTTTTCCGTTGAGTGGGCGCATACTGATCTAACTCTGAGCTGGCAATTGAAAGTTGAAAGTACTCAGATTCTGATTCGGTACATATTCTCCGCCCAGTCGTATTTTCCAATGTAGAAGATTTCGACGAAAGCGGGTATATTTTGACAGGTCCTGCCCAAAACTTACTTTTTTCCTACTACAGCCCGCAGAGGAATAACGCTCGCCGTGCAGTGTTTAAAGTTAAATTTTACGCACTAGTTCGTAAAATATATTCCTTACGCACTAGTGCGTAGAGTAACGTCAATAAAACAAATGATGGGTGTGGACATGCAAAAATATACCTATTTTCGTCGAATTCTGTTAGCTTAGAGAATAGTACTGGCCAGAAAATTTGTATTGAATCAGACTCTACAAACTTTTAACTTCCAATTCCCACCTCAAACCAATTTGGGAAAAGCCATATTGATTTGTATTTTCTATCTGCGTAACGTGTGTTTTTGGCAAATTTCGATGTCATCCTAGCCCTCGACAATAGCGGCCGGTGGTCGCCATGGCAATTGTGGTAATATATTTTGGCCGTCTCTCTCGGTCTATACAAGATGCATCATTCCAAAAAAATTCTTATTTTGAAAGATATATTTTACGGTAGTTGAAAAAAATTTGTTTGCAACTTGTTTGTAAAGTAACTTTTTTGAATCATGAATCATGAAACACTAGTAGTATTTTACACTTATTGATGTCGCTTTACACACTGTTGCGAAAAAGAATTTTTTTTATGCCATAGTGCGTAAAATTAATCTTCAAGCACTGTACGGCGAGAGTGAAGTTAGTACTTCTTGGGCGGTAGTAGGAAAAATGTTTTTGAACATGCTGATTAAGATACGTCTGAAAATGTTCGTACAACTTCAATAAATTAAATTAGTCGTAAACTATTGCAGAATTTTGTTCGTAAATGAGTATTTCTGGAAATATGCAAGCTTTGTGTTTTTACAGTTTGCCCGATTATCTAATACTAAAAATTAATTTTTATTCACCTGCATGCTAATAGTGATTGTTGTTGTTGATCAATAACAAACAATAACAACTGAATTACTTAAATATTTATTTTCTTGTTCGCCCCCACAACGTATATAATGCAAAAAATACTATTACGTCCACTATGTTCCAATATAAAAAATAATTTTTTTCAAAAAGGGGTCTTTATTTTATCGAAAGATATTGAGTCAATATAGGTATTTGATTTATAAAAGCATGAACCCATATATTCAGTTGTCCCGGAAGTCGCCATTAGAGAAATAACCACCAAAAAGATATTTTTTTTAATTCTAATTTATTGGACTATGCATATACAAGAAAACTACTGTTTATGTTCAGTAGACAATATATGCGAGATCCTAGCCATTTGAAATAAGTATGTATAGGGGCTTTAAGTTATTATCCTGAATTTTATATTAGTGTCCCGGAACACGTCAATACGACACTGTACGTTGAACAATTTACAAAAAAGAATACATAACGGTGAATATGAACTAATTGTGAAGGAAAACCGAATGTATACCCATTTCTGTAAGAAAATTTGTAGGGCACAAAATGACCCAGAACAAATGATGACAATTTGAATATTTAAATATTTATTTTCATATTAGCCCCTCCAACGTATATAATGCAAAAAATACTATTATGTCCATTACGTTCTAATCTAAAAAACCGATTATCTTAGAAGTGTGGTCTATATTTTATAGAAAGATATTGAGTCAAAATAGGTCTTTTATTTGTAAAAGCATGATCCCATATGTTTAGTTGTCCCGGAAGTCGTCATTAGAGGAACAACCAAAAAAAAGATACTTCTTTGAAATTCTAGTTTATTGTACTATACATATTTGAGATAATTACTGTTTATGTTCAGAAAACAATATATGTAAGATCCTAGCAATTTGAAATAAGTATGTACACGAGCTTTAAGTTATTATCTTAAATTTTGTATTAATGTCCCGGAACACATCAATACATCACTGTACATTGCAAAGTTTTAAAAAACGTATACATAAAGGTAAATATGCGCTAAAAGTGAATGGAAACCAAATGTATACCCATTTCTGTAAAAAAATGAATAGGGTAAAAAATGACCCAGAAGTCGTCGCTTGACATATATATATATATATATATATATATATATATATATATATATATATATATATATATATATATATATATATATATATATATATATATATATATATATATATATATATATATATATATATATATATATATATATATATATATATATATAGACGACTGTCTAAGTTAACGAAGAATCTCTTCAAGTTCAGGTATGCAGTCATCTATGTATGCTAGGTTGTTGAAATCGATCGGTCCGGTAGTTAATAACATCAGCGAGCAGCGTGGGGCAAAGAAAGGCATGGAGGGTTGCCGGAAGAACCTGGTGATAGATAGATCTATCACTCAAGACTCCATACTCTACAAGCGCAACCTTTCCAAGGCCTGGATTGACTACCGCAAGGCATTTGATTCAGCATCACATGAGCTATTATTATACTTGCTCCAATGCCTTGCGGTACCAACCCCACTAGTGAGATGCATAGAACATCTGTTGCCACTCTGGAAGACCCGTTTTGCCATCACATCAGGCACACGACGAGACTGGACAGAGTTGGTAACATTCAAGAGGGGAGTTTTCCAAGGAGACTCCTTGAGTCCTCTCTTGTTCAATATCTCACTGCTGCCGCTCTCCATTGCTTTAAGACGGACTCGTGGATATTACTCTGGACCACCGAAGGACCGGACGCATCAGATCACTCATTTATTTTACGTGGATGATTTGAAACTGTATGCCTCTGGGGAGAAGAACCTCCATCAATCTCTCAATGTGGTCCAGGAATATACACGAACCGTAGGCATGGAGTTGGGATTGGACAAATGCGCAGTGTTTCATTTGAGGAGAGGACGATCTCCGGAAGTGTACGAGAATATGCAGCTTGCCGACGGAAGCATCTTTAAACACCTCGATGCTGGAGAGACCTATCGATACCTGGGAATTGAACAGCGTCCTAATTATGACGCTTCCCAGGTAAAGGTGGCTCTCCGCGGCAAATACAGAAACTTTGTTCGAAAGATTTGGTCTTCGGAACTTTCGAGTGGGAACAAGGTGTCTGCAACAAATATGCTTGCTTCTCCAGTCCTGCTCCAATCTTTTGGAGTGGTGAAATGGACGATCGATGAGCTGCATAGACTGGATAAAGACACCCGTAAAATGATGCATATCCATCACAGTTTGCATTCTAGATCGTCCGTTTCCCGCATTTATCCCCCACGTCATCGGGGAGGTAGGGGACTCCTCAGTCTGGAGGGTCTGCATCGAAGTGTGTTTCTGAGTATAGTTTGTAAAGTTCTTAGGAGCTCGGACCCCCTCCTGTGCCTTGTTAAAAGTCACGAATTGGCCGGAGTGGGGGCATTTATCGTTAAGGCAGCACAAAAAGCTGCGGAAGAACTTGGTCTCGAATTTCAGATCAGTCGAGAAGGCCGATTGGAGGGCAACCTCGAGCTCCTACCTTCTTGCCTGAAAGCCCAGATAAATGCCGCGGAGCAAGATCTTACGCTCAGGCGGCATATTGACAAGCCGATACACGGTGTTTTCTATCGAAACATCGAAACGCTCGGCTTGTCAACTAGGCCGACCTTCGGCTACCTAAGGTCAGCCCGGCTTACATCCGAGACTGAGGGATTTACCGCAGCTTGTCAAGATGGCGTAATTAACACCTTGGTCTATCGCCGTAATGAGATGGATGTGCAGGTCCCTGATGTCAGCTGCAGGGCCTGTCGAAAGGCGCCTGAGACGCTTTTCCACCTTCTGTCGGCATGTCCGGCCGGCCACGGCGTACACCCATCGCCATAATGCGGCCCTACGGGTGCTGTATTACCATCTGAGGCACTCGTACGGAATAGACCAAGAGACGGTGCTGCCTTACATGCCAGGAGATATTGAGTCCGTTGTCGGAAACGAAAAAGGCCAGATCTTCTGGAATTATCCATTTCCGACCGTCAGGTCCATACAAGCAAATAGGACTGACGTTGTCCTCCTCGATAAACTAATCAAGACTATGTATGTCATCAAATTCTCCGCTCCGGCAGAGAAGAACATAGTCTTGAAAGAGGAGGAAAAATTGACAAAATATCAAGATCTCCTGTTCGAGCTCCGCACGCTATACCCGGGCCACAAGGTCGTATTAGTGGTTCTGATCATCGGTGTTTTGGGCGGAATTCGGTCTTCGCTGCGTTCAAACTTGAAGATCATTCTGGCCTGTAAGAGCATGGCGCAGATCTTGATAGACCGGATGCAAAAGGCAGTCATTCTGGGTTCAATTAGAATACTGAGGGCACATGATTTAGGAACCTGAAGCTACTTACCGACCGGTGGGGAGGAGTAGCTTCGGTTAACCACCTCTTAGGTTTTTTCTGGCGCGACTGCTGTCATGTCGTCGGAGCTCTCAGCAGCCCCGACCAACTTTGTATGTAAAAAAAAAAAAAAAATATATATATATATATATATATATATATATATATATATATATATATATATATACATATATATATATGTAGAACTGGATTCTCGGGTATTGATCCGCGTTGTGTGGTTTCGGTCCTCAAAAGGACCAATTTCACGACGTTTCGGCAAAGTCGCATTTGCCATCTTCAGGTGATTCGACCGTAGAGTCTGGAAAATCTTGGCGAACTGACGCTTACTTGGAGGGACAGGTATTTATATCCCCCGTTATGTTTGACCTTTGGACTTTCGAACTATTTCACGCTTGGTTGATTTCTACGTGTTTGGCTCCGAGTGACACGTTTGGATGACGTCATTGCGACGCTGGAATCAGCCGGAAAGTTTCCGTGACCTGTTGCACGTGCACTAGATATCACGTTCTCTCTTGTTTTTGTTTTTATCTTCCGACTTTCTAAAGCGGGTTTCCATGTTGCTGGTAATCTTAGTCCGTCATCTCGTTTGTTAAGACTATGTGGACGTTTCTCGATCTCTATTGCCTCCCTGGTTATTCTGGTGTAGAAGTGTTCAATGTTGGCTAGAGTCTTTGTGCCGCTAAAGTTGATCATATGGCCAGTACTTCTTACATGTTCAGCTAGTGAAGACGTGGTTTCGTTTTTCGACACAGCGTTTGCATGTTCAGTCTTTCGCACATCAATGCGTCTGTTGGTCTGCCCGATGTATGTCTTTTCACAATTACCACATGGCACCTCGTACACTCCTTGGCATTCTAGAGGAATTCTGTCTTTTGGATTCCGAAGAACATTTTTGATTTTCCTATCTGTTGTGAAGGTTGTTTTGATATCATGACGGCTCAGTATTTTGCAGATTTTGTCAGTTGTGCCTTTTATGTAAGGTAGAAAAGCGTTTCCCACTGGTTGATCTTCATTGTTGACATCCTTTTCATTTTTGCGTTGAGAGTTATGAATCTGTTTTCTTGAATAGCCATTCATCCTAAGGGCTGTTCGGATGGTTTCCATTTCTCCATCGAAGTTCTCCGCATCAGCGAGACGTTTTGACCTTGTCATGAGGGTATTTACGACTGATTGTAGCTGGGATGGATGGTGATGCGAGTTACTATTCAAATATCGGTTCGTGTGGGTCTTTTTTCTGAATACTGTATGTCCCAAACTGCCGTCAGTTTTCTTTGTTACCAAAACATCTAGAAATGGTAATTGGTTGTTCTCTTCGGCTTCTATTGTGAATTTTATCCGATCATGGATTCCATTCAGGTGATCGAGAAACCCTCTTAGTTGTCCTTCTCCATGTGGCCAAATAACAAAAATATCATCTACATATCTGAGTTATTTGGCCACATGGAGAAGGACAACTAAGAGGGTTTCTCGGTCACCTGAATGGAATCCATGATCGGATAAAATTCACAATAGAAGCCGAAGAGAACAACCAATTACCATTTCTAGATGTTTTGGTAACAAAGAAAACTGACGGCAGTTTGGGACATACAGTATTCAGAAAAAAGACCCACACGAACCGATATTTGAATAGTAACTCGCATCACCATCCATCCCAGCTACAATCAGTCGTAAATACCCTCATGACAAGGTCAAAACGTCTCGCTGATGCGGAGAACTTCGATGGAGAAATGGAAACCATCCGAACAGCCCTTAGGATGAATGGCTATTCAAGAAAACAGATTCATAACTCTCAACGCAAAAATGAAAAGGATGTCAACAATGAAGATCAACCAGTGGGAAACGCTTTTCTACCTTACATAAAAGGCACAACTGACAAAATCTGCAAAATACTGAGCCGTCATGATATCAAAACAACCTTCACAACAGATAGGAAAATCAAAAATGTTCTTCGGAATCCAAAAGACAGAATTCCTCTAGAATGCCAAGGAGTGTACGAGGTGCCATGTGGTAATTGTGAAAAGACATACATCGGGCAGACCAACAGACGCATTGATGTGCGAAAGACTGAACATGCAAACGCTGTGTCGAAAAACGAAACCACGTCTTCACTAGCTGAACATGTAAGAAGTACTGGCCATATGATCAACTTTAGCGGCACAAAGACTCTAGCCAACATTGAACACTTCTACACCAGAATAACCAGGGAGGCAATAGAGATCGAGAAACGTCCACATAGTCTTAACAAACGAGATGACGGACTAAGATTACCAGCAACATGGAAACCCGCTTTAGAAAGTCGGAAGATAAAAACAAAAACAAGAGAGAACGTGATATCCAGTGCACGTGCAACAGGTCACGGAAACTTTCCGGCTGATTCCAGCGTCGCAATGACGTCATCCAAACGTGTCACTCGGAGCCAAACACGTAGAAATCAACCAAGCGTGAAATAGTTCGAAAGTCCAAAGGTCAAACATAACGGGGGATATAAATACCTGTCCCTCCAAGTAAGCGTCAGTTCGCCTAGATTTTCCAGACTCTACGGTCGAATCACCTGAAGATGGCAAATGCGACTTTGCCGAAACGTCGTGAAATTGGTCCTTTTGAGGACCGAAACCACACAACGCGGATCAATAACCGAGAATCCAGTTCTACACATTACGTCCGCGAGAACCTAAGAAGAAACATATATATATATATATATATATATATATATATATATATATATATATATATATATGTGTATTTATTTATGTTCTGTATTAAATCATTTCCAAACTTACCCTGTATAAAAATACGATGAATTGAATGGTAATGAAATCTAAAGACAATATCAACAAGTTTTAACCATAATTACACAAGTTACCTGTATACTGAATCATTCGACTAATTACCTCTATCATCTTCACATCTTAAGAATCCATAAAATATATAATTGTTTGTTAATACATATTTATTTGGTTATAGGCTATAGGTCACGTGAGTGGTGGTCATATAAACCCAGCAGTTACTTTGAGCCTGTTCGTTACCGGTGATATCAAATTGCTTCGCGCAATTTTCTTTGTGGTGATGCAATGTGTAGGAGCAGTAGCAGGATCTGCTATACTGAGGGTAAGGAATCAGTGAAACTCTATAACTATGTTCTGATGATATAAAATGAGATCAGGCGGCTATTATTCTGTTCAAGTAATTCTTTCTTGCTTTCTAATGCTCTCTAGAATGTAGTTGATCTGACCGCAGCTGCCGTTGGAAGGACACTTCACCACACATCACAATTTAATAACAGGTTAGAGATAATCTATTAAATTAAGAGATCAAAATCACTCATGATAGCATTCGTGATTGGGAAAAAATTTTGATTAATACGGAATCCTCTATTAATAATCTTATCCCATATCACATTGCCATTGACTTTTATAAACGACAGTCTATTTCGTACAACCGGCATTTTTCCAAATTAAGAAGAAAAATATTCTCAAATTCAACAAACTTGAACAATCACAAATTTGTAAGATAAAAACACCAACTACTTGGGTTAAGAATTTAACAGATACAGTAATTCCTTCAGAAATCTCGAATTTTCTAGCTCTGAGACCTGAATTTAGCATTGAACCAAAAAACAAAGATATTAACATTCCAAAATTTTTAGCTGATGTTGACTCAATCTCACAATTTGTTCCAAATAATGAAAGAAATATTTTTTTAACTCAAACTACCAATATTATTACCAATTTTGTACACACCAATGATTCTTTTAACAATTCAATTTATAATACTTACACCAAATGCAAAAATTTCCTAAAAAAACAATCCACAGTTAAAAATTATTCAATCAGATAAAATGAAAGTAACGACAATCTTGACACAGGAACAATACTCCTCATTATCATCTAACATTCTCAGTGATGCTACCTACTATCTATCATTGAATGGAAACCCCTCAAGTACCATTCAACAAAAAGCTAACAAATTGATCACAGAGCTAGAAAAAATATGATTTCTAAAGATGAAGGCTCTTCTTTCAAAATTTATAATGGGAAGATTAACAAGTTCTATGATTTACCAAAAATCCACAAACCAACACTTCAACTCAGACCCATTATTTCAGGCATTAATAGTCCAAACAGAGGCGTTGCTCAATTTGTTACCAACATACGCACATTATCATATAATTCAAGTAATAATTATTTTGTCGAAGACTCCTTTGAACTTTGCTCCTTCATCAATGAGTTTCAACTTCCTTTGGATTTCAAAATTATTAGCTTAGATGTAGGATCCTTATTCAATAACATTACAGTAGAATTAGCTGAAGAGAGTATCACCAGACACTGGAATGATATTTCTTCACATAGCAAAGTTTCCAAACATTTGTTCTAAAAATTAATTGATTTTCTCTATGACAAAACAGTTTTCAGTTTTGAAAATAAAATTTACAAACAATGCTTAGGTATGTCCTCCTATAATTGCTCAATATGTAATGGATGACCTCATTGAAGATTGTTTAGACAAAATACAATTTGAGATAGCCTTTTCAAAAAAATATGTAGATGATATTATTTTGAGTGCCCCTCAGGACAAATTTCATGAATTGCTACTTGTTCTTAACTCTTACCATGAAAAACTACAATTTACCATCGAAGAAGAAAACATCGAACAAAGTGTCTTAGTTCTTAGAAACGAAAGTAATCAGAAGGGATGACAATACTCTAATCACCAGCTGGCATACCAAACCAGGTGCTTCAGGAAGATTCTTACATTATGAATCATATCACCAACACAGACTAAAAATAAATTCAGTTCTTGGTATGAAAAACAAAGTAATTAAAACAAGTCATACTTCACTACGAACAACTAATCTTAAAAAACTTTTGCAACTTAATTAACAGTGGCTACCGACAAAAACTAGTGTATAAATTTATTTTCAGTAGGTCTTCCATCGCTTTTGATCAACCTAATAATACAATTAATAATCCAACTAATAACAATCTGCAACAAACTTTTTTATCATACATTACCACACATTGAATCTCTCATCTATAAATTTAACAAATTACTCTCCAAGATTCCTAATATCAAAATTGCTTACATAAACCAAATCGTATTAAACAATATTTTTTCAAAATTAAAAGACAAAGATCCTCTATTAGACAACTCAAATTTAGTTTAGTTTTTAGTTATCCCTTGTTCTCAATGTGAAAAGGAGTACATTGGCAAACCAAGAGGAAATTAGCTCCCACAAAAGCGAAATCAGAAATTAAAAAAAAAAAATTGTTCATTTGCTAATCACACCATCTCTTTTGACCATTACCCAGATTATGAAAATCTGACTATTTTGAAACATGAATGCAATTTAAAAAAGAGAACTTTTTTCGAAATGACACACATTTTCAAAGAACCTGATTCAATAAATTCCAGAACCGACATTCACAATCTTAACATAATCTATTCTCATTTACTAAGTCGCCCTCCTTATGAGATAGACCTAGATTCATTTCAATAAATATCAAGTTGGTACCCTTGAGTAGTTAGTGTTTCTATTTTTCATCTCATTTTATGTTGGCAACAAAGTCACCAGTAATCTATTATGCACGTCAATTGTCAACTTCAATTAATTCAATGTCATATGTCATATAGAGGTCATGTAGGCTGAATCCTACATGACCTCTATACGAGCCCAGGTGGAATTTTTAAACTGTTTCACACTTATTTTAATCTATCATGATCATTTTTAATCAAATTTTAACTATAACAGTATTATACCAAAAGTGTTGTCTTTTGTGACATGTTATTCTATAAATTACGGCGAGTAAAAGGGATTTCAAACCTCACTTTCGAAACTACACATGCTGAAAGGTTTTTTCAAACCAAATAATGTTCATTTTTAATTCATTGTAGAGTCTCTGATGAAGAGCCAATAAATGACTCGAAAGCTTGAATAGAAAAAAGAGCTCACTTTATTTTCCATTACCTTGTTTACTGCATACCTGAATTTAAAGAGATTCTTCTATAACTTAGACAGTCGTCCAACCACCACACCTTTAAAAACAAACAAAAAAAATATATATATATATATATATATATATATATATATATATATATATATATATATATATATATATATATACATCTCACTATATTCTGGGCGTCCTTACAAAAACACGACTCTCAGCGTCCGATCCAATTTTGTAACAGGGATTTAACAATTTTTGCGCATATACTCGTTGTATCATAAACAGATGTTACCTCACCAAATTTCAGCAAATTCTATGAAGTCATATACACTTCACTATATTCTCAGCGTCCTTTCATAAAAACGCACCTTGGCGTCTACAACATAGACGAAGCTTTCATAGTACAGATTCCTGGGCGTCCTCACATATGAAAACTGTTTACATGGCAGATGCCTGAGCGTCCTGCGGCGTTGCCACGATTATGCTCCAATAGCAGTACCGAGTAGAGGCACGGTAGAAATATCCAGGTCCTCCCCGATGCACGAGTGCAATAGACACGGGCCGTCAAATCAAGGACGGTGAAACCGTTAGACAAACACTTACAACTCCTATGGTAACCGACTAGTAAAAGTAGACTGTTTATTTGTTTTATAAATAAAAAGGGTCATTTCACATTTGTTCTTTGAACAAGATTATTTAATCGTTCAGTTCATTTCGTCTCCATTTTTCAGTTAAGTAGTGTCAAAGATGATGATTCGAAGGTGATATCATTGTAAAAAATTCTAGGTACCCATAAAACAATAATATAACAACTTTGATTTTTCGCATAATTCCGAATAGTTTCAGAATTTATCTTTTTTTCACTTCCCATATCTTTGATAGAAAGTGTACATATCATCAACTTGTTGATCTCACATTGAAAAACTATAAGCAGGATTCTAAAATATTCGTATCTGTAACTATTTGTGAGACAACATTACAAACAAAATAGAATTTTCTATTTTAAGGACAGAAAAAAAATCGATTATCAGGTACCGGCAAGAAAAGCAGCATCCCTCTTTGAAAAAATATTTGGATTCTTCAGAAACAAATGATTTTCTGAGATTACCGATGATGCTTCCAGCAGATGTTCTTCCCACCATACTATCTGATGACCCTGTAGAATGCCCATTTAATAATTACATCAGCAGATGCAAGATTCCCAACTGAAAAAGAACACTGTAAAATGACAAAATGGAAAAAATAAAATAAATTAAATAAAGTTTTGCTACATTTTTCACCAGACCATTGCCAAAGGAGAAAAAGTTGTAAGTGATTGGCCCATTCATTCCACAAGGAGATATATGGTTGACGTTTCTGTTGCAAACTTTTTGGCAAGTGTTTAACAAACTCGTCCAATAAGGAGAATTGTTCTGAATGGAAACATTTGTCACTAGTACTATATAGACACCAAAAGTGTAACTTTCATGCATACAATTTCGGATCTTGGTTGATTTTCTTAACTATAATATGAAAGGGAGTAGCTCATTTACGTTCATTGGATATACAACAAAATATCTGTATCGTATCATGAATGAATAATTTTTAATCAATACAGTTTTTATGTCCACAATGTCTAGCTTCACTTGGTACATCTACCAAACTGTATGAAAATAATAATGAAAATTTCTTAAAATAGGCAGGTTTTCAAAATTTAATTCTTTAATGGAGCAACATTACAGAAGTAATGACGAACCAATAATACATCCGAACATTTCCTATGGATTTCTTCATAATAGATGAACCCACTTCAATGAGTTAAATTTTTGTTTTGATTCTTGGATTCACTAATAAAACGTCCAGTTCAACTGAAATCTCCAGAAAATCGGCTGACAATTTATCATTAGATTTGGAAGATGAAGCACGTCAAGAGTTTGATGTTTATTGCGAATGAATATCACGAATAGTCCAGTAAATGAAGGTTTTTACCCACGGATTTTTAAGATCTTCTTTATTTACGAAACTTGGCGAGTAGGTTCAGGGCGTATCCCATATTGCTTGTGGTCAGTTAGGATGACCGCTTTCACGTGCCCCCTAGAAAAAAAAGATCAAAAAATGATCGAAATTGAAAATAAATAATATTTTCGTATTTTTCGGATCCAAATGCAATATTTCCGAAAAACGCAGCCTTCTCGAGTTAAAGTTGCTCTGGAAAAAATCGAGCAAAACATAAATCGGCTAATAATTAGATGATTCAAAAAATTTTATAATTGGAAGTTGAATTTTTTGTTAACATAACTTTTCTTCCCGGTCAATATTTTGAGAGATATTCCAAAACAAACGAAAAAAGTCCAGTCCAAGGGTTGAGAAAGTAGCCAAGGACGTTTTTAAAATATCCTAAACATTTGAGCACATGATGACCCCAAATGAAAATTTTTTCCATTCTTGGCAGTTATTCCAAGGATAGTAACGATTTTTCAGCGGATATTTGAAATTGGGCAGCATCCATTAAAATTACAATGGAACGCGTTCTAATCGTTCGATTCTTACGAAATTTGAATTTTTTCTTGTTTTTTGTTCACTGGTTATGAATCCTTCGAGGAAATTCGAAAATTCGAAATGTCGGAACCGAAATGGACTCTCTGTCCGTATTGGGACCTTAGAAAAATGATAAAATAATTTTATCGTGGTATATTATGACTCGAAATAAAACTTTTCCATATTGTTACTGTCATCTCTACATTTGCTCATTCTACTGTTCGGAATATTTCCAATTTAGGTATTGTTATAAGCTTATAAGCTTATTTAATTTTATCAATAGTTTTTTGATGGGCACTTATATTCGATCAATATTTTGATATTTTCTGGAAATTTCTTTAAAAATTGACTTTTGATCAGCTCAGGTCCAAATGAATGTAACCCAAAGGTATTATTATTATTTGAGAAGAGTACCTATAGATACCCGGAAAAACCTAAATTTTCGTTGTTACAATTGAAGTAGTCTCAAAAAAATATTCTTATGAATAGTTATTGTGGGACATCCTGTGGGCTGATATGATGTATAAGTGTGGTTATGACTTACTAAAAGAATGAAAGATAAGTATTGACAAAATTTCGAAAGATTCTTCGCGATAGCAATAACCTAACACACCTAAATACTTAACATACTTTGAGATTATCGATTAAAATTTAATATTATGGGGTTCTCAAATCAAGTATACCAAATTTTGAGATACACTTTAAGATTAGTGTTTCTCGTAACTTATCATTTCCTTTCTGTCAGATCTACCAAGATGAAAATCTATATCATCGATGCTTTGCAGTTGTAATTCATCTTTTTTTTAATACTTTGACTACATGGGAGGGAAACCTATAATGTTCCAAGAACATCATGTGAGTCAGCAGTGGAATGTAGAGACGGGAGATAGGCATTCGTTCTTTTCTTGGAGGTTTGGAGGTTATAGGCATAGGGAAAAACTACCTACCTAGTTGAGCCCATCGTGCACCCCGTGGTAAGAAGTTTATTCTTTTCTAGCAGGTTGTTCTGGGGGCAGTTTTGCTTCGCCGATGTAACGGTGCCTGAAAGATGTCAAAGCAGGGCATTCCAACAGGATGTGAGTGGCAGTTTCCCCCACCTCTCCGTTTCACCTACATAATAGGATCATCTGCGATGCCCATAGTATGAAGGTGTTTGTTACGATGACAATGACTCGTTAGGATTCCAGTCATCCCTCTGATGTCCCTTCAGTTCAGAGAAAGGAGTTTCTTTGATAGCCTAGGTACAGATTCATTGATAAATGGCTTGACCTGCCTCATACGTGGTGATCTTGCCACAAGTTAGAGCACTCTTTATACAGTTGACTCAGAAGTACAAGATCCCCTCGCATTTTGATACAACGACAATTGGCTCCGGTCAGACAGGGACGCCAGATGACCCCCGCCTGGTCAGGCAGTAAGTCATTTCAGTTCCTCCAATTCGACTATATCCAGGGACCCAGACGAGTTGACTCTATTTTTCTTGGCTGGTTCAGCCAGTGAATCCCTGCATTATTTGACAAGTCTTGATGTGACTCTAGGTGACATGAGAGAGCCCAGGGCAGACCGGCCGTCTGTGCAAGTATATATGCTCCTATTTACATAGTTTCTTCGCAGATTTTCCATGGCGCAAGTCAATATTGCGTAGACCTCCGTCTGAACCTACTAGGTGAAGAGTTTCACAGCTTAGCTGTTCGGTGAAAAAATGAAGTCTGGTAGGAAGAAGTTTGGCAGGTCTTGAGCTTGACAGTGAAGGGGTGACTATTTTGAGCTCGTCTCGTCCGCGTTGAAGCAGACGAAATTTCTGATGAACTCCGACCATTGAACTATCTATAGAAAAGGGTATGAGCTATCACCAGACTATAGTCTGGATCCTCATTCTCAATTAAGATGACGGCGACTGACAAAGTCGGCGATTTCGATAGTGAGGAGAAAGTGGGAAAAAAGGTGAAAAAAGCCAAATTCTGATGAAATCTTGTAGCAAGCTATGTGCAGTATATGTCTATATAATTTGTCATGGTATTTTACACAGAAGTTATACAAAAAGTAACCCAAAAATCCTATTTCTGAATGGTCAGAAAATGGTAAGTTGCAGTGAGACCAGTGAGGTTATAAGAAAACAGGTGAAATTACAGGAGAAAAACAAACTTCTAGAAGCTGAAAATAGGTACTTTAAGGGAATAATTGCAGAAATCAGAGATAAAAACAATATCTTGCACATAAATAATAATTTACTCCTTCAAAAAATGAATAACTATGAAGAACAGATAATCTACCCACAAAAAGCCGAACAAAATACGATCAAACCAAACCGGAGCAAGGTAGTCAGTGGTCCCAAAAATGTAAACAACCAACACAAATTGGTCCCACATCTGCACAAATTGATACTCCAATTCGGTCTCCAGATTCCGGAAAAGATTATGAAGTTAACAATCAGCCAAATGGGCTAATATCGTGCGCATCTGGAATTTCGGAGAAGGTTGGCCCAGGAGAAACAAAGACGGATACTGACAATCAGATCAAGAATGATGGGTTTCAACAGGTAAAATGGTGTGAACAAAGAAAAAACAACAAAGACCGATGGATTTTCAGGTGTTCAAAAAAATTATGGATATACCTACACAAGGTGAAGCGAGAAGCTACTGGAGACAAAATTAAAAGCTACATTGAGAGCAAAGCTAGATTGGAGGAAGATGAAGTATGGGTGGAAAAGATTCCCATAACTGGCAATGGACTCAGAAAATATGTTGTTACTGCTCCTCTGCAGAAGAAAGAAGAAATGTACGACTCTTGTTTTTGTCCAAGTGGAGTTGGCATTAAAAGATTTGACTTTCAGAAACACAAGCAATTTCTTGTGCAAATCAGACAGGATAATGGGGGGAATTTTTGATATACAAACAAGCAGAGGATCAGAAAAATTGTGAAATTAGTATTATACATCAAAACGTGCAGTCAATGGGTAACTGTGTAGACGAGTTGGAAGAGTTGATGTCAGATAACGCATACTCCCAAATTCTATGTATCACAGAACACTGGAAAACGGGGGAACAACTAAAAACATTTAGCCTGAAGGATTTCTTCTTGGAGGCAAGTTTCTGTAGACAAAAAGACAATGAGCATGGTGAGACAGCAATATACCTAAGAAGAGAAACGTAGGGCGTAGAATGAGACGAGTTAAAAACCATCAATAGAGAATCAAATTGACTGTGTAGCGAGTGAAGTTATTATTGAAAGAAGAAAAGTGCTTATAGTTTCTATTGACAGGCCTTCAGGTGCAAACGTTGACATATTTTTCTCTAAATTTGAAGAAATTTTTAATATGGTATATAATGAGAGAGGAGATGTTGTAATTGCTGGTGACTTCAACATCAATGTTTAAGAGGAAACAATAGATAAATTCAGATTCTGTGATATGATGAACTCAGTCAACATCATCCACAGAATTAATAAGTACACTAGAATTACACGATCATCTCAATCATGTGTGGATAATATGTTCACTCATATTGAAGACACACCTCCATATCATATCACTTTGCACAGAAATTAAAATTTTTGACTCAGAGAACCACATGCTCCCATACTTATAGCATATGTTTCAATGTAAATAATGTGGAAAAATTCGAGAGCATAATGAAAAATCAAGATTGTTCTCATATAAATGACATAGCTGGTGACAAAATAAATGAGTCGTGGGAAATGTACATAATTCCATGAAAGTACAGGGAATTGCACATTTCATTGCTGACAGCTTCTTGAACTATATAACTGATTATATTGATTAGTTAATAATTCGTCAAAATCAGCCACATATAAGCAACACAATCAAATATATGAAATCAATGTTTGTTAATTTAGTTAGTGGAAGTGATTTCCTGAATATAGTTAAAAATCTGGAAAATAGAATGAGCAGTGGTGTAGATGAGATCCCGAACAAATTGATAAAAATTGTTGATGTTTAATTGCAGAACCTTTAATCATAAATAACTCCTCCAAAATTGGTATATTTCAGTTGAAAACGGCATGTATAATTACTGTATTCAAAAATAATGGTGATCCAGAAATTACAGATAACTATAGACCAATAAGCTTATTGTGAGCTTTTTCAAAAATCTTTGAAACTGCAATGTGTAATAGATTGATTCTTACAGCATGTAACTTGATAAGTGACTCTCAACATGGTTACTTGGAAGGAAAATCCACCCATCCTGCAATTTTCCAGTTCATACAGCATATAATAGACCCATTAAAGGATGATACATTAGCATTAGACTCATTCTTAGACCTTTCTAAGGCATGCGATTGCTTGAATCATGAGATATTGTTAAATAAGCTGGAATATTGCGGAATAAGGGGACCAGCTCTAAGATGGTTTGGATCATACTTAGAGGTTAGGAAACAGACGGTGAAGATCACGAAAGATGAAGTTGAGGGAAAATCCTCCGAAAAATTATCAGACATCAGTATTCCACAAGATAGCATAACAGGACCATTGCTTTTTAGAGTTTACGTGAATGATTTGAATAATTTCTTGAAGCTTAGTGAGGCTTGTAAGTTGATTAATTATGCTGACGACAGAAATATGATAGTAAAGGCTCCTGATATGATCAGTATGATTGCCAAAGCAGATTTCGACTCTGAAAGAGCCAAATCTTGGTTCATACAAAATAAACAGGTTCTTAATGAAAATAAAACAAATCTCGTACTGTTCAAAACAATCTATGCCCGCACTGACTTGCCTTTTGATGTTAGTTTAGGTAAAAAGAACTTCATAGTTAGTAAGCACTCCAGGTTCTTGGGGGTCTATATAGATAATTTTTTATGCTGAGCTATCCATGTTGAGCAACTATGTCAAACTGAGTCACATATTACTCACTCAGGGTAATTAAAAAATATGCAAGCTTTCAAACACTGAAAATAGTGCATTATGCAAATGTTGAAACAAGAATAAGATATAGTTTGATATGTTTTGGCAGTAGTAGACATATTGAAAATGTGGTCTTAATTCATAAGCGAGCATTGAGAATAATGTTAAAGTTGAAGTACAAAGAGTGATGTAGGGGCTATTTGAAGAAAAATAGGATACAGAGAGTACCAGCTTTATACATTCAATATCTGTTATTTCTGTTCAGAAATAGGCATTTACTCACACAATTTGAAACAAGAGGCCTATACCCAACTAGACATGTAAATCTGTAAATAGACTGGGTGTAACTGAAAAAGGGGCACTGTACTCTTCTATCAAATGTTTCAACAAGTTGCCAGAACACATCAAAGTTATCAATAATCTTACTGCATGTAAAAAAGAAATCTATAATATGTCTATAAACTTGGAACCCTATACAATGGGAGAATTTTATAATATGTAGGTGTTTTTGAGATCAACTCTATTTCCTTCAATGGCTGCTCTACATGCAATAAATTGTAATTATATCTCAAAATGGAGATTATTATTATTATTATCATTATTATTATGCAATGAATGAACACCTTGTAAATTGGGTAAACTACTACCACAGTAGTTAGAGGATACATTAATGAAGCTTTATGGGCTCACCACCCACTTTAAAGACACAGCGGTTTTGAGTTATTAGAAACAACATGATCAGGATAATTTTATAAAGTGGCTTCGAGAATATTGTAGAAGTATGTGTGTATGTGTGCGTGTGTGTAAGTGTGAGTATGTGTCTTATGAAAAAACGTCTTGTGCTAAAGTGACATTGGGATGTCAAGACCTTACAACTAATACAAAAAATAAAAGTAATTTGAAACCAATTTGAATTTGTTCAAATACGTATTTCGGCAGTCATGCTCTCATCTACATCGGCTATCCTCATTAAAAATTCATATAAGATAATTTTCGAAAGATCTATTGTTTCGTCACTTGATGAACTGAATTCAAACTAGAATATTGAAAATAAAAAGCTATTACGCTATTAGTTCGATGAATTTCCAACTCTGATTTACAACAACGTTAACAAAATACTTTGAATAACTTTATTTTGTTTTATACAAAATAATCTTCATTGTGGAATAATTAACTACCTCCTACTCAACAAATAACATTTGTTATTCTGGAATAATATCACAGGTCCAAACGCAACGAATGAAAATTAAAGATTAGCTTCAATAGACAAATCTGCATAAGTTAATCAAAGAACAAATTAACACTCCGTAATTCCAACAAATTGATATGATATTTGAAATAAAACATCGGGACAGTCGCAGCAGCTATTGTACAGTTACATTCCTCGCGAAACGTTAAGTTACACATACAATGTTGCCAAATACGGACGCCGAGGAATCCGTGAAGTAAAAGCTGAAATATGCAAGAAGGACGCCGAGGGATTGATGAAATAAATCATGTATATACATCGGACATACGGCGGCGCGCGCTGCGCCTCTCACTGCAAACTGATTGAACTATTATATACAGCGTAACATACAAATAATTCATTTCACCATGATCTGGGCGTCCTAGTCGATTTTCGGCGAACACTTCTATAACACTATACGAGTCCTCTGGCAAAATTTCAATGGGGATACCACTCGGCGTCCACATACGGACGCTCAGTTGGACATGGACGCCGAGAGAATAGTAAATCGACAATGTACGGACGCCAAGAATATAGCCGGATGTATATATATATATATATATATATATATATATATATATATATATATATATATATATATATATATATATATATATGTATGTCATCGAATTCTATGCTCCGGCAGAGAGGAACATAGTCTTGAAAGAGGAGGAAAAATGGACAAAATATCAAGATCTCCTGTTTGAGCTCCGCACGCTATACCCAGGCCACAAGGTCGTATTAGTGGTTCTGATCATCGGTGTTTTGGGCGGAATTCGGTCTTCGCTGCGTTCAAACTTGAAGATCATTCCGGCCTGTAGGAACTCGGCGCAGATCTTGATAGACCGGATGCAAAAGGCAGTCATTCTGGGTTCAATTAGAATACTCAGGGCACACGATTTAGGAACCTGAAGCTACTTACCGACCGGTGGGGAGGAGTAGCTTCGGTTAACCGCCTTTTAAGTTTTTTTCTGGCGCGACTGCTGCGATGTCGTCGGAGCTCGCAGCAGCCCCGACCAGGTTTAAATGTAACAAAAAAAAAAAAAGTATATATATATATATATATATATATATATATATATATATATATATGTTTCTTCTTAGGTTCTCGCGCACGTAAAGTGTAGAACTGAATTCTCGGGTATTGATCCGCGTTGTGTGGTTTCGGTCCTCAAAAGGACCAATTTCACGACGTTTCGGCAAAGTCGCATTTGCCATCTTCAGGTGATTCGACCGTAGAGTCTGGAAAGATGGCAAATGCGACTTTGCCGAAACGTCGTGAAATTGGTCCTTTTGAGGACCGAAACCACACAATGCGGATCAATACCCGAGAATTCAGTTCTACATATATATATTTGTAAGTTTTCTTGGTATATTGGTTCGTATATATACTGAAAATGAAATAAAAATTCTGTTTGACGTTTCGACAATGTTTATTGTCTTTATCAAAGTGTGAATTAGTGTTTCCATGTAATTCAGAAAAGAATAGATGATTTCGATTAATGAAATGCGTCTGCAGCCGACTAGTGTTTTAAGATTCAATTAAAACTGCAGAAAACATTGGATCGGTTGTGTGTGAAAGAGTAATGTATGGACTCTCCATAGTAATTCCTTGAAGAAGAAGTAGTATCTCAACTAAATTATAATATAGCCTTCTCCAAAAGATATGTTGATGATTGTATTGCTGCAATCCCTGAAAACAAATGTAATGAATTTTTGAATTCTTTCAATTCCTTTCACCATAAGTTACAATTCACGATTGAATTAGAAAATCATAATGAAATAAATTTTTTAGATTTAACTTTAGTAAGAAAATCAAATGATAACAAAATTCTAACAAAATGGTATACCAAACCTACTTGGTCAGGAAGGTATACTAATTTCAATTCTAATATACCTAAAAAATATAAGAAAAATATTATTATAAATCTAATAGATAGAGCTATTCGACTAAGTTCTCCTGAACTGAGAACTATATCTATTACAAAAACAAAAGAAACTTTAATAAGAAATGGTTATTTCATTGATTTAGTAAATTCGATAACTGAAGACAAAATTCATAAATTTTATAACTCATTTGGTGAAATCAATACCAATAATGAGAAAACTAATGATAATCATTACATATCACTACCATATATTGGTGGATTTTCAGAGAAAATTTGTAATATAGTGAAACCTTATGACCTACATATATGTCATAAAAGTTATTTAAATCAGAAAAGTCTCTTCACAAAATTAAAAAGCAGCGTACCTTTCAAAAAAATAACCCATACTGTTTATTCCATCCCTTGCAAAGATTGCGAAAAGGTATATATTGGCCAATCTTCACAATACCTCGAAAAAAGATTAAATGGCCACAAATATACCAAAAATTCATCAACTGCGCTCAATAAACATGTGAAAGACACTAACCATACTTTCGACTACAACAATACAAAAATTTTAAATATTGAAACGAACGACAACAAACGTTTGATATTAGAATCTATTCAAATTGAAAAGAACAATTGTGTAAATGACAAAATAGATTCCAATCTTTCGAAACTGTACAATAATCTAATTCAAACTTAACAAAATTTTATTAATTTGGAGTGCCACTTTCCATTTGTCTATTTAAAATTCAACCTAAAAAAGATGAAGTATTATTTAACTATGACACTATAGAGTAACAATTTTGAGGTTAAATTCCATAGAATTATCTTAAACTTGAATAGTTATGATAGATCTGAAATGCTTATCATAGAATAACTAATTCATACAATAATTCATAGATATTTATAATTGTACAATATTGGAATGTCTTGTATTTAATCAAATTCAATCTATTTCAAACTGTAGTTAGCCATACATTGCTCTTTCACACACAACCGATCCAATGTTTTCTGCAGTTTTAATTGGATCTTAAAACACAAGTCGGCTGCAGACGCATTTCAATAATCAAAATCATCTATTCTTTTCTAAATTACATGGAAACACTAATTCAATTAACAATTTTGATAAAGGCAATAAACATTGTCGAAAAAAAATTGTTAATTGAATTAGTGTTTCCATGTAATATAGAAAAGAATAGATGATTTCGATCAATGAAATGCGTCTGCAGCCGACTTGTGTTTTAAGATCCAATTAAAACTCCAGAAAACATTGGATCGGTTGTGTGTGAAAGAGTAATGTATGGCTAAGTACAATTTGAAATAGATTGAATTTGATTAAATACAAAACATTCCAAGATTGTACAATTATAAATATCTATGAATTATTGTATGAATTAGTTATTCTATGATAAGCATTTCAGATCTATCATAACTATTCAAGTTTAAGATAATTCTATGGAATTTAACCTCAAAATTGTTACTCTATAGTGTCATAGTTAAATAATACTTCATCTTTTTTAGGTTGAATTTTAAATAGACAAATGGAAAGTGGCATTTCAAATTAATAAAATTTTGTCAAGTTTGAATTAGATTATTGTACAGTTTCGAAAGATTGGAATCTATTTTGTCATTTACACAATTGTTCTTTTCAATTTGAATAGATTCTAATATCAAACGTTTGTTGTCGTTCGTTTCAATATTTAAAATTTTTGTATTGTTGTAGTCGAAAGTATGGTTAGTGTCTTTCACATGTTTATTGAGCGCAGTTGATGAATTTTTGGTATATTTGTGGCCATTTAATCTGTTTTCGAGGTATTGTGAAGATTGGCCAATACATACCTTTTCGCAATCTTTGCAAGGGATGGAATAAACAGTATGGGTTACTTTTTTGAAAGGTACGCTGCTTTTTAATTTTGTAAAGAGACTTTTCTGATTCAAATAACTCTTATGACATATATGTAGGTCATAAGGTTTCACTATAATACAAATTTTCTCTGAAAGTCCACCAATATATGGTAGTGATATGTTATGCCTATCATTAGTTTTCTCATTATTGGTATTGATTTCACCAAATGAGTTATAAAATTTATGAATTTTGTCTTTAGTTATCGAATTTACTAAATCAATGGGATAACCATTTCTTATTAAAGTTTCTTTTGTTTTTGTAATAGATATAGTTCTCAGTTCAGGAGAACTTAGTTTTAATTGGATCTTAAAACACAAGTCGGCTGCAGACGCATTTCATTAATCGAAATCATCTATTCTTTTCTAAATTACATGGAAACACTAATTCAATTAACAATTTTGATAAAGGCAATAAACATTGTCGAAACGTCAAAACAGAATTTTTATTTCATTATCAGTACCTATATATACGAACCAATATACCAAGAAAACATACAAATATATATATATATATATATATATATATATATATATATATATATATGTAGAACTGGATTCTCGGGTATTGATCCGCGTTGTGTGGTTTCGGTCCTCAAAAGGACCAATTTCACGACGTTTCGGCAAAGTCGCATTTGCCATCTTCAGGTGATTCGACCGTAGAGTCTGGAAAATCTAGGCGAAATCTAGTTCGCCTAGATTTTCCAGACTCTACGGTCGAATCACCTGAAGATGGCAAATGCGACTTTGCCGAAACGTCGTGAAATTGGTCCTTTTGAGGACCGAAACCACACAACGCGGATCAATACCCGAGAATCCAGTTCTACACATTACGTCCGCGAGAACCTAAGAAGAAACATATATATATATATATATATATACTCTTTTGTTGATATATGTACCAAGAAAACATACAAATATATATATATATATATATATATATGTAGAACTGGATTCTCGGGTATTGATCCGCGTTGTGTGGTTTCGGTCCTCAAAAGGACCAATTTCACGACGTTTCGGCAAAGTCGCATTTGCCATCTTCAGGTGATTCGACCGTAGAGTCTGGAAAATCTAGGCGAACTGACGCTTACTTGGAGGGACAGGTATTTATATCCCCCGTTATGTTTGACCTTTGGACTTTCGAACTATTTCACGCTTGGTTGATTTCTACGTGTTTGGCTCCGAGTGACACGTTTGGATGACGTCATTGCGACGCTGGAATCAGCCGGAAAGTTTCCGTGACCTGTTGCACGTGCACTGGATATCACGTTCTCTCTTGTTTTTGGTTTTATCTTCCGACTTTCTAAAGCGGGTTTCCATGTTGCTGGTAATCTTAGTCCGTCATCTCGTTTGTTAAGACTATGTGGACGTTTCTCGATCTCTATTGCCTCCCTGGTTATTCTGGTGTAGAAGTGTTCAATGTTGGCTAGAGTCTTTGTGCCGCTAAAGTTGATCATATGGCCAGTACTTCTTACATGTTCAGCTAGTGAAGACGTGGTTTCGTTTTTCGACACAGCGTTTGCATGTTCAGTCTTTCGCACATCAATGCGTCTGTTGGTCTGCCCGATGTATGTCTTTTCACAATTACCACATGGCACCTCGTACACTCCTTGGCATTCTAGAGGAATTCTGTCTTTTGGATTCCGAAGAACATTTTTGATTTTCCTATCTGTTGTGAAGGTTGTTTTGATATCATGACGGCTCAGTATTTTGCAGATTTTGTCAGTTGTGCCTTTTATGTAAGGTAGAAAAGCGTTTCCCACTGGTTGATCTTCATTGTTGACATCCTTTTCATTTTTGCGTTGAGAGTTATGAATCTGTTTTCTTGAATAGCCATTCATCCTAAGGGCTGTTCGGATGGTTTCCATTTCTCCATCGAAGTTCTCCGCATCAGCGAGACGTTTTGACCTTGTCATGAGGGTATTTACGACTGATTGTAGCTGGGATGGATGGTGATGCGAGTTACTATTCAAATATCGGTTCGTGTGGGTCTTTTTTCTGAATACTGTATGTCCCAAACTGCCGTCAGTTTTCTTTGTTACCAAAACATCTAGAAATGGTAATTGGTTGTTCTCTTCGGCTTCTATTGTGAATTTTATCCGATCATGGATTCCATTCAGGTGATCGAGAAACCCTCTTAGTTGTCCTTCTCCATGTGGCCAAATAACAAAAATATCATCTACATATCTGAGCCAAAGTTTGGGTTTTAGTTGCGCTGTGTTAAGAGCTTTAATTTCAAAATCCTCCATGAAAAGATTTGCGATCACTGGTGAGATTGGTGATCCCATCGGTGCTCCTTCGATTTGCCTATATCGCTGTCCCTCGTACATAAAGTAAGTATTGGCTACACAGTGTTTGGCCAAGTCAATAATGTATCCTTCCGGTTTGTATTTATGTTGGATGATCTCTAGGGCTTCGTTTATGGGTACTTGTGTGAACAAGGATGCTACGTCGAAGCTTACTAATATGTCGTCAGGTCCTACTATTTGCATATCTAGAAGTTCGATAAAGTGTTCCGCGTTCCTCACGTACGATGATGCTGTCTCAACGTGCGGTTGTAACTTCTTGGCTAGGAATCTTGCTAATGCATGTGATGGTGAGCCGATAGAGCTTACTATTGGTCTCAGAGGTACTGCTGCCTTGTGTATTTTTGGGAGACCATACAGTTTCGGACATCTGGATGATTTTTCTCTTGGAATGAGATGTAACTGTAACTTAGGGTCGATAGGAGATGCCTTGATTTTCGCTTTCGTTGTTTTCTCTAGATATGTAGTGGGATCAGACCTAATCTTCTTGTAAGTCGGATCGTCCAATAGCGCAGCCATCTTGGTTCTGTAGTCATTTGTGTTCATGACAACGGTTGCATTTCCTTTATCTGCTGGTAGGATGATGATGCTTTCGTTCTCTCGAAGAGCTTTCAGTGCTAGGAACTCGTCGTGTGAAATGTTCCTTTTAGGTGGCTTCGAGGTTCGTAGAATACGCGACACATCTTGGCGAATAATCTCTGCTTCACTTTTATCCTGCAGCGAAGTTATAGCAGATTCCACGTTGCAAATGATGTCTTCCAATGGAATGCGTGCCGGTGCAATAGCGAAGTTAAAACCTTTAGCAAGGACATCCATGGAGGCCTTATTCAAAGAATGGTCGGATAAGTTATGGACAACTTTGACAGGGTCTATGTTTGTGCTGTCTCCCTCAGGTTTCTGGGTGTCTTTCAGATGATTGAACTTCTTCTTCTGTTTCTCTATAGTTATTTCAGTGTTTTTCTCTGCTCTGAACTCGGCAAGCTGATCAATTCTTTCCCAAAGTAGAGGATTGATTTCATTGCTAAGATAGAGGTGAACACGTAGTAGCTTGCTGTCAGTATCATCCAGAATTCTTCTTGTTTGGTGAATGGCATCTCGAAGCAGTGCAAAACTCGTTCTTCTCAAGATGTTCTTCGTACTAGTTGTCTTTGTGTGATACGAAAGTTTCATACAGGTTGGAATAATCTTCTGGTCCCGGCAGCGGCGTAGAAAGGTAAGGTCGCACAAAAGTTTCGATCTCTTTGTTCTCAACTTCTCGAAACTTCTTGTTTGATGGAAAACCTCCTCCCCGTAGAGGTTAATTATGTTTCTTCTTAGGTTCTCGCGGACGTAATGTGTAGAACTGGATTCTCGGGTATTGATCCGCGTTGTGTGGTTTCGGTCCTCAAAAGGACCAATTTCACGACGTTTCGGCAAAGTCGCATTTGCCATCTTCAGGTGATTCGACCGTAGAGTCTGGAAAATCTAGGCGAACTGACGCTTACTTGGAGGGACAGGTATTTATATCCCCCGTTATGTTTGACCTTTGGACTTTCGAACTATTTCACGCTTGGTTGATTTCTACGTGTTTGGCTCCGAGTGACACGTTTGGATGACGTCATTGCGACGCTGGAATCAGCCGGAAAGTTTCCGTGACCTGTTGCACGTGCACTGGATATCACGTTCTCTCTTGTTTTTGGTTTTATCTTCCGACTTTCTAAAGCGGGTTTCCATGTTGCTGGTAATCTTAGTCCGTCATCTCGTTTGTTAAGACTATGTGGACGTTTCTCGATCTCTATTGCCTCCCTGGTTATTCTGGTGTAGAAGTGTTCAATGTTGGCTAGAGTCTTTGTGCCGCTAAAGTTGATCATATGGCCAGTACTTCTTACATGTTCAGCTAGTGAAGACGTGGTTTCGTTTTTCGACACAGCGTTTGCATGTTCAGTCTTTCGCACATCAATGCGTCTGTTGGTCTGCCCGATGTATGTCTTTTAACAATTACCACATGGCACCTCGTACACTCCTTGGCATTCTAGAGGAATTCTGTCTTTTGGATTCCGAAGAACATTTTTTGATTTTCCTATCTGTTGTGAAGGTTGTTTTGATATCATGACGGCTCAGTATTTTGCAGATTTTGTCAGTTGTGCCTTTTATGTGAGGTAGAAAAGCGTTTCCCACTGGTTGATCTTCATTGTTGACATCCTTTTCATTTTTGCGTTGAGAGTTATGAATCTGTTTTCTTGAATAGCCATTCATCCTAAGGGCTGTTCGGATGGTTTCCATTTCTCCATCGAAGTTCTCCGCATCAGCGAGACGTTTTGACCTTGTCATGAGGGTATTTACGACTGATTGTAGCTGGGATGGATGGTGATGCGAGTTACTATTCAAATATCGGTTCGTGTGGGTCTTTTTTCTGAATACTGTATGTCCCAAACTGCCGTCAGTTTTCTTTGTTACCAAAACATCTAGAAATGGTAATTGGTTGTTCTCTTCGGCTTCTATTGTGAATTTTATCCGATCATGGATTCCATTCAGGTGATCGAGAAACCCTCTTAGTTGTCCTTCTCCATGTGGCCAAATAACAAAAATATCATCTACATATCTGAGCCAAAGTTTGGGTTTTAGTTGCGCTGTGTTAAGAGCTTTAATTTCAAAATCCTCCATGAAAAGATTTGCGATCACTGGTGAGATTGGTGATCCCATCGGTGCTCCTTCGATTTGCCTATATCGCTGTCCCTCGTACATAAAGTAAGTATTGGCTACACAGTGTTTGGCCAAGTCAATAATGTATCCTTCCGGTTTGTATTTATGTTGGATGATCTCTAGGGCTTCGTTTATGGGTACTTGTGTGAACAAGGATGCTACGTCGAAGCTTACTAATATGTCGTCAGGTCCTACTATTTGCATATCTAGAAGTTCGATAAAGTGTTCCGCGTTCCTCACGTACGATGATGCTGTCTCAACGTGCGGTTGTAACTTCTTGGCTAGGAATCTTGCTAATGCATGTGATGGTGAGCCGATAGAGCTTACTATTGGTCTCAGAGGTACTGCTGCCTTGTGTATTTTTGGGAGACCATACAGTTTCGGACATCTGGATGATTTTTCTCTTGGAATGAGATGTAACTGTAACTTAGGGTCGATAGGAGATGCCTTGATTTTCGCTTTCGTTGTTTTCTCTAGATATGTAGTGGGATCAGACCTAATCTTCTTGTGAGTCGGATCGTCCAATAGCGCAGCCATCTTGGTTCTGTAGTCATTTGTGTTCATGACAACGGTTGCATTTCCTTTATCTGCTGGTAGGATGATGATGCTTTCGTTCTCTCGAAGAGCTTTCAGTGCTAGGAACTCTTCGTGTGAAATGTTCCTTTTAGGTGGCTTCGAGGTTCGTAGAATACGCGACACATCTTGGCGAATAATCTCTGCTTCACTTTTATCCTGCAGCGAAGTTATAGCAGATTCCACGTTGCAAATGATGTCTTCCAATGGAATGCGTGCCGGTGCAATAGCGAAGTTAAAACCTTTAGCAAGGACATCCATGGAGGCCTTATTCAAAGAATGGTCGGATAAGTTATGGACAACTTTGACAGGGTCTATGTTTGTGCTGTCTCCCTCAGGTTTCTGGGTGTCTTTCAGATGATTGAACTTCTTCTTCTGTTTCTCTATAGTTATTTCAGTGTTTTTCTCTGCTCTGAACTCGGCAAGCTGATCAATTCTTTCCCAAAGTAGAGGATTGATTTCATTGCTAAGATAGAGGTGAACACGTAGTAGCTTGCTGTCAGTATCATCCAGAATTCTTCTTGTTTGGTGAATGGCATCTCGAAGCAGTGCAAAACTCGTTCTTCTCAAGATGTTCTTCGTACTAGTTGTCTTTGTGTGATACGAAAGTTTCATACAGGTTGGAATAATCTTCTGGTCCCGGCAGCGGCGTAGAAAGGTAAGGTCGCACAAAAGTTTCGATCTCTTTGTTCTCAACTTCTCGAAACTTCTTGTTTGATGGAAAACCTCCTCCCCGTAGAGGTTAATTATGTTTCTTCTTAGGTTCTCGCGGACGTAATGTGTAGAACTGGATTCTCGGGTATTGATCCGCGTTGTGTGGTTTCGGTCCTCAAAAGGACCAATTTCACGACGTTTCGGCAAAGTCGCATTTGCCATCTTCAGGTGATTCGACCGTAGAGTCTGGAAAATCTAGGCGAACTGACGCTTACTTGGAGGGACAGGTATTTATATCCCCCGTTATGTTTGACCTTTGGACTTTCGAACTATTTCACGCTTGGTTGATTTCTACGTGTTTGGCTCCGAGTGACACGTTTGGATGACGTCATTGCGACGCTGGAATCAGCCGGAAAGTTTCCGTGACCTGTTGCACGTGCACTGGATATCACGTTCTCTCTTGTTTTTGGTTTTATCTTCCGACTTTCTAAAGCGGGTTTCCATGTTGCTGGTAATCTTAGTCCGTCATCTCGTTTGTTAAGACTATGTGGACGTTTCTCGATCTCTATTGCCTCCCTGGTTATTCTGGTGTAGAAGTGTTCAATGTTGGCTAGAGTCTTTGTGCCGCTAAAGTTGATCATATGGCCAGTACTTCTTACATGTTCAGCTAGTGAAGACGTGGTTTCGTTTTTCGACACAGCGTTTGCATGTTCAGTCTTTCGCACATCAATGCGTCTGTTGGTCTGCCCGATGTATGTCTTTTCACAATTACCACATGGCACCTCGTACACTCCTTGGCATTCTAGAGGAATTCTGTCTTTTGGATTCCGAAGAACATTTTTGATTTTCCTATCTGTTGTGAAGGTTGTTTTGATATCATGACGGCTCAGTATTTTGCAGATTTTGTCAGTTGTGCCTTTTATGTAAGGTAGAAAAGCGTTTCCCACTGGTTGATCTTCATTGTTGACATCCTTTTCATTTTTGCGTTGAGAGTTATGAATCTGTTTTCTTGAATAGCCATTCATCCTAAGGGCTGTTCGGATGGTTTCCATTTCTCCATCGAAGTTCTCCGCATCAGCGAGACGTTTTGACCTTGTCATGAGGGTATTTACGACTGATTGTAGCTGGGATGGATGGTGATGCGAGTTACTATTCAAATATCGGTTCGTGTGGGTCTTTTTTCTGAATACTGTATGTCCCAAACTGCCGTCAGTTTTCTTTGTTACCAAAACATCTAGAAATGGTAATTGGTTGTTCTCTTCGGCTTCTATTGTGAATTTTATCCGATCATGGATTCCATTCAGGTGATCGAGAAACCCTCTTAGTTGTCCTTCTCCATGTGGCCAAATAACAAAAATATCATCTACATATCTGAGCCAAAGTTTGGGTTTTAGTTGCGCTGTGTTAAGAGCTTTAATTTCAAAATCCTCCATGAAAAGATTTGCGATCACTGGTGAGATTGGTGATCCCATCGGTGCTCCTTCGATTTGCCTATATCGCTGTCCCTCGTACATAAAGTAAGTATTGGCTACACAGTGTTTGGCCAAGTCAATAATGTATCCTTCCGGTTTGTATTTATGTTGGATGATCTCTAGGGCTTCGTTTATGGGTACTTGTGTGAACAAGGATGCTACGTCGAAGCTTACTAATATGTCGTCAGGTCCTACTATTTGCATATCTAGAAGTTCGATAAAGTGTTCCGCGTTCCTCACGTACGATGATGCTGTCTCAACGTGCGGTTGTAACTTCTTGGCTAGGAATCTTGCTAATGCATGTGATGGTGAGCCGATAGAGCTTACTATTGGTCTCAGAGGTACTGCTGCCTTGTGTATTTTTGGGAGACCATACAGTTTCGGACATCTGGATGATTTTTCTCTTGGAATGAGATGTAACTGTAACTTAGGGTCGATAGGAGATGCCTTGATTTTCGCTTTCGTTGTTTTCTCTAGATATGTAGTGGGATCAGACCTAATCTTCTTGTAAGTCGGATCGTCCAATAGCGCAGCCATCTTGGTTCTGTAGTCATTTGTGTTCATGACAACGGTTGCATTTCCTTTATCTGCTGGTAGGATGATGATGCTTTCGTTCTCTCGAAGAGCTTTCAGTGCTAGGAACTCGTCGTGTGAAATGTTCCTTTTAGGTGGCTTCGAGGTTCGTAGAATACGCGACACATCTTGGCGAATAATTTCTGCTTCACTTTTATCCTGAAGCGCGTATTCTACGAACCTCGAAGCCACCTAAAAGGAACATTTCACACGACGAGTTCCTAGCACTGAAAGCTCTTCGAGAGAACGAAAGCATCATCATCCTACCAGCAGATAAAGGAAATGCAACCGTTGTCATGAACA
Organism: Endomychus coccineus; assembly: GCA_958510875.1. Taxonomy (NCBI): domain Eukaryota; kingdom Metazoa; phylum Arthropoda; class Insecta; order Coleoptera; family Endomychidae; genus Endomychus; species Endomychus coccineus. The sequence goes on along the minus strand of OY294067.1, from coordinate 163,174,262 downwards.
CAAATGACTACAGAACCAAGATGGCTGCGCTATTGGACGATCCGACTTACAAGAAGATTAGGTCTGATCCCACTACATATCTAGAGAAAACAACGAAAGCGAAAATCAAGGCATCTCCTATCTACCCTAAGTTACAGTTACATCTCATTCCAAGAGAAAAATCATCCAGATGTCCGAAACTGTGTGGTCTCCCAAAAATACACAAGGCAGCAGTACCTCTGAGACCAATAGTAAGCTCTATCGGCTCACCATCACATGCATTAGCAAGATTCCTAGCCAAGAAGTTACAACCGCACGTTGAGACAGCATCATCGTACGTGAGGAACGCGGAACACTTTATCGAACTTCTAGATATGCAAATAGTAGGACCTGACGACATATTAGTAAGCTTCGACGTAGCATCCTTGTTCACACAAGTACCCATAAACGAAGCCCTAGAGATCATCTAACATAAATACAAACCGGAAGGATACATTATTGACTTGGCCAAACACTGTGTAGCCAATACTTACTTTATGTACGAGGGACAGCGATATAGGCAAATCGAAGGAGCACCGATGGGATCACCAATCTCACCAGTGATCGCAAATCTTTTCATGGAGGATTTTGAAATTAAAGCTCTTAACACAGCGCAACTAAAACCCAATTTTGGCTCAGATATGTAGATGATATTTTTGTTATTTGGCCACATGGAGAAGGACAACTAAGAGGGTTTCTCGATCACCTGAATGGAATCCATGATCGGATAAAATTCACAATAGAAGCCGAAGAGAACAACCAATTACCATTTCTAGATGTTTTGGTAACAAAGAAAACTGACGGCAGTTTGGGACATACAGTATTCAGAAAAAAGACCCACACGAACCGATATTTGAATAGTAACTCGCATCACCATCCATCCCAGCTACAATCAGTCGTAAATACCCTCATGACAAGGTCAAAACGTCTCGCTGATGCGGAGAACTTCGATGGAGAAATGGAAACCATCCGAACAGCCCTTAGGATTAATGGCTATTCAAGAAAACAGATTCATAACTCTCAACGCAAAAATGAAAAGGATGTCAACAATGAAGATCAACCAGTGGGAAACGCTTTTCTACCTTACATAAAAGGCACAACTGACAAAATCTGCAAAATACTGAGCCGTCATGATATCAAAACAACCTTCACAACAGATAGGAAAATCAAAAATGTTCTTCGGAATCCAAAAGACAGAATTCCTCTAGAATGCCAAGGAGTGTACGAGGTGCCATGTGGTAATTGTGAAAAGACATACATCGGGCAGACCAACAGACGCATTGATGTGCGAAAGACTGAACATGCAAACGCTGTGTCGAAAAACGAAACCACGTCTTCACTAGCTGAACATGTAAGAAGTACTGGCCATATGATCAACTTTAGCGGCACAAAGACTCTAGCCAACATTGAACACTTCTACACCAGAATAACCAGGGAGGCAATAGAGATCGAGAAACGTCCACATAGTCTTAACAAACGAGATGACGGACTAAGATTACCAGCAACATGGAAACCCGCTTTAGAAAGTCGGAAGATAAAACCAAAAACAAGAGAGAACGTGATATCCAGTGCACGTGCAACAGGTCACGGAAACTTTCCGGTTGATTCCAGCGTCGCAATGACGTCATCCAAACGTGTCACTCGGAGCCAAACACGTAGAAATCAACCAAGCGTGAAATAGTTCGAAAGTCCAAAGGTCAAACATAACGGGGGATATAAATACCTGTCCCTCCAAGTAAGCGTCAGTTCGCCTAGATTTTCCAGACTCTACGGTCGAATCACCTGAAGATGGCAAATGCGACTTTGCCGAAACGTCGTGAAATTGGTCCTTTTGAGGACCGAAACCACACAACGCGGATCAATACCCGAGAATCCAGTTCTACACATTACGTCCGCGAGAACCTAAGAAGAAACATATATATATATATATATAAAGTAAGTTGTGGGTTCTCTTAGGTTTTTCAGCAATTTTAAATGAATTATCTCAATGAAACAATCTTTTCATTCGACGCGTTTCGGCTTTCGCCTTCTTCAGGAATTTATTCATTGTTTACATTATGAACTGAAATTTAACAAAATATTTTTATATTAATTAGCTGTATGCACAATCTGTATTTATGACAAAGTTTTTCAGTTTGTTATGAGCATTGACTTTAGTTTCATATTTAAAATTTATGTGTATAATAACATAATAACTAACTTAGTTCGGTGATTATGTACAAAATAAATTAATTTTTCATGAATTATTTGAATTTTGAATATACTTATTACGTGATAGAATACCAACAGATTTCGTTTGCGTATGTTGGGGTTTGAGATCTTTCTGATATTGGTGACTAGTATGTTTAATTTACTTACGTGAGTTGATTTTACGGAAGCACACACTCATCATGGCTTTGAAATTCAGACTGAACACAGTTTGCAGAATGGGTTTTTGTTCTGAATGTAAGGGTAAGATACCCTGCTGGTTGACCGTTTGTTACACTTGTTAGATATCACTGCCTGTTTGCATTAAAATTTAATTGCTAACATGTGGCTCTTGTATCATATGTCTGTTTGACTGGACTATTTCAATTTAGTTACTTTAAAGAATTATATTATATATTTGCGAAAGATTATTCATATCGGTCTTATCGTTTACGCAGTTTTGATTTTTTTTGATGTGTACCATTTCTAAAAATATTCGACTCTTCTCATTTTGTTCTTTTTCTATTATGTCGAAATGCTCAAAATTGAATTTATGTTTAGTATTTGTCTCGTGTTTTTTTTTTTTTTAAAAAACACGAGACAAATACTAAACATAAATTCAATTTTGAGCATTTCGACATAATAGAAAAAGAACAAAATGAGAAGAGTCGAATATTTTTAGAAATGGTACACATCAAAAAAAATCAAAACTGCGTAAACGATAAGACCGATATGAATAATCTTTCGCAAATATATAATATAATTCTTTAAAGTAACTAAATTGAAATAGTCCAGTCAAACAGACATATGATACAAGAGCCACATGTTAGCAATTAAATTTTAATGCAAACAGGCAGTGATATCTAACAAGTGTAACAAACGGTCAACCAGCAGGGTATCTTACCCTTACATTCAGAACAAAAACCCATTCTGCAAACTGTGTTCAGTCTGAATTTCAAAGCCATGATGAGTGTGTGCTTCCGTAAAATCAACTCACGTAAGTAAATTAAACATACTAGTCACCAATATCAGAAAGATCTCAAACCCCAACATACGCAAACGAAATCTGTTGGTATTCTATCACGTAATAAGTATATTCAAAATTCAAATAATTAATGAAAAATTAATTTATTTTGTACATAATCACCGAACTAAGTTAGTTATTATGTTATTATACACATAAATTTTAAATATGAAACTAAAGTCAATGCTCATAACAAACTGAAAAACTTTGTCATAAATACAGATTGTGCATACAGCTAATTAATATAAAAATATTTTGTTAAATTTCAGTTCATAATGTAAACAATGAATAAATTCCTGAAGAAGGCGAAAGCCGAAACGCGTCGAATGAAAAGATTGTTTCATTGAGATAATTCATTTAAAATTGCTGAAAAACCTAAGAGAACCCACAACTTACTTTAGATAAACCAGCAAAAGAAAACCACAGCGAATTTATATATATATATATATATATATATATATATATATATATATATATATATATATATATATATATATATACAGGGTGTCCTCGAACTGCGTGGCAAAAATAGAACCGAAGATTCTTTGATTCGAAAAAAATTTGATGAGGCTTTTCTACTTTTGCCTCAAGTGTCTTGTTTACCCGGTAGAGGGCTTCGAAATTGCAAAAATAATTTTGTTTTTTCGGTATAACTTGAGAACGTGAAGATGAACTTTTACAATATTCGACAGGTGAGTTACTGTCAATAATGGCCATTTTTGAGAGTGGAGCACAGAGCCTTAGAGACCATAGAAATAGCTCAAACTTGAGGATGTAACGGGAAAAGTGTCCGTAACTTTTTTGTGGTCAATGTAATTCACTTGATATTTTTTATGTAGATAGATTATCTAATTTGAAAACTTTTTTTACTCGTAGAAAATTTTGATAATATCAACGGATTAGCTTGAAAAAATTAATTTTCGAGTCTCTGCAATTTTGGCTTACTAATTTTACTTGATTAAAATACCTTAGTTGCCTTTGCTTCTCTAATGTCATTTTGGCATTTGAAGAATTTATTCTCAAAACTGTCAGTTTTTACTTTGCTTTCCGTAAAAATTTTATAAAATTATGGCTCAAAATTTCACTAATACTGAAATATATATATATATATATATATATATATATATATATATATATATATATATATATATATATATATATATATATATATATATATATATATATATATATATATATATATATATATATGTTTCTTCTTAGGTTCTCGCGGACGTAATGTGTAGAACTGGATTCTCGGGTATTGATCCGCGTTGTGTGGTTTCGGTCGTCAAAAGGACCAATTTCACGACGTTTCGGCAAAGTCGCATTTGCCATCTTCAGGTGATTCGACCGTAATAATCGCCTAGATTTTCCAGACTCTACGTTCGAATCACCTTAAGATGGCAAATGCGACTTTGCCGAAACGTCGTGAAATTGGTCCTTTTGAGGACCGAAACCACACAACGCGGATCAATACCCAAGAATCCAGTTCTACATATATAGATATATATATATATATATATATATATATATATATATATATATATATATATATATATATATATATATATATATATATATATATATATATATATATATATACGACAAAGTCACATTTGCCATCTTCAGGTAATTCGACCGTAGTCTGGAAGATCTAGGCAAACTGACGCTAACTAGGGACAGGTATTTATACCGTTGTACTTCCAAACAATTTCACGCTTGGTTGATTTCTACTTGTCTGGCTGCAAGTGACACGTTTGGATGACGTCATTGCGACACTGGAATCAGCCGGAAAGTTTCCGCGAACTGTTGCACGTGTACTGGATACCACGTTCTCTCTTGTTTTTGGTTGGATTTTTCGACTTGCTGAAGCAGGTTTCAATGTTGCTGGTAATCTTAGTCCGTCATCTCTTTCGTTAATACTATGTGGACGTTTCACGATCTCTATTGCTTCCCTGGTTATTCTGGTGTAAAAGTGTTCAATGTTGGCTAGAGTCTTTGTGTCGCTAAAGTTGATCATATGGCCAGTATTTCTTACATGTTCAGCTAGTGAAGACTTGGTTCCGTTTTTCGACACAGCGCTTGCATGTTCAGTCTTTCGCACATTAATGCGTCAGTTGGTCTGTCCGATGTATGTCTTTTCACAATTACCACATGGCACCTCGTACACTCCTTGGCATTTTTTTTATTTTTTTGGCTTTAGGCAGAACTGCCAATCAGCCAGTCACAATAAATAATGGAGTTGGAAAATTTCATAATGGCCTATGCCCTAGAGTACCTGATACAAGAATGAATATAACAATGGGATAAAATACTGGGTCATACGCTTCTCGCTTTCGGCCGGTGAGAGCATTAATAGAGACTTAGACAGGCAGGCCAGGTAGGAAAGGTTCTCTAACACTGGGCTCCTTGGCATTCTAGAGAATTCTGTCTTTTGGATTCCGAAGAACATTTTCGATTTTCCTATCTGTTGTGAAGTTTGTTTTGATATCATGACGGCTCAGTATCTTGCATATTTTGTCAGTTGTGCCTCTTATGTGAGGTAGAAAAGCGTTCCCCTTTGAGCTTTTTCAATACAACGTTCTCAGGTAGATACTTAAATTTCAACTAAGTTACACCTATAAGTCATAAAAAGAGTGTAATAATAGGTGTTGCTGATAGGACCATTAAACTTACTCCAGCATAGTTTCGAGAAAAATGTATGCAAAAAGCTAAAAAAACATGAACACAAAATTCATACCCAACGTATCTAATAAACAAAATATTGAAAGAACAAGTTCATAAATTTTATAATAAAACAGAAAACATGAATAAAGAAAATAATGATAACAAAAATAATTAATATATTCCGATCCCATATGTAAAAAACTTATCGGAAAAAATCAATAAAATTCGAACAAATATAATATTACAGTAGCCCACAGGAGTACAAACAATTTAAAGCCAATTTTTACTCAATTAAAAGCTAAAATACCCAAAGATAAAATAACACATAGTGTTTATGGAGTATCTTGTTCTCAGTGCCCATCTAAATATATCGGACAGTCATCACAATATATTTCAGAAAGAATGAAAGGCCATAAATATTCGAGAAATGTGACAGCGTTAGAAAAACAAGAATCACAAACTAAACATACGTTCACTTTGAACGATTATAGAATCTTAACAGTAGAACACAACCAAAAAGCTAGAGAAATGCTTGAGATGTTACACATAAATGAACAAAAAAATAGTATTAATGACCGATCAGACATCAAAGGGCTAGGAAATATTTATAATATTATAACCTAAAATTTTAAAACAACATAAAATCATAACAGATGGCAGTTTGAGATTATCCTGTAGAATAGTGCGAAAACGCAACGGTCGATAAATCGAATCATTTCAGACCGAATTTGAGAAGTTAACAGAGATAGTTGAACCGATTCATGCACGAGTAGGTTAGGTTAATTAGTGGTATAAATGTATTTATAGGTATGTACAAGTAAAAATAGTGCATGCTAGAATAATCATTGCTCATAATTTATACTTATATATACAAGTGCTTGTTTTCTCACGATTTTAAAGTAATAACCTAAATGTAAACACTAGTAATATTGAACAATATGTATTTTTGTATGGAGAATTTCTTCTGATGATGGAAAATATAAATCCTGAGACAAGTGAAGATGGTTTTATAATCTATGTGTATTAATTGGCCGCTACGCCTCAGAAAAATTAACTAAATAATTAAATACAACGGCAAAGAAAATATAAATGGAATAATTATAATCTTCTGGGTGAAAAAAGAAGACAAATCAACATCGAATTGAAATGGATAATAGAATGCCAAATTTATAGAATCTCGAAAATATATATGGTTCGTTGGTGGTCTATTGTATGGAACGCTGGTAGAAAACCGCTAAACTTTTCGAGAGACGATTACTGCTGTGTTCGTATTTTTATAGGTACAGCAATTTTATGTATAGCAAAATGATTCGTATTCAAAATAGAGCACCTTCAATAGCTTACGGGACAAATATGACTCGCTCCGTCACATTTTACGATTTGTTCAGGGGAGACTGTACGAGTCATTTAATTTACGAGACAAATATGGCTCGCTCTGTCACATATTATGACTTCTCCACAAGAGACTGATAATAGACTACAACAAAGCTAAAAAAGGCGTGGACTGCAGGTAAGACAATTAATTTTTATTAAAGTTTCTTTCATAATATACTCATTGAATACGTATCTAATTTTAGTGATCAAATGTCATCGTATCAGAATGTTTTAAGAAAGGGAATGAAATGGTATCGAAAAGTCGCAATGGAACTTATATTTGGGGCAGCTGTGACCAATGCATGGATTCTTTATAATGCAAAATTTCCAGACGGTCGGCTTTCTATACTTAATTTTAAAGATCGGGTTTGTTAAGGATTAAACAATCAAGAACCAGAGATTCCTAGGCCTCGAACACCAAAAAGGATACATACCCTGTCAGAATGCGGTCCTGAGCAAAAAAAAGACGAAAGTGCAGAGGATGCTATCAAACACTTAGAGAAACAATGACCAGCTGTGAGGTTGATAAAAAAAACCAAACAAGTCTATACCTTCTGCCAGGATTGTACTGGAAATCCACACTATTGTTTACCTTGCTTTATCAAAGCTCATGCTGCCCAAACATAATAATAATATCATTTGTTATTTGAAATCTTGATTTATTTCCTTCTTATTTTGTAAAATATACATTCTTAGTTCAGAATAAATCCATTTGAATAATGTATATGACAAAAATTATTTCTATACACGGATACGGTACGAGACGTATATGGCTCGTCCTAGTCATACGTTTACTTTATGTATTCATTAGCATTGATGTTCCACAACAACCTACTCAATTTTCCCCTCTACTGACGTGCAGTGATGTGTCGTAGAAAACGAGGCATATGAGTCATATCAGTCTTGTACCGTCCCATGTAATATGACAGAGCGAGTCATATATATCTCGTATCGTCTTCTACTAAGTTCTGATTATATTTAACTAGCAGTGAACGTGTTAATGAATGACACAACAAAAAGTCAAAAGTAACACAACTATCAAATAAGATGAATGAAATACAACCCAATGAAGTTGAGGATAAATATTTATATATAAAAATTCTCGGGAAATAGGTCACAATAACACATTGTTTTAACTATTCGTCTTTACGTACGTTTCGGTCTCACGACCATCATCAGAAGACTCACTATGTCAAAAAAGGGGTTTATTAAAACTAATTATAGCAAAAGCGTCCATATCGCACAAATTTAATTCCAATCAAAAGAGCCCACGCCGTTAAAACGAACAGAATAACAATTAATCGAAATTGTTTCGTCGGTATTAAAGTATAAAAATTGTTTTTGTAGTAAGAATCCGCTATTCAGTAATATTTTTAAAATATACAAGTGCATATTGGTATTCTCACAACAACTGAGAAGAACGAAGCTATTTGTCAAGTATCTACTTTCGAAACCAGATGTGTAAGATTTATGAGATACTTAAGAAAGGTTTCAGACCTGTACTGGACACATCTGGTTCGAAAGTAGATACTTGACAAACAGCTTCGTTCTTCTCAGTTGTTGTGAGAATACCAATATGCACTTGTATATTTTAAAAATATTACTGAATAGCGGATTCTTACTACAAAAACAATTTTTATACTTTAATACTGACGAAACAATTTCGACTAATCGTTATTCTGTTCGTTTCGACGGCGTGGGCTCTTTTGATTGGAATCAAATTTGCGCGATATGGACGCTATTGCTATAATTAGTTTTAACAAACCCCCTTTCTGACACAGTGAGTCTTCCGATGATGGTCGTGAGACCGAAACGTACGCAAAGACGGATATAAAACAAAGTGTTAATGTGACCTATTTCCCGAAATTTTCTTATATATAGTTAACACAAATTTTTGCTTTCGGCCACTTCTGAGGGTTCTGAGATATCTTCAATATCTGTTGTCCGGGAACTGCTGAAAATAATGTGGAAACGCTTCAAATTATACTTTATGTCATCGGAACTTTATTCGAATTTACAAAAATATGTCTATTGTAACTTCATGTTTGATACTTTCCTTTATATCGAACCTGTTCTTTCGTTCATACACTTTGAGGGTAAAAGCGTTCTCCGACATATTCAAATTGTGATGAACTAGATTTCCCATCTATCCCGATGTGCTATGTATAATACTTCTTTGAAATTCCCCACACCAGCTCTATTGTATTCAGGACAAAGTGGTATGGAGGTCATCTCAAAACTGTATGTCGGTGGTTTATTTCTAGAAAACTATTAAGTATGGATAAATAGCACCAGAAGAGATAGGTTAGGTAGGTACTTAATTGTTCAAATTTTGGTGTTATGGTGTTTCAAATGTTCTTGTATTTCTCCTCTTTCCGATATGGAATTTGGTAAGCCTTACATCACTTTACTGTGGTATGATACAAGATACTCTTCTCAAAGTTGGAAGCAATTGGTCCCAAAACTGTATGACAGTTCTCAAGGTGCTCGGTATCACCACCAACAACACCCTGTCACCAAGATATGCGCACTAGACGAGCTCAGACTGGTCACTCTTTCGTTGTCATGTTCGAGACCTGCCAAGCATATTTCTACCTAGACTTAATTTTTCTATCGAACGGCGAAGTTGTGGAACTCTTTGTTTAGTTAGGTCCGAGATTCTCTCCCAACACTTCATCGATGACTCACACGATGTTCTACGAACATTGTAAGTTTATTTTCCCCCCTTAGAAAATTCGAAATAGTAAAAAAAAACAAAATTAGAGTTGAAATTCTCTAAGACTCATTTTTTCAGAAATGTGAGAATATACCACCTACGTTGAATATCACAATGCCGTTCAAGTTCATGTTGAATTTTGTGCCCAAAGATGGGGAAAATGTGAAATTACCTAAACTTACGAATACGTTCAGTTTCGCTTCTACTACCATCCCAACTGGACACATTTCTTCACCGAAACCGATGCTGTCCAGATTGAAAAGGGTCCACACTGAATTGAGTTCACTTCAGAATACTCCACAACTCCAGGTAATTATAGATTTCAATATTTATCATAACTATCGAATGGAAAAGTATTGATTTTTTGAACTATGAAACACCTTGAAGAATATACCTTCATAAATTCATTATTCCGATCTTCAATCTCATCTAAGCTTCCAAATTATCATTGCGTATATCACAAATCATTCGGCTATTCCATGTTTTCAATGATCACAATTAAATTTCAGATTAATCACTGGGTAATGAAGATATGTGAAATTTTACCGTTACCACTTCTTGTCCCAATGGTTCAATCGGGTCAGAAGTGCTCTCTATCATTTAGTAATATGCCAGGCTCAGCAACAAACACGTTCAAAGGTCATAGCATCGATAACATCGTCTTCTGGACTGCTCACCGGGGCACTATGGGTGAGTTCCCATTTCGCAATAACACTAAGCCTCATCGAATAGCAAATTTGATTTTGCTCGTTCTCTTAATGGTGAGAAAAATTTTGCATCACTTGCGGATTGGTTCGTTTCAGTCTACTCTAATACTGTCACTGGTAGATGCTAGTAAAACGTCCAGTTTTTCTTCTGAATATATTCTTAGATGGAATGTTGATATTTAATTCTATATATGCACCAAATATCACAGTTAATGTTATAACATTTATGATTTTTTTTTTCAGGTTTTGCAGCATCAATTTTGACTTGTGATGAGAAAATTCAAATGGCCTTACTGGTCGACAAATCTTTGATTCCTTCAAAGGATGATTGCCAGCGCATAATAGACAACGTTCTGGAAAATATTCAACGACTAGATGAAGAAATTGAACGAATATAGAATGTTTTGTAAAATACGAAACAAAAGGTACGAGCAAAGTAGTTCCTCTAATAATAATTGATTCGATGTTATAATTTCATTGGGAAGGACATTAAATTTGGCCCACATTCATGACAATGCATATACAAGGTGGAAATGGAAAATGACCTCAATTCTAAGGGATGATTAGTTGAAAACAATTAAAGTAGATACAGTAAAACGGGGATACTTTGCACCTGCAAGGGTAAATTTGCATCATGAGAAGTTTTAGCGAAACTACGAATGTGACATTCCATACTATATAGTCAGGGCCGCCGCCAGGAAAAATTTCAGGGGGGGTCAAAAATTTAAAATTCATTTAGTGTATAATTAAAACCAAAACAGAACAAAAAATGACCCAACTTTATTTTCTAAAAAAAACCAATAAGCAAAACTTTATTAACAAAAATTATTCGCTAAATAAAAATTGCAACCTTCTTCGATCTTGAGCGAATTTATCAATTACCTTACATATAAAAGCATCCTTATTTTTAAGTACTTGTTGCCTGAACACTCAACAAGCACAACCCAGATAACCTATCTTCTGATACGCTCGATCGTAACCATGTTTTAACACGACGCAGTGTGCTGAGGGATCTCTCAATGGTAACACTAATTGGTGAATTTCTGACAATTATATATAAAAATTCCCGGGAAATAGGTCACAATAACACTCTATCTTAACTACTCGTCCTCACGTACGTTTCGGTCTCACGACCATCATCAGAAGACTCACCATGTCTAAAAAGGGGGCCTATTAAAACTAATTATAGCACAAGCGTCCAAATATATTTTTATATATAATTGTCAGAAATTCACCAATTAGTGTTACCATTGAGAGATCCCTCAGCACACTGCGTCGTGTTAAAACATGGTTACGATCGAGCGTATCAGAAGATAGGTTATCTGGGTTGTGCTTGTTGAGTGTTCAGGCAACAAGTACTTAAAAATAAGGATGCTTTTATATGTAAAGTAATTGATAAATTCGCTCAAGATCGAAGAAGGTTGCAATTTTTATTTAGCGAAAAATTTTTGTTAATAAAGTTTTGCTTATTGGTTTTTTTTAGAAAATAAAGTTGGGTTATTTTTTGTTGTGTTTTGGTTTTAATTATACACTAAATGAATTTTAAATTTTTGACCCCCCCTGAAATTTTTCCTGGCGGCGGCCCTGACTATATAGTATGGAATGTCACATTCGTAGTTTCGCTAAAACTTCTCATGATGCAAATTTACCCTTGCAGGTGCAAAGTATCCCCGGTTTACTGTATCTACTTTAATTGTTTTCAACTAATCATCCCTTAGAATTGAGGTCATTTTCCATTTCCACCTTGTATATGCATTGTCATGAATGTGGGCCAAATTTAATGTCCTTCCCAATGAAATTATAACATCGAATCAATTATTATTAAAGGAACTACTTTGCTCGTACCTTTTGTTTCGTATTTTACAAAACATTCTATATTCGTTCAATTTCTTCATCTAGTCGTTGAATATTTTCCAGAACGTTGTCTATTATGCGCTGGCAATCATCCTTTGAAGGAATCAAAGATTTGTCGACCAGTAAGGCCATTTGAATTTTCTCATCACAAGTCAAAATTGATGCTGCAAAACCTGAAAAAAAAAATCATAAATGTTATAACATTAACTGTGATATTTGGTGCATATATAGAATTAAATATCAACATTCCATCTAAGAATATATTCAGAAGAAAAACTGGACGTTTTACTAGCATCTACCAGTGACAGTATTAGAGTAGACTGAAACGAACCAATCCGCAAGTGATGCAAAATTTTTCTCACCATTAAGAGAACGAGCAAAATCAAATTTGCTATTCGATGAGGCTTAGTGTTATTGCGAAATGGGAACTCACCCATAGTGCCCCGGTGAGCAGTCCAGAAGACGATGTTATCGATGCTATGACCTTTGAACGTGTTTGTTGCTGGGCCTGGCATATTACTAAATGATAGAGAGTACTTCTGACCCGATTGAACCATTGGGACAAGAAGTGGTAACGGTAAAATTTCACATATCTTCATTACCCAGTGATTAATCTGAAATTTGATTGTGATCATTGAAAACATGGAATAGCCGAATGATTTGTGATATACGCAATGATAATTTGGAAGCTTAGATGAGATTGAAGATCGGAATAATGAATTTATGAAGGTATATTCTTCAAGGTGTTTCATAGTTCAAAAAATCAATACTTTTCCATTCGATAGTTATGATAAATATTGAAATCTATAATTACCTGGAGTTGTGGAGTATTCTGAAGTAAACTCAATTCAGTGTGGACCCTTTTCAATCTGGACAGCATCGGTTTCGGTGAAGAAATGTGTCCAGTTGGGATGGTAGTAGGAGCGAAACTGAACGTAATCGTAAGTTTAGGTAATTTCACATTTTCCCCATCTTTGGGCACAAAATTCAACATGAACTTGAACGGCATTGTGATATTCAACGTAGGTGGTATATTCTCACATTTCTGAAAAAATGAGTCTTAGAGAATTTCAACTCTAATTTTGTTTTTTTTTTACTATTTCAACTCTTCTGAGGGGGGAAAATAAACTTACAATGTTCGTAGAACATCGTGTGAGTCATCGATGAAGTGTTGGGAGAGAATCTCGGACCTAACTAAACAAAGAGTTCCACAACTTCGCCGTTCGATAGAAAAATTAAGTCTAGGTAGAAATATGCTTGGCAGGTCTCGAACATGACAACGAAAGAGTGACCAGTCTGAGCTCGTCTAGTGCGCATATCCTGGTGACAGGGTGTTGTTGGTGGTGATACCGAGCACCTTGAGAACTGTCATACAGTTTTGGGACCAATTGCTTCCAACTTTGAGAAGAGTATCTTGTATCATACCACAGTAAAGTGATGTAAGGCTTACCAAATTCCATATCGGAAAGAGGAGAAATACAAGAACATTTGAAACACCATAACACCAAAATTTGAACAATTAAGTACCTACCTAACCTATTTCTTCTGGTGCTATTTATCCATACTTAATAGTTTTCTAGAAATAAACGACCGACATACAGTTTTGAGATGACCTCCATACCACTTTGTCCTGAATACAATAGAGCTGGTGTGGGGAATTTCAACGAAGTATTATACATAGCACATCGGGATAGATGGGAAATCTAGTTCATCACAATTTGAATAAGTCGGAGAACGCTTTTACCCTCAAAGTGTATGAACGAAAGAACAGGTTCGATATAAAGGAAAGTATCAAACATGAAGTTACAATAGACATATTTTTGTATATTCGAATAAATTTCCGATGACATAAAGTATAATTTGAAGCGTTTCCACATTATTTTCAGCAGTTCCCGGACAACAGATATTGAAGATATCTCAGAACCCTCAGAAGTGGCCGAAAGCAAAAATTTGTGTTAACTATATATAAGAAAATTTCGGGAAATAGGTCACATTAACACTTTGTTTTATATCCGTCTTTGCGTACGTTTCGGTCTCACGACCATCATCGGAAGACTCACTGTGTCAGAAAGGGGGTTTGTTAAAACTAATTATAGCAAGAGCGTCCATATCGCGCAAATTTGATTCCAATCAAAAGAGCCCACGCCGTCGAAACGAACAGAATAACGATTAGTCGAAATTGTTTCGTCAGTATTAAAGTATAAAAATTGTTTTTGTAGTAAGAATTCGCTATTCTGTAATATTTTTAAAATATACAAGTGCATATTGGTATTCTCACAACAACTGAGAAGAACGAAGCTGTTTGTCAAGTATCTACTTTCGAACCAGATGTGTCCAGTACAGGTCTGAAACCTTTCTTAAGTATCTCATAAATCTTACACATCTGGTTTCGAAAGTAGATACTTGACAAATAGCTTCGTTCTTCTCAGTTGTTGTGAGAATACCAATATGCACTTGTATATTTTAAAAATATTACTGAATAGCGGATTCTTACTACAAAAACAATTTTTATACTTTAATACTGACGAAACAATTTCGATTAATTGTTATTCTGTTCGTTTTAACGGCGTGGGCTCTTTTGATTGGAATTAAATTTGTGCGATATGGACGCTTTTGCTATAATTAGTTTTAATAAACCCCTTTTTTGACATAGTGAGTCTTCTGATGATGGTCGTGAGACCGAAACGTACGTAAAGACGAATAGTTAAAACAAAGTGTTATTGTGACCTATTTCCCGAGAATTTTTATATATAATTCATACTGGGTCAAGAATCTTATTATTGATAAATATTTAAGTAATTTCCATAACCTATTAGAAAAACAATCCAATTCGATTAAAAAGAGACAAGTTAATAAAATTAACAACCTTAAATTTAAATAAAAAAACAGCCAACAAAACCAATCATTTAAACAATCAAAACAACAAGTGGGTAGAAAATTTGTCCAACACAGTTATACCTGAAGAAGTTAGATACATTTTAAGTTCAGGTTATAATTATGCATATAATTACAACAAAAAAGACATACCTGTGGAAATTATAATCGCATACATAGAATTGGGGATATATAAACTCCTATCGGAAAACCAAAACGAAATAAGATCAAGAGTAACAATTATAATACACAATTTTAAAAAAAGTTCAACCCGTAGAACATTAACAGAAAAAGAACTGGAAAGAAATATCAATACAACGAAACATTTTATCAAAAATAATCCAGAAATAATAGTTCTCAAACCTGATGAAAGCAATAAAAAACAGTAATTATGGATAAGGATACATGTGATGAAAATATCACCAATCTCTTGAATGATACAAACACATACAAAAGATTACGGACTAACCCTACACATATTATTCAAACGAAAAATAATAAATTGATAAAAGAATGAGACACAAAAAATATATTACCTAAAAGCCTATGTAATAAACTGAAGGTACATAATTCACAACCACCAAAAATATATGGACTACCAAAGCTACATAAAGATAGTATTCCATTGAGACCTATTGTTTCATGTGTTCAAAGCCCGCTTTATGATTCATCAAAATATATTGCCAACGCAATATCACCTATCTTAGGAAAATCAGACTATCACATTAAAGATTCATGGGATTTCAAAGATTTATTAATAGTGTTGAAATTAGTTAATTTGGACGTCATATCCTTATACACTAGTATCCTCATTGAATTGGCCAAGAACATGAACATCAAAAAATGGCCAGATATAGAAAAACATATTGATTTACCTCAAGAAGAATTTTTAGAAGCCTCAGATCTCACTTTAGATTCAACCTATTTCCATTACCACGATGAATTTTATTCACAAATAGATGGCTGCGCTACGGGGGCACCTATTTCAGTGTTGTTGCACAATTAATAATAAAGGATCTTGAAACTTCAGTTATACAAGAATTAAACTATCCCGTCCCCTTTTTGAAACGTTTTGTTGATGATTGCGTTACATGTTGTCCCGAAAATTGTATAGAAGACATTAAAGAAAAATTCAATCAATATCATAGTAAATTATAATTCACATCAGAGGTTGAAGTTGATAAAAAATTAAATTTTCTAGACATGACACTTATTATTAATGATACAAAAATATTAACTACCTGGTATACCAATTCAATGTTCTCAGGTAGATACTTAAATTTCAACTCAGTTACACCGATAAGTCATAAAAAGAGTGTAATAATAGGTGTTGCTGATACGTATCTAATAAACAAAATATTCAAAGAACGAGTTGATAAATTTTATAATAAAACAGAAAACATGAATAAAGAAAATAATGATAACAAAAATAATGAATATATTCCAATCCCATATGTAAAAGACTTATCGGAAAAAATTAATGAAACTTTGAATAAATATAATATTACAGTAGCCCACAAAAGTACAAACAATTTAAAGCCAATTTTTACTCAATTAAAAGGAAAATACCCTAAGATAAAACAACACATAGTGTTTATGAAGTATCATGTACAAGTGAAAATAGTGCATGCTAGAATAATCATTGCTCATAATTTATATTCATATATACAAGTGCTTGTTTTATTACGATTTTAAAGTAATAACCTTAATGTAAACACTAGTCATATTGAACAATACATATTTTTGTAGGGAGAATTTCTTCTGATGATGGGATCCAAACCCTAAAACTAGTGAAGATGGTTTTATAAACTGTGTTTATCAAATGGCCGCTACGCCCAAGAAAAATAAATTAAATAATTAAATACAACGGCAAAGAAAATATAAATGGAATAATTATAATCTTCTGGGTAAAAAAAAAAAGACAAATTAACATCGAAATGGAATGCCAAATTTACGAACTCTCGGAAATACATATGGTTTCAGAACTGCTATGATGATTGAAGAATATATCAAATTTCAGAAATTATTAGTCAAACAAAAAAACAACAGTTTTTTTAATTCAATGCAAGAAACAGGAATTGATCCCAAACTTCTTAACCATAAACATTAATCAGATAAATTTCACTGATCACTATTTATCCACAAAATTAACTTATAATTTGAATAGATTTCAGTTCACAACGTTAAACTTATTAATAAATGACACAACAAAAACTATAAATTACCTCAAGTCAAAAGTAACACAATTATCAAATGAGATGAATGAAATACAACCCAATGAAGTTAAGGATAAATATTTAAGTAATTTCCATAACCTATTCGGAAAACAATCCTATTCAATTAAAAACAGGCAAATTAATAAAATTAACAACCTTAAATTAAAAAAAAACAACAGCCAACAAAACCGTAATCATTCAAACAATCAAAACAACATGTGGGTAGAAAATTTGTCCAACACAGTTATACCTGAAGGAGTTAAACACATTCTAAGTTCAGGTTATAATTATGCTTATAATTACAACAAAAAAGACATACCTGTGGAAAATATAATTGCACATATAGTAACGGAAAACCAAGATGAAATAAGATCAAAAGTAACAAATATAATACACAATTTTGAAAAAAGTTCAACCCGTAGAACATCAACAGAAAAAGAACTGGAGAAAAATATCGATACAACGGAACATTTTATCAAAAATGATCCACAAATAATAGTTCTCAAACCTGATAAAAGCAGTAAAACAGTAATTATGGATAAGGATACATATGATGAGAATATTACCAATGTCTTGAGTGATACAAACACATACAAAAGATCACGGACCAACCCTACACATATTATTCAAACGAAAAATAATAAATTAATAAAAGAATGGGAAACAAAAAATATATTACCTAAAAGCCTATGTGATAAACTGACTATCACATTAAAGATTCATGGGATTTCAAAGAGTTTATTAATAGTGTTGAAATTACCAGCAACTAAAAATTAGTTAATTTGGACGTCATATCCTCATTGAATTGGCCAAGAACAAAATCATCAAAAAATGGCCAGATACAAAAAAACATATTGATTTACCTCAAGAAGAATTTTCAAAAGCCTTAGATCTCACTTTAAATTCAACCTATTTCCAGTACCACGATGAATTTCATTCACAAATAGATGGCTGCGCTATGGGGGCACCTATTTCTAGTGTTGTTGTACAATTAATAATGGAGGATCTTGAATTTTCAGTTATACAAGAATTAAACTATCCCGTCCCCTTTTGGAAACGTTTTGTTGATGATTGCATCACAAAAATTGTATAGAAGAGATTAAAGAAAAATTCAATCAATATCATAAAATTACAATTCACATCAGAGGTTGAAGTTGATAAAAAATTAAATTTTCTAGACATGACACTTATTATTAATGATACAAACATATTAACTACCTTTTTTATATAAAAATTATCGGGAAATAGGTCACAATAACACTCTGTTTTACATTTTACGTCTTTACGTACGTTTCGGTCTCACGACTTTCATCATAAGACTTATTATGTAAAAAGTGGGTTAATTAAAACTAATTAGCACAAGCGTCCATATCGCACAATTTTCAATCAAAAAGCCCACGCCGTCGAGACGAACAGAACCACGAATAATCGAAAATCGTATCGTTAATATTGAAGTATAATTTTTTTTTTGTAACAAGAATCCACTGTTCAGTAAAATTCTCATAATATACAAACGCATATTGCTATGGTCTCAAAGCAACTGAAGTTCGAAGCTATTTGTTGATATTTACTCGAAACAAATGTAGATTTATGACGTACTTGAAAAGGTTTTAGACCTGCATTGGAATTTACTATAAGCGTTCTTCCTGAAATATACTTTTAACATCATAAAGACGCATGTAGAAATTTGCAAGAGTTTTAATTAATCAAGTTAGTATAAATCTGAATCAATCCCTGAATATCATTCCTATGTTCACACAATTGGAATCCCGTTTTATGTGAATCATCTCCAGGACAGATCTTTTATAATAATTGGTTTCTTTAGTTAAAATATTAACATTTTTGTAATCGAACTGATGGTTATAATCAAAGCAGTGTTAAGCAAGGGCGGTGGAATTTTCTGAGTTATTATTTCTTGTGCTATACTTATGGCCGTACATTCTGGTTTGTAAATATTGTTTAGAGATTCCAGTATAAGTTCCATCACAATCTAAACAATTCAATTTATATACTGTGTGGGTTTGTTTATCTTTAGGTATTACAGGTTTTAGATTTGAGAAATATTTCCCAATACAGTTAGTAGGTTGATGCGCCACATTTATATCGTACTTTTTCAAACATTTCTTAATTTTTTCTGAGGTCTCCGGAATATATGGTAGAGTTATATAATTGTCTGTATTACCTGTTATGTTATTTTTATATGAATAACCATTATAGATTTTGTTCATTCTCTCTTTAATGATAGGATTGAAGGACGTTTTTGGGTAGCCATTCATTTCTAGTGTATTAAGAACAATTTTTAAATTTTTGGGACGGTCTTCTGCGTGGGACAATTCTCAGGTGGGACGTTCTCAGGTAGATACTTAAATTTCAACTCAGTTACACCGATAAGTCATAAAAAGAGTGTAATAATAGGTGTTGCTGATAGGGCCATTAAACTTACTTCAGCACAGTTTCGAGAAAAATGTATGCAAGAAGCTAAAAAAACATTGATACAAAATTCATACCCAACGTATCTAATAAACAAAATATTCAAAGAACGAGTTCATAAATTCTATAATAAAACAGAAAACATGAATAAAGAAAATAATGATAACAAAAATAATAAATATGTTCCAACCTCAAATGTAAAAGACTTATCGGAAAAAATTAATAAAATTTTGAATAAATATAATATTACAGTAGCCCATTGAAGTACAAATGATTTAAAGCCAATTTTTACTGAATTAAAAGCTAAAATACACAAAGATAAAATAGCACATAGTGTATATGAAGTATCATGTTGTCAGTACCCATCTAAATATATCGGACAGTCATCACAATATTTTTCAGAAAGAATGAAGGGCCATAAATATCCGAAAAATGTAACAGCGCTAAAAAAGACACGAGACACAAACTAAACATACGTTCAATTTGAACGATTATAGAATCTTAACAGTAGAACACAACCGAAAAGCCAGAGGAGCACTTGAGATGTTACACATGAATAAACAAAAAAATAGTATTAATGACCGATCAGACATCAAAGGGCTAGGAAATACTTATAATATTATAACGTAAAATTTTAAAACAACATAAAATCATAACCGATGGCAGTTTAAGATTATCTTATGGAATAGTGCAAAAACGCAATGGTCGATAAATCGAATCATTTCAGACCGAATTTTAGAAGTTAACAGAGATAGTTGAACTGATTCATGTACGAGTAGGTAAGGTTAATGAGTGATGTCAATGTATTTATAGGTATGTACAAGTCAAAATAGTGCATGCTAGAATAATCATTGCTCATAAGCCTGAGACGCTTTTCCACCTTCTGTCGGCATGTCCGGCAAAAGCGGCCGCGGCGTACACCCATCGCCATAATGCGGCCCTACGGGTGCTGTATTACCATCTAAGGCACTCGTACGGAATAGACCAAGAGCCGGTGCTGCCTCACATGCCAGGAGATATTGAGTCCGTTGTCGGAAACGAAAAATGCCAGATCTTCTGAAATTATCCGTTTTCGACCGTCAGGTCCATACAAGCAAATAGGCCTGAGGTTGTCCTCCTCGAGTAACTCGCATCACCATCCATTCCAGCTACAATCAGTCGTAAATACCCTCATGACAAGGTCAAAACGTTTCGCTGATGCGGAGAACTTCGATGGAGAAATGGAAACCATCCGAGCAGCCCTTAGGATGAATGGCTATTCTAGAAAACAGATTCATAACTCTCAACGCAAAAATGAGAAGGATGTCAACAATGAAGATCAACCAGTGGGAAACGCTTTTCTACCTTACATAAAAGGCACAACTGACAAAATCTGCAAAATACTGAGCCGTCATGATATCAAAACAACCTTCACAACAGATAGGGAAATCAAAAATGTTCTTCGGGATCCTAAAGACAGAATTCCTCTAGAATGCCAAGGAGTGTACGAGGTGCCATGTGGTAATTGTGGAACGACATACATCGGACAGACCAACAGACGCATTGATGTGCGAAAGACTGAACATGCAAACGCTGTGTCGAAAAACGAAACCACGTCTTCACTAGCTGAACATGTAAGAAGTACCGGCCATATGATCAACTTTAGCGGCACAAAGACTCTAGCCAACATTGAACACTTCTACACCAGAATAACCAGGGAGGCAATAGAGATCTAGAAACGTCCACATAGTCTTAACAAACGAGATGACGGACTGAGATTACCAGCAACATGGGAACCCGCTTCAGAAAGTCGGAAGATACAACCAAAAACAAGAGAGAACGTGGTATCCAGTGCACGTGCAACAGGTCACGGAAACTTTCCGGCTGATTCCAGCGTCGCAATGACGTCATCCAAACATGTCACTCGGAGCCAAACACGTAGGAATCAACCAAGCGTGAAATAGTTCGAAAGTCCAAAGGTCAAGCATAACGGGGGATATAAATACCTGTCCCTCCAAGTAAGCGTCAGTTCGCCTAGATTTTCCAGACTCTACGGTCGAATCACCTGAAGATGGCAAATGCGACTTTGCCGAAACGTCGTGAAATTGGTCCTTTTGAGGACCGAAACCACACAACGCGGATCAATACCCGAGAATCCAGTTCTACACATTACGTCCGCGAGAACCTAAGAAGAAACATATATATATATATATATATATATATATATATATATATATATATATATATATATATATATATATATATATATATATGTTTCTTCTTAGGTTCTCGCGGACGTAATGTGTAGAACTGGATTCTCGGGTATTGATCCGCGTTGTGTGGTTTCGGTCCTCAAAAGGACCAATTTCACGACGTTTCGGCAAAGTCGCATTTGCCATCTTCAGGTGATTCGACCGTAGAGTCTGGAAAATCTAGGCGAACTGACGCTTACTTGGAGGGACAGGTATTTATATCCCCCGTTATGCTTGACCTTTGGACTTTCGAACTATTTCACGCTTGGTTGATTCCTACGTGTTTGGCTCCGAGTGACATGTTTGGATGTCGTCATTGCGACGCTGGAATCAGCCGGAAAGTTTCCGTGACCTGTTGCACGTGCACTGGATACCACGTTCTCTCTTGTTTTTGGTTGTATCTTCCGACTTTCTGAAGCGGGTTCCCATGTTGCTGGTAATCTCAGTCCGTCATCTCGTTTGTTAAGACTATGTGGACGTTTCTAGATCTCTATTGCCTCCCTGGTTATTCTGGTGTAGAAGTGTTCAATGTTGGCTAGAGTCTTTGTGCCGCTAAAGTTGATCATATGGCCGGTACTTCTTACATGTTCAGCTAGTGAAGACGTGGTTTCGTTTTTCGACACAGCGTTTGCATGTTCAGTCTTTCGCACATCAATGCGTCTGTTGGTCTGTCCGATGTATGTCGTTCCACAATTACCACATGGCACCTCGTACACTCCTTGGCATTCTAGAGGAATTCTGTCTTTAGGATTCCGAAGAACATTTTTGATTTCCCTATCTGTTGTGAAGGTTGTTTTGATATCATGACGGCTCAGTATTTTGCAGATTTTGTCAGTTGTGCCTTTTATGTAAGGTAGAAAAGCGTTTCCCACTGGTTGATCTTCATTGTTGACATCCTTCTCATTTTTGCGTTGAGAGTTATGAATCTGTTTTCTAGAATAGCCATTCATCCTAAGGGCTGCTCGGATGGTTTCCATTTCTCCATCGAAGTTCTCCGCATCAGCGAAACGTTTTGACCTTGTCATGAGGGTATTTACGACTGATTGTAGCTGGAATGGATGGTGATGCGAGTTACTCGAGGAGGACAACCTCAGGCCTATTTGCTTGTATGGACCTGACGGTCGAAAACGGATAATTTCAGAAGATCTGGCATTTTTCGTTTCCGACAACGGACTCAATATCTCCTGGCATGTGAGGCAGCACCGGCTCTTGGTCTATTCCGTACGAGTGCCTTAGATGGTAATACAGCACCCGTAGGGCCGCATTATGGCGATGGGTGTACGCCGCGGCCGCTTTTGCCGGACATGCCGACAGAAGGTGGAAAAACGTCTCAGGCTTATGAGCAATGATTATTCTAGCATGCACTATTTTGACTTGTACATACCTATAAATACATTGACATCACTCATTAACCTTACCTACTCGTACATGAATCAGTTCAACTATCTCTGTTAACTTCTAAAATTCGGTCTGAAATGATTCGATTTATCGACCATTGCGTTTTTGCACTATTCCATAAGATAATCTTAAACTGCCATCGGTTATGATTTTATGTTGTTTTAAAATTTTACGTTATAATATTATAAGTATTTCCTAGCCCTTTGATGTCTGATCGGTCATTAATACTATTTTTTTGTTTATTCATGTGTAACATCTCAAGTGCTCCTCTGGCTTTTCGGTTGTGTTCTACTGTTAAGATTCTATAATCGTTCAAATTGAACGTATGTTTAGTTTGTGTCTCGTGTCTTTTTTAGCGCTGTTACATTTTTCGGATATTTATGGCCCTTCATTCTTTCTGAAAAATATTGTGATGACTGTCCGATATATTTAGATGGGTACTGACAACATGATACTTCATATACACTATGTGCTATTTTATCTTTGTGTATTTTAGCTTTTAATTGAGTAAAAATTGGCTTTAAATCATTTGTACTTCAATGGGCTACTGTAATATTATATTTATTCAAAATTTTATTAATTTTTTCCGATAAGTCTTTTACATTTGAGGTTGGAACATATTTATTATTTTTGTTATCATTATTTTCTTTATTCATGTTTTCTGTTTTATTATAGAATTTATGAACTCGTTCTTTGAATATTTTGTTTATTAGATACGTTGGGTATGAATTTTGTATCAATGTTTTTTTAGCTTCTTGCATACATTTTTCTCGAAACTGTGCTGAAGTAAGTTTAATGGCCCTATCAGCAACACCTATTATTACACTCTTTTTATGACTTATCGGTGTAACTGAGTTGAAATTTAAGTATCTACCTGAGAACGTCCCACCTGAGAATTGTCCCACGCAGAAGACCGTCCCAAAAATTTAAAAATTGTTCTTAATACACTAGAAATGAATGGCTACCCAAAAACGTCCTTCAATCCTATCATTAAAGAGAGAATGAACAAAATCTATAATGGTTATTCATATAAAAATAACATAACAGGTGATACGGACAATTATATAACTCTACCATACATTCCGGAGACCTCAGAAAAAATTAAGAAATGTTTGAAAAAGTACGATATAAATGTGGCGCATCAACCTACTAACTGTATTGGGAAATATTTCTCAAATCTAAAACCTGTAATACCTAAAGATAAACAAACCCACACAGTATATAAATTGAATTGTTTAGATTGTGATGGAACTTATACTGGAATCTCTAAACAATATTTACAAAACAGAATGTACGGCCATAAGTATAGCACAAGAAATAATAACTCAGAAAATTCCACCGCCCTTGCTTAACACTGCTTTGATTATAACCATCAGTTCGATTACAAAAATGTTAATATTTTAACTAAAGAAACCAATTATTATAAAAGATCTGTCCTGGAGATGATTCACATAAAACGGGATTCCAATTGTGTGAACATAGGAATGATATTCAGGGATTGATTCAGATTTATACTAACTTGATTAATTAAAACTCTTGCAAATTTCTACATGCGTCTTTATGATGTTAAAAGTATATTTCAGGAAGAACGCTTATAGTAAATTCCAATGCAGGTCTAAAACCTTCTCAAGTACGTCATAAATCTACATTTGTTTCGAGTAAATATCAACAAATAGCTTCGAACTTCAGTTGCTTTGAGACCATAGCAATATGCGTTTGTATATTATGAGAATTTTACTGAACAGTGGATTCTTGTTACAAAAAAAAAATTATACTTCAATATTAACGATACGATTTTCGATTATTCGTGGTTCTGTTCGTCTCGACGGCGTGGGCTTTTTGATTGAAAATTGTGCGATATGGACGCTTGTGCTAATTAGTTTTAATTAAGAAGAAACATATATATATATATATATATATATATATATATATATATATATATATATATATATATATATATATATATATATATATATATATATATATATATATATATGTTTCTTCTTAGGTTCTCGCGGACGTAATGTGTAGAACTGGATTCTCGGGTATTGATCCGCGTTGTGTGGTTTCGGTCCTCAAAAGGACCAATTTCACGACGTTTCGGCAAAGTCGCATTTGCCATCTTCAGGTGATTCGACCGTAGAGTCTGGATTTTCCAGACTCTACGGTCGAATCACCTGAAGATGGCAAATGCGACTTTGCCGAAACGTCGTGAAATTGGTCCTTTTGAGGACCGAAACCACACAACGCGGATCAATACCCGAGAATCCAGTTCTACATATATATATATATATATATATATGTATAAATATATATATATATATATATATATATATATATATATAAATTCGCTGTGGTTTTCTTTTGCTGGTTTATCTAAAGTAAGTTGTGGGTTCTCTTAGGTTTTTCAGCAATTTTAAATGAATTATCTCAATGAAACAATCTTTTCATTCGACGCGTTTCGGCTTTCGCCTTCTTCAGGAATTTATTCATTGTTTACATTATGAACTGAAATTTAACAAAATATTTTTATATTAATTAGCTGTATGCACAATCTGTATTTATGACAAAGTTTTTCAGTTTGTTATGAGCATTGACTTTAGTTTCATATTTGAAATTTATGTGTATAATAACATAATAACTAACTTAGTTCGGTGATTATGTACAAAATAAATTAATTTTTCATGAATTATTTGAATTTTGAATATACTTATTACGTGATAGAATACCAACAGATTTCGTTTGCGTATGTTGGGGTTTGAGATCTTTCTGATATTGGTGACTAGTATGTTTAATTTACTTAGGTAAGTTGATTTTACGGAAGCACACACTTATCATGGCTTTGAAATTCAGACTGAACACAGTTTGCAGAATGGGTTTTTGTTCTGAATGTAATGGTAAGATACCCTGCTGGTTGACCGTTTGTTACACTTAATGCCTGTTTGCATTAAAATTTAATTGCTAACATGTGGCTCTTGTATCATATGTCTGTTTGACTGGACTATTTCAATTTAGTTACTTTAAAGAATTATATTATATATTTGCGAAAGATTATTCATATCGGTCTTATCGTTTACGCAGTTTTGATTTTTTTTGATGTGTACCATTTCTAAAAATATTCGACTCTTCTCATTTTGTTCTTTTTCTATTATGTCGAAATGCTCAAAATTGAATTTATGTTTAGTATTTGTCTCGTGTTTTTTTAACGCTGTTGAGTTTTTTTGATATTTATGACCTTTGATTCGTTCTTCTATGTTTTGTTTTGTTTGTCCGATGTATATTTTGTCACAGTCTGTACACGGAATTTTATAAATACAATGTGAAATTTTATTTTTGGGAATTTTGCTTTTAAGTTTAGAATATAAATGTTTTAGATTATTATCATTTTTATGTGCTATTGTAAAATTGTATTCTTTTAGAATAATATTGAGTTTTTCTGAGAGATGTTGAACGTATGGGAGTCTTATATATTTTTTAGTTTCTGTGTCTTCGTGGTTTATGGTTTTATTGTTTTCGTTGTAGTATTTGTGAATTCGGTTTTTAAAAATTTTGTTTATGAATTTTTGTGGATAATTATTGTCTGTAAGAATAGCTTTTGCTTTAGTTATTGCAGAATTGCGATATTCGGGATCGCTTAAAATGATTGCTCGATCAGCTAAACCTGTAACAACATTTCTTTTATGATTGTTCGGGACTATTGCTTCATAATTCAAATATCGGCCCGACCAGGTCGGTTTTGTATACCATGATGTGGAAATTTCCACACATAGCACATAAAAATGATAATAATCTAAAACATTTATATTCTAAACTTAAAAGCAAAATTCCCAAAAATAAAATTTCACATTGTATTTATAAAATTCCGTGTACAGACTGTGACAAAATATACATCGGACAAACAAAACAAAACATAGAAGAACGAATCAAAGGTCATAAATATCAAAAAAACTCAACAGCGTTAAAAAAACACGAGACAAATACTAAACATAAATTCAATTTTGAGCATTTCGACATAATAGAAAAAGAACAAAATGAGAAGAGTCGAATATTTTTAGAAATGGTACACATCAAAAAAAATCAAAACTGCGTAAACGATAAGACCGATATGAATAATCTTTCGCAAATATATAATATAATTCTTTAAAGTAACTAAATTGAAATAGTCCAGTCAAACAGACATATGATACAAGAGCCACATGTTAGCAATTAAATTTTAATGCAAACAGGCAGTGATATCTAACAAGTGTAACAAACGGTCAACCAGCAGGGTATCTTACCCTTACATTCAGAACAAAAACCCATTCTGCAAACTGTGTTCAGTCTGAATTTCAAAGCCATGATGAGTGTGTGCTTCCGTAAAATCAACTCACGTAAGTAAATTAAACATACTAGTCACCAATATCAGAAAGATCTCAAACCCCAACATACGCAAACGAAATCTGTTGGTATTCTATCACGTAATAAGTATATTCAAAATTCAAATAATTCATGAAAAATTAATTTATTTTGTACATAATCACCGAACTAAGTTAGTTATTATGTTATTATACACATAAATTTTAAATATGAAACTAAAGTCAATGCTCATAACAAACTGAAAAACTTTGTCATAAATACAGATTGTGCATACAGCTAATTAATATAAAAATATTTTGTTAAATTTCAGTTCATAATGTAAACAATGAATAAATTCCTGAAGAAGGCGAAAGCCGAAACGCGTCGAATGAAAAGATTGTTTCATTGAGATAATTCATTTAAAATTGCTGAAAAACCTAAGAGAACCCACAACTTACTATATATATATATATATATTTGTATGTTTTCTTGTTATATTGGTTCGTATATATACTGAAAATGAAATAAAAATTCTGTTTGACGTTTCGACAATGTTTATTGTCTTTATCAAAATTGTGAATTAGTGTTTCCATGTAATTTAGAAAAGAATAGATGATTTCAATTAATGAAATGAGACTGCAGCCGACTTGTGTTCCAAGATCTACTCAAAATTGCAGAAAACATTGAATCGGTTGTGTGTGAGAGAGTAATGTATGGCTAAATACAATTTGAAATGGATTGAATTTGATTAAATACAAGATATTTTAAGATTGTACAATTATAAATATCTATGATTATTGTATGAATTAGTTATTCTATGATAAACACTTCCGATCTATAATAATCAACTATTCAAGTTTAAGATAATTCTATGGAATTAAACCTCAAAAATGTTACTCATAGTGTCATAGTTAAATAATACTTTTTCTTTTTTAGGTTGAATTTTCAATAGACAAGTGGAAAGTGGCACTTCAAACTGATAAAATTTTGTTAAGTTTGAATTAGATTATTATAAAGTTTCGAAAGTTCGGAATCTATTATGTCATCTACACGATTGTTCTTTTTAATTTGAATTAATTCCAATATCAAACGTTTGTTGTCGTTTGTTTCAATATTTAAAATTTTTGTATTGTTGTAGTCGAATGTATGGTTAGTGTCTTTTACATGTTGATTGAGCGCAGTTGATGGATTTTTGGTATATTTGTGCCCGTTCAACCTTTTTTCGAGATGTTGTGAAGATTGGCCAATGTATACCTTTTCGCGATCTTTGCAAGAGATGGAATAAACAGTATGGGTTATTTTTTTGAAAGGTACCCTGCTTTTTAATTTTGTAAAGAGACTTTTCTGATTTAAATAACTCTTATGACATATATGTAGGTCATGAGGTTTCACTATATTACAAATTGTTTCCGAAAGAGCATTAATATATGGTAGTGATATGTGATGATTATTATTTGATTTCTCATTATTGGTATTGATTTCACCAGATGAGGTAAAAAATTTATGAGTTTTGTCTTCAGTTATCGAATTAACTAAATCAATGGGATAACCATTTCTTATTAAAGTTTCTTTTGTTTTTGTAATAGACATAGTTCTCAGTTCAGGAGAACTTAGTCGAATAGCTCTATCTATCATATTTATGATAACATTTTTGCTATATTTTTTAGGTATATTAGAATTGAAATTAGTATACTTTCCTGAACAAGTAGGTTTGGTATACCAACTAAATTATGATACAGCCTTCTTCAAAAGATACGTTGATGATTGTATTGCTGCAATCCCTGAAAACAAATGTAATGAATTTTCGAATTCTTTCAATTCCTTTCACCATAAGTCACAGTTCACGATCGAATTAGAAAATAATAATGAAATAAATTTTTTAGATTTAACTTTAGTAAGAAAATCAAATGATACTAATTCTAAGGAAATGGTATACCAAACCTACTTGGTCAGGACAGTATACTAATTTCAATTCTAATATACCTAAAAAATATAGCAAAAATGTTATCATAAATATGATAGATAGAGCTATTCGACTAAGTTCTCCTGAACTGAGAACTATATCTATTACAAAAACAAAAGAAACTTCAATGAGAAACGGTTATCCCATTGATTTTGTAAATTCGATAACCAAAGACAAAATTCATAAATTTCATAACTCATCTGGTGAAATCAATACCAATAATGAGAAATCGAATTATAAGCATTACATATCACCACCATATATTAATGGTCTTTCAGACAAAATTTGAAAGATAGTGAAACCTTATGACCTACATATATGTCATAAGAGTTATTTAAATCAGAAAGGTCTCTTTACGAAATTAAAAAGCAGCGTACCTTTCAAAAAAATAACCCATACTGTTTATTCCATCCCTTGCAAAGATTGCGAAAAGGTATACATTGGCAAATCTTCACAATATCTCGAAAAAAGGTTGAATGGGCACAAATATACCAAAAATTCGTCAACTGCGCTCAATAAACATGTAAAAGACACTGACCATACATTCGACTACAATAATACAAAAATTTTGAATATTGAAACAAACGACAACAAACGTTTGATATTGGAATCTATTCAAATTAAAAAGAACAATCGTGTAGATGACAAAATAGATTCCAATCTTTCGAAACTTTATAATAATCTAATTCAAACTTAACAAAATTGTATTAGTTTGAAGTGCCACTTTCCACTTGTCTATTGAAAATTCAACCTAGAAAAGATTAATTATTATTTAACTATGACACTAAGAGTAACAATTTTGAGGTTAAATTCCATAAAATTATCTTAAACTTGAAAAGTTGATTATGATAGATCGGAAGTGTTTATCATAGAATAACTAATTCATACAATAATCATAGATATTTATAATTGTACAATCTTAAAATATCTTGTATTCAATCAAATTCAATCCATTCCAAATTGTAATTAGCCATACATTACTCTTTCACACACAACCGATCCAATAATCTCTGCAGTTTTAATTGGATGTTAAAACACAAGTCGGCTGCAGACGCATTTCATTAATCGAAATCATCTATTCTTTTCTAAATTACGTGAGAACACTAATTCATAATTTTGATAAAGGCAATAAACATTGTCGAAACGTCAAACAGAATTTTTATTTCATATATGTATATATACTTTTTTTTTTTTTCTTTTTCTTTTATTTCTTACATTCAAACCTGGTCGGGGCTGCTGCGAGCTCCGACGACATCGCAGTAGTCGCGCCACTAGAAACTAGTTTTCTGTATTTGCCTCGGAGAGCCACCTTCACCTGGGAAGCGTCATATTTAGGACGCTGTTCAATTCCCAGGTATCGATAGGTCTCTCCAGCATCGAGGTGTTTGAAGATGCTTCCGTCGGCAAGCTGCATATTCTCGTACACTTCCGGAGATCGTCCTCTCCTCAAATGGAACACTGCGCATTTGTCCAATCCCAACTCCATGCCTACGGCTCGTGTATATTCCTGAACCACATTGAGAGATTGATGGAGGTTCTTCTCCCCAGACGCATACAGTTTCAAATCATCCACGTAAAATAAATGGGTGATCTGATGCCTCCGGTCGTTCGGTGGTCCAGAGTAATATCCACGAGTCCGTCTCAAAGCAATGGAGAGCGGCAGCAGTGAGATATTGAACAAGAGGGGACTCAAGGAATCTTCTTGGAAAACTCCCCTCTTGAATGTTACCAACTCTGTCAAGACTGGTCGTGTCCCTGATGTGATGGCAAAACGGGTCTTCCAGAGTGGCAACAGATGTTCTATGCATCTCACTAGTGGGGTTGGTACCGCTAGGCATTGGAGCAAGTATAATAATAGCTCATGTGATGTTGAATCAAATGCCTTGCGGTAGTCAATCCAGGCCATGGAAAGGTTGCGCTTGTAGAGTATGGAGTCCTGAGTGATAGATCTATCTATCACCAGGTTCTCCCGGCAACCCTCCATGCCTTTCTTTGCCCCACGCTGCTTGCTGATGTTATTAACTACCGGACCGATCGATTTCAACAACCTAGCATAGAAGATACGTGTAAATAACTTGTAGCAGGTGTTGAGACAAGTGATTGGCCGGTAGTTCTTGGGATAAGACAAGTCTCCACTCTTTGGAAGTAGCACAGTGTACCCCTCGACAGCCCAGCTTGGAATATGCCGCTCCTCTTTGACCCATGAGTCAAAGATTCTGGCCAGACGGCGGTGAGTGGAAGGAAATTCTCTCCACCACCATATGTTAATGCCGTCAGGGCCAGGAGCAGCACAGTTTTTGGTACCGACAAGAGCTTGTCGGACCTCATCCTCGATGACTGCTTCGCACACTTCTGTTTGCGGAAGTTGACGTTCAGCGCAAAACATTTGGAAGTGTGCTAGGGCTGGAGTGTCTAGGTGAATTGGACGCGGTGACACAAACACTCCTTTCCAGAACTGCTCAACCTCCTCCACAGTCGGTGGAGCAGCAATTGTGAGCGGTGGAGATTCAAAAAGCCGAGACGGGCTATCGCGAAACAAGGAATTCTCCCTGATGCGTCTAACCCGTCTGGCCAGATTTCTCCTTACCACGCTCAGGACTCGAATCCTATCCGAACAATGTTGCTTGATGGTCTGTAACGCTGCACGTTTTAGTGTGTGATGGTGGCGGCGCAGTTGAGCGGCTATACGCCTAATTTTTGGCGTGAAAGCCCTGCCGCTGGAAATAAAATTCATCACACACTGGATTCGAGACGCTTGCTACCTCGCCGACTGAATTTTGGCCTCGACTTTGTGTAGGCGCCGTTCGGTTTTCTCGATCTTGTCGTGCGGTCTCTCACTCCGCACTTCCGGAACGAGTCGCTTTGCGGCACCATACACGGCCTCGTTGATTTCCCAGAGGTCGGCGAATTCCGGAAGCTCGTCGTTTATCAACGTGTCCAATTCTACCAGCTCGTGTGATCGTACGGTTTATTACACGATAATGCCTACATATCTAGGTAGCTGGAATTTTCCATTTTCCAAATGAAACAAAAGACGATAGCCAAGTTTCATTTCACCATGGACATTTTTTCAAAAAAAGAGATCGAGAATGAGAGGTTAATTTTTCATATCTCTATCTTATACTCATGGAGATTTCCTATCAAAACATCGGAATTTAGCCAACCTGTTCATATGTGACAACTAGCGTAATTTCATTGATCAGATAGAATATGTGCATACCTATTCTCTTAGTATACAGATTTCAAAAAATCTGACTATGAAACTAGATACACTAGCGGAAGTTCAACAGAATATTTCTGACGGTAGTTTTAAATATTTTTTCTTTACGTAAATCAATACTCCATAAAACATCATGTCATTATGATAATTATGTATCATTTTATATTTTCATAGGAACTTCGGTATCCTAAACATCATAAGGTGATACAAAGAAAAGATGTTATATGAATTTATTATTGGTTTCTGGTTTTTTATTATATTTTTTATAAAAAGTCTGATTTGGAAATTACAGTAAAATACATGAGTATCAGAGTAAAATGCAGTCAATTGATGGCTCAAGATACAATACGTTTGTCAATTCATTCCAGGAATCTAAAGCTATATTAAAACTATAATCCTGATTAGATAGTATTGAAATCTTTTGGAACAATTTTGATTACATTCGGACACAATTAAAAATGCATGATGAATACTGCTCTTTTTCGGTAACAACAAAGACGATCAAGGTACTAATAATTCAAGCCAAAACATCTGTTCCATAGTTCCCGGCAATGAACAACTTGAAATCAACATACAAGGTCAGGTACCTACCCTTAAATGTAGGCGAGTTTCATGGAACACTTCCACTGACCTGATTCATAATAATACTTCCAAATATTATTTAAAAATGTCTGTGTATTATTGAAAATGATTTGTACATTGATACAGTTAATCTAGGAACGTATATTATAAGATCAACAAACTTTACAAATAGCAAATTATTAATTTTCCACTTGAATATATGCAGCTTTTCATGTCATTTTGATGAATTAAACATTCTTCTGAACTCTTTTCAGAATCATAATTTTGGAATTATGATACTAACTGGAACATGGTAAATAATTCCTGAAAGTTTCAATATTCAAAACTATAATTCTTTCTATAATAATAGTTTCGAGATATGTTAATAAAATTGACATTGACATTTCTTTAGTAAATCCTAATTGGGTTTTTTTCGCGTATTGCATACACGCAACACATATCAATTTAAAGAAGAATCGGACCATGGTCACACAACTCGTCCGCCATCTAGAATTTTCAAATTTTGATTGAAGATTCATGCTACTGCTGACTACAAAAAAACCCTTATACCAATTTTAAATAGAATCGTAGTATAATCACAAGACCCGCCCGTCATCTTGGAGACGCCATCTTGTTTTTTCCTTTTATACATGTGGCATAACGTCACCCGAATGATTATAACAACTGTCAAATTTCACCAGAACGTACAACTAGATAGATCGATAGATAAACAAGGCAAGTTAAATAAAAGCTTGTAATGTTTTAGAAACCGCTAATGAAATCACTCTGTATTATACTCTGTCACATTGAAATTATGATGTATTTCACAACAAAGTGTAGTATATGTTGACCTAAACTATGGCTTGCACTTTGGGGTCGTCCCCGACATTCACAGGATAATATCAAACTACCATCTGTTATTATTTTTATGTTGTTTTAAATTATTACATCATAATATTGTAAATATTTCCAAGCCCTTTGATGTCTGATCGGTCATTAATACTATTTTTTAGTTTATTTATGTGTAACATCTCAAGTACTTCTCTGGCTTTTTGATTGTGTTCTACTGTTAAGATTTTAAATTCATTTAAATTGAACGTATGTTTAGTTTGCGTTTCGTGTTTTTTTTCACCGCTGTTAAATTTTTTGAATATTTATGGCCCCTCATTCTCTTAGAAATAAATTGTGATGATTGTCCGATATATTTAGAAGGACAATGAGCACATGATACTTCATAAACACTATGTGTTATTTTATCTTTGGGTATTTTAGCTTTTAATTGAGTAAAAATTAACTTCAAATCGTTTGTACTTTTGTGTGCTACTGTAATATTGTATTTATTCAAAGTTTTATTGATTTTTTCCGATAAGTTTTTCACATATGGGATAGAAATGTATTTATTATTTTTGTCATTATTATTTTCTTTATTCATGTTTTCCGTTTTATTATAGAATCAATGAATTCGTTCTTTGAATATTTTGTTTATTAGAATTGTTGGGTATGAATTCTGTATTAATGTTTTTCAGTTTTTTGTATACTTTCTTCTCGGAACTGTGCTGAAGTGAGTTTGATGGCTCTATCAGCTACACCTATTATTACACTCTTTCTATGATTTACTGGTGTAACAGAGTTGAAATTTAAGTATCTGCTTGAGAAAGTTAATTTGGTATACCAGGTAGTTAATATGTTCGTATCATTATTAATTAGTGTCATATCTAGAAAATTTAATTTTTTATTAACTTCAATCTCTGATGTGAATTGTAATTCATTATGATATCGATTGAATTTTTCTTTAATGTCTTCTATACAGTTTTCGGAACAACATGTAATACAATCGTCAACAAAACGTTTAAAAAAGGGGAGGGGATAGTTTAGTTTTTTTATAACAGAAGTTTCAAGATCCTCCATTATTAGTTCTCCAATAACACTAGAAATAGGTGCCCCCACAGCGCAGCCATTTGTTTGTGAATAAAACAAATTATGGTACTGGAAATAGGTTGAATTTGAAGTGAGATCCAAAGCTTTTAAAAATTCTTCTTGAGGTAAATCACTATGTTTTTTCATATCTGGTCATTTTTTGATGATTATGTTTCTGGCCAATTCAATGGGGATACTAGTGTATAAGGATACGACGTCTAAACTAACTAGTTTTTGGTTGCTAGTAGTTTCTACTTTGAAATCCCATGAATCTTTAATATGATAGTCAGATTTGCCTAAAATAGGTGATATTGCGTCAGCAAGATAATATTATGTTATATCAATTAGTGTCTTGTAAATGTGTTTTATAGGTATGTACAGGTGAGAATATTGCATGTTACATAAAT
This sequence comes from Endomychus coccineus, assembly GCA_958510875.1. Taxonomy (NCBI): domain Eukaryota; kingdom Metazoa; phylum Arthropoda; class Insecta; order Coleoptera; family Endomychidae; genus Endomychus; species Endomychus coccineus. The sequence goes on along the minus strand of OY294067.1, from coordinate 163,138,163 downwards.
CGTTGCTCACAGTTTATAATATATAATACAAGTGCTTGTAGTTCCACGATTTTAAATTAATAACATACGTTTGAACACTAGTCATTATTAAACAATATATTTTTGTAGAGAGAATTATCTATCTTCTGATGATGGGATCTGAATCCCGAAACTAGTAAAGATGTGTGAATAATCTACGTGTTTCAATAAGCCGCTACTCCCAAGAAAAATAAAGTATATAAGTCAATAAAACGGCAAAGAAAATTTAAATGAAATAAATATATATGTAGAACTGGATTCTCGGGTATTGATCCGCGTTGTGTGGATATATATATATATATATATATATATATATATATATATATATATATATATATATATATATATATATATATATATATATATATGTTCTGCTTCAGGTTTCCGCGGGCGTTGTATGCTGTATTGGGTTGCCGGGATATACTCCGCGTTGTCGTAGATTGGTTTCGATAGAAACCGTTGATATGACGACGTTTCGGCACAATCTCATGTGCCATCTTCAGGTCTTCTCTTCAGGGCTGCTGCTCTGCTTCGAGTTAACTTGAAACTGATCTCCGTTGATCCTGTTGGTGTTTTATGTATCCTTGTTACATCTGGATGATTTTGCCGGTTTGATGCGTCTGATTGAGTTTGTTGGTCTGTTGCGTTCGAGCGATTTTGTCGGTTCGTTGCGTTCGAGCGAGTTTGCCGGTCCGTTGAATTAGTCTGGTTGACTGTTCTCCTGGGTGGTTGAAGGGCTGGTTTCCAAGCAGTTGGTAATCTCTGTGTATCATCTCTTGTATTGAGATTTGAAGGTCGCTTCTCGATTCCGATAGCTTCTCTTATGATGCGTTTTCTTTTGTGCTCCAGGCTGGCTAGGACTCGGGTGTTGTCAAAATCGATTTCATGTGAAGTTTTTCTCACATGTTCGGCAAGTGATGATGTTGTTTCTTGCTTTGCGACTGCATTGCGGTGTTCTTCACGTCGAATGTTGATTCTTCTGTTAGTTTGTCCTATGTAGCTTCCTCCGCAATCTTTGCATGGTATTTCGTAGACCCCTTGTGTTTCCAGATTTATTTTGGATTTAGCGTTAGGCAGTACTTGACCAATCTTTCTTGTCGTTTTGAAACTTGTCTCAATGTTGTGTTTTCTTGAGAATTCTGCTGATCTTCTCTGTAGTACCTTTGACGTATGGCAGATGGGCTTTGGCGACAGGTTCTCCTTTTTCTTCTTCTGTGATTCGATCTGTCTGGCGTCGTGGTCTTAATGCTCGTCTTATATTGTCTTTTGAGAACCCGTTTTGTTGTAGCGTGGTTTGTATTGTCTGCATTTCTTGTTGTTTGTGGTCATTGTCGGTTAGTCGGTCTGATCTGGTTATGAGTGTTTTTATTATGGATTGGAGTTGTGCTGGATGGTGATGTGACTGGGCGTTCAAGTAACGATTCGTGTGTGTTGCCTTCCTGTATATGGTGTGTCCTATTCTGCCGTTTGTCTTTACTCTGGAACAAAATAGACCAGCTGTCGGATTTCCGTTCCAAAACAGACGCCGAATGGACCACTGCCAAACAGAAGAGGAAATTTGAAGAGCTGAAGAGGACTCAAAGGCCCAACAAGGAGGTACAGCCGTTGGACATCAATAAACTGGTGTACAATTTGTCAAGTTTTCCTCTAGACCACAACGAACAACGTGTCCTTGCCAAAGGATCCAACTACGCTATAGCACCCACCCAGATTCCTACCGAAGACATCATTTGCTGTGTAGAAGCCTCAATAACAAGTCTTCCATCCACTTCAGCTGACGCCATACGACAGGATGTAGTCCGAATTCTGAAAAAAAGCTAAACCTCCAAAGAAGAACCTGACACGAGATGAACACCATGCTCTGATGAACCTAAGAGCAAACACTGACATCATCATACTACCAGCAGACAAGGGCAACGCAACTGTAGCAATGGACATCAGAGAGTACGATGACAAAATTCAAACACTATTACAAGATGACACTTACCAACCGATAACCACTGACCCCACTACGTACCTGGAGAAAACCACCAGAACAAAAATCAAGGCAAGCCAAATCGACAAAGAAGAACAGCAGAGATTAATACCAAGAGAGAAATCGTCGAAGTGCCCGAAACTGTACGGCCTTCCCAAGATCCATAAAGAAGGAGCTCCACTTAGGCCTATCGTCAGTTCGATAGGTTCACCTCTACAGGAGCTCGCAAAATTCCTAGCAAAGAAGCTACAACCCTATGCCGAAGAAGCCGAATCTTACGTGAAGAACGCAAGCCACTTCAATGAACGCATAAAGAACATAAAGCTGGAACCTGGCCACATGCTCGTGAGCTTCGACATCGTATCACTCTTCACTAATATCCCCATCGATGAGGCCGTCGAAATTATCCAGAAGAAATACCAGATACGAAAGGACATCATCGAACTTACCAAACACTGCCTCAAAAATACGTACTTCATCTACAAGGACCAAAGATACAAACAAATTGAAGGGGCACCGATGGGATCACCCTTATCCCCAGTATTAGCCAACCTGTTCATGACAGACTTTGAAGAACGAGCCATCCAAACAGCCAGCCAAAAACCAAAACTATGGCTACGATACGTAGACGATACGTTTGTTATCTGGACTCACGGAGAAGCCGCACTGACAAAATTTCTGAGCCACATAAACAGGATTCACGAAAAAATCAAGTTCACAATTGAGATCGAGAAGGTCAACCAACTACCCTTCCTAGACGTTCTTGTGAGCAAGACAAACGGCTGAATAGGACACACCATATACAGGAAGGCAACACACACGAATCGTTACTTGAACGCCCAGTCACATCACCATCCAGCACAACTCCAATCCGTAATAAAAACACTCATAACCAGATCAGACCGACTAACCGACAATGACCACAAACAACAAGAAATGCAGACAATACAAACCACGCTACAACAAAACGGGTTCTCAAAAGACAATATCAGACGAGCATTAAGACCACGACGCCAGACAGATCGAACCACAGAAGAAGAAAAAGGAGAACCTGTCGCCAAAGCCCATCTGCCATACGTCAAAGGTACTACAGAGAAGATCAGCAGAATTCTCAAAAAACACAACATTGAGACAAGTTTCAAAACGACAAGAAAGATTGGTCAAGTACTGCCTAACGCTAAATCCAAAATAAATCTGGAAACACAAGGGGTCTACGAAATACCATGCAAAGATTGCGGAGGAAGCTACATAGGACAAACTAACAGAAGGATCAACATTCGACGTGAAGAACACCGCAATGCAGTCGCAAAGCAAGAAACAACATCATCACTTGCCGAACATGTGAGAAAAACTTCACATGAAATCGATTTTGACAACACCCGAGTCCTAGCCAGCCTGGAGCACAAAAGAAAACGCATCTCATAAGAGAAGCTATCGAAATTGAGAAGCGACCTTCAAATCTCAATACAAGAGATGATACACAGAGATTACCAACTGCTTGGAAACCAGCCCTTCAACCACCCAGGAGAACAGTCAACCAGACTAATTCAACGGACCGGCAAACTCGCTCGAACGCAACGAACCGACAAAATCGCTCGAACGCAACAGACCAACAAACTCAATCAGACGCATCAAACCGGCAAAATCATCCAGATGTAACAAGGATACATAAAACACCAACAGGATCAACGGAGATCAGTTTCAAGTTAACTCGAAGCAGAGCAGCAGCCCTGAAGAGAAGACCTGAAGATGGCACATGAGATTGTGCCGAAACGTCGTCATATCAACGGTTTCTATCGAAACCAATCTACGACAACGCGGAGTATATCCCGGCAACCCAATACAGCATATATATATATATATATATATATATATATATATATATATATATATATATATATATATATATATATATATATATATATATATATATATATATATATATATATATGTCAAGCGACGACTTCTGGGTCATTTTTTACTCTATACATTTTTTTACAGAAATGGGTATACATTTGGTTTTCCTTCACAATTAGCGCATATTTACCTTTATGTATACGTTTTTCGAAATTTTGCAATGTACAGTGATGTATTGACGTGTTCCGGGACATTAACACAAAATTCAAGATAATAACTTAAAGCTCGTGTACATACTTATTTCAAATTGCTAGGATCTTACATATATTGTTTTCTGAACATAAACAGTAATTTTCTCAAATATGTTTAGTACAATAAACTAGAATTCTAAAGAAGTATCTTTTTGGTGGTTGTTTCTCTAATGGCGACTTCCGGGACAACTAAATATATGGGAACATGCTTTTACAAATCAAAGACCTATTTTGACTCAATATCTTTCGATAAAATAGAGACCACACTTCTAAAAAAAACGGTTTTTTAGATTAGAACATAGTGGACATAACAGTATTTTTTGCATTATATACGTTTGAGGGGCGGATATGAAAATAAATATTTAAATATCCAAATTGTCATCATTTGTTCTGGGTCATTTTGTGTCCTACAAATTTTCTCACAGAAATGGGTATAGATTTGGTTTTCCTTCACAATTAGCTCATATTCACCTTTATGTATACTTTTTCGTAAATTGTTCAACGTACAGTGTCGTATTGACGTGCTCCGGGACATTGATATAAAATTAACTTAAAGCCCCTATATACATATTTATTTCAAATTGCTAGGATCTCGCATATATTGTTTTCTGAACATAAACAGTAATTTTCTTGTATATGCATAGTACAATGAATTAGAATTAAAAAATATATGTTTTTGGTGGTTATTTCTCTAATGGCGACTTCCGGGACAACTGAATATATGGGTTCATGCTCTTATAAATCAAACACCTATATTGACTCAATATCTTTCGATAAAAATTTTTTGAAAAATATCTTTTATAGACCGAGAGAGGCGGCCAAAATATATTACCATAGTTGCCATGGCGATCGCCGGCCACTATTGTCGAGGGCTAGGATGACATCGAAATTTGACAAAAACACACGTTACGTAGAAAGAAAATACAAAACAATACGGCTTTACCGAAATTGGTTTGAGGTGGGAATTGAAAGTTGAAAGTTTGTAGAGTCTGATTCGATACAAATTTTCTGGCCAGTACTATTCTCTATTTTCTAAACTAGGAGAATTCGACGAAAACAGGTATATTTTGGCATGTCCAGACCCATTATTTCTTTAGCGTAATTGACGTTACTCTACGCACTAGTGCGTAAGGAATATATTTTACGAACTAGTGCGTAAAATTTAACTTCAAACACTGCACGGCGAGCGTTATTCCTTTGCGGGCGGTAGTGGGGAAAAAGTAAGTTTTAGGCAGGACCTGTCAAAATATACCCACTTACCTCGAAATCTCCTACATTTGAGAATACGACTAGCCGGAAAATATGTACCGATCAGAATATAAGCACTTTTAACTTTCGATTGTTGTTAACTTTCAGAGTTAGGTCGGTATGTGCCCACTCAACGGAAAACACTCAGAACAACAGAAACAACTACTCCGAGGGCACATGACCATACCACTTCCGGCTTTGGACTACACTTTTCATCTCTCAATTGTTAGTTGTGAGGAAATATGAAAATGTATGTTTTCACTATCACCAACCATATTGCAACCACTGTAAAGATATTCGTAATCTAAACTAACCACCTGAAGAGCCCCAACATGTCGAAACCTGTAGTGAACTGACTTCGGATTCCTATGCCTCCAGCCTTGTCAGGACAGGGATCTATACAGGGGTTATAATATTCCTGTAGCACGTCGGTGATCTTTACAAGTAATACATTTGTTGTTAGGTCCTTTTAACATACCAAATTCAGAATAATTCCTCGTTTAATAAACTATTGCAGAAATGTTTTCTTTTGGTGGAACCCCCATTTATTCTGTATTCTGTCTGTGGTAAAGTCCTGTTTAGCAGCGATCTAGGTGATAAATTCTTAGTCACTGATAATAATAATATAAGCTTTCAAATAAATTTATTGTTCTCAAACCTAAAACGAGTTACATTAAATAGCGCTTTCAAACGAATTTTATTATACAGTTATTTCTCAAATGTTAATTACCACGTTATTATTTCATCAAGCAAGACATAAGAGAGGAAGTTTTTTGGGGGAAGTATAGGTTACGTTGGCTAAGGTGCTGTCTATAATATGAGAGGTCGCAAATTGGGAATGTTTATGAAGCAACTATCCCAGTGATTTTTTAAATTTCCAATGTTAGCAAAAGTTTCTGGTGAAACCCCTAAGGATATTTGATGAATCCTAACTATTGGATTAAGAAAAGATGTAGGTAGTACGTAACATTTATTAAAAAATACAGATAGAAAATATTCCTTTTTTATAACATACATGACAATGTGTAGAGATGTTAGGACTAGTAAGAACTATGAGACAAACAAAATGTCCTCTGGCCATTTAAATTATGCATTCGCATTATTTTAAACGGAATGCCGTATATTTTTATGACTTTGAAAAATATTGAGGGCATTCTATTATTAAAAAAAGCTAGTTTGTTCTCTGTATCTCAAAAACGAGATGTTTAATTGTTTTTCTGGGAGTTGCATTAATCCAACAGAAAAATTGAATGAGAATTTCCTTATGTAACATCTTTTCCAGCATGGAAAATGGAAATGTGAGGTGGGAATTGCTGGTAGAACACTCTGTACAGGGTGACGGAAAAAAACATATGTCTTTACTAAAAAAAAATAGAAAAAAGTTCAATAAGGTTCTGACACTATACAAAATTCTTCAAACAATTCTCTCGATTTTACTAAAATGCTCAACGCGTAGTGTCGTACGGCTATTTGAATCAAACTTTTGCAATATATGTTTGTTACATTTTAACGGCATTAATATTTGTCGTTTTTCAACTAGGACCCTATGGTATATGTTGAAGCTAGTTTTTTCGAAAATGAGGCACATGAATTCAATTTCAACGGAAAACACGGTTCTCATAAAATTACATGGTATCATAACAATTCGGATACTAACAGTCTTTTACATTAAACAGAATTTTAAGGAATACAATTTAGCCATGTAAAAATTAGGAAGTCAATTTAAATTTGGAGGCGTATGGAACTAAAACGCTTTTAAATGATTTCAAATGCAGACTCATATCATATAAATGAAATTCTAACTTGAATAAACAATATTTTTTGTTCTGAAATATTTTACTTGTTCCAAAATTAATAGTAGTTCCTAAAAAATAAGGTAGTAGGACATATCACACATCAGATTGGTTATCGAAGAAATACATGCATGAATTAATTTCGTGATCCCATATAATAGCAGTTTATAAAATAATTGTTTCGTGTATTATGGATTGAAAAGTTTTTATTCCAATTCAACAGAAGTACCTAGATGAACTTCATGATTTTATTGTAGAGCTTAGAAATAATTTGAGTCGAAGAGATGATTCATTATCAGAAGTTTTACATTAAAATACAATGCAACTCAATAGCTATTAGAATTGCACTAAAGTTAAATTTGTATAAGACCTGGTCTTTGTAATAAGAATCTGTTTCCATATAAATACAAGGATATTATTATTTAAGCAGAACAATCTTATAGATTCAATTGTTCTCAATTTCTTACACACTATATTTAACACCGAACAAGAAGAGGAAATTATTATATTCACAAAGAAAAATTGTTAAATAGTGCAATGCAAAGCCGATGGTCCGTTTATGAGCGAAGGGTACCTGGGTCGCTCCTTTATTAGAGATTATGATTTATGGCTTGGTCGCTACACTCTCTGTCACGTTATAAATTCAACAAACAAACTATGTAATAAAGATTTGTTTGGAAAGAAGAACTTATGTTCGCCTCCCTCGAACTCTATAATTTCAAATTCAACAAAATACGTAATACAAATATGTTTGGAAGAAGAGAACGTATGTTCAATCAGTTTTAACGCCGTTATACCCCGTTGTACTCATCTGTTGTTTCCTAATGTAATATTGTTAGTGTTAGCACCCAAAATTACCTTTTTATTTATACGAACTAGGAACATTTCCATGACAAAATCAGGAGATAGACGAAAAGGGTTCAGGTCACATACTTTCTTTCAAAAAATATTTAGATCTAAAAAATGACTTAGTAAAAGGTCAAACAGTAGACTCTGTTAATTGAGCTCCAATACGCTGCGAGAAAAAGAGTCAGTTTTGGAGAGGATAATCGAAATCATAAAGTTTTTAGCTGGTCAGAATTTTATTTTTAGAGGATCTTCTGTAATATTATTCTACTTGAATAAAGGGAATTTTCTCTAAAGTTAGTAGAATGTATTTCTAACTTTGATAGTATTCTATCAGAACACATTGCTCGAATTCAAAATACTCAGCATGCCCCATCATCTGGGCTTCAATATTCAAAATGAATTGATTAATTTAATTTCTGAAAAAACTATAACCACTATAGTTGTTCTTCTAAAACAATCTAAATACTAATCTGTGATTCTAGATTGTACACGTATCTCACACAAAGAACAACTTACTGTTATTGTAAGATTTGTTTATTTTAACAACTTGCTGAGGTAAAAGAATTTTTAGGTTTGTTACCTGTAACTGATACTACTGGACAAAGGTTAGCAACTTATTTGTTGAATTTGTTAAAGTATGCTAAATTGAACTAGAAGATTTACAAGTCCAAGGATATGATAATGGTGTAAACATCGGAGGAAAAAATAAAGGCCTTCAAAAAAAAATATTGGACATGAATCCTCGTGCGTTTTACGTTTCGTGTTTGGCTCACACACTCAATTTGATAGTAAATGGTGCCGATAAAAGCTCATTGAGAATCTCAAACTTTTTTTCTATTGTTCAGGAAATATATGTATTTTTTCGGCATCAACTTCACGTTGCGATATCATTACGAACCAGATACCTACTTTGACTTCAAATCTCTTTCAAATACGTGATGGGAATGAAGAGTTGATGCTATAATAGCTATTCGCTTTAATTTTGAAAAAATGTACAAGGCATTATCAATGACAAGTATGACAGTGACGCAAGGAACATGGCGAATTCATTAATGTTAAAACTAAAGACTTATAGATTCGTATGTTCAGTTGTAATATGGAACAACATTTTATCCAAAATTAATACTGTAATCAAACCTTTGCAGAAGTCAGACATTATTCTTTCAGAGGTCAAAATGATCGATCTGGTCGGAAAAGATTTAGGCGTATACAGCACAGTGCATCTGAATAATTGCTACTTGATTCAAAATCAACACAACAAGTTTTCATTTTTGCAAGAGATTGATAGTTGGAGGGCATTGGAGAGATACCAAAAAAAGCACAATGTCTCAACCTAGAACAAAAGTTAACATATGAAAATAGATCAGATATTGACGGGGAAAATCTATTTAATGCTGCCTTCACTTTTTATGAATAAAGTCCACTAGATGTATCAAATTATATTTATTCCAATAATCGAATGTCCGTGTTTCCTAATATGTCGACATCTTTACGTATATATTTAACACTTGTGACAGTAGCAGCAGGTGAAAGGTCCTTCTCAAAATTGAAATTTATAGAAAACTATTTACGATCAACCATGACCCAAGATAGATTGATTGGCAATAATAAGTATCGAATCGAAAGTAAATTTCAAAGCAAACGATATCATTAAAAGTTTGTCAACTTTAAAGCCAGAAAAATTGGATTCGATGTTTGCAAATTTACCTAACTTTATTTGTAGAGTAAGTATTGAATCAAAAAAATTGGAACACAAAATTTAAATTTATTTTTATGTTGGCAAGGAGAGTCTTCGGCTGATTTTCGCACTCCGGCGCATAATATGGTGATGACGGCCCTGGTTGGTTGAATCCCATATCAAAATTAGAATTAAGGACAAATTGAATGATGTTATTATTATTCTTTTCATTTTAATTACTTTCTAAGCTTGGGACCACTAAGACTACCAATAACAATCAGGGTGGTACAATTTTGTATAGAGGACACCGATTGCTTCCGAAAAATGTAATCAAGGATCTAGATCCGTTTTCAAAAGATTCAAGATGACTTGTTTATCTCGAAAACATTTCTCCGGAAATGTAAATGTACTGCGGGGTGGACTGGAAAAGTTGCCTTAATAACATACAGGGTGAGCGAAACTCGATGTCTCAGCAGTATAATAAGAAAAAAAAACAATGGAAACAATCTGAAAAGAGGTAATTAAAAAATAGGATTGAGCAAGGTCCATTTCAGCCAAATTTGCATATTTTTCCTAATTTGGGAACTGAAATAATGACGTCATTGAATTTATTCCGGAAGCATACCTATATTTTGCATATTTGAAAAGAGCAAATTTTTCTATACACATTTTGTAAAGAAAAAAATTCGCAATCTTCTTCCGTTAAAAAATTATAAGCAATTTTGTCGATAGTTAGAAAATAGAATTAAACAATATCACGTAATAATCAATATCATTACTAATTATTGATTGAACAAAACAAATATGCTTACGATGAACCATCTAGAGAAATATTATGTAAGGCTTCAGTAGGAGAAGTAAAACGAAGTTCTTTCTGTGGTACTAATAGTAACATATTATATGTTACATCATCAGAGTCATAGACCGGCAGGTCAAACCAAAGCGGCCGCGACTGCCTCAAAAAAGAGCTGGTATAAGTGCGGTGGCTCACTCCTCGATTTCTTGATTTTGTGATAAATCGCAGCGACATAAAATCACACACACTACTTATTTGTGGAGTGCTCGCTCATTGAAGATATTATTAACGTAATATTAGTTTGTACTTCAATTTATTGTATCACCGCGAAATTCCCGCAACTAAGACTTTTGTAAAAGTCAAAGCTTTTTAGTACAGTCTGCCACCATTCATAAACAATGTTCAATTAACCACAGAAGCGACAAAATTGTTTATAATTTTTTATCTGAAGAAGATTGCAATATTTTTGTTACAGTTTTTTCAGAAAAATAAGCTCTTTTTAAATATGCAAAAATATAGGTAAGTTTCCGGCAAAAATATCCCATGACATCTAATTCAGTTTTCAAATTTGGATAAATATGCAAATTCGGCTTATAATTCCAGATCCCCTCTTCTTAGATTTTTCTCGTTTTTTCTCCTATAAATATCCGAGACATATTTTTCATACAACATATTGACATGTGACATATCCACGCCTTAGAATTTTCGCAGTTCTATGCTTCCCGTATTTAGACTTACCTAAAAAATGGATATAATACTTAGCAGATCTGTTATTCTGCCAAGGATTGGAATCCTTAGATACAAGAAACTATCGCGGAAGTTCGCACTTTGCATTTGAACAAACTATTACATGTTTTCTAATTTTCGTTTTTCGTGTATGTATCTATCGACTACGTAGCTTTGAATTTAAATTTTCGGGCACGAAATTATCTAGGTATGAAAAGGAATAATAATAGGTTCTTGAATGTTGGTGGTTGCATGAATATAAATTAATATGAGAATATTCCGAAGTTTCAGGCATATAGTTAGGTGTTTATAGCATGTCACAATTTTTATTCCAATTTTCCATCAAATAAATATGTTCTTAATTGGCGCCAATCTAGTTTTTCATGATTAATTGGAAACATATTAGCTACATTTAAAAAATTTTTCTAAACACGGGAAGCATCAAGTTACGAAAAGTCTAGCGAGAACTGGATCTCGTCATTACATATCAAAAAATGTCCCGGAAATCGGCGTTCAACATCGACAGAGATATCTTTTGGGTAAACCGATAGCTTGGAGACTGGAAAACTTGGTAAGAAAATGTATAACAAAACGAAGTGGTGCAAAAAGGTCATTTGCCAAGTCTATCAGTATTAGAAAATTGGCATAACGGTGACTTTTCAAGAACACAGAATTTATCATCTAAAAGTCACTAGGAAAGTGAACTTATTATTCAAGTGGTACCTACGATTAACTGTTGATAACCTATTTGCAACAACTTTTTATGAGATGGTCAACCCGTACTTTAGATTATTATTAGCAACCTACAAATAAAAAATCCGAGATTTCCAAAACATTACTCTATTCTAGATATCTTAGATGTGAAACGCTGAGTTCCGGGACATTTTTAATGTCTGCTATCATCTATTAGCTTATTTTGTAACTATATTTGAATCTTGAAAGAAGGGAACCGCCAACTGTAATAATTCTGATGAGGCTTGAAAATCGTCCTTACATATCAGAAACTGTTGGAGAAGTCCGCGTTTCACAACTTTCCCTAATTTTCGAGTAACTATGGAGTTTGTAGCTTCGCATTTCTGATGGTAGTTATCCCTACACCAGCATCAAAAAAAAATATTTCAATCAAAATTACGACGAAGAAACTTTAATTGCGATTCTACATGAAATTATAATATAATTGATAAATATTTTCATCATGTCCTGGAAGTCACGTCATTTCAGGGACAGTCCCGGAACTCGTCTATAGACAAATAAAATTTCCAGGTCTGACCTGGAACTCGACAAATGTCTCGGATCTCGTCATCAAGCAATAAAAAAAGTCCCGGAAGTAGTCGCTTGACATATATATATATATATATATATATATATATATATATATACATATATATATGTATATATATATATATATTTATATATATATATATATATATATATATATATATATATATATATATATATATATATATATATATATGTAGAACTGGATTCTCGGGTATTGATCCGCGTTGTGTGGTTTCGGTCCTCAAAAGGACCAATTTCACGACGTTTCGGCAAAGTCGCATTTGCCATCTTCAGGTGATTCGACCGTAGAGTCTGGAAAATCTAGGCGAACAGTTCGCCTAGATTTTCCAGACTCTACGGTCGAATCACCTGAAGATGGCAAATGCGACTTTGCCGAAACGTCGTGAAATTGGTCCTTTTGAGGACCGAAACCACACAACGCGGATCAATACCCGAGAATCCAGTTCTACACATTACGTCCGCGAGAACCTAAGAAGAAACATATATATATATATATATATATATATATATATATATATATATATATATATATATATATATATATATATATATATATATATACATATATATATATTGATGCACGGTATGTTGTCGCCTCCGGTACATGGAAGAGGCGACCTCGCCTCCGGGTCTTCTGATTGAGTTCTGATTATATATATATATATATATATATATATATATATATATATATATATATATATATATATATATATATATATATATATATATATATATATACATATATATATATTGATGCACGGTATGTTGTCGCCTCCGGTACATGGAAGAGGCGACCTCGCCTCCGGGTCTTCTGATTGAGTTACATTGATATAAAATTTATATATGGGGTGTTGTAACCAATTCGGATTTCTTGAGAGGGGAAATGATTTCCAAATTTTTAAAAGGTCATATATGAGCAGCACAGAGTGTATCATGTGGCCTCCGAAAATTGTATATATGCGTCCACCTTGTGGTCGTTGCTGCCTCCGAAGGTGTTGCCACATCACCGGAGGTCATATAGACACCTCCATACCTGCGTGCTGGGTCTTTAATATATGTATACACAGTTCACCTCATATTCTCCTCAACGACTGATGCGCTTTTGATTTCAGCAAAATTAATTAATTCATATTGGTCGGTATCTATGAACATGTGATTTTCTTTCCGACTTATGAACAGGAATTACTCTGAAAGCTTATGGTGAATTCACCCTCACTTAGATACTTATTATAAATTAAGAAGAAAGGATGAGCTAAATTGTGATTATAGTGTCTTTCAAAATAGTCTGGTATTCCATCAGAAATTAAGCTTGGGATGAGAAATGGTATTAATTATATCAGTATAAGAAATGTGAACTGAGGATAAATTATTGAGAGGAATCAAAGCGGGTAGCTTTTATAGGGAGATCGTTCAATTTCTTTTCACAGTATATATTCTGAAAGGAAGAAGAGTTTCATAATATATTATCGAAATACATACAACTCATATAAGCTTTGTTAGTTTTTACTTAATTGCAAAATTCTTTTGATTCATTTATGAAATTATTTTCAGATTCGTGGATACATATTTTTTTATCGTTCATTAAATAGGTCTACACCGTTTCCCTTAGCTCAAAGGACAAATTATAGTCTTCTATATATATATTCTTTTGAATTGCTTATTAGCAATTCCTCTCGAAAATTAGTTTTTGTATACTTTTAGTAATTCGTTTGCACAATGAGCATTTTAGGGACCAAATGTCAATGATTCCATTGATAATATCATGAAACTGTCTCATCTACATTCATTTATTTTGAAATACACCTATCTCCTTAATAATAATACTGCTATACTGATAATTCGGGTAGGCATAAATGTTCTAAATAGGATTAGATTTCAGAATTTAGCGGAAAGTGAGTTACGGATAATATTAAGTGAGACTTCTGAAGTTGGATTTTAACACTTTGTTGTTTCCTAAGACAGTTAGTTCTTTAGATATTGATGATTTTTATAACTGCGATAGACACATCACCTCCGCGTTGTTTAGTTCACTAGTTCTGGTGACAATGTGATACTGTTATGATCTTTACGGTATACAGTTGTACATATCATCAAAAAGTTCAAGGGTAGAAAATTATTTGTCAAACTCGTTTCACATAGTATTATTATTGGATAAGTGAAACTAATTACCTAATCATAGAAGTTAGTTGGGTGAGCCTAGGACATTTTGATAGAAAAAGAGTTGATTATTTGATAAACTCACAACGCAAGGTTGCATTTTTGTTATTTGGAAAGTTGAAAATTCGTCTCAATCGTGGACGTCGTTTCCTGAAGCTTATAAACTCACGTACAACTACTCCTCGAGAACAGCCCTCTGGTACCAGTAGAGATTGAAGAATATCTTCACTTTCGCCCATTTTAAAGGAACATGTATTTCCGGTATCAGTCAGCTTAATGAATGTAATATCGTTGATATCGAATTCTTTTTTTACATAATTAGATTCAGGATCAACAGTCTCAAAGTTCTGGGTTTAGTCTCCTGAAAAAACCTCACCAGGTTAAGAGTTTCACAATTTGGCCGATCTCAATGATTGCAAGTTATGCATTATTGTAAAATTGAACTGAACAACATCAATACCAGTACCACAAGTCGATAAAGTTTGATCGAGCTTCATAAAATAGGATCAAAGTTATTTAGATTATCAACTTTCTTTGCATTCTCTTTTTATGTTATAAAAGGGGAAGACTCTGTCTCCTGGTTCGTAAACTGCACCCTCACATTCTCCAAATTTCGACTACCAGCCCTGGAATTTAATGTTTTTTTTTCTGTTTGTCTAGATGACTTTGAATTTAATTAGACACCGCACCAGCTTGTAGCCGTTGTAGAAGGTAATTCCTTCCTACAAATGAGTATAGGTCATTCAGGGTAATAGTTTTTGCAGGACAGCAACGAGTTCATGATGGATTATAATGTAGATAAATGCGCTGATTTAAAAACTAAATAATTTTTTCCAAATCTGCGAGCTTCAATTTTTAAACAGTAACTTATTGCAAAATGTTTCCAATACTTGCTACTTGCAAGGAACGGTGAGTCGTAAATAAGAAATCTAGATCCAAATCAAACATATTTATAATACACATTTTTTAAGATCACTTACGACCTTTCATTTGTTATTAACAAATTATGGTTTTTATTCATTAATTTTCTAAGAAACTGATAGTTATACAGGGTGTACCAGGTCTTAGTAGCAGAACTTCAACAGTTGATAGAAAATTTGATTTTGAGAAAAATAGTTCCTATCAACTTATATGCACAGGAGCTCAATTTTTGAGATACAGGGTGTTGAATTTTATAAAATATGTCTTAATTTTGTTTGTATCTCCGAAGATAATCTCTTGATTATCATTTCATTGAGATATCTTTATCCAATGAAATTCAGTACCATGGATGTGTAGAAAGGTTACCACTTTTACACATAATTTCAGACCATTAATATTCCCAGTGGCGTAGATATAGGTATTTAATAACAATAAATTGACCCGAAAAGTGTTATCATCCTGTATAGGTTACTTTTTAGTAACAAATTGCAGTATTCAACTCTAAACAAATGAGGTCTCTTGCTATTTCTTTGTACCTGGCACCGTTTCACGACAAATTTGATTTTTGTGATTAATTCCACCTCCATGAAAATCTGATGAAAATTGGAAAAAGGTTTTCGTTGAAGTTAGAATATCTATTATACGACGTTGCGAATGAACCATGTATACGAGAAAATGGGAATCATTTCGATCAATTTCTTCAAAATTAACACACAAAATTTAGAAAATGGTGTCGTGTTAACTCTTGTAGGTGAACTTACTATTAATTAAAGTACATTGTAGTTATCTGGCTTGAACATTTTTGGAAATAAAAATTTGTTATTCGGCCTTTCTTTGTAATATATCGCTGTACAGATTAGAAATGACAGCTCATTTTATTATTGTCACTCAACGACGCTCTTTAATTTAAGGTTCCTCTATTTCACTGATTTTCATGATCGTGGTAGCTAATCATAAAAATTAAATTAGCCGTGAAATGGTGCCAGGCACAAAGGAATGTCAAAAGACCTTATTTGTCTTTACAAGGTGATAACACTTTTGGGGTCTATTAATTGTTATTGAATACCTATATCTAGGCCACTGGGAGCAATACCGGTCTTGAATTATGTGCAAATATGGTGACTTTTCTATGCATCCACGACACCAAATTTCATTCAGACATCTTAATTATCTTCGGAGATACTAGCAAAATTAGGAAATTTTCTATAAAGTTCAACACCCTGCATCTCAAAAATTGAGCATCTGTGCATATATGTTTATAGGAACTTTTTTCTCAAAATCGAATTTTCTATCGACTGTTGAAGTTCTGCTACTAAAACCTGGGAGATCCTGTATATAAATTCTCATGAGATATGTCACATTAACACATACCTATCATTTTCGTCCTTACGTAAGTTTCGGCCTCCTGACCATCATCAGAAGACATCTTATTTGTATGCTATTCTCCAAATATCTCTAGACTTCTCCGATAACTGATATTCGAATTACCGTAAAATTGGAGAATTTGTTTTTTTTATGTTGAGATTGTACAAAAAATAACAATCATCTTCTGATGATGATCGTGAGACCCAAACCTACGTGAAGGCTAGAATAATGAGTATATGTGTCAGTGTGACCTGTACCCGCGAATTTATTGTAAATCGTACCTAATATTGGCTGACACATGTTGGATATATCAAAGCATTAGTAGTCTTTCCATTATTGGGATATATTACATATTAAGCTATGAATCAACAATTGGAAAAGAACTACCAAATAACTAGCCTTTGAAGAGGTTTTTTGACTCAAAACCTCATGCAGTGCCTGGATACGGATACTACCTAACATTCCTATATGCGACTGTCCTAAAATTATTTATTTAAAGTGATTATTTTAACTGTTCAAAAAAAGGGCTTGACAACAATTAAAATATCTTCATAGTGGAATGTCACATCAACATGCGGTCTTCAGCATTTGATATATTAACACGCTAAACAAAAATTAGTAGACCTAAATCCGATAACCGGAAGCTGAGATATCTTAATTTCATTTTATTGTTCCGGTTTTGTGTCTCAATTGTTGATTTAAAACTTTGTTAGAGCAATTGTAGACTTAAATTAAAGGTGATAAGTTATTCTGACTACAAAAAAAGTCTCATAAGATCCGTTGAATATCTTATATGTTCGCGTCACTTAAAAAAAGACCACATTATCACTGCCAGAAGAAAAATAGCGTATACTCGTATATACGAGAACGCATACGCGGTGCGAATAATAGAACCAAAATTGGAACGGCAGTGCTAGACTTTTTCCTAAGCTCCATTAATCAAAATCAAAATCGGTAAGTGCAGCTACATTTCTTTTGAGTCTGTCGTAGTGAGAGAGGTGATAATATAAACAGATGTTAATAAGTCGCTATTCATTACTTGGACCTTATAATCTCTAAACACTCCATTTGTAACAGGTCTTCAATAACTAGCCCACAGTAGTACCTTTTTAAATTGTATGTGCACTTTGCATTCATATGCATCTCCCCGCCCGACCAAGTTTAGTCAGATACACGAGAGATGTATGTAGTAACCCTTGCTCAAAAATCTTGAAAGAAGGGTTAAATTTGTTATCAGAACCGTAAATTTTGGGAAAACGGGATTCACGCTTTTTCTATTGATTTCTGAGAAATATTTTAAAAAAATCGCATGTTCCGAAATGTACTGACGACAACTTCAACCCTCCTGTCAACAACATTGAGTAGGGGATCACTGCATGTGTCGAGCAATATTTTTAAGTGACGAAATTTCGGTCGAGGGGATTGCATATGAACGTAGAGTGGATAGTTCTGAGTTAAGTCATCTGCAAAGACCTCACTAGGCAAAGAGTTTCACAATTTGGCTGTTCTCAATAAATGCAAATTATGCGTTATTGTACAATTGCATTCCTGAACTACGTTAATACTGGTAACGTATACGTTAATAAAGTTTGATCGAGCATTATAAAATAGAATCAAAGTTATTTATATCATCAAAATTTTTTTCCATCGTCTTTTAATGTTACAGAAGGAGAATACTATATCTCCTGGTACATTACCTACACCCTCACATTCTTCGAATTTCGACAACCAGCCCTGGAATTTTTTTTTCTAATTGTCTGATTCCAATCGGGCACCAGCTTTTAGTTGTTGTTCAAGGTAATTCTTAACAATTCGCCTTCTGAGATCGTGTTCAATGTCTCTCCTACAAAGGAGTATAGGTGTCATTCGGGGTAACTTTTAAAATAGTTTTTGCAGGACCGCAGCAAGATTATGGTGGATTATAATATAGAAAAATACGCTGATTATAAAACTCAATATTTTTTGCAAATATGCGAACTTCAGTGTTTAAATGGTGTTTCCTATTCTTGTTATAATCTAGGAACGGTGAGTCTTAAATAAGGAATCTCGAATAGAATTAGAGGTATTTATAATACACATCTTTCAAGATCACTTACTATCTTTAATTTCTTATTAACAAATTAATGTTTTAACTAAAAATTTTTTTCTAAGAAGCAAACAGTTAATTTCAGACAATAGTAGCTGAAACATGTTGGGATATATCAAATTAATTGTACTTTTTTATTGTTTGGCTATTCTGCACATTAAGATATTAATTAACAATTGAAAAAAACATTAGTAGCAAATCACTAGCCTTTGAAGAGGTTTTTTGAATCAAAACCTCCTACAGTACCTAGATAAGGATAATAACTATCAGTTCTATATGGTCCTGCACAAAAATTATGTATTTACTTAGTTGCTTTAGGAGCAATCGTTGACTTAAATCAAAGGCAATACGTTAATCTAACTACAAAAAAAGTCCTATAAAATACGTTGAATATTTCATGTTTGCATCACTTGAAAAAGACCAGATTATCGCCGCCAGAAGAAAAATATCCTACACTCGTATATACGGGAACGCATAACGCGGTGCGAGCGATAGATCCAAAATTCGAACGGCAGTGCTAGAGGGGGGATTGCATATGGACGCAGAGTGAACATATAATTTCTGTGAAAAACGTACCACTGTAAGCTCATGAAATGCACGTGGTGAATAGGGACTTGTCAAAATCTGTTCATATTATTATTCCCCTCCTTTCCTACTATAAACTCAAGAGAAATGTACCTGCCCATACCGTTCTTAATAAATGGCGTTTAGTAAAATAAACCTCCACTTCTGCCGCTAGAATTTTGAATATGTCGCTCACACCGCTCATGCGCTTCCATACGCTACTGTCCGTCAGGCGATGATAGACTGACCTTTTTGGAAGTGATGCAAACATATAAAATATCTAACGGATTTTGTAAAACTTTTATCGTAGTAAGGTTAACAACGTATTACCTTCAATTCGACTCAAGTTTTGCTCCACAAAATTTAAATAAGCAATTGTGAGAAAAGCGGAGCAACACAGGAAAAATAGATATTTCAGCTTCCGACTATAGCATTTGGGTCTTCTTAGGCGTGAAGTTTTCATTTTGCGCCAATATATTGATTCGAAGACCACTTGTTAATACAACATTTTACTACAGAGATTTTCTTTTTGTTCATGTAGCCTTTTTCAAACAATTGAAAAAATGCTTTGAATTGATAATTTCTGTGTAGGACGATATATGATTGATAGGTATTATCCATATTTAGCCATTGCAGGGGGTTTTGAGTGAAAACACCTTTCCAAAGACTGGTTTCTTTGAATTGTTAGTTACTAGCTTAATATGCAATATATCCGAAGAATAATAGAAATACAACTTCTGTGATGAAAACTCAATATTTTTCAGCTATTATGTGAAAATAGTTATAACTTTCTGAAAAAGAAATTGTTAATCAAAACATTAATTCGTTAATGACAAATTAATGGTTGAAGATAAAAGGTTGTAATTGATCTTAGAAGACCCGCTTTTTAAATACCTTCGAATCAAATCAGATTTTTCAATTTACAACATAGCGTTAAATCCCTAAACAAGATTATGAGGATAAAATGTCAGTATTTATTAAACGAAATACGTAAAGACCCAACTAACCTTTTTCAATTAAAAACAAAACAATTCCTACAAAATGGTGAAATTTTATTTCCAGTGGTTTCGAAAAATATAAACTCATTAATAGCAGTCCTTGCTCTCCTAAACTACACGGACTTATTAAAAATCATATAGAAAATGCCCCCATACGACCTGTAGTGTCTCACATCAATAGTCCGAAAAGGGACCTTGCAATCAAATTGAATCAGAAATTCAAGAAATTCACTAATTTTGAACCTAAATTTACTGTTAAAAATTCTCTCGAATTGTCCGAATTAGTCAAAACACACCATATACCAACCAATGGTTCTTTAGTTTCCTTTGTTGTTTCAAACATGTTTTCAAATATTCCAACTTCAGAATGTAAGTCTCTAATCAGGAGCATTTTAGATAGATCACATATTAGCCCTTTAATTCAAAATAAAATAGAACTCGCGTTTGACCTATGCTTGAGTCAAAACGATTGTCAATTTAATAATAAATTGTATGTACAGAGTTCAGGTCTCGCTATGGTTAACCCATTGAGTTCACTATTAGCAAACTATTTTATGTCTGATCTGGAGGACAAAATTATGAACTGCACATTAGCAAAAGAACATATTCAATTTTGGTATAGATATGTAGTTGATGTACTTGCTTTCTTCAAAGGAACATCCAGACAATTAAATTCCTTTCTTTCATTTATTGACCAACTTCACCCAAAAATTTAATTCACGTTGGAAACAGAAAAAGATAGAACATTAAACTTTTCTGATTTAACACTAATACGTGACCATAATAAAATAAACTTCAATATCTACAGGAAACCCACTTGTACAGACATTACTATTCCGAACTCATCGTTTAGCCCTCGTACCCATAAATTAGCAGCATATCACTCAATAATCCATAGAGCATTTTCGATACCATTGTCAATAGAACACCTCACTATTGAGTTGAACACGATAAAACAAATAGCCGTCAATGATGGTTTCCCGGTAGATCAAATAATTAAACTAATTTATCGCAAACAACAACAATTAACTTTCTATTAAATTTATCCGCGTATAAAACACATAAATGTAACCACTAAATTCATTTCTTTGACATATTTTGGTACAGTGAACGACTATATTGTTAACATTTCATCAAGCCATAATTTTGAAATCAGTTTCAAACCCCAAAATAAACTTTCCCATCTTCTATACAACGCCAAGGACAAAACCAATAAATATAGAAAACCTGGAGTTTAGATGATTTGCCCTGACTGTGATGACTTTTATATAGGTAGAACTTGTCGTAATTTCAAATTAAGATTCGAAAAACATTTTCGCTCGTTTAGACTCAACAAACCTGACTCAACCTTTGCTAATCATTTTTTACAAACTGGTCATAGTTTCCCTAACTTAGATAGCCTAATCATTTCACATAACCAAACCAGAGGTTTTAAATTGAATACATTAGAATCGATAGAAATTTATATAGGTGTCAAAAACTGTAATAAAAATATCCTCAATGTACAGATAGACCTATATCAAAGTGATCTTTTCATGTGTCTTTCAAACCACTCTTAAAATAATTCTTAGAATATTAAATTATAATCACACTATTTCACAAATTGTTACCTTGTTTACTATGTAATACTGTACTGTCTTTCAAACCGCTCTTCAAATAATTCTTAGAATATTAAATTATAGTCACACTGATTCACAAATTGTTGCTATGTTTACTATATAATACTGTGCTTTCCTAGGATGTACCTATTTTTGGAATTTCCGTTGATCCCTTAATCTCAACCCTACTCAACTCTAGTCTATTCATACTTGAACTGTTTCATTTATTTCTTCATAATTTCCTAATTGTATGATGATGGCACTTCGGTGTTGAAACTATAGTTACGTTTCCACGTTATCATTGATAAAAGTGGTATAAAAACGAAGTAGTTACTATTTCATATAATCAAAATGATAAATTACCATAAAGTAACGACTTCCACCATTGATTTTTTGAGAGCTGTATTATGGAAAGAGCGTTCTTCACATTATGAATTTCGCTGTGGTCCTTTAGAAACAAAAAAACTCTAATTTTTATTCTTCCCCTACTACTCCAAGCACACTCAAACCATAATTTTGTATCCGGGAGACCTATTCCTGTGAATTTTACTCTATTTTTGCAAAGAGCCGCATCACGTCTTCCCATTTTTAACATTATGATTCGACTATGCACGAACATATTCACTGTTACGTTCGATTGTTACAATCAAAGCGCAACTAGCATAAGCCGAATGTCCACAGTGACGATACATACAGTTCTCACTACGCCAACGAAGATGTCGGCGAAATGTAAAGACTCGCTCTGATGAGATAACTTCACATAATGCTATCTTTGAATAATATCAGCCTTCAATGGAAAGCACTACAAATTAAAATATCAAGGATATACCACATTAAGAATTGAATTATTTCAAAATACTAGATATGTGTTGGATATTTAGGTGCATTCTAATTTATAAACGAATGAAAATTACGAAGAACATTCAGAGGTTATGTTACCATAAATATTCATCGAATAGTGTGATACTATATACAGTAATTACATTTGTTGTCTTGTAAATGTTAAATGATTGTTGGTACTGACTGCATATTTTCAAAACATCTTAGTTTTTGATGACATCGTTTTATGTGACTGCACTCATTTTATAATTCCGCGAGCTTCACATACTCATAGAAATAATACGAACATTACCTCTTTCCCGACGTTGCCATTTAGCTGAGGCGGCAGCGTAACGTATGTGATGCAAAAATAACATTTATATAATCGGAGGCGACAACGTGCCCTCCCCATAAGTTTTGTTCAACACCAGCGCCAGCGGTATATACCGGAACTAAAAATTTCTTTTGTGAGTATAGAGACTACTTTGTGGCCTCCGACAAAAATTTCGGTTTAGGGCTCTGGAAAGCCTACTGAGGCCAGAGGCAATGAGAACATGCGAGAACGTTGTCGCCTCCGAATTCGGAGGTGACAACGTCATATATGAGGTGTCAACGTATCTCCAGTATCTACTTTGGAGGCTACAACGTACCCTTTATGAATATATATATATATATAGAACTGAATTCTCGGGTATTGATCCGCGTTGTGTGGTTTCGGTCCTCAAAAGGACCAATTTCACCAATTTCAATTTGTGAAATTGGTCCTTTTGAGGACCGAAACCACACAACGCGGATCAATACCCGAGAATCCAGTTCTACACATTACGTCCGCGAGAACCTAAGAAGAAATATATATATATATAAATATATATATATATATATATATATATATATATATATATATATATATATATATATATATATATATATATATATATATATATATATATGTAGAACTGGATTCTCGGGTATTGATCCGCGTTGTGTGGTTTCGGTCCTCAAAAAGACCAATTTCACGACGTTTCGGCAAAGTCGCATTTGCCATCTTCAGGTGATTCGACCGTAGAGTCTGGAAAATCTAGGCGAACTGACGCTTACTTGGAGGGACAGGTATTTATATCCCCCGTTATGCTTGACCTTTGGACTTTCGAACTATTTCACGCTTGGTTGATTTCTACGTGTTTGGCTCCGAGTGACACGTTTGGATGACGTCATTGCGACGCTAGAATCAGCCGGAAAGTTTCCGTGACATGTTGCACGTGCACTGGATACCACGTTCTCTCTTGTTTTTGGTTGTATCTTCCGACTTTCTAAAGCGGGTTTCCATGTTGCTGGTAATCTTAGTCCGTCATCTCGTTTGTTAAGACTATGTGGACGTTTCTCGATCTCTATTGCCTCCCTGGTTATTCTGGTGTAGAAGTGTTCAATGTTGGCTAGAGTCTTTGTGCCGCTAAAGTTGATCATATGGCCCGTACTTCTTACATGTTCAGCTAGTGAAGACGTGGTTTCGTTTTTCGACACAGCGTTTGCATGTTCAGTCTTTCGCACATCAATGCGTCTGTTGGTCTGTCCGATGTATGTCTTTTCACAATTCCCACATGGCACCTCGTACACTCCTTGGCATTCTAGAGGAATTCTGTCTTTTGGATTCCGAAGAACGTCATCCAAACGTGTCACTCGGAGCCAAACACGTAGAAATCAACCAAGCGTGAAATAGTTCGAAAGTCCAAAGGTCAAGCATAACGGGGGATATAAATACCTGTCCCTCCAAGTAAGCGTCAGTTCGCCTAGATTTTCCAGACTCTACGGTCGAATCACCTGAAGATGGCAAATGCGACTTTGCCGAAACGTCGTGAAATTGGTCTTTTTGAGGACCGAAACCACACAACGCGGATCAATACCCGAGAATCCAGTTCTACACATTACGTCCGCGAGAACCTAAGAAGAAACATATATATATATATATATATATATATATATATATATATATATATATATATATATATATATATATATATATATATACATATATCTACATATATAAACAGTAACGGTCAATCATATAAATAAATAAGCTAGATCTCTGGCCTTCTCCCAAAGAAGACTCAGGCCGATCAAGTTCGTGACAACCCCTCCTCAAGCAAATTGAACATTCCAATGAGGAGCAGTTTACAAGGAATAGACTATATATCTCCCTCTATTGTGTGAATTTGACTTTGTGGTTAATTGGGTATTGAATGATATCTCACATTATAACATATTTAATGAAAACTGCCTGTAAAAAAAGTAATCATAATTTTGTATCTGTTAGATAATACTTCGGTGTTGAGACTATAGTAACATTTTCATGTTATTATTAGAAGTGGTATAAACACTTAGTTGTTATTTCAATCAATTATAATGATAAATTACGATGAAAAAAGGGGTTCTCTCATCGGCACCTTGATGAATGGATGTATTTTGTTGAATCTAGTGGGAAATGATTGTCCAAAATATGACAAATAGTTCGCTATAAGTTGAATGGGTTTTTCATTCCAGATGCTCATTCCTGATGAAGAAAGAGGTCTACTGGGTCTCACCAATAAAGCTGTCTCATTATCTAACGTTCAAGGATTTTTCATAGAAGCAGTCCTTACATTTCTACTTGTCTTCGTTATCCACGGAGTAGGCGATCCTCGCAGGAAGGACATTTCGGGGTCTGCTCCACTTGCTATCGGATTCTCTATTGCTGCATGTCATTTATGTGGAGTAAGTAACACTTTCATGACATACTTCTAGTAATGAATCACGATGGGTAATATTTCAATTTCTATAGGTTATGTCATCATGGAATTTCGATAGTGAAAGGAATCTCAATCTGAATGTAAAAATGTAGCTACGGAGCTATAGCTTTGGATCAAAATCCGAACCTCCTCTGCAACAGTTCAGAGCTAGGTTATTCAAAATTGTATTAGAACGCATGTCTAGTTATGAACCGGCTTATTTTATCTCGAACAATATGAGAATACGGAAAAAATTTGGAATTTCAGCTGTTATTTCTAATCTAACTTTACCCAGATTTTCAATTCGTTGCATTCGAAAACTAAAGAACAAAGAAGATAGAAGAGACCGAAAGAGGTAAATAAGTGATTATCTATTTGATCCTTTTTTATACAAACAACAAACATTTCTTGATTCTTTTATTGATATTCTTGAACCATTAGTAATACATGTATGCGTTCTTGGTATATTGGTTCGTAGATAAACTGAAAATAAAATAAAAATTCTTTTTGCCGTTTCGACAATGTTTATTGTCTTTATCAAAATTGTGAATTAGTTTTCCCATGTAATTTAGAAAAGAATAGATGATTTCGATTAGATTAATGAAATGCGTCTGCAGCCAATTGAAACTGCAGAAAACATTGAATCGGTTGTGTGTGGCAGAGTAATGTATGGCTAATTACAATTGGAAATGAATTGAATTCAGTTATGTAATAATCTGAAAAGCTGGTACTTGGGAGCAAACTATTAAACTTATTTATAATGTTATTGCACACAAGCCAGGTATACCAAATCCAGCTCAAGATATTACTAGGTTATGTTTGTTTACTGTTCCCTCAGGTCAAAGCCTTATGGGATCATATGCTGCTACGGAGAGTGGAAACCTTGTTGTTACTATGCTAGAATAGCTACCCTTACTATGCAACTCGAGGGTTGCGGAGGGTGAAAATTGCAGGGTTGCACTACAAGGAGTGCCCTGTCGTTGGAAGAATGGATTATATTTAGCTGCCACCAGTTCCCTTTTGAGATGTTTTAGAGAATAGTTAAGGGAACGAAACTAAACTCGAAGGAGTTCCCCTCCAGTAGCACTTGGTATAAAATAGTTTAGTAGCGGGGCCTTTCCTGGCCGATCATATACTAGGCTAGTATGACAGCTTCACGTCGCTGAATATGTTCGGAATGACAATCCCGACAGGATTGTTCTCTTCCACTATAATGTTATCTAAGGGATGGTGTATCAATGAAGAACAATGCGAACAGTATAAGTTGTATATTGGGAAAAAGTATTCGTATACAAAACAATAATAATAATCAACAAATATAGACACTAAGTCCCTTTCAAATATGCATAAAGTGAAAAATATGACGAACAGTCAACAAGAAACAAAACAAAATTTAAATTGAACGAAATTAACTTGGTGCAAGTTTCTGAATGGTTTAAATAAAATATATATAATAAATTGATAAAACTTTATCAAGTATGATCAATCAGTGAATTATTGATTCGCCTGATATAACGTAGCCAGAGAGTTGTTTCTTTGCAGGCTAACCTTACTTTTGAATTGAATATACCACTCTGATGGAGTAACTAAGGTTATGAAATGGACCAGAGGGGCCACTGATAGTAAGGTTGAGATTCCAGAAGGGTGATTCTCTAAACAAACAGCTCTGATGCCTTTTTGACAACTACCTGGTTCGCTTTGTATATATTGATCTATTAAATTGATTCAACAAATTAAACAATATAATGAAACCCAAGTTTCCAAGATGAATTCAAACACTTTCACTCAAGTTCGCCGCTTATGGCTAACTCTCCCTGTCCTTAAGGATCAGGGTCTCAATAGGGGTCGTAAGAACCCTTCAAATTCTGAATAATATACCCTTATGGCAACTTTTAAATAATGATCTTTCCCACTAGACCCCCAAATAATTATATAATTGAACCTACACTTACACTAACCCTAATTTCAATTGTACCTATCTTAAGTAGGTCACCTATATGCACTACGAAATATGAGGAATTCGGCCGATGGATCAATACACTTCTAATAAATCAAAATACTCTATTAGTGGTTACGGTCCTCTATAAACCAACACAAAAAAACGAGAAAAGGGGGGTGCTGAGCTCAGAATTTTTGGCTAGAATTCAGACTAAATGGCTTGTTCTATAGACTTACCCTGACTCAGTATTTAATCCTTAACCCACAAAGTAAACCAGTAACACCTGAGTTCACACTTCACGCACGGCCTTCACAAAATGTATTACGCGACGTCTTTTTGTTAAGTTATGAATTACACCCCGGAGCTAGCTCTCTCTCGCACCCAGATCAATTTGTCTAATCGTTAAAGGAAACAAATTTTCCAAAATATCAAATTACTTTAGATTTCTATCAAGTTACCAATGACGTTCTTCACAATTTCTTTTACAGGTTATTTTAGATTCTAATTACCAAACAATTTTCACTAAATAGAAAATGATATTGAAGTAAAAAGTAAATTCTCTTGAAACTGATACTTGGAATTATCTAAGGTGAATGAAAGTACTTTAAGAATGATAAAAATTGATTCGAATGAATTAATTGACTTTGAGTAATAAACAAAAGGAAAATATAGTTGAAAAAATAGAAATCTTGTAATTTGCAATACACCAAAAAAAAACAATCAAATGACTAAGTTAAAAAATATCAATTAAAAGAATTAATGGATCTGAACTTGAGAGAGAGACGGAGCTATATGTACAAGAAGTGAGCTTACCCAGCAAGATACGACACAGGAACTGCATTTTTTCCTAAGAGTTTTCATTTTTATAATTCGGCTCCCTCCGAAATTGGCTTGCTAACATAAAATTCAAACGGACCAATGAGGTTGGTTGTATTCCGTTGTACTTTGCACTAATGAACAAATCTGTATTTAGAGTTGCCTGCTTTCCCACATCGAGGGGCAGTGAGTGACCACAAAAATAATTTCTCCAAACGCTGCTGACTAAGTGATTAACTCCGTCTTTGTAGGTAATGCAAGTTCCGCAGGAATAGCACCTCGAAGGCTCTAATTCTTAAAAATCACGTACAACTTGTAAAAGGTATCGGGTGGCGGATTTCTGTCGCCAGACTGGAATTCCATCATCCAAATCTGAATAAAACTCCTAATTGTTGAATCCAGAATGTATATGTATAGTCTGTTCCTGTCAGGAATTTAGAATTTCAGATTTTGGAATGCCCGTAAGGACGAAACTACGTGCTTCGGAACGATTTGAGTTGTACTCTCATGTGTCTAGTATTCCTGGTTTACTTAGAGTAACTTAATTTTCGGGAGTTTTCTCCTGCTTGCGCTACTTTGATTCTATTGATTTACTGGCAGAAATGGGCAGAATAATGGAAAGAATCAACTTCAGTGAAAATGAACTGCAGCGTAAAAAGTATTTTATTTTTCAACTAACTAAAATATCCATAGCTACATAAATATATGAATATCATGAAACCCTATGATTTTCTTGATGAAATTCAATAATCCAACACTCCCCCAATTTCATTAAGGAACGTTATCTTGATCTGGATAAAAAGACGAGTCACAAATCTTCAATGCAGAACGAATAAAGCATAACTGTTCTTTCGGCAAGGGTTTTGTTAAAAAGTCGGCCAGTTGTAACTTGGACTGAATAAAACTTATATGGACTGTTCCATTTTCAACTGCTTCACGAACAAAATGGAATTTGATGTCGATATGTTTCGTTCGCTGATGAAATTCTGGATTACTGACCATCTTGATAGCACTTTGATTATCAACATAAATTTCTGTAGCATGTTCTTGAGGAAAACCGAGTTCTTCTAGTAAAAGTCTAAGCCATAAAACTTCTTTGACTCTCAGTGATAAGGCTATATACTCAGCCTCAGTTGTAGACAGTGCTACAACTGATTGTCTTTTGGATGCCCAGGTTATTGGTGACTTATTCAATAAAAATATGTACCCATTTCTTGATTTTCTAGTATCCAAATCTCCCCCATAATCTGCATCTGTATAACCAGTGAGTTGTATTTTTCCATCACTGAATTTACGATATAGGATTCCATAACCATGAGTATTTTTCAAATACCTGAATATTTTCTTGACCGCTTCCCAATGTTCTTGGCTGTATGAGGTGCAAAACTGACTCAAGAAATTCACTGCATATGCTAAGTCAGGGCGCGTATTCAGAGCTATATAGAGTGATGTTCCAATAGCTTCTCTATATGGTGCATTCACTGAATCATTATTGGAATCCGGTTTCTTCATCCTAGCTCCAGGTTCGGCAGGTACTGATGAAGATACACACTCAGACATATTGAATCTTCTTAAAGCTTTGGTAATGAAACTTTCTTGGCTAATCAAAATTTCATTCTTCGATCTATTTCTTTCTATTTCAAAACCCACATAACATTTGGCATCTCCTGTGGTTATTTCGAAATCATTTCTCAAATATGTCAGAATTTTTTTAATGACATATCGTGACTTTGTCAAAATCAAACCGTCATCAACGTAAAGTGAAATATACATCCTGAAACCATCAATTTCGCCTAGGAATATACAGGATCTGCATTAGTTTGCTTCATTCCAAAGGATTTCCAGGAACCTTTTGAATCTAAAGTTCCAGCAGCGTGGAGACTGCTTCAACCCATATATACTTTTGTAGAGCTTGCATACAAGGTATCAGCTTCTTCGAATCCTTCTGGTTGTTTCATGAAGATATTCTCCTCCAACTCTCCATATAAAAAGGCTGTTTTGACATCGAACTGAGCAATCTCAAGATCTTCTTCAACAGCGATGGCCAAAAGAATTCTGATTGACTCGTATCTGACTACTGGAGCGTACGTTTCTTGATAGTCGATGCCTTCTCTTTGAGAGAACCCCTTCGCAACTAACCTGGCTCTGAATGTTTGTTTTCCATTGATATCGTTTTTGATGCGATATATTCATTTGCACGGTACAATGTTTGTTTTTTCAGGAACTGGAACTAAACACCAAGTTTTGTTCTTATTGAGTGCACCAATTTCCTCTGCCATTGCCGAAATCCAATTTTTAGAGTTACTGGACTTCATAGCTTCATTGTAATTTGATGAAATTTCCATTTCTACAAACATTGCATTTTGTAAGAACTTTGGAGATTGAATTTTACGACGATCCCTTAAGTCATACCGCTTTTCATTCTTTTCTCTATGGTTTTCAAGGTTCTCATGAATAGTTATGTCAGATTTATTGCCATTTTCTTCGGATATTTGCTCTACGCTTCCTCCTCTGGTTTCTTCATTATTTGTCTGTTCATCTTCATT
The DNA here is from genome assembly GCA_958510875.1 of Endomychus coccineus. NCBI lineage: Eukaryota > Metazoa > Arthropoda > Insecta > Coleoptera > Endomychidae > Endomychus > Endomychus coccineus. The sequence goes on along the minus strand of OY294067.1, from coordinate 163,107,099 downwards.
TCCAAATCTGAGTTCAATAATCCTGTTACTACTGTTATTGTCTTCTCTTGCGATATTGTTGCTAGCTTCATCGAAATTCACATTAGCACTAACAAATGTTCTTCTCTTTTCAGTATCCCACAATCGATATTTGTTGGAATTCTGGTCGTATCCAACAAAAATCATTTTCTTACTTTTTGGTTTCCATTTTTGACTGATTTCTTTGGGAATATGCATATAGGCTGCAGCACCAAACGTTCTCACGTGGTGTATACTGGGTTTCTTTCCAAACCATCTTTCGTATGAAGTGATTTCAGATTGAGATTGACCGCCAAGAGTTCTGTTAAGCACATAAACTGCTGTGCTAACAGCTTCAGCCCAAAGTTCAATGGGAACGTTCTTTGCATAAATCATTGAACGAGCACTTTCTGTGATTGTCCGTATTTCCCTTTCAGATTTACCGTTCTGTTCGTTAGCGTAAGGAGCTGATAGTCCATGAAGAATTCCGTTTTTCTGTAAATATTCTGTCATTTCTTCATTTACATATTCTTTTCCGTTGTCAGACCGCAGAATCTTTAGCAAAATTCCAGTTTGTCTCTTCACTAATTGTTCAAATTCCTTGAATTTAGAGCTGACCTCGGATTTCTGCTTCAAAAAATATACCGTTCTGAAATTCGTGCAATCATCTTTGAAAATCAGAAAATATTTGGACTGGCTGGGAGAATATACATTCATTGGACCGCAAACATCAGAATGAATAAATTCTCCAGTTGCAAAATTTCTTGAATGGATATTTTCAGGAAATGTTCTTCTGGCCTGCTTGCCAAATTGACAGCCTTCACAAAATGTGTCAGTTTCATCATCATATTTCGCTCCTTGGACAGCTTCCTTTCTGATTGTATCCTTGATGGTCTTCATATTGATATGCCCAAGTCGCTCGTGCCATAACTTCAGACTTTCAATTGTGGCTGAGTTACATTCATGATGAGAATCTATTTTTATGATCATTTTAAACATATTTCCTCGTTTTATGCCCATACAGGATAATTCACCTGCTTTGTTGAAGAACTCACATCTATCGTGCTTTGCTAACATTGTGAATCCTTTTGCAGTAATTTTTCCGACGGACAGAAGATTTCTCCGCAATTCTGGTATGTACAAAACATCGGTTAGAATCTTTTTCTTCCATTCACCGTTCACATATGCTTCTATATTGATATCACCTATGCCAACGGGTTTCATTATTTGATCATCAGCAACTCGAACAATGGTATCATGTTGTATAGGTTTTATTGAAGTGAACCACTCAGGGCGGAAACACATATGAGCACTTGCTCCTGAATCTGCTAACCATATCATTTGATCGTTTTTAATTTCTTCCATTACTGATGAAAAATCGCAGATCAAGGCTTCAGCATTATTATTGCTAGAAATTCTTTCAGATCTAACTGGTTGTCTTCTTGAATTTCCTTTATTATTTGCCTTTCTTGCTGTACATTTCCTCCACCAGTGACCGCTTAGTTTGCAAAATCCACATTTGGTTTTCTGTTTTAGATTTTGCATGTTTTGTTTTCTTGTAGTAGAAGTCTGTCTGTTATTTGGATTCATTCTTAATGATTGCACTTGTAGAGCAAGAGTGGCATCACTTTCATCTTTTATGGAATTCTTCTGTTCTTCTTTCATTAAGCGAGCAATAAGATCGGTCAATGTTTGCTTCGATGAGTCTACAGAGTCCCATGCCGTAACGAACATATCATATTTCGATGGCAAGCTGTTTATAATTTTTGAGATTTTGGCTTCTTCTGATATTTTCTCTCCCATTTCTTCTAATTGTTTCACCAGAGACTCTATTTCGGAAATGAATGTGGCAATATTCATTCCGGCTTTCATGCGAATATCATGAAACTTTTGGTACACGATGTGTTTCGATACTTCTGTTTTCTGCTCATGAATGCTAATGAGCTTGTTCCACATTTCAGGAGCAGTTTCGCAATTCACTAGGTGAGTAAGTTGTTCTTCACATATGGAAGTGAGAAATAGAACCATGGCTTGATTGTTTCTGTGGTCCCATTCTCTGACGCTGTTCAGGTTTTCATCATCTCCTTCAGGTCTTCTTTCTTTGCCGTTGACAATGTCCATCAGGTCATTTGTCTTTAAAGCTATGGAGACACTGAATTTCCAAAGCTGGTAGTTCTTTCCGTCGAATTTCACGATTCTTGCAGGCTCGAACTTTGCAGACATATTTTGACAATTTTTTATTGATCGTCAAGGGATTTGCGTCAGTAGGTGACAGTTCATCAGGAATACTTATATTTTTGTAGTTCAGCAAAATTGTGTTGGAATCTCCTTCAATAGCGATTTCTGGGCCCGTAACCTATTGATTTACTGGCAGAAATGGGCAGAATAATGGAAATAATCAACTTCAGTGAAAATGAACTGCAGCGTAAAAAGTATTTTATTTTTCAACTAACTAAAATATCCATAGCTACATAAATATATGAATATCATGAAACCCTATGATTTTCTTGATGAAATTCAATAATCCAACAGATTCAATCGTGAAAAAATAAATAATCCCCCGGATTATTACACCACCCTCACCTTACAGAAAGAGCGGGGTTCGGAAGGAACCAAGCTCCTTTCCATAATCGGTATTTTATGTGTATTTTGATCCATCTACCTACTTCTGACCAGCGTGGGAATCTAGGGGCACTAGACCCACCTTCACGCTCATATATATGATCATCAGTCTGATTGGACTTCCCAATAACCTAAATTCTATTCAGCATATTCACGTGGATTTACCACATGACTGCAACAATACAACCCTTACGAGCTGAACAATGAAAGTCTACTTCTGTTTCCATATTGTCACAACACTTTTTCGGATTGACTTTTCACGCACTGATCCGCACTGTCACTAGATGGTTTCACATACCAGGTCGCTCTTGGAGACTGGACATGGACCTGCCGTACAACGAACCGGCTGCTGATCGTCTTCCCTCGCGCTCTGTCCAGTGGAGGGTTGGATACATCGCATGGGCGGCGGTGGAATCGGTGGTAGTGGAATCTGCGGCTGCTTCTGGTTCCCTGGCGGTGACATCGGTTGACGGAGCGGATGGAACTGCATCCCCTGGACTTCCATGGGAGTGATGTCGGTTGACTAGGAAGGCGGTGAGGGTGTTCCATAGACCCCATTCGAATAGCTGGTACAGGCTCCATCCATTTAGGCCGACACCAACAACGAACTTCACCAATCGGAATATACAGTAGAGGCCCAACAGCCCGTTCATGATGGTCCCTATGCTTTCGAACCAACCTCATATCTGTCGGATGGTGGACCTGACGAGACTGGTAACTTCTTCCTTGCTGAATAGTTTGAGAGTGTTGTACCCTTGGTCCAGAGACTCCATACCGGAAACCTGTCGCGCTATCATCGTTTGGACTGCATCTCTTTCCAAACCGAAGATCAGGTTCCGTTGGCTTTTCCTCAGGTCCTCGGATGTGTAAAGGCCCCCTGCGCTAATCAGCTTGATCGGTTGGAACTTCAATTGTTCCTCTGCTTCAATCTCAATGGTCAGTGGTATCAGACTCGTCAGTGGTGGTGGGGAGAGGCCGACCCAGGTTCCCTCGACTTGGTACAATGGTGGAATGAGGCTATTACATTCTATTTGAACAGCTACATTTTGGATGACGTGGGTCAGTGGTGCCATGAATTTGCTCTGGTTGTTAACAGTGATAGGAAGTTCGTTGAAACACTGCTCGGCCCTCCGCAGTACGGCTGGTCGGGGCTTACATTGGACTAGATATATTACCTCCCCTAGCACCTTCCCCAGATATCCCGGTTCCTTCTTTATTGTTCATCCTACATCTTCGCGGGCATGCAATACGGTGGCTAGCTGATTTTGCCAAATCTCTCGGCGTATCAGGCATCTCCGGTGAATCGTGTCGGCATACAATCTTGCCCAGCTGTGCTTGGTTGACTGCTCGATGTAGAGGAGCTTGCTGTTAACATAAGATAGCAGATCCACATTCACTACCTCTATATTTACCGTTGCCAGAGTGGGTGGCAGGCTGCTGATGTTTCGAACTAGTAGTTTCGGGTGTTCGGTCTGCCAAACTTCGTGACCACAGTGTTCCGTAAGTGATATCAGAGCTAGCGCGAACAATTTGTCGGCGCGCTCTACTACAACATATACATATCCTTGCTTACTCCTCACCAAGTGAGCTTCCCCTTCGTACAGTGATACTAAATCACTCTTGCAAGCCCCTAGTGAATCTATATTCCACGTGGTTTCGCCATAAGTTGAATCCATGCAGTATGCCTTCGGATAGTTACAAGCGATACCTCCGGCTAAAGCGATTTCGTTTATCTCCAATTTTACCGTCGCCCAATAGTCTCGAAGGATGATTTTGACATTTGCCAACACCACTACTGATGCCCACGTTTGACCGTCTTTTGAAAATCCGCTGCCTACGCATGACCCGTCCGCTTTTGCGGATCCGAAAAGGGTCATGGCCGCATATGTCGTACCATTCAACATCAGTTTGTTTATGATATGTCCATGAATTTGTAAGGATTGAAACAAATGAGCTTCGTTACATTTTTCCGCTCCTAGTTTAAATATGTAGCTTGATAATCCATTTGCTACCACCAAAGAGTGGCTGTGCATGCCGCAATGCGAGATGGTCCTTGTGACCTCTACCAGGCAGGCGCGTACGTATCTTTGTCCGTAATCCCGTTGTTGTAACACTTGGATTCTGCCCGCTTCTTCTTTATATTCAGTGATTGGGTTCGGACAAGGTGTCACCGTCAGTAGTATATCAAGCGGGATACTGTGACACTTCGATGGCATGTCCATCCGCCTGTGTCCACCAACCCCAACTTCTTGTGTTTTGTCGTCAATGACCAGAGGCTCCTTTGCTGAAGAAGTTGTCGTCAATGACCAGAGGCTCCTTTGCTGAAGAAGTGGTCGTCAATGACCAGAGGGTGTGCCCGCCTCACGTGGGTCTAATTAATGTCACCTTGATAGTAGGTAAAGGTGAGCCTAGCCTCGCCCATAATAATTTCAAGGTGATTTTTTTATATTTCTCGCAACTAGTTTGCAAATAGTAATTTTTTATTTTGTTGAGACTTGTTATTTCCTTATCTGTGTGTTGATGTTAGTAGAGGTCACAAAAGGTGAAACAAATATTATGATATTATTAATTTTAATTTTCTTGTCAAGACTTGCTATTTTCTTATCTGTGTTGATGTTAGTAGAGGTCACAAAAGGTGAAACAAATATTATGAATTTTAATTTTCTTGTCAAGACTTGCAGGTTTCTTATCTCTGCTGTTGACGTCAATGAGGGTTCACAAAGGTGAAACAAATATGTTGTTGTTATGATTATCTCTGACGAGGTCACAAAGATCAAGCAAATATGATATGAGATGTTATAATTAGGATATTGCATGGAAGTTTATAATAAAAACATTCAAATAATAATAATAATAATTTATTTCACATTAAACTACATTGTCAGAGTTTATCCAGCTGTTATGAGTATTATCGAATCCTAACCATTTGACGTATACCTTTTTATTTTTCCTTTTCAAAATTTTCTCCACCAAATATACATCTGGATATTTAACTTTGTGTAGTTGTTGTTCATAGAATCCTCCAAGAATATTTTCATTTCTTGAGTCTTTTAATAAATATGTAACTGGATTTGTGAGTTGAATTTTTCTTATTGAAAATATTTCCGTTGACCAGTTAGGGGTGTATTTTTTATCAAATACTCCTCGAAATTTTGAAATACGCACATGATCTCCTAATGTAAATTTCAAATTTGTTGGAGCTAATTTAATATGACTATAAACTGTGTTTAAAAGTTGTTTTTCATGTTTTTTAGTAACATCAATTGGTTTCATCTTTATGGTACGGTGTTTGGTATTATTATATTTCATGACAACTTTTTGTAGTAAATCCAACCATTTGTAGTTACCTTGTAAACTAAATTCTTTCCACATAATATTCTTCAATGTTCTATTAACTCTTTCAACTATAGATGCTTTTTTCTCGCTAAATACATTATAATGATTTACTTTATATTTTTTCATCAATTGTTTGAATTCCTTGTTGAAAAATTCTTTACCCATATCCGTTTGTAGATTATTTGGTGGTTTTATTTTCAAAACTTTCTCCATGTTATTTGATACCTCAGCACCAGACTTGTTTTTAATGGGAAATGCCCAAACATATTTGGAAAAACAATTAATTACAACTAATATATATTTGTAATCCTTATTTTCTTTAGAGTATGGAATCATTTCAACAAGATCTGCCTGATATAAGTCATTTAACGATTTCAAAATAACTCTACGTCTTTTCATATTAATTCTAGCAGGTTTATGTATTTCTTCGACAACTTGTCTTTTTGCTTCTGTGATAAATTTAGACATGATTGTTTTATTCAATGATTTCTGCTTCTCGTAATTCTTCCACGATGGAATTGATTTCGTTTGTATGACCAGTGTGGCCGGCGTTTTGTGAAGCGATTAATAATTGTAAACGTTTTATAAGTTCATTTGGGTCATCCCAAAATACGTAATCTATAGATTTATTGTTTACTTCCATCAATAAACCACGTCCTGACATTGGTGCAATTATTTTCCTATATTTCTGTGATCTACATCCATCAATTTGTTTATTCGTTTGATAATACCTATGTTTTGCAGCTGTTTTTGTTAGAATTTCATTATACGCCTTTTTATCATTTAATGTATAATATTTTGGTTGTTTTTTAAAAAGTAATTCGTATAATCCTCTAGTACCAGTATATGTTTTGCCTTTTACTACTATGTCTGTACCATTTATTTTTAAACTTGAATTCCCAATTGAAAATTTCTCTGTCATAGGATTGTGACGGATTCCATACTTTTGATCAAAATCCCTCAAGTCACCCGTTATCATTTCCCTTATATATTCTCGTGGTAATGGTTCGTATTGTTCTAAATAGTCAATAAATGATTTTTCGGCTATATCATCATTTCTAGTTCTATTAATATTTACTTTATCATTGTAATCATCATCATCATATTCTTCTAATTCTTTAATTATTGATTGTTTGAAACTGTCTGTTGGTAGTCGTTTAGAATCAAGTTTTGGTGTTGAAGAAAATATTCGCTTTGATGTACTAGGAGTATGTAAATTATTTACATCTGAATCAATATTTTTAATAGGAACATTAAGATAATCATCAGACTGTTCATTTTTTGGTGAAAAATATTCACTTTCTTCACCACCACTAAAATCTGTATAAATATCACCAGTTTTCTTATCTAATTTATTTTCTATATTTTTCAAATGTTTAGTTATCGGTGAAAAAATTTTTTCCCTGAGAATTTCACCATGTTTCAATACATCCAATTTATTTTTTATCTCTTTACGCTTCTTTATTAGTTTTTGTTTTAAATGTCGTTGCGTAATATTCATATTAACGATGATGTTCTTCACTCTACGATATAATATTTCCAACTAAGTATGTTTGAATAAAGTAGATTGATATATATCAAATTAACGAAAAATTAAACAGTTTCCAACAGTTATTGAACAGCTTAAGAACAGCTTTTGAACAGCTTAAAACAGCTATTAAACAGCTTCAAACAGGTATTGAACAGCTTCAAACATCTATTAGATAGTTTCTCATCAGTTTTTTCTTTTACAAAAATAGTTTATAGATGTATGAAATTATCAAAACACTTTCTATATCTTCCCTTATCAATAGCATCATCTTTAACAATACATAAAAATTCGTATGGTTCCTTCCAACAGTATGAACATATATTTTTGAATTCTCCAAAAGTCATATCAGTCCCCACATGATCATTATATATGTGTTTCAAATTAAGATCGTCTTGTTTAAAGAGAACAAATAAATTGGCATTATCTCTTATTAAATGTTTAGGTATTTTTGCATAAGTTTGACATAAGTAAAAACAATCGATGTGATTATGTCTTCCCATACTAAAATATTCTCTTATCACCTTCTGGTTGGCACAGGACACATCGTCAAATAAAAATATTGAATTTTTCTTAGCCGCTGAAGGTTCCAATATATTTTCACTATTACTAAAACCATAATATCCAATACCTTTTATTGGTTTCAATAGTTTCTCTAAATATTTATATTTCGGTTGATATAGAGACTTTGAATATAAATATACGTTTTCAAATTTTAATCCATTCTCATGTTCAATCAGACTGATCATTACATTTGTCTTACCACAGTTTGAAGGACCTACAATGATAGCCCTTATCGTTGAAGGTAATAATATACCATGTTTATGATTCTTCTTTGTTTCTATATCATGATTATTAACAGGTAGTGTGATTTTTTGTTTAGTAATTTTCATGATGACGTTCAACATGAAACTAATATATAAACCTCAGGTACTGGGATATTTAAATAGTTTATCTAAACATTTTTGACAGTAGACAACTGAAAATGAAGTATTACGTTGGAAATGGATTCGTTAATAATATGATCAACAGTTTACCATTTGAATTACATTTACCTGGTTATAATTTTTGTGGTCCTGGAACAAAACTTCAAAAAAGGTTAGATCGTGGTGATAAACCTATTAACAATTTAGATAGAGCATGTATGGAACATGATATTGCATATTCACAAGGAAAAAATTTAAGTCAGCGTCACGAAGCAGACACTACATTAGCTAAAAGAGCGATGAAAAATTTTCATTCTGGTAGTGCATCTCTCGGTGAAAAGTTAAACTCATTAGGTGTAGCGGGTATAATGAAAACAAAAGTTAAACTTGGAATGGGTTATGATGATGATGATGAACCCACCAAAAATTGTTCTAAAATATTGAGTAGATGTAGTGGTTTGATAAGAAAGTCTAAAAATGCGTTGGAAAACAATTTGAAAAATCTTGAGTTGTGTTTGAAAATATTGAAAAATTCCAAACCAATTTTAACAAAGAAAATAAAAGCAAACAATATTATTCCAAAAAAATTGATTCGTAAATCTCTTGTGAATGATATTATACCAAAAAAATGGACTCCTAAGTTGAAAAAACGAAAGGTGAACTCTGATGATAATAATGATGATGATGATGAAGATTATAATGATGATAATGATGTACCGTTCAAATTTATTAAACCAGATTCCAATACAAAAGTGATAAGGAAAATTCCGTTACTAAAAAGGAAACGCCTCAGCAACAACAATAACAACAACAACAACATTGATGATAATTTCAATTCAAAACAACCTAAATTGGAAGAAAGTGACATAATGGATTATGATGACATGATAGCTAATAGGAAACGTAAACTACAAGATAATGACAACGAATTTGAATCAAATAAAAAAGTAAAATTGTTTTAAATATAATTGATTTTTCATTTTCACTTCATACGTAAAATAATTTTTGCCAGAACAACAACAACAACAACAACAACATTTAGAAAAATGGCTCCTAGAAGAAAAAGCAATAAAAAACAAAGTAAAAGAAAGATTTCGTTTATTACTCTAACGAATCGTATAAAAAAATATATGCTTCATCATAAACCAAGAGATTTGAAAAGTGCAATTGCATTAGCGTTGAAAGCTTCCAATAAGCCTAATCAGAAAATAGCATTACCTAAATCGAGAATAATTAAGATTCCGAAAACAGGAGGATTTTTACCTTTGATACCGTTATTCGCTGGTTTGAGTGCTCTGGGTGCTTTGAGTGGTGGAGCCGCTACTATTGCAAAAGCCGTGTCAAACGCTAAAAGTGCAAAACAACAATTGGAAGAATCGCAACGACACAACAAAACAATGGAATCTATTGCATTGGGTAGAGGTGTGTACATGAAACCTTACAAGACTGGATTGGGACTTTTTTTAGCACCACAACAGCAGCACCCCTCAAAAAACTATCGATAACATTACCTAGACGACCTTTGACAAATATCGATATACTAAACTATGTAAAACAATTGAAAATTTCCAATTTTAGAGGAGTTTTTATGCGAGATAGATTTCCAAAAACAATACACATTAATGAAGCTGGTGTAATAAATATGGATGGTATCAATGGACCAGGTACACATTGGTGTTGTTACAAAAAATGTGTGAATAACGTCTATTATTTCGATAGTTATGGAAATTTAAAACCTCCATTGGAAGCTATCAAATATTTCAATTCAAGAGGTCGTTGTAATATTTTATACAATCACGATCGTTATCAAATGTATAATAGCTATAACTGTGGTCATTTGTGTTTACAGTTTTTGAATAATAAATAGCAACTATTTATATAATTAGTTTTATTCAAGTTCCATCATCTTGTAGATGAACATGTCCTACACATTTACATTATCAGACCGAAAATCGGTTATTTCTTCAAACATATATCCTTCTGTTCGGTTAAATGATAATTCTAATTATGTTTTAGGATTAATTGACTTTGTGACTTATAATTCAATACCAAATGTTGATAAAAGTAACAATAAATTCCATTTGAATGAGAAAGTTTTCCTAGAAATACCAGAAGGTTCTTATGAAATTGAAAACATTAGAATATATATCAATCATCATTTGATTAATGTGGAAAAAGAAGTTAAAGAAAAAACTTTTGTAGATCTTAAAGCTAACGTGAACACTTTGAAATGTGAACTAAAGTGCAACAAGGACATAGATTTTACCTTGCCTAATAGTATTGGTAAATTATTAGGATTTAAGAAGAGAAAATTGAAGAGAAACATCAGACATATATCGGATTATCCCATCAATATTTTTAAAGTGAATGCGATTGGTGTAGAATGTAATTTAGTTACAAATTCATATAATAATGGTAAACCTGTCCACATGTTATATATGTTCTATCCTAACGTGTCGCCTGGTTATAAGATTGTACAAAATCCTTCGAATGTTATCTATTTACCAATCAACACACGTGATATTAATGAGATTGTGCTTAAAATTGTCGATCAAGATGGAAATTTGGTCAATTTTAAAGGTGAAGTGATAACGGTCAGACTGCATCTAAAAGAAATTAAGTGAGAGAGAGAAAGAAATGGTTTTTAGATATAACATCGATTCAAATTTTGCAACTGATATTTGGAGAGATATAAAACCCAAAACGGAATGCAACAAATTCAGTTCTAAAAGAAAACTTAAAGCGTTAACACCCGAGAGTAGAAAAATTTTACGTGACTTAGGTTTTATTCTACACAGTCAACATCGGTGATAAAATCCAAAAATTTTGGTGTAATCTGAAATTGAATATTAGAATTGGCATAGAAAAATTTATAATATATTTACGTTGTTCGTGTAAATATAGTGAAAAAAAAATATGAATAGTAATATTTTGAAAATTAACGAATCAGTCTATTCTGATAATTCAATAATAAATTCAGAGTACCATACTCATCAACCGTATGCAGCTACAACATTGAATAATAACGATGAAATAAGAATACCAATTCAAACACAAGACATATACACGCTACCTTCACAGAGTTACTTATATCTTGAAGGAACACTAACAGATGAAGCTGGTAAGCCTTTACCAACCGTGACTTTCGTCAACAATGGAATACTTTTTCTATTTGAAGAAATACGATTTGAACTTGGTGGTACTATTATAGACAGAGTTAAAAATCCTGGAATTACATCTTTGATGAAGGGGTATGTTTCATACACAGACAATGATAATAAACGATTGAAAAATGCATGTTGGGAGATTGGAGATCAACCCCTCAAAATTGCTGATGACAAGGGTAATTTCAGTGTGTGTATACCATTGAAAAGTATTATGGGATTTGCAGAGGATTTCAATAGAATTATTGTGAATATACGTCAAGAATTGGTATTGATACGGAGTAACTCTGACTTGAACTCAATACATACGATAGTTGCAACAGATAAACCTAAAGTTAAGTTGCAGAAAATTTTATGGAAAATGCCACATGTATCAGTTGCAGACGCTCAAAAATTACAATTATTGAAATATATCGATAACAACAGAGACCTCGATATTGCTTTTAGATCGTGGGAACTGCAAGAATATCCTCTTTTACAAAAAACAAAAAATCATACATGGGCAATTAAGACTACATCTCAACTGGAAAAACCACGTTTTGTTATATTCGGATTTCAAACAAATAGAAAAAATGATAAAACAAGAAATGCCAGCTACTTTGATCACTGTAATTTGAGTAATATCAAATTATACTTAAATTCAGAAGTGTATCCATATGATAACCTAAATTTGAACTTTGATACTAATCATTGGACTTTGTTATTTCAAATGTTTGCGCAGTTTCAACAGTCATATTATCATAAACATCAAAGTGAACCTTGCATATCACCAGAATATTTTAAACAAATAACACCGTTAGCAGTGATAGATTGCAGTCGTCAGAACGATTCGTTGAAAGGTGGTGCTGTGGACATTAGATTAGAGCTAGAGACAAATACAGATATTCCTGATAAAACATCAGCTTATTGTCTAATAATACACGATCGTTTAGTGAAGTACAATCCTTTAACCAGTGTAGTGAAAATATTATAAAAAATGTTTGTGATTGACATTCAGGGATTTCAATATAAAGACAGCAACTTTATAATAAAAGAAATCGCAATTTTGAATATCCTTACATACGAATTGAAACATTTCATAATTCGTCCAATACTCACGGAAAAGTGTCTTTCAAGACAATTTTTAAGTCAGATTGGTTGGTGTAAAGAAAGACTTCACGGCTTAGACTGGAATTCTAACAACAGCAACAACAACAACAACAACAACAGCACCTGCTCCTCCTCCTCCTCACCCGACTACATTTATTTAGAAGACTTTAGTAGTAAGCTAGTTGAAATTGTGAAAAACAAAGATGTGATAGTGTTTGTTAAAGGATCCGAGAAGAAGACTATATTAAATAGATTTCTATCAAACATTATAGACTTGAACGATTTGAAATGTCCTAGCTTGGAAGAATTAACAAAAAATAATTTTGATAATCCTAAAGTTGATTGTAATTGTCACTATCAATCTAATAGTTATTTGAATAATATCAAGTGTGCAAAAATAAATGTATTTTATCTATATGAGTGGCTTGTGAAATTTAACTTTTAATGTTGAATGTTTATGGAAAGGAATAATAAAATTATATTATCTAATTTATGAGTTTTATTTAATCTAATAATAATAATACTAGTAATTTTTAATTTCAAAACAGAAAAAGAAAAATGATAATAATTACACTTCTTCCTCCTCTTCTTCTTCATTATTTTCGATAGTGAGAGGAGGTAGAATCATCCTCTTTCCATTAAATAGCTTCTTTGATGGTGTTCCCGAGGATGATGATGATGTTGATGCCTCTGCTGCTTCATCCTCTTCACCGATCATATTCACACCATATCGTTGAACAATTTTTTGCATTATTTTAAATTCTGCTTCGTTATCTAATTTGGTGCGAATATATCGCAGAGGTAGGTTCCCCAATTTTCTTTTCAACGTAGCCGCCCTCGGGCAGTACGTTAAATTCAGATGGACTCTGTCGCTTTTTACATCCATAGATTTCACACCATATCTGAAGAAACAAAAACATGTATTAAGACTCAAGAAACCAACAAACAATAGTCTGTGTATACAGTTGTTATGAATTTATAATAATTATAAATTGTAAGTAAATAATCATATCAAACATTTTTTTTCTTTTTTCTTTTTACTTGAAGGAATTATTTTCCAATAGTTCCAAGTACTAAAAAAAAAAATAACCTATTGAAATTAACAAATTCATAACATGTCTGCACATTTGATCAGAATATATATTGATTAAGACTTGGTAAAATATATAACATTTGCTAAGAAATTAAAAAAAAAAATCAATAAATGTAAAAGTACTTACTGGAACGAATGTTTCAAAACTACATTCACCCATGATATGGGGAAATTCACTTGATCTTCACTGAACACAACTATCGAGCATGGAACGTTTGCCATTGTGAACTGATGTAGAATATTGAAGTTCCCTCTCATTTTATACAATATGTGGATCAAAACAAACTACGTCAATGCATACATTTTTCTATTAACAATTCTGAATCAGCGAACCGGTACTACACACATTAGATCCGTGTACTTTTCCAATGCAGCTATTTATAATTCACGTAAGACGTAAAGGATGATGCAATAACAACAACACGTTGCACATATTTATCGAATAGGATGCATTTATCTCTATCTTGCATAACAACAACATGTATCAATTGCATGTATGCACGTGTACATTTTTATTTATGATGCAATCACATATGTTGTTTGCGGAATAGTTTTGCATATCAGCACATTTTACATAAAAATTTAGATTGACGTCAATCTGGATATGTTTAAATAGCTGTGGCATGTGAACAACGATCACAGTTCGAGTTCGGTAGAAGCATCAAGTTCAAGTTGAAGTAAGTTCTTATTATGGCCAGAACAAACAATGGAACGAATTCCCATACACTTGATGGTGTTTCGATCGACATGGTTGTTTCAATTGAAATGGTGAGTAGATTAATTAAGACAAAAGATGAATATTTAAATCAAATTGGTTTTTTAAAAAGGAATATTTTCAAATTGAAAAGAGCTCTAAGGAATAGATTAGATTGTATAAATAATTCTGCAGTTGTTGAATCTAATTTGACTATTTTGAAATATTACTTACAACAATTTAAATTGAAATTAAACAAAATTAATGCTAATCGGAAATTGATTTGGGAAGATATTGAATCTTGTTTCAAAAATCGTATAAAAACGGGGGCTATAATAAATTTGAAAATAAAGGAACCTCATGTTTTTTTCAAACAAGCATTTCGTATATTTGCAAATAGGATTAAGAAGGAAGTTCAAAATTCTCTTTTGAAAGTGAATACAACTTTTGTTGGATTATTTATCAAGCCGCAATCTGGTGAAACATCGATTAAACATTTCACCACTAAAAATAATGTTATCGAATCAAGTACAAAATTGAAAGATTGGTATAAAGAGTTTGTGAGTGATAAACTTTTAACAAAACTTGAAGAATTTCAAGAAAGGGACAGTGGTTATGCCCTATTGGAGATTTGGTACTTGAAAGTTAACATAAATTGTTATAATCCAATAACTGTTGGGTTCGGTACTTACTTGAAATTGCCAAAATTTGTGAAAATTACTAAAAGTGTTATTAATATTGAAAATAATGATATTTATTGTTTCCTATGGTCAGTTGTAGCAGCACTTTTTCCAGCTCCAGCAAACAAAAATATGAATAGAGTTTCTTCTTACCCTCATTTTAGTACAGTTTTAAAATATGAGGGTATCAATTTTCCAATTTCTTTGAGAGATATTTCAAAATTTGAATCGTTGAATAATTTGTCAATAAATATTTTTATTATACAAAATGAGAAGGAAGTTTTACCTTTGACTCTTAGTAAAACTGAATTCTCTTCAACTATCAATTTACTTATGATTTGTAATGAAATGAATGAGGAAAATACAATTTACCATTTTACCTATATAAAAGATTTATCTCGATTGTTACATAAACAGGTGGGAAATGTAAAGAATAAAAAATACTTTTGTGGAAGATGTTTAAATCATTTTATAAGTCAAGAGAATCTGAACAAACATTCTGATGAATGTAAAGATGTAAACAACACTAAAATTATTCTTCCAAAAGAGAACGATAAAATATTATCTTTCAAAAATTTTTCTCATAAAATTGAGGTTCCTTTTGTAATATATGCAGATTTGGAAAGTATTTTGATGAATCATACTGATAATACTATTTCCAATACCAGAAAATACCAAAAACATGAACCATTCAGTATCGCTTATTATTTAAAATGTTCCTATGATGACTCATTGTCTAAATTTTCTTCTTATACTGGTCAAGATTGTCAAATCTGGTTTGTGAAACAACTGAAAGATATTGCTTTTGAACTGAAGGAAATATTTTCAAATGTTGTACCTATAACAATGTCTTCACACGATAGATATACGTATGACACTTCAGTAATTTGTCACATTTGTGAAAAACCAATTTTATCTAGTGCAGAAAAGGTTAGAGATCACTGTCATTTCACTGGGAAATATCGAGGTCCTGCACATTCAAATTGTAATTTACAATTCAAAAATGTAAACACAATTCCTGTAATTTTCCATAACCTCAGTGGATATGACAGTCATTTTATCATTAAACCTCTCAGTACGGAAATGAAAGGAAATTTGTCTCTCCTACCTGTTAATAAGGAGAAATATATTTCCTTTACAAAGTATGTTGAAGGATCCAATATATGTTTTAGGTTTCTTGATTCTTTTCGATTCATGCCGAGCAGTTTGGAAAAGTTGTCATCTTATTTGAATGATGAACAAAAAATTGTAACAAAGAAATATTTTAATGAAATTGAAAAATTCAAATTGGTCACGAGGAAGGGTGTTTTTCCATATGAATACTTAGATTCATGGGAAAAATTACAAGATGAGATTTTACCTTCTCGTGATAAATTTTATAGTAAATTAAGTCAGTCGGAAATTTCATTAAGCGATTATCAGCATGCCGAGAATGTTTGGAAGAATTTCAAAATTCAAAATTTAAGAGAATATTCAGAATTATACTTGAAAACGGATGTTTTGTTATTGACAGATATTTTTGAGAATTTTAGAAAGACTTGTTATAGTACATATGGTTTAGATAGTTTGCATTATTTCACTACTCCCGGTTTGGCATTTGACAGTTGTTTGAAAATAACACAGGTAAAATTGGAATTAATCACCGACGTGAATATGATTATGTTTATTGAGAAAGGAATCAGAGGAGGAATATCACAATGCTCAAACCGATATGGAAAAGCTAACAATAAATATATGAATGAGTATAATTCTGAAGAAGAATCATCTTATTTAATGTATTTTGATGTTAACAATCTTTATGGTGCAGCAATGTGTTATCCTCTTCCAACTGGAGATTTTACGTGGGTAGCAGTTGATAATATTTCTACAGAAAACATTCTCAATATAAGTGATACTAGTGAAATTGGATATATTTTGGAAGTAGATCTTCATTATCCTAAAAGTTTGTTCAATTATCATAAAGATTTACCTCTTTGCCCTCAACATTTAGTTCCACCTGTAGCTATTTCGGAAATTCCAAAATTGTTAACTACTTTATATAATAAAGAAAAATATGTGATTCATTATAGAAATTTACAGCAAGTTCTCAAATTGGGATTGAAACTGCAGAAAGTTCATCGTTGCTTGAAATTTAGACAATCTCAATGGTTAAAGAAATATATAGATCTCAATACCAATTTGAGAAAACAAAGTTCGAATGATTTTGAAAAGAATTTTTATAAACTAATGAATAACGCTCCTTTTGGAAAAACTATAGAAAATGTGAGAAAATATAAAGATGTGAAATTGGTAACTAGATGGAAAGGGAGGTATGGGGCAAATTATTACATTTCTCAACCAAATTGTGATAACGTTACAATTTTTGGGGAAAACATGATATTAATTGAAATGAAAAGATTAAAAGTGTATTTTAATAAGCCCATATACGCAGGTATGGCAATTTTGGATATTTCAAAAACTATTTTATATGATTTTCATTATAATTACATCAGAGAAAAATTTCAAAACAATGTTAAATTATTGTACACTGATACTGATAGTTTAATATATCAATTTTATGTTGATGATATTTACGAATGTATCAAGCATGATATTCATATGTTTGATACGTCAGACTATCAACCTAACAATGTTTATAATATTCCTCTTTGTAATAAAAAGGTGATAGGACTAATGAAGGATGAAAACAATGGTATTATCATGACTGAATTCATTGGGTTGCGTTCCAAACTGTATTGTTTCAAACTAAATTCTGATAAAAATGAAAAACTTAAGAAAATTGCAAAATTAGTTGAAAATAAGTACAGTCAAAATTTTATTGAACAATTTGATTCAAATTTTGGAATTACAAAAAAAGCAAAGGGTATAACATCAGCATCATTACGACGAATAACTTTTGAAGATTATTATAACTGTTTAATGCATAAAACAAATGTAGATGTCGTACAAAATATGATTGTTTCAAAAAAACATGAGGTATTTACTGTTAATCAAATTAAAACTGCTCTAAATCCCTTTGACGATAAAAGGATTGTGAATTATGTATATACAGATACTATTCCATGGGGATTTAATGATTAATGATTTGTTGAAACATCTTTTGTCTTGGTTATCTCTCTCTCACTGTAATAACAATAACAACAATATAGAATGTAAGATTTTTTATTATTTTTGAATAAGTTTATTGTTATTATACGTTTTTTTTTTTTCTTGTAGAATAGTTCTGTGATTATTCAACCAAAATTCATTGAAATTGGAGAATTCTTTGAAAAAAGTAAAAAGGTATTTTTGTTTTATTACAATTTTATATGCATCTCTAATTTCTTTTCTTTCTTTCTCTCTCTCTCAGATTGATAAATTGGAAGAAATTTGTCTTAATAGAGAACGAGCAGGTAATAATAATATTGGTTATTTGAAACAAATCAGGAAAATTAGGCCACATCAGCTGCAAAAAAATTTGAATGGGACAAATTATTGCTACTTTTGTCAAAAATATTTCTGCTACTGCACCAATTCACTTTATCAACACGGAGTTGTTTCTGTTGATAATAATAATATCGACAATCTAAAGGAAGAAGAGAGAAAATATATTATTAATCATTTTTCTGGAGATGGTGATAAAGATCTTGAGGAACTAACTGAAAACCAGAGGAAACAAGTAGAGTTGCATAATTTTATGAAAAATTTGTTGTGTTCCAACTGCTACAAATTCAGTTGCATTTGCCAAATTCAAAAGACAATAGACGTTCTCGTTGATGAATTACAGTGTAAGGAGGAAATGAAAGATTCCCCCTTCTAACATCAATCAAAATTCTATATATTTTCGGTTTATCAAAACACACAATCATTTTTTGCTATGATAATATACAATAGAGATCAATTAAAAGAACTACGTTATAAGTTTGTTGGTAATGTAGCAGATCATTTATTTTTGTATCAAAGACAACCCTTTTTGGATGAGGAATGGATATTAATGGAGGAAAGATATAAACAGGCTAAAGAAAATGACATAATTGGAAAAGACCATTATCGATGGGTGAAATCAAATAATAATTACAATAAGAATATTTGGAACTATTACAATTCCAGAAACAAGAGGAAGAATCAAAATTAACGATCATTAAATGAAAATTCGTATAAAGTAATAATAACCAATCAGTTTGTGAGGATGTCGTCGTCGTCGTCATTGTCCCAGTTATACAACAGTTTTGTTCGCAGTGTGCTAACCAGCGTTTACGATGCAAAAAAATTCGTAAACGTATGTTGTCCGAGTTTGATGAAATACGTGGAAAAATTACAATTACCATCTGAAAATTGGCTAATCGCTGGAGAATTTATAACGTTCATTATTGGAGCAGCAACAGTAGTCACCTCAACCAATTGTGGTCATGTGGATATTTTATATTTCGGAGGAGATTTCGATCCACCTGAAGAAGATTGGAAGATAATTGATATGAATGTTGAAAACGAATTCATATATCAACATAGAAGATTGAATTTTTCGTTACACCAAATTTCAGGTATCGTTCCAAAACCAAGATCTTACCTACTAGATTGTTTCAGAGTGCTACAACGTTCTGAAATTGATTTTTATCGGATTGCACTTCTACCATACAGGTGTGAAATAATGGATCTGCGTAACATACGGAAAGATACTCCCAATTCCTTTGACGTTAAGGTGCTTCAAATGCTTTGTGGGAGAAAGGGTGAAGACAACTATAAAAAAAGTTCAACACATCCACCACCAACATTACAAATTTTGTGTTTCAACGTTCTCTTTCAAAATTTCGATTATATCAAAGAAATATGCCAGTAACAATAAAACTAAAGTGTCTCACATGCAAAGGTGAATCAGACATTTCCATGTATTGTCTTCATACTTTGACTATAAAGAATAAAAAAACTGTGTATTATGATAGTGCGTGTGTGTACGCTTTTGTGTTATGACATTAATTTAAAGTTTGTAAACCCTATTAACATAAACATAGATATAATATTAGTGTGTAAGTGTAAAATCAAACAATTATCATTATTATTATTAGTTATCACTGAAAATATAAATCTTCTCAAGTTTTAGTTAACTTTAAAGATACTGTAGTTTAGTAGTAGTAGTAGTAGTAGTAGTAGTATACGTTCTCAATCAATCACACAGAAAACAAAATGGAACAATTTGTATTGGAATATCTCAAAAACCTTGAGACGTACAAATTAAGAAGTTTATGGAATCAAATACCAAAACACATTCAATCTGAATTATATGAATTTATGGTACCATGTACGGAACATTATAAATTTTCCAGTGGAAATGATGAAATTGATGGACCTGTACCTCCTAAAATTAGATGTCCACTTTGTATTAAAGATTGGAAAACTAAAATCTAAACATCATAATCAAAACCTACTCACAACGTTAAACAGTAAGTTTCACACGAATTATTTATTAATATATAATAAAAAAATTGTTTTTTTCTTCTTTTACAGTAATATGAGTAGAGGCAGCAACCTCAGTTATGGAAAGCAACTTCAACGATTGAATCAACTTAACAAAGAAATGGAAATTATGAGGGAACGTATCAAGAATCATCATGTTAAAGAACGACTTGACCAATGGACTCTCAAATATGAAAAACTTAAAAAACATATTATATTCGAGTCTGTAACTAAAAGTTTCTCTGAAATAAAAATACAATAGAATGTTTACATTTCTTTATTATTTAAAAACCTAACAATACAGTATTTTAAAACATCTTTAAGTTAATTACATAACAAAAAGTTATCAATGTATCTCATCCAAATTATCACTAAAGTACATTATTCAGTCTTTTGGGTAGTTATATTCGGTCTTTTCGGGTGTTTCTCACCATAGATTCTCTTTACATAATTTTCATGTGCACAAGGAAAACATTCCAGATTAGGATGGTCTGTTTCACCGCCACATTTTTTACACTTATATTCTACCGGGATTGGCATTATTTCAAATTAGACTGTTTATACTAGTTTAAATTCAAACCTTCTAACTTAAGCAGAATGAATTTCCTTTCCAATTATTCAACAATTTATGAAAAATAAAATGGAGACAACAAAGATATTTGAAACATGTACGTACATCTATGAATCGACAAGTGGAACTAATTTTAGAACAATTTATAAAAAAATAAAATGAAGACAACAAAGATATTTGAAACATGTACGTACATCTATGAATCAACAAGTAGAACTAATTTTAGAATGCAGATTACTCTGAAAATAGTAAGTAGAAATAAAAAAAATCACCTTGAAATTATTATGGGCGAGGCTAGGCTCACCTTTACCTACTATCAAGGTGACATTAATTAGACCCACGTGAGGCGGGCACACCCTCTGGTCATTGACGACCACTTCTTCTTCGAGAAAAAGCCTCTGGTCATTGACGACAACTTCTTCAGCAAAGGAGCCTCTGGTCATTGACGACAAAACACAAGAAGTTGGGGTTGGTGGACACAGGCGGATGGACATGCCATCGAAGTGTCACAGTATCCCGCTTGATATACTACTACCGTCTTTAGTGAAACCATCGTTGTGTTCAACGAGTCCCCTTCACAGTCGTACACGATCAATCCATTTCCCATTCGGGTTAGTAGTATCATCACCAGGACGAGATAAATTCTAGGCACTCTGAAAACAGATCCCGAGAAAAAGGGAAGAGAACACAAAAAAAATTTTTAGAATCAGGCACATTTTCGTGACATACCCCTAAGCCTCCACACCCCATCACCTTATTAGTGATAACATAAACTGGTTATCAAACAACCAAAGGAATACGAAAATAATAAAAAAATAGTATTATCTCTATACGTTTCCCGACCAACTAAAGGTCTCGAACTACTGTTCATTCCCCTACGACTTACTCCATTCCCTCTCTCTCTTTCCTTAAGGATCACGTTATCTCGTTAATACATGGGGGAATCCCAAGAAAGAGGAAATGAAAATACTGAACGGGAATAATGAGAGGAGGAAGCTTTTAATCGCTTCGGTGGTACATATACTAAAACGAAACGAGGCGGAGAAGAGTACTGAGTCCTCCAAGAGGGTGAGTTGAGCAACTATTACCAGACGGCGTCCACATAGCTTTTATTCGTTTCGGTGGGACATATACTAAAACGGAAAGAGGCGGGGAGGATTACTGAGTCCTCCAAGATGGCGAACTGAGCAACTATTATCAGGCTGGGTTCACGTTATTATATGGTCATATCAATATTATTTTACTGTTAAAAAGAGAGAAGAAGAAAAAAAAATTAACAGAAGGAAAACGCGGAGCGTTTCCCTTCCAATGCCCCATTCAATCCGTGACGCCCACGGTCACACGTGTTATCCTCGCCGTCCCTGGAAGGGTTTCGAGAAGATTAGGGGGGATGGACAATCGCAGTATATCGAACCTAGGCCCCACCATAATCGATAACACCCTTGCGGTCCTCATTCATTCACGCTTCCAAACTCGCAGCCTGGGCTGACCACATTCACGCTGTTGCTATAGTCGTCCAGATCCCCGGGTATATAAAGAGGAATGGGACATCTGGGTAACTATAACAAACTTCCCATCCCTATTCGGGGGGGTTTTACCCCTCGGCAAGGTAGAGCCCGCGTCCTATTCTTCAACTATTTAACTGTTACCCGGAGACGCAACGGGGTGCTCTCATCTAACCAACATTTGTACCCTCAGCCCCTCCAGAAAATAAGACAAAAAGAGTGCCATCATTCCCGATTCCGCATACGTGGGCTGTGATCTGTCGTGGGCTGTGATCTGTCGTGGCCACGACACCTCTGAGCCAGAAGAGCTCATCAAACTATCTCGTTGGTTGCTGGTTGCCATGTTCCCTCCTAACCCCCTCCTATCTCCTCTCGACGCAAGCTTGGTACCACGATGGTGGTCGCCTAATACGCTTGGGGCGTCGGAGAGCGATGGGTGTGTCCGCTATGTCGTGATGTGGCCGATTTTGCCTCCTGACGTCCGGCCTTGGTTCCGCCGGGTCCGATACAATCGCCGGGGGGTGGGGTAATCGATAGATGTAGTCCCTCACTCTGGAGTTTTCGCCAGCACAGGGACTCACTTCAGGCGTACTGAGCTGCTCATTAGCTCTCCTGATTTCTTCCTCGATATATTCCTTTTCTTCATCCTCTTCCCCGCCCCCTAAATAGGGTTTCATTCGATTAATATGCACCACGGCATCTTTTCTTGCTCCTAATAATCGGACCCTATAGTTCACCGGACCGGTCTGCCCTAGTACTCGAAACGACCCTTTCCACTTATTCATGAGCTTTCTGCTGATGCCTCGCACCTGCGTTTCGTCCCTTACATAAACCAGGTCGCCGAGGCGACATCTCCGGGTCTTGGCGGTCTTGTTATATTGCCGCTCCCGATAACCAGCCGCTACTGCCATGTTCCGTTTCACTTCCGGATATACTTTATTCCATCTTCCCAACAGCTCGGCCGCATAGCTCACGTCGCTATCATAACGTGTTCTATTTTTCTCTAATTCCGTGGGGAACACCGCATCTCGACCGTATAACAGAAAAAATGGGCTAAATCCGGTGGAAGTGTGCAGCTGCGTGTTATACGCGAAAGCTAAATAAGGTACTCACGTGTCCCAATCCTACTGATCCTTGCCCACGTAATGAGACAAGATATCCTTGATTACTCGGTGCTCCCTTCCCAGTCCTCCATTCGTCTGTGGATGAAATGGGGAAGTACGACACTGTTCAATCCCTAATATCTTACAGACTTCCTTCATCACTGCGGACATAAAGTTAGAGCCTTGGTCCGAAATAAGGACCTTCGGTGCGGAGTGACGCAGAACGACACGCTCTGCAAGCGCCCGTGCTACGGTGTTTGCCGTCTGGTCAGGAATTGGCACTATCTCGATGTACTTGGTAAAGTGGTCCTGGAAAGTAAGCATGTACCGATTTTGATTATCGGACCTCAACAACGGCCCCACAATATCCATTGCTGTCCTCTCGAAAGGCTCGCATACCTCAGTAAATCTTTGAAAGGGTGCCTTTCCTAAATGAGGTGACGTTTTCCGTTGGTTACACCGGTGGCATCTTCCGCAGTACTTCCTTATGTCTTTCCTCATTTCCGGCCAGAACAGTCTCTGACGCATCAACCGTCAAGTTTTATACTGCACTGGGTGGCCGATGTATGCCACATCGTGGTAGTCGTGCATTGCTCTCGGTACCCAACTCTGGGGTACGACGAGTCGCTCGGATCCGTTGTCCGCCACCTGATACAAAACACTACTTTGGGACAATCGGTATCCGTTACCCTCCCCTGACTCGGGGTCTAAGTCCCTCACTACTTGGGCACAAAACTTGTCCTTTTTCTGGGCTACCACTATGTCTGCCCCATCCCATATAGGTTCTAACTCGGTGCTTGTCAAACATATCTCTAAATCCTTTACCAACTGGACACAGCACCTGTCTCTACCCTGCGCGGTAAGATATATCCCCGTCTTTTCCGCAGTCTTCGACTGGTCCAACACATAGATCCTAACCTTAATGGGCGTGTGACCGAACATCCACTCTATCATTTGCCCAATGACTCCCAAATCTAACCCGTCTAATCCGCACGCGATTCGTGGCATAGCTAACCATGAAACCCCTTTATCCAAACATAACTGCCTAAGGTGCCAGAGGGCTTGGAACACGGATCGTTCCGTGGGCTTATCGGTGCTTTTGTCCTTGGTGACCATATGTAACGTGAGGCGCCCTTGGACTTCCATACTGACAACCTCTCCCACCTTCTTATTCTGTTTCTTCAGCAGGTAGGTGTTCCAAATGCCTCCCGAAATTGTAGGGCAACTCCTGGGACATGCCGAAATCCGCACCCACACAGTGAGCCAAAGCGAATTTCTCTGGGGCTTTAAGCAGATCTCCTCCAACTTTGTCTACTGATTTACCCCCGATCTGCTTTCCTGCTATGTCCTTTAGTCATCTGTCCATTTCAAAGTCCCAATCCGGGCTCTCGTAGACCCGACTTAAGGCGTCTACGTTCCCGTGCTTCCTCCCTGGTCGATGTATGACCTCTATGTCGTACTCCGACAGCAAGATCGACCACCGTCCCAATCTTGAGGTGGGATCCTTCAGTGATAACAGCCACTTGAGGGAAATGTGGTCCGTCACTACCTCAAAATTTTTTCCATACAGGAAACACCTGTACTGCCTTACTCCAAATACAACTGCGAGGCATTCCAGTTCAGTGACCGTGTACCTGGTCTCCGCGCCGGTCAATTTCCTGCTCGCAAAAGCTACAGGCCGTTCGTGCCCATCGACCGTTTGGCTTAGCACAGCGGCGATCCCTGTTCCTGACGCATCCGTTGATAGGATGAACGGTTCCTTGAAATTAGGATGGATCAGCACGCTTTCCGAGGTCAAGGCCTCTTTTAAGCTGTTAATGGACCCCAGCACCTGTTCCGTGATTATAAACTTCACGTCCTTCTTGGTTAGCTCTGTAAGTGGGGCCGCTAGCTCAGCAAAATTCGGGATAAACTTCCGGTACCATCCTATCAAGCCTATAAATCCTGGCACCTCTTTTACCTTAGTGGGAATGGGAAAATCCTTGTCTGTTGAAGGGCTTACACCCGCCTTGGAAATTTCGTGGCCTAAGTAGGTTACTTTTGGTTTCAACATGTGACACTTACTAGGTTTTAACTTTATGTTGGCTTCCGCTAGGCGATCGAAAACTAGGGCCAGTCGTCGTAGATGTTCGGTCACATCGTCGGCACTATAAGTGATGATATCGTCCAGATATACGCTGCAAATGAGATGGTTCAACCCGGCCATTGCGGTGTTAATAAAGCGAGCAAAAGTACTAGGGCTATTTGACAATCCGAAAGGCATACGCAGAAACTCATAGTGACCATCCATCGTGCTGAAAGCCGTTTTTTCGATGTCCGAAGTTTCCATTTTTATTTGATGATAGGCCGAGGCTACATCAAACACGCTGAACAGACTGGCCTCTCCGAATTGTTCCAGTAGCTCCTCTATGAGAGGGAGCGGCGTTAAGAGCCCTGTAATCGATGCAAAGTCGAATCTTCATAGAGGCGTCGGGCTGTTTCCGTCTTACCATAACTACAGGAGCGCTCCAGGAACTTTTTGACTCCCTTATTATCTTGTCGTTCAGTAGCCGATCGATCTCCTTTCTCAGTTCATCCCTAGTATGGAAAGGTACTCGATAAGGGGCTTTCGAGATGGGAGGTACATTTTCGGTGATTATTCGATGTTTCACCTGATCAGTGCTGGATAGGATCTCGTTCTCTCCACAAAAGATGTGGTCGTATCTTTTAAGGAAGGCTCTCACTAAGGCTTGGGTGTCCTTAGGCAGATGAGACAAATCCACTGCGTCTGAATTCCCTGTTTCTCGGTCTTCCCAATCTGGTCTACACCATAATTGCGCCGGACGAGCCGGTTCGACCTGCTTCTGAGCATTACTTAAAACTTCCAATCCAGTAGATAGGGTGCCCAGCACAGTGGATGGTACTACCGCGTTGGCGATCAGTACTCCTACTTCCAGGTCTTTACCCAAGGCTTCAATCATTCCTAGTTCTCCCGTAGGTTTTTGACCTACTACCTTGCCCCAACATTCGATTTCGCTTCGAGGAGGTATCGATTCCCTTTCCCATAAACTTACGTGACATAGACGTGTGGATGGCGGTTTCGCTTCAGAATTCCTGCGCGGGCCTCTCGGTGTATCGCCTTTACTGATTTCCGAGATATGTGGAGGTTGACGCAATGAGAGGAACCTATCGGAGGGTTTGGGCCGAGGCAGTGAAGCTACCTGGGCGTACGTTAGTTTTACCGGTGGTGGTTCAGAGTAACGAGAGAGTCTGCCTGGTATTCCTTTTGTGGTTGATGGATCAGACGGTTGTTGAGGCTTTGGCTTAGCCAACGGGGTGGCGATAGTACTAGGCGATGTCGGTTGTGATGCCACCAGCACCTGACTTGGACGTTTACAGGGCACATCCATAACAAGTGGCGTAGTTATTCCTCTAATCTTGATGGTGTTACGAGCATAGTCAATGATGGCTCCGCACTTGTTCAAAAAGTCTCTGCCCAAAATCCCGTCTGCATGTAGTGGAAGGCTTTTAACCACCACCCAGTCTTGCAATAGGTGGGGCCGCCATCTGTTATATTCAACATGGCATTGAACCAGGGCGGAAGAGGTCATTTCTTTCCCAGAAATGCCTACCAAGCGAATCGCGCTGGGCAGGGGTACTGCCTCGCTTGGTACGCTACTTTCTTTTAAAAGAGAGAGAGCAGATCCGGTGTCTATACATAAAGTGCGCTGTTGTCCGTTTAATCGAACCTTAAGTTAGTGGGTCCTCCGAATAACCCTATGCCTCCTACACAAGGGGCTACTACCCTGGGTGTTGTGGGTCTCGTCCCTTTTTCCATCGGGGTTGTATGGCTCGGAAGTTACCATTCCCGTTTCCCTGACGCCTTACCAACGTCCACTCTCCTTGCTCCTCAACCCCACTAGCAACCTTTCTCCTAGGAGCTTCCGGACAAGATCGTGCTAGTTTAAAGCCGGTTTTGAATATCCCGAAGGTCGAGCGGTGTCCGGCTTCCTACCCCCTCTAGGTTCACTCCTTCGATCGTAGGTTCCGAAGTCGCGGCAACCTATTGCGATGTGGCCTGGTTTCCCGCATCTAAAACAGGTGACGGGCTGCCTTGTTGTTCCAGTTCGGATCTCATTTGGACAGTCGGGCTTATAGTGCCCTTCTTCCCCGCACCCATAACATCGCACCTTATCCATTTGTGGTGCTGCCAAACTAGGAGTGGCTGAGATTCTTGACCTCAACTGGAGCTCCACCCTTTCTGACTGCCTAGCCATTTCATCCGCCTTTTTGAGGGTAAGGCTTGGTTCTCGCATTAATTCTGTTCCGATATCCCGCATCAATTCTTTCCTTAAGCCCTGTTTAAACTGGTGGATCATAGTCCGTTCAGTATTCTTCCTCAACCCCGGAATTTCCTCCTCCACTGCATCCATCAGATCCTCTTCCAGGACCTGCCTCCCAAAATGTTTAATACGCGTGGCGAATTCAGCCACCGATTCATCGTGACGTTGGATGCACTTGGCCAGTTGAGCCAAGCTTTCCCCTGATGTTTGAAGAGGCGTAAAACGCTCTATCAGCTTGTCTCGGAAGTCGTCATAATCCAAATTATACAAATCGGCATCCGCTTGGAAGTAAGTGTACGCTTCTCCTTCTAGTCGGAACTTTAGTATCTTCAAAGTATTATCTTCCGACCAACTATCCAGTTTAGACCTTTGCTCTAATTTGGCAAAATAGGCCTTTACATTTCCCTTCCCTGAAAAGGAATCCACTGTCCCAGAGACCATGCCCAAAGGCATACTTGGCCATGAAGCTGCTAGTGGGGCTGAGCCTGGTACACCTGCAGGATTCATTTGCAATCCGGAATGTGTAGCTCTCACTCTGATGATACCGCTACCGTAAAACCAACTACGTACCTACTAGACACTACCCCAAAACAAAAACAAAAATTTGACCTCTCGTTAGCTTTCGGCTACTTCCTTAAATTGAATTTAATCAATCTGCGTTGAAAGTTAAAACATAAAAAATGTTTTTGACTTGAATTGTTACTATAAAAAAATTAATCTGTTTAGGTTGACCCTGCAATACCAAACAAATTAGGTAAAAAAAAATAAAAAATGAAAAAAATAGAAAAAAATTAAACAAAATGTAAAATTCCAAACGCAGATCTCCCAGAATCAAAATCTTTCTGCTCGAGCACGTAATTAGTGCCTATAAACGAGAGACACTTTTTGATTCAATTCACCCGGCTCCTTCCCTTGCTGGTTCACTGTTCCTTGACCTAGTTACACAAAAATAACATACACTTTCTTTTGGCCCTAGTCTGCGAGCTCCTACAATGCTGTAAGCACTTAATTCAAGCTATTAGAATTGAAGCACCTACTATTTATTCTGATGGTCACACCCTTTTCCGATAAGAATCCGTTCTCATAGAAAGGTATACGGAAACCTTACCCGGTTCCCTAAATAGAAGGTTGTTTTTACCTTGTTGCTATTAATGGTAAACAAAACTTCCTAATTGGAAATAAATAATTTCCGAACTCTCAATTGCTATGTCTGATTTCAACGGCGCTCAGTGTATATATGCTTCAAATGATCTGACCTACTATTTACTGGGGTTATTGAACCACTACCCAATTATTAACCTTACTGTTCTATGTTCTCAACACCATACGCACTATTATTTCCCTTGCGTTATAACCTCACTTTGAAACAAAACAATGAAATGTTTTGTTACTTCCGAAACTGTCACTACTAAATTTTTCGAAGACGTGGATTATCACCTTGTTATTTAGGCTTAAAAAAACCTAAGATATCACCGCTGCGACACCAAATGTAATAATCTGAAAAGCTGGTACTTGGGAGCAAACTATTAAACTTATTTATAATGTTATTGCACACAAGCCAGGTATACCAAATCCAGCTCAAGATATTACTAGGTTATGTTTGTTTACTGTTCCCTCAGGTCAAAGCCTTATGGGATCATATGCTGCTACGGAGAGTGGAAACCTTGTTGTAACTATGCTAGAATAGCTACCCTTACTATGCAACTCGAGGGTTGCGGAGGGTGAAAATTGCAGGGTTGCACTACAAGGAGTGCCCTGTCGTTGGTAGAATGGATTATATTTAGCTGCCACCAGTTCTCTTTTGAGATGTTTTAGAGAATAGCTCAGGGAACGAAACTAAACTCGAAGGAGTTCCTCTCCAGTAGCACTTGGTATAAAATAGTTTAGTAGCGGGGCCTTTTCTGGCCGATTATATAATAGGCTAGTATGACAGCTTCACGTCGCTGAAGATGTTCGGAATGACAATCCCGACAGGATTGTTCTCTTCCACTATAATGTTATCTAAGGCATGGTGTATCAATGAAGAACAATGCGAACAGTATAAGTTGTATATTGGGAAAAAGTATTCGTATATAAAACAATAATAATAATCAACAAATATAGACACTAAGTCCCATTCAAACATACATAAAGTGAAAAATATGACGAATAGTCAGCAAGAAACAAAACAAAATTTAAATTAAACGAAATTAACTTGGTGCAAGTTTCTGAATGGTTTAAATAAAATATATATAATAAATTGATAAAACTTTATCAAGTATGATCAATCAGTGAATTATTGATTCGCCTGATATAACGTAGCCAGAGAGTTGTTTCTTTGCAGGCTAACCTTACTTTTGAATTGAATATACCACTCTGATGGAGTAACTAAGGTTATGAAATGGACCAGAGAGGCCACTGATAGTGAGGTTGAGATTCCAGAAGGGTGATTCTACAAACAAACAGCTCTGATGCCTTTTTGACAACTACCTGGTTCGCTTTGTATATATTGATCTATTAAATTGATTCAACAATTTAAACAATATAATGAAACCCTAGTTTCCAAGATGAATTCAAACACTTTCACTCAAGTTCGCCGCTTATGGCTAACTCTCCCTGTCCTTAAGGATCAGGGTCTCAATAGGGGTTGTAAGAACCCTTCAAATTCTGAATAATATACCCTTATGGGAACTTTTAAATAATGATCTTTCCCACTAGACCCCCAAATAATTATATAATTGAACCTACACTTACACTAACCCTAATTTCAATTGTACCTATCTTAAGTAGGTCACCTATATGCACTACGAAATATGAGGAATTCGGCCGATGGATCAATAATGGTTACGGTCCTCTATAAACCAACACAAAAAAACGAGAAAAAGGGGGGTGTTGACCTCAGAATTTTTGGCTTGAATTCAGACTAAATGGCTTGTTCTATAGACTTACCCTGACTCAGGATTTAATCCTTAATCCACAAAGTAAACCAGTAACACCTGAGTTTACACTTCAAATGTATTACGCGACGTCTTTTTGTTAAGTTATGAATTACACCCCGGAGCTAGCTCTCTCTCGCACCCAGATCAATTTGTCTAATCGTTAAAGGAAACAACTTTTCCAAAATATCAAATTACTGCAGATTTCTATCATCAAGTTACCAATGACGTTCTTCACAATTTCTTTTACAGGTTATTTTAGATTCAAATTACCAAACAATTTGCACTAAATAGAAAATGATATTAAAGTAAAAAGTATGTTCTCTTGAAACTGATACTTGGAATTATCTAAGGTGAATGAAAGTACTTTAAGAATGATAAAAATTGATTCGAATGAATTAATTGACTTTGAGTAATAAACAAAAGGAAAATATAGTTGAAAAAATAGAAATCTTGTGATTTGCAATACACCAAAAAAAACAATCAAATGACTAAGTTAAAAAATATCAATTAAAAGAATTAATGGATCTGAACTTGAGAGAGAGACGGAGCTATATGTACAAGAAGTGAGCTTACCCAGCAAGATACGACACAGATACTGCCTTTTTTCCTAAGAGGTTTCATTTTTATAATTCGGCTCCCCCCGAAATTTGCTTGCTAACATAAAATTCAAACGGACCAATGAGGTTGGTTGTATCCCGTTGTACTTTGCACTAATGCACAAATCTGTATTTGGAGTTGCCTGCTTTCCCACATCGAAGGGCAGTGAGTGACCACAAAAATAATCTCTCCAAACGCTGCTGACTAAGTGATTAACTCCGTCTTTGTAGATAATGCAAGTTCCGCAGGAATAGCACCTCGAAGGCTCTAATTCTTAAAAATCACGTACAACTTGTAAAAGGTATCGGGTGGCGGATTTCTGTCGCCAGACTGGGATTCCATCATTCAAATCTGAATAAAACTTCCAATTGTTGAATCCAGAATGTCTATGTATAGTCTGTTCCTGTCAGGAATTTGGAATTTTAGATTTTGGAATGCCCTTAAGGACAGAACTACGTGCTACGGAACGATTTGAGTTGTACTCTCATGTGTCTAGTATTCCTGGTTTACTTAGAGTAACTTAATTTTCGGGAGTTTTCTCCTGCTTGCGCTACTTTGATTCAATCGTGGAAAAATAAATAATCCCTAGGATTATTACAGTTAAACATAAGACATTTTAAGATAATACAATCATATCTATGATTATTGAATGAATTAGTTATTCTATGATAAACACTTCATATCATAAACAACTAATCAAGTTTAAGACAATTCTATGAAATTTAACCTCAAAATTGTTATTCATATTGTCATAAATAATACGTTATCTGTTTTTTAGGTTGAATTATGAATAGACAAATGGAAAATGGTACTTCAAACTAATAGAATTTTGTTAAGTTTGAATTGGATTATTATAAAGTTTCGAAAGATTGGAATCTATTTTGTCATTTACACAAATGTTCTTTTCAATTTGAATACATTCCAATATCAAACAATTGTTGTCGTTCTTTCCAATATTTAAAATTTTTATATTGTTGTAGTCGAATGTATGGTTAGTGTCTTTTTCATGTTTATTGAGAGCAGTTGATGGATTTTTGGTATATTTGTGACCATCTAATCTTTTTTCGAGGTATTGTGGAGATTGGCCAATGTATGTATATAGAGTACGTGTTTGAAAGTGTCAGCACGTGTAGTTGTCAGCTCCTGAATAAAGTGTTATATATATGGAAGTAGTAGGAATATTAAATTGGAAAATTACGGGTATGTAAAGTAAATAGTTTAGATCAGAATCACTAAATCAAAACTATAGTTCATCTGCGATTACTCTGTAAGTAATTGCATAAAGTATATACAAGCAATACAATTAAAATTGTATCAACAAAACCACACACCATGTGATAAAACAGCTGTCCCATTCTATATAATCTGAAAAAAAAATAATATGATAAATTCCGAGAACGAAATTACGAACTCAGATATATTCAAGGAAATTAAGAAACTACAAAGGCAAATCCAGAGTACAGAAGTCAATTTGTCATTAAAACTAGAAGAGGCAACATTTAGAATACAAAAATTGGAAAATGATAATATTGCCTTAAAAGAAAAATTAAACACACAAGAACGTCATAGAAATAAAAATAATATTGTAATTTTCGGTGTAGAAAATATAGATACCACAAACTTAATCGAATTTACTCTCTCAAAATTACGCAATCTTACTGATGTCGATATACAAAAAAATTATCTGAACAACTTATACACATTCGGAATGAACACAAAAGTGATCAAGTTAGAATTTGTATCTTATATAAAAAAACTTGAAGTCATAAAAACGCTCATAAGCTAAAAGTTACAAATATTGTGATAGCAAATGACTTAACAAGAGAGGAACGGGAAGTAAATAAAATATTACGAGCTCATCTGAAATTGGCAAGAGAAAATAAAACTGATGCATATATAAAAAATAGTAAACTGTACAGTGGACCAATTAGAAAACAGTGAAAACGGTAATAAAATAAATAGTGCTCCAGCAACCCCATACAGAGTTAATGAGTTTGATGATGAAGTGTTTACTCCTGAAATAAAATCAAAATGTTCTGTCCAACAAGAAAAAGATGAAGTGAAGAAACGAAATAAAGAAAGAATAATAACTAGGTCAACATTAAGTTCTAATACAAAAAATGAGTGATTGAATTATCAAAAATAAACATTATATTAATCATTAGTCTTTTACCTTTAAATATTACTATTACTTGCATAGTCAAATATTATCAAATTACATTAATTTTAATGTTTAACCTGTAAAAAGATCATGAATGCACACTATTCAAAAATTTCGTTATATACATTAAATCAAATTTAGTATAAAGTATGAATCCTTATATTGAAAATTTTGGAATAAGCATTATAAATGATATACAACTTTCCCCGGTTGATGAAGCAAATCGTATTTTAGAGATAAATAATATGAACAATAAAATTAATCTCCCACATATAAACATTAGAAGCCTCGCAAAAAACTTTGCTCAACTTGAAATTTTATTGAATGAATTTGATTCTCAATTTGATATAATCATTTTGACTGAAACCAGATACTTATTCAACACAGATTTATATAATCTAGATGAATATAGAATAGCTCATAATAAGGCTTCTTTTAACCAAAATGATGGAACTCTAATATATATAAATAAAACAATATCGAATTTTAAAATTACAAATAAAAAAGTATGCGAT
This sequence comes from Endomychus coccineus, assembly GCA_958510875.1. Taxonomy (NCBI): domain Eukaryota; kingdom Metazoa; phylum Arthropoda; class Insecta; order Coleoptera; family Endomychidae; genus Endomychus; species Endomychus coccineus. The sequence goes on along the minus strand of OY294067.1, from coordinate 163,072,848 downwards.
GTTACGATCAGTAAATTGAACTTTACCTTATATGGCAAATCCTTCACGTACATGCACTATATAAATGTTATCCCATTGATACTGAAGAATTCACAGTTTGCTTCACAATTATTCAGAAAATGAAAATTTGAATGATGATTTCACAATACTAGTTGGTGATATGAATATTGACATATTGGCAGAAAATTTGGATCTGAACAATAAGAAAAAACAGCTTGCTAATGAATATCTGAATGTAATGTCAGAATACGGGTTCCAAGAATATATTTCGTCTCCAACAAGAGTAGAAAATTATTCCTCTTCATGTATCGATCATTTATTCATTAAGTCGAATATTAATGTGGATGAACAGACAATTCCAATTGTTCTGCAAAGTAAGATAACGGATCACTTCCAGATATTAATTCAAATAGTACTTGGAGCGCCCAAGCCAGATTTACCCAATTCAAATATACACAGAGAACAGGTTGATAACAAACGATTAATGAAAGAAATGGAAAATATTGCGTGGAATTCGGTTTACAATTGCAACTTTGTTGAAGAGGCTACAAAAATGTTTGACGGAATAATTGAGAATAAAATCCGAAGTTGTACAAGACTCATTAAGATCCACTCAAAACTCAATAAAAGGAAACCCTGGATTACCCAAGCGATTATTAAATCCATAATAAATAGAGATAAACTTTTTAAAAAATGTCGCCAACAACCAGATGATATTAATTCAAAAAATGAATATGTGACATATAGAAATATGCTCAATCAACTCACTAAGAAAACAAAATATAGATTTTACCATAATGAAATAGAAAAAAATAGAAATTCCTCTAAACATCTGTGGCAAACGATTAATAAAATCTGTAAAAAGAAAATTAAAGAAAAAAAATATATCACTGAAATATACGATTCTGAAAATATTAAAATAACAGACCTAAATAATATACCGAATATATTCAATGACTTATATACAAAAACTGGCCATAAATTGGCAAATAAGATTAAAAGAAACTGTAACTATAAGGAAGTAAAGAATATACAGTGTAACACTTTATATCTCACCCCTGTAACTGTAACTGGAATGAAAGCTATTATCATGAATTTAAAAAATAATAAAGCTCCTGGTCTTGACGGCATAAAAGCTGAGACTTTCAAACTTATAAGTAACTACATATCCGAGCCATTAACATTTATAATAAATAGTGCATTTGAAACACGTGAATGCCCTTCATTATTCAAAACATCCGTTATCAAACCTATATTTAAAAAGGAGATAAGGCGAACGTATTAAATTATACCTATATCTTTGATATGTCTTACAAAAGTATTCGAAACTGCCGTAAAAAATCGACTGAAAAGTTTTTTTCTAAAAAATTTTTACATTCTGAACTCCAATCAATACGGGTTCACAGAAGGAAAATCAACTCAAGATGCTATGAGTTAATTGACTCATATGATTCATACAGCATTAGATAAAGGAGATATTTCATTACGTGTTTTTATCGACCTTGAAAAAGCCTTTGATATCGTTAATCATATGATGCTCTTTGAATTTTTAGAAGATAGTGGTATAAGAGGTACTCCTCTAACATTATTCAAGAACTATTTGAGAGATAGAGGTCAGAAAGTTGAGGTGAACAGTATTTTGAGTGAAACAAAGTAAGTTCAGTACAGTGTAAGTACATGTGCTAGGAGAGTTCGGGCTCAAAATCGACCTTTTTTGCATGTGAATCTCCATAAGGAAATCTAAGGTTCAAATTGTGTGAAAACGGTCCCCTTCAAGGTCATCCATAATCGCGCATGCGCAGTCATACCGATGGGGGTAGGTAGTCTATGGTCCTGGAAGTCTGTGAACTAGTCATCTGTCTATGGTTCTGGGAGTCTGTGAACTAGGCATCTGTCTATGATTCTTCCCTGACTATGGTCTGGTGAAGTCTGTGAACTAGTCATCTGTCTATGATTGTCCCTGACTATGGTCTAGACAATCTGAAGTCTATGAACTAGGCATCTGTGTACACACATTCTACTGAAATGATTTTTTTTACACACATAAGGATTCGAACCCGGGAAATAAACTCTAAAGTTAGACGGCGGATTTGAAACAATTTAATGCAGAACACTTCTACTGAAAATGAAATAATTTTCTACACACACGGGAATCGAACCCGAGAAATAAAATCCAAAGCCGATCCCTTAACCGCTCAGCTATGGAGGACGTGAGAACAAGCGATTTTAATGTTGTAGATGTAACCGCGGGGTATACGGCCTGAGTGATAAGTGTGAGTATATTGCAGCATATGTGGTACAGGTATTTGTTTGTACATGACATCAGCCGTGTGGGTGTCTGAACACGAAGAAGAACGAAATGTCGGAGCCTACAGCGAGGTATGGGATGTGAGGCTGCTTCTTCATAGCGTCAGTCCTAGGGTTCTGAAAGAGTTATAATAGTGTTGTTTGTGCATGTCGTCAGTTACGTGATTTTTGAAAGAGGCTGTCACGCAGGTCTTCATCGAGGTATCTTGGGAGGGCTGCTGCTCCTCCTTCATCGAAGTGGGTGTATAGATGGAATGTTATACAGTATGGAAATGATATATTCTGCATTTCTCAAACGCGATGTTTATTCATGACGTTTATTCAAGCTGTCTGTACCTTATTTCAACTCGATTGCTATATTACAAAATGCGATTTCAATCATCTTAAACATATAGATATACGGATATAATTTTCAGTATACAAAATGGAGTTGGGGAACTTCAATGAGGTATGGAATGTGAGGTTATACAGATTGTTTATGTATGACGTCAGTTACGTGAATTTGAACGAAGCTGTCGCGATGTGCGGCCTCCAACGAGGCGGGAGTGTAGATGGAATGTGAGGTTATACAGAGTGTGTGGTTATAATGATGTCTATCACGCAAGGCTTCAGCGAGGTATCCACCCTGCAGGAGTCTTCAATGAAATGTGGGGGGTTGTCTGTACATCTCGTTAGCCGCAAGGTTTGTCAGAGTTATAATGATATCGGTCGCGATGCATCCGCCGCCCCCACAGGTCTTCAATAAGGGGAGCCATAACATCTAACATGTGGTAGTTACGAAAATACTGCTTCTCATAACAGCGATATTATGAAGCGTTTGCAGAAAATAACTATTAAATCATCTAAGGATGTTTGCTAGATTAGTACTAGTGAGTACAATATTCGTTATAATATTATGAGTATGCATCATTGAGGGTGGAGCTCACTTGAGTGATAAGGTTGCGCTAAATCATCTCCAAAAGCAATGTATTCAACTTGGAATTATCGTAATGATGCGCGATCCTCCAATGTTAAAGTAGTTTAGCGATATAATGAATTATCTGTGTTTGCAGAAATAACTATTAAATCATCTAAGGACGTTTTGCGTGATTAGTACTAGAGGGACCCCAATATTCATTATAATATTATGAGTATGCATCATTGGGGATGGAGCTTACTTGAGTGATAGGGTTGCGCTAAATCATCTCCAAAAGCAATGTATTCAACTTGGAATTATCGTAATGATGCGCAATCCCCCAATGTTAAAGTAGTTTAATAAATTATCAGAAAGTAATACGAATATATAAAATGTTTTTTTCTAAAATTAGTACCGAAGTAAACATAATTCGCTATAATATTATATTTATAGTAATAATTCATCCATGTATGTTTCATAAATTATCCGTTATAAATGAAATAAGTTTTTGTTAAATTAGTAGCAGGTTGAACAATATCTTCTATCATATTTTGCGGTAGAGCGATAGCTAGATCGAGTGATAAGGAAGTTACGCCGATCACCTTCAAACGCAATGAAATAACTTTATTTCAAATCAAACATGTTGTATAGGCACGATGATTATTCGAACTGTCTGTACAGCTCCATTGCTATATTACAAAATACAATTTTAATCATCTTAAACATATAGATGTGCTAGTATAATTTTTCGGTATGCGAAATATACTAATAATAATAAAACATTTTCATCGACACACATTTTTTCATAGGAACAGACAGACAGACGGACGGATAGCTTTTTATAAAATTCAATCAATTTCAAGCGTTCTAGAGAAACATGTATGCGGGGGAGTTTTTATGGAGATCGAGCTCGTTCCTCAACCACGAAAGAGGTAGAACTATGATGTGTGGATGAGGAATAGATGTGGATAATAATAATAATCATATGAATAACTTCATAAGCGCTAATCTATATGACATTCAAGCACATGCTTCATAAAAGTAGGAGTATTGAGTAGAGCCGTAATATCTTCATAAGCGATCTTTATCAACATTCAGACACTTCTTTAGCAGATGCTTCAACAGCCTGTGACGTCATCATCGTTTACGAACTATGATGGTTCGATGAGGAATAAAATACCAATAATAATAATGATATAAATATCTCCATTAGCAATCTATACTATCTTCCTTCACGAGCACAACTTTTACAAACTCCATACGTTAAAGCGTTTATATATATATATATATATATATATAAATAAATATATAGAAAACATACAAATATATATATATATATATATATATATATATATATATATATATATATATATATATATATATATATATATATGTTTCTTCTTATGTTCTCGCGGACGTAATGTGTAGAACTGGATTTTCGGGTATTGATCCGCGTTGTGTGGTTTCGGTCCTCAAAAGGACCAATTTCACGACGTTTCGGCAAAGTCGCATTTGCCATCTTCAGGTGATTCGACCGTAGAGTCTGGAAAATCTAGGCGAACTTTTTGAGGACCGAAACCACACAACGCGGATCAATACCCGAGAATCCAGTTCTACATATATATATATATATATATATATATGATAAATTTTCGATAATGAAATGATTATGTAAGCCCGTGAAAAAAATGTGTTTATCATTATAACTTTTACGCGACTGTTTGTCTACATGTTTTTAATATATATATATATATATATATATATATATATATATATATATATATATATATATATATATCATTTCATTATCGAAAATTTATCATTCTTCAACACAACAGTTACAGTGAATATTATTTCAATAACTAAGTGTTGATTGTGCTTATATTCAAACAAATCGACGGAAAAATAAATTCCTATTAGACTCTAATAATGAGAAATGAATATATTGTAACTACATATGGATAGATATCGATAATAATATTGAAGCTACATCTAAATGTAAATGGAACATCAATCAATCAGCTTCAACGATTTGATAGGTTATTTACTATTTTCATAGCCGTTGTTCTGAATGTGACAAATTTATCGGCTTCTGCACTCGAGATAAGAGAGAATGAAGTTACCGCTACTACATATTATAATGATTGAAAAGATAACATAATAACCTGAATCACTTTTTCGAGGAATATGATATGCAAACAAGTAATAAAACAAAAGCATATTTATATTTATTTATTAATTAGATAGTAACATAAATTTTTTGTTTCTAACTCTGAAGCGATATTTATAATTTAGATAACAATCCTGATGGGTTGGTCCAGGGGACTGTACTTTACCAAACGGCTCGTTCATTATTGTGATGTCTTGCGAGACAGTGAGAGAGAATAAAATACCAAAAATAATAATAATAACATTTATTTAGAAAAATGCATTTTAATAGTACATCATTTAGAATTGAAATAATAACATTATGATTCATGGTTCTTCACACTAATCTCTGAACTGATCCTGTAATCGCGGAATACTCCATTAAACTGTCGTTAATTATGATGCAATATGCCCGGGTGTTTTTGGGGAAATTCAGGAAACTTTCCATCTTTAGTTTGACGTCAACTGTTGATGACTTTATAGCATCGTTTTGCTTTGAACAATCAATCACAAAAATTGCTCTATTCTTGAATGCTATATAATCTAACATCGGTTCACTTATTATTTTATTTGAAAATGATTTCTGGAAATCATAGTACATCTGGTATGCTTCCACGTATTGCTGGTCGGTGAAATTCAATTTCATTGCTTCATATGGATAACACTCTGAATTCAAGTATAATTTTACATTTAGCAAGTTTATATTATCGAAATATGCACTGTGCTTAACAGGATTATTTTGTCGATCAGTTTGGAAAGCTAAAATCACATATCTGGGTCGTTCTAAATTCATTGATGTTTAAACAGCCCAAATGTCACGAGTGCTCTCCTTCATCAACGGATTTTCATGCAGATCCCAACTACGGAATGGAATCAAAATAGGTTTCTCAGCACTCAAATTCTCCAACATTTGAAATTTAACTTGATCACTTGGAAACACAAGTCGCACTTTCAATGCTATCGTCTTCACATTTATTTTAGCCGTTTTCGTGCCTCTGCTATTAGTATAGCAATCGTTATCGGTTCGAGACCTTATCAAGCGCAGCTTATGTTCTCCACTCAAAACTTTGTTATAGTCAATGAATAGGCCTAGTAGAAAATTCAACGGTATCCATAAATTGATTTTATTATCGTAGACTGAACTCAATGCATCCTTATATGACTATCTAGAAATAGCTAGAGGTATAGATTCATGTTTGGCATATGTTAGATAAGCTCTGATGGTGCTGACAATACCAGGATCACGTACTTTGTCTATCTCTTTTCCATTCGATTCATAACTGATATATTCGAAGAGAAACGCTCCGAAATTATTCGTTAGTTTACATTCACCATCACCACTTGCTTCTGGCTGGAATTCTGCCTCGATGAATAAAGCAGACGAGGCCAAATCTACCAACACATCTTGTTGATTGATTAATATCTCAATTTCATCGCTGTTGCCAAGAGATGTTGTGTGTGGATAGTAGGTATGAGTTTCTTCCCGGATGATGTCTTCAATGAAGTTTGGCTCGTTGAATATTTGAAGTTTTTCCGACATTGTAACCAAGGGACTCCAAAAAATTTATATTTTCTAATGATAGTGATGCAGAAGCAACCTTCTCCTTCTTCAATGACAGTTATGCAGAAGCAACCTTCTCCCTCGAGCTCGTTGTAGATAATGACTGATGACCACTATGGAGATGTCTTTTATTGCTAAAATCCAAACCCATGTTCTCAAGTGTTGGCTACTGCAACAACAACCTTCTCAGATGAATTCTTTTCATATAATGAGTGGTGGTGAGTATTGTATTATTATTTATTGTTGGAAGCCATAATCTCTTGTGGTCTTTTTCAACTCCAACCGTATAATAATTTCTTCCCCACGAAAATTTACCCGTTTCCAATTCCGATCCAAAATATTCAGTGTGATGTTATCAAAGGACGTCTTGCTGATGACCGGTAGATAAATAAGATTCATCGGCTCTATATCAATGGAAAACCCAGGTGGTACAAGAGGTGAGAACTCATATATCGTATGAGCTATCTCATTGTTATAATATGCTCCTGCGGTTAAGTTACACTCCACTCTAATAGTTTGAACTTTGATTATGTTTATAGGTCGATCAGATACGTGTAGTTCACGAGATGTCAATTTCTTTTTGCTGAATCCCAACAGTTCGCTTATACTATCTTTAGGAATAAAATTCACTTCAAAATCACTCTTCAGCTCTGTGTGTAGAGTGTTGTTGTTAGATTTTATTGATAATTTCCGGTCACGCTCTTCTTGCTTCACTCCTATCCCACAAACTGTACTTTGTATGAAATCTTCGATGTCTGTCAACTCGTAGGAGCCCGTAGGTATAGTAACTACTTTTTCCTCATCCTTCACATCTTCATAATAAAATTTATTAAAACCTTCTTCAATGTTCGGGATGCTATTGTACGTATGCAAACCAACAAGTGCGATAGAATAATATGAATGAGGATCTAGTTCTATGGGTGGGTGAAAATCTACAGACAGGCGGGAGCTCTTACCTGTGATAGTGAACGTCTGAGACATGATTGATGAAAACTTTATCAACAATCTACTTATATACTAATAAAATGCTATGTTAGTCGACCACAACCGAAGAGTTAGAGAGGAATTCCAAACATAACTGTCTACAATTACAGGTGCTATATTACATGAGATATAGTGTAGACGGCAAGCTTTATCGAATGAATTGATACCCTGAATCTCCTCTTCTCAACCGTTCATCTAATTTTGCACCTGGTATTGATAACCAGGAATATGAAGTTCAAACGGGAGCTTGTTTATGAGCGTATTGAGAACAACTTCTCCCACGCACGCATCCATACAGACTGATGAGAATTCAAGATTGCACCGTTATTTAACGAGGGGAGGGAGAAAGACCAAAGATCTCAAAATATTTTTTTATCAATTTTCTCAATACAAAAAAATGTTAGTATAACCTCAAAAATATTTTTAAAATATCACAATATTGGCTCTTGATTCATCGTCTTAGTGTTATTGCATATTCCTACCCCTTCCATCTATATTTAAGTCCTTTTATGTATGTTCGACGCTGGTAAAAGTTCTTTCTTCTCTGCAAAACTTGTTCTCTACTCATCTTGTCAATGTGGAAATCTAGTGAAGAATTAATTTTTTGGGTATATTCACAGGATTTGGAGTTATACACTTCACAGAGGCCTGCTTTGTTGTTGTTGTGGATGATGAGGGTCTCTTCTTAGAAGGTTCCATAGATGTCATCCGTCGTTCTAACGCCTCCACTTTACTAGAGATGTTATTTGGACGCATGTTCACACTGTTAAATGTGTTATTGATCTCTTTCAATTCATTTCTGTTTTCCCTCACACTATCACTGATTGTTTTAAATTCTGATTTTATATAGATTCCCATTCCATAATATTTATTCTGAATGTCCATCAGATGTTTATCAATGTTGAGAATACCCTTCTCATTCGTTGATTTATGTTCATCCAGATCCTTTTTGATATCTTTGATCAAATTATCAACCCTAACATTGAAGGTATAAGACAGGTTTCCGTTTTCAGATTCAGTTTGTGTGTTAATTTATCAACATATACTTTATTTGCAACATCTCCATCATCATTCGGTGATTTTACGTTTCACAATCATCTACGATTTTCCATATCATAACTTCCATCGCTCGTTAGGAATAATCCTTGTCCGTGAACTTGTTTGAAATTATTATTAAATACATTTATATATCCACATGGAAGAGGAGGCTCTGCCAAACTTATCCATTGAAACCATCTTCATAACTGTGATGAATTTGTCTTACACCTGGTTTTTATTCAATTACCCCTGCCTCTATCAATTCTACTATTATAGAGATTATCTCGTTATTGTTACCGGCATGCGAGGATGTAACAAGAAGTCTCAGTCTATCCACAATTTTGTTAACGTCATCCCAATAAACATGTTCGATAGGTATCTCGTTATATTCAAGCATATCATTTTTGATATATGCACTTCCAGTGTATGTTTTGGCTCTGGCTCTTTTCATGGAATGAAACAAAGGTTTCAGTACATGTTTGTATTTTACTGTGTATCTTATTCGATCAGCTGGATCGTTATTACGTCTATGGGCACTAGTCATTTCCATCATTTGACTGTAATTTTTCCCACCTTCCGCAGTGTAAGTATCAGGTAGAACATCTCTGTAAAATATCAAATTATACAGTCCTGTGGTACTCTTGAACGGAGTACCCTTGATAATTATATTACTCTCACTATCAATTTCTATAGGTTGATTACCCATGAACCATTTGTCTAAAGTTGAATTATATTGCAAACCCATTTTATCATCGTATCTCTTGACATCATCATCCAATGAGAATCGTTCCAAGTAATAACGTGCTAATGTGGGGTATTGTTGCAGAAACTCCTCTGTAGCCGCTGCATTATCTTTCTTATGTTTTCTGAATTCTTCAGGAATCTGATCGATAGTAGGTTCGGGTGTAAACACATCCTCCTCAGTATCTTGGGGGTATATACGAATTCTTCAACTTCAGTTAGAATATTTGGGATTGGTATGTTCTCCATTTGTGTTGCTGTAGAAACAATACTTTTAGGTTTAACCAACGAATTTTGTTTGACTATCTCAGCATTTCTCGCAATTTCCTCTAGGGGTTAAGATACATTCCTGAACATATTATCTAGAATCTCATCATTTTCAGCTATACCCAACTTCACATCATATATTCTTTCCTCACAACGTTTGCTAACTCCCAAATTTTTTTCTTCAATTGTTGTTTTTCTTCTAGCATGTTACTCACACCCACGTCCATGCTGATCGGGTTGTCTATTTCAAATGAAGGTATATATACATGTTAGATGTATATATAACTATCAAACCCTTTGCGATAACGTCCTTTGTTCATATCACAGTCTTTGTTTATCATAAGGAATCCATATTTATCTTTCCAACATACGCTACATATCTCTTTGAATTTCTCGAGTGACATGTCGGTACTTACATGATCGGTAAATTTGTTTCAAATTGAGTTCATCCTGTTTGAAAATAATCAAGCAATTGGCATTGTCGCGCAATTCATGTTTTGGACATTTAGCAAAAGACTGACAAAGATAGAAAAAATCAATTGAGTTGTGTCTCCCTCTTGAAAAATGAACACGAATTTTCTCCTGTTTCTCAAACATCACGTCATCGAATATTATCATCGAATTAGGCTTCGCTTCTGTGGGGTCTATGACCTCATCACTTTCGGTACAAGGAAAATATCCAAGCACCTCAATTTTCTTCAATGTTTCCTTTAATAACTGGTATTTCGGTTGGTGTAAAGACTTTGAATATATGTACACGTTTTCAGATTTCAGGCCGTTAGCATCTAACAATAGAAATAACATCACATTTGTTTTCCCACAATTACTTGGACAACAGATTATTGTTCGTAGAGTATTAGGCAGCAAAGAGCTGTGACGTTGTGGTTGTTCAACATTCTCAATGCTTGACCTTAAGTTCATAATACTCAACAAGTCTTTTTGCTTAACAATCTTCATCATGCCTAAAGGCGAATCGAAATCATACTGAAACATATGTTAATAAGCATTTGTTTATATACTAGTTGATGATGTTATATTGTATAGGTCTGATCACGCGGTTAGGTACTTCTACGCTTCTGTCAAAATCAGGTATGAAATACGTGTTAAATAGGTATGAATGTTGAAACACGTGTCTGGATATAGCAACACGTGTCTGAATGCTGAAACACGTGTCTGAATGCTGAAACACGTGTCTGAATGCTGAAACACGTGGCTGAATGTTGAAACACGTGTCTGAATGCTGAAACATGTGTCTGAATGTTGGAACACGTGTCTGAAACACGTGTCTGAATGCTGAAACACGTGTCTGAATGTTGAAACACGTGTCTGAATGTTGGAACACGTGTCTGAATGCTGAAACACGTATCTGAATGCTGAAACACGTGTCTGAAACACGTGTCTGAATGCTGAAACACGTGTCTGAATGCTGAAACACGTGTCTGAATGCTGAAAGACGTGTCTGAATGCTGAAACACATGTCTGAATGTTGAAACACGTGTCTGAATGCTGAAACACGTGTCTGAATGTTGAAACACGTGTCTGAATGTTGAAACACGTGTCTGAAACACGTGTCTGAATGCTGAATCACGTGTCTGAAACACGTGTCCGAATGCTGAATCACATCTCTGAATGTTGAATCACGTGTTGAATCATGCGATAACACATGTGCATGAATGTATCACAATCATTACAATTATTCACATTTTATTCCTCATCAGCTCATCATAGTTTAGTTATATGATTAGTGATTGATTGATGTTTCATTCATATTTAGATATAGTTGCAATATTATTATTATCGATATACACTTTTCGTTCTATTTATTAGAATGTATTTTATATTCCTCGATTGATATTTGAGTATAAGCATATTCAACATTTAGCTATAAGAATAATAATTATTGTAAGCATAATTAGTGATTGATTGATGTTTCATTTACATTTATATGTAGCTGCAATATTATTATTGATATCTATCCATATGTAGTTACAATATATTCATTTCTCATTATTAGAATCTGATAGGAATTTATTTTTCCCTCATTTAGTTTGAATATAAGCACATTCAACACTCAGTTATTGGAATAATATTCATTGTAATTGTTGTGTTGAAGAATGATGAATTTTCGATAATGAAATGATTATGTAAACCCGTGAAAAAAATGTGTCTATCATTATAACTTTTACGCGACTATTTGTCTACATGTTTTTACCTAGTATATATATATATATATAAACGCTTTAACGTATGGAGTTTGTAAAAGTTGTGCTCGTGAAGGAAGATAGTATAGATTTCTAATGGAGATATTCATATTATTATTATTATTGGTATTTTATTCCTCATCGAACCATCATATTTCGTAAACGATGATGACGTCACAGGCTGTTGAAGCATATGCTAAAGGAGTGTCTGAATGTTGATAAAGATCGCTTATGAAGATATTACGGCTCTACTCAATACTCCTACTTTTATGAAGCATGTTCTTGAATGTCATATAGATTAGCACTTATGAAGTTATTCACATGATTATTATTATTATCCACATTTATTCCTCATCCACTCATCATAGTTCTACCTCTTTAGTGGTTGAGGAACGAGCTCGATCTCCATAAACACTCCCCCGCATATATGTTTCTCTAGAACATTTGAAATTGATTGATTTACAATCAATATATATATATATATATATATATATATGTTTCTTCTTAGGTTCTCGCGGACGTAATGTGTAGAACTGGATTCTCGGGTATTGATCCGCGTTGTGTGGTTTCGGTCCTCAAAAGGTAAAATTTCACGACGTTCCGGCAAAGTCGCATTTGCCATCTTCAGGTGATTCGACCGTAGAGTCTGGAAAATCTCGGATCAATACCCGAGAATCCAGTTCTACATATATATGTATATATAATTATGTATATATATATATATATATATATATATATATATATATATATATATATATATATATATATATATATATATATATATATATATATATATATATACTTTTTTACATTCAAACCTGGTCGGGGCTGCTGCGAGCTCCGACGACATCGCAGCAGTAGCGCCAGAAAAAACCTAAAAGGCGGTTAACCGAAGCTACTCCTCCCCGCCGGTCGGTAAGTAGCTTCAGGTTCCTAAATCGTGTGCCCTAAGTATTCTAATTGAACCCAGAATGACTGCCTTTCGCATCCGGTCTATCAAGATCTGCTCCGAGTTCCTACAGGCCGGAATGATCTTCAAGTTTGAACGCAGCGAAGACCGAATTCCGCCCAAAACACCGATGATCAGAACCACTAATACGACCTTGTGGCCTGGGTATAGCGTGCGGAGCTCGAACAGGAGATCTTGATATTTTGTCCATATTTCCTCCTCTTTCAAGACCATGTTCTTCTCTGCCGGAGCGGAGAATTCGATGACATACATAGTCTTGATTAGTTAATCGAGGAGGACAACGTCAGGCCTATTTGCTTGTATGGACCTGACGGTCGGAAACGGATAATTCCAGAAGATCTGGCATTTTTCGTTTCCGACAACGGACTCAATATCTCCTGGCATGTAGGGCAGCACCGGCTCTTGGTCTATTCCGTACGAGTGCCTTAGATGGTAATACAGCACCCGTAGGGCCGCATTATGGCGATGGGTGTACGCCGAGGCCGCTTTTGCCGGACATGCCGACAGAAGGTGGAGAAGCGTCTCAGAAGCCTTTCGACAGGCCCTGCAGCTGACATCAGGGACCTGCACACCCATCACATTGCGGCGATAGACCAAGGTGTTAATTACGCCATCTTGGCAAGCTGCGGTAAATCCCTCAGTCTCGGATGTAAGCCCGGCTGACCTTATGTAGCCGAAGGTCAGCCTAGTTGACAAGCCGAGCGTTTCGATGTTTCGATAGAAAACACCGTGTATCGGCTTGGCTTGTCAACATGCCGCCTGAGCGTAAGATCTTGCTCCGCGGAATTTATCTGGGCTTTCAGGCGAGAAGGTAGGAGCTCGAGGTTGCCTCTAGTCGGCCTTCTCGACTGATCTGAAATTCGAGACCAAGTTCTTCCGCAGCTTTTTGTGCTGCCTTAACGATAAATGCCCCCACTCCGGCCAATTCGTGACTTTTAACAAGGCACAGGAGGGGGTCCGAGCTCCTAAGAACTTTACAAGCTATACTCAGAACTACACTTCGATGCAGATATAAATATATATATATATATTGATTGTAAATCAATCAATTTTGTGGGGGCATTTATCGTTAAGGCAGCACAAAAAGCTGCGGAAGAACTTGGTCTCGAATTTCAGATCAGTCGAGAAGGCCGACTAGAGGGCAACCCCGAGCTCCTACCTTCTCGCCTGAAAGCCCAGATAAATGCAGCGGAGCAAGATCTGACGCTCAGGCGGCATGTTGACAAGCCGATACACGATGTTTTCTATCGAAACATCGAAACGCTCGGCTTGTCAACTAGGCTGACCTTCGGCTACCTAAGGTCAGCCGGGCTTACATCCGAGACTGAGAGATTTACCGCAGCTTGCCAAGATGGCGTAATTAACATTTTGGTCTATCGCCACAATGTGATGGGTGTGCAGGTCTCTGATGTCAGCTGCAGGGCCTGTCGAAAGGCGCCTGAGACGCTTTTCCACCTTCCGTCGGCATGTCCGGCAAAAGCGGCCTCGGCGTACACACATCGCCACAATGAGGCCCTACGGGTGCTTTATTACCATCTAAGGCACTCGTACGGAATAGACCAAGTGCCGGTGCTGCCTTACATGCCAGGAGATATTGAGTCCGTTGTCGGAAACGAAAAATGCCAGATCTTCTGGAATTATCCGTTTCCGACCGTCAGGTTCATACAAGCAAATAGGCCTGACGTTGTCCTCCTCGATAAACTAATCAAGACTATGTATGTCATCGAATTCTCCGCTCCGGCAGAGAAGAACATAGTCTTGAAAGAGGAGGAAAAATGGACAAAATATCAAGATCTCCTGTTGGAGCTCCGCAAGCTATACCCAGGCCACAACTGGCGCGACTGCTGCGATGTCGTCGGAGCTCGCAGCAGCCCCGACCAGGTTTGAATGTAAAAAAAAGAAAAAAGTATATATATATATATATATATATATTCTTTTATTGATATTCTTGAACCATTTGTAATATTTGTATGCTTTCTTGGTATATTGGTTCGTATATATACTGAAAATAAAATGAAATAAAAATTCTTTTTGACGTTTCGACAATGTTTATTGTCTTTTTCAAAATGAAAAAGACAATAAACATTGTCGAAACGTCAAAAAGAATTTTTATTTCATTTTATTTTCAGTATATATACGAACCAATATACCAAGAAAGCATACAAATATATATATATATATATATATATATATATATATATATATATATATATATATATATATATATATATATATATATATATATATATATATTTGTATGTTTTCTTGGTATATTGGTTCGTATATATACTGATAATGAAATAAAAATTCTGCTTTGACGTTTCGACAATGTTTATTGCCTTTATCAAAATTGTTGAATTGAATTAGTGTTTCCATGTAATTTAGAAAAGAATAGATGATTTCGATTAATGAAATGCGTCTGCAGCCGACTTGTGTTTTAAGATCCAATTAAAACTGCAGCAAACATTGGATCGGTTGTGTGTGAAAGAGTAATGTATGGCTAACTACAATTTGAAATAGATTGAATTTGATTAAATACAAGACATTCCAATATTGTACAATTATAAATATCTATGAATTATTGTATGAATTAGTTATTCTATGATAAGCATTTCAGATCTATCATAACTATTCAAGTTTAAGATAATTCTATGGAATTTAACCTCAAAATTGTTATTCTATAGTGTCATAGTTAAATAATACTTCATCTTTTTTAGGTTGTATTTTAAATAGACAAATGGAAAGTGGCACTTCAAATTAATAAAATTTTGTTAAGTTTGAATTAGATTATTGTACAGTTTCGAAAGATTGGAATCTGTTTTGTCATTTACACAATTGTTCTTTTTAATTTGAATAGATTCTAATATCAAACGTTTGTTGTCGTTTGTTTCAATATTTAAAATTTTTGTATTGTTGTAGTCGAAAGTATGGTTAGCGTCTTTCACATGCTTATTGAGCGCAGTTGATGAATTTTTGGTATATTTGTGGCCATTTAATCTTTTTTCGAGGTATTGTGAAGATTGGCCAATATATACCTTTTCGCAATCTTTGCAAGGGATGGAATAAACAGTATGGGTTATTTTTTTGAAAGGTACGCTGCTTTTCAATTTTGTAAAGAGATTTTTCTGATTTAAATAACTCTTATGACATATATGTGGGTCATATATATTCCATCCCTTGCAAAGATTGCGAAAAGGTATATATTGGCCTAACTTCACAATACCTCGAAAAAATATTAAATGGCCACAAATATACCAAAAATTCATCAACTGCGCTCAATAAGCATGTGAAAGACGCTAACCATACTTTCGACTACAACAATACAAAAATTTTAAATATTGAAACAAACGACAACAAACGTTTGATATTAGAATCTATTCAAATTAAAAAGAACAATTGTGTAAATGACAAAATAGATCCCAATCTTTCGAAACTGTACAATAATCTAATTCAAACTTAACAAAATTTTATTAATTTGAAGTGCCACTTCCCATTTGTCTATTTAAAATTCAACCTAAAAAAGATGAAGTATTATTTAACTATGACACTATATAATAACAATTTTGAGGTTAAATTCCATAGAATTATCTTCAACTTGAATAGTTATGATAGATCTGAAATGCTTATCATAGAATAACTAATTCATACAATAATTCATAGATATTTATAATTGTACAATATTGGAATGTCTTGTATTCAATCAAATTCAATCTATTTCAAATTGTAGTTAGCCATACATTACTCTTTCACACACAACCGATCCAATGTTTTCTGCAGTTTTAATTGGATCTCAAAACACAAGTCGGCTGCAGACGCATTTCATTAATCGAAATCATCTATTCTTTTCTAAATTACATGGAAACACTAATTCAACTCAACAATTTTGATAAAGGCAATAAACATTGTCGAAACGTCAAAGCAGAATTTTTATTTCATTATCAGTATATATACGAACCAATATACCAAGAAAACATACAAATATTACAAATGGTTCAAGAATATCAACAAAAGAATATATATATATATATATATATATATATATATATATATATATATATATATATATATATATATATATATACATACAACATGTTTGATTCGAAATAAAGTAATTTCATTGCGTTTGAAGGTGATCGGCGTAACTTCCTTATCACTCGAGCTAGCTATCGCTCTACCGCAAAATATGATAGCAGATATTGTTCAACCTGCTACTAATTTAACAAAAACTTATTTCATTTATATCGGATAATTTATGAAACATACATGAATGAATTATTACGATAAATATAATATTATAGCGAATTATGTTTACTTCGGTACTAATTTTAGAAAAAACATTTCATATATTCGTATTACTTTCTGATAATTTATGAAACTACTTTAACATTGGGGGATTGCGCATCATTACGATAATTCCAAGTTGAATACATTGCTTTTGGAGGTGATTTAGCGCAACGTTATCACTCAAGTAAGCTCCACCCTCAATGATGCGTACTCATAATATTATAACGAATATTGTACTCACTAGTACTAATCTAGCAAACGTCCTTAGATGATTTAATAGTTATTTTCTGCAAACGCTTCATAATATCGCTATTATGAGAAGCAGTATTTTCATAACTACCACATGTTAGATGTTATGGCTCCCCTTATTGAAGACCTGTGAGGGCGGCCGATGCATCGCGACCGATATCATTATAACTCTAACCAACCCAGCAATTAACGAGATGTACAGACAACCCCCCACATTTCACTGAAGACTCCTGCAGGTTAGATACCTCGCTGAAGCCCTGCGTGATAGACATCATTATAACCACACACTCTGTATAACCTCACATTCCATCTACACTCCCGCCTCGTTGGAGGCCGCTTGTAATATAGCAATCGAGTTGAAATAAGGTACAGACAGCTTGAATAAACGTCATGAATAAACATCGCGTTTGAGAAATGCAGAAGATATCATTTCCATACTGTATAACATTCCATCTATACACCCACTTCGATGGAAAAGGAGCAGCAGCCCTCCCAAGATACCTCGATGAAGACCTGCGTGACAGCCTCTGAACGTTTAAATGGAGAAGCCCAAGTAATGGATGTTTGGCAGCACTTCGCATTCCAAATTTTAACAAATCACTTTTCAGTAAATTATGAAAGGGCAAATCACTCACACAACACCCGTACCAAAGAATATACTATCCCTACAGGAAAAATTGATAAGTCTATAGGACAGAGATCTCAGACTTATCTCTTTCCAAAATTGTTCAATATTTTGAAACCCGAAATTAAAGCTATTTTTGTTGAAAATTCTTTCAGGAAAGAGGTTTCAAAATTTATCTTAGAGAATCGAATAAAAATAAACAGTGT
Source organism: Endomychus coccineus (assembly GCA_958510875.1). Classification (NCBI taxonomy): domain Eukaryota; kingdom Metazoa; phylum Arthropoda; class Insecta; order Coleoptera; family Endomychidae; genus Endomychus; species Endomychus coccineus. Next base: position 163,054,372 of record OY294067.1, on the reverse strand, counting down.
ATTTTATTCCACATTTATTAATAATATATAGTGATATTTTAATGCAACTATAGTTATAACTTTTTCAAGCGATATCTACAATTAAACTCCTATCCGCATGTAATTATTCTTTATACATATCAATTTTCGTAACAATTCGTAAATTGTTTTTCACTAAAACACTAGATTTTTTAGTTTAATTTGTCCACATATTAAATCTCATTCATATCTTGTCTTAAGTTTTAAATTGTTCAAAATTATATATATATATATAATCTATATAATATAAAACGTTATGCTAGTTTCTAAAGTTTCCAAGTACATAATAAAGCTCTAATTTACACATTTTGAAAATTGGTTAAATTTATATACAAATATTTAATTTTATCTCCATTCATTTAGCTCTGTACCCTTCTGTTCAATGATAACATTGTGTATTTATATCTCTCACTCAAGTATTCTAAAAATTTTGTAAGAACTTCTTAATTTTGTATTTAACATGAGCAAAACATGTTTTATATGATTATGGTGCTTCAACAAATACGTTATTATTATATTATTATTAGGTCACATAATAATATTGATATTTTTAAGTAACCATCTACAAGTATTCATTTATATTGTATTTAATTGTTTTACTTTCCTTCTGTTAAATTTAAGTACATATTACAGTTACAAATTTTTATTGTTCTATGGAATACCCACATACAAGTTCCACTTGAGGAACTTACGTGGGCTCGTTTCAACTCTACTGCGTTGCTTTACTATTTACTTTAACTGTATACTGATTATTGGCAATGAAGTTATTATTATTATACCTTTTCGCAGTCTTTGCAAGGGATGGAATAAACAGTATGGGTTATCTTTTTGAAAGGTACGCTGCTTTTTAGTTTTGTAAAGAGACTTTTTTTATGACCTACATATATGTCATAAGAGCTATTTAAATCAGAAAAGTCTCTTTACAAAACTAAAAAGCAGCGTACCTTTCAAAAAGATAACCCATACTGTTTATTCCATCCCTTGCAAAGACTGCGAGAAGGTATACATTGGCCAATCTTCTCAATACCTCGAAAAAAGATTAAATGGTCACAAATATACCAAAAATTCATCAACTGCTCTCAATAAACATGTAAAAGATGCTCACCATATATTCGACTACAACAATACAAAAATTTTAAATATTGAAAAGAACGACAACAAACGTTTGATATTAGAATGTATTCAAATTAGAAAAAACAATTGTGTAAATGACAAAATAGATTCCAATCTTTCGAAACTTTACAATAATCTAATTCAAACTTAACAAAATTCTATTAGTTTGAAGTACCGTTTTCCATTTCTCTATTCATAATTCAACCTCAAAAACAGATAACGTATTATTTAACCATGACAATATAAATAACAATTTTAAGGTTGAATTTCATAGAATTATCTTGAACTTGATTAGTTGTTTATGATATGAAGTGTTTATCATAGAATAACTAATCCATTCAATAATCATAGATATTTAGAATTGTATAATCTTAAAATGTTTTATATTATGTCTAACTGAATTCAATTCATTTCCGAATGTAATTAGCCATACATTACTCTTTCACACACAACCGATCCAATGTTTTCTGCAGTTTTAATTGGATCTTAAAACACAAGTCGGCTGCAGACGCATTTCATTAATCTAATCGAAATCATCTTCTATTCTTTTCTAAATTACATGGAAACACTAATTCACAATTTTGATAAGGACAATAAACATTGTCGAAACGTCAAAAAGAATTTTCATTTTATTTTCAGTATATCTGCGAACCGATATACCAAGAACGCATACATATATACATATATATATATAACGTATTATTTAACTATGACACTATAAGTAACAATTTTGAGGTTTAATTCCATAGAATTATCTTAAACTCGAATAGTTGATTATAATAGATGTGAATAGAGTGTTTATCATAGAATAACTAATTCATACAATAATCATAGATATTTATAATTGTACAATCTTAAAATATCTTGTATTTAATCAAATTCAATCCATTTCAAATTGTAATAAGCCATACATTACTCTTTCACACACAACCGATCCAATGTTTTCTGCAGTTTTAATTGGATCTTAAAACACAAGTCGGCTGCAGACGCATTTCATTAATCGAAATCATCTATTCTTTTCTAAATTACATGGAAACACTAATTCACATTTCGATAAAGACAATAAACATTGTCGAAACGTCAAAAAGAATTTTTATTTCATTTTATTTTCAGTATATATACGAACCTATATACCAAGAAAGTATACAAATATTACAAATGGTTCAAGAATATCAATAAAAGAATATATATTTATATATATATATATATATATATATATATATATATATTTGTATGTTTTCTTGGTTCAAGAATATCAATAAAAGAATATATATATAGATATATATATATATATATATATATATATATATATATATATATATATATATATATCGACAGGGCCTGTCGAAAGGCGCCTGAGACGCTTTTCCACCTTCTGTCGGCATTCATATCTTGTCTTAAGTTTTAAATTGTTCAAAATTATATATATATATATATATAATCTATATAATATAAAACGTTATGCTAGTTTCTAAAGTTTCCAAGTACATATTAAAGCTCTAATTTACACATTTTGAAAATTGGTTAAATTTATATACAAATATTTAATTTTATCTCCATTCATTTAGCTCTGTACCCTTCTGTTCAATGATAACATTGTGTATTTATATCTCTCACTCAAGTATTCTAAAAATTTTGTAAGAACTTCTTAATTTTGTATTTAACATGAGCAAAACATGTTTTATATGATTATGGTGCTTCAACAAATACGTTATTATTATATTATTATTAGGTCACATAATAATATTGATATTTTTAAGTAACCATCTACAAGTATTCATTTATATTGTATTTAATTGTTTTACTTTCCTTCTGTTAAATTTAAGTACATATTACAGTTACAAATTTTTATTGTTCTATGGAATACCCACATACAAGTTCCACTTGAGGAACTTACGTGGGCTCGTTTCAACTCTACTGCGTTGCTTTACTATTTACTTCAACTGTATACTGATTATTGGCAATGAAGTTATTATTATTATACCTTTTCGCAGTCTTTGCAAGGGATGGAATAAACAGTATGGGTTATCTTTTTGAAAGGTACGCTGCTTTTTAGTTTTGTAAAGAGACTTTTTTTATGACCTACATATATGTCATAAGAGCTATTTAAATCAGAAAAGTCTCTTTACAAAACTAAAAAGCAGCGTACCTTTCAAAAAGATAACCCATACTGTTTATTCCATCCCTTGCAAAGACTGCGAGAAGGTATACATTGGCCAATCTTCTCAATACCTCGAAAAAAGATTAAATGGTCACAAATATACCAAAAATTCATCAACTGCTCTCAATAAACATGTAAAAGATGCTCACCATATATTCGACTACAACAATACAAAAATTTTAAATATTGAAAAGAACGACAACAAACGTTTGATATTAGAATGTATTCAAATTAAAAAAAACAATTGTGTAAATGACAAGATAGATTCCAATCTTTCGAAACTTTACAATAATCTAATTCAAACTTAACAAAATTCTATTAGTTTGAAGTACCGTTTTCCATTTGTCTATTCATAATTCAACCTCAAAAACAGATAACGTATTATTTAACCATGACGATATAAATAACAATTTTAAGGTTGAATTTCATAGAATTATCTTGAACTTGATTAGTTGTTTATGATATGAAGTTTTTATCATAGAATAACTAATCCATTCAATAATCATAGATATTTAGAATTGTACAATCTTAAAATGTCTTATATTATGTCTAACTGAATTCAATTCATTTCCGAATGTAATTAGCCATACATTACTCTTTCACACACAACCGATCCAATGTTTTCTGCAGTTTTAATTGGATCTTAAAACACAAGTCGGCTGCAGACGCATTTCATTAATCTAATCGAAATCATCTTCTATTCTTTTCTAAATTACATGGAAACACTAATTCACAATTTTGATAAGGACAATAAACATTGTCGAAACGTCAAAAAGAATTTTTATTTTATTTTCAGTATATCTGCGAACCGATATACCAAGAACGCATACATATATACATATATATATATATAACGTATTATTTAACTATGACACTATAAGTAACAATTTTGAGGTTTAATTCCATAGAATTATCTTAAACTTGAATAGTTGATTATAATAGATGTGAATAGAGTGTTTATCATAGAATAACTAATTCATACAATAATCATAGATATTTATAATTGTACAATCTTAAAATATCTTGTATTTAATCAAATTCAATCCATTTCAAATTGTAATAAGCCATACATTACTCTTTCACACACAACCGATCCAATGTTTTCTGCAGTTTTAATTGGATCTTAAAACACAAGTCGGCTGCAGACGCATTTCATTAATCGAAATCATCTATTCTTTTCTAAATTACATGGAAACACTAATTCACATTTCGATAAAGACAATAAACATTGTCGAAACGTCAAAAAGAATTTTTATTTCATTTTATTTTCAGTATATATACGAACCAATATACCAAGAAAGTATACAAATATTACAAATGGTTCAAGAATATCAATAAAAGAATATATATTTATATATATATATATATATATATATATATATATATTTGTATGTTTTCTTGGTTCAAGAATATCAATAAAAGAATATATATATAGATATATATATATATATATATATATATATATATATATATATATATATATATATATATATATATATATATATATATATCGACAGGGCCTGTCGAAAGGCGCCTGAGACGCTTTTCCACCTTCTGTCAGCATGTCCGGCAAAAGCGGCCTCGGCGTACACCCATCGCCATAATGCGGCCCTACGTGTGCTGTATTACCATCTAAGGCACTCGTACGGAATAGACCAAGAGCCGGTGCTGCCTTACATGCCAGGAGATATTGAGTCCGTTGTCGGAAACGAAAAATGCCAGATCTTCTGGAATTATCCGTTTCCGACCGTCAGGTCCATACAAGCAAATAGGCCTGACGTTGTCCTCCTCGATAAACTAATCAAGACTATGTATGTCATCGAATTCTCCTCTTCGGCAGAGAAGAACATAGTCTTGAAAGAGGAGGAAAAATGGACAAAATATCAAGATCTCCTGTTCGAGCTCCGCACGCTATACCCAGGCCACAAGGTCGTATTAGTGGTTCTGATCATCGGTGTTTTGGGCGGAATTCGGTCTTCGCTGCGTTCAAACTTGAAGATCATTCCGGCCTGTAGGAACTCGGCGCAGATCTTGATAGACCGGATGCAAAAGGCAGTCATTCTGGGTTCAATTAGAATACTTAGGGCACACGATTTAGGAACCTGAAGCTACTTACCGACCGGTGGGGAGGAGTAGCTTCGGTTAACCGCCTTTTAGGTTTTTCTGGCGCGACTGCTGCGATGTCGTCGGAGCTCGCAGCAGCCCCGACCAGGTTTGAATGTAAAAAAAAAAAAAAAAAAAAAAAAGTATATATATATATATATATATATGTTGAAACTGAGTATAGTTGTGTGCAGACGTGTAAAACTTGCTCTCGCATATTTTATTAGTTTTAAAGTAAAATGTGCAATGAAAATTCCTATAATTTGTTCTGATCATAGTGAGTAGAATTTGTCTCATGGTGTCTAAGTCTGGTCCAATTCACGTAGGAATTGTTCAAGTAATTCTACAAATAATTGCTTGAATTCTAATAATACAGCTAATCTCTTAAATAAATCACAGTATATTCCTAACATCTGCTGGCGTATTGAACTAATACATTCATGAAATGGCCAGCTATTACCTTTGCAAGAAAGGTGGAAAAGTTTTTTGTTGCTACACATGCAAACATTTATTTTGTAAAGAATGTTCCGATTCAAGTGAAACTAAAATACGTACACTTGAACTTAAGAATAACAGAAAATTGAAGTTTTTCTGTAAAAAATGTGATGATATCATGTCTCTAATCCCAAAATTACTCGAGCGCATCGACAATTTGCAAGTGGAAGTAAATGATTTAAAGAAAGAACTTCAAAAAAGTAGTACTATTGATAATGAGGAGGATCTCATTCTTGAAACTCAGGATCGTATAGAGCGATCAAGACGTCATTGCCTATAATATCCAGGAATCTACAGCGCCTACCTCATCAAAACGCATTGAAGATGATAAAGCAGTAATAAATGACTTATTGGAAGGAATTGAATTACATTCTGAAATAAAGAAAGTTATTCGCGTTGGTCGTCAGAATTCTTCAAATTCCCGCCCATTAAAAATTATTTTTAAAACTGCTGACTGTGCTCTCGATCTTCTAAGGAATGGAAATAAATTAATAGATACTGGTATACGTTTCAATAACGATTTGACTCCCATGCAATGTGATTACATTAAAAATCTGCGGGATGTACTTTCTAAGCGTATCTCAAATGGCGAAGCTGACTCAACTATCAGATATTTCAAAGGAACTCCCAAAATTGTTAATAATGATTCGAAATCAAAAAACTAAATTATCTAAATATGTATTTTCAAAACTTTGGTGGTGTACGTACTAAATTAAAGGAACTTTCTATCAATTCATCTGAACCTCTTTATGACATAATTATTCTAATTGAAACTTGGTTACATGCGGATATTTCTGATGCTGAGTTAGGATTACATAATTATACAATATACCGTTGTGATAGAAATTATCTCCAACAAAATGTGTCTAGAGGTGGTGGAGTTATTATTGCCGTACGTAATGATATACGAAACTCATTGAATATCTTCTCTTCAAATGATTTTTACGAACAGTTATACGTATCTATTGGCCAAAATACCAAAAGTGTTTTAGTGGGTGCAGTTTACATTCCTCCGTCATCGGATATTGTACACTATATAAATCATTGTGAAAAAGTGGAACAGTTACAGAACGATTCTCTCAGGCGTAAAATAATTGTGTGTGGTGATTATAATTTACCTAACGCTACTTGGTTTAACAGTGTAGAAGGTTTAGATGTGAATTGTACCACATATATTTACCAACCAGCACTATTCTCAAAGAGCCTCATTTTAATGAGTTTTATTTGGATTTTAAAAATGCCAATTATGTTGCAATGAACAATTTTCTTGGTGCTGTCGATTGGGATAGGTCTCTGCATGTACTTGAGATTGACACAGCAGTCAATTACTTCTATGATATCATATATGAAGCAATACATCTTTTTGTACCTATAAAGCAACACCGAAACTCTATCCTTCGTTGGTAAAGAGTTAAAATGTCTAATAATTGGAAAAAAGAAATGTCATAAAAAACTAAAATCTCAATACTGTCACCATAATTACATTAAATTTTCCCCTCTGAGATCTAAGTGTGAAACTTTAACAAAACAATGTTATAATGACTATTTGATAAAAACTGAACAAAATTTAAATTCTGATCCTAGAAACTTCTGGAAATTCATAAATAATAGAAATAAATCACATTCATTTCCTAGCAATGTAACTTTTGGAGGCAATGTCAGTTATTCTGGACAAGAAATGGTCGATTTATTTGCAAACTTTTTTTCTTCTGTTTATGTCAACAATGATAATGTTGACATCCCAAAATACTCCTCAGACGAATCAATGGACTTTGATATCAAACCATTCACTCTCTCTCTGGAATCTTTGAAGGCATTAGTCAACTGAAACCCAGTTTCTGTTGTGGACCTGACGGTATTCCAACCATCTCACTACAACAGTTTTTTTTCACAATTGCAAAACCCATTCTTTCAATTCACAATTTATCCCTGAAAACTGAGACATTTCATACTTTTCGGAAAAACACTTTTCTTACACCCATTTTTAAATCGGGTATTAAAACTAACAATTACCGTGGAATATGCATTCAGTCAGCAATTCCCAAACTGCTTTATAAACTTGTCTCAAAACGGCTAGCCTTTGCATCTAAAACCGTAATTGCACCAGAACAACATGGTTTCTACATGGGTCGTAGCACAACAACAAACTTAATGTCTTATCAACATTATATCACTGAAGCAAAGGAAAAAGGTCTACAAGTTGACACAGTGTACATGGATTTTTCAAAGGCTTTCGACAGAGTGAATCATATATTGTTAATCGAAAAATGTAGAGTTTTGGGCTTCAATCAATCTAGTTTAAACTGGTTTAAAAGCTTTATAAGTAATCGTAATCAACGTGTCAGAATTAGAAACTTCGTATCTGTTCCTGTTCTTGTTCACTCTGGCGTTCCCCAGGGATCTCATTGTGGTCCACTGCTCTTCAATTCATTTATCAATGATATAATTAAACATTTGCATTTTTCTTCAGCTCTACTATATGCAGATGACCTGAAAGATTACAGGATTATTAACTCCCTAGATGATGCAAAACAACTGCAAATGGATGTCAATAACATATATGAATGGTGTAAAATCAATGACATGAATTTGAATATTAACAAATGTTTTGTAATGAGCTTCACGAGAAAGACTACTGAAATTCGTTTTCAATATTATATTGGAAATACAATATCAACTGTTAAATCAGAAATCAAAGATTTCGGAGTAATTTTCGACTCTAAACTGACATTTATTAAACATATTGATACAGTTGCCAATAATGCATATAGTGTTAGGTTTCTTAATCAGATCTTCCAAAGACTTTTCAACAGCTACAATAAGAGTACTGTATTGCTCTTTAGTGCGCTCAGTGCTTGAATATGCTGTAATATACTTTTGTATTATTGTATTATAGTGTATTGAACTTATATTAAACAAATAGTTGCACGGAAATGCAACTCTTGCAAATACTTGGTGATCCAACAGGTCACGGGTATAATGAACTGCTAAGTGTTGTCGATTGTAATATGTATGTATTTAGGACAGTAATAAATCAGAGTAGAGATGGGGAAGAAGTTTGTCTTTTAATTATGATATATCCTCCCCATAGTAGGGATACTTTACAATGCTTCTACTGTGTGATCCCCATTTTATGCATGTCACATTAATGTACTTGAAAGGGTAAAAAATAAATTTTCACGTTATGCTGCATATGAAATGAGATGCAACTTTTTGTACTATAGTCGTACCTTTACTGCCCAATTAATGCAATTGCCAACCTTGGAGTGCCGTAGATTGCATGCTGATCTGTGTTTGCTGCATAACCTTATAAATGGCCAATTAGATTCTGTCTACCTTTTAAGTCTCATCAATCTGAACTGCTCTGTGCACAGAACTAGATACTCTGAAGTATTTTATTGCTCATTGCATCTGAACAATCATGGCTATAATTTTCCAATTACACGTCTACTTAGAAGTGGTAATAAGTATGCGAATGTAGTAAACGTTTTCGATTCAACATTTAAAAATTCCAAGAATAAAGCTGAATTGCATGTTACCTTATTATCTTGAACTTCATTCAGAACTGATACGGTAATTTAAAATTTCAAGAACCTTGTTACACTGCATATTATGTTTATTAATTTATAAATTTGTAGGAATCTTATTGTTATATTTCATTCAGTTTGTTAATCTTCTTTCTTCTTTGCCTAATTGGCCACTATCGTGTATGTAACTTAAGAGATATAGAATCAAATTTTCTGAATTATGAAGATAACTTAGATGATTTAACATAGGATTATAAAGATGAATAAACGTGAAAAATTTAATCATAGGCGGGATTCGAACCCACATTTCTGGATTTCCAGTCCAGGGTGTTTACCAATTACCTACACCACTTTGGTCCTGTTAGATTTTTGAATTTTTGTGAATATAGACCTCTGGAAGGATAGTAGCGGGATTCGAATCTCACCTATGGTTCAATCTTTTACGTTTATTCATCTTTATAATCCTATAGAATGCTTCATTTTGTAAAAAAGTTTTCATTTTGTGTTAAAAATGTCAGATATTTAAATTTTTAATAGATTCTGGTAGAACATTGTATAATTTTATGCCATAGTGGCCTTGTCCATCTCTATCTTCATTGACTCTGTTGAAGTTGACAACAAGATTGTCTTTTCCCCTGGTGTTATATTCATGATAGTTGGAGTGTTTATCATAAGCAACCAGATTTTTTTTAACATGTGTTATACAATTTAATATAAAAACAAATGGAAAAGTGAGCATCTTCAAGGATTTGAATTTTTGTTTACAACACGCTCTATATTTTAGGTTTGCCAACACTCTTATGCACCTTCTCTGAATTGCAAAAATCCTTGAGGCTTGCGCTGAATGACCACAACATAGTATTGCATATGTCATATGTGAATGGAAATAACCATAGTATGCATTCATCAATACATTCTCTGATATTGTATTTTTTAGATTTCGTATAACGAAAATATCTTTGTTGAGTTTTTTTGATAGTTGTGCAATATGATGCTCCCATGTCAATTTTGAATCGAGATAAACGCCGAGGAATTTAGCTATGTTGGTTTCAATATTTAAATTAACTGGTCTGAGTGAAAAATGTAAAGTTTGTGTTTTGCTATCATTAATGCTAAGGTTATTAGCAAGGAACCAATTACAAATACTGGTTCGTGTTCCCAAGGCCTGTTGACTCAATTGCTCCAAGCTGTCAGCACTATCATGTGTTGTTGTGTCGTCAGCAAATAGAATAATGTTGTTCTCATTTAACAGAGAATTGCTAATGTCATTAATGTATATTAAAAATAAGGTTGGCCTCAAGACACATCCTTGTGGAACGCCAAATGTGATTTTTTTATTTGTCGACTTTTCATTGTTGTATGATACATATTGCATACGATTAGTTGAGTATAATTTGATAAGATTTATACTATTGTTATCAAAGTTGTATTCTTGGAGCTTTTGCATCAACAGATCATGGGACACACAGTCTTAAGCCTTGGTGAGGTCAAAGAAGGAGGCTTGCATGAACTTCTTTTCCTCAAAACATTCTCGAACATAGCTAGTAAGTTTGTTTATGGCAGCTGTAGTAGAAACATTGCTACGAAATTCAAATTGTCATTTATTAAACAAAGAAATTTTCCCAAAAATGGGTGTAATTGATATTGGCCTATTGTTATTAACATCATCGCATAAGCCTTTTTTGTAAATCGGACTACTTTCGATATTTTGGGGGAATCTGGAAAACTGTTAGAGGTGATACATTGGTTTATAATTTTACATAGAGGAAAAATGATCGAATTTAGAATAGTTTTAACTATCTTAGCATTTATATTATGAGTGTCCTTGCTGGACTATTATTCAAATTTGAAATTATATCTCTCATTTCATTGAATTTAAATTCTGAATGAAAGACTAAATTAATTTTTTTATATAATCAATAGGATTATTTTGTGAAGGTGGAAGATTCTTGACTAGGGATTCAGCTATATTTGTAAAAAAATATTTAAATCAGTAGCTTAGCTTAGGTTGAGAAGTTCTTTTAATCGGATTTTTGTATTTGATGATATCCCACAATGCCTTTTGCATATTTTTTGAATTTTTAATGTATTTATCGTTAGCTTCTTTTTTACTTTTATTAATGTCCTCGTGATACCTTCTTTTAAATTTATTAAGTGATTCCTTGGAAATAATTTGTGGATTAGTTTTATTTAAACTGCTCAATAACTGCAATTTTTCTCTACTTTGTTGTCATTAAACCAATGTATTTAGGTATGTTAGGTTCATTTTGTTTTATAAATTTTGTTTTCATTGGAAAGCTAGAATCACAGCCATCTATTATCAGATTTAAGAAATGATCAAATTTGTTATTTACATTTATTTGAGAATTGTTTACAAATGACCAATCTACTTTATCTACATAATTATAAAGTTTAAATAGGCCTTGTTCTGTTATTGGTCTATAGGTTATTCTGATTTCATTATTTGATGATATTTTGTTTTCCACTCCAAAATTAAATGATATAGCAAGATGATCAGATGAATTGGAATAAGTTACTGTTGCAACATAACAATTGATGTTAGAATTGGTAAATATGTTATCAAGAGCTGCTCCGTTTCTAGTATAGTTATGAACAGTTTTATGTAGTCCGAAGGATTCAAACATATTACATAGTGACTGAGATTCTTCACTATCAGAATGGAAATGTACGTTAGAGTCCCCAGTTATTATAGTACCTTCGTGTAATGATAGCTTATTAATTGTTCCATCTAATTCATTTAAAAATATGTCATAATCCCCAAGAGGTGAGTGATAGATTGTCAGTACCTGTATATTGTTGTACATTATACCTGCTATTTCAAAATGTATTTCATCAGATATTTCTTGTGTATCAAAAGCCAACGAGATTGCTTCTAATTTACTTGTGAAAATACCCACTCCTCCATGTTTATGCGTTGTTCTGCAAAAAGCTGAGAGATTTACAAAACCACTTATGTCCAGAGTGTTTAATTCGTCAGATCCCAACCAATGTTCATTTATACAAAGTATATCATAACTTTTACCTATTAAAAAAGCTTCTAGTTCTGAAGTTTTGTTTCTTAGACATTGAATGTTATAATGTAAAATTTTAGAGAAGTTTGACATTTTAGAGGTATCGAGTTTGTTATTAGGTAATTGCTATTGATTTGTTTCCGTTTCTAATTTTCGTTTCTCATTGTTAATTTTTTGAACTAATACTGGACAGTTATAATCGAATGGGGAATGATTCGAATTCAATTTTAAAGAGAATTTGTCATTTGATTCTACACAGTTGGGACATCTGTTTGATTCACTATCACAATTATTACCAGAGTGACCATGATTGCCAGATTTCAGACAGACACTTTCTACTTTACAGTCTTTAGCACTATGACCAAAACCTGAGCAGTTATATCACCTATAGATACTTAAATATTCATAGACAGAACATGCTCCAAACCGAATACATAAAGCTCCATTTTCAAGGATACTCTTGTAGGTATTTCCATCACATTCAATAATGGCATACCATCTAGTTTTCATTTTCTTGGTGGTTATAAGCTTTATGTCTGCATTTCCTTTTATAAATTCATTTTGGTTTATCATTGCTTCTACTAGGTATGCTTCATTTAAGTTCTGCTCAAGACCAACAATTTTAATCATTGGCTTTTTTCCTTTTGGAATGGTTACATTATATTTGTCTCCCAATTTTAGCTCGGTTTCACGTTCCATTTTTTCACGATCTGTACTATTTTCACATGTTATTAACAAACCTTCTTGTCTAGTGTTATTTACATTTGATATGGCTACTTTCAGATCTTGAGGTTTTACAAATTTATGTAAGTCACTCTTGCTTTGAGCATGATCTTGCTTATTTTTTGGCTTTATTACAATACTATTATTGTTTTTCACTGGTTTTATCTTATTCGATTTTTGCTTCTGCAAGTCAGAAACATCTGTATTTTGGGTGTTCCCAAATGCATTATTGAGTTCGACTAATTTGGTGTTTCTAGTTTTTCCATTAGTAGTTTGATTATTTTACAGAATGTCAGCGTAACTTCTCGTGTCGGATTTCTTTGTCGCAATCACTTTTATAGCATTTAGTTCTAGCATCATTTCATTTTTCAGTTGTTCAATTTTAGTTGAGAAGTCAGAAAATATGTGTCCATAAATTTGTGTGATATCAGTATGTTCATTTTTAGCAGCAGTTTTATGTTTCAGTTTTTCAATTTCTTCATATTGAGTTTCTTTAATATTCTTCATATTAGCATTTTCAATTTTCAATATTTTATTTTGATTCTTAAGATCCTCATTTTCATGTAGCAAGTTATTTATTATTTCTTCTGCTTGTTGAACCTTTATTTGCAATTTAGAGTTCAGACTTTTTTAATTCTTTGATTTCACAATCATTATCTGATAGTGACTTTTTTCTGTTATATGAAGCACTACCTACATTATTGTAATTAATTTCTCTCAGTTGGTTTATTTCATTTCTCAATTTCTTGTTTGCAGTCATGATGTTCCCAATATCTACATTTTGATTTGTTGATAAACAATTGGGGCAATAAAATTTTAATAATTTATTACTAAGTTCCATGCATCTTATTTCCGTTGCAGATAATGAGCTACATTTTTTACAAAGAGATGACGTACAGGAATCACATTTATATATACTTTTTTGTTCACTTACTTGTTTGCACTGATAACAATTCATTCTAATCCAGAAGTTTTTGCTCTTCAGCAGAAGTTACTAATTTCAATTAATCACATATTTTTAGTTTTCATAGCACTTTATAGAATGAAGTGAAATTGTTTCAATTATTTAGTAATATCTTGTTAGTTAGTACTTCTTTCACTGGGATTATTTTAGAAGTTTGTTCAATATATTGTTATTACACTTTGAGCACAGTTTTGGGATAAAAAAAGTACCCAATGTTATAGTAATTTCCAATTTATTGACAGCAAGCTTGCACACATGCTAACCAGCCAACGCACAACATAGTATATATGTTAAATTATCTAAGTTATCTTCATAATTCAGAAAATTCAACTCTATATCTCTTAAGTTACATACACGATTGTGGCCAATTAGGCAGAGAAACTTTAAACTCATTTATAATTAACCAGAACAATTCTCAGTCGGTTCTATTGAAATATATTAGACCCGGGATGCTGTCATTTGGATAAGAACTGTCAAGTAACTGTCAACCATAGCATTAATAACCTACAATCCTTACTTCAAAAAACGACTGACATCAGCTTGAGTATAATCAGTTTCACTCGCATTTGCAATGAACACGACTCTGACTGCCTGCCATGGCTTTATAATGAAGCCAGTGGCAATGCAAAATCGGAAGATTTTCAGTTCTAGCTTGATGATAATTTCCTGACCCTCTTGTAAAAGAGCCGGGAAGAATCCATCTTTGCCTGGTGATTTGTACGGTGCGAACCCGGATAAGGCCCACTTCACCTTGTCATAATTGACTATGTAAGTGGACAGACGGAAGTCACCGTTATGACGGTCACTCTGTTCATCGTCTCTTTCAGTAGTCAGATCTCTGTCTCCAGAATGGGAAAATGCACCGACACTATGTGTCTCAGTGTCTCCTCTAGAGTCGTAGTGTACTGATCACTCGGAAGAATCACTGATCCAATTCTGGCTCTGTTGTCTTTTAAGAGAACTTTGCAGAGGGTAGCCTATTGATGTCCCCGCAGAAAGTCCGCCAAGTGTCTTGTTTTGACGTTCTCAACGGTATTTTATAGTTTTTTCGGGCCGCTTTATGGCTTCCCTAATCCACAACTGCTTGAAATCTTTCAATTTTATTAGTTCTTTCACCGATTCCCGGTGTTCCTCTCTTTTTGAAGTTCACCATGAGGTTGCTTCTCCAGCGTTCCTCAGCCTGATATCACAGCTGGCTTCGTACGCAGAGATGATGGCAGAGCTAAGACCCAAAACTATAGCCTCTGTGTCCGCCCTTCCTTCTCCGTGATGGGTCGGAAGCATGAGGAGTCTACCACCTAGCTCCTCTATATAGAGGCCCCAGTTGATGATCCTTGGATTCCTGTAACTTTGAACCTCATTTATAGTAGATTCAACATCAAATAGAATGTGTCTACGATTCGATAAGGACATTTCAGAAGACACTCCTCATTTCGGAACCTGAGACTCTATGGCCCCAGAGCAAAGGGTCAGATCGATAACCTCCTGCCTTCTAGGCGTGGAATGAGTTGATATTGACCCTCTTTTGAGGATCTCAAACTGTGTGGAGCTGAGGAACTAAAACAACGCTCCACCTCCCGGATTGACATCTATGCAGGCCCAAGGATTCTCTACAATAATTTAATGTAGCCCTGGTTTGGGTCATGCCTCTGTCTGGACCTTGGTAAACTCATGGTTACTGAATCAGCGACACATTAATTATTTGCTCAATGAGTTTTTTACATAGCACAGCAGTTGAAGACTTACCATGCTGGAGGTTAATTTGGAGAAATTTCACTGACATAGTGGTAGCAAAACATTTATAAATCCTAATTTTTGGATGAGAGGCAGTCTCATGAGACCTCACTTTGACTGGCGCTGCTTCCATCGAACCGGCATTCGGTGATCTATCTTCCGTTCTGCCTTGTTTTCCCCCAGAACCCAGAGAGGTTACCTGAGCCCTGATAGCCTTGACGTAAGCCTGGAAGTCCATCTCCTCGAGGAGGTTGACGAACTGCTCATCCAGTCATACAAGTCTTAGACCCAGGGGTTCCTCTTTCCTCTCGAGTACTCCCTACTTGGGAGAGGAAAGCCCATGTTTCTGTGTCTCCAGGCCATTGAGGATGTGCTGGTTCAGAAGATACCTCTTCTCAGGCACCCATAGCAGGGCCTTCTTCCGTTTAGGTAGAGCGGAAGGCTCTACTGCGTGGGAACTGACCGCATCTCCCCAGGGTTCCGAAGTGACCACTGTTTTCGCTGCTGTTTTCAGCAGGCACCGGTTCCAAACCCTGATGGAGTGAAAATTTGAGGGGTAGTCCCTTCCGGAAGGGAGAAGATCACGTCTCCCACGGTGTCATTCAACTCCATGATCTCGATTGGAGTGAACCAATTTTTCAGGTTGACCTCCCTAAAGACGACAACCTGCAGAGCGCTCTCCACCAAGGTCGGAGCTACTTGTGCGTAGCTACTAGCCCCAGTCCTTGGTGCGTCTGCAAACGCGCTTTGGGTCCTGCGGGGTAGAACCGGAGGAGCGGGTGCGTTTTGAAACTTCCGCCTCTCCATATCCGCCCGACTGGACCTTGCTTGGTGCAGAGGCACCAATAACACCCTTGTAGAAGACCGAGGATTCCTGTCCACGAGGTGGTTTAGGGAGACCCGTTTTCGGCAATGAGGACACGGAGACCGTAGCCGACGCAGCCTCCTGCTTTTGACGCGCCCTCCTACGCCGCTTTTTTTCCGACTCACGCTTATTAGTCCGATCAACTTTCACCCTATTCATTAGGGTGGTCAGTTCTTTAGCCTCGGGACTGTATCCAGATGGCCCCTGTAGGAAGCCACCCGAGGAGAGATCTGGAAGTGAGGAGGGCTCCTGTGAGGAGGAGAGGACTGGGAACTCTTGTAAGGAGCCCTCAGGTAAAGGAAGGTTGTGTGAGGACTCCTGTTAGGAGCCCTCTGGTGAGGAGGAAGAAGAATAGGGGTAATAGGACACCTGGGAGGAGCTCTCTTGGGTTTTTGGTTTCAAAGTTTTAGGTTCCATAGGATTCCCACGAGTATTTGGGAAAGTCAGTCACCATCCGCAGAGCCTCATACATATGGTAGGCCTAATACACCCGAAATTCGGCTTGGTTTCTCAAAGGAACCGTTTGCGGCATGTAACCCAGACCATCCAGCCAAAGGCACGGTATCTTAACACCTAAGCTTGGGGATGTTGATCGACTTCCCGATCTAGATATGCTTTGTTCAGTAAATAGCAGGGCCACCTCTGACATAGTGCGATTCTTCATCAAGCACAGACGGCCTTGGCTCAGCTCTTTCGAAAGCTATCACCCTGAGACGCCGATATCGTCATCATCTCTTGACCTCAACACCCGGTATACGTAGATTGATATGATCCTTTCACTGATTGAAATACTAATAACCGAAATAACTCATTGAATAGGTGTCAATACTTTCAGATAAAGCTAACCGGTTCCAGTTTGAATCCGGCTCGTAGTTTTGGTCCAGCTGTGATATTGAATTTATGGGATAATCACTGGGTAAGTACTTGTCGATGATATGGAAGTAGCAACTAATCATTCCACAAATCAATTAGAAGACTCAGGTTGAGTTCAGAAAACGCACACCATTTGTAAGGGTCATACATCATGATACTTAATATAATTTCATAAGACAGTTGTCACAACTACAGATCCTTAAATCAAGGCTATACTACCTGTTGAGCTAGTAGTCCGAAATCCGAATTCCTGAACATAGACCTATTATTTTGATTTTTCGCTACATTCCTGTGCATCTATTTGTTAATTTTGCAATTATTAGAGGCTGCCTGTTCTGAATGTATGAGTGGCTACTGTACGCCTTGCTGGCTACCAACAGTTTTAACACAACAATATCTGTTTTTGTGAATTTCTCCCAAAAAAAGTGGTGAGTAAGACGGAAGTGAAGTGTCATTCGATCTTCGTCGGAATAGCTCTGAAAAAGGCCGCGAATAATCAGACTTCCAGCATGTACGGTAAATTGTCGGAATTTTCTAGTTGTATAGGTACCCAGTAATTTTGTATCCACTACAGTAATTCTAGATTTCCTTGTAAGGTATTATACTGGATGAGTCACAAATGAATGTTATAAATTACAGGAGCGACAATTGTGTATAATGATTCATAAGTTCATCTGATCTCAATTTCATTCATACAAACAACTATTTTATCCTTACTTTTCATACCTTAAAACGTGCTGCGCTGACACATCACGCAGGACGTCATGTGGAACAGAATTATAAAAATGCCCTCAGAAGAATCTCAATATCATATTCGGATATCCCCCGCTCACGTTTTATTCCACTTTCGGAGTATCATTTCGATAGATTCACAATGACAATTCGACCCTGTGTCTAGGATGAAATATTTATGAACTCATGAAGGTCCCAACTGTATAGCAATGAAACCCAGTGGATTTATTTCCTATCACAGAGAACTCGTGATGTATGTTTATTCCCAACTATTAGATCCATCTCATGCAAATTGGTTATGAGTTAATTTGGATGGAACGATAGTTCAGAGGTCTAAATCTGTATCGATCAGGATAAGATGAAAACTTCAACTGAATCAATTAATGATTCAGTTCAAGTTGTTGACTATAAATTATCAACGAAATATTATTGACATCTTAAGAATTATTCTCAGAAATTCTGTTCATGATCATTTTCATTATAAGAGGGGGGGGGTGAATTCTATCAGGCTGAGTATGGGTTATAGATTTCGAGAAAGTGTTTTTCGCAGGACCGTTAATTGAAAGAGATTGAAAGACCGCTTTTATCCTAACCACTCAATTATTCTTCAGATTATGTCTCAAATTGTATAAGAAATATCTATTATTATCACAGTAAATCTATCAACATAATGTATATCACATACCTCTACCTAGAAGAGTGCCCCTCTCGGATACGTTCATTCACAAATTCACTTTTTGTAGCTGTTTCTATGCCTGTAAAGTATTTGGCTCCAGACTAATGTCCTGTGTAGTAAATATTAGCAAAGTGTTTGTTCAAGTCTATACGACGACGAGATATCATTTACTCTAACTTGTTGTATTTAGAAATTTATTCCTTGCAATTGGCAAGACAAAGTGAAGTGCGGAATAAAAATGTCTCATTCAATGAGGTCCAATCCTGTATCGGGTGCTCATACTGGTAACGATTGA
This sequence comes from Endomychus coccineus, assembly GCA_958510875.1. NCBI lineage: Eukaryota > Metazoa > Arthropoda > Insecta > Coleoptera > Endomychidae > Endomychus > Endomychus coccineus. Next base: position 163,035,061 of record OY294067.1, on the reverse strand, counting down.
TCTAGTTTTGGACATAATTTGACTATCTGTAGTTTTGTCAAGGGAAGTTCATTCACGGAGATCGCCAATCCATAGATAGACGCAACCTTACTCCCTACTTGAAAAGATCGGCTAACTATTGTTTCGCAAATCGGAAAAATTCTGTTGGGAAGAATATAGCCACTTGTCGTCTGGACTCGAATATATTGTGATCAAATGTGAGTTTACGTAATTCCTCATTGTATTGATCATGGAAATATGTCCATTTGTAGTTTTTGGAAATATTTTCTGAATAAATATAGATTATTCTAATATTTATCAATTTCACAGATATATTGGGCTGGACCAATAGTTGGAGGCGTGCTTGCAGGTCTCATCTACAAGTTTTTGTTCAAAGTGCAGAAAGGGGATAGCGACTCTTACGATTTTTGATACTAAAAGCTCATCCAATATTCTCATATATGGAAACATCGACATCATTCAACAAACATCAGTTTCGTAGATACTAACAGTTGTACAAGTCTTTTACATATTGTAAACATATCAGTTGGTAGATCTTGTGTTGACTATGCAGTCATTGTAAGTTTTATCTATAATTTCAGTTATCAGATGTAAAATAAACTATTAATTTATCTAGAGTATTTCGTGTTCTATTTTAGTTTTAAAATATATAACATCAACAACCACTATTCTGATATTGTTCTTGAACTTCCCACATTGAAGTTGAAATTGTATTCTAGTCACTGGAGAAAACATAATGTCAGTTATACAACAAAAAATTTCTGAAAACATATCATTAGGTTGTGAACAGTGACGTTTCGAAACGAGCACCCAACCAAATACATCATTGAGGGGTGAACCTAATTCAGATGTGCGTCAAAAGAAGATCGTCATTTTATTTTGCTAGAATAACCTCCACAGGACCCACCAGGATACAACTATACCCTAGAGTGATAACTGTTTAGATTGAAGCGAGGAAAAACTTCGCATCTCTCTTTCCATTCTTCCATATTTTAATTGTCGTTCCAGCTATAATTATTATCAAAATTATTTGTCATTTATATCTTTGTCGTTTTTGATTCAAGATATTATATTTGACATGGTTTTCGACGGAATCCCAGTTGGTCTTTTACGTAATTGAGGCATATATCGATCTATTATTCATTTTGGGAGTCATGCATAGCTCAAAGAAGCCCCCTAACAATACTGCGTCAAGATGCTGTATTTGGTACACCAAGTGTATGAGATATAATGTCTTGGAGTAGCAAATATTTTGTTAGTTTTGATATTAACGGATTATACAAACACACAACAGAAAGGAGAGCAATGAACAAATATGCTCCAGATATTCTTGATTAGTTCGTAAGTGACTACTAATCCAGGATTGCCAAACAGTAGGTACCTTATCGTGAGGAAGCTCAATCAAGATTGTACATAGCACATAGTTTTAGCAGATCGTTGCAAGTTTAGGTTTATTCTACTTAACCTAATGAATAAGTAAATATTGATGACTATGGTATTACTGAGGTAATGTAGGAAACAAGGCAAGAGCGAGCCTGGCCAGAAAGTGATTCTAGATTTATGAAACATTTACCTCCAGGCGACAGAATAACTACTGACAATTCGTCAACAACTGTGTTGATAAACTTGTAGAGCGGGATCTTTGTTTATGTGATATTTTGCATGAGAATAGAAGATTTGTTACCATGGAGTTACTTCATAGTACAAATAATGAACCGTGATCGATCGATAACTGATTTTACTCAACTTTCTCAGCAAAATAGTTTTCGGATATTCCTTCAAATATGTGTAGGAACAGAAATCATATTGGCGATGATTCATAAACAGATTATGAAATACCCTATCTTACATACTGACACCTGCTCTCAGGTTGACTTTCGAGATTATCCACACTATAACCTGAAGTCAAGAAACAATGACGGTTAGCGGACTCTCAGGGCGATAGCCAGGGTCCTCCTCACCTCCTGCAACCCCTCGAATTGCTCCTCATAGAGTCCATCTGGATCCTGTACCCAAATTGAGGGGCTGACCACCCCAATGCATAGGGTGAAAGTTAATTGACTCAAAAAATGTGGGTCGGCAAAAAAGTTGCACAGGAGGGTGCGTCAGAAGCAGAAGGCTACGGCCACTACTCTGTGGCTTCATCGCCGAAGACAGTCCTCCCGAGACCGCTCAAGAACAACAGGTCCTTGGGCTCCCCGTAGGATATCTCTGGTGCTCCTGTACGAAATATGGCCCAGCCTGGCAGATTCGCAGCGGCGAGGGCCCTAATACTCTGGTTTCACCCCACAGGACCAGAAAGGCCTATGCAAACGCTCAAATACTCCAAGAATAGGGATGATAGCTATGCACAAGTAGCTTCGACCTCGACAGATAAGTCTCTGCAGGTTGTCATCTTCAGAGAGGGCAGCTTGAAAACAGAGTTTATTCCAGCAGAGGTCATGGAGTCACATGATGCCTTGGAGACGTGATCTCTTCCCATCCAGAAGAGATTGCTCTCCACAGAGGAACACAGAAAAAGGTTAGAAAACTCTCTGGTAAAACTGGGAGAGCTCAGGCAGTCGCGGATTGATAAACCTATAGAACAACTCAAAAAGTGTCAGTGTCAGTTCATTTTCCTGACTATAGAGACAGAGATCCCTCGAACGAAAGGGGACTGATTATACACAAGCTACGACAATCTGCACTACTAATTTAACCTCATTTCTATTAAAGGCAACGGAGAGACTGATTGACAGACACAGGCACACATTTCTATGATAATATTTCCTGATGAATAACAGAAGAGATTTTTAACTACATAATTATAATATAAATCCAAGAAGTCATTTATAACATCAAGAGAGCACAATTCATTGTGGATTCAATATTCATAATATCCATTGATCATAAGCATTCAATAAGAGATCTATGACCAGCATCATTTATTAAATATAAATCTTGTGTAATATCAGTGTATGTTGACAGAGATAGTGTTCTGTGTCTAACGACCAGATAATTTTAACCTGAAAAAAAACAAAATTCAAACAACAGTTGTTATTATTCATATAGCTCATGAAATCATTAATATCGAAGGGAGGCGAGATGCTGGAAGAAAGGTCTAGTGATAACTATTGGAGTGATTCTATGGAGGTGAACAATCATATGGGTAAATTGTTATAACGTAAAAATTCAACAAGTTTTATAGAAACTTCTTCCGATAAATTTCCAAATTTTAGCATACGAAACTTTATTATTTGATGAAGATAATGGAGTATTATCAAAACGTTAAAAAAGGAAGCTTTCATTTATTCTCAGTCTATCTAGAGCTAACATGTCAAAAATAATATACATATATATATATATATATATATATATATATATATATATATATATATATATATATATATATATATACATATTTTTTTTTTTAATTTAAACATGGTCGGGGCTGCTGCGAGCTCCAACGACATCGCAGCAGTCGTGCCAGAAAAAACCTAAAAGGCGGTTAACCGAAGCTACTCCTCCCCACCGGTCGGTAAGAAGCTTCAGGTTCCTAAATCGTGTGCCCTAAGTATTCTAATTGAACCCAGAATGACTGACTTTTGCATCCGGTCTATCAAGATCTGCGCCAAGTTCCTACAGGCCGGAATGATCTTCAAGTTTGAACGCAGCGAAGACCGAATTCCGCCCAACACACCGATGATCAGAACCACTAATACGACCTTGTGGCCTGGGTATAGCGTGCGGAGCTCAAACAGGAGATCTTGATATTTTGTCCATTTTTCCTCCTCTTTCAAGACTATGTTCTTCTCTGCCGGAGCGGAGAATTCAATGACAAACATAGTCTTGATTAGTTTATCGAGGAGGACAACGTCAGGCCTATTTGCTTGTATGGACCTGACGGTCGGAAACGGATAATTCCAGAAGATCTGGCATTTTTCGTTTCCGACAACGGACTCAATATCTCCTGGCATGTAAGGCAGCACCGGCTCTTGGTCTATTCCGTACGAGTGCCTTGGATGGTAATACAGCACCCGTAGGGCCGCATTATGGCGATGGGTGTACGCAGAGGCCGCTTTTGCCAGACATGCCGACAGAAGGTGGAAAAGCGTCTCAGGCGCCTTTCGACAGGCCCTGCAGCTGACATCAGGTACCTGCACACCCATCACATTGCGGCGATAGACCAAGGTGTTAATTACGCCATCTTGGCAAGCTACGGTGAATCCCTCAGTCTCGGATGTAAGCCCGGCTGACCTTAGGTAGCCGAAGGTCAGCCTAGTTGACAAGCCGAGCGTTTCGATGTTCCGATAGAAAACACCGTGTATCGGCTTGTCAACATGCCGCCTGAGCGTAAGATCTTGCTCCGCGGCATTTATCTGGGCTTTCAGGCGAGAAGGTAGGAGTTCGAGGTTGCCCTCTAGTCGGCCTTCTCGACTGATCTGAAATTCGAGACCAAGTTCTTCCGCAGCTTTTTGTGCTGCCTTAACGATGAATGCCCCCACACCGGCCAATTCGTGACTTTTAACCAGGCACAGGAGGGTGTCCGAGAACTTTGCAAGCTATACTCAGAACCACACTTCGATGCAGACCCTCCAGACTGAGGAGTTCCCTACCTCCCTGATGACGTGGGAGATAAATGCGGGGAACGGACGATCTAGGATGCAAACTGTGATGGATATGCATCATTTTCCGGGTGTCTTTATCGAGTCTATGCAGCTCATCGACCGTCCATTTCACCACTCCAAAAGAGTGGAGCAGGACTGGAACGGTAAGCATATTTATTGCAGACACCTTGTTCCCACTCGAAAGTTCGGAAGACCAAATGTTTCGAACGAGGCTTCTGTATTTACCGCGGAGAGCCACCTTCACCTGGGAAGCGTCATGATTAGGACGTTATTCAATTCCCAGGTATCGATAGGTCTCTCCAGCATCGAGGTGTTTAAAGATGCTTCCGTCGGCAAGCTGCATATTCTCGTACACTTCCGGAGATCGTCCTCTCCTCAAATGAAACACTGCGCATTTGTCCAATCCCAACTCCATGACTACGGCTCGTTTATATTCCTGAACCACATTGAGAGATTGATGGAGGTTCCTCTCCCCAGAGGCATACAGTTTCGAATCATCCACGTAGAATAAATGGGTGATCTGATGCCTCCGGTCGTTCGGTGGTCCAGAGTAATATCCACGAGTCCGTCTTGAAGCAATGGAGAGCGGCAGCAGTGAGATATTGAACAAGAGGGGACTCAAGGAGTCTCCTTGGGAAACTCTCCTCTTAAATGTTACCAATTCTGTCAAGACTCGTCGTGTGCCTGATGTGAAGGCAAAACGGGTCTTCCAGAGCGGCAACAGATGTTCTATGCATCTCACTAGTGGGGTTGGTACCGCAAGGCATTGGAGCAAGTATAATAATAGCTCATGTAATGTTGATTCAAATGCCTTGCGGTAGTCAATCCAGGCCATGGAAAGGTTGCGCTTGTAGAGTATGGAGTCCTGAGTGATAGATCTATCTATCACCAGGTTCTCCCGGCAACCCTCCATGCCTTTCTTTGCCCCACGCTGCTCGCTGATGTTATTAACTACCGGACCGATCGATTTCAACAACCTAATATACAAGATATGTAAATAACTTGTAGCAGGTGTTGAGACAAGTGATCGGCCGGTGGTTCTTGGGATCAGACAAGTCTCCACTCTTTGGAAGTAGCACAGTGTACCCCTCGACAGCACAGCTTGGAATATGCCGCTCCTCTTTGACCCATGAGTCAAAGACTCTGGCCAGACGGCGGTGAGTGGAAGGAAATTTCTTCCACCACCATATGTTAATGCCGTCAGGGCCGGGAGCAGCATAGTGTTTGGTACCGACAAGAGCTTGTCGGACCTTATCCTCGCTGACTACCTCGCACACTTCTGTTTGCGGAAAATGACGTTCAGCGCAAAACATTTGGAAGTGTGCTATGGCTGGAGTGTCTAGGTGAATTGGACGCGGTGACTCATAGACTCCAGTAGATGTACTCCACTAGCACGGGACCAGGATATCCGGTCTAGCTGTCGATGTGCATCCGGTGTATGAGCTCGTCCTTATCAGTTTTGAAAGGATGTAGGTGATAAGGATTTTATTTGTAAAGAGTATACAGGGTGTGTATAAAAAGTGTGTCACATGAGAGAGTATACAGGGTGTGTATAAAAAGTGTGTCACATGTACAGAGTCACGTGACTAACACATGACAGCATGGCGGCCCTAAGGTACAACTGTCATGGCGTCCATACGGTACAGCTGTCATGGCGACATAAGATACAGCTGTCATGGCGGCCATAAGGTCCAGCAAAACATTTGGAAGTGTGCTAGGGCTGGAGTGTCTAGGTGAATTGGACGCGGTGACTCATAGACTCCAGTAGATGTACTCCACTAGCACGGGACCAGGATATCCGGTCTAGCTGTCGATGTGCATCCGGTGTATGAGCTCGTCCTTATCAGTTTTGAAAGGATGTAGGTGATAAGGATTTTATTTGTAAAGAGTATACAGGGTGTGTATAAAAAGTGTGTCACATGAGAGAGTATACAGGGTGTGTATAAAAAGTGTGTCACATGTACAGAATCACGTGACTAACATATGACAGCATGGCGTCCATAAGGTACAGCTGTCATGGCGTCCATAAGGTCCAGCTGTCATGGCGACATAAGATACAGCTGTCATGGCGGCCATAAGGTCCAGCTGTCAGGTACAGTTGTCATGGCGACCATAAGGTCAAGCTGTCATGGCGACCATAAGGTCCAGCTGTCATGGCGACCATAAGGTCCAGCTGTCATGGCGACCATAAGGTCCAGCTGTCATGGCGACCATAAGGTCCAGCTGTCATGGCGACCATAAGGTACAGCTGTCATGGTGGTCCAAAGGTACAGGCTGCTTCATGAAGATGTCACCACCACGTGACAGCTGTCATCGAAGGTACAGACTGTCTCGTGGAGGTGTCCTCACCACTGTCAAACATCATCATCAGGGTTAAACCGGAAGTGGGTTATATATTCGACACATTGTTACACCGGAAGCGAAACCGGAAGTGATCATTTTATTGCATATTCAGAATTTACGTGATGTGCTGAATAAGAATATACCATTTATATGTCGATCAGTTTGATCGATCTCTCGCGATAAGGATTTGAAATTTTTATTTTTTAAAGTGAGGCTTTATGGGTATCAAATGAAAGGTCTTAACGCGTAGAATATGAATTTCAAACTTTTTCCTGAAAAACTCTCCTGGGGTACATGTAAATGAGGAAAAACCCGCAAGCGACTCGGAAGCGACACCCAAGCGACTCGAAAGCGACTCGAAAGCGACTCGAAAGCGACTCAAAGTCGTTTATGGTGTGTGGGTGGGAGGTGTATGAGAAATGAAATATCAAATATTAATAATATTTTTTATTTATTTTGGAGAAAGTACATTTCATTTAGGAAGTATGATCGTGAGGAACCAATGTTGTAGATTATTGACATGGTTGACCGCACACATATATTTCCCTCCATCATTGCGATGATTTAGGCAGCTTAGTCTGTTTGTAGGCTCGAATTTCCCCGTTTGGCATGAGGTGTTGTCGAAACTGCATACATCTACGATTCGTGGAAAGATATCTAGCTCCTTGCACTTATTAGTTAGAAATTCTGCTTTTTGATGACCTCGAACATATATAATGTCTGCTGCACACAGTAGAGTCAATCTTAGGATATTATCAATTTCTTCATATTCCACATCGCCCGATGTATATTCCAAACCATGACAAAAATTTTCCAAATACCAAGCGGATTTTCGATCCTTCTCACTTAACATCGTTAGCGGTGTGGGTGGCTCAAACAACGAATAATGCCGTTTGAACCCAATTTGTATAGACATTTCTTTGGGATGAAACACATCATGATGATGAATCCCTGAATGTCAACCAATGCTACCCTCATGATGGCTCTTACTAAACTGATCGCTCATAGTCGTTAGGCAGTATGTTTTAGATTAGACTCTTCACTATTTCCGAGAGTGGGGAGTACTCCATCAAACAATCGTGAATGATGGATACAATATGCTTTCGTATTGGCTGGAAATCCCTTATCTGCCTCGATTTCCAATCGCACATCAACAGTTGCAGATTTCACTGCTTCCTCCTGTTTCGAACAATCGATTATGTAGAGGGTGCGCTTTTTGAAACTGGTTTAATCTAACATTGGTTGTTTCACAGTAGTCGACGAGGAATTTGTATAGCTAGAGTAGAACTCTGTGTAGTTATGGTGAGCGAGGCGAAATCATCCTTGGCAAAGTTCAAGTTCATTCGCTCGTTGGGGTAATATTCGCCGTTTAGAGATAAGCGAATACTTGTTATATCCAGATGGTCAAATATTGTGGGGTTAGCCTTCACATTGTTTCGTTTGTCCGTTTGAAAGAATACTATGACAAAGCGAGGTTTTTCAACTGCCGCACTAGTCTTGACCGCCCAAATTTCTCGTCGGGCCTCGCTTGTTATGGCAGGAAGCTCATGGCATTCCAATTTCCGGAATGGAATTAGGATGGGCGAATCACTCTTGATTGCTCGCAAGAGCTTTTCTCTAATTATATCGTTGGGATAGATATACTTCACTTTCAATTCCATGCTATCAATTAGGAATTTAACTGTGGTCGTGGCGGTTTCAATGTTAACGCAATCGTTATCGTTTCGAGCACGCACCAGTCGAATAGTCTGCCTACCAAATGTAATCATCGGGTAATCGTTGAAAATGTAGAATATATGCTTCAGTGGAATCAATAGACTGAATGATTTAGTTTCGTGCAGAACTACGCTCTCAAGGGGGTACAACCAACTAGCGGTAGCCATATGCGTAGAAGCTGTAGGGGTGTAGCAGGTAAATGCTCGAACAGCGCTGACTATAGCAGGATCTTGAACTGTTTCGATGTCCCTACTACTCTCAACGTACGAGCAAGAGTCGAAAAGGAAGGCTCCATAATTCGGCAACAATATAACATTACCTCCACCCTTCACTTCGATTTTTCCCTTGATTACCAATAGAGTATCCTTCATGGAAAAAAACGCGTCCACTTGATTTATTCCAAACTCCACGATGTCGCTGTTATTGAAGGCTTTAACGAACGGTGTAATCGACTCTATACTTGGCTTTCCGAATCGACTCATCGAATTTCGGCTGCTGGTATAAATCGAAAATTGATGAGATAACATTGTTATCTCCACCATCAACATCTACACCACCAAACTTTCGCTTATTAGGCATTTTTATTTAAGGCGAAATCCTAAAGATTGTAGAACTAATCGGTTGGCTTTGGTGAGGGTTGGCTCTCGCACTTTCGGTGTTTTGTAGAAGACTGATGGATATGAAGCGTGTGAGGTTCTTTTATTACCCACAGCAACAACTAATCCCATATTCTGTTCTCAGACTTCTTGTAAATGTAGATGTAAAACACTTTCTTCACCTCGAAAATTTATCGGGTTCGAATGTTGATCTAGGGCGAGTACGGTGATGTTGGTAATTTCACCGATATCTGACACTGGTAAATATAGAGGATTCTTCGGACGTTCCACAATTCTATAGCCAGGATCGTCTGTGATGGGGAAGTCGTAGATCGTATGCGCAGGTCTATTTCGGTAGAAGTCTCCCACGGTAATGTTTGATTCGAATCGGATGTTGCTTACTTTTATAATGTTGACTGGTAAATCGGACATGTGCACCACACCCTTTTTCAAGACTTTACGCGAAAACCCCAATATTTTGCCTAGGCTACCTTCCTTAACCAACGAAATGTCGTGGATCTTATAGAATATCTCACACTTCAATGTATTGTTATTGGGCTTCAGCGAGAAGACATCGTCTTTCACGTTCAATCTTTTCCGAATTAATTCTTCAATGTCGGATAGTTCGTAGTTGCCCGAAGGTATTTCGATTGTTTTCAAAGTCTTTCCATCGTCCCCCAAATAGTAAAATTTCTCATTCTCGATATTCGGTATAGAGTTATAAGAAGTGAATCCCAACAAAGCCAAATATTGTCGCTTATCAGGCTTCAACTCGATCGAATTCTGCGGTGTGAACGAGAATATATGGTTGGTGCTTGTTAGCGTGAATAACTGCGACATGATACTGATAAGAAATTAGTGTAACATTTCTATTCATATTTGCACATTAATATTTGGAATAAGTATGATCGCATAAAGTATGGATCGTCTCTGCACACTTCTTCAATCAACACCTGCTTCTCATGATGCGTTATTCCCTCGGTCTCCATGACCTTCGATATCTGTTCAGATAAACATTGCGAACATAGTTTGCGAGGAGGCGGCAGACAATCGCAATCTTCGTCGATATGTTCCGTACACCTCATATGACGGTGAAGGAATTCAACATATATTTCGGAACTTCATTCTGATTGAGAGACACCATATCCAAATGTTTTAGAATGTATTCCATTGGGATAAATAATAAGTCTCTTTTGCTTAGTTCGCTTGAAGGTTTTTCCATTGCTTTTATTAGATTATCATATACGTATCGGATGATTGCATGCATTCCAGGCCTTTGAATATCAAAAGAAAGTTGTTGCATAATCTTTCCGATAAATTTATCGTAGGATTCAGACATGACTGCTCACTCCAAATGTTTACGTAGAACTGAGGAATTTCAAACATAAATGTCCACAAATCACCTGATCATACTTTTGATAAGCGTCGTTATTATAGAAAATTCTAACCACATCACCGCCCAAATATCGAACTAGTTCCTTTGGTGGTTTCAAATTTCCAAAAGAGTCAAAGTATTCCACTTGGTTATTTATTTTTCTAAAGGCCACCCAATGAGTACTGCTGTTTTCGATCGAGTCCAAATTCAAAATGGCACATTCTTGCCTTCAGGGACGTTTCCTAGGTAAATTGTCTCACATAAAGACACCACGAAAATGAGGTATTTTCATTTTTTTCGCGGAACGCACCAAATCCACATCGTACAACGGTCTATTGGGTAGCTCTTTTGGAAGTTTTTTTGTTGTTTCTTCAAAAACAACCCAAATCCACCTTTCGCATTCTTCCGCAAGTACCTTTACCTAACGATTCCATAGCTGCGTGATGACGCTGATCCTCTTCAAGCTTCTTTTTGGCGTTTCTAGCATTGACTACTGTATTAGCGATGGCACTTGCACCACCCGCTACAGACCCTAAGGCCCCCAGCGCCCCCAAAATAGGTAGTAATAGCGGGAGGAATCCTCCAGATTTCGGCAGGGGTATTATGCGTGGTACTTTAACACGCTTCTTACCTCCGACTCGCTTAATAGCTATTCGTGCAGCTTTCAATGCATTCATAGCAGACTTTCGCAACGACGCAGACGGTTCCATAGACTTGGAAATATTTCCCACGATATCTTTCCGAAAGCAACATCCTCCACGACGACCAGCACGTTTCTTAAGACCCATTCCTAGTTTACGTTTAACTTTCATTCCCCCAGTAACCAATAGACTAGCTAGTCTTTCGCCGGCCTTAGCGTCCTTAGATTTAACACGCTGCCCAGCTGCGTCCTCTAATATTTTATCGGCCTTATGACGATCTTCTAGAGATTTGTGCTGGGAATAAGCTATGTCGTGTTCGCGACAGGCCGAATCCAACGGATTAACACCTTAATCGCCACGCGCAAGTCGCTTCTGTAGCTTAGTACCAGGCCCGCAGAATTGATACGATGGAATATGTACTTCGAACGGGAGACTGTTCATGAGCGAATTCAACAAACCTTCACCCTGATAGATCAACATTGATACTGAGCTCGCAATCTCCGAACGTTTCTATTTATATATATACAATCATCAGATTCAAACTACCTCACAATATGAAGACCGTTCAACAAGAGCAGACACTGCCCATCGAAAATTTAGACCTCGGGTCGGCGACTACTAATCGCATAGGTAAACATGATAAATTGTTACCCGACTCTTTTCGCGCTTTAATTTGTGGACCTAGTGGGTGTGGTAAAACGAACGTGATGTTATCGCTATTATTCAATCCAAATGGGGCAAAGTTCAAAAACGTCTACGTATACTCAAAGTCGTTGTATCAGCCCAAGTATCGACTGTTGCAGGAAGTTTTAGATCGAGTTAAAGGTGTCGGCTATTTTCCCTATAAGGACAACGAGGGAATAATAAGCCCGAACGAGGCTAAATCTAATTCCATATTCCTTTTTGATGACATCGCGTGCGAGGGTCAACAAAAAATTCGGGAATACTATTCCATGTGTAGACATAAGAATATCGATGCGGCATATCTGTGCCAAACGTACTCGAAAATACCGAAACAATTGATTCGCGACAACTGTAATTTGATCGTTCTTTTTAAGCAGGACGAGATCAATTTGAAGCATGTATTTGATGAGCACGTATCGCCCGACGTCGATTTCAATCAGTTCAAGAAGATGTGCGCCATGTGCTGGACGGATAATTTCGGAACTTTGGTCATTGCAAAGGATTTCGACTTGAACGATGGTAGATACCGCAAAGGTTTCGATGTATATATAAAAACGTGAATTGTTAATTTCAGTCCAAATACAAGATGGACGTCGATCAGTTAGCACGTAAGCGAAAAATCTTCGAATTGAGTAAGTCTATAAGGAAGAAATATTTGGCCTTGAAGCAAGGTAAATCTGAAGAAGACGATTCAATAGAACAACTGTTCAAACTTATCGCCACACCATTGGAAGCGATCGTTAAGAAAATTAAACATCCTACTGCGCAGTTATTGAAAAAAAAAAAAAATTAGAACCTAAAGATAACGATGAAGAAGAAGAAGAAGAAGAGGGGAGGGGGGAGAGGAGGATGATGCGTTCGATGATGCTATGACTGAGATTGAACCTTCACTTGCACATCATCCCCCACAAGTTCGTAAATACGTTCAAGAGCATTGGGAAAACAACAAGAAAATCGATAAAGTATATGGACCTGTTTATGATGCGAGCTTTGCCGGGTGGATTCTAGGTGTTAAAAAGATTATATTCGGGGAGAATATCGAAACTGCAGGATATAGCGCAAAGGGAACACCTGGATTGTACGATCTCATATATTCTACAAAACACCTACAAAATTCACGAATAACGATCGAGTAGCATACAAAGAAATTTTGAGGTTAACAAATGCACATAAAAATGTTATTGGTCGTTTGAAGGGTACCAGTGCGATAAAGTACATGTCCATAATTGAACCTATGTTTCGACCAACCTCTGTGTCATCGTCGGAGACGATTTCGAAAGCAGCAGCAAGCGGTAGCGGTTTACATTTAACATACAACAAGAAGCCTACGGAATATGTTTTTTGGGATGATCCAAACGAGCTGGTGGACCGACTAAAACTACTGGTGGCATCACAACAAGCTGGAAATACTTCACACGATAATGAAATTGTTGCTATAATAAATGAACTAAGAGAGGCAAACATCATATATTAGTACTGGATACTTCAACCCAACACCATTTATATAATGAGTCTTGATAAGTTTGGTAGGCGATCAGCGTTGTCGGGTGATAGCATCGTCGACGTTTTCAAACGCAGATCGATGTTTATGAACATTTTGAGGCATACGCCCGAAGGTGATGTGGATATGGAAAATTTGAAAATTTGTAATGTGAAAATACCTATCTTGGATAATGATGTTGCAAACAAAGCATATGTAGATAACACTATCACTAGAGTGAATGCGAATTCAAGTGAAATTCTGGTAAAGTATGCAGCCATTCATATAAACGTCAATAACATCATGAATTCCTCAATTCCAAGTTTAACACGATTAATAGATGCACTTCGCGAAGATTTGAAGATCCTTTATACCGAAATACATTCATACAAAAATCAAAGTGATGTCAACTCTACAGCTATAAAACAGAGTATACATAATGAGGATGGGTACCTTCACATCGAAAATAAAAAATTCACAGGCTCTCTGATTGCTTCTACAACACAAAATAGAATTAAAATTGAAAAACTTGTAGATGGTATGATAGCATCGTTCAAAACTAATAAAGCAAATGAGGCAAATCTTGAAAAATTATTGAAGAAAATATGTGAAGACTATGAAACACTTCGATAGTATACAGACCATCAATAGTAAACTGATAACTATAGAATTAAACTGTAAAACGCGTAGTACTGATGATCACCCATGACCACACGTATACAGACCATCGAAAGCAAAGTGTTGCAAATAGAACAAGCGATTGATGTCATCATCAGTTTGACTACGGGTGCTACGCTGAAGATATCAAAGAAAGCAAAAGGTGAACCCGCCTCATCTCATCATCCTTATAAAAGAGCTCCTACCACCTCTCCACCACCACAAAAGTTATTAGCTCCGACAACACCGATCGACCCAAAAAAATGATCAAGGGTAAAGCGCAGGTGGTTGATGAGCTTCATAAGCCTGTTCGAAAGAATCTTGAACGTCGCAGAACAATCATAAAAGGGTTGGATGACTTGTGGCAAATGGATCTTGCCGAGATGGGTAATTATGCGCGCGAAAATCGTGGATTTAAATACATTTTGGTGGTGATCGATTGCTTCTCGAAATTTCTGTGGACACGCCCGCTGAAAACGAAATCAGCCGAAGAGGTTCGGAAAGCGGTCAGTTCTATATTGCTAGAAGGGTCACATCGTACGCCTAGGAACCTGCAAAGCGACCAGGGAAAAGAATTCTTCAACAGGCACTTTGACGAGCTAATGAAAAAACATAAAATCAACCATTATAATACGTATTCTGTGAAGAAAACCGCCATTGCTGAACGCGTCATTCGAACGTTGAAAGAAGCGATCTACAAGCAATTCAGTCTGAGTGGGAAATACAAATGGGTGGATACACTCCCTGAAGTCACCGAAAAATATAATCATCGTAAACATAGAACTATAAAAATGGCTCCGTTTAAGGTTACGAAACAGAATGAAAATCGCATATTGGAGCAATCTTACTCGCACATTAAGTTGGCCCTGCCCCACAAATACCACGTAGGGGATATTGTGCGAATAAGTAAAGCTAAACATATTTTTGAGAAGTGATTTACACCCAATTGGAGTGCGGAATTATTTAAAATCATCAAAGTTAAAATTACCAACCCAGTCACATATCTACTAGAAAATATGACCAACGCACCAATCAGCGGCTGTTTCTACGAGGAAGAATTACAGAAAACCAAACAGCCAGATGTTTATTTGATCGAGAAGGTGCTTCGAAAAAAGGGTGATAAAATGTATGTAAAATGGTACGGTATAAAAGAGAAAAGTTGGATTGAAAATTCTGATGTTGTATAATGTACTGCTGCTGCGCATGTCATCCTAATAAAATATTTGACTGGTGGTTCAGCCCAGTGTAAGTCAAATAATCGAATCAGTCTGCGTGAAAATGTCTTTGCAATTATACAACAGTTTTGTTCATAATGTACTTACCACCGTGTACGATGCAAAACAATTTATAAGTGTAGTATGTCCTCCAAATTTGATGGAAACCCTTGAAGAATTACAATTACCATCTAAAAATTGGATAATCGCAGAAGAATTTGTAACGTTCGTTATTGGGGCTGTGAAGGAATGCGGTTATGTGGATATTTTCTATTTTGGAGGAGATTTCAACCCACCCGAAAACGATTGGGGATAATTGATATGAATGTTGAAGGCTACTTTATATACGAAAATAGATGGAAGAAATTTATATTACATCAAATTCCTGGTATAACCCCAAAACCGAGATCCTATATACTTGATTGTTTCAAAGTGCTAAATGAAATTGATGTCGATTTTTATCGGATCGCGCTTCTGCCTTACCGCTGTGAAATAATGGATCTACGAGGGATTCGTAGAGGAACTTCTAATAAAACTTCCTTCTTTGACTCATACATAGTCGATGGGGAACGCAACCAACACCACAAATTTTCTCCTCCCCCCACACTTCAAGTTTTATGCTTCGATGTTCTCATCCAAACTTCCAATCAAATCGAAGAAATATGCTGCTAATGACCTGCCGCATGTGCAGGTAAATATTTTGTGAGCGGGGGTTAGGTTCTGGTAAATCGAACAATCCAGAACAGTTTTAATAAGATGTTGTCCCAGGCTAGTGTTGGTGAAGATAGCAGTAGCAGCAGCAGCAACTGTTCTGAGTTGGATCATATTTTAGAAGAGTTCGAGATGAAGGCAAAAGATGAACCATTCCTATTGATGAATACAACGTACCCGTTGGTGGGGGCAAGTTATGAAATCAAATGTGGATTGAGTCCAGTACGGACCTTCTCACCTACAATCTCACTCGTTCAATACGTTCAAAATTGCAAACTCAGCTTTGGCCTGCTAGAATGGATCGATTTAATCGATATTCTTCGAGTGAAAATCATCGAGTTCTTCGCAAGTTTACAATCAGATTTCGATGCTGCACCCATATTATCTGATGAATACTGCCAAATAGTCCAACTTGTGTACTTCAATAATGTTAAATTACTTCAAGTTACAAAGCATAATATCCATGTGTGGTTGTGTGAGGAAGATGTTCGAGAAATTATTCGAATCAACGATGAAGTGCTATTGCATCGAGTGTCTTTTCTCGAACATTTTGGACTTTCCACATAATATCATAATGTTATTGATATGATTAAAAGTATGAGAGACCCACAGCAGCAGCAGCAGCCCGATGAAATGGCCCTCTTGTATTGTTTCATCGGTATTTCGCTCGACTGTTTATTAAGCAATACACTTAGAGAAATGTTATTTTTCTATAAGAATAAAGTTCTGTATGATTTAGAACAATAAAAGAATTGATGCTATTATTTTTTGGTTTTATTAAAACACCCAAACTTCCTCATAAAATATTTTATTTTGGAAAAAAGTACATATATAATATAATAATAATAATAATAATAATAATAACTCATAAAAATCTTAACCTATAATTTAAAACAAAATACATATATCTTAATAATTGAAAAAACATAAAAAATCTTAATTCCAACCTAACGAATAATGGCCATAAGGTAGGGTGCTTGTTTTGTCCCCCAATATTACCCTTTTATTATCAAAGGGGCTCAAACAGATTTTATTTTGCTCTATGGTGTACAGCTTTAAGTCGAAAGAGCGGATAGATCTCTGCACGCGATACATTTCTATGTTCTCTTCCAGACATCTAACATAGTCTTCGAATGTAATGGTGTTTCGTAAGACATACTCGCGCACCCCTTTGGCTTTCTTTGTGACGTCATCATCGCGATTTTGATTTTGAACAGTGAAGCTGTACATTTTTGCCCGCAAACCATCGAACTTATCCATGAGGAGCCCTTTATTCTCGTCCTTCATTAAGCCTACTACTTTTTTGTTGACCTGTGGAATCTTAAAGAGATTGTCTGGAGCATAATCACTTGTGTCAAATTTCCTGATATTTCTATTTATAATTGACTCATAAATGTCATCGTTTGTAATAATGTGATAAATCAAACTGTCAGTGTCGGTGTAACATAATCGCATCAATCCAGGGTCTTCATATAATTTTAACATAAAGCTATAATGAAAATTATAAACTCAAGTTTTGGAAATGGCCAAAATAGACATCCCCACATAGATGGGTTTGTTGAATAAAACTTCTAATTTATTTTGTTCTATGGCCACCAAATTCTCCTCAAATATCTTACTGCTATTGAAATTAGGCTGAGAAATATAATAGCGAGCCCCATAGGGTCCATACCATTTATTAACTAATCTAACTAGTCTATGCTTTCGTACGTTCTCCCTAGATTTACCGAAAATTGCGTTGATCAGCAGCTTGAAGAGAGCTATCTCAAACGCATTCTTAGAAGCTGTCCTCAATCTAGTGTTGAGATCTATATATGCTTCAAGCCATGGAGCTTGCTTAAATTCCAAAATCCTATGGACTTTTTTCAGCACCATCCCCAGCGCCAAACATTGTTTTAAATTTCGATAGTGGATGATGTATTTAGATTTATTATGGAGAGTTGTTAGTAATTTGGGTAATTTGCTGCCTGGTGGTGCTGTGTGAGTGGGACAAAGAGGGAGATCTTTATGCAGGTCATGTAGTTCAAGTGGGTAATCTAAATCGACTTCCAATATATAGCCAATTGGACTTTCGTCTGAGACGTTTCGAACGTCTACATCATCGAGGTTTTCAACCCACTTGAACCCATCATAGGGCAAATATTGAATCATAGCCCATCCATATAGATTGCACACATCGAAATACATTAAATAACTATTTTCTTTTTCTGGGTCGTGATTATTCATGTATTTATTGTTGGCCTTTGCGAATCGATTACTACATTGGCTCACACCTCCACGTATTCCCTTCTCCACAAATAAGACCATATCGATGTCTTTTAAATATTGCAAAGACACATTTGTATATTTTAACATACAGTCCCACGTGAAGGAGGGAACCGTGAAATAGTGGGCCGGATCTAAAGCAAAAAGATCTATACATCGGCCAATAATAAAACATCTGTTTTCAAATATAAATCCGAATAGTCACCTAAATTTCTACAATTGAAACTATTCCAAATTGTTTGAGCATGCTTATAATCATCCTCACTTATCGATTCGTCGCGTAATTTATTAAAAAAATTTTCTATTGGAGGAAGATTTTCCTCGTTCAATTTACCCCAATCATCCAAGTGCTCATAGGGAAATACTCCCTTACGAGTTAATAATTTGAATTTTTCATCGGATAAGTGCGCAAACTTGCTTTTCAAAATATTCAAGTCACCCACATTCAAATATGAGACTAATTTGTCCAAGCTAGAATCCAAAAACCGACAGGAATCGATGAAACGAAATTTAACCACGGAATTTTTGGTACTTCTAGTGAAACTTATATACTTCTCTTTATTGATGGGGAGTACTTGAATATTCTGCTTGGACGATTTGGCAATATCTCGAATTAGCAAAAACATATCGTACCAGCTGAGGTTATGAGCCACAACAGGTACTACGAATCGATATTTGTAATTCAAATTACAGTCCTGATGGGCTAATCCTCTATATTTCCCTGTGAAATGACAGTGGTCCTTCACACGAACATCTCCCTCTTCGAACTGTTTCTCACAAATATGGCATCTCGTTTCCTTCATAATATCAAGTAAACTAATACCATTCAAGTCGATAGGTACAATAGATTTAAGTTTTAGATCGATAAATTCTCCAATTTTATCTAGCTGATCGGTCAACCATTTGGCTGGGTCTGATCCTCTATAACTATCAAATCGTGATAGGGAATTGTTGAATTGACATTTTAAATAATACCCAACACTATATGCCTCGTGTAGCTGAGTTTTGTTCGTATATGAACTTACATTAGATTGAGAGCAGTTCTGAATAGGTAATAGGAGAGCTTCAGAGTCAAAATAAATAATAAATGGTATGGGTAGTTTGTTTGAGTGATTCTTAAATTTTAAATAATCATCCTGAGGGAACGTAATTTTACACATGTTCATTTTACCACAATCCTCAATATGATTTTTATACTTATTCTCACTACAGGAATTATTTAAACATCTATCACACAAATAAGTTTTGTTGTTCCAGCTAATTTGGGAATTTACAAGTCTTGATAAATGTTTGATTAGGCAATAGTGAAATTTAACTGTGGGGTCAATGAAATTTGGGGATTTCGCAGGTTCTACATCCCGATAATATTTATCCTGAATTAATAGTAAATTAAAATGTCTATCTAATTTATTTTTAGTTAAATATGCAAGGAGAACCTTCAATTTCTCCCCCTCACCCTGCTCATTACCTCCACATAATTCCAAAACGAATACATGAATTGAAATATCGTTATTCTTCTCAAAAGTTGGAATTTGTGATATGGGGAGGGGAAAACTTAGATTTTGTAAATTTAAAACATTACTAAAATGAGGGTATGAAGAAACACGATCTGAATGGGTAGCCGTCGGGTGTAGTCCCGCTGTTACTGCCCATGCAAAACAATATTCGTCGTAATTTTTAACATTAATAATAGCCTGCTTTCGAAATATCTCTTTCGGGAGAACTATATAAGAGGACCCAGAATTGATGACTTCATGTTTATTAATATTTATGCCCAAACTGATAACCCCTCTAAGGCTCCACCCCGATTCTTGTTCTAAAAAATCATTCAGCTTCACTTGGATCTTATCAATAACATTCTCCTTGAACCACTCCAATAAATTTGTAAAAGAATCTATCGGAGCAGATTTGGTGTGAAAATATTTATACCCTGTTTGAATAAGCTCGTCGATCGCATTAAGCCGCATATATTCCCCACAAAATGTCGTGTTTACCTTAATAAAATTGTAAGTATGTAACATTTTGGTGATTCTAGGGTGAAACAGATGAAAGGCATAAAAAATTTAATGGGTCTGAATGAGAAATGTTTGTTATAAAGCCAGTTCGAATTCGTTGGGAAAATGCACATTTACCATCCTCCCAACGAATTCGCTCACTACGGTTCTTATTAGTTGTAGGGGGTTTATTTCGGATCTCTAATAAAATGTTGAATCTTTTCAAATGGTCGATATTACATTGCAATTGATTCTTACACGACAAGTTCATAGTATCTTTAGTTATATGTCTGGAAAAAGTCCTAATGTACTTAGTACAGAAACCTATCCACTTTGCTATTTCCTGAGGGGATAATTTTGATTTTAATAAATCCTTTTGAGCCTCGTTGATAATATTAACGATCTCCCCACTCATTTTGGCGATTGAAACCATAGTTGAAAATAAAACAAGCAGCCTACCTTATGGTATAGATAACAGCAGTACCCAGGAGGGATGTTGTTGGTGGTGGTGGAACTGGAAGGCTCTCAACTTCTGGGAGGCAATTGGCAGAATTTGAGTTTCGAGCAGGATTTTCCTGTTCCAATCGCTTCTTCCCCTCGATATATTAATGCAGTGTTCTGCCCTTTATTAATATCTTCGATGAGTGGGAGAAGCGCTGTTGTGAGCCTTTTTGGTAGGAAAACCGATAGCTCTCCTTCCAACTCTGCCAAAATAGCCTCCCCAAACTTTGTATTTACAATTTTTATATTTAAAATTGTATGTTTCAAGTCGGCAATTTTCGTGTGTGTTGCCCTCTGTAAGAGAGAGATTTTGTTCAGTTTGGCAAAATCCATTTTTAAATTATTCTCAAAAGATCTAAAACAAATCGATGGAAGTTAGAAGTGAGAAGAATTATTTTGTGTGTTGAATTTACCCCATCAAATTGAATAACGGAAGATTAATAAAATACATCAAATTATTATTAAATATTTACCCAATCAAATTGTATAAAAGAAGATCAATAAATACTTTCAAAAAGTTGAAGTTTAGCCCGCACAGTTTTAAGAAAAGCAAAATAAATATTCCCTACGTAGAAATTAACTCTACATATGAGAATAATATTCGAGTCAATAAATAAACTCACCTTGATTTAAGCACTCACAAAACACGTCCAGTTCGTTCTGAAGCTGATCGAATAATGATTTGATAATGGCATGAGGTATGCGCACATCGAGTTTTATAGGAACTTCTTATCACTTTTCTGTTATGTTCACACGATGTGCAGGAAGTCTCATCCGCCTGTTATATCATGATAATAAGTTCGCTGTAACCACAAGCAGGAAGTCTCGTCCGTCTGTTATATTCATATTGGTAAGATCCACAACCACAAGCAGGATGTTACATTCTATTTGAAATCGCGTGATTGCAGAAACTTCCTTGAAATATTTATCCGCATACATTTTTTCCTCAACCGATAACAACTTTATCATTTTTCCTGGGAACTAATTCAATTCGTAGGACTTTGGATAAAATATTGTGTATAAAACTCTAGGTACTTCATAGGGAAAAAATAGTATTCTTGTGAGTGTTGAATGATCGCGTGAAAATGGGAGAATTTTACGATTATGTTCAAGAGTTGACCAACAGGTTGGATATATTTACGAAAACGCAAGTGCGCCGTTGGATGATAGACAAGTAAGTTGTTCTATTTCATTTCAATCTTACTATATATCATAAGTGCATTAATTTGTTTTTAGTGATTATTCTGAGGAGGAAATTAGACAAAAATTGATACATCTCGATCAATTGGCGGCAGCTGATGATGCTGAAGATTTATTTCCTGAATTGGACGGACCTCGAAAATTAATTGACTCGACGTATGTTTTTTCCCCAATTTATATAATATTTCTATTACTAAATTACTCTTATTTCCATCAGATGCCCAGAGATTTCCTCGGTAGAGTCGCTGCCTCCTCCGCTGGATATGCAGGACATAGTGTATGTGATTTTTCTACTCGTGAAATATTTGCTCACTAATTTCAATAATTACAGATTGAACGAATTACCTACCTACGTCCGGAACGATACCCCGACGTCTCTAGCGAGCTCCCCCAACATTTTGTATGTATTCATATTAAGTCTAGAATTATTTCAATTCTAATTGTACTCTCCCGATAGATCAATCGATGACTTAGCCACCTCCCCCACAGCAGCAGATTTATGAGGGATTTTGCATTCATGGTTTGCGCCACTACTTGCCGGAGCTAATGTTTGAAGTATGTTTACCTTATGCTAATGTTTTTTTATTATTTAATGAGTACCCTTGTTTTATTCACAATTACAGATGTCGCAACTGCGGGTTTTGGGGGGGGGTGTCAATATATAGTTGAGCCTCTAGATGAGGAATGTTTCCTGGTGGTGGGGTTACCTTGCGATTTAAATCGCTTGAAAGAAAAAGTGAGTGAATCAAACACACACACACTATTATTATTATTGTATTCATTATTTATCAACTAAAGTTATTTTTCTTTGTTTTTACAGATGGTTGAAATGCGTCTAGCTCGGGGTATGTCCTTTTTCGTGGAATTTTTAGGAAATATTTTTTAGATTTAAGTGTTTTATATGTATGTCATTTTAAAATTGTATATATTTCAAAAAATAAAAGTTAAAAGTTAAATGTATGTATCTAACTGATTCCCTATCTCCTATTCAAAATCAAACAACAGCAATACCTTTCATTATTTATTATTATTATTATTAATATGTTTCTTTACATTTTTGATGAGGATTTTCAGTAGTAAAACTGATAATGCACTAAGATTGAAACATTGCATAGCATAGATTTCATTTTCTTTCTGTGGTGGTGGAGGTGGCTGGGATGTTGATGGTTGAGCTTCAGATACATTGCTTTGGCAATTGATTGCTGTCGCCACAGGTGTTGGGGCTCTAGTTTGATGCCAATTCACCACGTCCCCCTCACTACCATCATGGAATAATAACTTGAGTTCATAGTTGAAAGTTGCTAACATCCCTTTAGGAATAACGTATGAGAATACTTCTAGGTGATTTTCATTAACTAGTTGATGGTCCATAGGCTGCCATTCAGTTCGATTACATTCCTTCTCCGCGAAGGCATCCTTGTTGGGACATATATAAATTCGATTCACTTGAAGTGGTACGTTTGTATATAGGACCCCATTCAATATTGCTGTTAGGATTATGAAATTTGATTTCAGCACAGCCATCTCCTCCACTTATACTCAAATTGCCTAGTTGATTTATAGTTAACTTTTTATCTTCGTAAAATTTTATGTCTTTATTCAGTGCTACTAATTTCATATAGAATTCAAGCAGTTTACGTGCGTATTCTTCCGAAGACATATTAATACTGGTCAGTTCGGTGGAGTGCCACCCATACCCATTTTTTGAAACCCTCGTAATATATCCAGATGAGCATCTTCCTTTGTAACATATTCGAACAATTTCCAGCTGTTTACACTGCAGCACATAGAATTATTGCTGGTAGAGTGATGAAGGCAGATATTTCTACAGTTTTCTCGAACAAATTGTGGGCAGCTGCCTTTCAAATTCAACACTTTCACCTGACAATCTAACCCCAATTTTTTGAGAATCTTCACTATGAATTTGGCTTTGCCCTCACCACTAACGTATATGATGCTATTTGGATCAATATTTTCCTTGAAAATTTCCTCCATCCGAATATAGTCCTGATATCCAGAGTTGTATGGAATCCCATGGTACTTTTTGCAAAACATCACTTGCTTCATTTGATTTTGTGAGAGTTCACTTAGCGGTGTGGATGGCTTGAATAGAAAATATTTTTCCAGCTTTTTTTCACAATCCAACAAAGCTAGTTCCTTAACTATCATTGTATGGTGAGAGATTTGGAAGCTCTGAAAGTCGACCACCACACACTTCATCTTGAACTAAACTGCTCCACCGATAATTAAGACCAACAATGCAAACTAGAACGGGTTGGATGAGTCGTACGAGTCGCACGAAACGTTGCAACCGATGATTCCCGAGTCTAGATCTTTCATTTGCTAAAGTCGCATGAGACGCATGAGTCGGGCGAGTCGAATTGGTGGCGCCACCTCTACGAAGCAGCCTGTACCTTTGGACCGAAGGTGCAGATTGCTTCCTAGAGGTGGCGGAGCCCCCTCCACGAAGCAGTCTGTACCTTAGGTCCGCCATGACAGCTGTTACTTGGTGGTGACATCTTCACAAAGCAATCTGTACCTTAGGTCCGCCATGACAGCTGTCACTCGATGGCGACATCTCTACGAAGCAATCTGTACCTTAGGTCCACCATGGCAGCTGTACCTTATGGTGGCCATGACAGCTGGACCTTATGGTCGCCATGACAGCTGGACCTTATGGTCGCCATGACAGCTGGACCTTATGGTCGCCATGACAGCTGGACCTTATGGTCGCCATGACAGCTGGACCTTATAGTCGCCATGACAACTGTACCTTATGGTCGCTATGACAGCTGGACCTTATGGCCGCCATGACAGCTGTATCTTATGGTCGCCATGACAGCTGGACCTTATGGCCGCCATGACAGCTGTACCTTATGGACGCCATGACAGTTGTACCTTAGGGCCGCCATGCTGTCATGTGTTAGTCACGTGACTCTGTACATGTGACACACTTTTTATACACACCCTGTATACTCTCTCATGTGACACACTTTTTATACACACCCTGTATACTCTTTACAAATAAAATCCTTATCACCTACATCCTTTCAAAACTGATAAGGACGAGCTCATACACCGGATGCACATCGACAGCTAGACCGGATATCCTGGTCCCGTGCTAGTGGAGTTCATCTACTGACTCCTTTCCAGAACTGCTCAACATCCTCCACAGTCGGTGGAGCAGCAATTGTGGGCGGTGGAGATTCAAAAAGCCGAGACGGGCTATCGCGAAACAAGGAATTCTCCCTGATGCGTCTAACCCGGCTGGCCAGATTTCTCCTCACCACGCTCAGGACTCGAATCCTATCAGCACAATTTTGCTTGATGATCTGCAACACTGTACGTTTTAGTGTGTGATGGTGGCGGCGCAGTTGAGCGGCTATACGCCTAATTTTTGGCGTGAAAACCCTGCCGCTAGAAATAAAATCCATCACACACTGGATCCGAGACGCTTGCTGCCTCGCCGACTGAATTTTGGCGTCGACTTTGTGTAGACGCCGCTCGGTTTTCTCGATCTGGTCGTGTGGTCTCTCACTCCGCACTTCCGGAACGAGTCGCTTTGCGGCACCATACACGGCCCCGTTGATTTCCCAGAGGTCGGCGAATTCCGGAAGCTCGTCGTTTATCAACGTGTCCAATTCTACCAGCTCGTGTGATCGTACGGAGACCCTGATGTTGATTCGGGTTCTCCTAGTTCTAAGATCAACTTCGGTGTTCTGGAGTAGGGTTTCTCTACCAGATCTGTTACGGCGCACCACAGGTGGTGCTGGTACGGCTAGATCCGGTTCTGGTGCTGCAGCCTGCCGGAGATTCGTTCTTATATAGCCGGTTCTCCGCAGGTAGAATACTTGATTCCGCAAGGTTTGTGCGGAAAAGTCACGGCGTAGAGGATGCATGATGCACCAAAGTGCATGCAGCCGTGACATGTATCCCCTACGGGCCGGCTTGCTGCGCTCGAAGCAGTTCAGCAAGTCATCCCGAAGTTCATTAGTCCACTCAGAGTGTCCATGTACATTGCGGTGGTCGTCAACGTCGGGCCCGTCCTCTTGGGCCCCACCCACCTGTCCCTGCTCCTCATCCGACGAGGAGCTGATGTGGGAGGCCAATCTTCTGCTGCCCGTTACAAAAGATGTACCCTCTGCAGGGTTGTTAGCTCAGCATCGGGACGGCATCGGTATTGAGTGAGGTTACCGAGCCGATTTAACCCCGACTTTTTATCGAGGTTGTCCCCTCTACGCTCGGATATGTGGTGGCGCTACTCACCAGTGAGCAAACCGAGATCTGCTCAACCCTGCATATATATATATATATATATATATATATATATATATATATATTTGTATGTTTTCTTGGTATATTGGTTCGTATATATACTGATAATGAAATAAAAACAGAATTTTTATTTCATTATCAGTATATATGTTACGGCTAGAGTGTGAAATTGGATAAAGTATGAAATTTCACACATTATACAAATTGAATTCTTCACGGTTGAAGTATATATTGGCTAAAGTATTGAACTTGCAGATATAATTTTATTTGTACATTAGATCGAATACAACAACATTGTTTCGCGAGCTACACAACATGGGATAAATTTTATGATACACAATTGGCCGAAGGTAAATAATATCATTTCAGGATTTCTGCTTCGCACACATCATACATATAGCTTTATGAAGGTGCAATTCGATGTCGCTTATTATCGATTTCGCCATGAAACAAAAATAATAATAATAATTTATTTGTACAATTAAATTTACAGATGCGAGTTCGTATACATTTCAAAATATCCAATTGTCCAAAATCTATTGAAATATTTTTTAACAACGAACTGGTGGTTCTTGCGTGAGAATTGTAACAATAAATATCGATCGGTGATCCATTTAGATCTATCGTTTATGTACTATATAGACAAAGTAGGGTATTTGTGGATAGAAAAAAAAATATATTCTAAGCATAATTTCTCTAATTATTCTCGATTACACATGATGAATCAATACAATAGGTGTTGCTAAAGATGCAAAGAAGAGAAATCATTTTATCTGTCGTTTCAGCAAAGACACAAATGAACAGACCTACAAATAAAATGAATCACTGTTGAGTTGGAACAAAATATAATAGCTGTAATATACCACGTGAATGAAAATATGAATTAGAAGAGTATAAAATTGAAAATTTACTAAATAAGTGGGCTTCTTTCAAGATTGCCTCGATCGCCGCATAATAAACAGTTATATGAGTATTCGACGACGCTTGTTTCGTCCGGAAAATGTCTACAATATATTTTCAACAATTTATTCCGCAACACAGACCTAAGCGTTTATACCTTTTCAATATTACTATTTTCCGTATTATTCAGAATATTTGGTAGGTACTGTTTTGTGAAATTCCCCGCTAACATCTTCTATATAATTCGTGATAGATTTGTAACTACCCAAAACCTTGGGATGTCAAATTATAACCAGCCCAAGACTCTTACTAAAGGATAAACTGAAATCCTATTTTATCGCTTGGTTGCCCAATAAACAAAATGAAAACCAAGATCGCTATTTCCGAAGGAAGTAGGACCTCAAACCCACCATCAAAATCCACAAAAACCACCCTCAATATTACTTTGGAAGACTTCTACTTCAAGCGGAAAAAACCGACAACTAATAATCAGAACAAAAATATATTTCGATCTATTTTGAGAAATTTGTTCCGCCACACAGATCTAAATGTACGCGCATTTCCAATATTACTATTTTCCGTATTATTCAGAATATTTGATATTGTTTTGTAAAATTCCCCGCATACATCTTCTACATAATTCGTGATAGAATTCTTGACCACTCAGAATTTCACGTGATTCTTCTCTTACGATGGAAGTCTGTTTGAAGTTCACCACGGACGATAATCTATGCGTCGAGACAACGGAACTTTTTGATTTTGTATCAGATTCACTTATCGACGATGTCGGTTGTGGCGGCGTTCCTAACGATATTTGTTTCCTAGCTATTTTCGTCGAGTGAATCTTGGTAGTTATTGAGGATTTCCTGGCGATTGGTTCTTTGTTGCTGTCAATTGTGAATGTTTCGGTGATTTTCTTGGTAGTTGTTGCTCTTTTGCGGCCGTCATATTGTTGGGAATCGGCGATGGTGATACGAGATCGTAAGTCTAGAACAAGTAACAAAGAAATGATATTCTCTTTCTCGCCATATCAATCGCGTTCAATGTACTATGGAAAATGGGAAAATATCGTTATTACAATATTACAGTAGACAACTTACTTCAATGATTCGTGGTTCGGTTGTCATATGTCGTAGCTGGGACTCCTGTTGTGATTGTGATTCTAATAAAGACGTATGTTCTGCGAACGATAGTAGATCATCGAAATATTGGGAATTTTCCTCGTTTAACCCACTGTTATGATCCATTTCGTGTAGTGTAATAATGATTCACAGTAATTTTTATCTCCATTTCACCAACATACCACGGCTATATAGGCCCAAAATCTTGATATGTCAAAATATAACTACTACAGTGAAGAATGGCCGTAGGTTATAAAAATTCCCCAAATTTTCACCAAGACTATTAGATCAGACCAATAAACAAAATGAACACCAAGATCGCTATTTCTGAAGGAAGTAGGACCTTAAAACCACCCTTAAAATCCACAAAAACCTCAACATTGGATAACACGCCAATCATAATTCGTTTTAAGGAATTATCTTAAACAAACTGATATGTGCCTAGTCAAGAAACCAGCAGAAGGAATCAAAAGCTCGCTCTCCAATACAATAATGATCAGTTCGACGATTGGCCTGGAGTACCGAGCGGCGTAAGATCAAATAAACGCTTCGTGCTCCCTAGGTAACTCCCGTCGTTGAACTGCTCATCCACGTATTAGGATTACGTTCCCCCGAATCAACTACTAGCACTCAACCAGATTCATAACAGAAGGTAATGACTCTACAAGTTGAAATGAAAAAAAATAAAAAAATAGAATTCGGTTAAAGATCCGGCACAACAGGAATTACACAAACGGTATTCTCTCGCTCCCACCAGAACTTTAACCAGGATTGACCAACCCGCAATATTCCTTTAGAAGCCTTCTACTTCAGGCGGAAAAAACCGTTATCCTATTCGCACCCGGAACCAACACGAGTAAACAACAACAACTAATAACCCAAAAATATATTTCACGTGATTCGTGACGACCGAGCATAAAGAGCAAATCATTTTATAAGTAAAAACGGGGCTACATGAAAATACAGGGGCTAATTGAAAATGAACCAAGCTGATTGAGAAACATAATAATTGTAAGTCAGTCAATTGGAGCATAACAACAAGTGACGATAACGTTGTTTTTGTTTGTTTCTGAAAACACAAGATGTTGTAGCAACCGGAGAAACGGAGAACATATTGGGTGAGACCCTGAAACAACTGTTCCAAGAGGCTAGATTTGGAAAGCCAGGAACATCTAGTAAAGGATGCAAAAAAAAGTAACGGTAGAGCCTGGCAAAAATATTTGATCATGAAATCGGTAGTGAATAAAACTTCCAGAGAAATACTCTCTGAAGAAGAACCCATTGAGCACGATCAATTTAAATGTGGTGACTATATATTGGTGAATTTGAAAACCGAGAATTGAACATTTATAGAGTTTATTAGCCCACCCCAATAAAATTGTTATTTATGCACATTTTTAAGAAAGTAAAGAATACCTATATATATCCAGCAGTTGAAAATATTGGTCTTGTTGAGAAAAATGAAATAAAAATGAAATTAACCATTGCGGAAACTTTGAGGAGAGGACAGATAAAATTTAGAGAAAAGTTTCCAAACAGTTTTATCAAGTAGCCCCGTTTCATTCGCCCGCGAGTTTCTGCAATTTTTCCATTATATTAGAATAACTTATAGTATTCAATGCATTCTGCATGTTATGTACTATATCGCCCGTGGCTATTGAGCACATCACATCCGCTTCTTTGAAGATTGCGTCACGATTATAATCGCCGCGCAATAAACAGGTTTATAAGTATTTGACGACGTTAGTACTTGTTTCGTCCGGAAAATTTTTACGATGTATTTTTAACAATTTATTCCGCCACACAGACCTAAGCGCTCGCGCGTTTTCAATAGTACTATTTTCGATATTGTTCAGAATATTTGGTACCGTTTTATAAAATTCCCCTCATACATCTTCTACATAATTCGTGACACATTCTTGGCCACTGGCAATTTCACGCGATTCTTCTCTTACGATTCTCAAAACATTTTCCACCTCGCTTACCAATATATTAATCTGAACAGTTACTTGCCATTTCTCAACGTCGCTCAGGTCGTGCTGTTGTATGAATTCGTTCCGCGATTGCTTTAATAACAATAAATATTTATCCATAATTTCTACGAACCCGAACGATAAAGTCTCTTCAAACAGGGCTAACGAAATTTCTTTTATCGCGGAGTTGGTCAATTGAAGCAATATATTTACGTTTACCGCGTTATTAGTCCCGCCGCTTAAACCACCGTAAAAATTATTCCTAATCCCAGCGATTGTCAACTCATGGGCACAATTTTTCGAAAACGGCACGACAGAATAATTAATTTTGGAAATATGACGAAACGCTTGCGTGGAATGTTTGTTCGTTGACTGTGACGACATATGTTGGTTTGTGTTTGTTCTCCGCAACACCACCGGAGATGTCAGTCTTTTTCTTTTGTAATCATTATTGGAGGTCTCCACGGACGATGATTTACGTGTCGAGGCAACGGAACTTTTTGATTTCGTATCAGATTGGCTTCTCGACGGTGTGGGTTGTTGTGACGTTCTTGACGACATTTGTTTCCTAGCTACTTTTGTCGATTGAATTTTGGTAGTTATTGACAATTTCCCTGGCGATTGCTGTTTTGTTGCTGCCGATTGTAAATGTTTCGGTGGTTTTCTTGGTAGTTGTTGCTCTTTTGCGGCCGTCATATTGTTGGGAATCGGCGATGGTGATACGAGATCGTAAGTCTAGAACAAGTAACAAAGAAATGATATTCTCTTTCTCGCCATATCAATCGCGTTCAATGTACTATGGAAAATGGGAAAATATCGTTATGACAATATTACAGTGGACAACTTACTTCAATGATTCGTGGTTCGGTCGTCATATGTCCTAGCTGGGACTCCTGTTGTGATTGTGATTCTAATAAAGACGTATGTTCTGCGAACGATAGTAGATCATCGAAATTTTGGGAATTTTCCCTGTTTATCCCACTGTTATGTTCCATTTCGTACAGTGTAATAATGATTCGTAGTAATTTTTATCTCTCTTTCACCAATATACTATGGCTATGTAGGTTTTCTGTTGGACAAATCAACATAGAAATAATTTATGTAATAAAAATAAAAAGTTTAGTGTTCAATTGTTCATCTTCATAAATTTGATCAAATTGTTGTATTATAAAATTACTTTTATATTATAGATAGGTATTCATTCTAGTGTTGACGTTGATACAACATCGTGGGCATACTCAAATATATGTTATTTTTATGAATAATTAAAAAGAAATAATTATGGCCCTCAAGTTAAATCACAAAAGAGGCCGGTTTAAATTTCTTGGTACAGTAATATAAGAATATTTTCAATATTTCACTTACAACTAAAACAGTTATTGATACCTACTTCGCTAGCGGACTTTATGAGCGCCATAACTTCCCCTTTAAGTACCTTCACGCTTGCACGCAATCATCTGCAGGATACTTTGCAGGCTTTCGCAAGCGAATTTCGTGCATTCGAAAAGTGGTCAAATTTGTTTTACACGCTCTTTTTCGCGCAGTTTAGAAAATACAGTAAGCATAGGTTTTGGCTTTTCATTAATTAGTTGGTTTGGACGATACAAATTTTTATTGTGTTACAGATACAATGCAAGATTCACATTATTGGTCAAAAGAGGCTGTTACAAATTTTATCAAAATATGTTAAACTTCCCATCCATGCTTTTACACCACCTTCAATCCACGTAAATGCAGACAGGTCAAGCATAAAGCTAATAAATATATTAAATTTAAAATCAAAATTTCCTGTTTAAAAGTAGATTTACGTTTTGTTAAAGATTGTTTGTCAAATAATGTTTTCCCAAAATTTATCGAAATATATACGTGTAAGAACACGAAAATAGATAAAATTATTCTCTCTGCAAAACAAAGATGGTTAAAATCAGAAATCAGTAACAAATATCATAAACTAGATTATTTACAACTTTTGGCTTATAACTTACATTTGAAATTACCTTTTGAAACAACATCATACGAATTCGAGTTCTTTTATTCTAAATTATTCAATACGGTTTCGGCAAGAACTAATAGAAAAGTTGAATCAATCAACCGTAAAAGATACCGCACACTTCAGTAGGAAAAGTGGCCCCTGTCGAATTGGCTGAATTTTCGATATCTTATAGTCCAAGTCATTCCGAACAAAAAGTTCAATGGGCACACTTTTTTCTATAGGCTGGTTTTAGCGCTAGATGCCAATGAAAATTTTCATTTGTTCTTCATTGTTAAACAACACGAAACGTTATCCTGGATAATAATCGTTTTTCTGAACAATCAAAATCTAAACAGTCATTACTATGACATACTGTTAAAGGTATTTTTCTTTGGTGTTGTTACATTTGGTCAATTATACAGTGTGTTCCACTTACTTGCAATTTTTAAAGTGCAATAATTCGAAAGTGGTTACAAATCGTCTTAGGGATCTACAATGAAACAATGCTTATGAATCCTATTCTACACCGTATTCTACATCACATAGTCAAAAAATATAAAGAGTGTTCCTTTTAAAAGAAATCGAAAGTTATATTCGAAAAGTTCCGTACCTACTGAAAATATTGTTCGACCATCCTGAATAATTTTAGACCATGAAAAATGATGCACTCCACCTTCCAACCCGATTCTTTTCGTATCGCCCTGTAAATGCAAAACATTCTTGTGTCAGATTCTGTTATCTAGTTAATTTTCGTTTTCAAATCGATATCACAATAAAACTCTAGAAATCGAAAGACACACTATTGTCCCACCCTGTATAAAAATATAGTCCAGATTACTTTTAAAAATTGTTTATTCATTCTCGAACTTGAAGGGTATCTACTGGATAACGTGAAAACATTGCATCCCTTTACTGTAGAAAAACACATTTTTCTGTAGATGGCTTTGGAAATGATGTCAAAGTTTCTAGTAACGTTTTGTTTGTTTGTTACGTCATATCAATATAAAGTTGAATATGGTGTATAATTCCGCAGTGAGATTTGAATGTTCTGTTTGTGAGTACAATGGAACACCAAAGCAAATGTTACGTTTGGACGAAGAAAGTAGAGCCATTGCCGAGCGTCGAAGGAATGAATTAGAATTGCATCAAATACCTTTTATTGAACAGACAAGGATTTACCGAAACTGTCATTTGAGTAGTAGTTTTGTTGCAAATCTTTCATACGTCATGTTTTGTATGTGGTAGATTTGAAAATCTTGGTAGAATGTCATCTTCTGGAAGGTTGGATGTATTTCCGAAGACCGTAATGTTTGCACCTGACGGCGTCAGAATTTGTGGTGGTCATTTGAATGACGAAGGACATCTTTTGCCATCTTTTATGAATGGGCTTAGAGGAATAACAAGACCATACAATTTGAAAGGTAATGAACTCAAAAATCTGTTAGTATTGTTACGAGAAGCTGTGCTGAACTATAAATCGACAAATAAATACAATAACGAGGATAATTTTACTGATGAAGAGTTTCAGGCGTTAACTGTAATAAAAATAGTGCAGTTTACAGACCTCTTTGAATCTTGCAATCGCATCAATGTTCATCAGAAAAATAGAACAATAGCGAAGAAAGATTTGTTATGTTTTTTGTGCAAATTACGACAAGGACTTTCCTATCAATTCTTAATGGGCATGTTTTCCTATTTCATTCGTCAAGCTGTGATCTTGGCAATTCAAAAAGTGCTTGTATCATTATTACAATTCGTTCAACAAAATGTAGGGTATCAAAATATAGAGAGGGGCCAATATATTACTATTATTTGCAAACACTCTTTACAATCCTGAAAAAAATTTTCGAACAGCAATAGCTTATATTGACAGGACGTACATAAAAATACCCAAAAGTCGGACATTTCACGTATTACGTCAATGATACTGTGTACACAAGGGAAACCTGCATTGATTGTTGCTCCCAATGGTTATATTCTAGATGTCCACGGTCCTTATTTCTCTGATTCAAGAAATAATGATGCGGCAATGTTGAGACATGAGTATGAACGAGATTTAATGGGTCTGAGGAACTGGTTCCAGATATTTTCATGTTAGATAGAGGATACCGTGACTCACAGAATTTCTTGACTGACTTAAGTATATTAGTAAAAATGTCCGTAGCACTTGGTGGTGGACAGCATCAGCTTACAACCGAAGAGGCAAATTCATCTAGACTAGTTACGAAAACGAGATGGATTGTAGGAGATAGAAACGGTCATATAAAGAATATGTTCAAATTCTTCAGAGATACAGTACCAATACCACAAGTTCTGCATATAGGAGACTATGTCAGAATAGCATGTGCGATAATCAATAAGTATCATGAACCAATTACCATAGAAGGAGCCAATGCTGAGCTAGCTCAGATAATTTTAAACCGTGCCAATGAAATAAATGAACTCCAATTGATAATAGAAGAAGATGGTCTGCTACAAAGTCATGGTAGATGGTTTCCAATGGAGCAAAACCAATTACTAAATTTTCCAGTTTTCAGTTTGGAATACCTACGAGAACTAACATTCGGAATTTTCCAGATAAAATAGCTCCATCTTATGTACAAGATAATAGATAGGATTATCGGATGTATTTACGTACTCATTCGACACAACCCTATCAAAATGATAGACCAATTTTTGTTATATTCCTGAGTTTCATCATCAACTTGAAGTATTATTCTGACCATGATAGCTGGAACACGCCGTATAATTGATCACCTTTAGTGACATCAATGAACAATACTTCTAATAGTATCTCATGACTGTTTAGATCTTAATTTCAGGAAAGTAATTATTATCCAGAATAATGTTCGGTGTTGCTTAACAATGAAGAACAAATGAAAGTTTTCATTGGCCTCTAGCGCCAAAACCAGCATATAGAAAAAGTTGTGCCCATTGAACTTTTTGTTCGGAATGACTTGGACAATAACATATCAAAAATTCAACCAATTCGACACTACTTTCCCTACTAAAGTGTGCGGTATCCTTTCAACAATTATTACCAAAGAAGTGACTAAGAACATTAACATTATTCATAATAGAACCGATATTATTTCCAATGAAACAGAAATGAGTTTGTTAAATAAAAGTTTAAATTTTGCAATTGATTCTAAGAATTTACCTATTGATGATTTAATCAAGAAAAGCTGTTATTCGCAACAAGTGTAAGAAAATTCTTGAACATTCAAATAAATCATATAAAAATTCATTCAATAACTTCAATAATGTCTGTAAATCGTCGAGTGAAAAAGACTGTTATTACTTGAAAGTAGATAAAGGAAAATCCCTCGTAATCATGGGCAAATAATTCGGTAAATACCTTATCAAATGATGGTCCCACAGATTACCAGGAATCCGTTATCAAAATGCGTTAAAGTAGTCAATAAGTCATTAAAATCATGTACAACCATAATATCCGATAATTTAAAATACAAACTTAGACTTTCAAATCCTAATCTTCCTAAACTGTATTGTTCACCTAGAATTCATAATTTCATGAGACACATTTCAAACATTAATTAATTGTCCTACGTATAACATAGCAAAATGGTTGGTGAAGGAATTCAGCAACTTTCAAGCCGCATCAAGTTTGTCAGTGAAAAATTCCCTGGAAATTACTGCAAAATTGAAAGATTTCAAACTTGAACCTGGTGATACTCTCGTTTCATTTGATGTTGTTTCATTATTTACAAATACTCCCATCCCGAGTCGATAAACATTCTGAAAAAATGGCTTTCGAATATTGATATCCCGATAGCAAATTATTTCACTTTTAACAAAAATTACTATGAACAAACAAGCGAATGTGCAATGGGCAATCCACTCTATCCTTTTTGGCCAATATTTTTCTAAACGAACTAGAAACCTATCTAAAATCAAAATTGAATCAGTTCTCAAAAAACTGGTATAAATATGTTGATGACATTTTCGCAATTACAAGTAAAGATTTTGATTCATATAGCTTGTTGAACACACTCACTAGCCAATTTGATTCATCGAGTTTTACCGTCGAAATAGAAACAGATAATCAGCTTCCATTCCTTGATATTAACATTATAAAAAATGGTAATCACTTGGATTTCGAAATATACAGAAAACCCCCTCAAACAAATGGGTATACCCCGGCGGATTCAGCTACACCATTTAGACATAAAATAGCTCCGTTTAATAGGCTAGTTCATAGATTATTGAACGTTCCTATGAGCCATCAAAATTATA
The DNA here is from genome assembly GCA_958510875.1 of Endomychus coccineus. Classification (NCBI taxonomy): domain Eukaryota; kingdom Metazoa; phylum Arthropoda; class Insecta; order Coleoptera; family Endomychidae; genus Endomychus; species Endomychus coccineus. The sequence continues at coordinate 162,998,579 of OY294067.1, read as the reverse complement.
ACAAAGAAATTGAGAAACTTCAGCAAATTGCGTTGGACAATTGTTACCAGAAATCTTTGATCCATAATTTAATTTCCAAACAGAAAAAAACAATCGAACGTAGCCAACTAACTAAATTAGCGCCATTACCCTCACATCATTCGAAAAAATTTGAAAGTTTCACTTATCATTCTTCAGTAATTAATAAATTTCACAGTTTGTTTTCAAAATTTGCAATACAACCAGTTTATAGATGTAAGAACAAGCTGAAACACCGTTTAGGCAACACTTTTGACAAAGTTTCCGATTTTGACAAATCCAGAATTTACAAAATCAATTGTGAGTCGTGTTCAAAATGCTATGTGGGTCAAACTATAAGGAACATCTTAACTCGTTATAAGGAACATTTTGCAAATATAAAAGAAATAATAGTGAAAAAACGCCTCGTTCTTGGCCGAACGAAAATTTGGGATTGCGTGTAAGTGTATAGGTACCTATTTTCTTATTAAGCGTGCCACCAAAGAGATTCGTTAGTACGTAAACAAACCCATGTGAGTTTATGTTCGCTATACATAATCTGTTATGAATATCTTGCTTATGACAATTTTTATAAAAATTACTTTTCTGAATTGAAACTGTGATCTGTATAACTCCGAGCACATAGAGGTAAGTATTACACAATTTACACATTGTATGATATCATTATTTCTACACGTAAAATCATCGATATTTCGAGGTTAAATTTTAAGGTTCATTTGAAATAATGCGATAAGCGTTATGGGGCGAGTATCAAACTAGCCACGATTATAAAATACTTTATTCATTTACGGGGTTAATAATAATTTATTGGGGTTTTCAGATGATTCAAAAGTACGAGCGCAAGCCAGGCATCCGAAACTATAGAAATTATACCAATCAACAATGGAACGAAGCAGTTGAAAAAGTAGCTAACGCGGAACTTTTAATAGCATTCGTCTGTCTAGTACCAAATTCTACACATATTTGTCAGGTTAGCTTGACGAAATGTTTTGACATTGTACAAACTTGAAAATCATAACACTACTGGAATTGTCAAAGAAGTTTTTCCGTGTTTATTGAAATCTGCAATAGAAAAAATGGACAAAGTAAAGACTCAGAGTAAAGACAGACCTGGAGATCAAAAAACTGATGTGAAAAGAAATGCTATAGATGATTTTTATGCCACTGGCATATTCCCAATGAAACGTTAGAAAGTTTTGGACAAAATTCCGGATTTCAATCATAATCCAGAATAAGAAATCAACGATACATTAGGTGAGTTTAGACTATATTATACAATCTGTCAAAAATATGTTGAAATCCGAAACATTCATTCTTGCCAAATTTTTTATTGGGAAAAGAAAGTCAACATACTTTAAATATTTCTGTAAGATTTTCACGCAATTTTCTATATTCAAATTGGTGGAAAATGATCTTAGTACAATCCCCGAAACTGATATAAAAATAGTTATACTAAACCCTGTTAGGCTAAATAACAATAAATATGAATTTCCCACTACAGTTGATATTGAAGAACTATAGAATGATTGATTATAAAACTTTGAAAAATAAAATAAATTTGCTGTATATGAAATTGAGGATATGCCTTTGATAATAAACTCGAAGAAAGAAGAAGAATAGGTAATTTTCAACCAAATAAGTGCGAGAAACAAATTCTAACTAAAAACATTATTTAATTATGAAAATATCCGCTTTAGATGCCGATCAGTATTTCGCACTATGTAATAAACAATTCATATTCACCTGATATTAACTGACTGTTTAAGTATATAAGATTCTCCATCTTTATATACCTACCCAAATATTCAAAACTGTGTTATTCCAAAATAACATGTTTTAGTACTAAAACATGTTATTGTTATTGGAAATCGTAATAATACACATAGTAGGTCATATTAAAAAACGCCGTGGAATATTTATTCGTGTTGTTTTTGTAAAGTCGTATTTTCGAAAATGCGTCGTAGGATATTAATTTGAAGGGTAATTGGGTCAGTGCAATAACAGATATTTAGACTATAGACTCATTTATGATCAGAAGTTGCGTCAATTGATATAAGCTATATATACCAGAGCGATATAATTATGTCTACAGTTTCTATCCATATTCATAATGAAAGATTACATAATACATGTAGGTAAGTTGAATTATTTATATGATTTTACTTTTTTTTGTTTGGATATTCTAATTGTGCTTTCATTTTGAAATTATGATTATTTTTCAAGTGAATATTTTAAACATCAATATATACAATTTGAAACGGTTTATATACAGGGTATAAATAAATGACTGAAAAAATTCATGGGTGATTCATCGTTGAAAAATAATGTAGGCTTTTATATAAAGAAAAACATTACACCCCTAATGTTAAGACACATTCCTTTAATTGGGGCGTCAAAAAAGTAGTTTTTGATTTTTATCTTCTAAATCCAACAAGTTACAAAAATAAGATTAAACACACATTATTTACTATTAAAAAGGCATTTAATAACTGAATTGCTAGTTCTCCATTATGTTTGTTTTCCCATCTTTTATAGTTAAGAAAGGTATACCTTGTCTAAGTCGCAATGATCAATCAGAACAAAACATTAAGTTTTTAAAAGATGTTCAAATTGTTACCCTTGTACTTCAATACATTTTACCATTCGTAAAACAGTTTCTCCGTCTCTGCGTAACGGAGAAACTGTTTTACGAATGGTAGAAAATTCAGCGCTACGACTTTATTCATCATTGGAAACCAAGTTTTCTTTCAATTTTGTCTAGGTACATACCAAAGGAAAAAGGTACTCCCATCGGGATAGCTTACTTGTTTATACAATATTCAAGACTAAATTTTCTATTTATTGGGTTTTCTTCAAAATTAGCTATTTTTTACTGTACTTCGGCATCTCTACCTTGTTCTCTTTCAATCCAACTCTCTTGTTTTATTACGGTAATTGGAATGTTGTTCCTTGAGCTAAATTAGTCCCTTTTCGGTATAGTATGTCAAAATTAAAATCTTGTAGATATACCCACCATCTAGCAATACGCGGTATTAAACCCTTTTTTGTTGCTGATGATTTTATCGCGTTACAATCGGTAATCAAAGAAAACTTTGTTCCCAATAATTATAACCAAAATATACGTAGGCCGGATCTGCTTACATGAAGTTTGTTAAAATAATCAAATTACTTATCTGTCTGTTGTGAAAGACAGTTATATATTTAGCAGGGTTAATAAACATGACTCTTCATATATCAGATTTCACATACAGTTCATTAATACCGATCATTATTTTTATATTATGTGAATTACGGAATCTAGCCAGTCTTGATATTGTATTTGTACCTACAACTACCATTATTTAATAAAGTGTATTTTTTAAAAACGTTATTCTTTAGTAAAAATACTCAATTGGCGCAGTCTTAAAGATTCTCGAAGGCATCTATCTAAAGCTATCCATTGAGTATCAATTCTTCATCGAGAAGAACCACCAAAATTCGTATAAGCCCATCGAAATCTACACCTGATTGGACTTGACGAGGATGAAATCATCTACACTGTAAGTGTTCATTGTTCCCTTTAATTTCTTGTGATTAACTCCTCAATTTTATCTAATCAATAGGTTGATATTAGTGCAGAAATTGAGTTATCTTTGATTAAAACATTGGAAGCATTAAACTCATCTTAGCACATTTTGGTGACTAGAGAAACGAAAAGTAGGTTTAATTTCAGATTTAGGATGTTTATGACAAAATCCAAATGAACAATCACTAGAATTTTATTCAAAAATAATTTCTACATTGAATGTTTGCATAACTATGTTAATTTGCACGAAGCAAATGAAACTGTAAAAGTAAAAAGTCTGTACGATTCCCATGCCTTGCATACATTACTTGTTGGTTTGGGAGAACCCCAAAGCTCAATGATTAGGTCCATGAAACCAAATTCTTTAGCTGAAGCCCAAAGATATATTATCTCAGACAATAACATAAGATATTTGCAAAAATCTAATCAATCTGTTCAAAAGACCTCAAATGTTCAAACAACATACACAACAACCAATTCAAAATTTGCAGAACTATTCTCAACCAAACTAATTTCGGAAATCTCAATTCAATCAATATCAAAATTTTCCAAATCAATTTCCTAGGGGCCCTATCCAAATTAAACCCCGATCGATAGTGCAACCACCAAGATATTTTACTAAAAATCAAGTGTTTGGTCCACCCCGCAATGTTACGTCAACGATAGCGAACAATGGCTATGCCATGGTTGAATTAGAAAATCCGAATGACTTTAATACCGACATTCAATTATTCAATCCATTAGATACAAAATATTTTCAATTCGATAATCATGAATTGTATCATGTCGATATCGCCACATCTCAATCAGAAACATCGGATATCTGCGATTTAGTACGTACAAGTCGCATGAATTCCGAAGATGCTAATCTTATACTGACATCTTCCATTACGAATGACAAAAGTTAACATTTAGCTTGCCATGGTCATCTCCAATTTGGGTTGTTCCCAAAAAGCCGACGCTAGCGGCAAGATGAAGTGGAGAATTGTTGTCGACTATAGAAAAGTCAACGAGGTACCCATCGCCAAATATTAGCGATATTCTGGACAAATTAGAGCGATGCCAATATTTTTGAACCCTAGACCTAGCTAGCGGATTTCACCAAATTGAGATGGCTCCAGATGATGTAGTCAAAACGGCTTTTAACATCGAGAACGGGCACTACGAATACGTGAGAATGGGTTGAAAAATTCACCAGCCACCTTCCAACGTGTAATGGATAACATTCTGAAAGGTCTACAAAATATAATTTGTCTCGTATATATGGACGATATCATTATATTTTCCACATCCCTTCAGGAACACATGATAAATTTGAAGAAAGTTTTTCAAAGACGTCGTGAGAACAATTTTAAGATCCAACTGGATAAGTCGGAATTTCTCAAGGAAGAAGTTACCTTTCTGGGACACTTAATAACATCTGATGGTGTGAAACCTAACCCCGACAAGGTAAAAGCAATAATGGAATATCCTATTCCGAAAACCACACGTTGAAAGCAATATTAGATTCACTCTTAAATGATCATTCAATAGAGCACCATTAGATGAACTCTTAAATGATCATTCAATAGATCAATTGGTTTATTCTGATTACGACGATATCCACAAACCATATGATATAATTTCAGTTGAAGTATATTATTCAAAAGAAATATTAGTTTTTGCACTGAACATACCTCTTGTTCACATGAATACCTTTATCCATTACCATTTATATTCCATACCAACACAAAACTATACAACTTCTTTTGACGTATATTTGAGACTTGAACGAACAACTCTTAATAGGGGCGCTTCAACCCCTCAAAATTGAATAGGGAGACGGTTTGAGTGATAAGTCATTTGAAGCCTCTTTACAACGGTTTATGAAAAACGTAAATTTGAGAATAGTTTTCGCAAAAATTTATTTTGTTGTTCGAATGCGTCACCTTGAACATTTTGGTTATTTCTACAATGTACAAGCTTATTTTTATTAAGCCGTTTTTACAAACAAAAAGATTGTTTAATCTTCAAAAAATCACATTCGTAAGAAAATTAAATTGTCATGCTTACAATAAAAAAATTAAATCTGTGTATTTAAATCAAATGTTCAAATTGTCCTCCATTGACTTCCATACCTTTTGTTATTCGAATCTACTACTACAAAAATGTTGTCACAGAAATGTTGTGGTCAGGAACTATGATATTTTGTGATTATGTTTCACTATTCAATAAACGATTTTATTGTGATCATCTACTGTGTTATCTGATTATTATAATCTATCAATTCTAATAGGTTATGAGTCCAGGAAGCAATTAAAAAGTGAACTACAAATTGAAAATAATTAAAAATGGATTCTGGGAATGGATTCACTTGAATTGCAACGCTCTCGCGAGACAACTATGACACGGAAAGTTAGAATGAAAGCTGTCATGGTAAAAACAAAACTTGGGCTTATGTGAATGGAAAGAAACCGAAACCAGCTAAATCAGGTAACTTACATTTTATTATATGTATTAGGATTACGATCTATGTTCATCATTCGTGTAATATACATGTTTAGGTTCTGATATTCGATCAAATACACGAATTCCAGGCTCAAGACCCTTTTATTTGAGATATACATCCTTTTGATGTAGATCTCAGTGATATTCAGAACCATTCGAATTGATGTATTGGTGAGCAAACTGGAAAAGGTTTTGGGAATCATAGTTGTCGTTTTCTCATGTTGGTTATTCCTGCTGCGCCGGATCTAGGGCTGAACAAAGGAAAAGCATATATGAATACCCCGAATTCATGGTTTATATGTTTGGTGAAACCTATATATATATTTATTTCTTTAAATTTTCCCCAGTGCAGTTCCACACCGGTTTAGTAGATGGCTGTATAAATTTTTGTTTCTAGACTTGAAGCGATATTTAGAATATTGACCCCAAATTTATAACCTCATAAGGGGAGAATATTTATTAATTAGTAGTTCCGCATTATCACCTCAATTTCGGATTCTTCGTATTCAGCTTTCCTCAGTTCTTGAAGCTTCCTAGTGTACGAAAATCCTGAATTCATAGTCTCATGCTTATTGATATTTATTTCTAAACTTATCATGTTAGGTGGGTTGAGGCACTCATTTATGATAGCTGCTTAGGTTTATATTGCATCCTTCATGTGTCTTATACCCAGGCTGTAAGGCCTTACTTGAGATCACAACCTTGGTGGGCCTGACCTCGATATCTGCCCGTGAAATGACGATGATTTTTGATGCGATTTGGTTTTCTCCGTTATCGGATTTCAATAACTTACATGTTGAACATTTCCAGCCGAGTTTGTTTTCATTGTTTTTTACACGCCAGTTAGTTTCTTTTACGCCAACACATATGAGATGAAATTTACTTTTGCAGTGGTTACATGTAGCACAATCATTTTCTTTTGTAATTATTTCACAGCACTTACTACATGACGACATATTGTTGACTTATCAGACTTTTTTATTACTATTTATTTTTAATTATATGTTGTTTATTTTGATATTTTCGGGAGCGATATAGATACACGAGCGCTCACATTCGTGTTCGGTTTCTTGATTCTAATATTCATGAAGTGCTCCTCTAATTCTTGTGAACAGTGTATCTATGGGTATATCATAGGTAAATAGCATTTAATAGCAACCTTGGGCATTAGAGATAGCTCTCGTGCTCATCTCGCGTTTCTTGATGTTTATTCATAAACTTATCACTTCTCTCTGGGCTTATGACTGTCTTTCTCAGATATTAATCTTATCGGTAACTCCTTTTCTACCTTAGGTAACGCTCAAGGGAATAATAGCTGCCACCCTCCTCCAAGGAAGTTATCGGACCCAACAACGCGGAAATTTAATACAAGAATTAGCTGCATACATCTGCGATATTTAAAATCATTCTTTTTTCATATCATCTAATCCAGTAGCTAACAACCTGAGTTGATTGACTAAGCAGCTCCTGAATCTACAACTTCGTGTAGCTCTACCTCAAATAAAATAGTTGCATTTTTTGGGACTCGGCTCAAGCAGCCCAGTGCACCATATATGAAAAGCATATATGAATGCCCTGAATTCATGGTTTCATATTATATTAACCACTACTATCAGTTAACATCTTCACATAGATTTCTTTCAATTTGCCCCGGTGCAATTCCACACCGATTTAATAGATGGCTGTATAAATTTTTGTTTCTAGACTCGAAGCGAATATTGAGCCCAAATTTATAACCCCATAAGAGAAGAATATTTATTAATCAGTAGTTTCGCATTATCACCTCAATTTCGGATTCTTCGTATTAAGCTTTCTCAATTCTTGAAGCTTCCTAGTATACGAAAATCCTGAATTCATAGTCTCATGCTTATTGATATTTATTTTTAAACTAATCATGTTGGGTGGGTTGAGGCACTCGGGTATGATAGCTGTTTAGGTTTATCTTCATCCTTCATGTGTCTGTAACCAGGCTGTAAGGCCTTACTCGAGATTAAAACCTTGGTGGGCCTGACCTCGATATCTGCCCGTGAAATGACAATGATCTCTCGAACAGCGTTCTTTCCAAGCATCCTCTCTGGGTGATGATAGCTGCCGATGTCTGCCCGGAGCCGTGTGGGGCTCTACCACTCATGATGTTGGGTATGGGAATCGGTGTATCATCCATATGTTTATTATTTCTTTCAATTTGCCCCAGTGCAGTTCCACACCGGTTTAATAGATGGCTATATAAATTTTTGTTTCTAGCACACTCCCATGTTGTAGTTTGAGTCAGACAGACTTCCATCAAACGAATCGTTCATTCAATTCTATTACTCTTACTTATCGACCGTTCGTCTTCCTCCAATTATTCTCAATGGACGCTTATTCTTCATTATCGGGCCGTTACCCCCATTCTCCATTAAAATACGTTCATTAGTGATAACTACCTAGTTGGGACTCTGGGAAACGACAGCCCAGGGCACTTTTATCTTACACACAGGGGTTTTCAGTCTTATCTAGATTTAATGTTAGTAGATTTTTATTGAGCCATTTGTTGATTTGTCATTTTATTTAAAATCACGGTTTTTATTTCATGCCAATTTCTTCCTTTAAAAAATATTACTGTATCATCCGCATAAGATATTATGATGCAATTTTCATTATGTGTGGTTTTAGGGATTTGAATGTCTCATATCTTTCCAAGCATCCTCTCTGGGTGATGATAGCCGCCGATGTCTCTCTGGAGCCGTGTGGGCTCTACCACAGTATCGGACCTAACAACGCGGAAATTTGATACAAGGTGGATAGTAACGTGTGATACGCATGTAAAAAGATGGGAGTTGTTATTTTACAATTCGGAAGTCACACTCCCATATTGTAAGTCCGACTTCCATCAAACGAATCGTTCATTCAATTTCATTACACTTACTTATGGCGAACCCATTCTCCTCGTTAGTGTTAACTACCTAGGGGACCTCTGGGAAACGATAGCTGCCTGGTATTCACCCCATGCAAGTTCGCCAACCATTCGAATCTGAATTCGAATGTTTTCTTCAGTTTCTGTTTGGGCATCTTCTTTCAGAATCCAACCATTCGAATCTGAATTCGAATGTTCTCTTCAGTTTCTGTTTGGGCATCTTCTTTCAGAATCCAACCATTCGAATCTGAATTCTAATGTTCTCTTCAGTTTCTGTTTGGGCATCTATTACTCTTACTTATCGACCGTTCGTCTTCCTCCAATTATTCTCAATGGACGCTTATTCTTCATTATCGGGCCGTTACCCCCATTCTCCATTAAAATACGTTCATTAGTGATAACTACCTAGTTGGGACTCTGGGAAACGATAGCTGCCTGATAGGTCTGATCACCTTTGAAAATATCACGCCCTTTTGTGCCATACTGGTACACATGGTTCGTCCTGTTTCTCCCTAAGCTCTTAACCGAATTCCTTTAATATTTCAGAATTTCCAGTGCAACAGCCCAGGGCACTTTCATCTTACACACAGGGGTTTTCAGTCTTATCTAGATTTAATGTTAGTAGATTTTTATTGAGCCATTTGTTGATTTGTCATTTTATTTAAAATCACGGTTTTTATTTCATGCCAATTTCTTCCTTTAAAAAATATTACTGTATCATCCGCATAAGATATTATGATACAATTTTCATTATGTGTGGTTTTAGGGATTTGCATGTCTCATATGAATAAACTATCTGGCCTGAGTTAATTGACTATCCTTTCAGGCGTTGAGCAACCAATCTATGTCCAACCAATCTATGTCCTTCATCTTTCCAAGCATCCTCTCTGGGTGATGATAGCTGCCGATGTCTCTCTGAAGCCGTGTGGGCTCTACCACAAGTAAGTAAGATACATATCGATCGAAGAACAAACAACTTCTCCATCACTACTACAGCAACAGCCAGGAGCCTCTAACTAACGCTTCCATGAGTGTGGATCTGATTCTAAGACACATATCGATCGAAGAAGAACAAACAACTTCTCCATCACTACTACAGCGACAGCCAGGAGGCTCTAACGCTTCCATGAGTGTGGATCTGATTCTAAGACACATATCGATCGAAGAAGAACAAACAACTTCTCCATCACTACTACAGCGACAGCCAGGAGCCTCTAACGCTTCCAGTCAACGATAAGAAGCCTCTAATGCTTCCAGAAATCTCACGCCTCAAAGTCTCTAACACTTCTACCTCACCAACACTTCTATCACCCAAGCTATCGCTACGTTTCGACCATCAGAAGCCTATCACGCTTCTCCAGAACACATCTGCAGTCTACATCAGCAGCCCCAACGCTCGCAACAACGATCTCTCTATAGAAAATGTGTCTATCTCTTGATTGATTTATATATAATATACTGTAGGTTACTGAAATTTTTCTTATGTTTTTCTTTCTTTTACAGTTGGGGTATATCAACTTCTGAAAGAAGATGCCCAAACAGAAACTGAAGAAAACATTCGAATTCAGATTCAATGGAACTTCTGAATATCAAAAAGGGGACTCTTATCAAGCAGCTATCCACCCCGTCCGTAGAGTCCCCTACCCCGCTCCAGGGAGACATCGGCGGTTATCATTCCCTGGAGCCCTCACCCACCGGTCCGGGGGCTGCGGCAGCTATCGATTCTTGAAACCCTGGACCATCTACCTCGAATGGGGCTCTCATCAGGCAGCTATTCATCCCGTCCTTGGACCGGTCCAGGGGCTGCGACAGCTATCTATTTTTGAAACCCTGGACCATCCATCCCCGTTTTTTTCTTAGACTGTGACGACGTATGTTGGTTTTTTGTATGAATTCGTTCCGCAATTGCTTTAACAACAATAAATATGTATCCATGATTATTACGAACCCGAATGATAAAGTCTCAATTATTCCTAATCGCAGCGACTGTCAACTCCTGGGCACAATTTTCCGAGAACAGCACGACAAAATAATTGATTTTGGGAATATGACGAGATGCTTGTGTGGAACGTTTATTCGTTGACTGTGATGACTTATGTTGGTTTGTCTTTGTCCTCCGCAACACCACCGGAGATGTCTGTCTTTTTCTTTTGTAATCATTCTTGGAGGTATGTTGGAAGTGCACCACGGACGATGATTTATGCGTCGAGGCAACGGAACTTTTTGATTTCGTATCAGATTCGCTTATCGACAGTGTGGGTTATGGTGACGTTCTTGACGACATTTGTTTCCTAGCTACTTTCGTCGATTGAATTTTGGTAATTATTGACAATTTTCCTGGCGATTGCTGTTTTGTTACTGCCGATTGTAAATGTTTCGGTGATTTTTTTATAGCTGTAAGAGCTTCCTTCGACACGAAATGCCATATTGGTGATTTTTATCCCCGAGCCCCGTTTCACTCGCCGACAAGCTTCTGCAATTTTTCCATTATATTAAAATAACTTACAGTATTCAATGCATTCTGCATGTTATATACTGTATCGCCTGTGGCTATCGAGCACATAACATCCGCCTCCTAATTATAATCGCCGCGCAATAAACAGGTATATAAGTATTCGACGACGTTAGTGCTTGTTTCGTCCGGAAAATGCCTACGATATATTTTTAACAATTTATTCCGCCACACAGACCTAAGCGCTCGCGCATTTTCAATAGTACTATTTTCCGTAGTATTAATAATATTTGGTACTGTCTTGTAAAATTCTCCGCATACATCTTCTACATAATTCGTGATGATTCTTGGCCATTCGGAATTTCACCTGATTCTCCTCTTACGATTCCCAAAACATTTTCCAGTTTGCTCATCAACACCCTTGGCAGAGCCCCCTACCCCGCTCCAGGGAGACATCGGCAGCTATCATTCCCTGGAGCCTTAACCCCCACCGGTCCAGGGGCTGCGGCAGCTATCGATTCTTGAAACCCTGGACCACACATCTTACCTCGGAGGGGGGCTCTTATCAGGCAGCTATTCATCCCGTCCTTGGCAGAGCCCCCTACCCCGCTCCAGGGAGACATCGGCAGCTATCATTCCCTGGAGCCCTCACCCCAACCAGTCCAGAGGCTGCGGCAGTCCGCAAGATATCACAATAATGAACGAGCAGCTTGGTAGAGGGCAGTCCCCTGGAAAATTTATGCAGCTATCTATGTACCTTTAAATAAATATACTTTTTGTTTTATTGTCTTATACTTTTTGTTTTATTGTCTTATAATTTTTGTTTTATTGTCTACAAAATGGTTTTTTCATCTAGAATATTAACATTTTATAGTTAACAATTACAGATACAAATGTATAATGGTGGAGTAAAATCAGTATTTTCAACCAAAGAGTAACAAATCCGTATATTATTAATTTTCGTCAATTTTAGTGGAATTTCTCTCAAACAGCAACAAATCCTTGCAGAAAATACGAACGAGGTGCTATAACCCATGCAAAAGTGAACAAAGGTGCTATAACCCATGCAAAAGTGAACAAATCCAGAGGTATTCTAAAACTGCCTCATAAATATCATATTTTATACATAGTGTGCCATCCAGTATACAACAGTGTGAATAACGGTTGATGCACGTTGTCTGAACGTGTTTTCGTGCAGCAAACCATTCCGCGATTTTGTGACCGTCATGAGATACGAATTTCACTCTCATGCGAAACATAATTTGAAATTCCGCCAGACGAACAAATTCATCCGGCGTTTTGCAACGATAGTCGATTAACTCCAGACCAATCAAAAATATATTACTCGCAACATTGCCGTCACGATTCCACGTGTTTTTATATTTCCGACAATTTGAAACCTATGATCGTGGCATCGTCGATTCGGTTCATTTCTGAAGCACAACAATACGAAATCTTTACACGATATACAATATCTATGTTCAGGATAAAGTGGGAAGGAATAAAAAGTTACGTATAATTTATTTATTAATAAAAAAGTTCACGTACAATCCCGTAGACGCGCCGGAAACACGACGTCGTACATACGAACAATTTGTAGTCAGTCACGTTCTTGCTCACCGACAGACTTCGAATATCATCGTAGGTGAACGGGTTCGTTATCAGAATTGAAAACATATTCGTAGTTGTCCGCCTGAAAGGACTCACACTATAACATAGGTACCAGAAATTCAGTTCTATCACGTGTTTTATGTCAATATAATTGTCAACCGCATAATCACTCCCCACCGGTTCGGTTTATAACCGAAGCTCATCTTGAAAGGAGGCCCAGACATGGAAAAATATATTTCTGTTGGCATTATTCCCAATATCAAATATTCGAATGTTCAACAAATAGCAGTACACGTATGCTACGACGAACGTCAAAGCCATCGTCCAATCGTGTGGTGACAAATCCAACGGCGACTTATCACCGGCCCCGAACATAATTTCCGCCGCGTCATGTAATTGTTCCCGTAGCTCATCGTCCGATATAGAAAACGACCCAATTTCAACCATAGCAGCTTTCATGCTATATGTGTAAATAGTATTAACGGGAGGACAGTAATAATTTCCATGCAAATTCAAATAATATACCATCAACAAACGTTGTAACGGGAACGCCATCGTCCAGTTGATGAGCTTTGAAGCAAGACATTTTCACTCGCTTTCGCCGATCGTTTGTGACCAATCATAATAGATAGCGAATTCGTACGATATATCTGCTTTGAACTCTCTAACCACGTCGAAAAACACATCCTCTATTCGATTGCGCACTTTGTTCGGTACAACTTTATCGTAGAATTCACCCGTTTGTGTTGATCTGATTTTGCCAGTCGGTGGACGTCTATCGGTGCCAATATAAATTTTCCTAACATTTTATAAGAACCCCATCGGCAAATTAGCTAACACCTTCCGTTGAAATACCTCCAAAGCGATCGTAGTGAACGGCAATTCTTCTCCACATCTTCTGAGAGCCAATCTCTTCTGATACGCATCATCTTAGGAGCAACGTTTGATCTCATCCTTTTTTTGTATCATGGCATATCGCAACGCGTCGTGTAGGATACCGGTGATGTCGATGTAAAGATATTTCGTTGTAAGCGGATCGATATCGATTTTGTCGTTCCAATCTTCGAATACGAAATCGCCAATCGCATCCAAAATATGTTTTAGTGTGCCAACACCCATACCGCCCGTTTTGATATCAGACACACGACTCGACTAACCGAACAATGAATTACGACTGACTGGATGAGCAGTAGAACGCAAATATAAATTATTTAATTCCCTTTGAGGAATTTCTTTTTAAAAAATGTTTATTTCGCTTACACGATTTCACAATTATATTCAAATATCAAAGTACATTAATAAAATAACGAAAGATACAATTAATATTGCAGGTTGATTAGAGATATAATAAAACAGGTGCTGTTCGATACAGCTGAGAAAAAGAAGTAACTTAATAAAAATATGAAATATCGCAGTAGCGTGAATTATCATATGCTTGCAGAGTTATTATGAAGATGTTTCCGTAGTCAGCGGAAACATGACACTTGTTCATATTATATGTGATTGTAATAGAGGGCGATGACATAACTCCTCCATCCTCAGAACGAAGCCTCGGTAGGTAACTGACGAGGTTTTGGTTTCATCTCAATATTTTCGTTCGTTTCTTCGAAATTGCCGATAAGTTGCTTCTTACAATTCAATTTAAAGTTTTTGCATAGCACTTTCACTAATATTACACTAACAAGGATGGTAACCAATCCATAAAGTAAAATTGTCCAAATATTGATTGTATAGAAGTCTTCTTCGTAGTTGTCTGATATAGGGGTGATGTGCTGCAGATGAATTTCTCCTAATGTCATCCCTTTTAGTTCTATGGAAGTATTTGATTTTTTGATTTCATCCGGGAGTTGTGATATTTTGAAGTCATTATGGGTATACTCCGAGTTGAATCTAGGGGTTGAAGTTCTTCTCCATTAAATATAGTTTTGCATTCCTTTTCTGGTTTCAACAGCAGGATACCGTATGGTTTGTGGATTTTCTTTTCATCAGCACACTGTATAGTTAGCGTTGAGCCGCTTTTAAACCAGCCTAGATATTGATTTGTGTAGGGTATTGGCTCTATGTGGTCTTGCTCTGCGTGGATTGTTGTATAAACGCAATTATTTGGTCTATTTTTCTTCAAGATTTCATCTTTACAGGTCATATTGGCATTTGTTATTAATTTCAATGGACAATGATATGTTCCACTCATAGTACATATGTCAAATAGAGGTTTGATACTATTTTCCGATTTAATCAAGAATTTGGAATTTGGAATTATCGTGAAATAATTATTTTCTACTTTTGTCGGCAACGGTTCCAAATAGTACAATTCGTAAGAGGTGGTATTTTCGATAGGAATGGTTAGGAAATAGAGAATACGGTTTTTGTTATGATGGCAATGAACGGTTATTAAAGATTCATAATTGAGAATATTTTCGATAGTGACAGCAAGGAGTAACTCGTTGTTGTAGTACGGTACTAACTTTTTTAATTCATTGCGTAAATCAATTGTTTTTTTATACTTGGATGCATTGCACCTACAGCACAAAAGCTTAGTGAATTTTCTATTTCTGTTAAAAGTTGCAAAATTACATTGTACATCATAAGAAATTGGTTGAATATGTCCTTTTCACGTAATATTTCGATTTCTCTTGTATTATTTAAGACATTTTCAGTAATTTTCATAATTTTATTTTTCAATAATTGCTCATTATATTGAATAATTTGAATCGAAAAGTTGAATCGCTTCAATACGTCATTATTCACAGAATATTGATTTAGTATTTGATTTTGTAAATTTTGTTGTTTATTTTCCAGATGTTGAATTATTTTGTTAATTCGACTCGCGTCATTCGCGTCCATGTTTCCCGTAAAGAATTTGATGACGGATCCTAACCCATCAATAAGGCCTCTTTTTTCACGATTTAATGTTTTTGGATAAATATTTGATAGTTTTTCGTTAAGTAAGTTTATTTTGTGTGCAACTATTTTATCGTAATTTTCAACTTCCATGTAGTGTTCATGTTTACGGAGGGTAGTTGCGATTGTTCTGTAATGATTGTTTAGTTTTTCAATTTGATTGATTATGATCGATATGTCAAAATAATGTACTAGCGTGTGTTGTGATTTCTGCAGTCTTGCAGGGCCCAGGTATACTGGCATCAACCCAGGACCATGTGTAATATTTTGAATTGTTATTGTTGAGAGTCCGATTCCGAAGACGGATCTGCAACAGATTTTATTTTTACTAATTTTGTAGGTCGTTTAATATTTGAAAGGTGAATATTTTCAGATGTATTAGTATGTCGCGGTACTATTTTCCCAGTTTTCCTTTGTGGGTCTATTTCCGTAATTTTTTCTATTTTATATTTATTATTTGTTTTCCTACATTTTTGTTTGTCTTTGACAAAAACACGTTGAGGTATATTCGGGACGTCTTCTCTATCTTTATTCAATTTTGTAATAATTTTGTCTTTATTCACACCAATTTTTTCTTTAATTTGTTCATAGAGAATTTTTGTTTTATCTCTGTGTTGCTGGTTGTAATTTGATACTATATGCTTTTCAATATCTATGTCAAAAGGGTTTGTATTTTCTAAATGACCATTGATAATTTCAAAGGGAGTAAATTTTGTTGTTGAATGCCTTGTGTTATTGTAAGCCAAAACTGCGTATCTTACTTTATTATTCATTAATTCATTTTTAAAGTCCTCTCTATTGTTGAGGATACGGATATGTTCGATAAGTGTGGAATGGAATCTTTCCACTATACCATTTGACTCAGGATGCTGTGAACTTATGAAGTGAATGTCGATCTTGTGTAGTTTTAATAGTTCTTGTAGTAAGTCATTTTTGAATTCACATCCATTATCAGAAATTATTTGCATTGGTATACTGTGATGGCTAAAGTAAGTTACGAGATTATTTGCGATTTCAGTCCTTTGTAAAGAATTCAAGGAGTAAGCTCGCGCGTACTTAGAAAACGAATCAACTATTGTTACAAATTTTTGTTTTTCCAATGTCAGGGTATCTATGTGAACGATTTCGAATGGCTTCGATGCGGTAGGTGTTATGTTGAATTTTAATTTAAGAGGATGTCTATCATATTTAGCTAATCTACAAGGATCACATTCATTTATGAAATTTTGTATTGTTTGTTGCATTTTGGGCCAAAAATAACGTTCTTTCAGTCGGGTATACGTTTCCTCAATACCACGATGGTTTGTTTTACCAGTGTGATATATATCAATAGTATTCATTTGATCATTCGAATTCTCAATATCCTCTAGTAGCTTTGTGCATCGAATTAATTTAATTTCAGAGTTTTTAAAATGTCTCTGTAATACGTTGCTGAACGTTTCATAGATTGAGGATTGGAAATGAATATAATAATTGACTTTAGGAACTAAATATTCTTTAATAAAATGAACTATATCGTTTTCGTAATTATTTTTTGAGATTTGTAAGATGAACCGTTGATATTGTTTATCGAATAGTGTCTTTATTAATGGTCTATCAGGAGAATAATTCACTTCGGTGATTATTATTTGATTTTTAAAATAATTCAAAGGTTTTTCCAGTATAGGTATCCCAATTAGTGGATTTTCTGCGTTAGAGTGAATAGTTTTGGCTGATTCACTATCGTAGTTATAATCGTGTTCAGTACCGGATTCAACAATCATAGATTGATTATCGTTATCATTCCCATCACTGTCGAGATCTTCGTTAAACTTTTCCATATACTGAAATATGGGCGGCACTTCGGTCTCGTTAACATGGCACTCGATCCTCGATAAGGGATCAGCCACTTTGTTCAAAATACCCTTCTTATACATTATGGTATAATCGAACTCTTCTAATTTTAGACGCCACCGGAGAAGTTTTGAATTTGGTTCTTTCAACGAAAACAACCACTGGAGGGGTTTGTGATCTGTTATGATATTAAATTTGCGTCCAAATAGGTATGGGCGAAAATACTTAGTTGCCCATACGATGGCTAATAGCTCCTTCTCTATAGTTGAGTAATTTACTTCGTGATCGTTCAAGGTGCGACTGGCATAGGCTATCGGTAAATCTTTCCCAATAGGTTCTTGCGATAATAATGCACCTAGGGCAAAATTCGAGGCGTCTGTAGTTAGATGGAATACTTCGTTGAAATCGGGGTACTGAAGTATCGGCTCGTTTGTAAGCAAATTCTTACAACTTTCAAAACATTGTCGATATTCTAGTTTATTTATGTCAATTACAGCATTTTTTTTCAAACATGTTGTCAAAGGTTTTGTAATTTTAGCAAAATTGGGTATAAATTTCCGATAATACCCCAATAATCATAAAAATCCTTTGATTTATTTTGTTGTAGATGGTATTGGGTAGTTTGATTATAATTTTGCGGTCCTCTGGAATTTTGAGGTTGTGAATTGGAATTGAAATTTTGTGGATTCGTTGGTTTAAAATTGAATCCTGGATTGAAATTAGGCACAAAATTTTGTTGTGGTCTCATAAATTGTCTTGGCTTTTGCGAATTAAAATTCTGAAGCTTATTAACTTTTTGAGAGTTAATTTCTTTCTGATAAGTATTAGTAAGCAAATTTAATGCGGTTTCCAAATCAGCGGGATCTTTCGTTCTCATGAGAGAGCCTAGTGGATCTTTCAATCCGTTTAATAGTGTTTTTAGGGCAACTTTGCGGAAGTGATTATTAAGTCCATCATTAACACCATAACTTAAATTTGCAAATGCAATTTGTGAACATAACAGTTTTTGTATCTTTTTATAATAGTCGAACGGACTATCGTTCCCTTGTTCAAGTTTAACAATATCTATGGCTAATGTAGCGTCATCTCTTTTATCAGCATATGCAGTTAAAAGAAATTGACGTAATTCATTCCAACTTCTTATGTTTTTATTTGCTAAATAAAGTGCAGCTTCACCGTGAATTTTAGATCTAATTCGTGAAGTAATATAGTCATTACGTGGATTCAATGGATTCTGAGCATCGTAAAAATAATTGATTACTTTTTCAGATTCTTGAATAAAATAAGGCAATAATTCTGATTCGCCATTAAATATTGGTACTATTTCTAAATATTCTTTCAATTCTGAGATTGATATCTGTTGTTCTACCATTTTGGGATTATTAACTTTATTTGATAACAATAAACGTGCGGGTTTAATTGATATTTGAGAATTTGTACTAGTTGGGTCTATATTATCTTCACTAATATAGCCAAATTCCAAATCACTGTTTTCAGAGTCTGAACTTTCGGAACCTCTATAAGACATAAATTGAACTTACAGTGAGACAAACAGCTTTCCCAGCATTCTACAGATGACGATAGGTTGGCTTCTGTAACGTGGCTTCCGATTTGATCCAGTAACCAATAGTTTGATTTATTTTTCTGATTCAGCACTGACGAACCGTTGAAACGGACCAGGACCTTTTCGCGGAACTGTTCAGCGCGATCCAATACCGACTGCGCCAATTATTTAATTCCCTTTGAGGAATTTCTTTTTAAAAAATGTTCATTTCGCTTACACGATTTCACAATTATATTCAAATATCGAAGTACATTAATAAAATAACGAAAGATACAATTAATATTGCAGGTTGATTAGAGATATAATAAAACAGGTGCTGTTCGATACAGCTGAGAAAAAGAAGTAACTTAATAAAAATATGAATTATCGCAGTAGCGTGAATTATCATATTCTTGCAGAGTTATTATGAAGATGTTTCCGTAGTCAGCGGAAACATGACACTTGTTCATATTATATGTGATTGTAATAGAGGGCGATGACATAACTTATATATACGGTATTCCGAGGTGCTCCTAGAATATTCGGTTCACAAGTAGATTTACAACGAAGAATAACATTGATACGACAATCCCAATTCGTTCCATATTTTATTAACGCTCCCAATGGGGCAGGGAAAGGAATCTGTCAAAACAATACAAGACGTATTCGCTACTACGACGAAATGGGGAGAAAATAAAAATATCGTTCACGACAGTTGAACGTTATTTTGGTTCTCGAATCGTCGTAATGGAACGGCTCTTTCATTGGGATGGAAAAAATTGTTGCATCGGAACGAATTTCCGATCGGACGGTTCTACATCAGTCACCTAAACAACAAAAGAAAGAACGCGTTGTCTTGGACAAAGATAGATATTTTCACGATCGATTCGTTGTATGGAGGGGAGAATCGAATGTATATAGAGCCCGATAACATGTAGAATAAGGACATTCCATACAAGTCAGCGTGTTATCTGATACGTGTGCATACGACTTATCTAAATGTCGTATGTTAGTGGTAAAAATTTGATTGTGTCATCACAAGAACGCGAACGATCGAACAATCTCACAGTTCGTTATAGGTCGCGCTCGATTGACGAACAATCATCATACGTTAACGAGAAATCCCCATCATTAGATTCGATATCTTGCGATGAGAATGGTACGGACGACGAGTCAGAATCGGAGAGAAGAAAAAATAAAAGAAACAGTTCATCGATCACGACCGGTGGCAGAACGACCAACGTGTCATATTCGATAGCTAAACAATCGTCTTACGTTAACGAAAAATCTCCATCGTTGCATACAATTTCTTCTGATGACGACGGAACGGGCGAAGAATCAGAATCGGAAACGGAAAATGGAGAAGAACACAGCACATCGGTCCGGAACAATGGAATATCGACCGACGTGATAGCCGAGCAATCGTCTCGCGTTAACGATCAGTCTCCATCGTCAATTTCAATTTCTGGCGATGAAAACGAAGCGGACGGCGACCCAGGCCCAGAATCGAGAACAGAAAAGGGGAAGGGAAGTAGCACGTCGATCGCAAACGACGAAATAACTACCAACAGGCCACATTCGATAGAAAAACAATCGTCGTGTGTGAAAGAAAAATCGCCGTCATTAAATTCACTTTCTGGTAATGGAAACGAACCTGACAACGAACCAGAATCGAGAACGGAAGAGTTAGAAGAAATGATACGTTGGTAGCGAGAAACGGAACAACGATCGACGCAGTAATAATCAATATGATACAAGATGATATCGAACGTTCCGTTGCTGATATGGTACCCGAAATCACCGCAAATCTCGCTGTTGAACAGGAGAGCGTAACCATACCGCCGAATTCCATATCGAATCCCAAACTACACTCGCTACGTACCAGCTATCCATCGAGTGTCGATTTACGAGGAACATCGGAACATCGTAGTGAAATATCGAGAAAACGAAAATCGGAAATGACTTGCGACGAACAACATATCATGAAAGTTTCACCATTGTCATTACCGCAACCACAATTACCTCAATCGTCCTCATCGAAATCGCCGAAAATTCGTTCGGAACATCGAACGACGAGATCAAATCGACGGTGTATAAACCAAATGTCATCCGAAGCGATCGAAATGAAATTACCGTTCACGATAAGCTATGGCCAACCCATTACCGCATCGCTAATAACCGAAATGTTTTGTCGTGAACTATCAATCATCCGTGGTGTGTCGAAGAAAAATATAATTATCGAACTCACTAATTTGAATATGAAATCGATTCATGCCGATATGAACGCAAATAATCGTCTTGTTGAGTTTCATTGGATATTGAAAAGGTACGTAGATTCAACGAAAAACAATTTGGGGATAATTTTCGAAAAGTATAACGTGGAAGTGGAAAAATTAAAGATGCTTGTTCATATAAACTTGTTGATGTGGGCGATCGAGGATGCGATCCGAGCGTACCCGATTATCGATCACGCGCGTCAATCCGAATCGATTGATAACTATACCAAAGAGGTGGTGGAAAAATTTACGCAAATACTATTACCGATTATGCATGATCGGAGGAGAGAAAACTCGAAATAATCGGCGCATTGAAGACAGCATGGAGGAAGACGATGAGAGAGATTCATATTAGACATTTTGGCAGCGAAGACGAGCTTCACCCGATTCACCGGTTTTTCCAGTACATACTCCGAGGTTGTAGCAATCAAAATATACTCGCGACACAAAGCGACGACATGATTAGTATAATAACGAACGAAATTCCCAAAATCGATAATATATTGCGAACATTAACACATTTCCAAATGATGCGAATTCTAAAACGGAGATGTTACAAGTGCTAATGAAAAGAATTTTTCGTACGATTTATAAAATGTATTTCATATGTAATTCGAATAAAAAATGTCAGAAAATATTGCGATTCATTTCACGTAACTCACGTACCCCAACGTAACGGCCATAAGATACAAATTTCACTCTCATAGGAAACATAATTTTTAAATTCCGCCAGACAAACAAATTCATTTGGCGTTTTGCAGCGATAATCGATCATCTAGAGACCAACCGAAATTATGTTACTCGCGACATTAACGTCACGATCCCAAGTGATTTTACATTTCCGGCAAATTTGAAATCTACGATCGTGACATCGTCGTCATTGCTTCGTATCATTTCTATTTATGGTGGTGATAGTGATGTGTTTTGGTGGTAACGGCATTTTACCGAAACATCTCGAGCAACGTGTCATTTATCGCGTCGGCGATAGAACGCATGTACAAGCAGCTCTATGGCAGGTTTTTCATTTCTGCCATAGCCTTTCGCGATATTCAAAATATGTTGAGTTATCGGATTCGAGTCAGCAGCAAACATCAAAACGTCAACCAAATATATTGGGTTGTCGGATTCGAGCTTGGCAAGAATCATACCTCTCGAAGCATCGTATTCGGCAAAAAAAAACAAATCGTTAAAATATAATAATTCTTTTAATCAGAAATAATACACCTTGATTTTTGATAATCTCAACATTATACGAAAACATCAAATATTGTGAGCTACGTCTTGAATACACCATCGAGTGCGTGTTTTTCATCCTATCAGCGTTCACACCAATGTTACTCAAATATTTCTTATTCCAATTATCATTCTTGTGCACCCACAATCGGACTCCATCGTATTTGACCGTAATATCTTCACATTTGATCGATGTTCTTGCCACAAATTCGTCTCCCATAA
Organism: Endomychus coccineus; assembly: GCA_958510875.1. Classification (NCBI taxonomy): domain Eukaryota; kingdom Metazoa; phylum Arthropoda; class Insecta; order Coleoptera; family Endomychidae; genus Endomychus; species Endomychus coccineus. Next base: position 162,975,542 of record OY294067.1, on the reverse strand, counting down.
AAATAGGCGTTACAGCATTCTTGCATCGAAGGACCTTCATTGAATTCTTCTTGCCACGTATACATTTCGCAATACCATTATGAACGCCGTCGATAACACAAACACGCGCCCATAAGAATTCGCTCAGCAGTCGAGTGATTCGCAATTGTGTGTCATCATCGATTACTTCGATACGCTCGTGATCGACTAATTTCAATATATCTACGCACGTGAGAATCTTATCGTTTTTCACTATCATTCCTACGTTTGGCTCGATCACGAGTTTTCCACCCAACGGAACGTCCGAAAATAACGGTTCAACGATCGTTCCAAAATCCGGTTGTCGAAATAATATTCTCGCACTATAAAATGGGAAAGCGCCATTTCCGTTTATATCGAACGTTCCTTTCCGATTCAATAAATATCGCAGAATATATAATTCTCGCGATTCGCCACTTGATTCTTCGTAATCCCTATACCCGTATAATTTCCTCATCAAACAATTATCAATTTCCGACAATTTATCGATAAATTTCATGCCGGCATCACCTACGAATCGAGCAGTTTTCGTATCGATGCCGTCAATCGTACCGTTGGTGAGAACGTCCATACTATGTCGATACGTGTCTTCTCTCACATCCAACAGCTCGATTTTAGAAAACGATATCCTGTCGACCCGTTGTTTCTGAATGTTTCCGATTTCCCTGAGTTTACTTTCGTCTTCGACTATTACTATATACGGTAGCATCAAATAACAAACAGGTACGCGGTAAACGCTTCGTACGAAGAGTGTCGGTTCTGTCTCGTTCGCACAAATTTTCTCACAAGTAGCACTGTCGGAGTCTTTCGCGTTCACACATTTTACGAATGCATCCAAAACGACCTTGTATTCGTGGTTATTCTCGTGCGCGATGTAATAATAATATTTGTTTTTTACGGATCGGTCGTACGATGATAATATTCGTTTGTCATCGAACTGTTCCTTCTTGTTCTTTCTCCTCTTCTTTTTTTCCGTTTCGTTATCTATCGCTTCGGTACGAGCTGCCAAGATATTCCTACGAACTTGTTTGATGTGTTCATCGTTGTGGCCATCATCGCTAGACGGTTGTCGCACTAATATATATTCGTCATTTACGGGGTTATCGTCTACTTTAGGTTGCACCCGTAAATCATATTTGACGAGCGCTTCTTCGGACTGACCTCGTTGCCACATCGGTCGTTCTTGTTGCACTTCTGACAATTCATCTGATGGCTTCCCGTCGACAATACCATCGACGTTGTTAAAATTTTCGAAATTCAAACATATCTCTTGGTAGTCGGCATCGACGATCGTGGTGTCATATCGTAATAGTTTTTCGAAGTCACAAATATCGTCGTTGTATTCAGATGTCTCCGTGTCATCGTGCAGATTCATAGTTCGAATACCGCACTACATCTCGAACGAATGGCTGACGTTGGAACGACCGAGATCGGGATACTGGTATCTAAATATTGGTGTAATTGCGATTATATAGTACGAAGATGATCTAATACCGCCCCTCCACGTTTATCGCATATAACGCCAACGATCGTTCGAGAAATGAAATCGTAAAATATTTTCTGATAAACAAACTCTGTCCGCCTAGAATCTCTCGTCGAACGATTCGTTGTTGAAACGAAATTCCACCGGTGGAATTCTTCCAGCTACAAAAACTTTGAACGTAATTCTCGTTCGAAGAATAAAACAGTTTCGTCTCGAATGAAATTTGTTGAAACGAAATCTCACTGGTGGATTTCTTCGAACTGCAAAAACTTCGAACGCAACTCTCGTTCGAGAAATGAAATCGTAAAATATTTTTTGATGAACAAACTTTGACCGCATAGAATCTCTCGTCGAACGATTCGTTGTTGAAACGAAATTCCACCGGTGGATTTTTTCGAGCTACAAAAACTTTGAACGTAATTCTCGTTCGAAGAATAAAACAGTTTCGTCTCGAATGAAATTTGTTGAAACGAAATCTCACCGGTGGATTTCTTCGAGCTACAAAAGCTTTGAATGAAACTCTCGTTCGCAAAATGAAATCGTAAAATATTTTTTGATGAACAAACTCTGTCCGCCTAGAATCTCTCGTGGAACGAATCTCCAAACTTATAAGTTCCTCGTCATGCGCACTAGCTCCGTCGAGAAACAGTTTTGTCTCGAATGAAATTTGTTGAAACGAAATCTCATTGGTGAATTTCTTCGAGCTGCAAAACTTCTACAGCAGCGATGACTCATAGTCACGTGACGTATACGTGACGTATCACGGGGGGCAACGAAAATTGTGGAACGCAACTTCCAGCTCTAGCGAGAAACCAGCACCAAGTCTAGACAGTCAAGGGGGCTCCACGTACCCCCATAGCACCCCCTGCACCCTTGTATATATATATATATTCATAACCTCCGCGACGGCCTGCTCCTTCTTACTACTACGTTGTTCTTACTCTGGTCAAGGAAGTTTGTGTTCGCGCGCGTGGAGCTCTCTGATTATATAGTTAATTTGGGGTCAGCTGAGTGAATACTCGATTCTCATTGGACTAGAGCCGTTTGACGTCACGAAAATCCTAAAATCTACTGATTTTCGACGAAAATCACGGTAGAAGGGGTAAAATTTTGATCAGATTCAATTCAGAGTTTCGATAGTCAAGTCGATTGAGGTTAGATTGTACAATATCAAACCCACCCCATTCACAGATTTAGTAATTTCTTGAGAATACAAAATATATCTATGGTACGTTTCACACTGTACGTGTTGGATGAAAGTTTGAAAAAACTCCGCCAGATGGCGTTCATCTGCTTACTGTAACAAATTGATATAACATTTCGATAGGTGGCGCTCATCAAGTTATCACATCGGAATTGTATTATATTTCAAAAGATGGCGCTTTTTACATTACCTCAACGGGATCGCATTACATTTCAACAGGTGACGCTTCTCGAAAAATAGTGTGAGGTTCACATGCGCGTTTCCTCGTATCGCTGAATCTATTTCTAGATGCGATTCTTCGTATATGGGGGGGGGGGGGTCGAGCGTATAAAACTCGGCAACATGTGAAGGATGTTCCATTCTGTCCGATACGTTAAAGCGATCGACCTAGCTTGAAAACCATGGGTAAACGATTGTATGAACTAACAGAAGACGAGATATCCGCTCTGCCGTTATCGTATCTACTCAAAATACAGAATCCTCTCGAAATTCTTTTTGCATGGCATAAAATACCATCAAAATATACAAAGAAATTTAGTCTTATGGTTCGACTACCACGTTTCGTCCATTTCAACCGCCCCGATTGGCGAACTCACATGGAAGGGCCACCAATACCACAAGATGAATGTGACATGTGTAAATGGGGGTTGGAAAGTTATAGTAAAAAATTTATGGATTGATTTTCTGTCATTTTTGATTTATAAATTATGACTGATCATTAAAATATTAAAACGTAAGTTTTTGTTTATCGTTTTGCCAAGATTTATATTTAGAATCGACATACCATCATGAAGTATGAATTTCGTTCTAATATACTGCAGCGCGGTATATTCTTATTACACAAAAACGAAAGTGACAAATATAAAAATAGAAACAAATCGTTGGATAATATATTTTTATTCGATCTCTTTCCCCAGCCAGTCGAAATATAATCGTTTGAGTTCAAATTCCTCCAGTTGGTATTTTTCGCAATTCTCGTCTTGCTCTTCTTGTTGCCATAACGCGTCCAACAGGTCGGACCAATCCTCTCTCCATCTGGTATGATAATCCTGTTCTCCTTCACCAGGGTCCGACCAATACTCTTTTCCTTCTCTTGTACGATCCTGTTCCCATTCACAGGAGTCTGACCAATTTTCTATTTCTCCTCTCGCACAATCCACCTGTTGTTTCCCGTCACGAATGTCTGACCAATCTTCGCTTGTACGATCCTGTTGTTTCCCATCACGAATATCTGACCAATCTTTGCTTGTACGATCTCGTTGTTTCCCATCACGAATGTCTGACCAACCTTCGTTTGTACGATCCTGCTCCCATTCATAGAAGTCCGACCAATTTCCTCCTGTATCATAATCCTGCCTCCTGTCACGAATGTCTGTTAACTCCATCGCTGTCCACTCGATTTTACGACGTTTGGATTTCTTACTCGGCGACATACTGTAACACGTTAATGAAGATCGATTTGGTCGAATCACTAATGGCAAATGATTATTCACGACTTCATTATATATTCTACGTCGAGGTACGCCTCATTTCGGGGTAGGGTGATCGATAACGTGGAAACGCGACTTACGAATGTTTTTCGATAACAAAATTCGTAATCGTGAATCGATATAGCGCTAGTTCGGAAAATAGAAATAACACGACAAGAAACGTTCGTTCTATTTTTAGAATTACAAGATGGTATTATGAATATCGTCACCTATATAAACGGGGATCGTGCATGTACCAAAATCCAGTCCATCACTACCTAAGCATCGTTCAACATCGCACTCGGCGTTACTACAAATAAGACGCCTGTGTGTTGTCAAAATGTCGTGTGCAATGTGTGGCGGGTCAGACCACAGACGTAGTTCTTCGAAAAAATGTGTATACCAAAAGCAACAAGTTAACGTATCCTGTGCAACGTGTGGCGGTCCAGATCACATGAGAAATACCTCGAAAAAATGTATACATCGAGTGTTCAAAAAGAAACGAGTCAACAAGCCATGCATGCGTGTGGCGGTTCAAATCATAGAAGTAATACTTCAAAAAAATGTCCACGTCCGGAAAAACCAGTCGAAAATAGTGAACGAACTTTGCCGGTATGCGAGCGTGCCAGTACCTCTCCTATCGTGAGTGATAGTACGGTTGAAGGCGACGAAGAGTTATCTTCGTCCGAATATGAAACGGAACAAAGTGATGATAATTCGTCCGATGATAACACTTCACAGTTTTTAGTGACCGATATGAAAGAGTCGTCGAGCGAACCGAACGACAATTTCCAAGACCTGTGGAAGCCTATACCAACATATCGAGTGGACCAGAATACGGGTGAATTAATTGGTCCAACTGCGATGTACGAAGATCCCAAACGAACAAGCGAAACACTCGTGGCCAAGGAGAGCTGTAGGTATCTGATGGAAAACGCATTTTTCCTCGATGCCGAATATGAGAAATTCGGTACGGATATCATCTATATCGCTGCGGCTTTCAGACAGGGGACACTGACGACATATTTGAATGGCACACCATACAGCTTGGTAACCAGGGAAACATTCCAAATTGAGAAACATTTCGCATTTCTATTCGGCTTGCCGAACGATCGACTACTCCGCGTGAGTAATCACGTACGAGCGGGTCACTGGAGAGATGTCACCAAGGCGGTGTCGCCGATTACAATAATCGACAGCATATATGTTCGCCGGCCGGTACTATCGATACCGATTATCGTGACTTGGGACGATGATATGAATGGGAAATTTTTCGATGGATATTTTCAAAACGATTGGGATAATAGTAAGGGGTTGGTATTGGTATTGAATAATGAGCGAGTTTCCATGCCAATCGAGTGGTACACACTGACCGGCAGAACGTGCGGGAAATATGTACATTATGACATGTTTCGAATACCTTCGCGTAAGCGACTGTTCACCTATACCGTTGTCACAACCGATTCGCATTACTCGTGTAAGAGTGAATTCACATTCGAAGATTTCCACGACGTTTTAGGGTGTAATGTCAATCACGAACAAACTACATCTTGTGAGGGTAGGAGTGTGAAATTGCAATGTATGATGACAATTGTAATGAACATGTATCTTTTCGCTTAATAAAGATGTTATTATTTTCCCTTCTCTTTCAATTTACATACGAATTTTTTCAACGGATCAATTCTTGATCTTGAAACACTAGCATAATAATACAGAACAAAATAATAATGATGATACGACTATTTCAATCATAATGAACAAATATCACCACACTTTTCTTTTCTTTAATTCGAAAAATGAAATTGTACAATATTTTCTTGTCAAGGAATTTATTTATTATAAACAAATGAACGCATCACATTACGTAGTATACATTGTAATTTTCTACTGTTATTTTGACACGATTGTTCGTCTTTATATCCGTGAGTCCTTTTGCATCCCAACACGAAATGAAAATCGTTTAGAGTAAAATGATCTTTAGCAACGAAATGTTGATCGGTTATTTCCACAGTATGAGTCCATATCTGAACATTGGCGGGCAAGCGATACATTTCATATCGTACGAAATTATCATATTTGTGGCCCATTAATGTACACCATTCGATTTTGAGCGATTTAAGCCTTAGCTTTGAATCATCGTCACTAAGATATCCATTAAAAAAACTTTCATCGTTCACATCGCACCAACTTATGATAATAGGCGACGATGTCGGTGACGATCTCCGAGAACGACAATAGGGAGAAAATGAACGCTTACGAATATATTTGATCACCTCAATTGGACAAACTTCTCCCAGTGTGCAGGCATAAGCATCTGTACGTTTATTTTTAACGGAACGAATATATTGTTCCTCTCTAATAGCTAGCAAATCTTCCAATTCTTCTACTTTTGTAATGTTCTTTCTGGTCGTTGAATTGTACGGCTCGCCGTTCGAATATACGGGTCGATCTCCATCTCCGTGTATAACCGCTACTGCCAAATATATCGTATCTGCATTATATTTTTTGTATTCTGTGTCGATAAAAAACACTTCATCTACTAATTTATTATAGTTGCTCTTGGTGCACGTATTGAAAGTTTCTTCCATATCGCGATCTTCGGCTTTTCCGTATAATGCATTCTGCCACACTCGGATGCATTCACTTTCGAAACATTCTGTCGACAGTGATTCGATATCATTTTGTTTTTTTGGCAATTCTTCCGATGGATTCATTATAGTACACTCTTTATCAGCACGGTATGTTCGGTTACTTTCTTCTGGGATATTGTCGCGCTGAATCGATGTTTTTGCTTCAATATTCGATTTGCACATTTGACTGGAGAAACGCGACTGTGATTTATCCACCACATGTTTTGCACAGCATGTCGACTGAAAATGAATCAACATGTATGTCGCAGCCGTATTTATACGCTCGCGAGGTGATGGGCGATATCGTATCGGTCGTTCCTCGTTTCGAACGTCGTGATAAATGTAACCTTATATGTATAGACGAGTATCTCACCACTCAATCTTGCTCGAAATGTTTAAGGGGTGAAATTTTTATCTCATGATAGTCACGTTGGCTGTGACTGGGTTAAATAAATACACATTTAGGGAATAAATAATATATTAAGGGTATCTAAACAGTACATTGCCATGTTTATCTCCACGATTGATACAACCACATTTTGCAAACAATTTTTCTGAACTACTATTCGAGCAAAATGTTGAAAAAGCGTTCCCCTTCTTGATGAACCTTACCAATTTGGCTGCATATCCTTTTCTACGGTACTCATTCATGGTATAAATGAAATTTATCATCTTCGGATTTCCATGTATATATAGAGGATCAAAATCCATACTAGACATTAGCACAAAATAAACTGGTTTATCATCTACGTGTAATATATAACATTTCACCCCCTGGTCTTGGTACCACGTTTCAATAATGCAGTCTGTAATCTTATTTTCTTCGAGATCCAACTGCCGAATTTTCCTGATCGCATCCTCTCCATATGAAACTGTTATTTCCATGACTTATATTGAGATTTTCAAACGAACTGGAAATTATCCAGAACTACCTTGTACCGTAGCTTGCTGATTATATAGTTAATTTAGGGTCAGCTGAGTAAATACTCGATTCTCATTGGACTAGAGCCGTTCGACGTCACGAAAATCCTAAAATCTACTGATTTCTGACGAAAATCACGGTAGAAGGGGTAAAATTTTGATCATATGCGATTCAGAGTTCCGATAGTCAAGTCGATTGAGGTTAGATTGTACAATATTAAACCCACCCCATCCACAGATTTTATAATTTCTTGAAAATACATAGAGTGAAATTTGTTGGAACGAAATTCCACCGGTGGATTTCTTCGAGCTACAAAAACTTTGAACGTAACTCTCGTTCGAAAAATGAAATCGTAAAATATTTTCTGATGAACAAACTTTGTCCGCCTAGAATCTCTCGTCGAACGATCGATTGTCGAAACAAAATCTCACCGGTGGATTTCTTCGAGCTGCAAAAACTTTGAACGTAATTTTCGTTCGAGGAATGGAACAGTTTTATCTCGAGTGAAATTTGTTGGAACGAAATTCCACCGGTGGATTACTTCGAGGTTCGGTTATCTTTTGAACTGACGACCCTGTGATGTATCGGATCACTGCAATTACGGAGAATAAAACAAAAACATTTGAGAATATATTTTTATTAATAAATATCACAGTTTCAAATTCAATTGTGTCGATGGCCGAACACGATTCCTGACGAACGTTTTTTCAATTTTGTCGATGAGTCGGCCAACCAGATCGTACTTTAATATGCCGTATCGATCGTACGCGTGACGAATCTCATGATTCAGCTCTAACCGATTGATATATTATTTGCAAAAAATAAACATCAGATGCTGATTTGTGAAAATAAATCGTAATGCCAACATTTTCAATGATCTCGGCGATACCGTCGAATCTACAAAAAATTCGAAGAACCCAGTCGACCTAGTTCTCTCACGCAACAGCAAATAAATGTGTCGTGTACGCTCATTGAGATGGTTTGCGGAATCGGTTCTCGAATTGATAATGTAATACAGTGGGGAGTCGATCGATGGATGAGGACTCGATATAAACGGATACAACAACGAAATTGCTGTAAAAATCGAACACCGATCATTGCGATAGCAATGTAATTTCAATTCCTCCAGAAAATTAACATCTTCTTCGTTCGATTGCAGGTTATTATGAGTGGCCAACAAAAATATAACGGCGACAGTCGCAATTTTTCGATAGGTGACATTGCTATCGAATTTAATTTTCGTGTGATCGGCCGAGCAATAAGGAACAAATGTCATAATCAGTTTACGAACATGACGTACATCCGTCAAGTAATTTTTCGTCTTCAATGCTGTGAGATTATCGAGTAAATTCGGCAAACTAATTTTGTAATACGTGTGTTCCGTGAACATATGTCTGAAGCACATGACAACGATGTCGATGTCCGAGTCACACTGCAACAAATCGTGTAATGACGAACTATCGTCGTTAAACGCTCGGAATATCAGATCGTATATGATTGCCGATCGATTGTAAAACACATCGATATGCAACAAACTTTCAAAAAAATTATCGATATACAACAAACTTTGAAAAAAAGTACACCTCATAAAACTGATGTAGTCAACGATGTTAGCAACTTCGCTTGATAAACACACCGTCGCTGCTGACGAAGACGATATCGATGGTAACGATGATATCGATGGATGTTGTGACGACTCGAAATTTGTTAGAAAAAGACACATTTCACATCCACAAATATACGCATCGACGACATTGAAAGAAAATCGCATATCTTTATGATATAATTGTATACCACGACCGTGCAAAATCTTAATTACGAAATTTTTCAAGTTATATTTCACCCTCGTAACTTTTTTTTTGATATCGATCGGCACTTCTTGTAGCGGACGAAAAACTCGTTCCGTTACGTGACTGCAACGTTTGTTCTGGTAGGTCTCGGTAGACGATGACGGCAGCGATACCTGCATATCGGTTTTATGTTCCAACTATCGTAATATCTATCTGATGTGTCGAATCGCACTGGTGGCTTCGTGATCACGTTCTCTTTATATTGCTGTCGACGTCTGGAGGAGGAACAACTGATGCGCAGCAAAATTCCGAATCGTTGAAGTCGTTTGATGAAAAGTTGAACGTTACTCTCGTTCGAGGAATGAAATTGTAAAATATTTTCTTGTCAAGAAATTTTGTCGTCCAAATTTTTCACCGACCGCATCAATCGTTCTTGTTTCTGAACGTAAATCTCGTTCAAGAAATGAAATTGTAAATTGAAACGGATAATTGTCAATGTATCACTCGTTCCTATGTCCGAACGTAACTTTCGTTCGAAGAGAACTTGGCTACTAAACGAATCGTAGTCAACATATCGTTCGAGAAATGGAATTGTAGGATATTGTTTGGTGAACGAAATTCGTCTGTTGGATTTCTCATCGAATGACTTCAATGACTCGTTGCTAGAAAGAACGATAGTCAACGTATCAATCGTTTCTCGTTCTGAACGTTACTCTCGTGCGAGAAAGAAATTCTATCGAATCGTAGTAGCAAAATTGGAATTGCATAGTGGGACAGGTGAAAATATAAACAATACAGTAGATATAATATTTTTATTTACTGTCTTCTCCCAGCCATTTTTCATAAAATTGTTGAAATTCATATTCTTCTAGCTCATATTTGTCATAATTCTCTTCATAATCGAGTTGTCGCCAGATGGCATAGTAGAGGTCCGACCAATCCTCCATCGCTTCGCATGTTCTTTCCAGCGGTCTCCAACGTATCTCACGTTTTTTGGATTGTTCACTAGCTGTCACACCGGACAATAATTTTTCGTTTTCATCTGTAATGTTACGGTAGAATGATCGATTTGGTCGAACGATGTCGTACAAACTACGATTGCGAACTACACAATCCTCCATCGCTTCGCATGTTCTTTCCAGCGGTCTCCAATGTATCTCACGTTTTTTGGATTGTTCACTAGCTGTCACACCGGACAATAATTTTTCGTTTTTATCTGACATAGTACGGCAGAATGATCGATTTGGTCGAACGATATTGTACAAACTACGATTGCGAACTGAACCGTACGTTACTTGGTTACCTATATAGATGCAATGTATTATAAACGAAAAAAACGGAAAAATGCAGCCGTATTCGTTTGTGGTATGGAAAATGGTTCTTGAAATATATCCTTCCGTGTATCAACGAATGTTTTATTTTTTCGATGTGATTTCACTTCTAACGGACGGTTCACAATTTTGCCGAATGACCCATCGCTACGAAAGAATAGTAATCAACGTATCGCTCGTTTCTCATTTGGAACGTAATCATTGTTCGAGAAATAAATTTGTAGAATATTGTCTGGTGAACGAAATTTATCTGCTGTATGTCTCACCGAACGTTTTTCAGGACTTATCGCTAGACAAGACGGTAGTCAACGCATCGATCGTTCTTCGTTCTCAACGTTACGCTTATTCGAGAGATGAAATTGTAAAATATTTTCTTGTCGAGAAATTTTGTCGGATAAATTTGTCACCGATCAACTTGTACGATTCGGAATTTTGTTGAGTGACTTTTCGCTTGAAACGAATCATAGTCAACGTATCGACCGTGTCTCTTTCCGAACGTAACTTTCGTTCATATGTTCCTCGTCATGCACACAAGCGTTATCGAAAAGCAGTTTTATATCGAGTAAAATTTGTTGGAACGAAATTTCACCGGCGAATTTCTTCGAGCTGCAAAAACTTTGAACGTAACTCTCGTTCGAGAAATGAAATTGTAAAATATTTTTTGATGAACAAACTTTGTCTGTCTAGAATCTCTCGTCGAACGATTGATTGTTGAAACGAAATTCCACCGGTAGATTTCTTCGAGCTACAAAAACTTTGAACGTAACTCTCGTTCGAGAAATGAAATCGTAAATTATTTTATGATGAACAAATTTTGTCCGTCTAAAATCTCTCGTCGAACGATTGAGTGTTGAAACGAAATTCCACCGGTAGATTTCTTCGAGCTGCAAAAACTTTGAACGTAACTCTCGTTCGATGAATGAAACAGTTTTGTCTCGAGTGAAATTTGTTGGAACGAAATTCCACCGGTGGATTTCTTCGAGCTGCAAAATCTTTGAACGTAACTCTCGTTCGATGAATGAAACAGTTTTGTCTCGAGTGAAATTTGTTGGAACGAAATTCCACCGGTGGATTTCTTCGAGCTGCAAAAACTTTGAACGAAACTCTCCTTCGAGAAATGAAATCGTAAAATATTTTCTGGTGAACAAACGTTATCCATCTAGAATCTATCGTCGAACGAATCCCCAAAGTTATAAGTTCCTCGTCATGCGCCCTAGCGTCATCGAGAAACAGTTTTGTCTCGAATGAAATTTGTTGAAACGAAATCTCACTGGTGGATTTCTTCGATCTGCAGAAACTTTTACAGTTGTGACGACTCGTCATCACGTGACGTATACGTTACGTACAACGGGGGCAACGAAAATCGTGGAACGCAACTTCCAGCTCTCGCGAGGAGCTAGCGCTAAGTCTAAACAATCAACGGGGCTCCACGTACCCCATAGCACCCCCTGCACCCCTATATATATAATATATATTATATATATATTTATAACCTCCGCGACGGCCTGCTCCTTCTGACTACTACGTTGTTCTTACTCTGGTCAAGGAGGTTTAGGATCGCGGGCGAGAAGCTTGCTGATTATATAGTTAATTTAGGGTCAGCTGAGTGAATACTCGATTCTCATTGTACCGAAGCCGTTCGACGTCACGAAAATCCTCAAATCTACTGATTTCTGACAAAAATCACGGTAGAAGGGGTTAAATTTTGATCAGATTCAATTCAGAGATCTGAGAGCGAAGTCGATTGAGGTTAGATTGTACAAAATTAAACCCACCCCATCCATAGATTTTGTAATTTCTTGAAAATACATAGTATATCTATGGTACGTTTCACACTGCACGTGTTATATGAAAGTTTGAGAAAACTCTACCAGATGGCGTTCATCTGCTTATCGTAATAAATTGATATAACATTTCGATAGGTGGCGCTCGCCAAGTTGTCACGTCGGAATTGCATTATATTTCGAAAGATGGCGCTTTTTACGTTACTCTGACGAAATTGCATTACCTTTCGATAGATGTCTCTGAATTTCATTGTCGAGTCATCGAAAAATACTGTGCGTTTTTTCTCGTATCGTTGGATCTATTTTTACAACTCCGAGTAGTCACACGGAAGATGTATCGAAAAATTTACAAATAGAGAGGGGTAACAACGCGTATATAAGTGGAACAGTTGCCAATTAAATTCTTTCGACAAGTTCTAACACTGCGACCATTTCGAAATATGGAACGTACTGGTGTGATTCAATTGTTAGAAACGTTCGTGTGTTTGATTAACGTGGGATGGCATTTGTCAGTGACGAATCGTGAGGCGGTATGGGACCTGCTAAAATCCATAAGAAAAATGGTCAGATACCCCGCATTCAGTTTCGCAGAATTGGCAGAAATGGAACAGATGTTCAAAGAATTGGAAAGGTTAATATCGACGTCGTCGTCGTCGTCGTCTTCGTCGTCGCCAATTCTATCGAGTCTCGATTCGAAACCCGGCCCTGATAATTTGTCAAAGTTGAACGTTTTCATCAATTTAAAATTTTTACATGTTTCGGGGGAAGCAAAGCATATCTTATCGTCCGGGATGTGTACTACGGACAAGGATTTCGAATCGAGCGGAAATCCGTACGACGTGAAGAACAAAAGTTCGCTCAGCGATACGTCGCACTTGATGGACCTGATCGTTAAATTACCCGACGCCGTTAGAGCCGTGGCGAGATTAGCGTTGAAAAAATCGATACGGGCGAGTGCCGTTCAATCGAATTCGCCGCAGGATATGTTGCAGACGCTATACCGTTGGCATGCTAGACCGAGGAAAATCGAGTTTATATCCTACAACGACGATACGCACATGTGTTATCTGCATCTAGTGTCTACGTCGGACGAGCCGACTACTTGTTGCGAATCGTGCAATAGACCGTTCGATTTGAACGTTGAGGATGCCTTTCGTACCGAGAAATACCGGTGGGTGTGTGGCGACACAGATAGACATTCATCGAATACAGATCGCGTCGTACAAATTTATCGTCCCACGTGGTCCGTGTTGACGGTGATGAAATTGTGAAGCAAGATACGAGCAACTATCGTGCGTTACAATACGGACGTAGTGAAGAGCGTCGATCTAGACGCGAAGGGAGCCTTTGCTAATATGGTGGACAACGAAATGATTTCGTTGCGGAAATGTCACGACTTCTTTGGGTGTACGTTCGCGGGATGCGAATCGCGATGGACTACAGCAACGGCACTGAGTAGTGCACACAACACGATGTGCGTGTTTCGTTCCATCGAGAAAATCGTCAACGCGCGTTCTACCGTTTCCACGTGTTAATAATCGAATGGACGGTCTGTGTGCGCTAGAAAAATATCGATTCAGTTGGGTCTATCTCCCAAAACAAAGCAGTCGACGACGGTGGTGCAGAACAAGTCGATCGAAAGAGAAGATTGATTGCAAACGAATAGATGTTTTCGTCCGACGAAGAATCCGATCGGTCAAGTCTATCGAACCGATCGACGTATTCAACCATGGGATCGGTGACAATGCTTGAAGTTGAATATCTTCTAAAAGTGCAGCTTCCATCCGATGCATTCGATTTCAGAGTTCTGGATTGGGTTCAGGTGCGAGATCAGTTCCTTTTCACATTTCATTGGAACGGAGTACTATTTTCCAAGTTTGTAAAATTGGCATCGCATACCGAGGCTGGCGACGTTTTACAACTACAAGTTTTCCGGAGAAGCGAGCTCCGGTTCGCCGTGAATCATTTTTTGTATGAATTGGAGTGGGAATCCGTCGATCACGACAAAATAGCGAAGAATGGGTACGAACTCCATGAAACGTACGTGCCGAACAAGGTAGATGGGATATTCGTTGGATCATCCACTTTTTCGTTTCTCGATGTCTGTACACCGGAAGAATAACATTTTGAATTTATTTTTCTTTATTTTATTATACGCTATTCCCCTTCCTATTCTATGATCATGAATTTCTAATTTCTCGAAAATGTAAAATTATGGAGATTATCACGCGTGATAAAATATCGGAGGGACGTTAAATGATTTTGACAATTCTGCGTATTTGTTGTACGTCGCAAAAACGCCTCGTATATCCGAACTGAATAAAATATTGTGACAAAGTACAAAAGTCCCGTACAGAATCCAAATCACTATCAGAAGCTCCATATCGGACTTATAATTGAGATTTATTTCACGTAGACGTTGGTTCCATTGCTATTGTGCAATCGTGTACGCGTTAGAGCTTGCATGAACGCGAAGCGTATAAATACGACTGCTGCACATATATCGAAATTGTAAAATCGCGTGGAACGAAACTAAATCGACGCTTGCCTCGCGACACGTGTCGTGTGCACGACGGGGTACCTGGCCCCCCATAAGGCACCCGCGACCGTTGGTTCATATCCGCTCGGGGCGGATATGTCCCTTGCTCGTTTTTCGAGGGTGCCTTATGGGGAACCCGGTACCCCATCGTGCGCACGACACGTATTTACGGGACTTTTGTACTTTGTCACAATATTTTATTCAGTTCGGATATACGAGGCGTTTTTGGGACGTACAACAAATACGCAGAATTGTCAAAATCATTTAACGTTCCTTCGATATTTTACCACGCGTGATAAACTCAAACCCATTTACAGCCAACGTGACCGTCATGAGATACGAATTTCACCCTTATGTGAAACATAATTTTGAAATTCCGCCAGACGAACAAATTTATCCGACATCAATGCCGTAGCCGTATTTACGCTTGCGAGTGATGGTCGTCAATCTATCGGTCGTTTCTTTTTCCGAACGTATTTTGCGTGCACGAAATGGAATCGAACGTGTTCTTTGGCGAACGAAATTTCTCTACTGGATTTCTCACGGAACGATCTCGATTTAGTTATGGAAACTCGTCGTATAGATCAAAAACTAGTTCTATTTCCTAAACAAATTATACATCTTCTCATATAGTAATAAATAATTCGTTCGTCTGATGGAATTTCAAAATTATGTTCCGCATGACGGTTACGTTGGCTGTAGGTGGCCTATATAACCGCCGTTCAACAGACACAGAATTTAGTAGTCTCCGATTGAGCATACAAAACACATCAATTTATTATTATTCATTGAAAATGAACGTGACATACAACACTTTTCTGCGCGGTGTGTTAACAACCATATACAGTGCTGAAAAATTCACGAGTAAGTGTCCTGATGTGATGAAAAACATTGAAATGTTACGATTTTCATCGAAAAATTGGATGATTAATGGTCGATTTGTTTCGTTTTTGTTGGGAGAAAGTGCTTATTATAAAAATGTTGAAATTTACTATTTCGGCGAGCATTTCATACCATCGAACGAAGACTGGATGCCACTCGGAGTCGAAGACGATTCATTCGTCAGTGTCGTCTACAAGCACAGGCACATGGAGTTTGTTTTGTGGCTAGAGGGATACGTTAGTCAGGTGTTCACGTCGTATGTTATGGAATGTTTTTTATCGTTGCGTCAGGGCCATTCGGCCCTTGCATTTTTGCCACATCGTTGCGAGATCATGGATTTTCGTTCGTCGATGAAACGTTCAAAGCGTCGTATAACGACTGTCAAAAGATCTCCATTAACACTGCAGATGTTGTGCTGCCTGCACATGTCATGAAGATGAAACGTTTGTTACGACGCGGAGGAATTCACAAAATTGTGATTGGTTCGTCAGAATGGTGTCGATCTGGGAAGGTATGTCATCTGTATAAACATTTAACTTGAATATCGTCAATCATGGAGATGACACGTGAAACGTTCGTGCGCTCCATGTTGTCAACCGTACACAACGCAGGGGAATTCACAAAATGTCCGCGAATGATGGAAATCGTAACATGGTTAAAAGTGCAACTTCCCACGAAGAATTGGTTCATCGCGGGTGACTGTGTGTCATTCATGATCGGAGCCGTTAACGAATTCACCACGGTGTCGGTGTATTACTTTGGCCATAATTTCGCTCCATCTGACGAAGAGTGGTGTCGACCTGGTTGGGATTTGGGAGGATATGTGATCTACATCAACATATACATGGGAACAAAACTGACATTATTTGTCGATCGTCGTGTCGACTCGATGTTCACATCATATATTTTGAAGTGTTTCCGGGTTGTGCGTGGAATCGACGTGACACCCCACCGAGTTGCGTTTTTACCGTTTCGTGATGAAATGATGGATTTGCGCGGTTTGGGTAGTCGCTGCAGGTGTATGGATGGTGACGAAGCGGTGTCGAGGGGAGTATCTGCGCCAACTCTACAAATATTATGTCTCGATCGTATTTTATAAATTGAATGGGAAAAATATTATCGAACGAATTGTTTTTTTTTTTTCACCTTTCTCCTCAATTACAGAAATATATAAACATAACAATCACGTGTACAAAAATGGATAGCGTATATAACGCGGAATCTGCGTGATGGATATTTTGTTGTTGTAATCGTACGTGTAACCGAACGAAGTCAATGTTAATCCCGGAGCACACTCGCAATCGGAAGTGATCGGATAATGAGTATGAACGTTCATGCGAGCAAGGGAACTCGACCCTCCGCTACATACCCCGTCCACCTGTTCGCCGTTGTCATTTATCAAGGCGGGAAAGAGCGAAACGCATTTCCAAAAAGCGTTAGAAAATTTAACGTCCGCATGTAGTAGAGCGAATACCCCCTTGATGGTATTGCATTGCTTTTTCTGGCGAATAGAAGTTCCAGCATTATTATCGTCGTCGTCGTTCGCTGTATCATTTTCCTCGTTTCTCGGCACGCACAAGCGCGTATCCGAAGAACATTCGTAAAATCCATTATACGCACTGCTACACGAGTCGATACAATCTTGATTGTGAGTACAACGTACGGCATTACTAGCACAATCGGCAACGTTCGACTTGTAAACGAATCGTTGTAACGATTCAATTTTTGTCGTCACATCTACACGTAGAATTTTATTCGTTTCTATTTCTATATTCGCGATGCGTCTATTCATTTCGGATATTCGTGGCAATATTATGAAATTACCGATAACGATGACGCTGACGACGACGACGATGATAATGATGATATTAGCGCGAACGAAGATCATAACTATCTCTTACGTCTACTCGACGTTATCGATATCTAAGAATTTATCGGCTTTGTTGTACATCATATATTTCGATCTTTTGATGGCATATCCGACTATCGGATGAGCCGGACGGGGCTGACTCGTACGCGTGTCAGACGAAGACGACGGTATCCTATTGTAATATTCACCGACTATATAATCGATATCGCTCTTGTCGTTCGTGAAACGATAACAACCGTTGCCGAATCGACCGGTGTTACCTTTTAGATAGTCGTCGTCGTATTGCAAAGTGGCGACGGAAACGTCGTTACTACGACAGAAATAAATCGATTTGTCAGGCGTGTGCGTCAATAAGCATTCGCTATGAGCGAACGGTACGAAAGTGAACGCATCGAAAGCACAAGGATCGGGTACTTTACGCGCCTGCGGATGACCGAACTTCTCCCTGAACGTCGGTTCTATCGCGTCGTCGGTTACGTTCAACAAAGCGATGTTCTTGGGATAGACGGTTTCGTCGTAGGTTTCGGACGAATGTTCGGCGAACGTGGATTTTCTACACACGGGATGATTCGTGATCGGATCGCGATCGGGAGAAGTGCCCGAGATACAACGATCGCACGATAACTCGTCGATTATGTTTACGTATCGTGTGGGATCGCGCCAGTCGGGGCCGATTAATTTTCCTCCAGAGCAAGCGGTCGGCACGTCACAATTCGAATCCAACAGGATCTTTTGACTGATAATTTCCGGATATTTACATAAACAACTAATTTTGTAGCCGGCAGCTTCCGTGTGCGGTTTGACTAGTACGCGATCGCCCGTATTCGTGTTACAAGGATCCAATCGAATAACGCCGTCACCGGAAGCGATCGCGGAAGATGATCCAGACGACGACAACGACGACTCGTACACTTTCGAAGCGTTGCTAAATACTGGAGTACAATAACCGAGATCGACATTTTCGTGCACGTCATAGATTCTACTACCGGTCATGGCGCCCGTTTTCTTATCGATCGTGACGATTTTAATAGGTTCGTCGTAACGGACGCATTTCGCGTTCGGCTCGTTACAATACGTACACGAATACGCGTCGAACCTGGACGCCTTCAGAGAACAAGTTCTCAAAACGCTATCGCAATCCAAGCCGGTCAAATGTAACTTTTCGTTTGTTACGCCGTTACGATAGAGATTCGAGCGAATCGCTTCGTTGACCGGATAATACTTGAAATCTTTTTCTTTTTCTTTTAGCCACAGCGAATTGTCGGAGAACTTTTTCAGATTTCCGATCAACATCGTATTCGTGACGATAATGATAAATATTATACAACAGAAAAATACGGTCATCCTATTATATATATACGTGATAGTTCTTATGGAAGCGTGTCGAACAAAAATCGTACGTATAAGAACAGTCGAGAGACGCTAAGGAGAAAAGGGAGCGATAATATGGATCGCGATTTGTTACCGATCACACGCAACGATCTCTATATGGGATATGTACGTGAACATTTTGGACCTCACGTATCTTTCGTTTTTTCTTATTGCATAATTTTATCTCCCATATTGATTTGTACGTTTTTTTGTTTGTATTCCACGTTCGAACTTTCGTCGCCACGACAATCGTAATCGTCGTCGTCTTCGTCGTCGTCGTTATGAGACGATATTTGTTATTTTTCTTCACGTGCCGGACGAGATACACCGACCCTTTAGCTAAGCGGAGATACCTGTTCGAATCGTGTTGTTTTTTTTTTCGTAATACGAACGACGGAATGGACACGTTAGCCAAAGTATTGAACAAATTGAGACGTGTCGATCGAGGAGTAGCCGACGTGTCCGAAGGTTTAGCAGCCCTGAAACATTTGCGAACGAACGAATTTAGCGTTGACGCGTTATCTCGCGGAGCCGGTCGTCGCATCCCTGTCGACGTTATACAGCTCATATCGCACGTATTACGTACGTTGATCGACGATGTCGAATTTGTTAGGTATACCGGTGAAAACGCCGGCGAATTGTATCGGCCCCTATCGAAAACTGTCGTCGATATCGACGAGCGCACTCCGTTAGATAATATAGCGCATCATTTACGACGTGGCGATTTGGATTATGTTATCGACCGTTATCGAAACGTACCCGTCGAAAATAGATCGTCGGTCGTCGACGGGCTCGTAAACGATTATTTGGATAAGGTCGAAGTGAAGGAGGTATTCAAAAAATTAGCTGTGGAAAATTTTCCCGATCACGAATTCGATCGGATAATGTCCGCTAACGAAGCATCGTTGAAAAACGTCCTGACCGGCAACGAAGACGTACTAAATCGTAAAATACGTACCGATCTACCGTACGGCGGTTTAGATCATCTTTACCGGACGAATAAGAAATTTCGTAAATTGATAAACAATCTACAATCGCTACCCCGAAAAAGCGGCGGAGGACGACGATATATCACCTTTAAGGGTGTCTTCGTCACGCTGACCGTCGGCGTCGGTCTTTACGCTTTGTTCAGTCATATCGTAGAGAACGCCAAACGAATGGCCGGATGTTGGAGAATTTACACGACTCGTTCGGGTGAACTGGTAACGTGCAAACTGGTCCAATGCAGTTGTGCGCACGTCGAAGTGCAAGTGAAGAACACCTGTAACAATTTGCCGCGCTCGTTCCATAATAGTATATGTAAAGGATGGCCGTCGGAACTTATGGACGTCAAAGAGCCGGACCGGAGGCAATGTCGTCGTTGCGATATTAACGCACCGAAAAATTCGTTACAATATTTGCCGATCGAAGATATGATCGATCCCAAGGATATTTACGTGTGTAAAGATACGCCGAATATCGGCACGTTGCTGTCCGACATCATCACGGAATTACCGAAGCAAGTATGGGACGGAATGACGGACACGGTCGGTGTGCTACTATACGTTTTCGAATTCTGCTGCGTTTTCGTACTGGGCGGTATTTTTATAGCTATCGTGATGAAGCTTATCGACGTGTACGAAAAATTCGACGGTGGGAACGGGAACGATAAGAACGCTCACGCAGACTCGATAGCGGGAAATGACATCACGGGCAACCGTATAAAAGAGGCAGGATAATCGTACCAGAACATCAGTTAGTTCCTGCCTTTTGCTGTTGTTATAGTATTAGTGGTGGTAGTAATAGTCGTAGTAGTAGTAGTCATCGTGTTCCAACCCAGTCATCCTCACGGCTATTATCAGTACGTACAGATTCGTGTATAATTTCCGATTCGTTTCGCCGACGAACGAAGATGTACGGTAAAAATTTGGAAGAGGACGGAGATATCATCGATAGATCGCCGTCACCACGCTCGAATAAACCCGAAATGTCGTGTCCACCACCTTGTCCGAATAAGAATCATCATCATCATATACCTACGATACTACAGAAGAGAAGCGAGAACGGAGTCGACGATAACAACGACACGGTACCGAAGGGCCGGAGCGGTAATCCGTTCGCCGACGTGCTCGAAAGTCAATCGTTCGATATCGAGTCGCCGGAATCTCTGTCACCTACTTCTCCGCCGGCATTTTTACCTTCGCAACGGACCCCGTCGACTTCGACAACTAACAAGAAACCATCGCCGAGTAACGTGGTTATCGACTCGGACCCCGACGAGGAGGATGTTATCGTCCAGGACATTATCGTCGACAGATCGCCGTCACCACGTTTGTATAAACCCACGATGTCGTGCCCACCACCTCGTCTGAACAAGAATCGCCATATACCTACGATACTACAGAAGAGACGCGGGACCGGCGGCGACGATAAAAAGGACGTGGTATCGAAGTGTCGGCGCGTTCAGTTATTCGCAGACGTGCCCGAAAGCCAACCGTACGATATCGAGTCGCCAGA
This sequence comes from Endomychus coccineus, assembly GCA_958510875.1. Lineage (NCBI taxonomy): Eukaryota > Metazoa > Arthropoda > Insecta > Coleoptera > Endomychidae > Endomychus > Endomychus coccineus. The sequence continues at coordinate 162,953,753 of OY294067.1, read as the reverse complement.
ATATATGCCACCCGGTAACGATGGATTTGGTTCGGCCGAAGACGATTTTGTTATCGGCGGTGGCGGCGGTGGTGGTGGTGGTGTTGTCGTTTCTGTATCGGGTATTACCGATGAAAAACGGTTCGATAACGTTCGGCGGTCGGACGAGAATAAAAGAGAACGCACCGAGGATATAGTGGATTCTTACATGGAGCGGAATCAATCGATCGCCGTGAAATATTCCTACATCGACAAAGAACAAGCGAAATTGTGCGTGGAGAAAATATGTGGGAGTCGTACCATCGGGAACGTTGCGGCCAACGTGAAATCTGTAAAGCTGCCGATGATGACGAAATATCACGTCGGTGATACGGCCGATTTCGATAGAAATAACGAGAAACACATATCTAGCTATTTGAAAATGTTCTTTTTCACGTTGTACGATCGTAACTCACAATTGTGCGTGGACGCTTCGTTCGACCCATTGCCAGAAAACGTGATCGCCGGCATAACTAAAAAATTACGAGTAGCGTTTCCGATATCGAGAGATCGTAGCGATATAAAGTCGTCCAACACGAAAGCGTTGTCGTTCGATATAAACAATTTCGGTTACGGTTGCGTCGTTTTGGCGTCGCTATCGTCGCGCTCCACTTCCAATCAGAAGGAAGAATTCAGTTTCGATCTGATGAATCGTGCCGGTCCCATCACGACGAACATCCAAACTATCATGCGAGAAGGTTGTAGACAAATAATGAATCTCCGTGAAACGTGGCGCGCGACGTTGGACGCTTTAGACGCTGCCGACCACGACAACTACCAGCGTTCGCTGTCGGCGAGTGGAAAGTATTCGCGAGTGGTGGCACTCAACGAAAAATCTATAAACGATGTACAATTGGTGATAATCGCGAGACAATCGTCGTTCGACACCTTTATAAGTTCGCGCGATGAAATTACCGGAAGCGCGTTATATCTGCAGCCCACGACCGGTTTCACGAGAAGTGCGAACGCGTTCGGTTGTTTCGCGGTACAAGACGTGGAAGAACAATCGTATTTGACCAGTTGCGACCTGGAGGATTTGCGAGACGAACAAATTTACGTATCCGCTGTGAATTTCAAGCTATGCTGGACGGAAACTAACAATTGTTATCTGAAGGGGTACGTTCGCTGGGGATTTAAAGTACCATCTAATTAGTAGGCACAACCATCGCCACCGCCGGAGCCCCGTCAACGTGAATAACGACGACGACGACGACGACGACGAAAAACTTAATATTATATAGCTTTGTTCATTGTACAATAAAAATTATTTTTTAATCGTTTATTTCAATGTTCGATCTCCCGTTCGTACACGATTCTCTCCCGTTCGACGTTTTTTTCTCTCTCTCGTACAAAGAGAAAATTGTCGTTCTCGTCTACACATAAGATGTCGTCTTCGCACGTGAACGAAAACAAAATCTTACCCCGTTCGTCGCCTCGTCGTAATAACGATAAAAACTACTACTACGATGACGATTTCGGCGGCGGCGGCGGCGGCAGTAATGGACACGGCGGTGACCGAAATCTACGAGAAAATCTTAAATCTTCAGCTCCGTCTGCGAACGACGTACCGTTCGATAAATACGTCGACATATTAGAGACGTACTACACTGATGCGTCCAATTTATTCTCGCATCAATACGTATGGTATATGAACTTTATTCAACCCAACGTGTATACTATGATTCTGGAGTCGGATCGTTTGAAAAAAGTGTATGCGAAAAAAACCAAACAAATTAACGACAACGTGCCCATCACATCTCTTTCGATATACGAACATTTACTCTCTCACGATCGCTACGCCACCCTCGAAGTGGCTGATGATATCAGAACGTTGACGAAAATGATAAAGTCCATTCCGATCGGTAGCGGCGAATTAACGTGGAAAGTGCGACAAGAGTATTCCCGAACGATAAACGGCATTCCTAAAACGTACATTAGCAATTTGAATTCGTGTACGACGCGACAAGAACGAACGAGTAAGGAAAAATTGAAATTACAAGAAGAAAACGGTAATATCGCGTTGTTTATTACGAACGAATTGGACGAGTCCGTGTTAAAAAAGTCCAATAAGTCGTTTCGTTCGATAATCGAAATTCTCGTTCGCTGGACGAATTGGACCGTCAATTTATTACCGATGGATAGACAGGATCAGTTTCGTAAAATATGCGAGAGATTCGATAAACAAAAACAACAACAACAACAACAACAACATCAACAGGGACAGTCGCAACAAAGTCGTAAGTGGACGACGAAAACGAACGAGATGTTCGAAATGTGCGTGAATTTCGTTTATCAGATACGTGAATTTTATTCGCGATCGAAATTGATAAAAGACCTACCCGTGTCACTTCCGTCGTCATCGTCGCTCGTGAGTTATAACGACAAGCACGACAATTCCGACGGTTACGACGACGACGACGACGATGACTATAACGTATTGTTACATCGTACGTTGGCTTATATGGCGTTCGTCGAGTGGATGATCGAAACGTGTCGCGTATACGTTACAGATCTAACTATCGTGAATATAACGAATTTCGTGATAGAAACGATCCGAAAGAACGAAAATATGATACGAGAGCATCGAGATCGATTGGAATCGTTAACTCGAACGTTCGAAAAAGACTCCGAACGGAACGCCGACGCGATGGAATATCGTCATAACGAACTAGCCAACGAGAAGCGTAATTTAACTCAGACGATCGGAACTCAACGAGCGATCATGGCACAGATGCAGACGCAAATCGACGAATGTACGTCTGAGAGTCGACGGGCGAAAAGCGTTTACGACGAGAACGTCGCGACCGTCCAACAATTACGTACCGATTTGGTCGAGGCGAAGACAATTTTCCGAAGTCGAGCGTACTCGCGAATCGGAAAAACAAACCTACATAGAACAGATCGATAAGCACGATCGGAAGCTGGCAGAGTTGAATTCGCAAATCGCCACTCTCGAACAAAACGATACGTTACAACGCGAAAATATAACGCATTGTAATCGAATACGAGAAGAACTCAACCGGGAGAATAACGATCGGCTACAACGTCACGTTCAGGAATCGGAGTCGCGTCATCGATTAGAAATCGACGGATACGTGCAACAAATAGCACAGCTAAATACGAATCTGGTCGTCACGCAAGAAGAAAAGAATCTCATGATTCGTTACGCGGAACAGCAAGATGCGTATTTCCGACAGCAGTGCGTCGCCGATCAGGAAAAATTCTTTTCGGGAGAGAAACGATACGAGTCCGTCATAGAAGCAAAACAAGATCGAATCGTACAGCTCGAACGTTTCGCCGAAACTTTGACGTTAGAAGTGAGCGAATTGAAATCTCGTATCGATACTTTCAATCGGTATATCGTCGATCTGGAAACTAAGGTCGAGACAATCCGAACGGAACGTGACGATCTTCGGAATAAATACGATGAAATTATGCAAAATCAGAAAAAAATCGATAGCGGTGGGACGATGACGACGCTACAAAATGCAAGTTCCGGTAACGGAGCTGGCAACGACGATGACGACGACGATGAAACGAGGAAACGTCAAAAACAACAATCGATAGTGATGAATCGAGTCGGCGAATTGTTGAACGGCTCCAGCGAGATTTTCGCCAATACCGATAAAGGTGGTGTCGGTGGTGAATTCCGCGCGTATCTACAGATATGCTTCGGAATAGCGGAAATAGTTTTATCCACGATGGAACAGTCGTCCGCTATTTTCCGAAGGATGCGAGCGATCCATGAAAATTTAAATTATAATTTAATATTGAATTTCAAATCGGAATTCGACGATATCGTCCTGGAATATAGACGGTTGAACGGTGGAAAAGGCATACCGGTGCTCACGACACGGAACGATCTTTTGTCGTTGATAACGAAATTCGCGTTCAGTACCGGCATACTAGCGCGAGAGGTGAAAAATGCTCAGATATGTAGACGATACAAACAGATGCGACATAAAATATGGATTACAAAACTGTCGGTTGACACGTCGCATAAAATATAATCTTCGCTCGACTATCATAACCGATACATTTCTCGACGCGGCGACGATTCCAAACTCGATACGAAACGTGGAGGTGGCGAGGACGGTGATGGTAGCGTCGTCGAAAATACGAACGAGACAACTCCGTTCGCGACAGATTCGTCGTTTGTCGATTATTTTCTAGATACAGTTCTCGATAGTAGCGTACACGTTCCTAGCGGAATTCCAGACAGTCTGGCTGCTTACATATTCGAATAATATTCCGTCGGCCCGCTAGACAATAAGAGTTTGATCGAAGAAATCCTTCACGATGAAAGTTTTGCGTTCAAACTGACCGTCGGTCAGAAACGTTAGCGTTTCGCTGATTCGAATAGGTTCCGTTCGTATCGAACGACGCCTCGATCACGTACGTGATATGTAGAAAGGGAACAAGAGGGAGGGGTGAGATTGTCGGATAACGTCTATCGATACGGACGTTACGAGATTTCCTATTCAGTAGTGTGATGTCGTCGGAAGGAGACAAGTAGAAATTAAATTCGTTAGATCGTTCACCTGTCGTATATATATACTATGAATAATAACGATCACGATTATCATCGACAGATATTCTATCATCCGTCGAATAAATTCCGTATAGGATCTAAAGAAGAAACGAATTTTTTCAAACATAAATGGATCAACAAAACAGATCGTCATGGGGCGAAACGAATTTATAACGTATTCCCTAGCGACGTTTGTCCGTGTGAAATTATCGTAGCGTTCAACGTACTCGACGCTATCTCCTTCACGGACGACCGATTGGCCGGTGGTAACATTTCGACCGACGACGGAACGATAAGCAGGTTATCGTTCACCAACGAATACCAATTGAAAACGCAATTTTTCCGGAAGAACATCGACCCCACCGTGGTAGCGTTCAATAAACATTTCGTTCGTACCTTCCACGAACGTTCGTTACCGCAGCATCAGCAACCGTCATCTTCCGCATCCCCGTACGACGACGTCGCCATCAACGGAATTTTGTCCAAATGTCGATTCAACACGGCGGCGATAACGTCGTCGTCGTCGTCATCGTCAAAATATAAGGATTATAATACGAAACGGAACGCCCCTCTTATCGCCAAACAGTCGAAACATATCAATAAACATTGCAATCGCGATCGAAACAATAGGAATAATATCGAAATTATTCGAGAACTTGCACGAGCATTAGGAAAAGATATCGAATACCTTTCAACCGGCGTCAATAACAACAACAACAACAAGACGAATATCGAAACACACCACCCCACGATCGCCTATGACGACGTCGTCCGGAGAGCACTTTTAAGATATTCACAAATCGATTATTTTCTACAATTCAACGTAATCCTAACCGACCCACGAATGTACATATCGAAGATATCGAAGAATGAAAAATTCAAATTGCGAACGAAAATGTTACACGACGAACTTGTCGGTGACTGTATATCGTTTTGGGGTCTAACGATGGAAATTGAGGATAACCACGACGACGACGACGACAACGGCGACGACAACGACGACCAGAATCGTACCGTGATCCACGATTATGGACAGATGTTACCGATCAACGACAATCCGTCACACGAATGGTACAGATCGAGCTCGCAATGTAAACACGATAAGGGTTTCACCTATCGCTACGAACAGAAACGATGCAGCGACGAAATGATTCACATATCGAAATATTGTATCGTATGCGGTCGTCGTGTATCGTAATTGAATAATTTAGCGAAAAATGGTTGGATTATACAAGTAGGAATAGTTTAAAAAATACAATAAATTTTTCTTGTATTATTGTTTCAATTATACAAAACGTGACCATCGTTAGAAATTCGATCATGTATACTTTTTCTGCGAGGCAGATTTCTCGCCGACGTCCACATGTAGAAATGGTTTCAACGATACAACAAATTTTTGTTATATTATTATTTCCATTGTACGAATTGCATTCAGTTTGATCATTATGCGTCGTATTCTAATAGCTATTCAAACTATTTTTACATGTACCCGACCATCAATAAATATATCTGATTGTACTATCTCGACAAACGGAAGTCGAAAAGTACTATAAATGGAAAGAGCCCATAACGGGCAGCATCATTTACGATTCAACAGAGCGTGAGATGACATCCGGTGTGTGCGAGATGAATAGTATACATGAATTGAACGGGGAAAGTTCCCAATACTATTACGATTCAACGTTCGATGGGCAGATGCTCGTAGGAAATCAATTACAACAGCAGTCTCAGCAGCAGCAGCAGCAACAAATACTGAATCTACAACTTATCGAGGTAAGTTATATTATTTCGTATGCGACTTTTTGTCGTTATTTTACACATATTTTGTCGTAGAAGTTTAGCGCAGTATTGGCGTCGGACGAGCTGAGCAGTATGTTACCCGACCAGTCGCAGCCACAGGTACAACAAGGAACTTCGTCGATTGAGGCTGAAATGGTGTTTCCGAAACCACCAGAAACCATAGTACCTCTGTCGCAGCCATCCACGTCGTCGTCGTCGTCGTCACGTCGATCGCTCAAACGACCTAGCCCTGAAGAAATATCGTCGCCAAGGACGTCTCTTCCGGTAGGGAAGATACAACAGGAGGTGGCTGTGAAAAAAGTCAGAATAGATTCGCCACCACAACCGTCGCCGTCGATATATGAATCAGACGCCGAATCCATCCGGTCCGTCGCAGCTACACAGAAATCATCGTCGTCGTCGTTGTCATCGGTGGTGAATTATCAACTAACGTTCAAAGACAAGTACGAAGTGTTCCGTTCGAGATTTTCACAGCTGTCAGAAATCAAGCAGAAATCGATGAACAAGATAATTCGTCCTTCCGATAGTGTCGTTCTCACATTCGCTCTCGTCGAATATGGGGAAATTTATCATCCATCGGCAAATCTGCGAGAAATATACGACAGCATATTCAAACACAAAGAGGATGCCAATAACACCGTCCCCCACGAATTGCTACGAATGATACGTATGACGTGTGCGGAAGCGGAACACGCTGGCTGCGTTTGCTGTAGATGGACAGAAAGGAGATCGACATCGTCGACGACGACAACAACGACGATGACAACGGCGCAAACGCAGACTACGGAAGAACCAAACATACGTCAATAGATACAGCCTCCACAATCGATTCAGAGAATGCATAACACACCACATTGCAATCGTATTCCGAAAATTAACTATTTCGCTGTATCGTTCACCCAGAATTGTGCACATGAAATAACCGTACCGCTGATGAGAAGCTATTTTTACAATAATCCAGACGGCACCGCCACCAACTCTATAAATATAAATATATTGTTACAGTTGACAAATTCCGCTACTGAAGAAATTTCATCCGCCCTTGTCGAAGAAACGTTATCGTTCAAATTCCCAGTAATCATGGAAAAATATTTTTCGCTATTGAGGCGATCCAGGAACGAATATATATCGGCGAATCATCTGGACGATGTGAAGAGATATCAAGTGACGGTCCAAATTAACGTGTTAGTAAGTAAATTGGAGAAAATTCTGAAACAATTGAAAGACGAATCGCGTACGATCCCGAACGTCCAAGAGGCTGCCGGAAGCTATGTCCAAGACGTGTGTGGAGAATTTTTCAAAACGGTTCCCAATATTTTAAACGATGTCGAGAAAACTGACCAGGAAAATGCACGTGTCTTGAAGTCTGCGTGGAGGAATAAATTATTGGAATTACATCGCAGACATTTCCTCGAAGAATTAAATGGAACGGGTGTCGTCGAATATCTATACAATTGTCTGCTTCGTGGTGATCACAATCGTGAGGCCATCACAAAAGAGGCCGATGTGATGTGTTCGATCGCCACGAACGAGACCGTTGGTAACACACATAACGTCTTGCGTCCGGTAACACATGCGATGATCATGGAAAATTTGCGAAAAACGATAAATAATTGACTTTTGTATCTTAAAATTATAAATAAAATTATTAAAAAATAGGGCTTTTTATCCATTCTAGCTCGAATTTGACAACCCCTCGTACAATCGGTGGACGTTTTGAAATCCGTATAATTATAGTAAACTTCGAACGGCGTGCTTATTGTGATTTGAACGTCGAGACTTGTACGATAGATCGTAGTATGTTCTGCATCTTACGCGAAACTACACATAGTTCGAGAAATAAATGCGTTAATTCGTACATCGTGTCACTCGACAGGCGTTCGAGGTTCAAGGACGATCGATCCTAATATATCTAACTAAATCGATGGCGCGTGACTTCTACGAAATAATACGCAGTTGAAATTCTCGGTATTCCGCGTGATACGATGAATATATACGAGGCGGCCTGGAGCGCTTCTTCATATCCGTAGCACGTGTCGTGTTTGACGGACAGATTTTACCTAAAACAACAATTGTGAGTTTCTAGTCTGAGTGCAAATCATCCAGGTAATACATGTTCTGCTATTTCGTTCGTTCGTTGTCAAAATTCATAGTGTAAACGTTAACAACCCCTTCGAACATTACGTTCATGTAAATCTTTGTTATAGAACTACGAAGCAATTTCATCTTCACCGATTGTACAAATTCTCTCATAAAATGACCGATAATTCGCCACCTGCATCCTCGCAAGAGCAACGACGATCGCAATCACCACACGACTCGTCTGCGGAAACAGAATTTGTACAAGAGTCAGCAACAAGTTCAACCTCGAAGTCGTCTCGATCGCCTCTCGATCCTCTCGAACTACCGCAGCATAGTCGTCAGATGCCCATGTCTGTAAGGCAACCACCGTCGCCGTTGTCACCACCACCACCACCGACGAAACCGACATCGGTGGTAACGCAACGACAGGGGACTAGGAAACGTACGCTTACGTCGACGCCATCGATATGCGAATCGAACGTGGAATCTACGAGCTCCGCTGCCGCGGTATCAACATATATTACTGCATCGCCTGTGATGGATCACAAACGACTTCTCAAAGATAGTTACGAAATTTTCGGTTCTACATTTTTACAGCTGCCGCAAGCCGATCAGAAAGCGACGAGTGAAATAATTCGCCGCTCGGGTAGTATAATACTAACGTTCGCCCTACTCGAATACGGTAGAATTCATCGGCCGTCAACATCTCTGAAAATACTATACGACGACATATTCGGCAGCAGATACGGCGACGACGACGACGACGACGCTGACAACACCGTTCCAGTCGAATTGCTATCGATAATTCGTAAGGTGTGCGCGGAAGCATCTCACGCCGGTTGCGTTTGTCGAAAGTGGAAAAGAAAAAGGTCGGTGTCTCCCGCCGTATCGTCGGTAATAGCGGCGGCGGCGACGGCGACGGCAAGTGAACCGAGTACTAGTCAATATATACCACAGCATCCGTCCAAGAGGCCACGTCGTTCGCTCGAAACGAAATCGCCTCCTCCCAAAATGAATTATTTCGCCGTACCGTTAGCGAGGAATTATGCTCGGGAATTGACCGTTCCACTGATCCGTAATTATTTCTACGACAATCCAGACGGCGGAGATAGCGGTGACACTACGAACACGAATATATTTCTACGATGAACGAAATTTCGTCTGTCATTTTTGACGAAACCCTATCGTTCGATTTCGAATCGATCGTACGTCGATATTTTCTAGAGATGAAACGGTTCCGAAACGAATTCAAACAGACGCGAGACCTCGACGATGCGAGAAAATATCAAATTACGATTCAGATCAACGTGTTAGTCAATAAGCTCGAAAAGAAATTGAAACTAGTCAAAGACGAATCTGACGAGATTCCTAGTCAACGAGAAACTATCACGAAGTACGTCGACGATGTATGCGGAGAATTCTACAGAACCGTCCCGAACATATTGAATAACTTGGACAAAATGTACGAGGAAAATGTACGAACGTTGAGGTCTGTGTGGCGAAATCGTTTGTTAGAAATACACGGCAGCTATTTTCCAGAAGAAACGGGCGACATCAACGTCGTCAAATATTTATACGATTGTTTGTTGCGCGGAGATCATAATCACGACGCGATCACGAAAGAGGCCGACGTGATGAGTACAATTGCCACGGACGACGAGACGGAGAACGATGATACGCAAACTATGCTCAGCACTCTGGCCCATTCGATGATTATGAGAAAATTGAAGGATTTTTCCACAGGGGAATAATCAATTGTAGTGGTGTCGTCGGATGATCGTAATGATGATGATGATGAATTCAATAAAACAAATAAAAATGTAAAATTCTTTTTATTTTTACACCTCACTTATTGGCACAGTTCTCGTTATTGTGACATTTCGAATTACACAAAATCTTATTCCTAACACAAGCGCACAATTTCGTTCCGCACTTTTGTCGACACCAACACCGTACGAATCCTTGTCCCGTACCGTAAGATTGAGCGATGGCCACCGAGCGCAAAGATATTTTCTTGTCGGGCACTTCGCTGGCATCGATTAATTTCCGCTCACAAACGCCAAATTGGGAACGGCAATACAATTGCTTCAGTATATTTTACGCGTACCCAATTGATACAGTCCGTCGGCGGCGTTTCTTCGTAGTACCACGGCCAACACGGCGCGAGCGTCACATTTCGCATGATCGACGTCCGGCACGGTTATACGAACCGTCGCACTCACCTCGACGGTAGGATTCAATCTGTCCGAGGTTTTCTTCATTACGATCGCCTGTCGTTTCAAACATGTTTTCGAATTCTCACGCTCACCGACGATTCGTTTCGTTTTCGCACACAACGAACACAATTTAAGCGTCACGTAGGTCGCTAGAGCAACGTCGTCGCTGTCGTCGCAGACCCCGGCGACGATAACGCGCTACCTTGTACGCAAGAGACGTGCATCGAACATTTACACCGGTCACACTTATCCGTTGGCGTAAACAATTTTGCACACACCGAACACTTTTCGTTCGATGCAGCCGTCGACGACGTGGACGGCTCGTTTGTCGTGTCGTCGTCGTCGTCGTTATCGCTTCCCTGCTCGGCGTTGTCGTTGACGTTGTCATCATCATCATCATCATCGAAATCTTCACGATCGCGCGGATCTTTCTCGGTAGCAACCGCGATATGATCGCCGCGAGCAACGTAACTTCCGCCGAATTGTGACGACGCGATAACGTTTTCTAATTCTTCTTCCGTGCAAAGGATACGTGACAATTCTCGCGGAATGGGAATCGACGACAGTCCCATCTTTACCGGACACCCGAACATCGCTTCGTACGGAGACCTACCGATACCGGCGTGGTACGATCTGTTCTTCATCAATTGTACGAACATCAAACCGTCGCTCCATCTCGTCGTTCCGTTGTCGGCCATCCAAACGCTTATCATGTTCTCCACGTCTTGATTGGCACGCTCCACGCTACCCTGACTGGCGCTATGTCTAGGTTTACCGTGAACTATTCGGAATCCGGGGAATATAACGGTCAAATGTTCGATAATACTGTTGCAGAATTCTCGACCGTTGTCGGATTGTAGAATATTGGGAGCGCCGAACAACGTGAAAATTTGCAATAGATTATAAGCCACTTCTTGACCGCGATTCGATTCTAACGCTTTCAGAATTACGAACTTCGTCAAATGATCCTGGTACACCATGATGAACTTGTATTTACGATCTTTGGACGATTGTAGATCGATCAAATCGACTTGGCATCTGCTGTTGAACTCCGAGAACAGTAGCGGTTTTACAACGATATTTTTCTTTTTGCGCTTTAGCTTTTGCTGATAATTTTCACAGACGCTAATGAAATCCTTCACGTCCGATTGCGTGATATTTTTGTAACGACGCGACAATTCCTTGTAGGTACGAACTCGTCCTCTATGTCCCAACGATACGTGCGCGTCGTAGATGACGTCGAACAACTCGTCGTGATGCACGTAAAAGAGTATATTCGTCAAACACGCGGCAGACGAATCGATCGGTTTACTTTTCTTTTTCGACGACGACGACGACGCCGACGACGCGCCTACCGGCTTGATCAGTTTATCGATACCGTTAACGCGCAACACGTCGAATTGTCTCGTCAACCAATAATATCTAGGTGTTTTTTTAACGTTCGATTTTCGCAGTTTTCGAATCTCGTCGATTAAAGACAAATACTTTTCTTGCGATAAAGATACCGTGTTTGTTCGGACACTTCTTTCTTCCAATAAATCGTAGAATCTTTGCTTCATAACATCCTTATTTCTATCTGGCTTATCAGCGATTTTTTTCCGTTTCGACGATGACATTTCGTGTGACAAACGAGCGGAATAAATTGGGGATATATATATGAGAGAGAGAGAGAGAGAGAGAGAGAGAGAGAGAGAGAGAGAGAGAGAGAGAGAGAGAGAGAGAGAGAGAGAGAATGAAACGACGACGGACGGAACGGTTCGACACGTACACGTTCGCACTTACAATAATATATCGTCGTCGATCATCAAGGCTACGAGACCGTCCATTTTCAACGAAGCGGGTAGGAAATTATCGACCTGACCGAGTACGGTACGTTTATCGGCAATTTTCAAGATTACGTCCAAATCGATATCGACCGTGACGTTTTGTAAAATTTGCAGCATCTGATTTTCCGTTTGCCACACTTTCGCTATCGTATTATTACTACGAATAAACTTTTGGGCGTATTTCTAGCTTCCGGTTAACGTTTCGCTGGCACGCTGAGGCTTGTTTTTCATGATAGATAGAATCTCGTCACTCCCCTTCGCTCCGGAATCTATTATGGCTCTGCACACGTCGTCGTCGACGTTATTGGTAACGAAAAAAGAATTCGAATCCGCGTCCGCGTCGTCGTCGTCACCGTTGGAACGTTCGAAAGCCATATCGTTGGCGTATTGCATAAAATCGTAGGCCGTCATACTGTCGTACAATTGGACTGAACACAACAGTACGTGATTGAAAATATCGACAGTCTTACTTTTCGTCCGTTTCCTTTTGTTACCCTTCGTATCGACGTCGTCACTATCGTCGTCGTCATAGCAAACGTTAGCGAGATATACGTATTTGAACACGTGACCCCATTTCGGATGGCGTTCGAACGACGTAATATTCTTTCCGATCTTATCGTGTAAACGGAGAGCGTGCGTCTGCGAAAATTCTATTCTCGTTTTGCCAAAGTAAACGTACATGTTAAGGTGACAATTTATACGCAACAACACTTCCAACGAAACGGCCTCGCTTACGATAACCGTTACGGTGGTCGTATCACCGTCGTTGTCCAAGTTCATCGATTTGTATCGTCCCGAGTGTACGCGCACACATCGTCCGTCGACCAGCACTATACTATCGGAGGTGTGTATGCTATAATAACAAATGACGGGGTCTCGCTTGAATATTAATACGACGCGAAACCTGTTCAGATCGTCGACGAGTCCGGGAAAAATTTCGTATGGAATCCCGATTTGATCGATCGTCATGTCGGACGTCGCCGGTAGCACGGTACACCGAAAAGTAGAATGATATCGACCGGGCGAAGCTTCCTGCTTCACGAAACTTCTACGTCCTTGCGTTTGCTCTCTCATCGACTTGTTGAGCAAATCGCAATTCTTCACGGTCTTCTCCAATTTCAGCATGTCCGCAGCGTCGATGTGATCGATCGGTGTTTTTGACGTTTCAATTTTATAGATACGATTGACGAGAGTGAAATACGGCTCGGTCAGTTGTTTCCATTGAGGCGTCACCCAGATGCGTCGCTTGCCGTAACGATATCGACACTTTATAATGGCCGGACCCAGCGATTTGATGAACGTCAATAGTTTGTAGAGACGCTTCTCGTTCCGTCGAAATACATCTCGGCAATTCGAACAACTATTTGCGTGCGATTTCATCCGCTTACGGGCGTTATTTACCGAACTGTTGCTGTTATTTAACGATCGCAAAATTTTCACCAACGCCCGAAATTCGTCCCATTCTAACAAGTTCCGGTCGGGACCCGTTTTCAACACACGCGTATCGTTCGTTTCGTCAATTTCCATGTTGTTCTCCAATTCGATCACGTTGTCCACGATTTCGTACGAATCCAAAGGTTGTCTGTTTCTTCGACGTAGCGGCATCTTACCCGGTGTTGACGATAACGACGAGGACGACGGTAACGACATCGTCACGTCGAGCGTTACGGGAAAAAAAAGTATCAATCCAGAAACACGTCGTTGCAGAGTGAAATACTCGATTGAATAAAAAAAAACTTAAGTTTCAATATCGTTTATTACAATTCATAATTTTTGTGGTTGTGAGGTGTGGAGGTGGCCGAGAAGGCGGTTCGTACAAATGAACGCGTGTTACTGTTCGGCGAGAATAGTCCAATTGAAATAATCTCTATCGGTAACTAACGAAAATTTCGAACGTCGGATCGAAAACCACTCTCGGACAAACGGATACGAAGTGGCATCTAATACGAAAATATTCCGAGCTCTCTTCGTGGTAATCGATCCCTGCAACCATTCCAAAAATGAATTCATATATCTGATTATCGAAATATTCTCGATGGCTAACGATTTCTCTATCGTATCTTTTCCGATAGTCCTATGCCTTTGTTGGGGATTCATACACGCCAACAACACGTAACACGTCGAATATTTCACAAACATTTCGGTAATAACGTTGTTATTGATGGTTTCCATAGTCGAACAACCGTCGATTATTATCAAGCCTTTTACAGGCTTCGGAGAATTCACATACAATTCGTGCATAACATGATAGGTAGCAGGGTAATAGTTATCGACTATCGAATTGTAATTGAGCGACAGCCACGGTGAGAATTCGTCATCGCTATAAGTTTTCTTCAATTGCTGGAAAAGAGAAGAGCTATCCATGATGGCAGACACACTGATACCGCTCACTAACACGACTACTCGACATACGAAATTTCTCTGCTGGAAATCTCACGGAACGACTTCAATTCAGTTATAGACATCGACGCGATAAATGTTACGTTATATGTGTAGACGAGTATCCCACCACTCAATCTTGCTCGAAATATTTATAAGGGTGAAATTCGTATCTCATGGCGATCACGTTGGCGGTGAACGGGTTAAATAAAACGCTATTCACGATATAAGAGATGGCAGAAACGCATACACCGCTCACTACTCAACAATCACGACAGCGTACCATTCTCTATCGTATAAACGTTGAAACTGACAGCCGCTGTATCATACACACCGAGCAAAACATCGGAAGGAAATGTGAATGTAAAGTCCGAGATATACGTGATGAATCGGTTGGTGTCGATCCGTCTTCTCACTCGTCCACTTCGTGCTCAACGACCACCAAGTCGTTACCCGCCGCCGCCGCGTTGTCTCATATGAAATACATCAACCTATTGAACGGCAACTATTCTCTCGTATCTTTCGTCGATTTCGTCAAGTATCTCACCCTATATCGGAAGCGACCGTTGCGAATGACGTACGTCAAGAAAATTTTAACGACTATAGTAACGTATCTGAAGAATACCTACCAGTTGGACGCTTACTTGTCATCGGACGATCGACAACGTCTTTTCGACCGGTTCGGTATGCTTTCATACAAACATCTCGAATACGAAGTTCAAAAAGATCTCCACGTCCTATCGAAAAATCACCATCGTCGTATCTTGTCGCTGAACAAACAACGTCAATTGGTATTCTCTGACGATTCCGTCAAACGAATGTTATCTTGGTGTATCGAAACGCTGAAGAATCATCATCAAAAGTGGCGGCAGCAGCAGCAGCAGCAGCAACAACGACAACGACAACGAGCTACCGATCCATCAGACAACTTTTTATTTTCGTCTTCCATTTCGTCGCTCACACCAAACGACGATTCACCGATGAAATCTCCGTCGCATGCGATCGCGAAACTATACATAGCCGATATCGTTTTCAGCACGTTATTCGTATTGTCATATTTTACGGGAGCTCGTATGATAGCTTCCCTGTATAGTCTGAGCCAGAACGAATACGAAGAGTTACTTAATAAAGGTCAGATAGATGCGATAGGAAAACGTGATGTAGTTTTTACGATTTTCCTCGTGTCCGACATACGCAAAAAGTACCACGATTTATTTCATTTGATCCTCGACATACATGCCACGTTAGGCGACAAGAATGTCTCAGACGACGTGCCGTTCCTTACGCTATACTCGTCGAAAAAGCAATTACATTTGCGTTTCGATCGTTTATATTGTCTTTTATTCGGAAAAGATCGTCCACATTGGGTACGATGGCACGCGTCAAGGCGTTGGTTTTTGGGTGAAATATTTTCCAAGTACGGTGTGAAACATGCATCACGAGCGATCGGGCATAAAAGTATCAAAACAACGATGAGATACGTTCAACTTTCGAATCACGATGACGACGTACACGACAAATTGGATAAAACATTTCAACACGTCTTGGAATGACTTCATTTGGCGGGATCGATGCTACCATCTGTCGGTGTATGATATGAACTGATTTGATTGGGAGCGGTGATCGTCTTGGCGACACCTATCGGGAAAACAATATCGAATGTCTACCATAGATGTCTCACAGAGTTCACGGAAAATACTAAATCTATGGATGGGGTGGGTTTAATATTGTACAATCTAACCTCAATCGACTTCGCTCCCAGAACTCCGAATTGAATCTGATCAAAATTTTACCCCTTCTACCACGATTTTAGTCAGAAATCAGTAGATTTTAGGATTTTTGTGACGTCGAACGGCTTCGGTCCAATGAGAATCGAGTATTCACTCAGCTGACCCCAAATTAACTATATAATCAGAGAGCTCCCCGCGCGCGAACATAAACCTCCTTGACCAGAGTAAGAACAACGTAGTAGTAAGAAGGAGCAGGCTGTCGCGGAGGTTATAAAAAAAAATATATATAATATATATATATATATATATATATATATATATATATATATATATATATATAGGGGTGAGGGGTGCTATGGGGGTACGTGGAGCCCCGTCGACCGTTTAGATTTGACGCTAGCTCCTTGCGAGAGCTGAAAGTTGCGTTCCATAATTTTCGTTGCCCCCGTGATACGTCACGTATACGTCACGTGACTACGAGTCGTCACAACTGTAAAAGTTTTTGCAGCTCGAAGAAATCCACCGGTGAGATTTCGTTTCAACAAATTTCATTCGAGACAAAACTGTTTCTCGATGACGCTAGTGCGCATGACGAGGAACTTGGAGATCTGTTCGACGAGAGATTCTAGGCGGACAGAGTTTGTTCATCAGAAAATATTTTACGATTTCATTTCTTGAACGAGAGTTACGTTCAAAGTTTTTGCAGCTCGAAAAAATCCACCGGTGAGATTTCGTTTCAACAAATTTCATTCGAAACAAAACTGTTTCATCTCTCGAACGAGAGTTACGTTCAAAGTTTTTGTAGCTCGAAGAAATCCACCTGTGGAATTTCGTTCCAACAAATTTCACTCGAGATAAAACTGTTTCATTCCTCGAACGAAAATTACGTTCAAAGTTTTTGCAGCTCGAAGAAATCCCCCGGTGAGATTTCGTTTCAACAATCAATCGTTCGACGAGAGATTCTAGGCGGACAAAGTTCGTTCATCAGAAAATATTTCACGATTCTATTTTTCGAACGAGAGTTACGTTCAAAGTTTTTGTAGCTCGAAGAAATATACCGGTGGAATTTCGTTCCAACAAATTTCACTGGAGACAAAACTGTTTCATTCCTCGAACGAGAGTTACGTTAAAAGTTTTTACAGCTCGAAGAAATCCACCGGTGAGATTTCGTTTCAACAATCAATCGTTCGATGAGAGATTCTAGGCGGACAAAGTTTGTTCATCAGAAAATATTTTACGATTTCATTTTTCGAACGAGAGTTACGTTCAAAGTTTTTGTAGCTCGAAGAAATCCACCGGTGGAATTTCGTTCCAACAAATTTCACTCGAGACAGAACTGTTTCATTACTCGAACGAAAGTTACGTTAAAAGTTTTTACAGCTCGAAGAAATCCACCGGTGAGATTTCGTTTCAACAATCAATCGTTCGATTAGAGATTCTAGGCGGACAAAGTTTGTTCATCAGAAAATATTTTACGATTTCATTTTTCGTACGAGAGTTACGTTCAAAGTTTTTGTAGCTCGAAGAAATCCACCGGTGGAATTTCGTTCCAACAAATTTCACTCGAGACAGAACTGTTTCATTACTCGAACGAAAGTTACGTTAAAAGTTTTTACAGTTCGAAGAAATCCACCGGTAGAATTTCGTTCCAACAAATTTCACTCGAGACAAAACTGTTTCATTTTCCGAACGAGAGTTATGTTCAAAGTTTTTACAGCTCGAAGAAATCCACCGGTGGAATTTCGTTTCAACAAATTTCACTCGAGACAAAACTGTTTCATTTTCCGAACGAGAGTTACGTTCAAAGTTTTTACAGCTCGAAGAAATCCACCGGTGGAATTTCGTTTCAACAAATTTCACTCGAGACAAAACTGTTTCATTCTTCGAACGAGAGTTACGTTAAAAGTTTTTACAGTTCGAAGAAATCCACCGGTAGAATTTCGTTCCAACAAATTTCACTCGAGACAAAACTGTTTCATTTTCCGAACGAGAGTTACGTTCAAAGTTTTTACAGCTCGAAGAAATCCACCGGTGGAATTTCGTTCCAACAAATTTTACTCGATATAAAGTTGTTTCTCGATGAAGCGAGTACGCATGACGAGGAACATATGCTGGTTTTGATATTCCATCGATGAGAAAGAAACCTGATCGACAAAGTTTGTTAATCAAAAAATATTTTACAATTTCATTTCTCGAACGAGAGTTACGTTCAAAGTTTTTGTAGCTCGAAGAAATCCGCCGGTGAAATTTTGTTCCAACAAATTTCACTCGATATAAAACTGTTTCTCGATGAAGCGAGTACGCATGACGAGGAACATATGCTGGTTTTGATATTCCATCGATGAGAAAGAAACCTGATCGACAAAGTTTGTTAATCAAAAAATATTTTACAATTTCATTTCTCGAACGAGGGTTACGTTCAAAGTTCTTGCAGCTCGAAGAAATTTGCCGGTGAAATTTCGTTTCAACAAATTTTACTCGATATAAAACTGCTTCTCGATAACAATAGTGTGCATGACGAGGAACATATGCTGGTTTTGATAATCCATCGGTGAGAAAGAAACCTGATCGATGAAGTTTGTTCATCATAAAATATTTTACAATTTCATTTCTCCTACGAGAGTTACGTTCAGAGTTTTTACACATCGAAAAAATCCATTGGTGGAATTTAGAAGTGAAATTAAATCGAAAAAATAAAACATTCGTTGATACACGGAAGGATATATTTCAAGAATCATTTTTTATACCACAAACGAATAAGGCTGCATATTTCCGTTTTCTTCGTTTATAATACATTGCATATATACAGGTTCCCAAGTAACGTACGGTTCAGTTCGCAATCGTAGTTTGTACAATATCGTTCGACTGAATCGATCATTCTACCGTAACATGTCAGATAAAAACGAAAAATTATTGTCCGGTGTGGCAGCTAGTGAACAATCCAAAAAACGTGAGATACATTGGAGCCCGATGGAAAAAACATGCGAAGCGATGGAGGATTGTGCAGTTCGCAATCGTAGTTCGTACGACATCGTTCGACCAAATCGATCATTCTTCCCTAACATGTCAGATAAAAACGAAAAATTATTGTCCGGTGTGGCAGCTAGTGAACAATCCAAAAAACGTAAGATACATTGGAGCCCGATGGAAAAACATGCGAAGCGATGGAGGATTGTGCAGGAGACCGACAGGATTGGTCAGACCTATACGATGCGATCTGGCGACAACTCGATTATGAAGGAAATTACGACAAATAAAAGTTAGAAGAATATGAATTTCAGCAATTTTGTGACGAATGGCTGGGAGAAGACAGTAAATAAAATATAGTATCTACTATATTGTTTATATTTTCACCTGTTCAAATATTGCTACTACAATTCGATAGAATTTCTTTTTCGCACGATAGTAACGTTCAGAACGAGAAACGATTGATTCGTTGACTATCGTTCTTTTTAGCAACGAGTCATTGAAGTCATTCGAGAAATGAAATTGTAGGATATTGTCTGGTGAACGAAATTCGTCTGTTGGATTTCTCAAAAGTTTTTGTAGCTCGAAGAAATCTACCGGTGGAATTTCGTTTCAACAATCAATCGTTCGACGAGAGATTCTAGACAGACAAAGTTTGTTCATCATAAAATAATTTACGATTTCATTTTTCGTACGAAAGTTACGTTAAAAGTTTTTACAGCTCGAAGAAATCCATCGGTGAGATTTCGTTTCAACAATCTATCGTTCGATTAGGGATTCTAGGCGGACAAAGTTTGTTCATCAGAAAATATTTTACGATTTCATTTTTCGTACGAGAGTTACGTTCAAAGTTTTTGTAGCTCGAAGAAATCCACAGGTGGAATTTCGTTCCAACAAATTTCACTCGAGACAGAACTGTTTCGTTACTCGAACGAAAGTTACGTTAAAAGTTTTTACAGTTCGAAGAAATCCACCGGTAGAATTTCGTTCCAACAAATTTCACTCGAGACAAAACTGTTTCATTTTCCGAACGAGAGTTACGTTCAAAGTTTTTACAGCTCGAAGAAATCCACCGGTGGAATTTCGTTTCAACAAATTTCACTCGAGACAAAACTGTTTCATTTTCCGAACGAGAGTTACGTTCAAAGTTTTTACAGCTCGAAGAAATCCACCGGTGGAATTTCGTTTCAACAAATTTCACTCGAGACAAAACTGTTTCATTCTTCGAACGAGAGTTACGTTAAAAGTTTTTACAGTTCGAAGAAATCCACCGGTAGAATTTCGTTCCAACAAATTTCACTCGAGACAAAACTGTTTCATTTTCCGAACGAGAGTTACGTTCAAAGTTTTTACAGCTCGAAGAAATCCACCGGTGGAATTTCGTTCCAACAAATTTTACTCGATATAAAGTAATTTCTCGATGAAGCGAGTACGCATGACGAGGAACATATGCTGGTTTTGATATTCCATCGATGAGAAAGAAACCTGATCGACAAAGTTTGTTAATCAAAAAATATTTTACAATTTCATTTCTCGAACGAGAGTTACGTTCAAAATTTTTGTAGCTCGAAGAAATCCGCCGGTGAAATTTCGTTCCAACAAATTTTACTCGATATAAAACTGTTTCTCGATGAAGCGAGTACGCATGACGAGGAACATATGCTGGTTTTGATATTCCATCGATGAGAAAGAAACCTGATCGACAAAGTTTGTTAATCCAAAATATTTTACAATTTCATTTCTCGAACGAGGGTTACGTTCAAAGTTCTTGCAGCTCGAAGAAATTTGCCGGTGAAATTTCGTTTCAACAAATTTTACTCGATATAAAACTGCTTCTCGATAACGCTAGTGTGCATGACGAGGAACATATGCTGGTTTTGATAATCCATCGGTGAGAAAGAAACCTGATCGATGAAGTTTGTTCATCATAAAATATATTACAATTTCATTTCTCCAACGAGAGTTACGTTCAGAGTTTTTACACATCGAAAAAATCCATTGGTGGAATTTAGAAGTGAAATTACATCGAAAAAATAAAACATTCGTTGATACACGGAAGGATATATTTCAAGAATCATTTTTTATACCACAAACGAATAAGGCTGCATATTTCCGTTTTCTTCGTTTATAATACATTGCATATATATAGGTTCCCAAGTAACGTACGGTTCAGTTCGCAATCGTAGTTTGTACAATATCGTTCGACTGAATCGATCATTCTACCGTAACATGTCAGATAAAAACGAAAAATTATTGTTCGGTGTGGCAGCTAGTGAACAATCCAAAAAACGTGAGATACATTGGAGCCCGATGGAAAAAACATGCGAAGCGATGGAGGATTGTGCAGTTCGCAATCGTAGTTCGTACGACATCGTTCGACCAAATCGATCATTCTTCCCTAACATGTCAGATAAAAACGAAAAATTATTGTCCGGTGTGGCAGCTAGTGAACAATCCAAAAAACGTAAGATACATTGGAGCCCGATGGGAAGAACATGCGAAGCGATGGAGGATTGTGCAGGAGACCGAGAGGATTGGTCAGACCTATACGATGCGATCTGGCGTCAACTCGATTATGAAGGAAATTACGACAAATAAAAGTTAGAAGAATATGAATTTCAGCAATTTTGTGACGAATGGCTGGGAGAAGACAGTAAATAAAATATAGTATCTACTATATTGTTTATATTTTCACCTGTTCAAATATTGCTACTACAATTCGATAGAATTTCTTTTTCGCACGATAGTAACGTTCAGAACGAGAAACGATTGATTCGTTGACTATCGTTCTTTTTAGCAACGAGTAATTGAAGTCATTCGAGAAATGAAATTGTAGGATATTGTCTGGTGAACGAAATTCGTCTGTTGGATTTCTCAAAAGTTTTTGTAGCTCGAAGAAATCTACCGGTGGAATTTCGTTTCAACAAACAATCGTTCGACGAGAGATTCTAGACAGACAAAGTTTGTTCATCATAAAATAATTTACGATTTCATTTCTCGAACGAGAGTTACGTTCAAAGTTTTTGTAGCTCGAAGAAATCCACCGGTTGAATTTCGTTTCAACAAATTTCACTCGAAACAAAACTGTTTTATTCTTCCAACGAGAGTCACGTTCAAACATTTTGAACTGTTTCATTTCTCGAGCGCAGTAACGTTCAAAGTTTTTGCAGCTCGAAGAAGTCCACAGGTGAAATTTCGTTTCAACAACCAATCGTTCGACGAGAGATTCTAGGTGGACAACGTTTGTTCATCAGAAAATATTTTACGATTTCAATTCTCGAACGAGAGTAACGTTCAAAGTTTTTGTAGCTCGAAGAAATCCACCGGTGGAATTTCGTTCCAACAAATTTCACTGGAGACAAAACTGTTTCATTCCTCGAACGAGAGTTACGTTAAAAGTTTTTGCAGCTCGAAGAAATCTACCGGTGAGATTTCGTTTCAACAAATTTCACTCGAGACAAAACTGTTTCATTCTTCGAACTAGAGTTACGTTAAAAGTTTTTAGAGCTCGAAGAAATCCATCGGTGGAATTTCGTTTCAACAAATTTCACTCGAGACAAAACTGTTTCATTCGTCGAACAAGAGTTACGTTGAAAGTTTTTACAGCTCGAAGAAATCCACCGGTGAGATTTCGTTTCAACAAATTTCACTCGAGACAAAACTGTTTCATTCGTCGAACGAGAGTTACGTTAAAAATCCACCGGTGAGATTTCGTTTCAACAATCAATCGTTCGACGAGAGGTTCTAGGCGGACAAAGTTTATTCATCTGGAAATATTTTACGATTTCATTTTTCGAACGAGAGTTGCGTTCAAAGTTTTTGTAGCTTGAAGGAATCCGCCGGTGAAATTTCGTTCCAACAAATTTAACTCGATATAAAACTGCTTCTCGATAACGTTAGTGTGCATGACGAGGAACATATGCTGGTTTTGATATTCTATCGGTGAGAAAGAAACCTGATCGATGAAGTTTGTTCATCATAAAATATTTTACAATTTCATTTCTCCAACGAGAGTTACGTTCAAAGTTTTTACACATCGAAAAAATCCATTGGTGGAATTTCGTTTCAACAAACTTTACTCGCGACGAAATTGTTTCTCCGTGATACTAATGCGTATAATGAGGAACATATCAGTTTGGATATTCGTTCGATGAAAGATTCTGGACCGACAAGGTTTGTTCGTCATAAAATATTCTACAATTTCATTACGTTCAAACATAGGAACGATCGAAATGTTAACGACAATCCGTATCGAACGACAAGGTAATGAGCGAAAGTAAGAATCGTTGAAGTCGTTTGATAAAAAAAAATCCGTCTTGATTAATGTATTGTCCCAGGGAGTATATAACTGAGCGACACTTGTCGGTTTGTCATACAAGTTAGTTGTAACAATCAACTGAGCGCCACCTAGTCGGATTATATACAAACTTGTCATAATGACCAATCGGAATGTAATTCAATTTAACCTTAGTAATTGAGTGAGTGCCACCTGTCGAATTGTCATACAAGTTTACTGTTATAACTTACTGAGCGACATCTATATGAATGCGAGACAAATCCGATTATCGAACATCCTATACAGATTGAGTATGGCAACTTAATTAGCGCCATCTGTTGACATATCACATCAATTTATCACAATCAGTTGGTGAGCGCCATCTGATAGAGTTCCCTTGAACTTCAAATCAACGTGTACAGTATCAAATCTACCATAGATGTCCTATAAATATCATAAAATTACTAAATCTGTGGATGAGGTGGGTTTGATATTGTACAATCTAACCTCAATCGACTTCGCTTCCAGAACTCTGAATCGAATATGATCAAAATTTTACCCCTTCTACCGTGATTTTCGTCAGAAATCAGTAGATTTTAGGATTTTTGTGACGTCGAACGGCTTCGGTCCAATGAGAATCGAGTATTCACTCAGCTGACCCCAAATTAACTATATAATCAGAGAGCTCCCCGCGCGCGAACATAAACCTCCTTGACCAGAGTAAGAACAACGTAGTAGTAAGAAGGAGCAAGCTGTCGCGGAGGTTATAAATATATATATTTAGATATATATATATTTATATATACAAGGGTGCAGGGGGTGCCATGGGGGTACGTAGAGCCCCGTTGAATATTTAGACATGGTGTTAGCTCCTCGCGAGAGCTGAAAGTTGCTTTCCACAATTTTCGTTGCCCCCGTGCTACGTCACGTATACGTCACGTAACTGTGAGTCATCACTGCTGCAAAAGTTTTCGCAGCTTGAAGAAATCCACCGGTGAGATTTCGTTTCAACAAATTTCATTCGAGGCAAAACTGTTTCTCGACGGAGCTAGTGCGCATGACGAGGAACTTTAAGTTTGGAGACTCGTTCGACGAGAGTTTCGTTCAAAGTTTTTGTAGCTCGAAGAAATCCACCGGTGAGATTTCGTTTCAACAAATTTCATTCGAGACAAAACTGTTTCTCGATGGAGCTAGTGCGCATGACGAGGAACTTCAAGTTTGGAGATTCGTTCGACGAAAGTTTCGTTCAAAGTTTTTGCAGCTCGAAGAAATCCACCAGTGAGATTTCGTTTCAACAAATTTCATTCGAGACAAAACTATTTCTCGATAACGCTAGTGCGCATGACGATGAACTTTAAGTTTGGAGACTCGTTCGACGAGAGATTGTAGGCGGACAAAGTTCGTTCACCAGAAAATATTTTACGATTTCATTTCTCGAACGGGAGTTTCGTTCAAAGTTTTTGTAGCCCGAAGAAATCCACCGGTGAGATTTCGTTTCAGCAAATTTCACTCGAGACAAAACAGTTTCTCGATGAGGCTAGTGCGCATGACGAGAAACTTATAAGTTTGGACATTTGTTCGACGAGAGATTTTAGGCGGACAAAGTTTGTTCATCAGAAAATATTTTACACTTTCATTTCTCGAACGAGAGTTTCGTTCAAAGTTTTTGTATCTCGAAGAAATCCACCGGTGGAATTTCGTTTCAACAATCATCAATCGTTCGACGAGAGATTCTAGATGGACAAAGTTTGTTCATCGGAAAATATTTTACGATTCCATTTCTCGAGCGAGAGTTACGTTCAAAGCTTTTGCAGCTCGAAGAAATCCATCGATGGAATTTCGTTTCAACAAATTTCACTCGAGACAGAACTGTTTCATTTCTCAAACGAGAGTTACGATCAAAGATTTTGTAGCTCGAGTGCGCATGACGATGAACACATAGTTCAGAGATTCGTTCAACGACAGATTTCAAGTCGAAAAGTTTGGTCGGGAAATATTTTACAACTTCATTCGTCGGACGATAGATTCGTACACACGACGAGAATCGTGCTAGTTTGAATATTCGATCAGCAAGAAACTTGACCGATGAAGATTGTTCATCTGTTAAATTTCACATTTTCATTTTTCGAACGAGCATCACGTTCAGAAAGAGGAACGGGTGTTACGTCGACGATTATCCTTTTTATTTTGTCGTAGGTTCACGCAACAAAATTTGGAATCGTGTAAGTTGATCGGTGAGAAATGTACTCGACAAAATTTTTTGACTAGAAAATATTTTACAATTCCATTTTTCGAACGAGAGTAACGTTCAGAACGAGGAACGATTAATATGTTGACTGACAACCGTCCTTTTCAGCGATGAGTTGTACAACGAAATTGTGAATCGTTGAAGTCGTTCGATGAGAAATCTAATAGATGAATTTCGCGTTCATCAGACTATATCATACAATTTCATTTTTCGACTACGATTCGTCTTGAGCGATGAGTAGCTGCTAAGCGAAATTATAGATCGTCAAAAGTTGGTCGGTCGAATTTTCTCGAACGAGAATTACATGTAAAAATAGGATTCACTGCGAAAGATTCGCGAGACGCTAAATCCTATTCGGGATATCGAAATATACTCAATGTACGAAATAGATGTATGAAAAGCGATTCGCACATGTTCTCGCATACTAATTTGGAAATCAGGGCAGCGAATCCGATCGAGGATTACTCGTTCGAATCTGAATTTGTCGACCGTGCCATAACGACCGAATGGAAATTTAACGAGAACGGATGTTTGACAACGTCTTGTTTTTCGACGTTTCCTTTGAGCGAATCTTGCAAGCCCGACACGACACCTTTCAGTTTCGGATTGCCTCACGGCAAACGTATGAACTCCTGTGCGCCGGTATGTTTCAATTCCCGCTCGAGAAACGTACCGTCGGATATTTCGTCGCAATCGACAAAGTCGTCTTTACACGGAGACGAACACAACGTGCCGCCCTATCTGATATGGTACAAGAGCGCTTGTCTGTTGGAAAATCAGCATTTGGTGTCGTTTGTCGTGGATCCTTCGCAACATCATACCGACCAAATCGATCCGGTCGGATTTTCGTTATACGTGACCGAATTGGGTGCCGATCGGAATCCGATCACCTGCGCTCGTATTGATACAACGTATTGCAAATCGTTCTATATGAATTATATGAAAGATGAAGATGCTACAGACGGCGACGAGGATGACATGGCTTGTTTCTTCGAAGGAAGTCTCTATTACGTTCAATTATTCGTAGGTTCCTCTCTGATACGGATGGTAAAAATGACGGCGAAAGTTTTCGAACAATCGGTATACGAAATTCGACGGCTATTCGAGCATACGCACGCGAACGATCTACCGCCATTTTTACGACATTTTCCCGTTACCGTTCCCTTCTTGAATTCCGTGTTGGATTGAAGCGATTTCGTAATTTCGAAACGTTACGTGTCCGACGACATACTACTGTCACAGTTGGGCTTGACCGATGCCGATGAGCGTGAACGACTCTACTGGACGGACGAATATTCCCAGATCGAAGATGGTCGCAACGACAAATACAGCGGTCATCTGGTGGAGAAACTCCACAAGCAGCGACAAAATATCGTCGGACATCAAGCAAAATTTTCCGTGTCCGCAGATCGTTCGAACGACAACGATACCGTCGAATCATCTACGCATAACGATACCGGCGCCGGCAACGAAACATCATCGGTCAACACTTTAACGAGGGATATTGTACAGAACGTCTTGATACCGCACAGCAAACGATTACGACGTGAGATCGCAGCTTTGTCGTCGAGAACTAGAAGAACGACGACGACGACGACGACGACGACGATGATGACGCCTGAGGCGACAGACGTGAACGACGTCGATCGCGATAACGACGAACTCGATAACGCCGTGTACGCGGAGTCGTTCGGACAGACGATGCAACAAATCTTAACGGCCATCGGTGGTATGTTATCGAACACGCACAACCTGAAGGAATTATCTTTCCAGTTGAGTGCGGACGTGAGTTCGGCAGTTTTGAAACAATGGATCACCAAGATCGGTCCGGAAATTTTGAAATCTTTCCTACAATCTGACCTGTTACGGGGTGGCAAGACGATCGCCGCCAAATCACTGGCCACTTCGCTGTCGCATACCATGACACACGTGCTGATAGATTCGATCGTAACGACTATCGGCAGACAAGCTATAGCTTTGTTGGGCTTAGCCGTATCGGCGCTGAGCATAGTCGGATGGTTGACGATCATCGGTTCTTTGATCGATATCGTTTTCCAATTTATATGGGATCCGTTGAAGTTTTCGGTGCCCGCGTATTCCGACGCGCTATTACGTAAAATCAGCGAAGGTGCTCTGTTGGAACGACAAATCAACTATGGAATGCGACGAATCGAAATGACGCTGTATACGTTTTGGCGTTTACACGTCAGAAAGGACGGGACACGTACTGTGGACGTTGGAGAATCCCTCGACATATTGAAACATACGTTCGTTCATTTTCGTTATAGAACCGTCACGTCGGACGGTAGTCGGGTCGATTGGACGACGCACGGTAACGTTAAATTAGGCGGAGAACACGACGACGACGACGACGACGGTTCGTTTTCGACGCGAGACATGCGGATGATTTTCAATAGATTGATGATCAGAAATATGCTGTTGGACTTGGACGATGTGACATATTACGAAGCGGCCATGACGACCAGACGTGATTACGCAAAAATCTTACATAAAACGTACGTACCTGTCGCGATGATTACCATTTGTGCAGCCATATGGCTGTTACTCATAACGATATCTTTCGTATTTGTCGTGTGTATCTTGTCGATAACGTGTATAATGGTTTCGTCTTGTGTATTCGGCGATAACGCAAAACGTCCGTGAAAGAGCGAAAAAAAAACAACAACGACTAATAGAATACGTTTGTTTATTCGCCCACATAATTGTAAATACATTACTAAATAATATCTGACTACTGGGATGGTTCATTGTCGAGTACGTTGCGGGCGAAATGAGATAATCCTCCTGAAATGTATATCTTCCCGTTGACACATGCCGCTTGTTTCGAGTCGAACGTACGAGTTCCACACGGTAGAAGCATATCGTGCGGATCGATACGTGAATCGTCGAACGCTTTGCGACAAGCTCTACCGATACGAGTGTACGAGTCTTTCTTCGACCAACCGCTCAAACAGGGCGAACATCGTTGATGTAATTTTATCGTTTTCAACGACGACATCATGCCATCCTTGTAGTCGTTATCGTCGCTTCTGCCGTTGCCGCTACCGTTGTGATCGTTGTTCTTGTTGTTGTTGTTGTTGTTGTTATTATTATCGTTATTCGTATCGTCCTTTTTGTCGTGGTGTAGTCCTTCGATGCAGGTGCACGTACCTTCCGTAAAATTGGGTACGATCTGTGGGACGGCGTTGAAAATTTGTGCCGCGCATCCGTTTCGTACGCGATCGAAACGCGAAAATTCGGAAGCTATCAGTTTGTTATGCATGAAGTCGTATCGTATCGATTCCACCGCTCGCAACGTGCTCACTCCTGTATCGGGATGAACTTCGGTGTCTGTACAATGGAAACGATAGACTGGTGCATTGTTCGACGACGAACGTTCGATCAGTTCATTTTGCGGGTCGGCACCGACGGTCAGCGTGGTAGGTATGCGATTGCGATAACATCGACCGGTCAAATTGTCTTTCAGGTATCCGTTACAGCCGACGATTTCACAGCCATCTTCGCCGCCGAATAAACTAGTTTTCGGGTGACATTTCCAACTGTCGAACGTTTTTACTAGTCGCGACGTGTTCGTATTACAATTGACCACGTGCGTAGGCACGCAATAGGCGCCCTGTTTGGCCATTATCGATCTGTCGACGACGAACGAGTTTTCGTTGACGTATTTATAGCGGAAATCCTTCGAATTACACAATTCCGTACAATCTATCGGTATATCGTCCGGGCCTAGATATAAACCTCCACGAGAAACGCACCTTTTAGCATCGGCGTCAATTTCCATTTGTCCGTCGTTCACGTACTTTTCGGCGTGAGTCACAGACGGTAAATCGTCCAAGTTCCAAGCGCTATGTAACATATCGTTTTGCCGTCCAAGTTTATCGTCGTCGACGATATCGGTAACGTCGGCATCCGAATTTCCGATGACACACGAAGGTCGGTGCCGGAGGAACGGTAATTCCGGGTAAATTAAACGGTATGTTCGCGTTAGAGGATGCGGAAAGACGTTCTACGAATACGACCGGCAATGGTGGATTTTTGAACAGAGAAAATTTACTGAAAAAGCGCATTCCGACCACTATGTTATTGTAACTCTCGCTCGTACGCCCAAACGGTTCGTCGACGAACCTTTCACGTCATACAAATGTATCTCATGACACGGTCACACGTTGGAGGTAATTGAATGAGTAAATAAGACGACGATGCAGAATCAAAATCAACAGCGATCGCTCGACCCGATCGAGGAACCTGAACACGAGCAACATGAAAGAGTGAGTACACCTCTATTGACTGCCGAAGCAGCCGCGAATTTTATCCAATCATATCCTGACCCCGATGGCCTTAGGATGTTTTTCTTCGATCACGGCGTTAGTGATCTTAATGCGTCACCTCTATCCGATATAGTAACACCGCCACCGTTCGATGAGGATCTTCTACACGATCAAACGACATCGTGTAATTCTTGGCTCGAACACCAATATCACAATGCCAATAATGTACGATCGTCCCCGTCACCAATATCCTCACCGGTTTTCGTTCCGACATCAACGTCACAAGGGAAAGGAAAACAGTTAAATCCATCGATCGGGGAAGAAATACAACGAAACCCAGTGATGGAACAAATTTACAATATTCCGTCGAAGACGATCGATAATAATCATTCGCGGTCGGAAACTGATAGTGTAGCAACAAAAAAAATCAACATTATTAGTATCGGTAAAAAAGGAATTCCATCGAAAACGGCGAAGTTGCCTTAAAGTCGTTGGCATCGAAAAGAGGTTATACAGGGTGTCCCAATATTGCTGGGACACAGAGCTACCACGTATTCTAGAGGTCAAAATAAGTCGATTGAGCCCAATTTACCTGTATACCAAAATGTACCGTTTGTCCGTGAGAAGAGTTCAAAGTTTACTAAAAAAAATACATTTTTGTATGTTGTTCCGAAGTGCTTTATACAAATTTAATGAAATTTGGTAAATGTGTATTCTAGATGATTAGCTTACTTTTAGTAATCAAAAAAACCCAAAGAAAATTGTAGAGGGGTTGGAACCACCCTCACCCCTTGGCATTTTTTCCCCCATTTTTGTAGGGGTGGGAATACGGTTTTAAGACTTTTTTATCTGGAAGGCCTACTCATTATCTTCATTTTCTTACTCTTGTAAAAACTCCGTATTTTGCGTAGTTTTCAAGAAAAAAAATGTTTTCGCAAACACTGATAACCGATTTTCGGGTATAGGTTTAATAAAATTATTAGACACAAATTACACAATACATTTACACAAGACAAACAATAATTTTTATAACAAGTGTTCAATGTGACCTCCACCTTCATTAATACAGAGGTCAATTCGACGTAAAAAATTTAAATGCACTCTTCTTAAAACATCGTCATTTTCTCGTAGCGCATTTACAGCATTTTGAATTCTATTCCACAGTTGTTCGATGTTATTTATTTGAACCTCGTACACTTGTCTTTTTAATTCTCCCCAGATGAAGAAGTCACAAGGGTTTAAATCTGGAGACCGCGGAGGCCATTGAATGGGTGCTTCTTGTCCCCTACCTATCCACCTGCCACCAAATTGTTCACCAAGATATTCTCTTACTGCACGTGCAAAATGAGGTGGTGCACCATCATGCATGAAGAACGTATTTCTACGCAAGTTAAGAGGCAAGTCTTCTAATAATTCTGGCAAATTTTGTTGAAGGAAACGGAGGTAACTATCGCCATTCAGACGATCAGGTAATCGTAACGGTCCGACTATAAATTCGCCAATAATTCCGACCCAGACATTAATTTTAAATTCACGTTGATAATGTCTACTTTTAATGGCATGTGGATTTTCATCTGCATAAACATGATCGTTGTGTAGGTTTGTCATACCGCGACGTGTAAAACAAGACTCATCAGTAAACAAGATCTTAGTATGGAATCCGTTGTCGACTACTCTGCGCTCCCGAATAGTTTGTAAAAAACTTAAACGTAATTCGTAGTCAGGTGGCAACAATTCTTGCACTGGCTGGATGTGAAATGAACGAATTACTTGATCGCTCAAAATTCGACTTACAGTGCTTTTTGGAATTCCAGCTTCTCGTTGCAATCTTCTAGTACTGGTATTAGGATTGTTATCAATCATTTGAAGAACAGCTTCTTCCGCAATAGGTGTTCGAGCTTGTCGAGGTCTTCCAGCGTTAACTCTTACTGGGGTCAACCTCCCCGTTTCTCGAAGACGTCTTTCGATTCGGGCAAAAGTTTTATGGTTTGGAATTCTCCGGTTTGGATACCTCTCTTGATACACGCGAACACTTTCGCGGCAGTTACCTTGACAATATCCAAGAACTAATAACATGTCGGTCTGTTCATTAAAAGGAAAATTCATAATTGTGGGACGTCAAAGGAACAGCAACAACAGCAATAACAATTAAACAAAAACAGTGATGACAATAAGAAATAATAAAAAAACAAGCAAAAGAGAACAAATAACTGACACATTTACTGTTAACAATAAACTATGTTTCCTGTCAAAATCATAACATTTGGTTTTGTCTTTGTGTCCGCGGCCAACTAAATTTTGTATTACAATTTTATTAAACCTATACCCGAAAATCGGTTATCAGTGTTTGCGAAAACATTTTTTTTCTTGAAAACTACGCAAAATACGGAGTTTTTACAAGAGTAAGAAAATGAAGATAATGAGTAGGCCTTCCAGATAAAAAAGTCTTAAAACCGTATTCCCACCCCTACAAAAATGGGGGAAAAAATGCCAAGGGGTGAGGGTGGTTCCAACCCCTCTACAATTTTCTTTGGGTTTTTTTGATTACTAAAAGTAAGCTAATCATCTAGAATACACATTTACCAAATTTCATTAAATTTGTATAAAGCACTTCGGAACAACATACAAAAATGTATTTTTTTTAGTAAACTTTGAACTCTTCTCACGGACAAACGGTACATTTTGGTATACAGGTAAATTGGGCTCAATCGACTTATTTTGACCTCTAGAATACGTGGTAGCTCTGTGTCCCAGCAATATTGGGACACCCTGTATATGAAAATCCGTTACCATCAACTTCGTCCACGGAGATTCTACCGTCGGTGAACGGTAAAAATATTAGAATCGGAAAGCGCAAAATTTATAATAAAACGAAACAATCTCCGGTTGCGAACGATAAAAACGACGGGAAAAGAGCTGGAGATACGTCTAATTCCACGGTAAACGTGAAACAAATGAGGACGATCTACCGCACGAATAATAGTGACGACAATAATAACAACGGAAACGTTGACGTTAACGACAACGACGACGACGACGCGGACGATGACGACAGTAATAATAATAATATCGATAATAACAATCGTAAGAATAAAACACTCGTACGTCCGGCGAACGTCAGACGTGGTATACGATGGATGGAAACCGATCGCGGTGCTAACAATAACGACGACGATGACGAAGACGACGACGACGACGACGACGGCGGCGATAACGACGGTACGGACGGCGATGATAGCGATGATGAAGATCCATTGATAAATTTCAAACGTATTCCACCGAAACGCAGGCATCGTCAATTAGAAACGGATAATGTTAATCCCAGAAGACCGCCCGCGAAAGGTGGTTTCGGTTCGCAGAAAATGGGTCGATCTCGTAATATCGACTATTTGAACAGCGAAAATCGTAAAAAGTTGCTCAATGGTATATGTACCGATACGAAAGGACGGTGGATCAAGTGCAAAAATCTAATACCAAAATATAATTTCAAAGACGTGCATCAATCGAAATGGCTGACACCCAGTCATATATGTGCTTCGGAAATCACACTGGCCATGCTGGAAAATTGTACGAAACACACCGTGCGTCAGTTCGTTTATTCCGTAACCAATTTCATGTCGACGAACGATAATTATAATACCGTAGCACCGATACCGCTGAGTCGTTGTATAAGTCATCTCGTGTATGCTCTGCAACATTTCGACGTATGCACATGAACGCACGATTTCGTTGACGTATTATGCGAATGTTACGGTGATGATAATAATAGAAAATTGTTGAAGAAACATCTCAAATCATTCATCAAAGTTAACGATCCTCCGGTGTACGTTTTGGCAGATATCAAAGAAAAGCTCCGCGAAATTGTCGATTAATACAAATACGTTTACGACATTAACGCTTTCGTTCCCAATATCTCTGAAGATCAATCGCCCGTAGATTATGCTATGCGATTGACGGGAGTGAAACCTACAAAACTGAAAGAGCTAAGAACTCGCCTGTCAAACGGCAATTTCGACTAGTACCGATCGGTCGTACGACGATACGTCAGGGTGGCCGTAGCACACAACTCATTCGATATGTCGTCGAATAACCAGACATCATCATCATCATCATCGTCGTCAACAGCAGCAGCAGCAGCAACAGCATCGTTCTGGTCATCGTTAGCATATACCAGAGATGTCGAGGATTACCTATTAGCAAACATCTCTACAGGCTTTTGCCCGTATTGTCTTCAATATTTTTGTTACTGTGAAGCGTCCATAAATTTTCATCGATTCTTGACTATGCTATATTTCAAGAAATATCCAGGCCGGAATGAATCGAACACGAACGTCGCACTCGTCGTCGTCAACGGTGGTGATGCCGTATCAGAAGCCGATCAAAAAAAAATGTTGTTCGTGGACGAAGAGATGTTTTTGTCTGACGAAGAATCCGATCGGTCAAATCTGTCGAACCAATCGACGTTGACGACGACGACGACGAAAGCGGATAAAACAATTAACCTATAGTAATTGAATGTATTTCACGTATATTTCGAATAAAAATGTTAGAAAATATTGCGATTTATTTCAACCCGTTTACAGCTAACGTGACCATTACGAGATACGAATTCCACCATTATGCGGAACATAAAGATGAACGACCGATGATACGCTGACGAGAGCGTATAAATACGCCTGCGACAGCAATGTCAGTTCAGTTCAGTTCAGTCGACCTTATTGTAGTTATAACCAAAATACACGTCAGATATGCTACGGTTGTTGCTATCGTCCAAGAAAAAAGAACGCGAGAAACGTAAAATTTATTTGAAAAAATGTACGCATCTTTCTGCGAACATCGTGTCGAGCCGTATGAAAGAAAAAGTTACGTTCTTACAGCAACATGTCGAAAAAATGTTCTATCAACATTTGAAGAATCTTACCGGAAAAAATTATTCCTTGACGGAGATTTCCTTTGACCTTGCTGATATGTATGCTTCTCTGTGGAAGTTACGCCCGACTCCGATAAATTCTTCACGACGATTGTTATCGTTATCGCCATCGTCAACATCTGTATCCACCTCGGTGGCGACGAGAAGCAAAAAAAGAAAAGATTGGACGAAATTTACGAGGAAAAAAATCTTCCATACATTGATCGACGTTTGTTTGTGTTATCATCGAACAACGATTATTTACGCTCTGTTGATTCGATCGTGTACAGACGAACAGGCGTTGTTACCCATGTTACTGCAATATGAAGATCGATTCGATATCGTTGTAATGTGTTTGAAACGCATGTTATCCCAGGCAAAGTATCACAGAATTTCCTTGGAGCATCTGCTGGATTTCCTGTCCAAATTGAACGCTGAGCATTTCCTAACAGATTCACATCGCGTTCAGAAATTGATCTTGACATTCGTACAATTTCGTGCAACCGATCATACGACAATCAAATTCGACACGAATCCGATGTATAAAAAGATTGCGACCATCGCTGTTATATCGTTGTTGTCGAAACATTA
The DNA here is from genome assembly GCA_958510875.1 of Endomychus coccineus. Classification (NCBI taxonomy): domain Eukaryota; kingdom Metazoa; phylum Arthropoda; class Insecta; order Coleoptera; family Endomychidae; genus Endomychus; species Endomychus coccineus. The sequence goes on along the minus strand of OY294067.1, from coordinate 162,917,891 downwards.
CGCCGGTGATGTTCAATCGAGAACAGAAGATGTCGTTTTTTTGAACACGTTAAAAACTCTATGTTATCGACGTAACTTATGCTCGATTTTTGTGGCTATTTCAACGCTTTTCCCATTTCTATCGAGTCCCCATGCACTGATCGAAGCTCCACTATATCCCCTGGTCGGTTCGAAAGATGATTACGAAAACGGAAAACATTTTTTCAATTCCCACATTGGACATATTCATGAGTTTTTGATATCGCAAACATGGACGGGAAGATTCTTCAAATTTGTGGATGACTACTTGAAACAGACAGAATTGTCGAAAAATGGCGTTACGTTGAAACGACTGGCAATGCGAAATATGTTGAAAACGCAGCGTCAAATGTCTAACTTTTATAGTTACATCGACAGAATTGCGCTAGATAAGGAGTCGCAAGACTTCTATCATCAATACGAAATTGTGAAGTATGAGTTACTCGAGACGCTGGTATGGTGGATAAAACGAACGTATCTTTTCCGTTATAGAAGTTGGCGTATTGAATAAAATATCAATAATTGTAGCGTGGTTTTTTATTTTTGAACTATAGTCTGTACTCTAGGTATCTCCATTTGACGACCATTTTCTCTTCGATATTGGGAATGGTGGGGATTATCAGACAATAAAACGGAGGAAAAACACGAAGTGTTTCTACATTGTGGTTCTTACCAGAATTCACGTCAGACATGCGAGCGTCGTCTCTATCGTCTACGATGAAAGAACGCGAGAAACGTAAAAATTATATGAGAAAATGTGCGTATCTTCCGATGAACATGGTGCCGAACCATGTGAAAGAACAAATTACGTTCTTACGACAACATATCAAAAAAATTTCCTACATACATTTGAAGAATCGTGCAAGAAAAGTGTATTCCTTGATGGAGATTTCCTTTGACCTTGTATGCTTCCTCGTGGAAGTTACGCTCATCAACGACAAATTCTCCACGACGACTGTTATCGTTATCGACGTCGTCAACATCTGGATCCCCCTTGACAGCGACGAGAAGCAAAACAAGAAAAGATTTGACGAAATTAACGAGGAGAAAAATTATCCATACTTTAATCGACGTTTGTTTGTGTTATCATCGAACAACGATCATTTACGCTTTGTTGATTCGATCGTGTACAGATGGACACGCATATTACCAACGTTACTACAATGTGAAGATCGATTCGATATCGTTGTAATGTGTGTGAAACGCATGTTTTCCGAGGCAAAATATTACAGAATTTCCTTGGAGCATCTGCTAGATTTTCTGTCCAAATTGAATGCTGAACATTTCCTAACAGATTCACATCGCCTTCAGAAATTGATCATGACATTCGTACAATTTTGTGCAGCCGATCATACGAAAACCAAATTCGACATGAATCAGATCTATAGAAAAATTGCTACCATCGCTGTTATATCGTTGTTGTCGAAAAATTACACCGATAATGTACAATCGAGAGCAGAAGATGTCGTCTTTTTGAACACGTTGAAAGTTCTATGTTATCGTCGTAACCTGTGTTCCATTTTTGTGGCGATTTCGACGCTTTTCCCGTTTCTGTCAAGTCCCCACACACTGATCGAATCTCCACTATTTCCCATAGTTGGTTCGGAAGATGATTACAAAAAAGGAAAACATTTTTTCAACACGTACATTAGACATATACATGAGTTCCTAATGTCACGAACACACACTGAACAATTTTTCAATTTTGTCACTGACTACTCGATACAAACAGAATCGTCGACAGGTGGTGTTACATTGAAAAAACTGGCAATGCGAAGTATTTTGAAAACTCAACGTCAAACGTCTAATTTTTGCAACTTTTATATTAATTATATTGCGCTAGACAAAGAATCACAAGATTTTTACAATCGGTAAGAAATTGTAAAATACGACCTAATTAAAACGTTGGTTTCCTTGATAAAACGGTTTAAATATAATATGAATCGGTTCAACGAGTCAAAAAGTGAGGAGGCGTATATTTTCCGTTTTGGATGTTGGCGTACTGTGAATGACTAAAATATCGACAATTGTGATATAGTTTTTATTTTCGAATCGAAACATACAAAAATTGAATAAACATTACGAATCTCCAGTTAACGGCAATTTTCTTTTTAAACCTCCATTTGTACACGACACTGGTCCTGACGAATCGAACGATAAACCATTCCGTTCGTTCAGATATCGTTTCAACAACCGAAAAGATGGCAATGGCGTTCGATCGCTGGACGCGTCTGTGAACGCTATTTGTTCGGTCTCAAATTGTTCGCCAACTGTTGTTTGTGGATAACACGTAGTCGACATTTGATGTTGTAATTGCGGTGTCGGTGATTGTATCGATCGTTGATGGCGTTCACTCGGATCATAATCGATGGGTGGTCTGTGAACATCGATATTCATCGGGACGGCGTTCCAGTTGAACGGTATCGCCTGACCGAAAAATGGAAATGCGTAGTACGGCGGTCGATGATATATCATCGCTTGTCGTTGCGATGCGAACAATCCCGGTTCAACAGCAACGGTCGTTGTTACCAACGCAGAAACATTCACGATGGGTCGAGTCATCACATGGAATTGTCCACACCGATCATATCGTTCGCACGAATTCGTTCGATAACAATAATTGCCATCGCCACATCTACCACATGGGAACATAACGACGGATAAGTTGTCAATGAGATTGTGACGCGCGCGCGTATCCTATATGTACTCACAATCTCCACGCGTACGGCGCCGTTTTGTAGACGCGGTCGAAAGCGATCGGTAAATACCATTTGTCGTAGATATGTACATAACAACGCGCACGTAATAGCTCCCACATCCGATCGTCGCAAATGTTGATCGAACTTGACTTCATCTCTTAGTAAGGAATCACTATTAGTATTATGCCATTCGTTTCCGACGATCGCTTACCGATCGGATACGAGTTTTCCACATTTCAAGAATTATTTTTATTATTACATCGATATACACTCACACCGATATATAGTTACGAACGACACTTGAAATGGCACGCGATCGGTCTCGCCCTAGAATTGTTCAGACGTCGCAACGAAGATTCGTCACATTGATTGAGCCCCCAACAATGATCGCGCGTCGATAAGCACTTCAGACAGTCGCGTAACGTACTACTGTCGTGGTTAGTTTATATTTTAGGAAAGCTAGACCGTGTCGATTTGGAATTTGAAATAGGATTGTGCGATATCGTTTGTTACGAAATTAGTAACATAAAGGTGGACAGAACATTAATCGATACAACGTCGTTGGGACCACAAACGCTCCCGATCAGTCGCTTGCGTGTAATAACACCGTCGTCAATGGTGATGTATCGGATGAAGGAAGATCTGTTAAAGCCCGTACCACTTAACCAATCTTTCCGTAAAATTGAAAGAAAACCACCGAAAGCCGGTAAATTATCAACGACGGAAAATGTAGGATTGGAAGAACGACGGAAAGGTTTCGATACACAAAAAGAAATAAAATACGTCAGACTTTTTCTGGCATACTTATCGGAAGACGAACAGTTAACACAATTCAAAGAGGCAATTCAAGATTGTCACAAGATATTGAGCTATCGAAATACGTATAATATTTCGTTTCCGCTGTCGGACAAACATATCGACCGACTTTTATTACAAACAACTAAATCAATATCGAATCTGACGAAAGAATACAGTGAACAAAGCTGACAGTGGACGAAATTCGTCTGTTGGATTTCTCATCGAATGACTTCAATGACTCGTTGCTAAAAAGAACGATAGTCAACGCATCAATCGTTTCTCGTCGTGCGAGAAAGAAATTCTATCGAATCGTAGTAGCAATATTTGAACAGGTGAAGATATAAACAATATAGTAGATATAATATTTTATTTACTGTCTTCTCCCAGCCATTCGTCACAAAATTGCTGAAATTCATATTCTTCTAACTCGTATGTGTCGTAATTTTCTTCATAATCGAGTTGTCGCCAGATCGCATCGTATAGGTCTGACCAATCCTGTCGGTCTCCCGCACAATCCTCCATCGCTTCGCATGTTCTTTCCATCGGTCTCCACCGTATCTCACGTTTTTTGGATTGTTCACTAGCTGTCACACCGGACAATAATTTTTCGTTTTTATCTGTAATGTTACGGCAGAATGATCGATTTGGTCGAACGATGTCGTACAAACTACGATTGCGAACTGCACAATCCTCCATCGCTTCGCATGTTCTTTCCAGCGGTCTCCACCGTATCTCACGTTTTTTGGATTGTTCACTAGCTGTCACACCGGACAATAATTTTTCGTTTTTATCTGACATATTACGGTATTATGATCGATTTGGTCGAACGATGTCGTACAAACTACGATTGCGAACTGAATCGTACGTTACTTGGGAACATATATATATGCACTGCATTGTAAAGGAAGAAAACGGAAATATGCAGCCGTATTCGTTTGTGGTATGAAAAAAGGTTCTTGAAATATATCCTTCCGTGTATCAAGGAATGTTTTATATTTTCGATGTAATTTCAATTCTAACGAACTGTTCACAATTTTGCTGCATGACCCATCGCTCTGAAAGAATAGTGATCAACGTATCGCTCGTTTCTCATTTTGAACGTAATCATCGTTCGAGGAATAAATTTGTAGAATATTGTCTGGTGAACGAAATTCATCTGTTGGATGTCTCACCGAACGACTTTCAGGACGTATCGCTAGACAAGACGGTAGTAGTCAACACATCGATCGTTCTTCGTTCTCAACGTTACGCTTATTCGAGAGATGAAATTGTAAAATATTTACTTGTCGAGAAATTTGGTCGGATAAATTTGTCACCGATCAACTTCTACAATTCGGAATTTTGTTGCGTGACTTTTCGCTTCAAACGAATCATAGTCAACGTATCGATCGTGTCTCTTTCCGAACGTAACTTTCGTTCATATGTTCCTTGTCATGCACACGAGCGTAATCGAAAAGCAGTTTTATATCGAGTAAAATTTGTTGGAACGAAATTTCACCGGCGAATTTCTTCGAGCTGCAAAAACTTTGAACGTAACGCTCATTCGAGAAATGAAATCGTAAAATATATTCTGATGAACAAACTCTGTCCGCCTAGAATCTCTCGTCGAACAGATCTCCAAGTTCCTCGTCATGCGCACTAGCGTCATCGAGAAACAGTTTTGTCTCGAATGAAATTTGTTGAAACGAAATCTCACCGGTGGATTTCTTCGAGCTGCAAAAACTTTGAACGTAATTTTCATTCGAGGAATGAAACAGTTTTATCTCGAGTGAAATTTGTTGGAACGAAATTCCACCGGTGGATTTCTTCGAGCTACGAAAACTTTGAACGTAACTCTCGTTCGAAAAATGAAATCGTAAAATATTTTCTGATGGACAAACTTTGTCCGCCTAGAATCTCTCGTCGAATGATTGATTGTGGAAACGAAATCTCACCGGTGGATTTCTTCGAGCTGCAAAAACTTTGAACGTAACTCTCGTTCGAGAAATGAAATCGTAAAATATTTTCTGATGAACAAACGTTGTCCACCTAGAATCTCTCGTCGAACGATTGGTTGTTGAAACGAAATTCCACCGGTGGACTTCTTCGAGCTGCAAAAACTTTGAACGTTACTCTCGTTCGAGAAATGAAACAGTTCAAAATTTTTGGACGTGACTCTCGTTCGAAGAATGAAACAGTTTAGTTTCGAGTGAAATTTGTTGAAACGAAATTCCACAGGTGGATTTCTTCGAGCTACAAAAACTTTGAACGTAACTCTCGTTCGAGAAATGAAATCGTAAATTATTTTATGATGAACAAACTTTGTCTGTCTAGAATCTCTCGTCGAATGATTGATTGTTGAAACGAAATTCCACCGGTAGATTTCTTCGAGCTACAAAAACTTCGAACGTAACTCTCGTTCGAGAAATGAAATCGTAAATTATTTTATGATGAACAAATTTTGTCCGTCTAAAATCTCTCGTCGAACGATTGAGTGTTGAAACGAAATTCCACCGGTAGATTTCTTCGAGCTGCAAAAACTTTGAACGTAACTCTCGTTCGATGAATGGAACAGTTTTGTCTCGAGTGAAATTTGTTGGAACGAAATTCCACCGGTGGATTTTTCCGAGCTGTAAAAACTTTGAACGTATTTTTCGTTCGAGGAATGAAACAGTTTTATCTCGAGTGAAATTTGTTGTTACGAAATTCCACCGGTGGATTTCTTCCAGCTACAAAATTTTTGAACGTAACTCTCGTTCGAAAAATGGAATCGTAAAATATTTTCTGATGAACAAACTTTGTCCGCCTAGAATCTCTCGTCGAACGATTGATTGTGGAAACGAAATCTCACCGGTGGATTTCTTCGAGTTGCAAAAACTTTGAACGTAATTTTCGTTCGAGGAATGAAACAGTTTTATCTCGAGTGAAATTTGTTGGAACGAAATTCCACCGGTGAATTCCTTCGAGCTACAAAAACTTTGAACGTAACTCTCGTTCGAGAAATGAAACAGTTTTGTTTCGAATGAAGTTTGTTGAAACGAAATCTCACCGGTAGATTTTTTCGAGCTGCAAAAACTTTGAACGTAACTCTCGTTCGAAAAATGAAACCCTTAAATATTTCCTGATGAACAAACTCTGTCCGCCTAGAATCTCTCGTCGAACAGATCTCCAAGTTCCTCGTCATGCGCAATAGCGTCATCGAGAAACTGTTTTGTCTCGAATGAAATTTGTTGAAACGAAATCTCAGCGGTGGATTTCTTCGAGCTGCAAAAACTTTCACAGTTGTGACGACTCGTCATCACGTGACGTATACGTGACGTAGCACGGGGGCAACGAAAATCGTGGAACGCAACTTTCAGCTGTCGCGAGAAGCTAGCGCTAAGTCTAGACAATCAACGGGGCTCCACGTACCCCCATAGCACCCCCTGCACCCCTATATGTATATATATATATATATATATATATATATATATATATATATATATATATATATATATATATATTATATATATATTTATAACCTCCGCGACGGCCTGCTCCTTCTGACTACTACGTTGTTCTTACTCTGGTCAAGGAGGTTTAGGATCGCGGGCGAGAAGCTTGCTGATTATATAGTTAATTTAGGGTCAGCTGAGCGAATACACGATTCTCATTGGACTAGAGCCGTTCGACGTCACGAAAATCCTAAAATCTACTGATTTCTGACGAAAATCACGGTAGAAGAGGTAGAATTTTGATCAGATTCAATTCAGAGTTCAGATAGCGAAGTTGATTGAGGTTAGATTGTACAAAATTAAACCCACCCCATCCACAGATTTAGTAATTTCATGATATTCATAGGACATCTATGGTAGGTTCTACACTATATACGTGGCAGTTCAAAGGAACTCCAACAGATGGCGCTCGTACACTCACTGCTAAAAATTGGTACAACATACCAATAGATAGCGCTCACCAAATTACCACAGTCGGCCCGTATAAAATGTTCGATATATGGCGCTCATTAATTTACTACAGTCAATCTGTAGAAATTGTTCGATAGATGACGCTCGGTTAGTTACGACGAATTTGTATCGCATTCAAATAGATGACGCTTCGTGGGTTATAACAAAAAAACTTGTATGACAATCCGACGACAGGTAGCACTCACCTGTACACTGTGCTTTATATAAATTACTTTTCGATAGATGGCGTTCGACTAAACGAATTTGTCCACATTCAAATAGATGGCACTTGGATGGTTATTGGAACGAATTTGTATGGTAACAGATTCGAAATTGTCAGTGAAAAATAAGAAAGATATTAACAAATCAATTTATTTACGAAAATTCAAATGCGTTGAGTCAAGTATCTTTTCTTGATGTTGTCGTTTCGCCGCAGGAACTGTTCAATCTTGTCCATGAGCCGCATGTACACCAGACGAATATGAGTACACATACAGGTTTCTGGGCCAGTACGCAGTCTGGGATTACTCCGAACACACTGCACATAATGCTTATTTTCCATTTCCACGAACTTTTTGTTATAACCGTGCAGATCCCGAACCAAAAACTCGATCTCTCGGATCAGCCTAACAGATTTCGGATTGAGATCCTGCTCCGCCAAACCCGAACGTTCAAATTGTCTTCGTTCCCGTACAAATAATGTATAAGCGTTATTCGTTGTTAACTCACGCACTGAATTCATGTCGATTTTGCACAAGCTACAACAAACTACAATTGTAAACTGACTCGCTCGTAACTTGGACATCTACCTATATGTATATGCAATTTATTATAGACGAACAACCGCATTACATTTCGGTAGATGTTTCTGAATTTCATGGTCCAACCGAAATCATCTCACTAAGTCGCGAGTCACCAAAAAATAGTGTAAGGTTCACATGTGCATTTCCTTTTATCGTTGAATCTATTTTTAGATGTATCGGAACTTGTCCTCGTAATATCTACGCGGTCAGTCCGAGATAGAGAGGGGTAACAACGCGTATATAAGTAGAACAGTTGCCAATTAAATTCATTCGACAAGTTCTAACACAGCGACCATTTCGAAATATGGAACGTACTGGTGTGATTCAATTGTTAGAAACGTTCGTGTGTTTGATTAACGTGGGATGGCATTTGTCAGTGACGAATCGTGAGGCGGTATGGGACCTGCTAAAATCCATACGAAAAATGGTGATATACCCCGCATTCAGTTTCGCAGAAATGGCAGAAATAGAGCAGATGTTCAAAGAATTGGAAAGGTTAATATCGTCGTCTCCATCGTCGTCATCGTCGTCTTCGTCGCCAGTTCTATCGAGTCTCGATTCGAAACACGGCCATGATAATTCGCAAAAGTTGAACGTTTTCATCAATTTAAAATTTTTACATGTTTCGGGGGGAGCGAAGTTTATCATATCGTCCGGGATGTGTACGACGGACAAGGATTTCGAATCGACCGGAAACCCGTACGACGTGGAAAACAAAAGTTCCCTCGGCGATACGTCGCACTTGATGGACCTGATCGTTGAATTACCAGACGCCGTTAGAGCCGTGGTGAGGTTAGCGTTGGAAAAATCGATACGGGCGAGTGCCGTTCAATCGAATTCGCCGCAGGATATGTTGCAGACGCTATACCGTTGGCATGCTGGACCGAGGAAAATCGAGTTTATATCCTACAACGACGATACGCACATGTGTTATCTGCATCTCGTGTCTACTTTGGACGAGCCGACTACTTGTTGCGAATCGTGTAATAGACCGTTCGATTTGAACGTCGAGGATGCCTTTCGTACCGAGAAATACCGGTGGGTGTGTGGCGACACAGATAAACATTCATCGAATACAGATCGCATCGTACAGATTTATCGTCCCACGTGGTCCGTATTGAAAGTTTCCAAATTGGGAAGTAAAATACGGGCTACTCTTGTGCGTTCCAATACGGAGGTGGTACGAAATGTCGATTTAGACGCGAAGGGAGCCTTTGCTAATATGGTGGACAACGAAATGATCTCGTTGAAACGAATTCACGATTTCTTTGGGTGTTCGTTCGCGGGATGTGAATCGCGATGGACGACGGCAAACGGCTCTAAGTAGTTCGCACAACACGATGTGCGTGTTTCGTTCCATCGCGAAAATCGTCAACGCGCGTTCTACCGTTTCCACGTGTTAGTTATCGATTCGGCGGTTTGTGTGCGTTAGAGGGGGGCGACGAACGTTTACAGGAGGCCCGCAGTCGAAGACGGTGGTGCAGAAGAGATCGATCGAAAGAATTGGTTGATTATGGAAGGAGAGATGTCTTCGTCTGACGAAGAATCCGATACGTCGTCAAGTTTGTCGAGTCAATCGACAATTAAAGTGAAATATCTGATCCGTATTCAGTTTCCATCTGATGCAATTGTCTTCGAAATTGTTGAATGGGTTCGTGTGCGGGATCAGTACATTTCAACGTTCCAGTGGGACGGTGTACTGTTTTCCAAGTTCGTGAGATTGGTATCGTACACGGAAGCTGGCGACGTGTTACAGTTACAAGTTTTCAAGGGACGGAAGCTGTGGCATGCAATAAATCATTTATTATTTGAACTCAAATGCGGTTTCGTCGATTGCGACGAAATAGCGACCGATGTGTCAAAATTCGACGAAACCTATGTTCCCGATAAGGCGGACGGGATATTCGTCGGAGTATCTACCCTTTTGTTCCTCGACCTCTATGATGCCGAAGAATAAAATTTGAATTTATTTTTTGTATTTTATTTTTCCCGTTCTCCTTGACACTAAACCCATTTGCAACCGACGTGACTGTTATGAAATACGAATTTCACCCTTGTATCGGAACGACGTACTACGAGGTTTCTGTGAGATTTTCCAGCAATCGATTCTTTCACTATTAATAACTCCCTTTCATATTCTCCGCAAAATTGAATTGCGCATCGGGAAGAACGACGAATAAACGTTTTATGATAAACGGGCGTCGACTTCCGATACAAAACACTAGTCTAAAGGAACGAACGGCAACGCGGTCGTATTTTATGGCGTACTTCGAATCGTTCAAAAAGAGTTTCATATCGTTCATGGGGACGATTGTGCGATTATTTTCCATATGATAGCGTAATATCGCTCGCACAACAACGATATCGTTTACCTGGAAAATTTGAACATTCATTTGCTTGTTGTTTGCAAAAGAAGAGAAACGCCACTTGAAATCGTATAAATTTTTTTCGTCGACCCAATCTACGTATCGTTCACATTCGAACAAATGAATTTCTTTAGTGAATCGCGACTGTAAAATTGGAACTAACAAACGTATGATTACGTTTTAACATCGACAAATGTACGCTACAATCGAAAGATAGTAACGTATTGGAAAATAATCGGCCGCGGTTGTTACGACAATGTTGTATATTCGATTTAGTTACAGGGACGATTCCATCACCACCGTATGGCGAATAAATAATCGTTCCATCAGAACGAATAGTTTCGATCGATGGATATCCCGATACATTGAGAAATAGATATCGAGTACTCGAAGGTCGTTTACAATAATCCAGTGATTTTCTAACTGTGAACGCGTTTCGAACGTGACGTTCTATCAGGCTGGGAAATCGACTCATTAAAACTTCGATAACGTTTTCATCGTTACCGTTATCATCATCATCATCACCACTATCATCGTTATTATTATTCCGGCCACGATCGATTTTGTTCAAGAGTTCTCCGAACGGCAGTAGTTCATATATGGAATTGTAAGATTTTACGATGCGTTGTGATGTTCGGCGAGAGAGGAACGATAGATATTTCTCGCCAATTAGATATAACAAAGCGTCCAATGTTCCGCCGTGAGGTGTCGCAACACATATTACAAGGCGGGGAATCGTACTGTCTGCTGTCTTTCGATTCCGATCCAAAATACATTCTGTATAATATCTAGCGATTAGCCCCCCGAAACTATGTCCTAATAGGACGAACCGACTCGTCGTGTCACGCGCTAATAGTTCGTCGATAAATCGGCTTAGACGTTGCGCTCCTATCACAACAGACCGTCTCCAATCGTAGGCGAACGTGACTATTCTAAAATGCGGACTTATTCGATTCAATCGTTCACGTAATTTAACAAGAAAGCGTTCATAAATATCGACATCGAATACGGTGAACATCTTTATGCTTTCGATTATTTCGACAATTACGTCTTCGTCGTCGTCGTCGTCATTTTCTGCAAGTTCCAATGATTGTTCTTCCTTTTCGGAAAAAAAGGTGACGTTACCGTTCGCAAACATATCGAATATCGGTTTATATGTAAAGCATTTTGGTGGCCATATTCGAACACCATTTTTCTCGATCGAACTACCTTTGAGTCCGGGTATGAATATCACGACCAGCATCTCTTACTGTGTGTGTCGTGAGTTTATAGGAAAATCGATCGACAACATGTTGTGAGGCAGAGAAATAATAATACACTTTATATTACGAATAATTTTATTTTTTTTTTCTCTCGCATACAAGTTTTAATATAGTTCGAATCTGTTGTATATTGATCGGATATTCGGGAGGTGGTTTCGATGGCATCTGCGGTAGTATAGATGGGGCCGGTGGATCGATACATTCGAAATGAGGAATTCACGAAACTTTCGTATAAATTCAAAACGTGCTGACTATCTCTGGGATATAGCCGACCCGACGGATTATTAATGTTATACTTACCTCGCAAGTTCAGCGCTAACGGTAGAGTATTTGCGACGTAAGCGGTTTTTTGTAATTCGTCGAATCTCATCGGCGTCTGCGATAACGACGGTACGTTGTCGGTTATGAAATACGGTACGCGACCCGCGATACCGTATACTTTGTTGTTTCTTTTGATGGTACACGGAAAGTTTTGTTGCATTTGTAACAATTGACCACTGGCACACCGTGAAATTAACGAACAATTATTAGCTACCACGTTGATGTTGTCGCCCGGCTTATCGTCGGGTCCTTCGACCGTTCGATAGCGCTTCAGATCGGTACGGGTCGTGGCCAGACCTTTTTGTCCGAAGGAATTTACCAATTTGACGCCGTCGAACGATTTGGATTTCAAAACGACCGTCAATTCCAATCGTCGACGTCTCTCATGTCTAGACGAGTTACACGAAGTTTGTATCGTCGTCGTCATCGTCGTCGTTTTATTAGAAACCGACGGATCGAACGAAAACGATTGTAGGGAAACGTGACGGAAAGCCTCGTGCAACGGCTGACCTCTCGTTTCACATTCACGTACCGCCTGTATTAACGCCTCGTCGGCGATCGTCACATAGAACACGTATAAATTTGATATTTTATGAACGATAACATTTTTGAATACGGGAAACGTTATATCATTCTCCGAGTAAACGGTAGCCATGAGAAATAGTACGGTCGAAGCGTTACCCCGTTTGTCGCGCGTCGATACGTTCACCGATCGTGCGATCGACGGCAAATTAACGACGAAATATCCATCTCGTGGCTCGTCCAACGTAACGGCATACGAAAACACGCACCACAAATGTAGGTCCAAGTCGCGATCCAACACGTAAGCGTCCTCCACGTTCAAGCCGTCGACGTCACCAAAGGCAGAATTCAAAAAGTACATATTGCTGGCCGCCGCCGGTCTATGTACACGAGGCGCATTATCGAAGGAACGTTTGATGAGATCGAATCGATCGAAATGTCTGCGATTGCGCTACAGTTCGTCCCATTCGAACGCTTCGGGATCCACGTAGATTTGGAAATTCCTATTTACCAATTTAGCCAGAGAAATGTACGCTTTATTGGGTAGCGACGATTTGTAGGCACACACCGAAACGACTCTTTTCGATGGTAACGTGAAGGCGGCCTTGTGATTGACGTATTCCGCGAGACTCGAACAAGGTAATACGTGGGTTCCGGACGGACCGCCGCCGCCGCCGCCTCACTCGTCGTCGAACGAATCGCAAAGGAACGAATTGGTAGTCTCTACTAATTTCTCGTATTTCGCGATATCATTCGAAGTGACGGCGGCGCCGACAACGTCTCCGTCGTAAATTACGTATTTATAGAACGCTTCCAATTCCGAGCGAGATAGGAATACGTCGTCGCATCCGAATCGTCGGAGAACGCTAAATTTTCGGAAAGGAATACCCGCCACCACGTTGATACATAGGAACCGAGCATCTTCGTCGATACGTAATAGAATTTCAGCAAATTTGTGTACGGACTTTAATCGTTTCACGATTTCGCGATACAACGAAGACCGTCGTTGTCGTTCCTCGTGCGAAATTCCCGATACGTCGGCCCGTGCGAACGTTACGGCATACTTCGTCACGATATTATTAATCACGACGATCGTAGTAGCATCACTTCGACCATCGCGTTTGTCGTCGCCATTCGTCCTTCCTTTTTCGATACCGTTCGTGTATACGAAAAACGGTGACGGTGGACGGTCGCGGTTCGAAAGCTTCGACGATTCTCTGCCCATATGATCTAATATTCGCGCACCGATACGATCTTCGCAACCGAACGAAATTTCGACGGATTTATCGAATAGCATATTTTTGCCGGCCGTACTGATATTACCGATGCCTTGCGAACATATGTAGCCTAGGATATAGTTCGGTACGTTTTTAGCCGACAACGAGTACACGTGCGTGGCACGGAGCTTTTGGCAAGTCATCTGGAGTTCCTGAAGAATGTGCAATTGCGAATGTATGGGTTGTACGAACAACGAATGATATTGGTCTTGTCGTCGATCAGCTTTGGATGTAATTCCATTTTTGTACTCTGCCGATCCCATCTTTTTCGTATCCATCTTTTTCGCACCACCATCACCACCACCACCACCACCACAACTGCCGTCTTTCGAGCTGTTGTTGTTCCGTAAGTTGCGATCGGTGTCGAGGTTGACGCGTGCGTTATCGTCGTTCCTTTCTCCGCACGAAAGATTATCCGCGACCGCGTTCGTCGTTACGTCGACGGCGGTGCTTCGTTTTCTTTTTCGCGACGTTCGATGTGCCGCCACGAACATGCCATCCGACGACGCTTTTATCGGAATTTGAGAATATCTGTCGTTCATATTGATCATCATCATGCGTTTATTGTAATGTTTGTTGTGTTCGCTCTTCGATTGTTCGTATTTTAGCGTGTGCGAAATACCCCAAAAGGTTAAACCTCTGAGAATGACGTCCAATTTGTCCAGACATATTTGTACGGATTGCGCGTAACAAATGTATCGTTTATTCTTGTGACTGTCTATCGGTCGCGAATGTTGTCTAATTTGTTTCATGTAGGCGATTTGCGAATCGACGTCGGGATGAATATGATCGTGCCAAGAGCTAGGCGTACAACGATCGTAGTACAACGATAGCGTGGTAGCGTCCACTTTCGAAATAGTGTCACCGTCTCTGTTTTTACATATCAAGACTTCGTCGTCGTCGTCTTTATCGTCGTCGTTATCGTCGTCGTCGTTACCGCTGAACTTATTCAACTTGCCCAAGTGAAATTTGTGACCTCTGTTGAAATCCGTATCGTACATGTAGAAAGTGCTCTCCTTTTGTATACCAACTTCGTGACAAATCATATTATTATTCACTTCTCGAAATACGGAATATTGTAAGCTTCCGTTCGACAGGAACGATCCGCGTAATATGCGATGTTTGTAACGATCGATTAATCCCGTTCGTGATAAGATATCGTGTTTATCGTTGTTTTCGTTCGTGCGTAAATCCGTCTTCTTCAAAAAACGTCTCAACCGTTCGAATATGTATTCTTCGACTTTGGATCCGATCATAACCAGATGAATATCACATTGATGTTGTAACGAACGACCCGTTTTCGTACGGTCGTCGTCGTCGTCGTCGTCGTCATCGTCACTGCCGTCGTCGTCATCTTCGACACGTCGTCCGTCTTGCATACACGCGGTGTATAAAATACCACGTTTGGCGAACTGAGATAATATATCGCGGTCGTCGGTGATCTTCTTCAAGCATTCCACGTCATCTTTCGTATTGGCCGATTCGTTTATATAGTCACGACGTATGCTGCGGGCATCAGTATTACGCGTGGTTCCGTCCGAACCGGATGCTGTCTCGTTGTCTCGTCTTGTAACAATTTTCTGGATTAAGGAAAATATCGTCGACGATCGACATATCGTAATATGAAACGGACCGCGCGATCTTTTACGCGGACAATCGTAAAACAGATAGTTGTAAATGTTCATTTGACTGGACGGCTGTGCCGACGACATTTCGTTATCGCCACGTTCGGTCGCAATTGTGCCGCACAAAGTGTCCTCACCGGACGATAAAACGAACAAGCTGTTACGGTCACCGTACGTGGTTTACTGTGTCTTTCGCGAAACGGTATTTATCGTCCGAGTGCTTGTGAGCGGACGTACGCGATGTTGACCGATGTGTATCCGAAGAAAGACGATAACAACGACGTTAACGATCGCGAAGAGACAATTTCCGATGAAGATTACGATACTTGGAATATAGACGATATCGATCGTCAACAAATCGACCATTCGACGTTGCACTACATGTTAGATGTTTCGTTAGATAGCAATTACAACACCAAGAAGAACACGTTCGATATCAATTTTATCGATGGGGAATTAAAGTTAAAACGCTTGACGTTGGCCGCGGTCAATGTGCCGATTTACGTGATGATAAGTAGTGAATGCGTCACAGATAAAGTACGACGCTCTACAAGCGGTGGGATCGCGAATGGTGATAAGGATAAGGATGACGACGACAACAACAACAACGATGGCGACGACGACGACGACGACGACGACGACGACGACGACGGCTTGTCACCTTTCGATATCGTTCGCATTAAATGTGCTCGCTTGGAGAAAATTCTACGTAACCTTTTTCGTCCGTTCAAATGTTCGTTGAAGAACACGGGATTATCGATGCACGCGTTGAATTCCTCCTTGTACGAATTGCTAATTAGACATAAGCCTCATTATCGACACGGAATTTTGTTTAGGCTAGATATACTCGCTAGTTTGGCAGATGACGGTGCCGACGGCGGCAGCGGTGACGGTGATGGCACGTTCGTTTCGAAGAAACCGTTCGACGGTGAAAAAACGCCTCGAGTTGAATTACACGCGGACAATGAAGATCGTATCAAATACAGACCGTCGACGTTGCCTGAGCGTTCTCGGGTCCCTAAATTCTTGTTGGAAAACGCCATGACGCACGCCGACCTATATGCGATATCTTCGTTGAACGAGGACCCGCGGCAAGTGTTCCGATATAATTTGCTAACGAACATGATCGAAGATTATAACGATGGCGGATTGCAAATCGTCGAATACGAATTTCACCGCATGGACAACGCGTTACCCGTGCACGCCATAACGGAATCCATCATATCTATCATATCGCCGCATTTCTGGGCCTATTGGACTCACAAGGGTATATATTCAAGGACTGTCAGGTTGACGTGAATTCGCAGAGACGACAAGCGCTATGTCAAAAGAACGAACTTTGTCAACCGCTCGTACATTAGCCGTACGAATAGACGGAGGACGAGCCGGTGGACACGGAAAATATTTGTCACCGATCGATACCATATGTGTTTTGAGCCTGGTACCGAAAATTGTCGATACGGCGGCGGCGGCGGCGGTGACCATCACGGCGGAACGTCATTCTCGTCGGAAACATAATAGCTATTTCGTGTAAGTTTATAGTCGTAAGCCGTCGAGCGCCGAGTGTGACGACGACGACAACGACGACGAAAGCAACGACGATACCAGTGAATTTTACAAACGAACGTTGTGCAATCTCGTGGAGAAGTTATACGGAAAAAATAGTAAAAGATGCGGTGACGTATCGGATGTGTGTATCGAATTTCTACGTTTCGATTCGGAATCTATAATGCTCACGAAATTCGTGGCGGAAATGTCCAAGATATGTTTGATCCCGTCGGACGTGACGTTACACACTCTCGTCGGATACGACATGCATCGCACGGTATGGCTACCCATAATGGGTCGATTGATGAATTTAAAATTGTTCGACGTTATGGGCGAGTTTATATCGATGAACGTGTTCAGCGGACAGCCGTCGTTCGAATCGAACTCGATGACGTTCGACTTGAACGTGTCGTTGCCCATGTTATTGCCAGCACATTTCGATCGAACCGTCGATATCGTACGATTCGATTCGGAACGTTTGTTACGCGACATACGCTATCCGAAAGAGGCCGCCGAGGAATACAGTAAAATTTTTTGCAAACGCCATAGCGAAAAATCGACAAAGTCTACTGCCAACGAGAACGGTTGGATCGATTTAATCAAAACCGTTTTCGAAGTGACAGTTTTAGAATATATCTGGAGCGATTTCGACGTTCGTAAATTTATGTTGTTCGTCTCGGAATTGTTGAATACGTCGATCGGAGACGTGTTTGGATATTCCATCGATGGGAATTACAACGGAGTATCGTCGTCGTCGTCGTCGAATAAAACGTGTCGTGCGTTTCGGAAGCGAATCGTGAGACATTTACAAAATTTCGTACATTACGAATGTCTGCGATACGGACGATACGAATCGAAAAGTTTCCTATCGAACATAATCGATAATTATCGCGGTAACGTATTTTCGAATGTGCCGTGTTCGTTGTCTGCGTCGTCGAAAAATAGGAATGTCGATGATGCTGCTGCTGCTGCTGCTGCTACCACAACAACTAGACGGTATCGATTCGACGAGTTAACCAAGACATATAACAAGTGTGCGAAACAAAAGGGAGAAATTATGGATGTTTTTCTGGCCGAGCAACGATTGTGTACTCCGCCCGTGTGGAATAGGAAAAATTCACAGATACGAGGTTTGCGCACCTTGCATTTCGGTCGACAAGGATTGTGGACGGACGGAGTCGGAAAGTATACCTATATAGAGATGAATTTCACCAGCGCGTACGGTTCGATCGGAACCGTTTATAACGTCTCTTTCGAAAATACGGCCGTCCTACCGGTCCAGTGGTTATTGACGAGCCTCGGTTTACGAGAAATACCCGACGGTCTCGATAATAACGGTGCCGACGATGTCCGATCGAACGATCCTTTCGCTTGCGTCGCGCGTAGATACGGTCGATGTGAAAATTCCGACCAACACTGTCACTATCTATTCGACATGATGTTCGTATCGAACGCGAAACGAGATCGGTATATGGTGAATAGTAAATATTTTCGTTTGTTCTATTACGATAGCGATAACTTGTCGGAAGACAGTAAGAACGATACGAAATCAGAATTTATTAATTTGTTGCGTCGCGCTCGTACCCTAATATCGAAAGACGATGAAGACGACGACGACGATGATGACGACGATGACGACGTACAAATATCCGGATTCGAAATTACACGCTTGAAACAAATACTGTCCGTGGGAAATCCGTCGAAGAATCGTATTATCGTCATTTACGATGGTGCCGATACGTGTTCGACGTTGAACCTGTTATTCTCCAAGTTGATCGCCGAGCGAAGATCGTTGGCGAGACGATACCAATACGACGATACGGTCGTGGATATAGATGACGATAACGACGATAACAGCGTCGAGGGTAATGATGACGAACAAAGGACATCGTACAACGGAACCCGACGAAATATCATCGATGAAAAAGTAATCGAGAAGATGATTATGCAGGGGAAAAGAAACGTACTGAAATTGACCACGAACATGCTATATGGGCTGACGAATAAAGAAAACTCGTGCGTATACTCGCCGTCGGTGGCTCTAACTATAACGATTCTATGTAAAATGTTAATTACCGTGTTGGTGGCGATCATCGAAAACTTGTGTCGACCAGATGTCGCGGCCGCGTTGTACGTCAACATCGATACCATCATATGTCGCATTCCTAGAACGACGGAACCTCGCGTGAGAAGTCTTCTACAAACGACGTTCGACAAGTTCATATATGGTCGCGACCGTCCGCCAAACGACGACGACGATCGAAAGCAGAACGCTAAAATAGAACTTCGCACGGTGGCCGTTTACGACGCCGTAATGATCGTCAATACTTCATCTCACGTGACCTTTTCAAACATCAAAAACAGAAGGCAGCAGCAGGAGTTCACGCAAGACAAACGATCGCCGGTAAATTCCAACGATCTGTATAGAATTGACATCAAGTGTGGTTACATCGTTACCAGTCAGTACGATTGTAACGATTTCGACGCTGACAACGATACCGATAATCGTCGTGACGGATTCGATTCGTCTCATGCTAACCCCGAGTATATTCCACACGCTATATTACGAGTATTTACTTTCATATGTGATTGGGTGTACTTTTCCGAACGACATTATGACAACAAGGCAACCAAAAACATCGAACCGATTCTACGTGAATTACTAAAGAATATCTACGCGTATTTATTCTCGCTCCCAGAACAAGAACAATTCGTCGTGGTTGCTCAACGTTGTAACACCTACGATGGACGTGTGCGTGGCGGCGCTTCGGTTTTCGCAGATCTCACAGACGACGAAAACGTACCGTCGAAAAACGATAGGTCGTTCGTAGATATCGGCTGTGACAGAATAGTTAAGGATGCAGCACACGATTTGTTCGTAAACGATGATACTGCGGCAGCATCTATCAGCGAATTTGTCTACATGTGGCCGATATTGATTTTACAGACAGATTCTCCTACGAATCGCGATGGGGCAGCTAGGAACAACACCGCTCACGCCGCTGCCAACAATCCGCAATTGGCCGGCGAATTTGGAAAGTTCGACTTCGAGAAGATAGGTTCACGTAACAACAAACTGACCAACAACATATCCACAACGGTCACCGAAAAATACGTTACCGTTAATTATTATTTCTTTCTCAAAATGTACCGAAAATTCATATATCAAATTTTTTGTCAATCGAATATCGTTCACAAATATATGACTACCAAAGGTAATAATTCCGAACAACGTTCGTTCAGTCGTATCTTCGACACTCTGTTGTTGCATACATTTATTGATGCATGTTTTATACACAAACAAAATAAAGAGTAATAAAATGATTTAAAAATATTTTATTTCACTTTTCACACCATATCCACTACCTCTAACGCCAATGTGATTGGACTGTCATGTTTGTCGATTAGATTTCTTTCTCATCGATAGAATATCAAAACCAGCAAATGCTCCTTGTCATGCGCACTAGTGTCATCAAGGAACGGTTTTGTCTCGAGTAAAATTTGTTGGAACGAAATCCATCGGTGAATTTTTTCGAGCTGTAAAAACTTTGAACGTGAATCTCGTTCGAGAAATGAAATCGTAAAATATTTTCTGATGAACAAAATTTGTCCGCCTAGAATCTCTCGTCGAACGATTGGCTGTTGAAACGAAATTCCACCGGTGAATTTCTTCATGCTACAAAAAGTTTGAACGCAACTTTCGTTCGAGGAATGAAACAGTTTTGTCTCGAATGAAATTTGTTGAAACGAAATCTCACCGGTGGATTTCTTCGAGCTGCAAAATCTTTGAACGTGAATCTCGTTCGAGAAATGAAATCGTAAAATATTTTCTGATGAACAAACTTCGTCCGCCTAGAATCTCTCGTCGAACGAATCTCCAAACTTATAAGTTCCTCGTCATGCGTACTAGCGTCATCGAGAAACAGTTTCGTCGGGAGTAAAATTTGTTGAAACGAAATCCATCGGTGGATTTTTTCGAGCTGTGAAAACTTTGAACGTAACTCTCGTTCAAGAAATGAAATCGCACTAGCGTCATCGAGAAACAGTTTCGTCGTGAGTAAAATTTGTTGGAACGAAATCCATCGGTCAATTTTTTTCGAGCTACAAAAACTTTGAACGTAACTCTCGTTCAAGAAATGAAATCGTATCGGTGGATTTTTTTCGAGCTGTAAAAACTTTGAACGTAACTCTCGTTCAAGAAATGAAATCGCATCGGTGGATTTTTTTCGAGCTGTAAAAACTTTGAACGTAACTCTCGTTCGAGGAATGAAACAGGTTTGTCTCGAGTAAAATTTGTTGAAACGGAATCTCACCGGTGGATTTCTTCGAGCTACAAAAACTTTGAACGTAACTCTCGTTCAAGAAATGAAATCGCACTAGCGTCATCGAGAAACAGTTTCGTCGCGAGTAAAATTTGTTGGAACGAAATCCATCGGCGGATTTCTTCGAGCTGCAAAAACATTTGCAGCTATGACTCGTCATCACGTGACGTAGACGGGACGTATCACGGGGGCAACGAAAATTATGGAACGCAACTTTCAGCTCTCGCAAGGAGCTAGCGTCAAATCTAAACAGTCAACGGGGCCCTACATACCCCCATAGCACCCCTCACCCCTATATATATATATTATATATATATATTTTTATAACCTCCGCGACGGCCTGCTCCTTCTTACTACTACGTTGTTCTTACTCTGGTCAAGGAGGTTTAGGATCGCGGGCGAGAAGCTTGCTGATTATATAGTTAATTAGGGGTCAGCTGAGTGAATACTCGATTCTCATTGGACTAGAGCCAATTGACGTCACGAAAATCCTAAAATCTACTGATTTCTGACGAAAATCACGGTAGAAGGGGTAAAATTTTGATCAGATTCAATTCAGAGTTGTGAGAGCGAAGTCGATTGAGGTTAGATTGTACAATATCAAACCCACCCCATCCACAGATTTAATAATTTCATGATATTCATAGGACATCTATGGTAGATTTGATACTGTACACGTTGATTGGAAGTTCAAGGGAATTCTACCAGATGGCGTTTATCCGCTAACTGTAATAAATTGATGCAACATATCAATAGATGGCGCTCACTCACTAACTGTAATAAATTGATGCAACATATCAATAGATGGCGCTCACTCACTAACTGTAATAAATTGATGCAACATATCAGTAGATGTCGCTCACCAAGTTGCCACACCGGAATTGTATTACATGTCGAAAGATTGCACTCTTCACGTTACTCCGAAAGAATTGCATTACATTTCGGTATATATCTCTGAATGCTATTTTCGATTCGAAATCATTCCACTAAATCGCAGTTCATCGAAAAATAGCGTGCGACTCACATGCTTGGTTCCTTGTATCGCTGGATCTATCTTCACAATTGTACATATTCTTTGGCGAACAAAAATTTTCAGCTAAATTTTGTTATGGAACAACTTCAAAGATGCAAATTCGTATCTCATGACGGTCACGTTGGTCGTAAATGGGTTAGATCTAAGTTTCGATCCTTGTAAGAATGGCCAAATATATCTTGCTACTCATTTGCGTCATCATTTTGAGTTTGACGTGTGTAATGTCTACCATATACGTCAAACTACATACTTTTTTCGCTATAGGATGCGATCAATTTCGTAACGCCACGCTGTTCAAGTTACGAACGTCGTACATTTCGTCTCGGAACACTAACGAAAACGATATTATATTTTCCGATTGTGCCGCCTGCACATTTGATAATTTGTCTTCCCTTCGCTCGTATTTCGACACGCAGAGCATGTACGATGACACAGTTACAGATTTTCGTACAGCTCTGAAATTGATTTGGAATATTAAAAGCAGAGGAGTTTTTTACGTATAGTTCACTATCGGGAAGAGGAAAAATATATAATAGTAAATATTATTTATTTTATATTTGTATATCAACAAAAAATTAAATTTTCCGAGTTATTTTCGATGTGCCCCAACGCAACTGCCGCACTCAGGAGATGTTCGGTGGTGGCTCTGCTGGCAACAGCTGGGACTTCTTCGACTCCAATAGCTGCCTGGTGATGGGTGAACTTCTCAAACTCGTCGACGAGAAAATCCATTTCACCCGCTACACGTCTAGCGGTCGCCTCGTGATTAATATTTACGATCGAACTGACCCATGTGTTGTCCGACTGTCTAACGAATTTTATTCTGATCTTCTGCTCGTTCGACATTTTCACTCGATCGCTATTTATTACACAATTCGATTTTACGTATGTTCACACGATGATTTTCAAACGATTTTGTTATGTTGGTTCGACGCAATTTTGCGAACGATGATTCAGAGAGATTGTTGGTGTGAAGGTTCGCCATCGAATATCATTACCCCTCATGGGGATTCTTCATGCATTGCAGACATTTCAAACTCTTCTAAAACTCGGAAAAACTATCTTCAGACGCCCGCCGCTAAGCCCGCTATCTTTGTAGAACATTTAGTTGCAACTGAATGGTTCGATTGCATGTTTTTCGATGGGAATTGTTCTATAGTTTCCATTGCTTTCAGACACACGTTTTCCACATCATGCACTGCAGTTAGAACGAAATTGTTGTATACTGGATACATCATTACAACTGATTGTTTAATTCATTTGAATCCACACTGACCCTTCAATAGTTATTCATCCACGCTCAAATCATACAACATTGTATTTCCCGCTCAAACTGAATTGTTCGTAGAGCGCTTCTTCAAACGTTCTAATAATGCGATAGCGACTTTTTCATAGAATAGGTATTGCAATGACTGATTTTATGTTTTTCCATTAACTTGTGATTAAAGTGCTTATTATTTTCCACGATCGCCTTGCAGATTCCTAAGTTTACGATGTTCTTCCAGGAATATCAAACTAACCGCTTTTCGAACCTCAAAACAAGTAAACTTGAAAATGTAACATATAATTCTAATATATCAATATTTCCACATCCAACTCTGAATACAACTACCTTATTCATTGTTATTTTAGACTGAAATATTTGTAGTGGTTAGAATTTCTCCAAAATGAACTAGAATTTTGCGAAGAGGAAATTGATTAAAATTTTGGATATCTCGGTTCACACTATCCATTTCGCTTAACATACTTTTATAAAATATGGAATGAATTATTATCGAAACGATTTCATCGTTTTCCACGATTGTTAATGATTATCCAAATCAAAACTCTCTAAACTAATGAAAAATTCACCAAATTTTAACTTGAGGATATCGATGAAATAATATTCATAATAATAATCTGCAGAATAATTAGAGCGATTCCTCTTAAACCCGCTAGTCTATTATTGCGTTATAAAATATGATGATTTGAATCAATCATTGTTCTAATTATTTATCAAACTATTATGCGATATAATAAAAGACAAACTCAGTTTCCCTTCAGCTAGATTCACAATACAATTTCTCTAATATTGTAGAAACTTTGATAATGATTCAAATGTTATATGATGCTTTTCATCTTTTCAATACTAGAATCTCCAAAATCCTTCATGAATATAATTTTATTAAAGTTAATTCAACATTTTGTGGCGAGTACATTAAAGGGAACGTTAACGATGAACTTATTCAGACAGATTTTAAATATTTTCATACACGATCAATAGGAATAGATAATACAACGAATTAATTACCTCATGTTTATTGATATTTATTTGCAGACTTACTATATTTCTGAGAAATTTTATAGATGACAACAATTATTCATCAGATGCTATTTTTATCAATTGTAAAATGTAATTTACCGAAAGGAAGTATTGATTAAATATGTTTTTAACCTAATATATGAAAGAAAATTCATGATGTTTTCACAACTTAAAAATATCATTTCACTAATTTCAATGAACCAATTTTTCTTTCAGATCAATATTCATTGATTATGAAGTTAACTTTTTCAGATCTTAATATTTTTTGAAATAATTTCGTTTTAATTTTTCCATTAGTTATTGAATAGATTTCATTTTTAATTTGATTCAAAGGAATTTTAATATATTTTCAAAACAAAGAAACACATTTTCTCATAATTTCAATCAGAGACCTTTCCTCATTAGCAGTTCAAGTTTCTGATTTGATAGCTCTGAAAATTCTTTCGTTAAAATTTTGAAATCATCTCTTTTTAAGTATGATGTATGATTTGAACAACTAACAAATAGATATACACCACCGGTTGATCCACCTGCATATTTATCTGAAAAGTAAGTTTCATTAAGAAATATCTATTAATAAAATTTCATATCTTTTTACTAATTTTTCAGTGGTTATATTGTATATATGAGTAAGAATGATGGGACTATTTCAAAATATAATGATGACCCTGTAGGGACTCATAGCACATTAGTAGTTTTGAATGAAGATAATTCGATTAGAGGGTATGTTCTCTATTCTTTACATCATTCTAAATATTTTTAATTATAATTTGTTGACAGTGAATTAACGATGAACGATGGGGAAATAGAGAGGTGTACCCTGAACGACGGGAGAGAGGTTTTAATCAATGAATTACCTAATGTGTAAGTTCATTAAGAAAAATATAATCAGACATTGTTAAAACTAATAATAAATTTCTTATAGAGCTGACAATAATAACAGTGTTGACAGGATGCAATCATCAACAAGGATTAGAAATGAAAAGTAAGTTTCATTCTGTTGTTTTCGATATTCTTCTTTTAATTCTTCAACGCAATTTTAGTGGATGTAGAAAGAGACCAACAAGTCCCTCATCCAATATCAATAGGAAGAAACAAAAAAGGCAGTTCCCACTTACTCCTATCACCTCCATCATAATTGATGATGATGATCAAATAAGGTTAGTTATTTAATTTTAATTACTATAGGAATTCCTGGAACATCATTTTACTGTTTACAGAGATCAATCAACACCACCTCCATCATCCTCTAGATCGAATCTACATCCACTACCACCCTCAACAACACCACCGAAAGAAGAAGATATTGATGAGTTGCGTATATATGGCACGGGTGTAGACTTAGCAGTTTTGATTGTGGAGGTATGCACATTTTTAGTTCTTATATTGATTATACTAATATATTTTTCATTCTTTCGCAGTTGAGGGGAATTCAATCTAACACTGGTGGATCCTATACCTTTAAATGGGGGTGAACAGGGTACTCCATTCATTTTTCATATATATATATATATAAGTTTATAAAATGTATTATTATTATTATTAGTCTGAAATAAAATTATTAATTTTAATGTGTTTTTATTGAAAATAAGATTTTGCGTATAAAAAGCACTGTTTTATTAATAAATCAGATCAAATGACTGTGGAATTCGTATCATCAGTCATATCATCCAAAAACTTGAATTAACAGATTGTATGTACTACAAATGATTCACTCATTGTTACACTCACACGCGTTTGCGTTCTCATATCAGTATGAACAGAATGTGATGATGCAGATACACTAACATTGACATTGACATTCAACTAGTTCATTGGCTTATTAATAGAAGGCTATATAGCTACAACATCAGTAAACTCAATCGAATATGATATCTGAATCATCGATATCTCAAATATTCAGATATTTTAAACTATTCATTCGATTTTTATATAACATGTGAACATTTGAATCATTATCAAAGTTTCTACAATATTAGAGAAATTGTATTGTGAATGAATGATATCTAGCTGAAGGGAAACTGAGTTTGTCTTCTATTATATCGCATAATAGTTTGATAAATAATTAGAACAATGATTGATTCAAATCATCTTTTTTTATAACGCAATAATAGACTAGCGGGTTTAAGAGGAATCGCTCTAATTATTCTGCAGATTATTATTATGAATATTATTTCATCGATATCCTCAAGTTAAAATTTGGTGAATTTTTCATTAGTTTAGAGAGTTTTGATTTGGATAATCATTAACAATCGTGGAAAACGATGAAATCGTTTCGATAATAATTCATTCCATATTTTATAAAAGTGTGTTGAGCGAAATGGATAGCGTGAACCGAGATATCCAAAATTTTAATCAATTTCCTCTTCGCAAAATTCTAGTTCATTTTGGAGAAATTCTAACCACTACAAACATTTCAGTCTAAAATAACAATGAATAAGGTAGTTGTATTCAGAGTTGGATGTGGAAATATTGATATAATAGAATTATATGTTACATTTTCAAGTTTACTTGTTTTGAGGTTCGAAAAGCGGTTAGTTTGATATTCCTGGAAGAACATCGTAAACTTAGGAATCTGCAAGGCGATCGTGGAAAATAATAAGCATTTTAATCACAAGTTAATGGAAAAACATAAAATCAGTCATTGCAATACCTATTCTATGAAAAAGTCGCTATCGCATTATTAGAACGTTTGAAGAAGCGCTCTACGAACAATTCAGTTTGAGCGGCAAATACAATGTTGTATGATTTGAGCGTGGATGAATAACTATTGAAGGGTCAGTGTGGATTCAAATGAATTAAACAATCAGTTGTAATGATGTATCCAGTATACAACAATTTCGTTCTAACTGCAGTGCATGATGTGGAAAACGTGTGTCTGAAAGCAATGGAAACTATAGAACAATTCCCATCGAAAAACATGCAATCGAACCATTCAGTTGCAACTGAATGTTCTACAAAGATAGCGGGCTTAGCGGCGAGCGTCTGAAGATAGTTTTTCCGAGTTTTAGAAGAGTTTGAAATGTCTGCAATGCATGAAAAATCCCCATGAGGGGTAATGATATTCGATGGCGAACCTTCACACCAACAATCTCTCTGAATCATCGTTCGCAAAATTGCGTCGAACCAACATAACAAAATCGCGCAAACTTTCACACCAATAATCTCTCTGAGAATCATCGTTGAAGATGAAATTCGATCCTACACCTTCATTGACTTAAATAATGTAAAAAAATAGTGGAAAACGATCAATCATTTCGAGTTTTTATTCAAATACCATTTATTACAAAATCTTCTTAATTCATTAATTATTTCACGTTTCTCTTCGATATATCCTTGTAGAGGTATGATTTCTTCTAACCGGTCCAGTAGAACATCTGGGTTGGACCAGTAAATTATACTTTCATCTCGACTGTGGAATAACATAATATGACGATTCAAATTGTCTCGGCGAGAAAATGTAGCTTCACAATGCTTGCATGAGAAACTGTGTGTTTTGAAATGTTTTTTCTCGTGCCGCCTCAGCGCATTTGCTCTCGAAAATTCCCTTTGACATTGCCCGCAAACGTGCATGGTGGTTGATGATTAACTAATGACAATGTGATATGGCTGTTTTCAAACACCCTCCCAATAACGATTGGATCCTCCCAAAGAACGTTTGGACCCTCCCAAAAAACATTTGGACCCTCCCAAGAAAAAACGTTTTGTAACTAATGACAATGTGATATGGCTGTTTTTAAAGACCCTCCCAATAACGATTGGATCCTCCCAAAGAACGTTTGGACCCTCCCAAAAAACATTTGGACCCTCCCAAGAAAAAACGTTTTGTAACTAATGACAATGTGATATGACTGTTTTCAAAGACCCTCCCAATAATAACGATTGTCAACGGTTTTTTCAATATAACTCGAAAAGTATGAAAGATATCGATAATTATCTATCTGATACCTACAACTTTCTCTTTTAACTATTTCCGATCCGAGCTATAGTTTTTTAAGAAAAACAGCATTTTTGCCAATTTTGTAAGTTATGTTCGACATTTCAGATCGAGTTGCAGAAACTCACCTTTTTAAATTTAATTTGCTATACGCTCATATTTTTTTTCCAGGTATTAATTTCTGCATGTATTGCTTGAACTATATAGATATTACATTTACGGAGAATTGCATAAAATGTGATCCGTAATGAAGTCAAAACTCGATTGAAACAAAGAACTTCATTAGTGTGGAAGTTGTTAAGAATCGGAATCAATATAATGAAGCAGATTAGATTGGAATCGGAATAAGAATTACGCAATATACATGTAGTTAAAAAAAGTAAATATTCATAACCTTATGGATCATAGTAAATCACAATTGATATTGTTGGTGATGACAGTCAATCAAAATTATTTTGCCCTGTGAATAGAATTTAATTCTGAGCTACTTCTATTCTTTCCTACTATATCAAATTTTTGACAGAGATTTGAAAACGGAAAGAGCGAAATTACGATGTTTCTTTGTTCGCAAATATATATTTTCCGATATGTGGTATAAAATCAGTTGTGGATTCCAAGTGAAATTATTGAACGTTCTAATAGCTATGTATCTCAAACACTCGGGTTTTTTTGTATTATTTTTGAAAAGATTTCGATTATGTACGATAAAACAATCTGTGAATAGATTGGCCTTGAAAATTTTCTTACCTTCCTTCTTGTCTTGGATACACATTTTGAAAAATTCAAGTTCTTTCATATTGAAAGTTCTAATAATTTTGTAAATTATTTTTTTTTTTCGAAGGGAGGGGACGAAATATCATCGCTTGTACTCGTGTACGAAACTCTTAAATGGGCCTTTAATGTGATTAATGTTGTTTTTGTAAATCTGTCGATTATTGATTGTTGAAGTAAGTATTTAATAAAAATTTAAGAATATAAAATAAATTGTTTTAAAATTCCCTACTAAGTCTGTTTAAAATTTTTCACGAATTTGATTCCAATCCTACAGCAGATTGATTTAAATAATGATTGATAATCGTGGTTAACGATGAAAATCGATCGTTTCGATAATTCGACGATGCATTCCATCCAAAAGAAATGTGTATACAAATTGGATTCAAACGTCATTATTCCTTATTCAAACCGCTCACATCTTATTCATCGCTAAATGCATAGGAGCGAAAATCCGTATGGTATTTACAAAAGTCTTATCATGGACTCGATTATGTATCTGGGAATGTGGATTATGAAGAAATAAATAATATTCTTAAATCGATTCTCCTGTGTGCAGTCGACTATATTTATGTCCGAGGACAGCAAAAAGCCGAATTTTTGAGAAGGAAGTGTATAGAATTGGATGTTTACCCACACATCGTTCAGGTTCATAGTTTCGATGGTACTCAATGTGAAACGGGGAAATTCGAGCAAACGAACAATTTGACCTGTCTGAATCATCGTAATGATGGTGGAAAATACATGTGTGCAGTTCACCATGTGGATAAATTACAGCAGTGGTTTCTGAATGTAATACTACCTAAATAATATGTATTTTATTCTGAAATATTATTAATATCAATCTTTTGCTTGTTTCAATAAAACACCTCCTTTACATAATAATTATTATTTATTCAAATGGTAAATAGCTTTCTTCACATTTTTAACAAACATTTTCAATAATAATACTGATAAAGAAGATAAAATAACATACAAAATTGCGAAAATTTTGGGTATTTCTCCTTCTATTGCAGATGATGTGAGTGTAGTTGTCTTTTGTACGAGATGTGGTAAACATGATGATTGTCGGATCATTTGTCATTCAGCCATATCCCCCTCACTTCGATCAAAGAATAAGAGTTTAAGTTTATAATGTATGGTTGTACGATTGTCTTGTGAGATGTCGAATGTGAATACCTCCAATTGGTTATCATTGATTTTTTGAAAATTCATCGGAATCCATTCGGTACGGTTACACTCCCCACCACCACCACCGCCGACATCCTTCAGACAAATATAGATGCGTTCAACGTGTTGGGGAACGTTCGCGTATAAAATACCATTCAGAATTGCGGTTAGAATCATAAAATTTGTTTTCAACACCCGCACTCCCATCATCCCCACTTTTTACACTTAATTTGTTCAGCAGTCTTATAACTTTAATTTTATCTGCGTAAAAATTCAAGTCTCTTCTTAGTTTATGAACTTTTTCCACGAATTCGCAAAGTCTGCGTGTGTATTCTTCAAAAGATATATCCATAATGATATATTTGTAGATATCTATATTATTATTTTAAGAGCCACATAACATCTTCCTTCGTAAGAAATTCGAATAACTTCCAATTATTCGCACTAGAACACATAGGATTCACACTATTGGGGTGATGTAAACAGATGAATTCACAATTTCCTCGCTCTAATTTTGGACATTTACCTTTCAAATTCACCACTTCTACTCGATCTAACCCCAATTCTTGGAACACCCCCCGTAGAAACTTAGCTTTTATCTTCCCACATACATAAACACTAGCATCCGGATCGATATTTTCCTTCAAAATTTCATACAATTCATCATATTCCTGATAGCCAGAGTTCCATGGAATCCCGTGATATTTTTCACAATGAAATATTTTCTTCATTTGCCTCTCAGATAGTTGATCCATCGATTTTGGTGGTTTGAATAGAAAATATTTCTCCGACCTTTTATCACAGTCCAACAAAGAGAGTTCCTTGATTTTATATACGTTTGCAGAAATCGGGAAACTTTGAATATCAACCACGATAGACGACATTTCAAACTAGAATGATAAACTATCCAAATATCTAGTTGCACATGCGCAGATCATTAACATATTTCTTTGACGAAATTTCGAAAGAGTACGTCGAAGCACAAAATTTGTAGTGATGATGGACTTATTCTATAGTCGACGTCCCCTCCTATCTCAGAAAACAGTTGAAACATCTTAAAGGTGTAAGAATTTGAAGTATCTCTTCGGATGCTGCGCATGTCCATTATCTCACATCGGTATGGTAGTAGTGCGATCCGATAAAAATCGACATCGATATCATGGAGCACTCTAAAACAATCAAGTATATACGATCCTGGTTTCGGAACGATACCCGAAATTTGATGCAATATGATTTTTCCCATTCTTCTTTGTTTATATTTGAACTGACCTTCTATATTCATATCGATTATCTTCCAATCTTCTGGAGGTGGATCTAAATCTCCTCCGAAATAGAAAATATCAGCATACGCCCAATCGGTCGAGGCCACCACCAGGAAAGTTATGAATTCTCCAGCGATTATCCAATTTTTGGATGGTAATTGTAATTCTTCGAGAATTTCCATCATATTCGGCGGACATGCGCTTATTACGAATTTCTTCGCATCGTACACGGTGGTAAGCACACTATGAATCAAACTGTTGTATAATCGAGGAGACATTATCACGAACTGAGTTCGATTTAGTTGAAGCAGTCACACACACCCTCTGCGCTATTGACTTTTTCAACCTTAAATATACAATCAAAACTAAATGGTATTCTTGCGGGTGAGAGATAAGAGGTCGATCGAACTGGTAAGTATACATGTAAAATAATAGAACATTTTCAGATAAAAATGATGCGGGTTCGGATCCCTTTCAATCTTTCTCACCAAAGAATACCGTTTTTTTTCATTTGATGTACACGTCGTAGACGTTATGATCGATTCACAACCGCCATGATACCTCGTTGACCACCTCACGTGATAGCTGCCATGACACCACGTGTCCAGGACCTTTCTTACAAACAACCTGTATATACAACATAACATACTCTTTACAAACCCCCTGTATATACATTCAAATAATAATTACAAACACCGAATGCCAATCGTCAGCAGATAGCATGACACCTCGTGACAGACGCCATGACACCTCGTTGCTAGCCGCCGTGACAGACGCCATGACACCGAAGGAACACGTGATAGCTGCCATGACACCACGTGTCTAGGATCTCTCTTACAAACAACCTGTATATACAACATAACACACTCTTTACAAACATCCTGTATATACATTCAAACAATAATTACAAACACGGAATGCCAATCGTCAACAGATAGCATGACACCTCGTGACAGACGCCATGACACCTCGTTGATGATACCAGGAGGTTGTAGGTCGCTTGTGGGCGGAGCCTAATCTCTGCTGCACCGGCTTGGTCAGTTGTGGTAGAGCGCGTGGATTGTTGAATGTAAGAGTGGAAAATCTCGTATTCGAAGATCACGTAGTAAAAGTGGAAGTATTTCGTATTCGTAGCGTAGGTGGTTGTTGTTACCTGAGGAATAGAAATAACCTGTAAAGAAAGAAACAGAGGGCAAGCTTACCAAATGAAGTGATGAATTATGGAGGCTGCTGCGATGTTGTTGCACTTCCTACACTTACTTAGCTACACTCACTAGGGTAGGAATAAGGTAGGGTGTGAAATGAAACAAACAGTTGAAGTGTTGAAAGCAATGCCAGTCTAGCAACGCGCGTGGGTCTCGAGAGCAGGAGCCTCAACGTGAGCCGGAGTTTCCGTGGACGCACCTCGGTGCTAGTCTCGTATGAGAGGACGTAGCGACGCGTAGGGGACGGAGAACGTGCCGGGACGAAGTGTCCTACTTCTGCGATGCGAGGCAGAGTAACCTGGAGTCGGTTATCCGCTCGTTGTAGCGCCACGGGCCGTAGAAATGGAATGCGTGTTTGAAGGGCGTTGGCCAAGTCTGAGAAGACTGTAAAGCTCAACGCGCGATGTATTGGTGAGCGTAGATGTGTGCTGCGTAATCACTAGCGCTGGTCGGAGGCCGGCCGTGGATCCTAGGAAGTCGTTGTGCTTGCGCTAGGCCGGTGCGGTCCGCTAGTCAGGCGTAGTGACGTTTGCGTGGGTGTAGGATGACGTGTAAAGATGTGTAAAGCTGAAGTCTGGATTCCTAGCGCTGGAATGGGAGCTGTCCGCAGATCCGGCGAAGAAGACTAGCAAAGATGTAGAAGATCTAGGCTAGCCGGAGGTCCAGAAAGGTCTCCTTAAGAGCAGCGATGTTTGCGTGCTTTTATAGGTTTCTTGTAAATTGAAGTTAGAATGGCGAGTTCTGATTGGCTGGTGAATTTGGCTAATTTCGATATATGTGAAAATGCTTTTGTATTCAGTCGGAGGTGACGAACGAGAATATGCTAGAAGCGGGGAAAAGCAACGAAGTCTAAGAGTCGAATTAGCGATGCACGGCAAAGCTAATTTGACGGACGGATATCAGTCGCCCCTCTCTTTGGAGACTTTGTTGCGCATTGCTAGATCGGCTGTTATTTATTGTGAAAATGTGCGCCTGCAGTGCGTCTTGAAAATACAAAAAGAACTATTCCCGATTCCGGCTAGTGTCTAAGGAAACTGCAGAAAACTCAGACCGAATAGTTGACATGAACATAATATGAAATATCACAGTAATAATACAATACAATATAACAATAAAATGAGCATGTGCATGTCTCTAACATGTTTTTGGGGACACTCGCAAACACTGGCACTAACTAACTAGACTCACCTGGCTTACGCCCGCGTAGGCAGTGGCTTGTAGCTTGTAGAGCAGTGAGCTGAGCGTCCGGGTTGACCGTCAGGAGGCTCGGCTGGCTGATGTGGTTCAGGCTCTGGAGCTGATATCCTGGGTCGGTGTGGCTCTGCATCCGGGTGTGGGAGCTGTGGTCCTTGTCCTAGGATGTTGTGGTGCCAATTCCTGATGCTGGACGTGTTGTCAGCATCTCGAAGTTGGGCTGTCTTGGTCTCTGCATTAAGCGGCGGGGCTTGAATGACGGAGAGCTGTGGTGGGAGCATCCTCTTGCTGCGTGGAGCTTGGGGGATGTCCTGTTGATTGAATCCTGGTTGTGGGAGCATCCTGTCACTGCGGTGAGCTTCAGGGATGTCCTGATGATGTTCTTCATGCGGAAGTTCGTTGTCCGGGACTGTGACATCTTCTGGAGACTGTGGTGCATGTGGAGATGTCCAATGCAGTGTGGCGCGAAGTTCGTTGGTTCCATGGTGGAGGCATCTGCTTCCGTAGTCAATTGTGACTTCCTGTTGAAGGAGCCATGGTTGTCCAAAGACGATGTCTTCGGCCAAGTCTGCGAGAATGATGAAGTCGCCGATGTATTCGAGACTTCCGATGTTGAACTGCAACGTCGCGAGACCCAATGCGCTGATTGGACTGCTGTGTGTTGCGAGCTGTACTTCGATGTCCGTGCGTGGCATGAAGTTGGTCACAATCCGCGATGACGCGAAGTTGTGAGATGCACCGGTGTCCACGAGTGCATTGTGCTGTGTACCTGCGAACATAGCTGGAACAAAGGTTAGTTGACTTACCCTGGAGTTCGACAGTCTGATGTTGCTCCAGGTCGCCGAAACGTTGTTGTTTCCTAGTGGCGTGGTTGGTTCGTCCTGTTCAGGTTCTGGTGTTGTGAGCTCTGGTGTTGTCTCGATTGTTGGTGTGGGTGTGGGCCGGTAGTCGCTCCGGCCCGCTGCAAGTTTCCCTGGTTCCTTGGACAGTCGATGTTCCAATGAGGTCCCTGGCAATACTTGCACGGTGCTGATGGAAGTCGTGGTGATGTCGGTATCACTCGTTCCCTGGTTATAGGAGACTGCCTGTAGACCTGTGGAATAGAATTACCTGATTCCTTTCGGCGTGCAATTCCATCCTCAACGCGTCGAGCTGCGTCTAGGAACTCGTCGATGGTGCTGAAGAGCGTCGCATCTAGAGCCTGTTGGAGCTGCGGAGAACACTTCATCGAAAGTAGTTCCACGATGGCTTCCTCCGGATGGTCGGGCAGTAGTCGCTTGTAGAGACGGCGTTGGCGTCCTACGAAGAACTCGATGGATTCGTCCTGGGCCTGGGTGGTGTTGAAGAGTAGGTTCAGCAACCTGACTCTTTCCCTTGGGCTGTCGAACCTGTGAAGAAGTTGTTTGGAGAACTCACCAAATGAGTACTCCAACTCCTGTAGTGGCTGATACCAGGCGGCGGCTTCACCCTGCAGTTTGGCTGCAGCTGTGCGCGTCTGGGTCCTGGCAGGCACGTCGTTGTCTTGAAACCAATCGCGTAGTTGGTCCAAGAATGTATTAGGATCCTGGTGTGGGAGTCCTGAATACGTGGGCAGCATGTCCGTGTTGAAATGAGCTGAAGCGGCGGGCTTCGCAGCTATTCCTTGGCTGATACACCTGAGGATGTCCAACATCTCGGCGTTCAGAAACGTTGTATGCTGGTTTGGTGATGATGGGCGCCACTGGAGATCTTCGTCCCCCTCCAGAGGGGTTTTGATCCTCCTGTGTTCATCCATTTGTTGCGTTGCTTGTTCCTTTGTCCGTGATCTTGTCTGCATGGGTCCTCTATCTGCGCGATGAGAGTAAGAGCCCCACGTTCGGGCACGCCAATTGATACCAGGAGGTTGTAGGTCGCTTGTAGGCGGAGCCTAATCTCAGCTGCACCGGCTTAGTCAGCTGTGGTAGAGCGCGTGGATTGAAGAATGTATTAGTGGAAAATCTCGTATTCGAAGATCACGTAGTAAAAGTGGAAGTATTTCGTATTCGTAGCGTAGGTGGTTGTTGTTACCTGAGGAATAGAAATAACCTGTAAAGAAAGAAACAGAGGGCAAGCTTACCAAATGAAGTGATGAATTATGGAGGCTGCTGCGATGTTGTTGCACTTCCTACACTTACTTAGCTACACTCACTAGGGTAGGAATAAGGTAGGGTGTGAAATGAAACAAACAGTTGAAGTGTTGAAAGCAATGCCAGTCTAGCAACGCGCGTGGGTCTCGAGAGCAGGAGCCTCAACGTGAGCCGGAGTTTCCGTGGACGCACCTCGGTGCTAGTCTCGTATGAGAGGACGTAGCGACGCGTAGGGGACGGAGAACGTGCCGGGACGAAGTGTCCTACTTCTGCGATGCGAGGCAGAGTAACCTGGAGTCGGTTATCCGCTCGTTGTAGCGCCACGGGCCGTAGAAATGGAATGCGTGTTTGAAGGGCGTTGGCCAAGTCTGAGAAGACTGTAAAGCTCAACGCGCGATGTATTGGTGAGCGTAGATGTGTGCTGCGTAATCACTAGCGCTGGTCGGAGGCCGGCCGTGGATCCTAGGAAGTCGTTGTGCTTGCGCTAGGCCGGTGCGGTCCGCTAGTCAGGCGTAGTGACGTCTGCGTGGGTGTAGGATGACGTGTAAAGATGTGTAAAGCTGAAGTCTGGATTCCTAGCGCTGGAATGGGAGCTGTCCGCAGATCCGGCGAAGAAGACTAGCGAAGATGTAGAAGATCTAGGCTAGCCGGAGGTCCAGGAAGGTCTCCTTAAGAGCAGCGATGTTTGCGTGCTTTTATAGGTTTCTTGTAAATTGAAGTTAGAATGGCGAGTTCTGATTGGCTGGTGAATTTGGCTAATTTCGATATATGTGAAAATGCTTTTGTATTCAGTCGGAGGTGACGAACGAGAATATGCTAGAAGCGGGGAAAAGCAACGAAGTCTAAGAGTCGAATTAGCGATGCACGGCAAAGCTAATTTGACGGACGGATATCAGATAGCCGCCGTGACAGACGCCATGACACCGAAGGATCACGTGATAGCTGCCATGACACCACGTGTCTAGGACCTCTCTTACAAACAACCTGTATATACAACATAACACACTCTTTACAAACATCCTGTATATACATTCAGCTGCCATGACACCACGTGTCCAGGACCTTTCTTACAAACAACCTGTATATACAACATAACATACTCTTTACAAACCCCCTGTATATACATTCAAACAATAATTACAAACACCGAATGCCAATCGTCAGCAGATAGCATGACACCTCGTGACAGACGCCATGACACCTCGTTGCTAGCCGCCGTGACAGACGCCATGACACCGAAGGAACACGTGATAGCTGCCATGACACCACGTGTCTAGGACCTCTCTTACAAACAACCTGTATATACAACATAACACACTCTTTACAAACATTCTGTATATACATTCAAACAATAATTACAAACACGGAATGCCAATCTTCAACAGATAGCATGACACCTCGTGACAGACGCCATGACACCTCGTTGATAGCCGCCGTGACAGACGCCATGACACCGAAGGATCACGTGATAGCTGCCATGACACCACGTGTCTAGGACCTCTCTTACAAACAACCTGTATATACAACATAACACACTCTTTACAAACATCCTGTATATACATTCAAACAATAATTACAAACACCGAATGCCAATCGTCAGCACAAACCGAGTAACTCACAATCACTGATAACGCTATCTAGCCGATAACGTTATCTACCTGATAACACTAATTACACACACTGGATGTCCATCCGGGTGACTCACAATCACTGATAACGCTATCTACCCGATAACGTTATCTACCCGATAACACTAATTACACACACATCGCCAGCATGGGTGACTCACAATCACTGATAACGCTATCTAGCCGATAACGTTATCTACCCGATAACATACATCGCCAGCGCAGACCGGAAGTGGAGACCTGATAATCGGAGCACAGACCGGAAGTGACGTCACACTTCCTGTCCCAAAGGTAGTCAACGTCTCTTTCGAAAATACGGCCGTCCTACCGGTCTAGTGGTTATTGACGAGCCTCGGTTTACGAGAAATACCCGACGGTCTCGATAATAACGGTGCCGACGATTCCCGATCGAACGATCCTTTCGCGGGCGTCGCGCGTAGATACGGTCGATGTGAAAATTCCGACCAACACTGTCACTATCTATTCGACATGATGTTCGTATCGAACGCGAAACGAGATCGGTATATGGTGAATAGTAAATATTTTCGTTTGTTCTATTACGATAGCGATAACTTGTCGGAAGACAGTAAGAACGATACGAAATCAGAATTTATTAATTTGTTGCGTCGCGCTCGTACCCTAATATCGAAAGACGATGAAGACGACGACGACGACGATGATGACGACGATGACGACGTACAAATATCCGGATTCGAAATTACACGCTTGAAACAAATACTGTCCGTGGGAAATCCGTCGAAGAATCGTATTATCGTCATTAACGATGGTGCCGATACGTGTTCGACGTTGAACCTGTTATTCTCCAAGTTGATCGCCGAGCGAAGATCGTTGGCGAGACGATACCAATACGACGATACGGTCGTGGATATAGATGACGATAACGACGATAACAGCGTCGAGGGTAATGATGACGAACAAAGGACATCGTACAACGGAACCCGACGAAATATCATCGATGAAAAAGTAATCGAGAAGATGATTATGCAAGGGAAGAGAAACGTACTGAAATTGACCACGAACATGCTATACGGGCTGACGAATAAAGAAAACTTGTGCGTATACTCGCCATCGGTGGCTCTAACTATAACGATTCTATGTAAAATGTTAATTACCGTGTTGGTGGCGATCATCGAAAACTTGTGTCGACCAGATGTCGCGGCCGCGTTGTACGTCAACATCGATACCATCATATGTCGCATTCCTAGAACGACGGAACCTCGCGTGAGAAGTCTTCTACAAACGACGTTCGACAAGTTCATATATGGTCGCGACCGTCCGCCAAACGACGACGACGACGACGACGATGTCGACGACGATCGAAAGCAGAACGTCAAAATAGAACTTCGCACGGTGGCCGTTTACGACGCCGTAATGATCGTCAATACTTCATCTCACGTGACCTTTTCAAACATCAAAAACAGAAGGCAGCAGCAGGAGTTCACGCAAGACAAACGATCGCCGGTAAATTCAAACGATCTGTATAGAATTGACATCAAGTGTGGTTGCATCGTTACCAGTCAGTACGATTGTAACGATTTCGACGCTGACAACGATACCGATAATCGTCGCGACGGATTCGATTCGTCCCATGCTAACCCCGAGTATATTCCACACGCTATACTACGAGTATTTACCTTCGTGTGTGATTGGGTGTACTTTTCCGAGCGAGATTATGATAACAAGGCAATCAAAAACATCGAACCGATTCTACGTGAATTACTAAAGAAAATCTACGCGTATTTATTCTCGCTCCCAGAACAAGAACAATTCGTCGTGGTTATTCCACGTTGCACCACCTACGAGGGACGTGGACGTGGCGGTGCTTCGATTTTCGCAGACGACGAAAACGTACCGTCGAAAAACGATAGACCGTTCGTAGATATCGGCTGTGATAGAATAGATAAGGATGCAGCACACGATTTGTTCGTAAACGATGATACTGCGGCAGCATCTATCAGCGAATTTGTCTACATGTGGCCGATATTGATTTTACAGACAGATTCTCCTACGAATCGCGATGGGGCAGCTAGGAACAACACCGCTCACGCCGCTGCCAACAATCCGCAATTGGCCGGCGAATTTGGAAAGTTCGACTTCGAGAAGATAGGTTCACGTAACAACAAACTGACCAACAACATATCCACAACGGTCACCGAAAAATACGTTACCGTTAATTATTATTTCTTTCTCAAAATGTACCGAAAATTCATATATCAAATTTTTTGTCAATCGAATATCGTTAACAAATATATGACTACCAAAGGTAATAATTCCGAACGACGTTCGTTCAGTCGTATCTTCGACACTCTGTTGTTGCATACATTTATTGAGGCATGTTTTATACACAAACAAAATAAAGAGTAATAAAATGATTTGAAAATATTTTATTTTATTCAAATTCCAGTATATATTATGGGTATCGCCACTCGCACATTCAAGCAGTCGCCTCATGAACTCGTCCATCGCATTTTGAGATTATTCCAAACGCACTGGACTGTAGTTTTTGAGAATTTGAATCAAAAACTCGATATTCCGTATTTGTCTGAACCACCTTGTGAGTTGACCTTATTTTCACATTTAGGGAGAATCGATGACACATAATTCGCACTGACATAAACTGGGGCATAATCTTGAATTTGTAACTTTGACGACGAAACGATATTCCTATGATCTGCAATACAAGCTGTATATTCCGATTCGGACACCTTCGAAAATTTCAAAACAATTTTGGTTTCGATTGACGACATGACGATCTCGGCTTCAAAACAAGACTGAACGAACATTCAAAACACGCGATGCTTTATATTACTTTCGATTTCCGAATAATTCAATTTTACTTTCGCAAATAGAAATAAATTTCGATTTGATTCCCTGTAAGAATGGCAAATTATATTCCACTATTCATATTCGTTGTCATATCGAGTATAATTTGTGTAATGTCCACTGTATATGTCAAATTACATATCTTTTTCGCTATAGGTCGCGATCAATTTCGTAACGCTACACTGTTCAAGTTACGAACATTGCATGTTTCGTCTCGGAAAGACGATATTACAGTCTCCGATTGTGCAGCATGCACATTGGATGATTTATCTTCTCGTCGCTCATATTTTAACGCGCAGAGCATGTATGATGATACAGTTACTGATTTTCATACGGCTTTGAAATTGATGTGGAACATCAAAACTAGAGGAGTTTTTTTACTTGTAGTCTCTATTGGAAAGAAGAAAAAATATGTAATAGTTGAAATCATTTATTTTATATTCGATGAATTAACAAAAAATTAATTTTTCTGGATCTTTTTCTATGTGTCCTAATGCAACGGCCGCATCCAGTAGATGCTGGGTAGTGGCTCCTTCGACCCCAATAGCTGCCTGGTGTGGACCGGACGCAGTAAACCTCTCAAACTCCTGCACCAAATAGTCCATTCCATTCGCCACATCCAATATACGTCTAGCGGTCGCCTCGTTGTCAATATTTATAATTGAACTGACCCACGTGTTATCTGATTGTCTTCTGAATTTCATACGGAAATGTTGCGCGGTTGACATTTTATTCGATTACTATTACTCGATACTATATTACTCGATTTTATTACCACGACGTTCGAACGATATATGACGGCTGGCATATCCACGAAATATTTATATAGTAATTCGCCACGCTCGGAAGGGCGCGAGATAGTAAATTATGTTCATCTCGAACTGAAGAAATTGAAGCAGATACGAAACTAGTTTTACATGTAGACGATGTTCAGAAATACATATTCGATCTACATATGAGACAAGAAAAAGATCCACTAAACAACGATCGTTTGATCATAATTTCTCCGTGTGTATAATCCTCGAATTCGTTAGATTCTGCCAGTTGTCGAATGGCCCAATGCCACAGACAAATATCGTGACAATCGTTAGCGTGTTTACATTGAGTGACGAGTTTGAGTTTCCACGTGGGGAAAGACGAATCGGCATATACGTCTATGCCGCCGTTCGGTCGCATATTTTCCCAGCAGATACAACACTTCGAACATTCGGATTTATTTTGTCCGAGCGCTCCGGTGGACTCTCCGTCGCAACGTAAACTCGTTTGAACTTATGCATATATTGTCGGTATTATCGATGAAATCCACGATAAATACATCGTCCGTAATACGTCTTACTGTCGTGATGGGGATCAACGCAGAAACCAGTAAGCCAGATGGACGTTGGAAACGATCATCGGTATGTCGGGCAAGCGATGTCGCACGTTCGACACGATAGATCGTAATACTTCTTTTATACATTTCTTTCGTACAGCTCCGAAATTGACGTGGAATATAAAAACAAGAAGAGTTTTCTACGTGTAAAAAAATGTATAATAGCTGAAATCATTTATTTTATATTCAACAGAAAATAAAATTTTTGGAATCGTTTTCCATGTGTCCCAATGCAACGGCCGCATCCAGTAGATGCTGGGTAGTGGCTCCTTTGACTCCAATAGCTGCCTGTTGTGGACCGGTCGGGTCTACATCCGACGAAGTGAACCTCTCAAACTCCTGCACCAAATAGTCCATTTGATTCGCCACATCCGAAATACGTCTAGCGGTCGCCTCGTTGTCGATAGTTACGATGGAACTGACCCACGTGTTGTCTGATTGTCTTCTAAATTTCATACGGAAATGTTGATCGGTTGACATTCTATTCGATTACTTTTACTCGATACTATATTACTCGATTTTCTTACCACGACGTTCGAACGATATATGACGGCTGGCATATCCACGAAATATTTATATAGTAATTCGCCACGCTCGGTGGGACGCGAGATAGTGAATTGTGTTCATCTC
Organism: Endomychus coccineus; assembly: GCA_958510875.1. NCBI lineage: Eukaryota > Metazoa > Arthropoda > Insecta > Coleoptera > Endomychidae > Endomychus > Endomychus coccineus. Next base: position 162,874,954 of record OY294067.1, on the reverse strand, counting down.
GAACTGAACAAATTGTAGCAGATACGGAACTAGTTTTACATGTAGACGATGTTCAGAAATACATATTCGATCTACATATAGGACAAGAAAAAGATCCACTAAAAAGCGACCGTTTGATCATAATTTCTCCGTGTGTATAATCCTCGAATTCGTTAGATTCTGCCAGTTGTCGAATGGCCCAATGCCACAAACAAATATCGTGACAATCGTATGCGTGTTTACATTGAGTGACGAGTTTGAGTTTCCACGTGGGAAAAGACGAATCGGCATATACGTCGATGCCGCCGTTCGGTCGCATATATTCCCAGCAGATACAACACTTTGAAGATTCGGATTTATTTTGTCCGAGTGAAATATAAAAACAAGAAGAGTATTCTACTTGTAGTTTACTATTGGGAAGAACAAAAAAATGTATAATAGCTGAAATCTTTTATTTTATACGCTAACGAAAAATAAAATTATTGGAATCGTTTTCTATGTGCCCCAACACAACTGCCGCATTTAGTAGATGCTGGGTGGTGGCTCCTTCGACTCCAATAGCTGCCTGGTGTGGATCGGACGAAGTAAACCTCTCGAATTTTTGCACCAAATAGTCCAGTTGATTTGTCACATCCGATATACGTTTAGCGGTCGCCTCGTTGTCGATAGTTACGATGGAACTGACCCACGTGTTATCTGCTCGTCTTCTGAATTTCATACGGAAATGTTGCTCGGTCGACATTTTATTCGATTACTATTACTCGATACTATATTACTCGATTTTATTACCACGACATTCGAACGATATATGACGGCTGGCATATCCACGAAATATTTATATAGTAATTCGCCACGCTCGGAAGGGCGCGAGATAGTAAATTATGTTCATCTCGAACTGAAGAAATTGAAGCAGATACGAAACTAGTTTTACATGTAGACGATGTTCAGAAATACATATTCGATCTACATATGGGACAAGAAAAAGATCCACTAAACAACGATCGTTTGATCATAATTTCTCCGTGTGTATAATCCTCGAATTCGTTAGATTCTGCCAGTTGTCGAATGGCCCAATGCCACAGACAAATATCGTGACAATCGTTAGCGTGTTTACATTGAGTGACGAGTTTGAGTTTCCACGTGGGAAAAGACGAATCGGCATATACGTCTATGCCGCCGTTCGGTCGCATATTTTCCCAGCAGATACAACACTTCGAACATTCGGATTTATTTTGTCCGAGCGCTCCGGTGGACTCTCCGTCGCAACGTGAACTCGTTTGAACGTATGCATATATTGTCGATATTATCGATGAAATCCACGATAAATACATCGTCCGTAATACGTCTTACTGTCGTGATGGGGATCAACGCAGAAACCAGTAAGCCAGATGGACGTTGGAAACGATCATCGGTATGTCGGGCAAGCGATGTCGCACGTTCGACACGATCGATCGTAATACTTCTTTTATACATTTCTTTCGTACAGCTCCGAAATTGACGTGGAATATAAAAACAAGAATGGTTTTCTACGTGTAAAAAAATGTATAATAGCTGAAATCATTTATTTTATATTCAACAAAAAATAAAATTATTGGAATCGTTTTCCATGTGTCCCAATGCAACGGCCGCATCCAGTAGATGCTGGGTAGTGGCTCCTTTGACTCCAATAGCTGCCTGTTGTGGACCGGTCGGGTCTACATCCGACGAAGTGAACCTCTCAAACTCCTGCACCAAATAGTCCATTTGATTCGCCACATCCGAAATACGTCTAGCGGTCGCCTCGTTGTCGATAGTTACGATGGAACTGACCCACGTGTTGTCTGATTGTCTTCTAAATTTCATACGGAAATGTTGGTCGGTTGACATTTTATTCGATTACTTTTACTCGATACTATATTACTCGATTTTCTTACCACGACGTTTGAACGATATATGACGGCTGGCATATCCACGAAATATTTATATAGTAATTCGCCACGCTTGGTGGGGCGCGAGATAGTGAATTGTGTTCATCTCGAACTGAAGAAATTGTAGCAGATACGGAACCAGTTTTACATGTAGACGATGTTCAGAAATACATATTCGATCTACATATAGGACAAGAAAAAGATCCATTAAACAGCGATCGTTTGATCTTAATTTCTCCGTGTGTATAATCCTCGAATTCGTTAGATTCTGCCAGTTGTCGAATGGCCCAATGCCACAGACAAATATCGTGACAATCGTTAGCGTGTTTACATTGAGTGACGAGTTTGAGTTTCCACGTGGGAAAAGACGAATCAGCGTATACGTCGATGCCGCCGTTCGGTCGCATATTTTCCCAGCAGATGCAACACTTTGAAGATTCGGATTTACTTTGTCCGAACGCTTCGGTGGACTCTCTGTCGCAACGTACGCTCGTTTGAAAGTATGCATATATTGTCGATATTATCGATGAAATCCACGATAAATACATCGTCCGTAATACGTCTTACTGTCGTGAGGGGAATCAACGCAGAAACCAGTAAGCCAGAAGGTCGTTGGAAACGATCATCGGTATGTCGGGCAAGTGATGTCGCACGTTCGACACGATGGATCGTAATACTTCTTTTATACATTTCGAGTTATAGTGTTCGACGAATACGAGCGTGTACAGGCCGTTGTCGATAGAATAATTTGTCGACACGCCGATTACGTTCAACCGGCGTAAAATCGAAAGCTTTGGTAAAAATGGCAATATAACTTCGACGTATACGTTCCTTATGTTATCGTCGTCGTAATCGCGATATCGTGCGAAAAATCGAACGGTCTCCGATAACAAACGACGTCCACGTCCGAAATCGTGTCCGCAAAAAACGGACAGTATTCTCCGTACGGAGTGTATCGCATAACGGCGGCGTACACGTGATTTCTTTCGAATATTCGCACGTATCTCGGAAATAAACCGTTTCCGGGATCGCGAATAAAAAACGATCTGATTATGTAAATTTTATTTACGTGAATACCTCTCAAATAAATGGTTTCCAACTTATCTTCGATCTTTGACAATTTATAGTAATGCGTCGGTGATATCATCCAAAGTCGCGTCTTATCAATTTAAAATTTATGAATCGACGGAGTATCGACGCCGGACGCTCTATCATCTGGTGCGGTCTTGGTCGACGAAGACGATGCTTGTTGTTGTGTTGTCAGCGGCGAATCCAATAGATACGACCGTAACGCATACTTGAGAATATCTTTTATAGGTGTACAAAATTGTTTTCGTTTGTAATTGGGCAATTCTACGAATGTCCACATTACGGTCGATATAAAAATACAAATAAACACGATCAACGTGACAACGAACAATTTCGAAATGAGATCCGGAACGAAAAACGACATCGCACAAGCGACCGTTACGCTAACGATAATTTTCAAGGAAGTTATCTCTTTATTCGACATGGGTGCGAATATATATCGATATACATCTCCTATATTATCGAGCGACGACGACAACGACGACGACGCGGTCGTTCGTGATTGTTGTTGTTGCGAATCGGAAGATGACGACGACGACCGAATTTCACGTTCTTGTTTGACGTTCGATGTCGACATTATACTACTTATAATAGTACGGGGTGTTGTGCTGTCGTCGATTCGACCAACGACGAAATCGACCCAAACTTGGGATAAATAGAAAGTTTCCCGTCCGCTTGGATCAGTCAAAGTCTGACCGCCGGTGTGCAGTCTCGTTAATTATCCAACAATGGGCGTTCCTCAAGTGAGAGACCTCTTAAATGCGATGGGTGGTGACGTTTACCAAGAATGGAACGTGAATCGGGACTGCAGTTCGAAGACGATGAGATGTATTTACATCGATGTTACCGGTATGCTATACGGAACCGTGATATCGGCTATAAGGCAAGAATTGCAAGAGCGACGGGGACGGGAAAATTACGTTAACGAACCAACGATAGATATCGAAGAAACGATAGACCAATGTCGTTGTATAGACGTGGCAACCGACGTTATACTGAACAAGATATTTCCTATCGTACCTACAGATTTCCTCGATAATGTCACCAAAATCTACATCGCGGCCGACAACGGTGCGCCAATTGCCAAATACAGAACACAACAAAAACGTCGTCTGAATCGTGTAGTCGTACCAAACCGTATTCGAGATCAAGTATCTGATGAATTTTTCGAATTGATCCGAAGATACGTGAAAGGTAAGGCTGTCGTGAAATACGATCGGCTGGATACTATAGGTGAAGGCGAAATGAAATGCCTCCGTGAAATTTGGTTAGATAACCCCGACCGAGCATACGTCATTGCGAACGACTACGATGTAGTGGTGGGTGCTTTTTGTATGCCTCGAAGAAAGATACGTTGTATTTGGCCGAAACCGCCGAAAGAATCTGGCGATTACGATCCTCATTCGAGGCTTATCATTTTTGAACGTGTACGGAAACGATTACGTTCCGGGTTTGGTAACAACGACGGCAAATATTAAAAGAGTTCTCAACGATATAGAGAATTTTTCCATTCCCGACGAAGTTTTACTGAATAATCTATGCGACGTGGCCCGCATTCTGTTCGACACGACCGAATCATCATCATCATCATCACCGTCGTCGGTCGAGTGGGTGTTGACTTTGACGTTCGTCATTGCGTACGTTTATTGTTACCTATTGAATTTGCCATTTTTTTGTCCTCAATCTATCAAAAGAGCAAAGTTTTTGGACGTGTGGACTCCTTCCGAGACGAGTTGCGAGAACAGCATCTATCGAAAGAAAAACCCGACATGTTAGACTTGAACGATTCCAGCGTACACGTTCATCGCAAAAATATCGTAATCATGTGTTTATGGTATCTGTGTTATTGCGTGAATCCCTTCAAACAATGCGGTGGTGGCGACGGTACCACTGGAGACACCGTCGCTACAGTTCACGATAGAAGTAATATGTTTTCCATCCCTATGAAAGAGCCGTTCCGGTACGACGATCCGAGAACCAAAATAACGTTCAACTGTACGGATAAACGGTCGCTCTTCTCGTGTGACTCGAGATGTATATGGAACATTTATGACATAATAAAGGAAATAATGTTGTAAACGATATTTTCATTTCTTTCCCATCTCTGTCGTAGTTATGAATATTTTTTGCGTTGTTTTGATATGTTCATTTCCCTGTTCACATTGGGAGCGTTAATAAAATATGGAACAAATTGGGATTGTCATATCAGCTCTGTTTTTCGTTGTAAATGTACTTGTGATTACCGAATATTCCGGGAGTACATCGGAATACCGTATATATAAATTAAAGTTCTACTGCTCATCTAGTCAGTCGTAATTCATCGTTCAGTTAGTCGAGTCGTGTGTCTGTGTGTCTAATATCGAAACGTGCGGTATGGGAGTTGGTACACTAAAACATATTTTGGATGCGATCGGCGATTTCGTGTTCGAAGATTGGAACGACAAAATCGATATCGATCCGCTTACAACGAAATGTCTTTACATTGATAGATATTACTGGTATCCTGCACGACGCGTTGCGATACGCCGTGATACAGAAGAAAGACGAAATCAAACGTCGCTCATATGACGATGCGTATCAGAAGAGCTCAGCTATCAGAGGATGTGGAGAAGAATTATCGTTCACTGCGATCGCTGTCGACGTATTGCGACGGAAGGTGTTAGCTAATTTGCCAATGGGATTTCTACGATATGTTAGGAAAATTTTTGTCGCCGCCGATAGACGTCCACCGACCGGTAAAATCAGATCGACCCAAACTAGAAAATTCTACGATAAAGTTGTGTCGAACCGAGTGCGGAATCGAATCGAGGATGCGTTTTTCGACGTGGTCAGCCAGTTCAAGGCAGACATGTCGTACGAGTTCGTTGTCCATTACGATCGATCGCAAACGATGGGCGAAAGCGAGTGGAAATGTCTTCGTCAAATTTGGTTGGACAACCCCGACCGAGCGTACGTCGTGGCGAACGAGTACGATGTCGTGGTGGGTGCGTTTGGCATGCCTCATCGAACGATACGTTGTATCTGGTCGGAAGCGAGCGACGAACATGACGACGACAAGCGTGCTGCGTTGAAGCTCATTCATTGGACGATGGCGTTCCCGTTACAACGCTTGCTAATGGTATATTATTTGAATTTGCATGGAAATTATTACTGTCCTCCCATTAATACGATCTACACGTATAGCATGAAAGCAGTGATGATTGAAATTGGGTCGTTTTCTGTACCGGACGATGAGCTACGGGGACAGTTACGTGACGTGGCCGGAATTATGTTCGGGACCGGTGACGAGTCGTCGTCGGAGTTGTCGCCGCACGACTGGACGATAGCTTTGACGTTGATCGTGGCATATGTGTACTGTTATTTGCTGAACGTTAGAGTATTCGATACTGGGACGAATGCTAACAAAAATATGTTTTTTGATGTTTGGGCCTCGTTTCAAGACGAGCTTTGGTTGGGAAAAACCGAACCGGTGGAAAGTGATTATGCGGTTGAAAATTATATCGATACAAAACAGTTGATAGAAATGAATTTGTGGTATTTGTGCTACAGTGCGACCCCGTTCAAGCAAAAAACTACAAATATGTTTTCGATCCCAATACAAAACCCGTTCAAATACCACGATATTCGAAGCCTGACGATCAGCGAGTACATGACCAACGACAACTTGTTTTCATGTGACACGTCTTGTTTTCGACGAATATATCGGGCTGTTTGTGAACTTTTCTCGTTAAACGATTAACACTTATATTTGTATTGCTCTAGATAAAATAATGAATTAACTGTTGTAAATAGCATTTTCATTTCCTCCCCATTTCCGTTGTGGTCTAGGATGTTATTCGGTATGACGATGAACATATCAATTTGGATATTCGATCGACGATAAATTTTGGACCGAAAAATTTTGTTCAACATAAGATATTTCACAGTTTTATTTAACCCATTCATTCCCAACGTGACTGCCATGAGATACAAATTTCACTCTTATGCGATTAACGGTTTCATTTCTCGAATCGTTCGATGAGGATCTCGAACGATAAAGTTTGTTCCTCATAAAATATTTCACAATTTAATTTCTCGAACGAGAACTACGTGCTGAAATAGAAACGATCGGTACGTGCAGGCAAAATACGTTCAGAGTTTTTGCTGCTTGAAAAAATTCATTGGTGGACTCTCGTTTCACCAAATTTTATTCGTGACAAAACTGTTTCTCGATGATACTAGTGCGTATGACGAGGAACATATTAGTTTGAAGATTCGTTCGATGATAGATTCCGGGCTGAGGAAGTTGTTGGTCCGGAAGTGTTTTACAAGTTCACTAGTCGAAGGATACACTCGCGCGCATGACGAAAATTATGGTAGTTTGAATATTCGATCGGTTACGATAATCATGACCAACAAATATTGTTTATCGTAAAATATTTTACAATTTCATTTCTGGAACGAGAGTTACATTCGAAAAATCAACGACTGATACGTTGACGATTATCATTTTCTGGTGATTATTCGAATCGTTTCGGTAAATTCCTTCTCGCGGAGTGTTTACAAGATAACGAAGCAATTGGGAGTATCGTATCAATATTATTCCCCGTTGTAAATCTACTTCTGACGGTATTGTTCGAACTAGTGATAGAGACGGAATATTCCGGGAGCACATCGGAAGACCGTGTATATATATATGCGTTCTGGTGTTCTCCCAGTCAGTCGTAATTCATCTTCCAGTTAGTCGAGTCGTGTGTCTGTGTGTCTAATATCGAAACGTGCGGTATGGGGGTTGGCACACTAAAACATATTTTGGATGCGATCGGCGATTCCGTATTCGAAGATTGGAATGACAAAATCGATATCGATCCGCTTACAACGAAATGTCTTTACATTGATATTACTGGTATCCTGCACGATGCGTTGCGATATGCCGTGAAACAGCAGCTGGAAGAGATCAAATCTCGCTCCTGCGTTGATACGTTTGACAATAGATTGCGTATCCAGTTACTGTTCGTTGCGATCGCTTCCCAGGCATTTCATCAAAAAGTGTTAGCTATCTTGCCGACGGGGTTCCTACAAAATGTAGCGAAAATTTATATGGCTGCCGACAGACGTTCACCGACTGGCAAAATCAGATTGACAGAAACTAGCAAATTCTACGACAAAATTGTAACGCTCGCAACACGGAATCAAACCGAAGATGCGTTTTTCGACGTGGTCAGCCAGTTCAAGGCTGACGTGGTCAGCCAGTTCAAGGCTGACATGTCGTACGAGTTCGTTGTCCAGTACGATCGGTCAAAAACGATCGGCGAAGGTGACTGGAAATGTCTTCGTCAAATTTGGTTGGACAACCCCGATCGCGCGTACGTCATATCGAACGAGTACGATGTCGTGGTGGGTGCGTTTAGCATGCCCCATCGAACGATACGTTACATCTGGTCGGAAGTGAACGACAAAAATGACGACAATGGTACCACATCGAAACTTGTCGACTGGACGATGGCGTTCCCGTTACAACGTTTGTTGATGGTTTATTATCTGAATTTGTATGGCAACTACTACTCCCCCCCTATTAATGCGATGTATACGTCAGACGTGAGAGGTGTGGTGAATGAAATTAGGTCGTTTTCTGTGCCGGACGATGAATTACGGGGACAGTTATGTGACGTGGCGGAAATTATGTGGGGGGCCGGTGACGAGTCGCCGTCGTCGAATTTGTCGGCGCGTGACTGGACGATGGCTTTGACGTTCGTCGTGGCATACGTGTACTGTTATTTGTCGAACATTCGAATATTCGATAATTGTAGTAATGTTAACAAAAATACATTTTTCGATGTGTGGGCCTCGTTTCAAGATGAGCTCCGATTGGGAAAAACAAAAGTGGTTGGGAGTGGTTATACGGTTGGCAACTATACCTATGCCAAACACGTGATAGAACTCAGTTTGTGGCACGTGTGCTACAGTGCAACTCCGTTCAAACGCCCGACTTTCAAGAAAATGACAAGTATGTTTTCGATTCCCATCCAGCGGCCGTTCACTTACAATGACGTTAGGAGCCTTTCCGTTGACAAGTACAGAACGAGCGAAAACTTGTTTTCAAGTACCATTTCGTGTTTCCGATGCATTCATATGGTAGTTTCTGAACTTTTTTCCACGAAGAAAATAAATAGCAAGCAGATTATGAAATAAAAAATTGTTTACATATCGGATTTTTATTCCTTTTCATTATATATTGCACACAATTTATCGATAATGATTGTCACAGGTATTGTATATTGTGTGACGATTTCGTTTCGTTGTGCTTCAGAAACGAACGTTACGTTGCCGTAATATTCATCTGGGCTCGTGGCGTGTTCGTTATTGTCGTCGTTGCCGTTCACAAATGTGTTTTTGCAAATACATCGAACGTCGTTTGTCACATACATGCCATGGAGAAAAACGGTATAGTCGATGACATACTTGGTTAGATTGGATAGAGTCTGGGCGTAGCGTTCGGGATGATGCTTGTTCGTTTCGAGCAGATAAGCGTATTCTGCCACTTCTTCTACGAACTTGTGATAGAATCTAGGGAATATGTGAACGAGATGTAAGGCGCCATTCGATTTTTTGTACAATTCGATCTGTCGTATACCGCTGTCGAGTATGTGATCGAACAGCTCTTCGAAATAAGTGCGAATGAAATCTTTCCACTGGCCCGTGTCGTCTAACATGTCGTCAATATATCGATCGATCTGTTCCTTGATTTTTGTTTTATCGATAACGGTCGGTGCAGTTTTGACTAGAATCATGTCGAACAGATATTTCAATCCGTTCATGAACGTATCGAACGAGACGAAAGTTGATGATGACGACGACGACGACGACGACATACTATATGTATTCCGACCTATCGCTATTCCTATACAGTTTACTTATAAGATATCGTTGAGAAACATGTCGAAAATAACGATGAGAGATAAATCTACATATACATTTATGAATTTTATCACGTCCACCGATTGGATCGATCGGTCGGAATACGTGTACGGTGACTTCAAGTGGACCATTAGAGAAATCGAAGTACCTATCAATGTTAGCAACGGTCACTTGTCATCGTTATCGCCGTCGTCTGACTTATTCGAATGTACTTCGTACATTAACAAGAAAATTGTCAGATTACCTATACGATTCAATCACGATATAAGCGGATCGAAGCGTAATCATTTCAAACACGTACAAAGTCAATCGATAACTTCCATACTGACATGTATGATGGTGGATAACGACGTGTTTTATATCCTCATCGGGGATACGTGGGTTCAGGTTACGGTAGACGGTGGTATCAAAGCGGTAGTAGTCAGTTTATATAATAATATCGTGAAAGTTGCCGTACAATGTACATTTTACGGAAACGTCGATCTACCGTTCGGTCTGCCATTATTCAATGCGAGTTTGGATAGGATCATCGGTTTCGTGGGGCGTCGTCTACCGAACGGTCGATATACGATCGATTCCGGTGCCAATATGAAAATCGTCAAACACGTTATATCCGATATGAATTTCCCCAGTATTTATTTTATCGATTCGTCGTCGTCGTCTTCGCAATGTCCTTCTAACGATAATGGTGGTGGTGGTGGTGTCAGATCCATGAAGCGTCTCGTCGTCTATGGCAACGTAATAGCCAAACACGGATTAAACGCGGGTAAAATTCGTGAGCTGGAACGTCAACAGACGAATTCGTTCGCCAACGTATGCCGGCGTATCAACATAATACAAAAAGATGACGGCGTCGTAGTTACCGCGACGAACGGAAACGACGCCGATAGCGAAGAATTGGATTCGTTCACGTTGTGCAATACGCGTTTATGTAAATATTACGTACTACCACCGCCCGACGATGTTCTGACCGATAACGTCGCCGGCGACAGGGCAAAAAAAAAGTCCAAAAAGTAAGAGCCGCGATATAGGATGTTATCGCAAATCGACGTTAACGACTTCGACGACAAAGTCTACGCCGACGTCGGACCCGTTACGTCTCCCGATACCGTCACGCGAAATTCTCATATAGAATTGCCACCTCTGTCTATAACAGCAACATCTTTCACGGAGAACGACGTTTCATTATTTGTCGAGCGGTCGGAATCTTCGTGCCCGTTACAACGACCCGTTACCGCCGCCGAAACGTTTCTGTCGCGAGACGATAACGAACGACCGTCATACGGTTTGTTGAATTCCGTAAACGAACGGGAAGACGCTCAACGTGGAAAACGTCTAATAGACGACGTATTAATTCGCTTAGGTACTGTATCGGCCGACGATTTCGTAGTAGATCGAACGATGGTGACCAAATGGCTGGTATCGCGAAACAAAAATATAATACATAAAATCGAGAAACCTATAGATCTGATGCACGCTATCGTCGAGTGTATCAGCACGGGTTTACGAATATTTTTGACAACGGAACAAGGCGATTGTTCCTATATCGATTCGGTGGAGATACTAAACGCTGATATTTGCTGTACTTGTAACGAATGGTTATTGGGATTCGTAGTAGAAAACGAAATACCAAAAATTACTAGGGATAACGTGACGCTTCCGATGAATCTAGACGAAGCCGACGACGACGACGACGACGACGACGACCACAACGATAACGGTGATGCGCGTAAAAACGCTTCGTCGTCTTTGTGTGACGCAGGACGAGATCGATTCGTCGCAAAATTCGATGAGTATCAGCGAATGATAGAGAAAATGATGACGGATGCTTCCGATTCGAGTAAAAGATCTGGGGAAGATTACGATTTGCCTGCTTTATTCGGCGGCGGATCGGACAACGAAGATCGGAGAGATACGATTAGCGTAGAGCGTGACATATTGACGAAACGTACGATAGATCAGAATATCGCACGAGAGCGATGTAATTTTCGACGTGACACGCAATCGCTAATAAACAATTACGACTTGGGTTCTATAGCGGCGATATCGTCGTCCTCGATGACAGCCGATGGAATCAAGAGTAAACGTAGGGAAACCGGTAGCTCGAACAACGTGAACGCTACCACCGTTAACGTTCTACAGTTGATAGTCGACATGAAAGTATTCGAATTATTGATATTTTTCCTATTATACGTTGATCTAGAGTCTCTACACGGTGACACGAATGTGATATTTAAAGATCGACCCGGTACCGGTGGAGCGCATTGTACTTTACAACAGCATAGAAACGGTAACACCACGAGCGACCACGACGACGACGACGACGACGGCAGAACCCGGTGTTTCTCAGACCCCATCAGTACGGAGGTTAAAAAAATTCTACGATCGTTGACGACGAACGCTAATAGAACCGTTACACCGACCGTCGCCGCCGCTGCTACTACCACCGTCATATCACCACAACCACCATCACCAGCACCACCACCACCACCACCACCAGCGACAGAGAGACTTGGAACGAAACGCGCCCACCCGCAACGTCGTCCATCGAATCCGTTCTTCGATTCTACCGATCTTCACGATATTAACGAGAGACCTTCTGACGACGGTGCCTCCGCTACCGCCGCTGAGGGAGTCGATTCGTCAATAACAGCTGGGTACAAACATACACGTATAAAAGAAATACTCGAATTTCTCACATTATTATATACGGATAAAATTCTCATCTCGATCACCGAATCTTTATTGATCGATACGCGCTTGTCTATATGGAACCGTAGAAACTCACAACAAGAGGGTACGTCGTCGTTTTATAAATTCGGTTTATTGGACGTGTTCAGTCCGAAAATTTCAAGAATTCACACGTCTTCTTCTGCTTCGTCGTTGTCTTCGAGTGCCGATCTTCGAGGGAAATACGATTCTCACGGGAGACAACCGCCAGTTACAGTCACGATCGATAATAGGATCAACAACAACGACGACAATTCGATATCGGACAGTTATGAAGACTACAACAAAAGACGTCGCCAATACGGCGTACACGTTGGCAACCATAGTTAATATTACCGAGGGGAACGGCATCGTTGACGACACCGATGGCAGTAATACAAGTCGTTTCAGACACGATTCCAAGCTGGAAACGAGTGGTTCCAAGGCAACTATGGCGACGGCACACGGCCGATCTGGAAAACCAACGGAACCACGTCGTCAATTGATGAAAGCACCCGCGAAAAAGCTATCCGTGTCGTGTAAACAGAAAATCGCCGGGACTGCGAATGCCGGTGGAAACAAATCGCTGTTCGGTCGTGTATTGCAATCGCTATCGATGGAGAGAACTGACGTTGCAACGACACAAACGACTTCGACTTTGAACCACACGATAGATAATTTCCTACGAACCGGAGTAACTGTGCCATCAAAAACCGCGATAAAGAACACTATCGAACATCGTTACGATGGTGGTGACATCATTACCGACATCGATAGCAATCGTCGCTCCAAGCATATCGACGTTCACGATAAAAATATCGACACAGATTTGACAGATTTCAAGCAAACGTTCGAAGATCGCAATAATACTCTGATTCCTGTCGTGAACGTTTTGTTCGAAAGTGTATACGACAAATGGGAATATTACGTACTACGTTATCTATGTGGTATGGGATACTCATCGCAACTTTTCTACGTAGATAGTTACAACGGCAGTGGTAGCGGCGGCGGTCGCAAGAGCCACGGCAACGACGGTAATCTCTTTAGCACACTCGAATCTTTCAGACATATCAACAAAGATTATAATATTATCGTGACGTACGATAAATCGTGCAACAATAAAATGGGCATAAAATCGACGACGACGACGACGATGACAACGACGCAAGCGACGGTAGCTAGGAAGAATCAAAAACGAAAAATAAAAACGAACATCGGCAGCGAAAACGGGAATATTGCGAGTTTTAATAAATACGTCGGCGACAAAAATAATTCGACGACGACGACTACGCGAAATAACGACGAATGGGTTAATATACGTTTATCGATACCGTCGAGGGGAAACTGTTTGAATTATACGATTACCGATAACGGTGATCTATCGCAGTGCCACGGAACAGAACGGAATAATACACGCGAAAAATATGCTACCTATTGTATTTACGCGTTGATAAAACACATTCGCAACGGAAAAGACTACAGGCAATTGGTTACGACTGACGAGCAGCAGAGCGGCGAACGGATCCACGACGATAGACTCGTAATTATCAATTGCCAAGTGAAATCGGTTTATAACTAATTATTGTCGAACGTATATTATTCGAATGTTATACGATCGTATTTTGGTTCTTTAATATATTATCAACGGTATCTATCATTGTTGTTGTTGTTGTTGTTATTTCTTTTTTCCTTTATTCCTTCCTTCATTCATTCCTTGCTCCCCAACTGAAATACGTTCCGATACACGTATAGATAAGAGATGATCGGAAATAGAAATTCCGATAATAGTAATAATGATAATGTCTCTGCGAGACGTGTTGCAACGTTACGGGCCGAACGATTCGTTTATAGGCGCTACGATACATGGCACGATAAACGTAGGTAGCGATCCTACGTGGGACCGTTTGTGGGCAAACATGTTGGAAGTTTACTACGAGAGAGTCATCCAGCACAACGATAAACGTCGTTTTTATTGGGACGTTACGATCGCGGTGGCCAAGCAAATTATCTATCAGAAAATCGGCTTCGTCAATTTGCCTTTGCACTTACTACACAACTATAACGAAATTTCCAAGGAGGATGAAATTGAAAACGATCGAACGAACGCTGAATTCGAATATCGATAAGTTGTTCTACACGTTCGTCGCGTTAGCATTTTCCGCTAGTACGGACTTTGCCGGTTACACCATGGACACGAAAATACTAGACTTGAGATTGAACGATATCAATCATTATGTGATCAATCAATCGGATCAGATGTACGCGATGTTATTCGCGTCGGGCGTTAATGACAAAGATGACGAAACTGCCACGAGCGTCGCGTCGTCCGAAACGAACGCGCGAGAGAAACTATACGAAATGCGAAAGTTTCAGATCGATAGTAAAAATATCATGGTCGCTAAGATACGCGATCTGTTCGACTCTCTATACGAACAGAGCATCACACAAGCACGGCGCCAGGGAATAAATTTGAACGTGAATAAATTCCAAACGGAATTATGCTCCGACGAGTTGTTACAATTCTGGACGAACCTCGGTCCGTTCTATTGGTTATGGTTCCATTTGACCGCGGGAAAATTCGCCAACGCTTATGACGATTTTCCTGCCGCGGCCGCCTCCCTGAAAGAACTGTTTCACAATTTCGGCTTGTTCATCAAGTGCGACTTGTGTAGAGCACACTTCGAAAGTATTCGATCGACGTTCGAGTATCGCAAATTGAAAGTCGACGCTCCGATCGATAATTTTCTTGTCGAAATTCACAGTTTGATACGATCGAGACACGACCGACTTCACGACGCCAAATTACGATATCTGAATCCGTACGGAGATTATCGAGACTTGCACGCTCAACTACGAGAGGAATATAAAAAGTGGTGGTTGTAGGATACGAATAAAAACGCTACATTACAATCGTCGATACTCTTTAATTTTATAAGGCATGATAATTATTTCAAAGGACCGCTTCGCTTCTCTCTTCCTTTCTCTCTCTCTCTCTCTCTCTCTCTCTCTCTCTCGATTACAGTTTGAAATGAAACCCTCCGGATAGATCTATCAGTTTGTCACCCCTTCGTAACGTGTACGATACGCCTCGTTTTCCCAGATCGTCGAGTAGTTCCATGATGAATTCCGGTCGTCGAGTGGTTCCATCGATTTTTCTCAATTCCATACGCAAATCGAACGTACGCACGAGAATCTCTTCTAGTAACAATTGAATTTCAGATCGGAACAATAACGGTGGTAAATTGAGAACGGACCATGGACGATTTTCGTTCATATAAGAGTAAGACATGACGATGCGTTCAGGAGTACTTACGCGTTCGTACGAACCCGACTTACGCAACGGCTTAGATAAACTTATCGACGACGAAGACGGAGACACCGACACAGAACCGAGCCTTCCTGGCGATGAGGTTCCTATGGAAGAAGATAACCGCGATCCACCCGCAACACCAATGGGTCACCCAAACTGGTACAACGATCACGTATACATGGTAGATATGCTGCTGAGTAACGTGACACGCAACGTCGAACTGATCGAAATCAAACGATCTCTGAGAACGTACGAAGCGATATGTCTGTTCAGGTTCGCCGTAAATTTCAAGGGAACGTCGTGTGCCGGTCTAGTATACGGCGGCATATGCACCTATCATTGGCAATGTATGAACATCGGTTTTTGTCGCGTATCGAGTCGCGTACTGGATAACGTTAACGACGGTTCGTCGAAAACCTATCACGACAAGGTGACGCCGTATTTTACGAACGTGCTACCTAAAGCTACGTTTCCCATAGCACCGATCGTACGATCCATAAGTCGTAAAGATTTAACGAAGAACAAGGAAAAGATTATTTCGTTGATGAGTTCGTGTTTCGGCCAGACGACAAAAACGGACGAAGCGGAAGCGATGGCCAAGGGGCTATTGGCGATGATCACTCGCACCGAATCGCCGATATTCACGATAATACGCAATCAATGGATAGCGAATCAGATGGCGTGGGTACGAGGATTGAATCCCAAGACCATGTATCAATTGATAGATCAATCGGAAGGCAGCGATAAACATACCGTTTCGTTCGTAACGGTAGATCAATTGACGATATTCGATACACCGCTGTTATTGATATTGCCCACGTTTGCGGTCGTGCTGGAAGACAAAACTCAATCGTTTTCCGATCCCGCCAACGTTACGATGATTCAATTGAAAAGTCAACGTCGGAGTTTTCGCGATTTGCGGGCCCATAATATACGCCCCAGTTATCGGAGGCCAACAAAATAGCAGTGGTGATGGTGGTGGTGGTGGTGGTGGTGGTGGTGGTGTTGCCACTAACAAAATACCCACGATTCCACGTCAACATTTGATGACTTACGCTAAATTGGGGGGTGTTAGTCACGATACGCGATCGGTCGTTCTACCGATGGTGCTAAGTAATTTAGGAACGGCGATGATCGATCTGACGAACACCAGTCTCATATCGAACGAGGATCTGAAAAAATGTACCCCCAAATTCCAGTTAGTTAGACCCGATCCCGAACCGTTACCGTTACCGTTACCAGATAATACGCAGTCGCAGTCCACATTGCCGAAAAAACCCCTACCGGGTGACTGGATTTTATAAAAGTAATGGGTGGTAAGACATGGACGAAATAATCTTAATTCCATCTCCATCTCACTCTCGTTCGCCGTCGAATGCTCACCGTTCGCCATCGACGACGTCCACGACGACAGAGAATAAAAACAAATCGATATTACGCCACGCTCGTTCCGTAAAATTTTTTAACGATAAAAAAAACGGCATGTATAAAAAACAACGTCACAGCAAGACCGGTCGTATTTCTTCGACTTTATCGACTCGTTTCCCATACGATACGGCCGATCACGAGAATTCCGCCGTCGTCACAAACGACAAGTCGACAAACGTGCATTCGTCGAACACGCACCACGGTGAGCGCGCTTTTCTCGCTTGTGTCACGTTCGTAATAACGGATGTCAGTTTGGTATTGACCGATCAATTCAAAAGGATATTCCCGTCGGCGGTGGATCTGTTGCTGCGTTTGAAGCGCGACAATTTCGTTGAATATTTCCACGATAATCACGTCGTTTTATATGCCAGCAACGAAACAGAAATTTCCCTAGCACGTAACCGTTTACCATCGTCGTCGTCGTCGTTGTCGTCGATCTTCGAGTTTGACCAATACGTGACCGCCACAAAGTACGATTGCATCAACGATCGACCGATTTTAACCCTACGCAAACATCTATTCCGTAACGGCCGGTCGTCGTTACTGGCCGGTCCGATGGTTTTGATCGCAAAATCGACCGATAACAATAATAACGTCAATCAATACGATATCGTGAAAGATATACGACGTTACTACGAATATGACACGAATCACACGCTCGTCGTAGATGTCGATCGTGAAAGTTTGCTACGCGACATAGCCGTCCAACTGTCCACGCTGATGAAATTTGACAGACAATAAAATAAATATTACACTAACGAATGTGTACTTTTTGTTCTCTACACCCAACGAAAAACCTTTCTGCGTTTCAACTAACGATAACATCGAGTCGAACAATTATAAGCGAACAAGTTATTCAGTCTATTTTTAGATGTACGTGTAGACGTGACAATAACACATATAAACGTATCACGTTATGTGAAGTCACCTGACGATATTCTTGTCAATTTTCAGTATAAAAGGCAGCTGCTGGCACATAGCAGTCAGTATTCGATCAGTATCATCCGACTTTGAAACATCGAATCGTGTATTCCGCGTCATCATGAATATTTCCAACCGTACAGTGATTGAGCGTTTTTTAAATATAATCCAAGAATTAAAATTGAAGGAGTGCGAGCATATCGATACATCTGAGGCGACGAGGACGGAGAAAGAGAAACGTATCGAGGCACGATCGGAAGGGTGCATCCAAAAAAACAGCGATCTCGTCGACGAAGCTGTGTTATGCGAAACGAAAAAAAGAGAGGGGGATATCGATACGTGGTCGTCGGGCTCGTACACAAAGAAGGAAGAAGACGTTCGAGCGTGGCAAGACGGGTTGTATGGAGAAAATGGAAATCGTGATATGGAACAATTGTTCAAGTCGTGTAAGAAAGGCAGCTATACGGATCTTGTCGACGCCATCTACTTTCTTGATACAGAATATCAGAACCAGGGCGAAAATACGATATATTTGGGGATGGCGATGACGCGTGATGGATACACCACGCATCTGAACAGGGCGCCGTACAATTTGTGCAGCAGGAAGAATATCTCAGAGTTGGAAGAATTGGGGAATCTGAAAACCGTCAAAGAGAATCAATATATTCGCACGATCACGAATAAGCGTTCGGGTATGTGGGAGGATAAGACGAAGGAGGTATCGCCAGCTGTGATTGTCGACAACATCTACCGGTCGTTCTTATCTCGTCGCTATACGTCTGAACCTATCCTCGTGAGCTGGCGCGATTCTAACGATACAGATTTTTTCGACGGACACATTCACACCAACAACAGCGAGAGACTTACGGTGGACGTGGATGGTGAATTTGTGAAAATCGAATGGTGTACCATGATGGGATTCAAACACGGTGAATTCGTTCGGTACGAATTGTATCGTTTACCTGGGAAACGTATGATATGGTCGCACACGGTTGAAATTACCAATCAGTATTTCGTCAAAAAGACTCACTTTACGTTCAACGATTACCACCGCGTATTAGGCTGTAGGGATAATCATGGGAAGTATGACGTTGAACAGTGCTGTGATAACAACAGTAAAAAATTGAAATGTATATTGAGCAGTGTACTATATTCGTTCGTTCGCAAGGAATAAAAAGTATATTTTCAACATGTTTTATTTTATTTCGCTCCCTGCTAATGTAAGTAATGGCTCCCAAAGACAAGCACGGTCGTAGTTACGAATCGGCCAACGATCATGTATTGAATCGCGTTAACCTAGACGATGCGTATTCCTATTCCATAATGAACGTACTACGATCGTACGTAGATCAATCGGACCAGAAGCTATAGAAAAGGGATCGTCGAGCGACGTGACGAATTTATGTCTACTTTAAGGACATCGTTGAATTTTCTAGAGAGCAAATGCTCTATCAGGGGATCGTGATGCAATTTGTTGATCACATAAAACCGACGGACTGTTCTCCCTTCTGGCAATCTATCATGAGCAAATTTCAGAATCGTTTGTCTACCATTCAAGATCGAGACGTGACGATGTTTATCGCGAAATCGCATTATATACGATCGTTGTCCGCGTCGGGCGTGTCTGTGGGCGACGATAAGATCACGACATATCTGGATAATATTCTGACCGTGGTCAACGGGACGTACAAACCAGATTTTTACAATTCCATCTTCAAACATAGCGTAAAGAATATTTTTCAGAACGTAATCGTGTCCTTTGCCGATTTCGTGGTGACAAATATCGATTTATGCATCGGTGACCAACGGCAAGCGTCACCTTCGGACACCGTTGATAATACGACGGACGAAGATAATATTATCGTTTCTCGATTTTTGAGCAAGCGAGTCGAAACGACCGATTGGAGAAATAAATTAAACGATATTCGTACGAACAATCCGATTAACGCGACGAACGCTACGCGAAATTACGAGAACGATGATTACGACGACGGTGTGCGGTTTCCTTCCTCGCCATCATCGTTATCTTCGTCGTCGTCTACGTCGTCGTCGTCGTCGTCATCACTAACAAAACGGTAATAATTCATAGAGAACGTTATTTGATGTCACCGAAACCGTCACCTTTGTTATCGCAGTCATCGTCGTCGTCGTCATCGTCGACTGAGGAAACGGTGATAATCCATAAAGAACATTGTAAATTGTCACCGATACCATCGCCTTCGTTGTCTTCGGCATCATCATCATCATCATCATTATCAACGTCGTCTTTCACGTATCATAGAAGTGCCGGAGAATTCATCGTCGACGCTGATGTCATACAACGAGACAATGATGATGATGATGATTACGATCGTGCCGATGAAGATAACGATAGTTGTAAAGACAACACAGAACGATACAAAGAACGATCCGTATTTGTTGTCTAGTTCATTTGTCACGACCGGAGACGATGAAATAGTCGAAGAACGCGACGGTCACGACGAGTCGTTCATGTTATCGTCGTGTCAACCGCCAACACCCATATCCAAGTTGAACGATTTGTTCGATATCGAAATATGGGTCGACGTGACGCCGCAAATAGACGACAGTGAACGCGCATCGACAGAAAATGAAGTATTGTCGAATAACGATAGCGAAAACAACAAAGACGACAACAACAACAACAACAACAACAACAACGACGATGACGAAAAAACCGATTCGGAAACGGCGACTGCGGTGGTAGTGGTGGCGACGGCGGTGGTGGTGGAGGAGATCGCCGTAGATAATAGTTGTTGATCGATATCTCCGTCTGACAGAACGAACATCGACACGGTTCGGTGTGCTCGTGATATCTACGATGACGAACAACCGATCGTACGGAAACGTTATTTTCCGCTCGCTAGATTTGGAATCTAGACGGTTCGTCCGTGAAAATGCCCAGAATGACGATGATATGGTATTACCGTTGTGTACGTTCGTGACACAATTGAAAGCGAACGGACGGTCACAACCTCGATCAAAAATATTAAACGAACGCCAATTGAAAACTATACGAGAATGTTATCATCTTACTATTCCGGAGCCGGGCACACCGTTCGGTATATTGTTGTGCAAGACGTTCCTAGAGCCCAGACAACAGGACAATTTCGACATTAAACGACCGAAATTGTTCAACGTCGAAGAAGGAACCAGTACGGATTTCTACTCGAACGATGCCTGGATGGATCCCGTCAAAAAATTCATGTCCATCGCGAAAACGGAAATGTTATTATCGATGAAGAAAAATGCCACAATTTACATGTCGTTCTCATTGCGAACGTCAACGATTCGCACCGTCGACGATTTCAAACATAATATCGTCGAATACATCCTTCCGTATACCATGTGCGTACGTCTGATAAACGTCGAACCGTCGTCGGAAACTCCTCCGGCCGCTATCGCATCTAGACAGAATTTCTATTTCGTCGTATACGTTCTACCGAAAATGGAAACCAGTTTCCTACTTCGAATATATTCCATGCCAATTTTATCGTTACAAACGGAAGAGCAAACGGCGAACGACGATACGACTACAGACTACGAGCCCGACGTGACGACGTTTCGGCTGCGTCTAATTTTCACTAGCAACCGATCATATTTCAACGATAAACACGTGAACGTAATGAATTCGATGATATTTCTATATTGTTTCATTACCGACCGATACAAGCAGCGACGACATTACAAACTATATGGTAAAACTCGTGTCGATGATTAGTTACGAAATTGGAGGTTATTCGTTGAAACGTAACGGATTGGCAAAAAGTGGCGTCGGTCCGCTGGCATTCGTCATATCCGAAGCGGGTCTGATAGAAACGCCCAAGTTCACCGGAACGGCCGATTATCCGAAAAACGACGGGAATCCCGATGAAACGATACCGTCGTCGTCGTCGTCGTCGTCGTCGTCGTCGTTATCGTCGCTAGCCAAGAAAACGTTCCTGATCGAGAGTTATTTCGAAAGAATATTTGTCAATTTGCCTCTGAAAATGGGACTCTTGAACGATGAAATGCAATTATTTCGAAACTAATAAATGATAATAATAAAACTACAAGCTTTTCATTAATATTTTTATTATAATAAAATAAATTTGAACTGCCGGAGACGTTTGAATCTAGTAATCATAACGTAAATGTGTTGTCCGTCGGCACCGGTACAGTCCAGGTAGCCGTCTTCTTCGATCGTCAGTCCCTGACTTTGATATGCATTTTCGATACAACTCAGATGTATCGGAAAACCCACGTGCTCGATCGGTATTTTGTTATATTGAATTCGTCCATCTACCGCTCCCGATCCGGGATACATGCGATAATAACGATCGATCGATTCGTCCAACATAACGATACTCGTCAATTCACCATCGTCCGACGAGTATTCGAGTTTTATCAATTTCAATACGCTACCACTCGGTATTTTCGTAGCTCCCATGAAATTTGTCAACAAAGTGTACGAGAATCCCACCGCTAAATGGGTGAAATGTTGTCGCACAGACGACTGATAACGAACGATATATTTGCTTAGTATATTCACGTCGAATCGCTTGGAAAATTGTCGAAATACCGAATCGATCAATTCCCCGGTTATATCGTAACATTGCCTGTTCGAAACGACAAGAATTCTAAACGGTACTTTGAAATTCTTAATGGGTACACAATCGTCCCGCGATACGTTGTCCTCACATCGTTCGATCATCTTCACGTACGTATCTACCAGTTCCGTGATATCGATAGATCTGATAGTGTTAATTTTATTATCGTTCACGAAACGTTTTAGTAATTCCTTCCGACTGTCCGCGTCTTTATTTCTATCCATGTCGACGATGAATCGTTGTAGCTCGGAATCTTCAGACGAACGCATCAACTTACTCAATTTATATTCAAACACTCGATTCGATCCCAACAATTGTTTTGCGAGAATCACATTAGATGGCGGTAAAGCGCTATAAGTCAATTGTTCGCGGCATTTCGTCAGATCAACGTTGTCGCCGCCGCAGACTCGGCCGTTCCTTGTTTGTACCTGAACGTCGTTCACAAAACTTGTATCTTGTATCGTTTCCATTCGTTCGACGTTCGCCCCGCGTACTCGTCGCCTGGCTACCCTCATCATTGTCGCTGTTTGCTTATTCGTCGGTGTTCCGTTCGTTCAGAACGTCGTCGTCGTCTTCGTTTGCTGTGCTCACCGTATCGAAATCGATCGGAC
This sequence comes from Endomychus coccineus, assembly GCA_958510875.1. NCBI lineage: Eukaryota > Metazoa > Arthropoda > Insecta > Coleoptera > Endomychidae > Endomychus > Endomychus coccineus. The sequence goes on along the minus strand of OY294067.1, from coordinate 162,851,496 downwards.
CGCACTGATTTTCGTCACCGCACAGAATAACGATCGTATTGTGCGACGATTCGCACAATAATTTCAGTAGGACGAGGAAAGCGGGTGGCGACATCATCGTGTATTCGTCAACGACACACACGTAGAATTCGTCGTTTTTCGGTCGAACCATTTTCACACGTTTCTTTCTGCACTGACGTTGTTCTTCTAACAGTAACTCGCAAAAATCTAGGTAGCGAGTATCCGGTGTGAATTTCATCTGATTAACGCTTCGTCCGATAGTTTTGGCCAGCGTTGACATTTGTACGCAGTGGTGCATCGAATCTGGCGACGTCTGATGAACCAAACCACCATTATATGCAGCGTGATATTTGCACGTATCCTTGTAGAAATTGCACAGTAGCAAATGTTTCAAAGTGACATAATGAAAAGTACCGTACACGTGTTTTTGTACGTATTTCAATAATTGGGTCTTCCACGTCCCACCTAATCTTTACAATCGAACCACCGTAACGCGATTCTGCTTGTTATACAAATAGAACGGCGAAAGGCGACAAGACGATGCGCGGCTATTGTACTGTATCTCTTCGTCTTCACTGTCACACGTGTCGTCGAATCGAACGTACTCTTCGTTGAACGTTTTCGGCCGTTTCGTTCTGGTATTAAATAAGAAAATTCCTTCCCGTTTTACACAAGATGTTGAGAACGTCGAAGTAGAAATATTTTTTTTTTCGTCATCGTTACCATCATCACGTTTATATAATTCACCGATCGAAATTGTATTCAACAAATTCGCAAATCCTCGTTGTTCGTCGTTCAACGTACACCACGATTCACATTCTGCATTAACGTTCCCCGACAAACACGCCATCATTTTACAACCCGGCACTACTTCACGCGTATCATAATTTTTATCTAAAAACCATCGTACGTCGTCTGCATAGTTCCAATGGCAAGAACATCGCGGACGATTTTCACCCACCGGCTCGTTTAGCCATAAATTTACAATTTCGTATTTTTTATTTTGATACGAGAAGACTTTCACAACTTTCGGTAGTCTCGACACGACGTTATCGCAGTCTCTTTCGATCGTATTGTTCTCGATCGATGATGATGTCGTCGTTAGCGTATTTTGATCATCGTCGCAGACAAAAGTGAATGTTTCAGCCATAACGAAGAATAAACGAATACATCGGTGACTGTACATTATAACGGTATATATATACCACCACCACCACCACCACCACCTCCCTGTTCGGACGGTGATGTGCGAATTTACATATGATCGCGTTGCATGGTTTTGTCAAAGCGACACCTCAATTTCCTAAGAACGTTCGTTTCCCTCGCGTGATTAACATCTCTATCGACGATCTTGTCCACGTCGGGATCCTATGCTGCCGCCAACCAACGATAATCGATATAAGCATCGGTAAGAGCCCACCATTCGTCGTTCAGACATCCTTCGTGTGGCGTACACAAAATGCTATGTATTAGATTCCCTTTGCCGAAAACGTTATAGCACGGCATGGATGCGGTCGTATACATCTTACACGCGTCGCCACATCTCATGCGACGAGGACGTTTCCGACTCGAGCCGTTTCGTTGATACGATATTCGTATACCGTCCGAATCGAGGGAGTTACAGAACAGCGCGTACATTAGTTTCTGGATAGCACTATAGAATTGGATCGATTCCGTATCGAATTCGATCGGTCTCAATAATTGCCATTTGTCCGAAGTTATTCTGTTTATCAGTACGTCCAACGAACTGTTTTTCGTCGGCCATATATACGGTTTATTCGGAGCGGTGAGAGATCCGCCGACGTTCGAATGTAACTTGTAGACAACTTTTTCCAACCAGAATCGTTTGAAATTGTACACGACGTTCCAATATTCGACCGTGTTACTCACTACGTACGATAAAATATGCGAATAATCTTGCAAAGCGTACGGCGTCGACTCGATCACACATCGATTGGTGTTCATGTAATACGAAGAAACTAGTATTGAATCTATAACTTGTTCGTCTGTACTTTCGAACAAAGGTATCCCCGTCGAAGGATCGACACTATATTTAGTCGCTTCGTATCGATGATAATACAAAATCGATGCATTTTCTTCTCCGTTACTCGTCTGAGATTTCACCGGGTACACGTTACAAACGCGACGACCGATATTTCTCCTATATTTCTTATCATATTTCTCGTTCCCCAATACACGGGTGTATCTGTTTCTATCGTTGTTGTCGTCCTCGTTGTCATCATTCGTATCGCTATTATCACCGTGATACGATTCGCACGAATACGGACAGACGTTGACTTTGGCCATTATCTTACTATCTATCCTAATGTACAAAGTTTATCGGCTGACGAAATTAATGATGTAACCCATTTACGGCCAACGTGACCGTCATGAGATACGAATTTCACCATTATGTAAAACATAATTTGGAAATTCCGCCAAACGAACAAATTCATCTGACATTTTACAACGATAATCGATTAATCCGAGACCAACCAAGATGATGTTACGCGCAGCATTGACGTCACGATTCCACGTGATTTTACATTTTTGGCAAATTTGAAATCTATGATCGTGACGTCGTCGTCGTTGCTTCGTATCGTTTCTACTTATGGTGGTGTGTTTTGGTGGCAAAGGCATTTTACCGAAACATTTCGAGCAAGATTGTGTAGTCAGATACTCATCCACACATATAACTTGACATTTATCGCGTCGACGATGAAACGCTTGTTTGAGCATTCCGACAGCGGGTTTTTTATTTCTGCCATAACTGAGATTTTTCTCCATTGTTCCATCTCCAAAACAAACCAACACGGAATTATCATCATCATCTTCAGCGGGCAATAACTGATTTACCACCTTATCCTCTGCTTTACGACGTGAAATGTACGAGTCCCAGTTCAAACGCGTATATTTCCGCGTAGAGTAGATTTCACGACTGGACGATAAGAACTTCAATCGATACAAAATGTACTCCACATGAGAATTGAAATTAGAACCACATTTCGGCGAAACAATCAATTTTTGTTCTCTATTTATACTTTCGCGATATTCAAGCAGGCGTTTCTCGAAGATTCCGGACATTTTTTTCCGTTTACGTCGTCGAGCACGTTCTTTACAGGAATGTTCCTTGAACGTGGCCGATTTTAACACGAAATTGGTTTCTGTTCGAGTTTCCTTATCGATATAGCACGCACCGATATAATTAACAACTCCCGGATCGATTCCTAAATATTTGGTGAAACTTGAATTAGCCACTGTAGTCTCTGGTTGTACGTTAGTCTTCTTTCGCTTCTTCTTCTGCGGTTGTTGAATTGTTGATCGCTCATATCTATTCATCATGATGGAACAATCGATTCCATTGGTGGAAAAACTCATGGCAAATGAAGTCCGCTGCTTGTGGGGCTCGATCTGCATAGTTGTGTCGTCGAATTTGCCGTAAACTGAGTGAAATAGATCGAAATATTGCCACCAATATTTTGGAGTTTCATTCGTGAACTCGGAAGCGTTAGATTTGTTCGGTAGCAATTTTGTACTACTCAATAATTCTTTCAACGCCATAGCGTTATAACGCAAATGTTTTCGGCCAGACGAAAATATAGGAAACGCCGAAAAGGATTTCAACTTTCTCTCTTCGAACCATCGTCCCAACTCGAACGTGATCGGTACCAAACTCCACCAGTCTTTTTCAATATTAATGAATTTCTTGTGATAGTCGAATCGAAAATCTTCCAGAAATTCTGCAACTTCTCGACTGTGGGCAACGTGACGTGGAACAAAGGCGAACAATTCGTCGTAAACTATCGTCTTCCATTCGTAACGTTTTCGATCACACTCTTCTTTATATTTTTCATAGAAATATCGGACGACTCGATCGTAAAAATGGACCGTAATGCAATTTTTCATATTGGTTTCGTGTTGCTTGACACAGGAGTTAATGAGAAAGGATCGTAATCGGCCGTCGTATATTAACGTTTTGTCTGGCCGCATAGCGAAATATTCTTCGTCCAACGCAACGCGTTCTTTCCTCTGTCGTTTGCCCTGGAGATGGTAATAGAAATCTTGTAGCTGACTGATGGAAAACTGTCCGATCGGGAATTCGTTTCGATGCAACAATTTTGTATAATGAAAACTGACGTAGAGCGATGCTTCAATGGCCAGTTGAGAAATTTCCAAAACGTCGTTTTCGATTCGTGGTCGTAACTCTGAATTTCTGCAAAACTTACGAAAACCGCGTTTTATCGTGAACGTCTCGGTGCAAGTATTCACTGTGCTGAATCTATGTTTTTGCTTCAATATTCGATTTGCACATTTGGCCGAAGAAACGCGACTGTGATCTAATCCACCACATGTTTTGCACGGCATGTCGACTGAAACTGAATCGACATGTGTACCTCGGCCGTATTTATACGCTGGCGATTGGTGGGCGTTAATGTTTAGGTCGTTTCTCGTTCCGAACGTATTTTGCATACATGAAATGAAATCGAACATGTCCACTAACGACCAAAAATTATCGGCTAACGACTTCAACGATACATAGTTTTATTACACGTCGATAGAAAAGATAGAGTTGCCAACGTACCAGTTGTTCCTATTTCTGCACGCAATTCTCGTTCGAGAAATCAAATTGTGGAATTTTATACGCTCGACCCTCCCCCCCTATATGAAAATCGAAGATTACTCTAACGTAGTCGTTATGAGATGCGAATTTCAAAACTACGCATCGTTGTAGAAATAGATTCAGCGATCTTAGTGCAATAATTTCTGATCGGAAATAGTATTCGGAGACATCTACCGAAATGTAATGCAATTTCGTCAGAGTAACGTGAAGAGCGCCACCTATTAAAATGTAATGCGATCCCATTGAGGTAATGTAAAAAGCGCCATCTTTCGAAATATAATGCAATTCCGATGTGACAACTTGGTGAGCACCACCTATCGAAAAGTTATATCAATTTGTTACAAAAAGCAGATGGACGCCATCATAGTTTGTTAAAGACAAATTGGTAGCACTGAACAAACCGGACATCGATTATCGAACATTCTATACAAATTGATATTTGACAATTTGATAAGCGCCATCTACTGATATGTTGCTTCAATTTGTTACAGATAGTGGGTGAGCGCCATCTATTGGAGTTCATTTGAACTATCACGTATATAGTGTAGAACCTACCATAGATATATATGCATTTCATGAAATTACTACATCTGTGGATGGGGTGGGTTTAATATTGTACAATCTAACCTCAATCGACTTGACTATCGGAACTCTGAATTGAATCTGATCAAAATTTTATCCCTTCTACCGTGATTTTTGTCAGAAATCAGTAGATTTTAGGATTTTCGTGACGTCGAACGGCTCTAGTCCAATGAAAATCGAGTATTCACTCAGCTGACCCTAAATTATTTATATAATCAGCAAGCTTCTCGTCCGCGATCCTAAACCTCCTTGACCAGAGTAAGAACAACGTAGTAGTAAGAAGGAGCAGAACGTCGCGGAGGTTATGAATATATATATATATATATATATATATACAGGGGTACAGGGGTGCTATGGGGGTACGTGGAGCCCCCTTGACTGTCTAGACTTAGCGCTAGCTTCTCGCGAGAGCTGAAAGTTGCGTTCCACAATTTTCGTTGCCCCCGTGATACGTCACGTAACTGTGAGTCATCACTGCTGCAAAAGTTTTTGCAGCTCGAAGAAATCCACCGGTGAGATTTCGTTTCAACAAATTTCATTCGAGACAAAACTGTTTCTCGATGGAGTTAATGCGCATGACGAGGAACTTTAAGTTTGGAGATTCGTTCCACGAGAGATTCTAGCGGACAAAGTTTGTTGGTCAGGAAATATTTTACGATTTCATTTTGCGAACGAGAGTTTCGTTCAAAGTTTTTGTAGCTCGAAAAAATCCACCGGTGAGATTTCGTTTCAACAAATTTCACTCGAGACAAAACTGTTTCTCGATGGAACTAGTGCGCATGACGAGAAACTTTAAGTTTGGAGATTTGTTCGACGACAGATCCTAGCGGACAGAGTTTGTTCACCAGAAAATATTTTAAGATTTTATTTTGCGAACAAGAGTTTCGTTCAAAGTTTTTGTAGTTCGAAGAAATCCACCGGTGAGATTTCGTTTCAACAAATTTCATTCGAGACAAAACTGTTTCATTCCTCGAACGAGAATTACGTTCAAAGTTCTTGTAGCTCGAAGAAATCCATCGGTGGAATTTCGTTTCAATAACGAATCGTTCGACGATAGATTCTAGACGGACAAAGTTTGTTCATCAGAAAATATTTCACGATTTCATTTCTGGAACGAGAGTTTCGTTCAAGGTTTTTGTAGTTCGAAGAAATCCACCGGTGAGATTTCGTTTCAACAAATTTCATTCGAGACAAAACTGTTTCTAGATGGAGGTAGTGCGCATGACGAGGAACTTATACGTTTGGAGATTCGTTCGACGAAAGATTCTAGGTGGACAACGTCGGTTCATCAAAAAATATTTTACGATTTCATTTTGCGAACGAGAGTTTCGTTCAATGAATAGTAGCTCGAAGAAATCCACCGGTGGAATTTCGTTTCAACAACCAATCGTTCGACGAGAGATTCTAGATGGACAAAGTTTGTTCATCAGAAAATATTTTACAATTTCATTTTGTGAACGAGAGTTTCGTTCAAAGTTTTTGTAGCTCGAAGAAATCCACCGGTGGAATTTCGTTTCAACAACCAATCGTTCGACGAGAGATTCTAGATGGACAAAGTTTGTTCATCAGAAAATATTTTACAATTTCATTTTGCGAACGAGAGTTTCGTTCAAAGTTTTTGTAGCTCGAAGAAATCCACCGGTGAGATTTCGTTTCAACAAATTTCACTCGAGACAAAACTGTTTCAGTCCTCGAACGAGAGTTACGTTCAAATTTTCTGTAGCTCGAAGGAATTCAATCGTTCGACGAAAAATTCTAGGCGGACAAAGTTTGTTCATCAGAAAATATTTTACGATTTCATTTTGCGAACGAGACTTACATTCAAAGTCGCTGAGAAATGAATTCGACAAATTTCATCCACCAGCGAATATTTTGTAGTTTCAAATTCTGAAAGACAATAACGTTCAACAGGGAAACGACTGATTCGTTGACCACGACTATTCGTTACGAGCGATGGGTAATGTAGCAAAATTCTGAATCGTTGAAGTCGTTAAGTGAGAATTTTGACCGACGACAAAGTTTGTTCTTCATAAAATATTTCACAATCCCATTCCTCGATCGAGAGTAACGTTTAGACATATGAATGGTTGATACGTTAACAATCTTCCGTTTCAAACGATGAGCGTTTCAACAAAATTAGAAATCCTGAGTTGGCTGGTGAACAATCTAATTGACGAAATTTCTTCACGAGAAAATGGTTTACAATTTCATTTTTCAATCGAGAGTAACGTTCAAACATAGGAACGATTGAAATGTTGACGACAACCGCTATCGAGTGACGAATCAAAAAAAAATCCGTGTTAATTGATGTTGTCTTAGAGAGTTTCCAAATGAGCGACACTTGTTGGATTGCCATACAAGTTTGTTGTAACAATCAACTGAGCACCACTTAGTTGGGTGATATACAAACTTGTCATAATGACTGAACGAACGCCATCTCTCCGTTGTAATATTCAATTAAGCGCTACTTAATCGAGGGATGTACAGACTTGTCACAGTGTTCAATCAAACGCCATCTATTGGAATGTTATTCAACTTAACCTCAGTAATTGAGTAAGTACCACCTGTTGAATTGTCATACAACTTCACTGTTATAACTAACTGAGCGACATCTATATGAATGCGAGACAAATCCGATTATCGAACATCCTATACAGATTGAGTATAGCAACTTGATAAGCGCCATCTGTTGATATGTTGTATCAATTTATCACAATAAGTTAGTGAGCGCCATCTGGTAGAATTCCCTTGAACTTCCAATCAACGTGTACAGTATCAAATCTACCATAGATGTCCTATGAATATCATGAAATTATTAAATCTGTGGATGGGGTGGGTTTGATATTGTACAATCTAACCTCAATCGACTTCGCTCTCAGAACTCTGAATTGAATCTGATCAAAATTTTAACCCTTCTACCGTGATTTCCGTCAAAAATCAGTAGATTTTAAGATTTTTGTGACGTCGAACGGCTCTAGTCCAATGAGAATCGAGTATTCACTCAGCTGACCCTAAATTAACTATATAATCAGCAAGCTTCTCGCCCGCGATCCTAAACCTCCTTGACCAGAGTAAGAACAACGTAGTAGTCAGAAGGAGCCGTCGCGGAGGTTATAAATATATATATAATATATATATATATATATATATATATATATATATATATATATATATATATATATATATATATATATATATATATATATATATATATATATATATATATATATATATATATATTATATATATAGGGGTGCAGGGGGTGCCATGGGAGTACGTGGAGCCCCGTTGACTGTTTAAACTTGGCGTTAGCTTCTCGCGAGAACTGAAAGTTGCTTTCCACAAGTTTCGTTGCCACCGTGCTACGTCACGTATGCGTCACGTGACTATGAGTCATCACTGCTGTAAAAATTTTTACAGCTCGGAGAAATCCACCGGTGAGATTTCGTTTCAACAAATTTCACTCGAGACAAAATTGTTTCTCGACGGAGCTAGTGCGCATGACGAGGAACTTATAAGTTTGGAGATTCGTTCGACGAGAGATTCTAAGCGGACAAAGTTTGTTCATCAGAAAATATTTTACGATTCCATTTTGCGAACGAAAGTTTCGTTCAAAGTTTTTGCAGCTCGAAGAAATCCACCGGTGAGATTTCGTTTCAACAAATTTCATTCGAGACAAAACTGTTTCTCGACGAAGCTAGTGCGCATGACGAGGAACTTATAAGTTTAGGGATTTGTTCGATGAGAGATTCTAGCGGACAAAGTTTGTTCATCAAAAAATATTTTACGATTTCATTTTGCGAACGAGAGTTTCGTTCAAAGATTTCGCAGCTCGAAAAAATCCACCGGTGAGATTTCGTTTCAACAAATTTCACTCGAGACAAAATAGTTTCTCGATGACGCTAGTGCGCATGACGAGAAACTTATAAGTTTGGAGATTCGTTCGACGAGAGATTTTAGGCGGACAAAGTTCGTTCATCAGAAAATATTTTACGATTTCATTTTGCGAACGAGAGTTTCGTTCAAAGTTTTTGTAGCTCGAAGAAATCCCCCGGTGAGATTTCGTTTCAACGAATTTCATTCGAGACAAAACTGTTTCTCGAAGGAGGCAGTGCGCATGACGAGGAACTTATAAGTTTGGAGATTCGTTCGACGAAAGATTCTAGGTGGACAACGTTGGTTCATCAAAAAATATTTTACGATTTCATTTTGCGAACGAGAGTTTCGTTCAAAGTTTTTGTAGCTAGAAGAAATCCACCGGTGGAATTTCGTTTCAACAACCAATCGTTCGACGAGAGATTCTAGATGGACAAAGTTTGTTCATCAGAAAATATTTTACAATTTCATTTTGCGAACGAGAGTTTCGTTCAAAGTTTTTGTAGCTCGAAGAAATCCACCGGTGGAATTTCGTTTCGACAACTAATCGTTCGACGAGAGATTCTAGGTGGACAACGTTGGTTCATCGAAAAATATTTTACGATTTCATTTCTCGAACGAGAATTACGTTCCAAATTTTCGTAGCTCGAAGAAATCTACCGATGGAATTTCCTTTCAACAAATTTCACTCGAGACAAAACTGTTTCATTCCTCGAACGAGAGTTTCGTTCAAAGTTTCAACAAATTTCATTCGAGACAAAACTGTTTCTCGATAATGCTAGAGTGCATGACGAGAGACATATTAGTTTTTCGAACGAAAGTTACGTGCGAATCACACGCGCTAGTAACAGTAAGAAATGCCAGAAATATCCCGTCCGTGTTGTTCGCGTTGGTGTAATATATTCTCGATTATCTCGTCTGAGCGTTTGAAAGCGAATTCGATTAGATTTCGGTTGGTAAAGAAGAGGAATTCAAACGCTAATTCGAACGTCGACGTTTCTTCGCTCATCGCGTACCGTGACAATATCTACGACGACGATGGAAATGATCTGTTAGAATTGATGATGACGAAAGGGAACGGTTCGCGGTATGCCAACGAATCGGCGTATAAAATGTTCTGGACTTGGTGGTTGTTACGATGTAAACATAAGATCGGTGCCATGTATCCCGATGACGTCGATCGTCTGATGAAATTTTTCGAGAGCACGACAGAATGGTCGGATCGTGGAGTAGTTCGCGTAGACAAAGACGACGGAACGATCGTCGATGTGCCCGTTGAAATGTTGTCACTATTACAAGACGATAACCGTGACACGGATACAACGACGTCGCTCGCGTCGTTAGGATCACCTATAAATATACATAACTGTGTATTCTATATGGTCAGTAGTTTATTATTCATTGTGCTGTGCATATCGCATATGTTGGCTAATTTTTCGTTCGACGAAAATAAAGTTATAGGCCGACGTACGACAAACCGTCATCGTCGAAATTAATTTGGTGATAGTCGCATCCCTACCGACACCTCTACCGCTAATATTGTCTAACGACATGTCGAACACTAACACGCAAGACGAAACGATCTGTAATTCTCCAAGTGACACCGTCGTAGATTGTTCGATTGGAACGTTGAAATTGAACAGTATATTGAAAAAGTTTCCGAAAGTCGATTATAAGCGATATCTTCTGGACGGCGTATTACGACAATTGAACGTGGACGATGGGGAGCTGACGAGACGTGGAATCGTATGTATTCATATGATAGTTTCGGACGATGCCAAGACGAAGTTTACAATTTCCCACGAAAATTACGAAACTCTGATTCGAGCGATCGATGTTCCACATAATTGTAGCGTCGTAATATCGTACGAACTAGTTCATCGATTGGTGTTCGTTTTCGATTGTATCGAGTGCAAGAAAAAATCACAGACTCGAGAGGCGCGGTGCGAATCCCAAAAACACGTGGAATTTATAGGTGAGGTGGTGAGAAGAATGTTCGAGAAAATTTTACATATACGATACGTGGGAACGGTCGTTATAACCGTTGGGAAAACGCACGGCTTTCATATTATATTTCACGATGTGAACGTCGATCGGTGTATGTACCATCATTTGCTGTACGTATTAACACACACGTTGAATCGAGTACGAGCCAAGATGAGTTCTTCGGAGGAATTAGATTTATTTTTGAACGAATCGTGTACCTCGTTTGTACTGCCGTACGGTCGAAATCACGCCGATACGTTTTTCCTGTACAACTTTGATACGTCCACGCTCACATCTGCAGATAAAAACGATACAACAGACGTGGATATTTTATCACCGATCCCAAAATACGTATACCCATTCTACAGTTTGAAATATACGAACGACGGAACGGACGCGACAAAATGTTCTCAATATCAACGTAATTCGTCGCAAGAAGAAATCGTGTGGTGTGGCTTCGACGGAGAATTTCGTTTCAAACTTCAAAAGAAATATTTTCTCAATAAAGAATGTATGGAAATACACAGCAATCGCAGAGAGATAGAATCGTATCGAGACGATATTCTATACACTATTACACCGAATCGAATGATCAATCGTAAGAAAACCTTTTGTCGCTGGTTGTTTGTCGAAAATTACGAAGAAGTGATGTCGTCGATGTCGTCCCATAATCTCGAATATTCCAACTCTAGCGATAACGAAGACGACGATCTCATCGCTTCGAATTTCACGAGTATATCGGACGAGATGTCCATCGACGAGAATACTACGACGGAAAGATGTCAGCGGAAACGACGACGACAACAACAAGTTGAGCAGACCACCGTTTCACCGTGCGATGAAGATATCGTAGAAAAAGAAGAAGAAGAAGAAATGTCACGTAAACACGACGTGGCTCTGCCTTATTTCGACGAGAAAACAGACTTGAAAAATGCCAATAAGGGCGTTAGAACGACTATTGGCGCTGCCGGTGTCGCTACATCGTCATCCGTCCCAACCGTAACCGTCACCGGTCCCGAACGTGTTGTAGAAAAACGAGGTAATATCGATATATTGGAGGGTCATTTCAAGTATACCGACGAGAAGGGATACGAAAATACGAATCGTGTGTTTAGCATGATCACCGATTTGAGTTACGTTCGTAATACGATCTACGAGTGTGATATCATCAGCGAAGATATGTGGCAAATATTGTTGATCGAATATTTCGATAGAACGTTGTCGGATCGTTACGTTATGGTACTTTTCGATTATATTATAACGAACGCGAACAGCCATCGGTATTCCGGTCGTCGAAACGGGGACGACGGTTGCAGAGATGACGACGACGATGACGACGGCGACGGCGGTGGCGGTGGCGACGATGAAACCGACGAAAGCGAACGATACACCGATCAAGTTAAGTTGGAGAAAATGAAAATCCTCATTAACGAGTGCATCAAGTGGAATATGATTACGGGTGTATTGAGCGATATTTATGGAACTTACGTATCCATCATGACCGACATAAATCGACAAGAGCAATTAGACGAACCGTATGGTCGTAAAAAAGATAAAAGACAGAACAGATGGAGGGTGCGCGATCGAGCGAACGATCTCCCGACTTTCCAATTCGACATCGGTTACGATGAAACGAACAGCGGATTGGCGAAATTGAAACATACCAATTACAACGTGTTTTCGTTTTGTGCGTCCTTAATGTATCATCACGAAACATCCATACATCCGACACAGTTGCAAGCCTACCTATATTACTATAATTATATACCGGAAGATACGATGAACAAATTGATGTCAGAATTTAGCGACAGCACCGTTATGATATCGTTCGTGATCCAATTCGCCTGTGTCAAATTCACGGCGAGTTCTAGAGATCCGTTGTCGCTGTGGGCACCTGCCGAATTGTTCAAAACACATTTTCCTCGTTATTTGTACGTCGACAAGGATGGTGCTACGACGACATCGAATAATTCGGCCGGCGATGCTAACGACACCTTCGGAAATTTCAACAGTTTTAGCGGAAACAGGACCGAAGAACTGAATTCGAATGTCACCGATAGCAGTAGCAGAAAACGAAAATGTCCACCACAGAACGATAAGAAAAAGAACGCGAAAAAATCCAAAAAAATGACGACGGTCAATAGAGATCTGTTGACGATGTTCAAAAAATACTATTGGCGTCCGTTTACGTTGAACGGCATACCGTACATGTATAACGGCACAGAATTCGTTAACGTGCACACGGCATACAAAACTATTACCGACAAAATCGGTTGTAGTCAATCCGCTTTGCAAGATATCTTCAATGCCAAACCGTTCGACCAGAAACACGGTAGAAATTACTTGTATAGGACCAATCACGTATACGACGAAATAAAAACTCCGGCTCACTTTAACGTGGTGCTGAAACTCAGAGAGATCACTTGTGGCGGTTCGCAATCGTTGTTGATGCGAGAATATCCGATAAAAGAAGTGGGACGGGCGGACGTGTCGATCTACGATACCGTGGTGGACGGAATGCGTGCTCTGATAGACATGGAAGCGGACATCGATCGGTCGTCTTTGCGATTCGTCATGACGCAGCCGGTAGTACCGTTGGTTATCGAAGAGAACAACGACGTACGATTTTTTCGATTCGAAAACAGCCGGTCATATTTCGTTGAATATCAAAGATTACAGGATGTGTGTAGATCTGCTCGGTAAGAAACCGCACAAAGATATCGAAGTATAGGAATACTTCGATATCTTTGTGCGGTTTCTTACCGAGCAGATCTACACACATCCTGTAATCTTTGATATTCAACGAAATATGACCGGCTGTTTTCGAATCGAAAACGGGATCTTCACCGAATCATCATCATCATTGTCGTCGTCGTCGTCATCGTCGAACTCCAGACAGAACGAACATATAAGAAATTTCGCCAGAATCAATTGCATCGCACAAAGTATCGTCGTCAGAGCGATCAACGCTAAAATAGTGACTAGCGAAGAACTGGACGTTAGTCAAGTGGTGCACGCGATTTTCGATAGGCGATCATCGATACAATTGGGATGGACGACTTTCGAGAAACGATCGAGTCATCCCACTTACGTTCCACCGATACGAAGAAACGAATATCTTCTTTCTCGTCAAACCACATCCACTACGATTTCACCTCTGCTCAATAACGTCGAACGTAATTACTCCAATCAGATATATACCAACGGTGACTTGTGTCGTGACATCGCAGCCATCCGGGGAATCGTAGACGTTCGCACCCGATTAAAATGGCTTACGAAGAAAAGACAATTTTCCGCGTCTACTACTGCTGCTACTGCTGCTGCTGCTGCTGCTAGCACTACCGGTGGTCACGATTCGTTTCGGTCGAAACATACGACGGCTACCGGAATAGATACGCTCGGCTCGGACTTTTGCCGGCGTATGTCTTCAGCGTTACGCGACAACGAAGAAAACGATAACGATAACGTAGATAGCAAAGAAGACTATTTATATCGTGATTATGCCGTACGAAAAGGATCGTCGACTACTCTCCACCCGCAATATACCGACGACGATAATAATAATAATAATAATACCAATCAGAAGAAACTCTCATCCAATAAACATATGATGCAATCCAAAGTGAAATCTTTAGCGATATTGTCAAGTTTACGTACGACTTTCGCCAAGATCATGAAAGAATTCGATTCGCGTACGATGACTAATATCGCCGAATGCGCGGTACGAAACAAAAAATCGTTACCGTTCCGATTAAAGTTGATATGTTTCATAGTAACGGTTCACATGTATAAACGTTTACCGAAATGGACGGTGTTCGATATTCCATCGTTCGCCGATTTGATACAGGCTGTAAATAGTGACGACGACGACGACGATAACGAGGACGAACGCGATAACGATAAAAGTGGGAACACCGGAGAGGAAGAGTCATCGTCGTCGTTTATCTGGGGATTAGGTCGCCGTCGGCGTCGCTCGAACCGTCGATCCGTCCTACCGGCCAGTATACTGAGTTGGATAGAAAACGGGCGATACGACGTGATACGGTGGTTGTACGAGCAAGCGGAAATTCTTTTACCGTACGCTTTTTACGTGGGATCACGAAACGAACGACGTGACGACATATTGAAACGTTACGTCCTATCTCATCCGAATCGATACAAACGAGCCAATTACTATTTACAACAAAATTCCGAAGAAGTGAAATACGATTATGTATTACTCACGTTAACGTACCTATTCTATCTATGTTCGTTCGATTTCGGTACGTTAGATTTAATGTTAAAGTTGATTCTAAGCATCGAATTTCCCGGACAATGGTCCAAGTTGTGTACCATAGTTTGCGGTCATAGGCACGGAGGTAAAACTAAATTGCTCGACATATTGAGAGTACGGCCGTACTTCGGCTTCCGCAAAAGAACCGACGGACACGAACAAGGAGAACCAACCGGCCATGCTGATGTACGTGACGAACATGATGTTGGTTCAGGACGAGATTGCGACGTTCACGAGCGGCTTCAAGAAAGTCATATCGGAAAGTAAAATCGAGTATAGAAATAACGTGGGCAACGTGTTCGCGGCCATCTACGCCCTATCGAAGTTGTGGTACACTTGTAACGATCCACCATCGTGTCCGTACGATTCGGCCGTGGTCGAGCGTATTCTTCACATCAAAGTCGATTTTTGGCACGACAACATCACCGAACCCGAAGTTGCCTAGTTCCGATATTTCAACAGTAAAGAACGAGAAGCCATCTATAAATATTGTTTCCACAACAAATCCAAACTTGTGACCAATAGTGTTCTTCAATCGAGAAACGAAAATTTACGTGTCATCAGGCTTACACGACGACGCCATAAAACAAGGTTTGCTAAGTATCAGTATGTTCTATTCTTGGTTTCGATACGTGGAGGACATCAACAATCCACTGAATATTGACGTGAACAAATTACACAGTTTACCGGCGGCATGGCGGAAGCAATGGCTAATCCAAACGAATCCCTATTACAAATGGAAAGATACCGTTCAGATCGAAGCGCAAGATGGATGTTACGCTCGCGTACCGGCCGATTTGATAATAGATTCCTTAAATAGGTACGGACAACCTTTCGGTGCAGCTAAACAATTGACCGATGCATTTCACGAGGAATTCACTCGATATTACAGTGCCATCGACGATACATATAACGTTTCGGTCGATATGAATAAATTGATTTTATAATTTTTGTTTTTCTGTTGTTTCTTTACCACCACCACCACCACCCCCAAAAAAAGACTATGTCACTTTGGTATTTATTTATTTCATCAAACGAATATTACACATTGTACGTGACAGTACAGGGTATTCGAAACTATTCGATATGGCGTGATCAACAACAGTCTGTATTCACCTTCTTCCTCCGGGTGTGACGATGAATTATTATTGCTTTTGACCCCAAACGTAAAGTATCTGGTGTTGCTGGATGTGAACAATTGCACGTATCCGATTGGTTTTCTTATGGCGCGTAATAATGGACCAAGAAGAATCCTCTTATCTACCCAGCGACACATTTTGTAGGGCGTACTCGACAGCGACGCAACAATAAATATCGGATGACCCCATAGGGAATCGTTTTGATTCTTGACGGTGTACGGGAAATAATTCGATATCAAATCAACATTATGGTAGAATTGGTTCGTTAGCCGGGCAAATAGGTCCAGCAACTGATATATTGTGAATTTTTCCAAGGCTGCGTCCACCTTCAGCGGTATCATATTGTACATGTGAAAAAGGTTATCGAGACGCGATAATACGAAAATTGTCACATGTTCAACGTTTGGTGCAGAATATTTCGTTGCTATGGCTCGTCGTAGTACGCGCAATGTTTCCATGATTCGCGAATTATTACTGTTGCTCATTGCGAATTCGAGCGTGATTTATTATTGCACCTTCGACGTTCTCCGTTAGTGATCGCGATAGCGGAAGAAACAGGTCGTTGTAATTTTTATATTGGCAATGAAGATAGTGGGGGGCGTCGGACTATATCTTCGCCGAAATGAATGAAATATCGTGCACTTTACACGATATCGTGTGTCGACAATGAACGCAACCACCACCAATTGGACGTTTTATCGTCACGTCCTCCAATATTACATCGACCAAGCCGTATTTCTTTTCGCACGACCAGCTGACGTTCTATTTGGGTAGCGAAAAATGGGTCAGACGTTGGGTGTTCAGCTGTGTTCCGACGAGGCTCGTCTACCTGATCGAATGTCAAATCGATCGTCCGGGGTGTGTTTGCGCAGTGTTGAAGACTGCATTATTCCGGCGAAAGGTCAAAGACTCGTCGATGTGGGCATTCGTATTGAGTTACCGCGCGGTTACTGTGGCCGGTTAGTTCCCCGTTCTGATCTTTCCGTAAATCGTCGTATCACAGTGGGGGCTGAAGTAATAGATGAACATTATCGCGGACAAGTGTCCGTGTTGTTAATAAATCTTTCCAATAAACCGTTCGTAGTTCGCACGAACGATGAAATCGCTGAATTGATCTGCCAGAAAATTTGCCGTCCCAAGATCCGACAAGTGAGACGAACCAGCACAAATACTGCGAGATGTTTGTGTTTTTTGTAATATACAAATAAAAATATGTAGAATTTATTTAGAGAATTTTTTATTTTTCATCGTACACGTTTTGTCAGTTCCCAATACTTTGGTGATATATTTATTCATTTCGTATACGTCTTGTAACGCCAGTATATACTTATTTTCGATCCAACTTTTGATCGTATCATTAACGACCAACGAATCGGCCATTATAATTTCGACGCATTTGTTCACCAAATTGCCGTTATCTTTGTCCGAAATGTTCTTGAGATGAAGTAACGAATGCGATTTCAATACGCTCAGGTGTCTATCGTAAAACGACAACGAAGACGACGGTGCTCCGCAAAAACCCTCGAATAATAGCCACGGTATAAGGACGTCCGTCTGAATGTCTTCTACGAGCCTGGTGGTAGTGGTGTTGCTGCCGCCGCTGCTGCTGCTATCGCTACCGTTGTCGTCGTTGTCGTCGTTAATTTTTCTACCGATAACGGAATTCAAGTGATTTCTCACGAAAATCTACAGATCGTCCATATTCCGATACAGGCCCTTTTTGTTGTTCAGCAAGGTATTGGTGAACACCTCTTCGCTTACGAAATTGTCTCGGCCGATGAGCACGTTATATCGATCGCGATTGTGCAATATGTATTTTCGTAGTTGCTTCGCCAAGTCGTGGAATATGTCGTCGTTCAAAACGCACGTATAAATATTGCGAACGCTCGCGTCTTTACCCTGTAACAGCCATTGTTTTATGAAACAACCCATTCGATTGCCCAACGCATCCGCGGTGGTAATATCCTTCGTGACCGATGGTATTCCTTATTCGAACGATATAGAGTTGTTACTCAAGATGTAAATTTGTATGTAAAATACTAATAAAATTTGTAGAATGGAATATATCGGTTTGAAGAAGAGAGTATCGTCTAAAAGGGCCCACAGGTGTTCCATGGTCGTCGCCAACACGTTATCGTTATTATAACTTTTGTGCGATATCAAATCGTAGAATTCGTCACATTTCAGCGTATTGGGAGACGACGGCGCTGGCGTGTTGATTTTATTGGCATCGTTCTCGTCGTTCGCTTCCCCAGCGCATATTTTTTGCAAAATCACATACGAGTATATGTAATTTAACGTGTTTTCGATACTGTCCACGTTATCTATCAAAATGGCGTTCGTCACTTTTCGTAAAGATTCGTTCGATTCAACTATGGTGGTTATTTTATTCCATAAATTGTGTATTTTGGGTCGGACGTGCTGCTTCATCGTACTCAACGTGAAATCATCTCGTGGTACACCATTACGATTTTTCGATGTAGTCGATGATGACGACGACGACGACGACGACGACGCTTTATATCTATGTGGTTCGTATAATTTGACGACACCGACAGAAATGTCGATAATATCCAACAATTCCTTCCGCGTCATCGTTATTTTCACGGTGGTGTTACCTATATTATAAATTTGTCCGTTGTCCATGTGACAATAAAAAGGTTTCAATCGAAAACATACCAGCACGCCGCTCATTTCTGTGTCTTACTATTGGAACTCGACGGAACACCGGGAGCTGATAACGTCGCAACGACGAGTACGCGTTGTCTGTGACGTGACACAAACTGCGCGCGATACCGTCAAACGTAACCGCGATTGCACACATCGTTCGAGATTTTGAGACGCTGGTGTGGACACCGGTGCCCACGCCAGCGTCGACACCGGTGCCTACGCCAGCGTCGACACCGGTGTCTACTCGGAACGATCGACGCGGGCGCATCGTTGTTCACCGCGTACCCGTGATGCACCCTCGAAATCCACGAATTCCGAGGATATGTACCGGTTTCGCGGGTGCCACACGTGATACGCTGTACCCCGTGTGGCACCCTCGGAATCATGACACCGGCGTGCTTCTTATCTCGTCGACATCGGACGGATTTCGAGGGTGCAGCGACACGTTCGTGTGCGCTTACGGAACGTGACGAGTCAGTCGGGAGTCGACCGATGCGCTGCAACTTGTAAGACCGCGGCGTGATCATGACATCCAACGGCAAGGACGACGACGACCAGTGGCTATACGCTTATGTGTATAACGCTCCGTACCCTGACGATTATGCTACACCACCGTTCCCTTTAGATACTCTACGTTTCGAATACGAATATGACGGATCTAGTAGAGCGGAAGGTTTACCCGGATTATGTAACGCCCTCACGCCGTTCCCAGTTATACCTTGTCGCATTTTCAATGATAAAGTACCGATACGCCATTGCGATCAAATAGGATATTTCAGTTTTAACGAATGGCCACGTGTGTATTTGGGAGCGTTCGCAACGCTCACATCTGCTCCACGCATCCATACGATGTTGGGGACGGCATTCGTGGCGTGTTCCACGAATTCCGAACGAATGCCGATAATTCCAAATATGGACGTGCTTCGAGGATACGATTCGATATCGAAAACGAGGTGTTTGAAATTTCGTCTCGACGGTGTAGTAGAACCGATTTGGTTAGGCAATAACATCGCCAATTACGATAACAACGAACGACGACATCGTCATATAGATGTATACTTGGAACGGTTACCAGGTCGAGTTATGAAACATAATTGACCAATGAACGATCGCACGTGGTGCTATATAAACGGATGCGTCACGGTGGGAGGCAGTCAGTCGACGTGAATATTTCACCAGCGAAACATCGACGATGTCTTCGGCAAGTTTGGCCAAGCTAAAAAAACACATGGAAATGGGTCCGATCATTTCTGATTTGACCATTACCGACGATACGTTGAATCAACTTCGGAATATAACTAAACGAGTGCTGGGTAAACAACAACAACAACAACAACAGCAGCAGCAGCAGCAGCACGTTGACAGTTTCGATGTTGCGTCCACCGCCACCGCCAACGCCGTTTCCGTTGCCGAGTACAATCCCGACGATGCCATTTTCGTCAAGCCGCTAAACCCGGTGAAGAACAATTTGCATCCGACATATCGTCCAGCAAGTAAGTCTATCGTCGCTGTAACCGCCATCACGAACGGGGATTCGTATAGCGATACCACTACTGCTACTACTACTACTACTGCTACTAAGCCGACCGGTACGACACCGGTGAAAAAATCGACGTCGAAAAGATCGAAAACGAAATCGACCGTGGAAACTGCAACGATAAAACCGCAACTTCTGGTCAAACTCCCGATAGCTCGCGAGAAAAAGAAACAAAATGGTAAATCTGATCAGAAGCGATGTCAAAAACGGAAAAGAGACACACATACGAGCGAGGAAGATGACGATGATAGTGGGAACGATACGGAAGGGTCCGAATTAGAGCGATCGATTGAAGCGCGGACGGTCACCGTTACCACGAAGAAAGATGTACACGTGAATAGACTAGAAGCAGAAACAGCAGGCGAAGGCAAGTCATTCGCAATTTTCAAGAAAAAATCTCTCGTATCAAAACCGAAAACTTTCAATCTGCCGAATTCGTCGGGCGTCACGATGTATTAATTAACGCGAGCTGGTTAATATTAAAACTGTGCTATTTCGAACAATTCGAAACTACCTTGCCGAGTTTCGATATAGTCACCGATTTGTTTTATATCACAAAAGAAACTTTTTTGAACAAGTTGATCGTTGTATACGAGAATAACGAAGATGCATTCCACGCGGAGACCGGTCTGTATTTGACGGACGTTAGGCGAACGTTATTCGAAAGGAACATTTTATCCATAAATATACCCAGTTCGAATAGCATTTATAAATTTTTTGTAAACGAAATAATCCTCACGTATATTTGTTTCGTAAATTTGTGTGAAAATAAAGTGCCCACGATTTACAGGTGTCTGGGAAGCAAATCGTCGTCGTCGTCGTCGTCGTCGTTCTCGTCCGAGCAGCAGAGATTCAACGACGTACCGTTTAAATCATTTCCTGTGAATGTACATTCTCATAAGTTGACTGATATATTGCGATTACTGAACGAATAAATACATTTATATTAAAGTTTTGTTAGCGTTTATTTTGAATGACTTCCCATTCGATCCGATCTCATCGAGTTTCGTGATGATGATGATGATAATAATAATAATAAGAGACCATGACGACGGAGCCAGACTGGAACGATCTCATCGATGATATGAACGGTATCTTATTGAATGATAGCGACGATGGTGAGATGTCGCTCAGCGAAGTCGACATAAAATGTAAAGTTACCAATGTTGACGCTGCAAACGATGATGATGATGATGATGATGATGATACGAAGTCGTCACGAGATTATCACGGTAAGAATAATTGCAAGAGTAATGACGATAACGACGACGTGAACGGTGCTGTTACATCGAAGGTGTCGCGTGACTTTTCATCGGACGACGACGACGAAGAAGAGTATCTGTTCTCTGACGATTCAGATTGCGATAAAGTTGTACGAAACGATACGCACCCGACGAGATCATACGGAAGAGAACTACGACGGCAACGACGACGGGAATATCGCGATAAAGTTGTTCGAAGCGATACGTACCCGACGAGATCCTACGAAAGAGAACCACGACAACAACAACAACAACAACGGGATGCGGACGAAGGCGAATACGACGAGAATCACAACGATACTCGCGCCGTAATCGTCGTCATCGACGAACGCATATAAGCAGACACTCGATACAACGTACCAGTAGATATAGCGATTACGACGATAGAAACCGGTCAGGTGGTGTCGTGTCGTGATTGCGAGTTTGGTTTTATCTGCGTATAATTAGAAATGCTTAGTTTGAAATATTAATCTTATCAATGAGGTTTCCTGTCAACAATAAGTCGTAACTTGTATGTGGTATATAATAGAGTGATTGTATTCAATTTTAAACGGAAACAGATAACACTTTGTTTTGCAACCAACTGATTGGTTGATATTTTATGTACAAGAAATGCTTAGTTTGAAATATTAATCTTAAAACGCGATATGCGCACAATTCAATCATTCGACAGCTTGGTTTGGAACAAGTAAGTCGTACTCTGTGTTTAGCGCGTTAAATATATTTTGTGAAGAACTTTCTATCAAGTGCCAGTGCTTTAGTGCAATAATAAATGTAAGTTAACATATTTTATTCCTTACTTTTTTGCTTCACCCTCCATCCCGAGATCTAAAGGGTGGTCGACTTTTCCCAAATGGAAACACGCCAGGTATCTCCTTTTGCGGAGAGAGAGTATCAACTTCGATATCTGTAATCCCCGCTTACAAAATGGGTTGTTACCATCAGAGGTTAGGTATGAACAGTGTTTTTCATTAGCTTTAGCAGCATTAACGGGAACTGTTGCCTGACGGCTATGAAAGAACCGCCTTGTGACTTTGCATTCAAAAATGTAGCTTTACACATATATTAAATTGATCAATTTCGAAATATCATTATTCCTTACTTTTATTTTTGCTTCACCCTCCATCACGAGGTCTAAAGGGTGGTCGACTTTTCCTAAATGGAAACACGGCAGGTATCTCCTTTTGGGGAGAGAGAGTATCAACTTCGGTATCTGTAATCCCCGCTTACAAAATGGGTTGTTACCATCAGAGGTTAGGTATGAACAGTGTTTTCCATTTGCTTTAGCAGCATTAACGGGAAATGTTGCCTGACGGCTATGAAAGAACCGCCTTGTGACTTTGCATTCAAAAATGTAGCTCTACACATATATTAAATTGATCAATTTCGAAATATCATTATTCCTTACTTTTCTTTTTGCTTCACCCTCAATCACGAGGTCTAAAGGGTGGTCGACTTTTCCCAAATGGAAACACGCCAGGTATCTCCTTTTGGGGAGAGAGAGTATCAACTTCGGTATCTGTAATCCCCGCTTACAAAATGGGTTGTTACCATCAGAGGTTAGGTATGAACAGTGTTTTCCATTTGCTTTAGCAGCATTAACGGGAAATGTTGCCTGACGGCTATGAAAGAACCGCCTTGTGACTTTGCATTCAAAAATGTAGCTCTACACATATATTAAATTGATCAATTTCGAAATATCAGACATATATGTGCATCTGGCGGAAGTAGATTATATAGGTAGCACATTGTCACACCGGAAGTAGCGATTTTATTGCATAGTCTGAATCTACGTGATGTGTTGAATAAGAATACATTATTTATATATCGATCAGTTTGACCGATCTCCCACGATAAGGATTTAAAATTTTTATTTTTTAAAGTGGGGCTTTATGGGTATCAAATGAAAGGTCTCAACAAGTAGAGTATGAATTTTATGATTCACATGGGGAAAAATCTAATATCGAGGATATAAACAGGAAAAGCTGTAAATTTTGTTGCAACCATAGCTTCATGGGTATCGAATGAAAGAGTTTGATGTGTAGAATATAGATTTCAACACAAAAAATCTATATGCAAAATGAGAGGGGTAGCGTATAAATATGATATCATCAGAATCGGTAGAAAATGAGCCAGGATGCAACTGTTTTATATCCGTAGGTGTAGAATAAGTGACTACAAAGTTTATATATGTAAAAACAATGCGTATGGGCTAATATAAACAAATTTTAAAAAAGTTCGATATTCGGTCGTCGATGAAGTAATATACCAGCGTGTAATTCACTCATAATCTCAATAGTGTTCCCACCTCAGAAGTAGGTAATTTAATTTCCTCATAAACATTCCGTTTTTGAGAGGCTATAAACTGGAAAAACTGTAAATTTTATTGCAACCATAGCTTCATGGGCATCGAATGAAAGAGCTTGATGAGTAGAATATGAATTTTAACTTTTTCTCTCAAAAATCTAGATGCAAAAATGGGTGGGGGGAGCGTATGAATATGGCTTTATCAGAATCGGTTGAAAAAACGGGAGGGGTACGAGCAGCTGTTTTATATCACATATCCGTAGGTGTAGAATAAGTGACTACATAGTTTATATATGTAAAAACAATGCGTATGGGTTGATATAAACAATGTTCAATATTCGGTCGTCGATGAAGTAATAAACCAGCGTGTAATATACTCATAATCTCAATAGTGTTCCCGCCTCAGAAGTAGGTAATTTAATTTCCTTATAAACACTCCGTTTTTGAGAGGCTCATGGAGAAGATAACATTTTTATATGGAGAGAAAGCTATTAGAGAAATTCGAAAGTTTCATCTCGAAGAGGATATGATTACACACATCATTATCAAGATGTGGTGCCAGGATCAGAGGGTGTCATGTTATGTATTATACATAGATGATAAACCAGTCTCTTTCGTGCTAATGTCGAGTATGGATTATGATCCTCTGAGTGAACATACCAATCCAAAGACGATGAATTTCATTTATACCCTGAAAGAGTGCCGTAAAAAGGGATATGCAGCAAAATTGGTAATGCACACCAAGAAGATGAATCAATTTTCGGCATTCTGCTCAAATAGTGATTCAGAAAAATTGCTTACAAAATGCGGGTGTATCAATCATGGAGATAAACACGGTTGTGTAATGTTTAGATATCCTTAATATATCCTGAATGTATGTTTATTTAATTATGAATGATAATTGTACAAATAAAAAATAGTTTTACTAGAATCATTCTTTATTTCATAATCCGATGGAATGAATTAGCTAATTATAGAATGATGGTGAATAAGTAAAAATAGTAAAAATCATTCGATTCAAGTTGGAAATAGTGATTCAGAAAGATTGTTCCTAAATTCAAGGTGGGGGTTAGAAGTTCATTAATAAAAAGCCAAAACGGAAACCGTTAAATTTTGTTGCTGATTACTGTTTCAACTCAAGATAGTGAAAGAGAGAAAATAATCGATATTTAATTCTGAATAGGAAATTTATAACTAAAGAAATTACATCCGTTAGAATTCATTAGAACGGAAACTGATAACGTGGACGAAGTTCAAAAATTCTCATATTGTGGTTGATAACGATTCTGAATAGAAAATTGATAACGAGAGAAATTAAAACCGTTAGAATTAATTAAACGGAGACTGATAACATAAGTCGTCAGAGACATGTCGTTGGAAAAATTCTTGTTATGAGGCTAATAACGTGAACATATTTAATGTAATGATTTCGAGCTAAAGCTCCCTCTGAATATATCCTAAGTGTACGTATGTGTTTACGTTAATCTGAATTTTTGAATATCTGTATTTGAAGGACACCTCCTCCTCCAATATTTGGAAAAAAGTTCAATATTCGGTCGTCGATGAAGTAATATACCAGCGTGTAATATACTCATAATCTCAGTTTAAGTCATACGGGTGATTATACAGCAACATACAACCTTATAAGTCACCGGTACATATCGTTCGAGAGTTTATATAAAGGGGTGATTTCAAGAGCGAACATTTTAGATACATGAATATCATCCAGCTGTTCCCATATAAGTCACCTGTAATCTCCACAGAAAAAAACGGATTCCATATAATTTCCTTAGGTATATGTCAATCGAGTTCTCCTTCAATAATTCTCGGGGGGCGGAAGTTGGAGAAGATCTCTATCCATTTTTCAAACGATATCATTTACTAATTTTCAATTCTACCGCAGATCAAGATGTCCATTTTCGCTGATTTGGTGAAGCATATCGCGGCTCTACTCGATCTTCTAACACCACACTATGATGGAGCAGTGGCTGCCGAAGGATTGCGGAAATGTTCTTTAGGGATAAGGAGAATTCATAAAGCCTTAAAATCTGCGAAAACCATAGGAGAGAAGCAGCAGCTGCTATCAGCATTGGGAGCTCTGAAGACGCTGCGGATCCAGATAAAATCTGAGCAGAAGAGGGGTTCTGGTGTGGATTCGAGAAAAGAAGCCGCGCGTGATCGAGTTCATTGGACTGATTCTTTGTCTGCATTCAACAGCCGAATCCGTACTGGGATCCTTTCAAACTTGAAACATAAGGATCCCAAAGCGTTTCTAGGAGACTGTAAGGCCCTCTTCAAGAGTAGAATTCGGAATGCCCTCAAGAATGACGAGGCGGTTAAAGTTAATGCCGTATTCTGTGGAGAATTCCAGATTGCTAAGGCGGAGCAGATAACCACTGAATTCAAGTACTTCACCACATCCAATTCACCAATCTTTCGAGACACCTGCTTGGATAGTTGGTTTGAGGATAAGATAGTGAAGCCTATATTGGCTCAATTAGAAGAGTTCCAAGAAAGAGACAGCGGGTGGGCGTTGACTAAGATTATCAATCTGGGGGTGAATATTAACAAGTTCACGCCTCAGCTAGGATCTTCATATATCGATTTACCTGCCCAGATTAGACGTAAGAAGGCTTGCATTAATGTGGAAAATAGCGATGATGCATGTTTCGCATGGGCAGTGACCTCAGCACTATACCCAGCAGCTAAGAATTCCAATAGAGTTAGTTCATACCCTTACTACACGGAAGCATTAAAATTGAAAGGCCTGGTTTCTTCGCAGCTTAGTAAAGGGGATCATAAAAAATTCTTTTGTGAACGATGCCTCCATTACTTCCGCTCTGAGGAGGAGTTGGGTAAACATACTGAAGACTGTGAGAAGCTGAATAGCTGTAAAGTTAAGATGCCTGAAGTTGGAAAGAATATCCTAGAATTCAAAAATTTCAAGAATAAAGTGAAAGCTCCATTTGTAGTATACGCAGATTTGGAAAGCATTCTTAGTCCCACTTCAGACCCGGAAAAGACGCAGCAACATATCCCTACAGCTATCGGATATTACATGAAATGTTCATATGAAGATTCCCTATCCTTCTATCGAGCCTATCGCATTGAGGATTGTATGAGCTGGTTCGCAGATCAGATGAAGACTCTAGCAGAAGATTTGGGTACAGTTTTCTGGTGTCCATATGACATCGATATGACACAGGATGAAGAAGCTGCATTCAGAAGGGCAAAATATTGTCATATTTGTGAACAACCATTCACAGAAACAGATAAGAAAGTTCGGGATCATAATCACCTACTGCCGCTGAAAAATTATCGAGGGGCTGCTCATGAAGGTTGCAACATCAACTATCAGGATACGCATGTTGTTCCGGTAGTTTTTCACAATCTTTCCAATTACGATGCCAACTTTATCATCGAAGATGTGGCTTCGCGAATGGGTGGTAAAATCGACCTACTCCCAATAACTAAGGAGAAATATATCAGTTTTACTAAGCATGTCGATGATACCCCCATTCAACTCAGATTCATCGATTCATTCAGATTTATGAATTCCTCTCTGGATAAGCTAGCGTCATACTTGGGCGATTACCCAAATTTGAAATATCAGTTTGAAGAACTTTGCGATGAACAAGTTGGGCTATTAACGAGGAAGGGGGTAATGCCATATGATTACATCGACTCGTTTGATCGGTTTTCCGATTTGGTTTTACCCCCTATTGAGGTCTTCTATAATAAATTGGAAGATAAACCATGCCCCCGAAGACTATACCAGAGAGCACAGCATATATGGAGAAAATTTGAATGCCAAAACTTGGGGCAATATGTTGATCTGTATATGAAGACAGACATAATGCTACTGGTTGACGTTTTTGAACAATTCAGAACTAGCTGTCATCAAACATATAATCTGGATCCTGCGCACTACTTTACACTGCCAGGCTTTACTTGGGATGCGATGCTGAAACATACGAAACAAGAACTGGAGCTTCTCACAGATCTCGATATATTTCTATTCGTTGAGAAAGGGATTAGAGGTGGACTCAGTCAAGTATGTTCTAAGCGTAGAGCCCACGCCAACAATAAATATATGCCCAATTATAATCCATCGAAAGCTGATTCTTATTCGATGTATTATGACGTCAATAATCAGTATGGTTGGGCCATGAGTCAAGCTCTTCCATATGGCGGATTTGAATGGTGTGATACGAATATTGATGTTACTACAGTTCCAGATGATTCTGATGTAGGATATATTTTAGAAGTCGATTTGGAGTACCCTAAACATCTACATGACCGACATAAAGATTCTGCCCTCTACATATTAATCCTCAAACGGGCAACGCCCCTGCTTCATCAAATGCACCATCAAAATTGATGGCGACGCTTCACCCTAAGGAGAAGTATGTTATACATTACCGTAGCCTTGAGCAGGCGATAGATAACGGTTTGGTGTTAACAAATATTCATCGAGTCCTAAAATTTAAGCAAGCTCCATGGCTGAAATCTTATATTGATCTGAATACTAACCTTCGAAAGGTTGCGAAGAATGAGTTCGAGAAGAATCTATTCAAATTGATGAATAATGCGGTGTTCGGCAAGACAATGGAAAATATTCGCAAAAGAGTGAACGTTCGCCTACTTACCGAGTGGAGTGGGCGGTATGGTGCTGAATCGTATATATCTAAACCAGAGTTCAAGAACTGCACCATTTTCAATGAGAATTTGGTAGCAGTTGAATTGAATAAGATTGAAATATGGTTGAATAAACCGATATATGTAGGAATGTCTATATTGGACTTGGCTAAGACAACCATATATGACTTCCATTATAGATATATGGGTCAGGCGTTTGGGAATAGTTGTTCTGTACTGTATACAGATACAGACTCTCTCATATATGAGTTAGGGAAAGATCCTTATGTTATGATGAAGCGCGACTGTCATCAATACTTCGACACCAGCGACTACCAGCCTGATAACATCTACGATATCCCCCTCGTCAATAAGAAAGTATTAGGGAAGATGAAGGATGAGAACAATGGAACCCCCATGACTGATTTTGTAGGCTTGAGGTCGAAATTATATGCAATAAAGTTATCGACTTCTGAGGATGATATCACTAGACTGCTCCAAGAACTGAGAAACGCCGAATATGATGAGTCCGAAATTGCAGGTATAATGCAGAACTATGGGGTAATGAAAAAAGCTAAGGGAGTAAAATTTTCCGTCGTTAAAAACACTATCCATTTCGATGACTATATTGAATGCCTTGAAAAGTGGCAAAATGTAACAGTTACACAGCAACTGATTAGGGCTGAAAAACATAAAGTGTTCTCCATAAGCCAGGAGAAGATTGCCCTATCTCCCAACGACGATAAACGATGCTTAATACCAGGAAATTTTGCTACGCTTCCGTGGGGGCATTATACACTCTCAAATATGATGATGGAGATAGATTAAGGATTGTTGGTTGAATATATTAACATAATTATACGGCTGTTGTACGCAGCTTATATGATTTGTGATTGGTTGACGTTCCATATACGATGGAGGAAAATATATGTATGCAGCCCAGCATGTTGATAATCTGCAAGATTGACTTCTCAATATCATACTCCCAAAATAAAAATGTGCTTTTTTCAAAATAAATGATATAATAAATATCGATATCATACTCCCAAAATAAAAATTTGCTTTTTTCAAAATAAATGATATAATAAATATCGATATTTCATTTCTCATAGATCTCACACAAACCATAAACGAATCAAAGTCGTTCGAGTCGTCTGAGACGCTTGCGAGCCGCTTTCGAGTCGCTTGCGAGTCGTTTGAGTCGCACGAAGTGCTCCAGTCCACGAAATTCCGCGAGCTAGTGATTATCGGTTAAATTTATTTACATGCGGTTACAATATATTTATTTTTACATTTATTCATTAGAATCTAATATTATATCATAGGGATTTATTTTTCCTCCGATTAGTTTGAATATAAGCACATTTAACGTTTAGTTATTAGAATAATAATTATTGTGATTAATAATTGTAAGCATCTTATATGATTAGTGATTGATTAATGTTTCATTTACATTTAGATGTAGCTGCAATATTATTTATTAGAATATATTTCATTTCTCACGATTAATGTTCGAGTATAAGCACATTTAACATTTAGTTATAAGAATAATAATTATGTAGCTGCAATATTATTATCGATATACACTTTACGATTATTTATTAGAATATATTTTATTTCCCACGATTAATGTTTGAGTATAAGCACATTCAACATTTAGTTATAAGAATAATAATTATGTAGCTGCAATATTATTATCGATATACACTTTTACGTTTTTTTATTAGAATCTAATATTATATCAGGGATTTATTTTTCCTGGATTGTTCGAGAATGAGCACATTTCCGAACCAAGCTGTCGAATGATTGAATTGTGCGCATATAGCGTTTTAAGATTAATATTTCAAACTAAGCATTTCTTGTACATAAAATATCAACCAATCAGTTGGTTGCAAAATGAAGTGTTATCTGTTTCCGTTTAAAATTGAATACAATCACTCTATTATATACCACATACAAGTTACGACTTGTTGTTGACAGGGAACCTCATTGATAAGATTAATATTTCAAACTAAGCATTTCTAATTATACGCAGATAAAACCAAACTCGCAATCACTGATAACGTTATCTACCCGATAACACTAATTACACACACTGGATGCCTGACCTAGTAACTGATAACGCTATCTACCCGAATATTATATCATAGGGATTTATTTTTCGAGAATGAGCACATTTAACATTTAGCTATAAGAATAATAATTATGTAACTGTTGTGGTGAAGAATGATGAATTTTTCGATAATGAAATGATTATTCATTCAGAATCTGACAAACCCCGATTTTGAGGGAGCAGCCATCCTCCTGCGATAAGCACTTTGGCGAATTAATAATCCTCCCTAATCAATTTTGGAGAGGTGTGCAGTTATACTTACGAGGAAACAATAACCTTAGCGAAGGAGCATCTTTTTACATAATTATTTTGTTATCGATTGCTAGTGGTTTGTAGGCCTCCTGGGGACGCTTTCCACTTTATCAAAAAAAGCAACGTGCCATAAGTTCTACCTCTTGGGTGGTTGGGAAACGGACTTGATCTCCATAAAAACTCCTTGCTTATGTCTCCATTGAAATTGATTAAAACCTCCGAAAATAAAAATGTGTTTATCATTATAACTTTTACGGGACTGTCTGTATGTATGTTCTTAACAAGTATATATATATATAAATGCTTTAACGCGTGAAGTTTGTAAAAGTCGCGCTCGTGAAGGAAAATAGTATAGATTACTAATGACGATATTCATATGCTATGAAAAAGTCGCTACCGCATTATTAGAACGTTTGAAGAAGCGCTCTACGAACAATTCAGTTTGAGCGGGAAATACATTGTTGTATGATATGGGTGTGGGTGAATAAAAATATTGAAGGGTCAGTGTGGATTCAAATGAATTAAACAATCAGTTGTAATGATGTATCCAGTATACAACAATTTCGTTCTAACTGTAGTGTATGATGTAGAAAACGTGTGTCTGAAAGCAATGGAAACTATAGAACAACTCCCATCGAAAAACATGCAATCGAACCATTCCCCCCATTTCATGATGTTTCATCAGACATCTAACTAAAATATATCTCCACCAACATTGTAAACGTCATGTTGTGAAATGCTTCATATCAGGAACAATCTGCGCAAAGGTAAATGAATATTTGTAGGTGAAGCTCCAACTAAATC
Organism: Endomychus coccineus; assembly: GCA_958510875.1. Lineage (NCBI taxonomy): Eukaryota > Metazoa > Arthropoda > Insecta > Coleoptera > Endomychidae > Endomychus > Endomychus coccineus. The sequence goes on along the minus strand of OY294067.1, from coordinate 162,819,436 downwards.
GAGAAAAATCAATCAGTTGCAACAAAATGTTCTTCAAAGATAGCGGGCTTAGCGGCGGGCGTCTGAAGATAGTTTTTCCGAGTTTAAGAAGAGTTTGAAATGTCTGCAATGCATGAAAAATCCCTATGAGGGGTTATGGTATTCGATGGCGAACCTTCACACCAACAATCTCTCTGAATCATCGTTCGCAAACATAACAAAATCGCAATCGTGCGAACCTTCACACCAATAATCTCTCTGAAAATCGTCGATATTCTGAAGATGAAATTCGATCCTACACCTTCATTGACTTAAATAATGGAAAAAAAAATAGTGGAAAACGATCAATCGTCTCGAGTTTTAATTCAAATACCATTTTTTACAAAATTCATTAATCAGTTCACGTTTCTCTTCGATATATCCTTGTAGAGGTATGATTTCTTCTAACCGGTCCAGTAGAACATCTGGGTTGGACCAGTGAATTATACTTTTATCTTGACTGTGGAATAACATAATATGACGATTCAAATTGTCTCGACGAGAAAATGTTACTTCACAATGCTTGCATGAGAAACTGTGTGTTTTGAAATGTTTTTGCTCGTGCCGCCTCAGCGCATTTGCTCTCGAAAATTCCCTGTGACATTGCTCGCAAACGTGCATGGTGGTTGATGATTAACTAATGACAATGTGATATGGCTGTTTTCAAAGACCCTCCCAATAACGATTGGATCCTCCCAAAGAACGTTTGGACCCTCCCATGGACCCTCCCGAAAAAAAAAAAGGTTTTGTAACTAATGACAATGTGATATGGCTGTTTTCAAAGACCTTCCCAATAACGATTGGATCCTCCCAAAGAACGTTTGGACCCTTCCATGGACCCTCCCAAGAAAAAACGTCTTGTAACTAATAACAATGTGATATGGCTGTTTTCAAACACCCTCCCAATAACGATTGGATCCTCCCAAAGAACGTTTGGACCCTCCCATGGACCCTCACAAGAAAAAACGTTTTGTAACTAATGACAATGTGATATGGCTGTTTTCATAGACCCTCTCAATAACGATTGGATCCTCCCAAAGAACGTTTGGACCCTCCCATGGGCCCTCCGAGAAAAAACGTTTTGTAACTAATGACAATGTGATACGGCTGTTTTCAAAGACCCTCCCAATAACGATTGGATCCTCCCAAAGAACGTTTCGACCCTCCAATGGACCCTCCCAAGAAAAAACGTTTTGTACCCTTATACCTGCAAACTCTATATAACCTCACATTCCATCTACACATCTGCCTCGTTGGAGTCCGCACCTCGATGATAGCTTCATTCATACCCCCTCGACTGACGTCATGTATAAACAACCCCACATTCCATACCTTATTTGGAGTCCTCCCAACTCCATTTTTGTATACTGAAAATAATATCCACATATCTATATGTTTAAGATGATTGAAATCGCATTTTGTAATATAGCGAACAATAAGGTACATATAGCTTGAATAAACGTCATGAATAAACATCGCATTTGAGAAATGTTTATGTAGAAGATATCATTTCCAAACTGTATAACATTTCATCTATGCATACAAGGAGTAGCAGCCCTCCCATGATACCTCCGATGAATACCCGCCTCTTTCACGCGACTGACAACATGTACAAACAACACCAACTCTTTCAAAACCCCTGTGGCTGGCGCTATGAAGCCTCACATTCCATACCTCGCTGTGTGACATACACCGCAAGTAGATGTACTCCGCTAGCACGGGACCAGGATATCCGGTCTCCACTTCCGGTCTAGCTGTCGATGTGCATCCGGTGCATGAGCTCGTCCTTATCAGTTTTGAAAGGATGTAGGTGATAAGGATTTTATTTTATTTGTAAAGAGTATACAGGGTGTGTATAAAAAGTGTGTCACATGTACAGAGTCACGTGACTAACACATGGCAGCATGGCGGCCCTAAGGTCTAACTGTCATGGCGACCATAAGGACCAGCTGTCATGGCGACCGTAAGGACCAGCTGTCATGGCGTCCATAAGGACCAGCTGTCATGGCGACCATAAGGACCAACTGTCATGGCGACCATAAGGTCCAGCTGTCATGGCGTCCATAAGGACCAGCTGTCATGGCGACCATAAGGACCAACTGTCATGGCGTCCATAAGGTCCAGCTGTCATGGCGACCATAAGGACCAACTGTCATGGCGACCATAAGGTCCAGCTGTCATGGTAGACCTAAGGTACAGATTGCTTCATGAAGATGTCACCACCAAGTGACAGCTGTCATGACAGACCTAAGGTACAGACTGCTCCGCCACCTCTAGGAAGCAATCTGTACCTTTGGTCCAAAGGTACAGGCTGCTTCATGGAGATGTCACCACCACGTGACAGCTGTCATCGAAGGTACAGAATGCTTCGTGGAGATGTCGCCACCACGTGACAGCTGTCATGGCGACCCTTGGGTACAGGCTGCTTCATGGAGATGTCGCCACCACATGACAGCTGTCATGGCGGACCAACGGTACAGGTTGCTTCGTGTAGGTGTCACCACCACGTGACAGCTGTCATGGTGAGCTAAAGGTACAGGCTGCTTCATGGAGATGTCGCCACCACATGACAGCTGTCATGGTGAACCAAAGGTACAGGTTGCTTCGTGTAGGTGTCACCAACACGTGACAGCTGTCATGGTGAGCTAAAGGTACAGGCTGCTTCGTGTAGGTGTCACGTGACAGATGTCATGGCGGACCGAAGGTACAGGCTGCTTCGTGTAGGTGTCACCACCACGTGACAAAGACTGCTTTGTCATTGTTTCATTCCGGCGACCATAGTTTACGAACGATGATGACGTCACTGCTTCGAACCGATGACAGTAACTGATTCAATCCGGCGACCATAGTTCACGAACGATGATGACGTCATCATCGTTCACGAACTATGATGGTCAGATGAGGAATGAAATGCGAGTAATAATAATGATACTCTATGTGTAAATGTGAATAGTTGGAGGTTATGATAAAGATATCCAGTAAGTTTGTAAATGTGTCATTATGCATATATCTTTTGAAGAATACACACGTATACTTAGAAAATTTGTGGAGAAAGTTCATGAACTAAGAAGAGACTTGAATTTTTACGAAGATAAAATAAAAGTTATAAGACTGTTGAATACATTTACAAGTGCAAAAAGTGAAGATAATGATGGGAGTGGGGATGTTAAAAACAAATTTCGTGATTCTAACCACAATTCTGAATGGTATTCTATACGCGAACGTTCCCCAACACGTTGAGCGCATTTATATTTGTCTGAAGGATGTTGCAACCGATGGTGGGGGGGGGTGTAACCGTACCGAATGGATTCCGATGAATTTTAGAAAAATCAACGATAATCAATTAGAGGTATTCGCATTCAACATTCCTCAAGATAATCGTACCACCATACATTATAAACTTAAACTTTTATTCTTTGATCGGAGTGAGGGAGATATGGCTGAATGGCAATTGCTCCAACAATCATCATGTTTACCACATGTCATACAAAAGACAATATCAACACCATCCACACGTACATCATCCTCACTAGACGAAGAAATTTCTAAAATTTCCGCAATTTTGTATGCAATTTTATCTTCTTTATCAGTACTAATGTTGAAATTGTTTGTTAAATATGTAAAGAAGGCTATTTACCATGTAAATAAATGATTGTATGAAGATATAAGTGTTTTAATAAAACAAAAGGAATGATAATTATAATAATATATTGACATTATCATTTGCTAGTTCATAAGCTTTATTTTTGTGATTGATAACACATTCTATCAATGACTCGATGTTGATATCACTAATCAATTGTTCACCCCCCTCTTCTTCTGCGGCATGAATAATATTTCCTCTTGCATACCATTTCAAATCGCGGCGGAAATTCTGTTTCACTTCGTTACCAATATCGATAGCATGAGATATGTTAGACCATTTACGTATTAATCGCATTCCCCGATTTTGTAATTTTCTGTCGGCATCACGCCAACCATCCTCCTGTCGACGCATTAGGTACCATTCTGGTCTCATATCATTCGATGTTCGATATAATCCTAAATAATATATATTATATAAATTTTATTATAAAAAACAATGTAATTACCTAAATTTCGTCTCTTTCCAAAATTTATAGGAGGTGGAACAATATTTGGTGCAATGTTATTCCGTAAGGTGATAACATTCATTTGAATTTGTTGAGATAAGCGTTGAGATCGTTCTTTCGCAAGACATTCACGTTCCTCAGCTCTTTGACGTTCTTGTTGTTCATAGAATTTCTCGTACTCACAATATTTCATCATAATAAATTTCATTAACGAAAACAGTTCACGTAACTCGATGACTTTAGGAGTTCGCATTTGCATCAATAATGATTCGAAATCAATAGCATCTAGAACATAATATTTCTTTCGTGCATCAGTCTTATCACAAATTTCTAAATGGTGTATATGCGGGTTTTTCCTCAACAATCTTGTTATAACACCCTTTTTAGCATGATATTTTTTGCCGCGATAACCTAACCAATCCAATAGATCTTCATTCATCAGAACGCGTTGGTTTAGTTGAATATTCCAAAATAAATAGTTTCTTTTATCGTTTCTTATATCGACCCCAAATTTTAGACACACTTCATTAACTGTTAACTTAATAAAATTGTTGGTGGACCATGTAGCCACATTTGAATCACGAACGCACGCTGCTAAGTTCATTTTTATAACTGAACATTTTCTGAAATGATTCTCTCTTACATACGTGAGAACGTGAACGTGAATAGTGAGGGTAGGGGGTAACTCTCCGTTTCGATATCATTGCAAACGTTGATAACTGACTGATAACGTCACTAGTTGTTTCAATTTGTTTCATTTCCAGCAACCGACTACCATAGTTTACAAACTATGATCGTCGGATGTTCACATCACCACCTACCGTTTGAGAAATAAAATATCAAATATAATAATAATAATAACATTTATTGGGAAAGATACATTTTGATAGTACATCATTTAGAACACAAATTATAACATTATGATTCATCACCTGGTTCTTCACACCAAATTCCGAACTGATCCTGTAATCGGAGAATACTCCATTATACGATCGTTAATGATGATGCAATAAGCCCTGGTGTTTTTGGGGAAATTCAGGAAACTTTCCATCTCTAGTTTGACGTCAACTGTTGATGACTTTATAGCATCGTTTTGTTTTGAACAGTCAATCACAAAAATTGCTCTATTCTTGAATGCTATATAATCTAACATGGGTTCGCTTATTATTTTATTTGAGAATGATTTCTGGAAATCATAGTACGTCTGGTATGCTTCCACGTATTGCTGGTCGGTGAAATTCAATTTCATTGCTTCATATGGATAACACTCTGAATTCAAGTATAATTTAACATTTAGCAAGTTTATATTATCGAAATATGCACTGTGCTTAACAGGATTATTTTTTCGATCAGTTTGGAAAGCTAGAATCACATATCTGGGTCGTTCCAAATTCATTGAAGTTTTAACAGCCCAAATGTCGCGAGTGCTCTCCTTCATCAACGGATTTTCATGCAGATCCCAACTACGGAATGGAATCAAAATAGGCTTCTCAGCACTCAAATTCCCCAACATTTGAAATTTAACTTGATCACTTGGAAACACATGTCGCACTTTTAATGCTATCGTCTTCACATTTATTTCAGCCGTTTTCGTGCCTGTGCTATTAGTATAGCAATCGTTATCGGTTCGAGACCTTATCAAGCGCAGCTTATGTTTTCCACTCAAAACTTTGTTATAGTCAATGAATAGGCCTAGTAGAAAATTCAACGGTATCCATAAATTGATTTTATTATTGTAGACTGAACTCAAAACATCCTTAAATGACCATCCAGAAATAGCTAGAGGTATAGATTCATGTTTGGCATATGTTAGATAAGCTCTGATGGTGCTGACAATACCAGGATCACGTACTTTGTCTATCTCTTTTCCATTCAATTCATAACTGATATATTCGAAGAGAAACGCTCCGAAATTATTCGTTAGTTTACATTCACCATCACCACTTGCTTCTGGCTGGAATTCTGCCTCGATGAATAAAGCAGACGAGGCCAAATCTACCAACACATCTTGTTGATTGATTAATATCTCAATTTCATCGCTGTTGCCAAAAGATGTTGTGTGGGGATAGTAGGTATGAGTTTCTTCTCGGATGATGTCTTCATTGAAGTTTGGCTCGTTGAATATTTGAAGTTTTTCCGACATTGTAACCAAGGGACTTCAAAAAATTGATATTTTCCAATGATAGTGATGCAGAAGCAACCTTCTCCCTCGAGCTTGTTGTAGATAATGACTGATGACCGCTATGGAGATGTCTTTTATTGCTGAAATCCAAACCCATGTTCTCAAGTGATGGCTACTGCAACCTTCTCAGTTGAATTCCTTTCATATAATGAGTGGTGGTGAGTATTGGATTATTATTTATTGTTGTGAGGTATAATCCCCAACGATCTTTTTCAATTCCAATCGTATAATAATTTCTTCTCCACGAAAATTTACCGGTTTCCAATTCTGATCTAAAATATTCAGCGTGATGTTATCGAAGGACGTCTTGCTGATGACCGGTAGATAAATAAGATTCTTCGGCTATATATCAATGGAAAACCCAGGTGGTACAAGAGGTGAGAACTCATATATCGTATGAGCTATCTTATTGTTATAATATGCTCCTGCGGTTAAGTTACACTCAACACGTATTGTTTGAACTTTGATTATGTTTATAGGTCGATCAGATACGTGTAGTTCGCGAGATGTCAATTTTTTTTTGCTGAATCCCAACAGTTCGCTTATACTTTCTTCAGGAATAAAATTCACTTCAAAATCACTCTTCAGCTCTGTGTGTAGAGTGTTGTTGTTAGATTTTATTGATAATTTCCGGTCACGTTCTTCTTGCTTCACTCCTATCCCACAAACTGCACTTTGTATGAAATCCTCGATGTCTGTCAACTCGTAGGACCCCGTAGGTATAGTTACTACTTCTTCCTCACCCTTCACATTTTTATAATAAAATTTATTAAAACCTTCTTCAATGTTCGGAATGCTATTGTACGTATGCAAGCCAACAAGTGCGATAGAATAATATGAATGAGGATCTAGTTCTATAGGTGGGTGGAAATCTACAGATAAGCGGGAGCTCTTACCCGTGATAGTGGACGTCTGAGACATGATTGATGCAAACTTTACCAACAATCTATTTATATACTAATAAATGCAGGGTTAGTCGAGCACAACTGAAGAGTTAGAGAGGAAATCTAAACATAACTGACCACAATTATAAGTGTTATATTGTTGAAAATTATCGTGATTGAATAATATCTTACACTTTTTGAAATAATCCACTAGTTCGCGAGGGGGGCGTAAATTGCCAAAACTATCATAATATAAAACTGTATCACCGACTTTATTAAACCCAACCCAGTGAGTGCCTCCATTGTCCGAGCTATCTAAATTAACTATTCCACGCTCGTTTTTCCATGGTCCGTTGGATGGCAGTTCATCACGCATAAATACTCCTCTAAAATGGGGAATTTTCAGAGCTTTTGCTAGTTTTCGTAGATCGAGATCGGTCAGAGGTCTTCTGGGTAGGTTTACTGACAGTTTTTTGGATGTTTATTTAAATATAGACCAAGACCTTTGCGATACTTTTTCAAATATAGACCAGATCCTTGTTTCCCCAAAGCTATAGCTTCCATTGTTTTATTATGTCTTTCCGTTTCCTCCAAGGTTTTCCGAGCTGCTTTGCTGTCGTTGACGCCCTTAGCGATGCCTGCACCACCCCCCGCCAATGCTCCAGCAGCTGATAAGCCGGCAAACAGAGGTATTAAAAATGGTAGAAATCCTCCAGTCTTTGGAATAGGAATTACTCTTGGTAACCGAACATTTTTCCGACCACCCGCTTTTTTGAATTGTTTTCGTGCAACTTTCAACGCTGTTTGGGATGTTTTCTTCAGATTGGATGAGTCAAACTTATTCTTCATAACTTTTCTCACCCCATCGACAATTGCACTTCCGAACCCAACCTTCTTTCTCATACCCATTCCCAATTTCCTCTTTGCCTTCATAATTTTATTCCCACCGAAAGCGGCAATCCTTTCTCCAAATTTTGTGTCTTTCGATTTGACACGTTGCCAAGCAGCGTTCTCTAATATTTTATCCGCCTCGTGACGTCCTTCCAAACTAGCGTTTCGCAGATATGAAATATCGTGTTGGCGGCAAGCTTTATCGAGTGGATTGATACCTGAATCTCCTCTTCTCAACCGTTCTTCTAATTTTGTACCGGGACCACAGAATTGATAACCAGGAATATGAAGTTCAAACGGGAGCTTGTTTATAAGCGTATTGAGAACACCTTCTCCTACGTACGCTTCCATACAGACTGATGAAAATTCAAGATTGCACCGTTATTTAACGAGGGGAGGGAGAAAGACCAAAGATCTCAAAATAATATTTTTTATTAATTTCAAAATTTTCTCAATACAAAAGACTTAAGTATAATCTTAACAATATATGTTTCAAATATTATAATCTTCACTCTTGATTCACCCTCATAATCACGGAATTTTTGTTCTATTATAATAACCATACCCTCGAGTCAATAATATTCCAGCTATTTGTTTGTTCCTAATAATCTCCAAATGGTCAATGATGGATTCATTGAACGAGATCCGAATTATTGATCCAACTGTTGTGATTATTATCTAGACCCAACCATTTCACATACTGTTGACCCCTCCTCTTTCGTAATATTTTTTCGACTAAATACACATCGGGTTGTTTTGTTTTCTGTAATTCTTCCTCGTAGAAACAGCCGCTGATTGGTGCGTTGGTCATATCTTCTAGTAGATATGTGACCGGGTTGGTAATTTTTACTTTGATGATTTTAAATAATTCCGTACTCCAATTGGGCGTAAATCCCTTCTCAAAAATATGTTTAGCCTTACTTATTCGTACCACATCTCCAACGTTGTATTTGTGAGGCAGAGCTAGCTTGATGTGTGAGTAGGATCGCTTCAATATCTCGCTCTCAATCTGTTTCGTCACTTTTATTGGAGCCATATTTATAGTACTATGTTTACGTTTATTATATTTTTCTGTGGTTTCTTCAAGTATATCAAGCCATTTGTATTTCCCGCTGAGACTGAAATGTTTGTAGAGCGATTCCTTTAACGTTCGAATGACACGTTCAGCAATGGCTGCTTTTTTCACACTATACGTATTATAATGATTGATATTATGTTTCTTCATTAGATCGTTAAAGTGTTTATTGAAGAATTCTTTTCCCTGATCGCTTTGCAGATTCCTAGGCTTACGATGTCCTTCTAGCAATATAGAACTGACCGCTTTCCGAACTTCTTCGGCTGATTTCGTTTTCAGCGGGCGTGTCCATAGAAATTTCGAGAAACAATCGATCATAATCAAAATGTATTTGAATCCTCTATTTTCACGAGCGTAATTACCCATTTCTGCCAGATCCATTTGCCACAAATCATCCAAACCTTTTATGATCGTTCTGCGTCGTTTGAAATTCTTCCTACTCGGCTTATGAAGCTCATGCACAACTTGTTCTCTACTCATCTTATCAATGTGGAAATCTAGTGTAGAATTAATTTTTTGGGTATATTCACAGGATTTGGAGATATACGTTTCACAGAGCCCTGCTTTGTTGTTGTGGATGATGAGGGTCTCTTCTTAGAAGGTTCCACAGATGTCATCCGTCGTTCTAACGCCTCCACTTTACTAGTAATGTCATTTAGACGCATGTTCACACTGTTAAATGTGTTATTGATCTCTTTCAATTCATTTCTGTTTTCCCTCACACTATCACTGATTGTTTTATACTCTGATTTTATATAGATCCCCATTCCATTATATTTATTCTGAATGTCCATCAGATGTTTATCAATGTTGAGAATAACCTTGTCATTCGTTAAGTTATGTTCATCCAGATCCTTGTTGATATCTTTGATCAAATTATCAACCCTAACATTGAAGGTATCTTTAAGACTGGTTTCCGTTTTCAGATTCAGTTTGTGTGTTAATTTATCAACATATACTTTATTTGCAACATCTCCATCATCATTCGGTGATTTTACGTTGCACAATCTACGATTTTCCATATCATAACTTCCATCGCTCGTTAGGAATAATCCTTGTCCGTGAACTTGTTTGAAATTATTATTAAATACATTTGTATCATATATCCACATGGAAGAGGAGGCTCTGCCAAACTTATCCATTGAAACCATCTTTATAACTGTGATGAATTTGTCTTACACCTGGTTTTTGTTCAATTACCCCTGCCTCTATCAATTCTTCTATTATAGAGATTATCTCATTGTGATGATTATGGTTACCTGCATGCGAGGATGCAACAAGAAGTCTCAGTCTATCCACAATTTCGTTAACGTCATCCCAATAAACATATTCGATAGGTTTCTCGTTATATTCAAGCATATCATTTTTGATATATGCACTTCCAGTGTATGTTTTGGCTCTGGGTCTTTTCATGGAATTAATCAAAGGTTTCAGTACATTTTTGTATTTAACAATGTTTCTTATTCGATCAGCTGGATCGTTATTACGTCTATGGGCACTAGTCATTTCCATCATTTGACTGTAATTTTTCCCATCTTCCACAGTGTAAGTATCAGGTAGAACATCTCTGTAAAATATCAAATTATACAGTCCTGTGGTACCCTTGAACGGAGTACCCTTGATAATTATATTACTCTCACTATCAATTTCTATAGGTTGATTACCCATGAACCATTTGTCTAAAGTTGAATTATATTGCAATCCCATTCTATCATCGTATTTCTTGACATCATCATCCAATAGGAATCCTTCCAAGTAATAACGTGCTAATGTGGGGTATTGTTGCAGAAACTCCTCTGTAGCCTCTGCATTATCTTTCTTATGTTTTCTGAATTCTTCACGAATCTGATCGATAGTAGGTTCGAGGGTAAACACATCCTCCTCAGTATTTTGGGGGTTATATACGAACTCTTCCCCTTCAGTTACAATATTTGGGATTGGTATGTTCTCCATTTGTGTTGCTGTAGAAACAATACTTTCAGGTTTAACCAACGAATTTTGTTTGATTATTTCAGCATTTTTCGCAATTTCCTCCAGAGGTTTAGATACATTCCTGAACATATTATCTAGAATCTCATCATTTTCAGCTTTACCCAATTTCACAGCCATATATTTTTTCCTCACAACGTTTGCTAACTCCCAAATTTTTTTCTTCAATTGTTGTTTTTCTTTAAGCGTGTTACTCACACCCACGTCCATGCTGAGCGGGTTGTCTATTTCAAATGAAAGTATATATACATGTTAGATGTATATATAACTATCAAAACCTTTGCGATAACGTCCTTTGTTCATATCACAGTCTTTGTTTATCATAAGGAATCCATATTTATCTTTCCAACATACGCTACATATCTCTTTGAATTTTTCGAGTGACATGTCGGTACTTACATGATCGGTGAATATATGTTTCAAATTGAGCTCATCCTGTTTGAAAATAATCAAGCAATTGGCATTGTCGCGCAATCCATGTTTTGGACATTTAGCAAAAGACTGACAAAGATAGAAACTATCAATTGAGTTGTGTGTCTCTTGAAAAATAAGCACGAATTTTCTGCTGTTTCTCAAACATCACGTCATCGAATATTATGATTGAATTAGGTCTCGCTTCTGTGGGGTCTATGACCTCATCACTTTCGGTACAAGGAAAATATCCAAGCCCCTCAATTTTCTTCAATGTCTCCTTTAGTAACTGGTATTTTGGTTGGAGTAAAGACTTTGAATATATGTACACGTTTTCAAATTTCAGGCCGTTAGCATCTAACAATAGAGATAACATCACATTTGTTTTCCCACAATTACTTGGACCACAGATTATTGTTCGTAGAGTATTAGGCAGCAAAGAGCTGTGACGTTGTGGTTGTTCAACATTCTCATTGCTTGACCCTAAGTTCATAATACTCAACGAGTCTTTTTGCTTAACAATCTTCATCATGCCTGAAGGCGAATCGAAATCATACTGGAACATATGTTAATAAGCATTTGTTTATATACTAGATGATGATGTTATATTGTGTATGTCTGATCACGCGGTTAGGTGCTTCTACGGTTCTGTCAAAATCAGGTATCAAATACATGTTAAATAGGTATGAATGCTGGAACACGTGTCTGAATGTTGAAACACGTGTCTGAATGTTGGAACACGTGTCTGAAACACGTGTCTGAATGCTGAAACAGGTGTCTGAAACACGTGTCTGAATGTTGAAACACGTGTCTGAATGTTGAAACACGTGTCTGAATGTTGAAACACGTGTCTGAATGTTGGAACACGTGTCTGAATGTTGAAACACGTGTCTGAATGTTGAAACACGTGTCTGAATGTTGAAACACTTGTCTGAATGTTAAAGCATGTGTTGAATCATGCGAAAAAACATGTGTATGAATGTAATACAATCATTATGATTATTCACATTTTATTCCTCATTAGCCCATCATAGTTCGTGAACGATGATGACGTCATCATCGTTCGTGAACTATGGTCGCCGGATTGAATCAGTTACTGTCATCGGTTCGAAGCAGTGACGTCATCATCGTTCGTAAACTATGGTCGCCGGATTGAAACAATGACAAATCAGTCTTTGTCACGTGGTGGTGACACCTACACGAAGCAGCCTGTACCTTCGGTCCGCCATGACATCTGTCACGTGACACCTACACGAAGCAGCCTGAACCTTTAGCTCACCATGACAGCTGTCACGTGTTGGTGACACCTACACGAAGCAACCTGTACCTTTGGTTCACCATGACAGCTGTCATGTGGTGGCGACATCTCCATGAAGCAGCCTGTACCTTAAGCTCACCATGACAGCTGTCACGTGGTGGTGACACCTACACGAAGCAACCTGTACCGTTGGTCCGCCATGACAGCTGTCATGTGGTGGCGACATCTCCATGAAGCAGCCTCTACCCAAGGGTCGCCATGACAGCTGTCACGTGGTGGCGACATCTCCACGAAGCATTCTGTACCTTCGATGACAGCTGTCACGTGGTGTAGACATCTCCATGAAGCAGCCTGTACCTTTGGACCAAAGGTACAGATTGCTTCCTAGAGGTGGCGGAGCCCCCTCCAGGAAGCAGTCTGTACCTTAGGTCTGTCATGACAGCTGTCACTTGGTGGTGACATCTTCATGAAGCAATCTGTACCTTAGGTCTACCATGACAGCTGGACCTTATGGTCGCCATGACAGTTGGTCCTTATGATCGCCATGACAGCTGGACCTTATGAACGCCATGACAGTTGGTCCTTATGGTCGCCATGACAGCTGGTCCTTATGGACGCCATGACAGCTGGACCTTATGGTCGCCATGACAGTTGGTCCTTATGGTCGCCATGACAGCTGGTCCTTATGGACGCCATGACAGCTGGTCCTTATGGTCGCCATGACAGCTGGTCCTTATGGTCGCCTTGACAGTTGGACCTTAGGGCCGCCATGCTGCCATGTGTTAGTCACGTGACTCTGTACATGTGACACACTTTTTATACACACCCTGTATACTCTTTACAAATAAAATAAAATCCTTATCACCTACATCCTTTCAAAACTGATAAGGACGAGCTCATGCACCGGATGCACATCGACAGCTAGACCGGAAGTGGAGACCGGATATCCTGGTCCCGTGCTAGCGGAGTACATCTACTACCGCATGTTCAGATACCCGCATGACTGACGTACAAACAACTACCTGTACCACATAGATTGCAATATACTCACACTTATCACTCAGACCCGCGGTTACATCTGCAACATTAAAATCGCTTGTTCTCAAGTCCTCCATAGCTGAGCGGTGAAGGAGCCGGCTTTGGATATTATTTCTCGGGTTCGATTCCCGTGTGTGTAGAAAAATATTTCATTTTCAGTAGAAGTACATTAAATTGTTTCAAATCCTCCGCGGTTAAGCCGTCTTACTTTAGAGTTTATTTCCCGGGTTCGAATCTCGGTGGATGACAAGTTCACAGACTTCAGATTATCCAGACCATAGTTAGAGAAGAACCATACACAGATGATTAGTTACTCCAGATTGTTCAGGTCATAGTTAGGGTAGATGTGACAGACGCCATGACATTGAAGGATCACGTGATAGCTGACATGGAACCACGTGTCTAGGACCTCTCTTACGAACAACCTGTAATATACAACATAACACACTCTTTACAAACAACCAAACTCGCAACCACGCTATCTACCCGATAACGTTATCTATCCGATAACACTGGATGCCAGACCGAGTCACTGATAACGCCATCTAGCCGATAACGTTATCTACTCGATAACACTAATTACACACACTGGATGCCAGACCTAGTAACTGATAACGCTATCTAGCCGATAACGTTATCTACCCGATAACACACATCGCCAGACCGGAAGTGGAGACCTACATCGGCATGCGTGATTGTGGATGACCTTGAAGGGGACCGTTTTTACACAATTTGAACCTTAGATTTCCTTATGGGAATTTACATGCAAAAAAGGTCGATTTTGAGCCAGAACCGGTGCAGCACATCTACTGATCTGTTGGGAATGGAGTTCAAATTTCAAGTCGTCAATTCGTTGCCACCGACGTACATGAGATCGGTCGTAGCCGGGGGTCGCGTATGGGAGGTGAATACGCTGACGTATATGTTAGTGGCTCGGTTATCGATCGGAAACACGATGGATTATCATCAACAATCGGACACGTATAAATGCGGTCTCAAAACCATAAACGATTATTATAAGTATATATTCGGTTTAGAACATGACACGTTGTTCTAAGTCGTCGATATTACAATATAGATATCTCGTCGTTCTGAGTGTAGCATGTATCTCGATGCAACACTTGACAGCTACCATGATATCGTCACAGTCATCGTTAGCGAAACCGTCCCTTCCTGTAGGAAACTCTACATCTGACGAAACGACAACCGAAATCTACGATGACGATGAACATACGACATTCGTAGAATTGGACATGAACAAATCGTTGTCGGTCGGGATAATACCCAATAAGAAGAAGATCTCGGTGACAAGTATCGAGAAGGAAAATTTGACGAGTGACGTGATAGCGGAGACGAAATCGATGCCGACAATGATGGGAAATTTGTCGGATGTGAACGTATCGATAACATCGAATCAACCTCAAAATCGTTCGAATATCGTCGTCGAACAATCGAATAATCGTAACGTCACGATTCGAGATTTTATGAACAACGAAGAAAGGGCTGCGATTCGTTCGATCGACAACGGTACTGCTTCGGTCTCGATTACTCCCGGTACTAATATTACTACCACTCTCATCTTCGTCGTCACCGCTGCCACCACGGCCTCCACCGCCGCAGTCGCAAATATACCAGATACGATCAGAATACAACGAAGCCACGATTCTTGTCGGAACGTATCCAGCCAAAAATGTTATACGTGGTCTACTTGCTACCAACACGATAGCATCTTGTGCAACGATAGTATAACGGCGAAACAGATACCGCACGTTTTCGATTCGTACAAGTGGTATAAAAATAAAAATCGTTCGTTGTCGTTGTTCAACGTTTCCGTCATGCAGAACGTATATTTGCGACGTGATAATACTAGTTCGACGTGCGCCAAATACACGTGTCGATATTTTTTCATGAATTCGACTTGTCCGTCATCGTCATTGCCCTCGTCGACAGCACTCCCATCTTCGTCGTCGTTTGTCGATAAATATTGTACGAGTAACGAGTCCGATTTGATCACGTTGAATGGACATTGTGACGTCGACGGGAGCAATCCGCATTGTGTCGGCATACGAACATTACATCTATATATAATATGGTCTGTAGGTGCTTTTATGATTATCGGTTCGACGCTAGCGTGTATACTTGGAACGTATGTATCGACACGAAGAATGAGACGGGTGTTGCGGAAGATGGACCGAGAAGAAGCCGAACTACGACAACCTTTCAGAGTGTATAACGTCGTTTCCTCCATCGATGAAGACGAAGAGGGCCAAGACGTTTGCGGTTGAACCTTTAGATTGTACAATATTGTATCATGTAAATAATTTACTATTTTTTCCGAAATAAAGTGTGTGCGTGTATGTGCACGTATGTCGTTTATTCCTTTTTCCTATACGTATTTTGTAAGATATCGATATCCAACATACCATAAATAATCGCATAATTGATAGATGATCGTCGATGCGAATTCCATATTAGTATTTCTCATATCGGTCCACATTTTGTGGATTTTTCATACGATAATGCTAACCGATTCGACCGATATACCCATGTTCGATATGTTAGCCCGTTTCGTTTCTTCCACGAAATTGGAAAACGGCGTGTTCGCCGACGTATTCACCAATACGAACGATATCAGTACCGGTAGAGACGCTCGCTTGGTTATAGTACACCCGTTCAATTGGTACATATTGAATATGAATTCGAATATATACGTGTATTCTACGTCAGCCAACGATACGAACAAGTGTTCGGAAGGATATAATAATACGTTTGTTAAATTGAAACATCCGTCGAGCGGTCACTCGCTCCAAAACTTGCATACAGTTTGCTTGCCCGTAAGCGTTTCTGATCTGTTGATTCATTTCAAACGTAAGGTGAGCACTAGAATAAAAATAAGATCACACGAACGGTACGACAATAGGAAAATCGTGACTGTCGTAGATGTTATAAATCAATTGCTCTCGTCAGGAGCGATCGTAAATTACGTAACGTCCACCGCGAATAACGCGAACGTCGTCGCATAAGAGTCTCTCGTTATCGCCAAAACGGAACAAGATATAAGATAGGTACGGATCGCATCCACCGCTAAAACGTACAGTATTCACGAAAATATAAACGAATAGAACGATGGCATTCGTACGTTATTTCCCACGAATAGGTCTTCTAGATGTTCAGATGCTTCAAGACTATTCGACGGGCGACTTCATCGTAAAAGAAATCGCCTGGAAACAAGTAAACTATCCGTTCGACATCGAAGATCACAATTACGGAGCGACTCGCACTAGTTGTTCGTACGACATTCGCAGCATCATGTTTTCCATTCCCAAATTCAAGTTGTACGGCGACGACAGATCTCCTTACAGGCATAGCAATATACGTAAAACTAATCGTTATTTGACGGCGAATTACATAATGATCGACGGATCGGTCGGACACGTCCCGTATGCCGACGATATAGTATACGATATTCTGAGTCAATTCGACGTGATCTTCGTGAAAGGTTGGAATAAACGATATAATCTGTTGCGTTTGTTGGACAGGATAGCATCGTCGCAGTCGTCGTCGATCGATTATGGCACTACTAAATCGATCAAAATCATAGATATCGATACGGACGATAAGATCGAAACGATTTATCCGCTATCGGTCTATTATAACGATCGCTTGCTGTACGACGTGAGGAAATCGTTGTGCACGTACGATCACGGACGGTGCTCCGTATTCAACGTGTTCGTGATGTTCGTTTATTGGTGGTGTCCGTTGTCGACTACGCTATATCGAAATAGTCGGAAGCAATAATAAGATGTTGAAACGGAATGCTCTCATGTCTAACGAAGCGAATAATAAGTCTTCCGTGAGTAGATGTGCTAGGCCGGTTCTCCACCAAAATCGACCTTTTTTGCATGTAAATTCCCATAAGGAAATCTAAGGTTCAAATTGTGTAAAAACGGTCCCCTTCAAGGTCATCCACAATCACGCATGCCGATGTAGGTCTCCACTTCCGGTCTGGCGATGTGTGTTATCGGGTAGATAACGTTATCGGCTAGATAGCGTTATCAGTTACTAGGTCTGGCATCCAGTGTGTGTAATTAGTGTTATCGTGTAGATAACGTTATCGGCTAGATAGCGTTATCAGTGACTCGGTCTGGCATCCAGTGTTATCGGATAGATAACGTTATCGGGTAGATAGCGTGGTTGCGAGTTTGGTTATTTGTAAAGAGTGTGTTATGTTGTATATTACAGGTTGTTCGTAAGAGAGGTCCTAGATACGTGGTTTCATGTCAGCTATCACGTGATCCTTCAATGTCATGGCGTCTGTCACATCTACCCTAACTATAACCTGAACAATCTGGAGTAACTAATCATCTGTGTATGGTTCTTCTCTAACTATGGTCTGGATAATCTGAAGTCTGTGAACTTGTCATCCACCGAGATTCGAACCCGGGAAATAAACTCTAAAGTTAGACGGCTTAACCGCGGAGGATTTGAAACAATTTAATGTACTTCTACTGAAAATGAAATATTTTTCTACACACACGGGAATCGAACCCGAGAAATAATATCCAAAGCCGGCTCCTTCACCGCTCAGCTATGGAGGACTTGAGAACAAGCGATTTTAATGTTGTAGATGTAACCGCGGGTCTGAGTGATAAGTGTGAGTATATTGCAGTCTATGTGGTACAGGTAGTTGTTTGTACGTCAGTCATGCGGGTATCTGAACATGCGGTGTATGTCACACAGCGAGGTATGGAATGTGAGGCTTCATAGCGCCAGCCACAGGGGTTTTGAAAGAGTTGGTGTTGTTTGTACATGTTGTCAGTCGCGTGAAAGAGGTGGGTATTCATCGGAGGTATCATGGGAGGGCTGCTACTCCTTGTATGCATAGATGAAATGTTATACAGTTTGGAAATGATATCTTCTACATAAACATTTCTCAAATGCGATGTTTATTCATGACGTTTATTCAAGCTATATGTACCTTATTGTTCGCTATATTACAAAATGCGATTTCAATCATCTTAAACATATAGATATGTGGATATTATTTTCAGTATACAAAAATGGAGTTGGGGGGACTCCAAATAAGGTATGGAATGTGGGGTTGTTTATACATGACGTCAGTCGAGGGGATATGAATGAAGCTATCATCGAGGTGCGGACTCCAACGAGGCAGATGTGTAGATGGAATGTGAGGTTATATAGAGTTTGCAGGTATAAGGGTACAAAACGTTTTTTCTTGGGAGGGTCCATGGGAGGGTCGAAACGTTCTTTGGGAGGATTCAATCGTTATTGGGAAGGTCTTTGAAAACAGCCATATCACATTGTCATTAGTTACAAAACCTTTTTTTTTTCGGGAGGGTCCATGGGAGGGTCCAAACGTTCTTTGGGAGGATCCAATCGTGATTGGGAGGGTCTTTGAAAACAGCCATATCACATTGTCATTAGTTAATCATCAACCACCATGCACGTTTGCGGGCAATGTCACAGGGAATTTTCGAGAACAAATGCGCTGAGGCGGCACGAGAAAAAACATTTCAAAACACACAGTTTCTCATGCAAGCATTGTGAAGTAACATTTTCTCGTCGAGACAATTTGAATCGTCATATTATGTTATTCCACAGTCAAGATAAAAGTATAATTCACTGGTCCAACCCAGATGTTCTACTGGACCGGTTAGAAGAAATCATACCTCTACAAGGATATATCGAAGAGAAACGTGAACTGATTAATGAATTTTGTAAAAAATGGTATTTGAATAAAAACTCGAGACGATTGATCGTTTTCCACTATTTTTTTTTCCATTATTTAAGTCAATGAAGGTGTAGGATCGAATTTCATCTTCAGAATATCGACGATTTTCAGAGAGATTATTGGTGTGAAGGTTCGCACGATTGCGATTTTGTTATGTTTTGCGAACGATGATTCAGAGAGATTGTTGGTGTGAAGGTTCGCCATCGAATACCATAACCCCTCATAGGGATTTTTCATGCATTGCAGACATTTCAAACTCTTCTTAAACTCGGAAAAACTATCTTCAGACGCCCGCCGCAAAGCCCGCTATCTTTGGAGAACATTTTGTTGCAACTGATTGATTTTTCTCGATTTAGTTGGAGCTTCACCTACAAATATTCATTTACCTTTGCGCAGATTGTTCCTGATATGAAGCATTTCACAACATGACATTTACAATGTTGGTGGAGATATATTTTAGTTAGATGTCTGATGAAACATCATGAAATGGGGGGAATGGTTCGATTGCATGTTTTTCGATGGGAGTTGTTCTATAGTTTCCATTGCTTTCAGACACACGTTTTCCACATCATACACTACAGTTAGAACGAAATTGTTGTATACTGGATACATCATTACAACTGATTGTTTAATTCATTTGAATCCACACTGACCCTTCAATATTTTTATTCACCCACACCCATATCATACAACAATGTATTTCCCGCTCAAACTGAATTGTTCGTAGAGCGCTTCTTCAAACGTTCTAATAATGCGGTAGCGACTTTTTCATAGCATATGAATATCGTCATTAGTAATCTATACTATTTTCCTTCACGAGCGCGACTTTTACAAACTTCACGCGTTAAAGCATTTATATATATATATACTTGTTAAGAACATACATACAGACAGTCCCGTAAAAGTTATAATGATAAACACATTTTTATTTTCGGAGGTTTTAATCAATTTCAATGGAGACATAAGCAAGGAGTTTTTATGGAGATCAAGTCCGTTTCCCAACCACCCAAGAGGTAGAACTTATGACACGTTGCTTTTTTTGATAAAGTGGAAAGCGTCCCCAGGAGGCCTACAAACCACTAGCAATCGATAACAAAATAATTATGTAAAAAGATGCTCCTTCGCTAAGGTTATTGTTTCCTCGTAAGTATAACTGCACACCTCTCCAAAATTAATTAGGGAGGATTATTAATTCGCCAAAGTGCTTATCGCAGGAGGATGGCTGCTCCCTCAAAATCGGGGTTTGTCAGATTCTGAATGAATAATCATTTCATTATCGAAAAATTCATCATTCTTCACCACAACAGTTACATAATTATTATTCTTATAGCTAAATGTTAAATGTGCTCATTCTCGAAAAATAAATCCCTATGATATAATATTCGGGTAGATAGCGTTATCAGTTACTAGGTCAGGCATCCAGTGTGTGTAATTAGTGTTATCGGGTAGATAACGTTATCAGTGATTGCGAGTTTGGTTTTATCTGCGTATAATTAGAAATGCTTAGTTTGAAATATTGATCTTATCAATGAGGTTTCCTGTCAACAACAAGTCGTAACTTGTATGTGGTATATAATAGAGTGATTGTATTCAATTTTAAACGGAAACAGAAAACACTTTGTTTTGCAACCAACTGATTGGTTGATATTTTATGTACAAGAAATGCTTAGTTTGAAATACTAATCTTAAAACGCGATATGCGCACAATTCAATCATTCGACAGCTTGGTTCGGAAATGTGCTCATTCTCGAACAATCCAGGAAAAATAAATCCCTGATATAATATTAGATTCTAATAAAAAAACGTAAAAGTGTATATCGATAATAATATTGCAGCTACATAATTATTATTCTTATAACTAAATGTTGAATGTGCTTATACTCAAACATTAATCGTGGGAAATAAAATATATTCTAATAAATAATCGTAAAGTGTATATCGATAATAATATTGCAGCTACATAATTATTATTCTTATAACTAAATGTTAAATGTGCTTATACTCGAACATTAATCGTGAGAAATAAAATATATTCTAATAAATAATATTGCAGCTACATCTAAATGTAAATGAAACATTAATCAATCACTAATCATATAAGATGTTTACAATTATTAATCACAATAATTATTATTCTAATAACTAAACGTTAAATGTGCTTATATTCAAACTAATCGGAGGAAAAATAAATCCCTATGATATAATATTAGATTCTAATGAATAAATGTAAAAATAAATATATTGTAACCGCATGTAAATAAATTTAACCGATAATCACTAGCTCGCGGAATTTCGTGGACTGGAGCACTTCGTGCGACTCAAACGACTCGCAAGCGACTCGAAAGCGGCTCGCAAGCGTCTCAGACGACTCGAACGACTTTGATTCGTTTATGGTTTGTGTGAGATCTATGAGAAATGAAATATCGATATTTATTATATCATTTATTTTGAAAAAAGCAAATTTTTATTTTGGGAGTATGATATCGATATTTATTATATCATTTATTTTGAAAAAAGCACATTTTTATTTTGGGAGTATGATATTGAGAAGTCAATCTTGCAGATTATCAACATGCTGGGCTGCATACATATATTTTCCTCCATCGTATATGGAACGTCAACCAATCACAAATCATATAAGCTGCGTACAACAGCCGTATAATTATGTTAATATATTCAACCAACAATCCTTAATCTATCTCCATCATCATATTTGAGAGTGTATAATGCCCCCACGGAAGCGTAGCAAAATTTCCTGGTATTAAGCATCGTTTATCGTCGTTGGGAGATAGGGCAATCTTCTCCTGGCTTATGGAGAACACTTTATGTTTTTCAGCCCTAATCAGTTGCTGTGTAACTGTTACATTTTGCCACTTTTCAAGGCATTCAATATAGTCATCGAAATGGATAGTGTTTTTAACGACGGAAAATTTTACTCCCTTAGCTTTTTTCATTACCCCATAGTTCTGCATTATACCTGCAATTTCGGACTCATCATATTCGGCGTTTCTCAGTTCTTGGAGCAGTCTAGTGATATCATCCTCAGAAGTCGATAACTTTATTGCATATAATTTCGACCTCAAGCCTACAAAATCAGTCATGGGGGTTCCATTGTTCTCATCCTTCATCTTCCTTAATACTTTCTTATTGACGAGGGGGATATCATAGATGTTATCAGGCTGGTAGTCGCTGGTGTCGAAGTATTGATGACAGTCGCGCTTCATCATAACATAAGGATCTTTCCCTAACTCATATATGAGAGAGTCTGTATCTGTATACAGTACAGAACAACTATTCCCAAACGCCTGACCCATATATCTATAATGGAAGTCATATATGGTTGTCTTAGCCAAGTCCAATATAGACATTCCTACATATATCGGTTTATTCAACCATATTTCAATCTTATTCAATTCAACTGCTACCAAATTCTCATTGAAAATAGTGCAGTTCTTGAACTCTGGTTTAGATATATACGATTCAGCACCATACCGCCTACTCCACTCGGTAAGTAGGCGAACGTTCACTCTTTTGCGAATATTTTCCATTGTCTTGCCGAACACCGCATTATTCATCAATTTGAATAGATTCTTCTCGAACTCATTCTTCGCAACCTTTCGAAGGTTAGTATTCAGATCAATATAAGATTTCAACCATGCAGCTTGCTTGAATTTCAAGGCACGATGAATTTTAGTTAGGATCAAACCGTTTGCTAGCGCTTGCTTGAGACTGCGGTAATGGATCACGTACTTCTCCTTAGGGTGAAGCGTGGCCATCAATTTTGATGGTGCATTTGATGAAGCGGGGGCGTTGCCCGTTTGAGAATCGATATGTAGGGGGCAGAAGGGTAAATCTTTATGTTGGTCATGCAGATGTTTAGGATACTCTAAATCGACTTCTAAAATATATCCTACATCAGAATCATCTGGAACTGTAGTAACTTCAATATTTGTATCGCACCATTCAAATCCGCCATATGGAAGAGCTTGACTCATGGCCCAACCATACTGGTTATTGACGTCATAATACATCAAATAAGAATCAGCTTTCGATGGATTATAATTTGGTATATATTTATTGTTGGCGTGAGCTCTACGCTTAGAACATACTTGACTGAGTCCACCTCTAATCCCTTTCTCAACGAATAGAAATATATCGAGATCTGTGAGAAGCTCCAGTTCTTGTTTCGTATGTTTCAGCATCGCATCCCAAGTGAAGCCAGGTAATGTAAAGTAGTGTGCAGGATCCAGATTATATGTTTGATGACAGCTAGTTCTGAATTGCTCGAAAACATCAGCTAGAAGCATTATGTCCGTCTTCATGTACAAATCGACATATTGTCCCAAGTTTCGACATCCAAATTTTTCCCATATATGCTGAGCTCGCTGGTATAATCTTCGGGGGCACGGGTTATCCTCCAATTTATTGAAGAAGGTCTCAATAGGGGGTAAAACCGAATCGGAAAACCGATCGAAAGAGTCGATGTAATCATAGGGCATCACCCCCTTCTTAGTTAATAGTTCAACTTGCTCATCGCCACATGCCTCAAACTGGCATTTTAAATTTGGGAATTCCTCCAAGTATGACGCTAGCTTATCCAGGGAGGAATTCATAAATCTGAATGAATCGATGAATCTGAGATGAATGGGGGTATCATCGACATGCTTAGTAAAACTGATATATTTCTCCTTAGTTATTGGGAGTAAGTCGATTTTACCTCCCATTCGCGAAGCCACATCTTCGATGATAAAGTTGGCATCGTAGTTACTGAGATTGTGGAAAA
Source organism: Endomychus coccineus (assembly GCA_958510875.1). NCBI lineage: Eukaryota > Metazoa > Arthropoda > Insecta > Coleoptera > Endomychidae > Endomychus > Endomychus coccineus. Next base: position 162,795,064 of record OY294067.1, on the reverse strand, counting down.
CTACCGGAACAACATGCGTATCCTGGTAGTTAATGTTGCAACCTTCATGGGCGGCCCCCCGATAATTTTTCAACGGTAGCAGGTGATTATGATCCCGAACTTTCTTATCTGTTTCTGTGAATGGTTGTTCACAAATATGACAATATTTTGCCCTTCTGAATGCAGCTTCTTCATCCTGTGTCATATCGATGTCATATGGACACCAGAAAACTGTACCCAAATCTTCTGCGAGAGTCTTCATCTGATCTGCGAACCAGCTCATACAATCCTCACCGCGATAGGCTCGATAGAAGGATAGGGAATCTTCATATGAACATTTCATGTAATATCCGATAGCTGCAGGGATATGTTGCTGCGTCTTTTTCGGGTCTGAAGTGGGACTAAGAACGCTTTCCAAATCTGCGTATACCACAAATGAAGCTTTCACTTTATTCTTGAAATTTTTGAATTTTAGGATATTCTTTCCAACTTCAGGCATCTTAACTTTACAGCTATTCAGCTTCTCACAGTCCTCAGTATGTTTATTTAACTTCTCCTCAGAGTGGAAGTAATGGAGGCAACGTTCGCAAAAGAATTTTTTGTGAGCTTTTTTACTCAGCTGCGAAGAAACAAGGCGTGATAGATCTTTGATCCATACGTAATGGAAACGAATTGGGGTCGCATCATCGCTATCTTCTTCTTCCTTCCCAAAGTAACGATTTTGAATAAGTAGAAGGTTAACGTGTCTACCCCTCTTCTCCTTCGTAAGGTAGGTGGGTAATGTAACGAATGACTTTCCACTTTTATTTAAGATGTATATGTTGATGGAGACTTCATTCTGCTTCTCGAAGTTAGGGATCTGACGCATTGTCATCGGAAATTGAACCCCTTTCAATTTTAATACTTCCTTGTAGTGAGGGTACGAGCTAACTCTATCTGAATGTGGGTTAGTAGTAGGATGTAACCCTGCTGTCACTGCCCATGCAAAGCAAGCATCATCGTCATTTTTCACATTAATGCAAGCCTTCTTACGTCTAATCTGGGCGGGTAAATCAATATACGATGACCCCAGTTGAGGTGTGAATTTGTTGATATTCACTCCCAAATTGATAATCTTCGTCAACGCCCACCCGCTGTCTCTTTCTTGGAACTCTTCCATTTGGGTTAATATCGGCTCCATAATCTTATTATCAAACCAACTTTCCAAGTGGGTGTCCCGAAAGATTGGTGAATTGGATGTGGTGAAGTACTTGAATTCAGTGGTTATCTGCTCCGCCTTAGCAATCTGGAATTCCCCATAGAATACGGCATTAACTTTAACCGCCTCGTCATTCTTGAGGGCATTCCGAATTCTACTCTTGAAGAGGGCCTTACAGTCTCCTAGAAACGCTTTGGGATCCTTATGTTTCAAGTTTGAAAGGATCCCAGTACGGATTCGGCTGTTGAATGCAGACAAAGAATCAGTCCAATGAACTCGATCACGCGCGGCTTCTTTTCTCGAATCCACACCAGAACCCCTCTTCTGCTCAGATTTTATCTGGATCCGCAGCGTCTTCAGAGCTCCCAATGCTGATAGCAGCTGCTGCTTCTCTCCTATAGTTTTCGCAGATTTTAAGGCTTTATGAATTCTCCTTATCCCTAAAGAACATTTCCGCAATCCTTCAGCAGGCACAGCTCCATCATAGTGTGGTGTTAGAAGACCGAGTAGAGCCGCGATATGCTTCACCAAATCAGCGAAAATGGACATCTTGATCTGCGGTAGAATTGAAAATTAGTAAATGATATCGTTTGAAAAATGGATAGAGATCTTCTCCAACTTCCGCCCCCCGAGAATTATTGAAGGAGAACTCGATTGATATATACCTAAGGAAATTATATGGAATCCGTTTTTTTCTGTGGAGATTACAGGTGACTTATATGGGAACAGCTGGATGATATTCATGTATCTAAAATGTTCGCTCTTGAAATCACCCCTTTATATAAACTCTCGAACGATATGTACCGGTGACTTATAAGGTTGTATGTTGCTGTATAATCACCCGTATGACTTAAACTGAGATTATGAGTATATTACACGCTGGTATATTACTTCATCGACGACCGAATATTGAACTTTTTTCCAAATATTGGAGGAGGAGGTGTCCTTCAAATACAGATATTCAAAAATTCAGATTAACGTAAACACATACGTACACTTAGGATATATTCAGAGGGAGCTTTAGCTCGAAATCATTACATTGAATATGTTCACGTTATTAGCCTCATAACAAGAATTTTTCCAACGACATGTCTCTGACGACTTATGTTATCAGTCTCCGTTTAATTAATTCTAACGGTTTTAATTTCTCTCGTTATCAATTTTCTATTCAGAATCGTTATCAACCACAATATGAGAATTTTTGAACTTCGTCCACGTTATCAGTTTCCGTTCTAATGAATTCTAACGGTTGTAATTTCTTTAGTTATAAATTTCCTATTCAGAATTAAATATCGATTATTTTCTCTCTTTCACTATCTTGAGTTGAAACAGTAATCAGCAACAAAATTTAACGGTTTCCGTTTTGGCTTTTTATTAATGAACTTCTAACCCCCACCTTGAATTTAGGAACAATCTTTCTGAATCACTATTTCCAACTTGAATCGAATGATTTTTACTATTTTTACTTATTCACCATCATTCTATAATTAGCTAATTCATTCCATCGGATTATGAAATAAAGAATGATTCTAGTAAAACTATTTTTTATTTGTACAATTATCATTCATAATTAAATAAACATACATTCAGGATATATTAAGGATATCTAAACATTACACAACTGTGTTTATCTCCATGATTGATACACCCGCATTTTGTAAGCAATTTTTCTGAATCACTATTTGAGCAGAATGCCGAAAATTGATTCATCTTCTTGGTGTGCATTACCAATTTTGCTGCATATCCCTTTTTACGGCACTCCTTCAGGGTATAAATGAAATTCATCGTCTTTGGATTGGTATGTTCACTCAGAGGATCATAATCCATACTCGACATTAGCACGAAAGAGACTGGTTTATCATCTATGTATAATACATAACATGACACCCTCTGATCCTGGCAACACATCTCGATAATGATGTGTGTAATCATATCCTCTTCGAGATGAAACTTTCGAATTTCTCTAATAGCTTTCTCTCCATATAAAAATGTTATCTTCTCCATGAGCCTCTCAAAAACGGAATGTTTATAAGGAAATTAAATTACCTACTTCTGAGGCGGGAACACTATTGAGATTATGAGTATATTACACGCTGGTATATTACTTCATCGACTACCGAATATTGAACTTTGTTTATATCAACCCATACGCATTGTTTTTACATATATAAACTATGTAGTCACTTATTCTACACCTACGGATATGTGATATAAAACAGCTGCTCGTACCCCTCCCGTTTTTTCAACCGATTCTGATAAAGCCATATTCATACGCTCCCCCCACCCATTTTTGCATCTAGATTTTTGAGAGAAAAAGTTAAAATTCATATTCTACTCATCAAGCTCTTTCATTCGATGTCCATGAAGCTATGGTTGCAATAAAATTTACAGTTTTTCCAGTTTATAGCCTCTCAAAAACGGAATGTTTATGAGGAAATTAAATTACCTACTTCTGAGGCGGGAACACTATTGAGATTATGAGTGAATTACACGCTGGTATATTACTTCATCGACGACCGAATATCGAACTTTTTTAAAATTTGTTTATATTAGCCCATACGCATTGTTTTTACATATATAAACTTTGTAGTCACTTATTCTACACCTACGGATATAAAACAGTTGCATCCTGGCTCATTTTCTACTGATTCTGATGATATCATATTTATACGCTACCCCTCTCATTTTGCATATAGATTTTTTGTGTTGAAATCTATATTCTACACATCAAACTCTTCCATTCGATACCCATGAAGCTATGGTTGCAACAAAATTTACAGCTTTTCCTGTTTATATCCTCGATATTAGATTTTTCCCCATGTGAATCATAAAATTCATACTCTACTTGTTGAGACCTTTCATTTGATACCCATAAAGCCTCACTTCAAAAATTTTCAAATCCTTATCTTGGGAGATCGGTCAAACTGATCGATATATAAATAATATATTCTCATTCAACACATCACGTAGATTCAGACTATGCAATAAAATTGCTACTTCCGGTGTGACAATGTGCTACCTATATAATCTACTTCCACCAGATGCATATAAATGTTAGATTTTTTTGAGGAAAAAGTTGAAATCTATATTATACACATCAAAATCTTTCATTCGATACCCATGAAGCTATGGTTGCAACAAAATTTACAGTTTTTCCTGTTTATATCCTCGATATCAGATTTTTACCCATGTGAATCATAAAATTCATACTCTACTTGTTGAGACCTTTCATTTGATACCCATAAAGCCCCACTTCAAAAAATAAAATTTTCAAATCCTTATCGTGGGAGATCGATCAAACTGATCGATATATAAATAATATATTCTCATTCAACACATCACGTAGATTCAGACTATGCAATAAAATCGCTACTTCCGGTGTGACAATGTGCTACCTATATAATCTACTTCCGCCAGATGCATATAAATGTTAGATTTTTTGAGGAAAAAGTTGAAATCTATATTCTATATATCAAACTCTTTCATTCGATACCCATGAAGCTATGGTTGCAACAAAATTTACAGTTTTTCATGTTTATATCCTCGATATTAGATTTTTCCCCATGTGAATCATAAAACTCATACTCTACTTGTTGAGACCTTTCATTTGATACCCATAAAGCCCCACTTTAAAAAATAAAAATTTTAAATCCTTATCGTGGGAGATCGGTCAAACTGATTGATATATAAATAATATATTCTCATTCAACACTTCACGTAGATTCAGACTATGCAATAAAATCGCTACTTCCGGTGTGACAATGTGCTACCTATATAATCTACTTCCGCCAGATGCACATATATGTCTGATATTTCGAAATTGATCAATTTAATATATGTGTAGAGCTACATTTTTGAATGCAAAGTCACAAGGCGATTCTTTCATAGCCGTCAGGCAACATTTCCCGTTAATGCTGCTAAAGCAAATGGAAAACACTGTTCATACCTAACCTCTGATGGTAACAACCCATTTTGTAAGCGGGGATTACAGATACTGAAGTTGATACTCTCTCTCCCCAAAAGGAGATACCTGGCGTGTTTCCATTTGGGAAAAGTCGACCACCCTTTAGACCTCGTGATGGAGGGTGAAGCGAAAAAAAAGTAAGGAATAATGATATTTCGAAATTGATCAATTTAATATATGTGTAAAGCTACATTTTTGAATGCAAAGTCACAAGGCGGTTCTTTCATAGCCGTCAGGCAACAGTTCCCGTTAATGCTGCTAAAGCAAATGGAAAACACTGTTCATACCTAACCTCTGATGGTAACAACCCATTTTGTAAGCGGGGATTACAGATACCGAAGTTGATACTCACTCTCCCCAAAAGGAGATACCTGCCGTGTTTCCATTTGGGAAAAGTCGACCACCCTTTAGACCTCGTGATTGAGGGTGAAGCAAAAAAAAAAGTAAGGAATAATGATATTTCGAAATTGATAAATTTAATATATGTGTAAAGCTACATTTTTGAATGCAAAGTCACAAGGCGGTTCTTTCATAGCCGTCAGGCAACAGTTCCCGTTAATGCTGCTAAAGCTAATGAGAAACACTGTTCATACCTAACCTCTGATGGTAACAACCCATTTTGTAAGCGGGGATTACAGATACCGAAGTTGATACTCTCTCTCCGCAAAAGGAGATACCTGGCGTGTTTCCATTTGGGAAAAGTCGACCACCCTTTAGATCTCGGGATGGAGGGTGAAGCAAAAAAGTAAGGAATAAAATATGTTAACTTACATTTATTATTGCACTAAAGCACTGGCACTTGATAGAAAGTTCTTCACAAAATATATTTAACGCGCTAAACACAGAGTACGACTTACTTGTTCCGAACCAAGCTGTCGAATGATTGAATTGTGCGCATATCGCGTTTTAAGATTATAATTTCAAACTAAGCATTTCTTGTACATAAAATATCAACCAATCAGTTGGTTGCAAAACAAAGTGTTATCTGTTTCCGTTTAAAATTGAATACAATCACTCTATTATATACCACATACAAGTTACGACTTGTTGTTGACAGGAAACCTCATTGATAAGATCAATATTTCAAACTAAGCATCTCTAATTATACGCAGATAAAACCAAACTCGCAATCACTGATAACGTTATCTACCCGATAACACTAATTACACACACTGGATGCCTGACCTAGTAACTGATAACGCTATCTACCCGAATATTATATCATAGGGATTTATTTTTCGAGAATGAGCGCATTTAACATTTAGCTATAAGAATAATAATTATGTAACTGTTGTGGTGAAGAATGATGAATTTTTCGATAATGAAATGATTATTCATTCAGAATCTGACAAACCCCGATTTTGAGGGAGCAGCCATCCTCCTGCGATAAGCACTTTGGCGAATTAATAATCCTCCCTAATTAATTTTGGAGAGGTGTGCAGTTATACTTACGAGGAAACAATAACCTTAGCGAAGGAGCATCTTTTTACATAATTATTCTGTTATCGATTGCTAGTGGTTTGTAGGCCTCCTGGGGACGCTTTCCACTTTATCAAAAAAAGCAACGTGCCATAAGTTCTACCTCTTGGGTGGTTGGGAAACGGACTTGATCTCCATAAAAACTCCTTGCTTATGTCTCCATTGAAATTGATTAAAACCTCCGAAAATAAAAATGTGTTTATCATTATAACTTTTACGGGACTGTCTGTATGTATGTTCTTAACAAGTATATATATATATAAATGCTTTAACGCGTGAAGTTTGTAAAAGTCGCGCTCGTGAAGGAAAATAGTATAGATTACTAATGACGATATTCATATGCTATGAAAAAGTCGCTACCGCATTATTAGAACGTTTGAAGAAGCGCTCTACGAACAATTCAGTTTGAGCGGGAAATACATTGTTGTATGATATGGGTGTGGGTGAATAAAAATATTGAAGGGTCAGTGTGGATTCAAATGAATTAAACAATCAGTTGTAATGATGTATCCAGTATACAACAATTTCGTTCTAACTGTAGTGTATGATGTGGAAAACGTGTGTCTGAAAGCAATGGAAACTATAGAACAACTCCCATCGAAAAACATGCAATCGAACCATTCCCCCCATTTCATGATGTTTCATCAGACATCTAACTAAAATATATCTCCACCAACATTGTAAATGTCATGTTGTGAAATGCTTCATATCAGGAACAATCTGCGCAAAGGTAAATGAATATTTGTAGGTGAAGCTCCAACTAAATCGAGAAAAATCAATCAGTTGCAACAAAATGTTCTCCAAAGATAGCGGGCTTAGCGGCGGGCGTCTTAAGATAGTTTTTCCGAGTTTAAGAAGAGTTTGAAATGTCTGCAATGCATGAAAAATCCCTATGAGGGGTTATGGTATTCGATGGCGAACCTTCACACCAACAATCTCTCTGAATCATCGTTCGCAAAACATAACAAAATCGCAATCGTGCGAACCTTCACACCAATAATCTCTCTGAAAATCGTCGATATTCTGAAGATGAAATTCGATTCTACACCTTCATTGACTTAAATAATGGAAAAAAAAATAGTGGAAAACGATCAATCGTCTCGAGTTTTTATTCAAATACCATTTTTTACAAAATTCATTAATCAGTTCACGTTTCTCTTCGATATATCATTGTAGAGGTATGATTTCTTCTAACCGGTCCAGTAGAACATCTGGGTTGGACCAGTGAATTATACTTTTATCTTGACTGTGGAATAACATAATATGACGATCCAAATTGTCTCGACGAGAAAATGTTACTTCACAATGCTTGCATGAGAAACTGTGTGTTTTGAAATGTTTTTTCTCGTGCCGCCTCAGCGCATTTGTTCTCGAAAATTCCCTGTGACATTGCCCGCAAACGTGCATGGTGGTTGATGATTAACTAATGACAATGTGATATGGCTGTTTTCAAAGACCCTCCCAATAACGATTGGATCCTCCCAAAGAACGTTTGGACCCTCCCATGGATCCTCCCGAAAAAAAAAAAAGGTTTTGTAACTAATGACAATGTGATATGGCTGTTTTCAAAGACCTTCCCAATAACGATTGGATCCTCCCAAAGAACGTTTCGACCCTCCCATGGACCCTCCCAAGAAAAAACGTTTTGTACCCTTATACCTGCAAACTCTCTATAACCTCACATTCCATCTACACATCTGCCTCGTTGGAGTCCGCACCTCGATGATAGCTTCATTCATATCCCCTCGACTGACGTCATGTATAAACAACCCCACATTCCATACCTTATTTGGAGTCCCCCCAACTCCATTTTTATATACTGAAAATAATATCCACATATCTATATGTTTAAGATGATTGAAATCGCATTTTGTAATATAGCGAACAATAAGGTACATATAGCTTGAATAAACGTCATGAATAAACATCGCATTTGAGAAATGTTTATGTAGAAGATATCATTTCCAAACTGTATAACATTTCATCTATGCATACAAGGAGTAGCAGCCCTCCCATGATACCTCCGATGAATACCCGCCTCTTTCACGCGACTGACAACATGTACAAACAACACCAACTCTTTCAAAACCCCTGTGGCTGGCGCTATGAAGCCTCACATTCCATACCTCGCTGTGTGACATACACCGCATATTCAGATACCCGCATGACTGACGTACAAACAACTACCTGTACCACATAGACTGCAATATACTCACACTTATCACTCAGACTCGCGGTTACATCTACAACATTAAAATCGCTTGTTCTCAAGTCCTCCATAGCTGAGCGGTGAAGGAGCCGGCTTTGGATATTATTTCTCGGGTTCGATTCCCGTGTGTGTAGAAAAATATTTCATTTTCAGTAGAAGTACATTAAATTGTTTCAAATCCTCCGCGGTTAAGCCGTCTAACTTTAGAGTTTATTTCCCGGGTTCGAATCTCGGTGGATGACAAGTTCACAGACTTCAGATTATCCAGACCATAGTTAGAGAAGAACCATACACAGATGATTAGTTACTCCAGATTGTTCAGGTCATAGTTAGGGTAGATGTGACAGACGCCATGACATTGAAGGATCACGTGATAGCTGACATGAAACCACGTGTCTAGGACCTCTCTTACGAACAACCTGTAATATACAACATAACACACTCTTTACAAATAACCAAACTCGCAACCACGCTATCTACCCGATAACACTGGATGCCAGACCGAGTCACTGATAACGCTATCTAGCCGATAACGTTATCTACCCGATAACACTAATTACACACACTGAATGCCAGACCTAGTAACTGATAACGCTATCTAGCCGATTACGTTATCTACCCGATAACACACATCGCCAGACCGGAAGTGGAGACCTACATCGGCATGCGTGATTGTGGATGACCTTGAAGGGGACCGTTTTTACACAATTTGAACCTTAGATTTCCTTATGGGAATTTACATGCAAAAAAGGTCGATTTTGGTGGAGAACCGGCCTAGCACATCTACTTCCGTGTTCGATATCGACTACAAAATTGACGGTCCAGGACCGAACGTGCTACAAATTCTCAAGTACGTTTCGATCGCAGTGGCATGTTTTATTTTAACTTTCCTAGCGTATTACGTTATGTTTGCGAGAGATAAAACGTCTCACGATTCCGATCAAAAACATTGGACGGACGAACACGCTCGACTGATGCAACAGCAACAACGAGAACGAGACCGGCAACAACAAGAGCAGCAGCAGCAGCAGCAACAGCAACAGCGACGAGAACAAGAGCAAAGGCGGCGACAAATATCGATCGACGAACGACGAATCGATCGATCACATCGATATAATTCGGTTCCGGTTCCCGTATCGAACAGATCGTCATCGATGGATAATCCACAAAATATATCGGACCGTTACGATCCGCGACGACGTCAAGAATCGCGTAACGGATTACGTTCGTCGACGTCAACAGCGTCGTTGCCGTCGTCGTTTCCGATATCGAACGGCGTCGATAAACCGAACGACGTGTGGTCGAGCAAAAAATCGAAAAATACTCCGATGGGTAGCATAATGTGGCACGACGGAATGAGTCGTATATTAGACTTGAACGTTCTATTAGATATGGTACCGATTATATCGATCCGTAAAAGCTCGGAGCATCTCGTCGATTATTACGTAGCACACTCTCGTCAAAATACCGATCAGAATATCGTTATCGAACGGTACCGCTACCCGTATAATCACGAATCGTTCAATACGAAATCGTGGACAGAACTCGTCCCAGATAAATCGACGAACGGTATAACATTGAAAACGCAAATTGGTACTAACAAATATTCCTACGTGGCGTCGACTCTAGAAATCACCGACTACGAACTATGGTCGGTCAAAGATCTATTAACGTGTGGCATCCTAATTACCGAGACTGCCGGCGACAACGACAACGTAATATACAGTACGATTAATGACGGTAACGCTATTAACGTGTTCGGTGGGTTACACAAGAAATCTGGCCAGCTTCAAATTCTGATTATGTATAATAATCTCAAGTGTAACGTGACGGGAAAGAAGAATATGTCGGTAGGAGTATCGGCGGCCGTCGTGAAGAATCGAAACGCGCTGTCCAATCTGTGGGCCGAAACGAAAAAGACAGAACGCGATGGTTCGTATAGTGAAGAATAAATACGGTGTCATTCAAAGGTCGAGCATGCCAACGTTAAGGACAGACGTATTGATCCTTTTGCACGCTACCTACGCAATTCAACTGAACGATTTCGACGATGTCGATTATAATATGGCCACGTTCGAACAGGACTTCGGTCGGTCCGAATTGTCGCAATATTTGACACTGTTGTTTCACGGCGAATCGAAAGGAACCTTCCAGACCGATTATCTGGATGAATTTACAGCATCCGTCGCTTTGGACACCAATCGGCATTCTCAGCGAAAGAAATTCGCGCTCATCGACGTTTACATGGCGGACGTGAACAGTGTCTCAAAGTATGGCTACTCGAATGTCGATTATCGAACAGATACTTTAGCTTTTTATCGCGGAGACAACTGTGACTGGTTGAAGACAATAAAGTTCTCCATCCTTCCGAACGACCGTATCGTACATAAGCGTACGAAACGATCCGCTTCTATCGAACCGGTCGACGACGAACCTATCTACGCAGAATTGGAGAATTTCAACGCTGTCCTCGAAGAAACGTCCAGCGTATCGACGATGCAGTCGGACGTCGACGATAGCTGTACCGAAGATTATAGCGACAACGACGACCGCGACGATAATACGAACACTACAAAATCGATATCCGATCTTCTCGACGCAGCGAATAACGACGACCGGGACAACGAGCTGTCGTCACGCGTCGAAAAAACATATACCGACGCGACACCGCGTTACGATATAAACGAACACATAGAAGAGCTAGAACGGATGAACGTGACCGATTACAACGCTGAAATGAACGGTATGGCCCTATGAGATAAGACATGAACACTGGCACGAGAAATATCACCGATATTATGAACGGCATTGCTGGTGCCGCCGACACCACTTCTGGATGGGTCGGTCTTTTCGACAACATCACGTTGAGCGATGCCATATCACTGGCCATGTGCTTCTCCGTAGCTTGTTCCCTATCCGGATTCGTCATTTACTCGCTCAAGCGTTTTCGCGAAATACAAAAGATACGATATCACGCGTTAATATTGAAGGAACGTGAAAATAAGACCGTAGTATGACGTTCCAAGCGTTCGTATACAACGTCGATGCGAAAAATCTGACGATACGTTCCGTTATTCCGATAGACACGTTCGATAATGTGACGGCTGTGTCATCGAACGGAGGTATAGTCGACGACTTTCACGCCGACGACGAAGTCGACTTATCCGTGAAAATTGGACATTTCGCATTGTACGATATCGAATCGACCGAAAGCAGTACGATCAGAGGGATGTTAATATTGGAAATTCTATCGAAACGATCTGCCTTCTACGACCGCGGGAGCATCGGTGATGGGAACGATGGTTGGAACTTTATGAGAAAAAACAAAAATACACCTTTACATCGTTTATTCAATGAAATTAATTCACAATATGTGATTACGTAATATAGCTTTGATTTTACCATTATTATCTGCCTCGAATTTGTCATATCTAATTTTATATTGTACTAGTTCTACGTGTCGCAATAAAAACAATAATTCTTCGATATCTTCTTCTTCTTCTTCTCCTTTTCCTTTTACGTTATTCGAAACGACGACGGGAGCAGTCGTGGTGGTACTATCGATAGCGGTACGATTGGTGGTAGTGGTAGTGTACTTCGGGTTGTCGGATACGTGCTGTTTTTTTCGTATGACGAATTCGATCAGGACGATGTTGGAGTCCAGGCCGGTCGAATACCATTGCAGTTTATTAGCATCGAAATCGCGTATCGTTAGATCGCGGGCGAGGAAATCAAAGTTCTTTTCGTAGCTGGTTAACGTCGATTTGCACAAGTCGTAAATCAATTCGATCGTTTGATACAATTTCAATTTTACGTATAAACTTTTCGTTCCGTCGCCGAATATAACTATCGCCAATTTACCGTCCGTCCGTTCCGACGAACGAGCAATTTGTTCGTCGTGTCGCGTTGCGTTCCGTTTCGAATAGGAAAAATAATCGTCGAACAAGTTTAGCGGATAATCGTAATGATAATAGGTGAAATGCTTATCGTCGTGCTTGTGAAATTTCGAGATCAATTCTAGCGAATATGTCGGATCGATTTCGTGAAAAGTTCGTGTGATTCTCGTGGTGGTGTCCGTTTCGGCGTACGGCTGACTCTTCGTGTTGGGATCGCTCGAATCGAACGCGAATCCGTGTAATTGATTTTTACCGTATAAAGATACGCCGTATATTTCCATCACTACGATGTGATCTTGGCTGATGTCGTTCATACCGCTCGTCGTGGCATCGTCGTCGTCGTCATCTCCACTTGCACTATCAATCGTTGTAAGCAGTACGACGGCAAATCGAATTCTCGCAACGCCTTTACGGTACGCACGACGATTTTGTCATTTTCCCATACGCCGGTGCCACGTATACCGTTCCATTTGGGAGCTACGAAAACGTTGGTCATGTTCGAGCGTGCGTCGAATCGTACTTTCGACATGAACTTGCCGTATTCGTGTGTGAAATTTCGCGCGTAATCTTGCATCAGTTCACCGATACGCTTTTCCTCGCCGATACAAATACGCTTGGCACCCACCACGATTTCACGTAGCCACGGTATGGGTATCAGAGCGAGTACGTCGTCGACGAACGCTCTTATCGTTGCGGACGACATCGACTTATCTTGGCATAGCTTACTGTCGAATTCTTTCTCGAATTCCAAATAGTAAAACTCGTCCATGGGTCTTCGTCCTTGTTGCGTTCCACCGAATCTGTAACCTTTACCGATCGAAAAACGTACCCTTTTATCGGGGAAATTTCTCAGACATATTCGTGACTGACCGAAAATCGGTATGAACGAACCGTCGGTATCGTTCGAATTATCCAGCACGGTCCGTTTGAACTCTTCGTAAGTGAGACTTTCTTCGTAGCTACGTTTCCACGTACATTCCACCAATATCTCCGTTCGTTCGTCTAACGTGAACGGCACTATCGTCGACGATCTGGACATCGTTCGTTTCCTTTGGAACGAGAATTTATCGTTAAATGTTGCGGACGACGACGACGACGACGATACTAACCGTTTGATGTTCGCATCGTTGAGCATATCGTCGTGTAACGGATCGATTAATTTCTCTATATCTGCGTAGGGTATAGGTTGAACATCTTTAACGATGACACGATACATTCCTTGAAATCGATCGTAATCGTCGTCGCGATCCGTACGAATGCCATAATCGCTTTCTTCGACATATCTTTTGATCTCGTCCAATCGCGTCGTCGCCTTTCCGCTATATCTGATGTTGGTTTCGTAACACCACGTTTTGTCGTCGCCGTATTTATCCAGTACGAATTGACCGGTATCGTAGAAACTTTTAACGTCCATCAGTAACGTGACCGTAAGTTCTTTCTCTTCTTCGAGTTGCTGCATGTAGCCACTTTCTTCCCTCTCCGGTCCACGTCGAAATAATCGCTAACGGAACTACCGTGATAACGGTATGGTGGTGGTGGTGGTGGTTGTTGTCCCGTTGGCGGTGACGGTGTTGTATGAACGTAGGTTAGAGGGAGACTATACGGAAAACGGATAAGACGGTTCTCTGCGCCTTCTACGTTTGATATCGTTATCATCGTCGTTTTCGTTCGGCTTATCCGAACCGCTTCTTCGTCGTTTAGAACGTGAAGTTTCTTCGTCCATAGGTATTTGTGTATCGTTCGTTATTCTATCGACACAAATAAATTGATAAAATAATATAGGTCGTTTTTTTTCTACGAATATAACCGTACAGCCGGGGAGATGATGACGACGATAATCGGCGTGACATCTAACGTTGGCCGTCAATATATTAGAAATCGAATTTTCGAATAACGCAAAAATAACTTCCAACTGGTGAAAATTTATCAACAATCTCGTACCGAATTTGTACGGATGGCTATTATCGACGACGACGACGACGTTTTCGGGGTTGAAACAACGCAATAAGCCGTACGATAACAATCGAATACTTCGCTCGCTGTTGACGTACGAAGGTTCCGGAAACCTTCGACGACGACATCGATATAGTGTACGGGTCTGACGTTATTATGGAAATTACTCGTCGTATCGTAGAATAACTGTTCGTTAGTCAGGACGATGGAAGGCGGTGGTGTCGATGAAGAGCGACGACGTTCATTTCTCGACCCCAAAACGACCAGCGTGAAATGTGGTAGGTGACGGGTATGGTCATCGGCAAGGAGGTTACGTTGTTGTTGTTGTTGTTGTTGATCGACACCGTCCAGTTCGATTCTGTTCAATCGTATCGACGTATAATTCGATCCGTTCATATCGACATCGTCCGTCGAAGGATGATCAGAAGGAGCAGCAGAAGAGGAAGAAGAAGAAGAAGAAGAAGGAACGGTATTATCGTAATACCACGTTTCGTACGCGTACCACTGTCGATCTATTAAAAAAATTATCTGATCGGTAACGATAAGTATCGTCGTCCAATCGATATTTTCGAACGTATCGTGGAATATTCGAGCCTTGATCACCACGTTCGATTTTTCCGTATACAGCGTAACGTTTTTTTCCAACGTGGATTCCATCTTACTGTAAGATGCTCGTATTAATCCACGTACATTCCACCAATATCTCCGTTCGTTCGTCTAACGTGAACGGCACTATCGTCGACGATCTGGACATCGTTCGTTTCCTTTGGAACGAGAATTTATCGTTAAATGTTGCGGACGACGACGACGACGACGATACTAACCGTTTGATGTTCGCATCGTTGAGCATATCGTCGTGTAACGGATCGATTAATTTCTCTATATCTGCGTAGGGTATAGGTTGAACATCTTTAACGATGACACGATACATTCCTTGAAATCGATCGTAATCGTCGTCGCGATCCGTACGAATGCCATAATCGCTTTCTTCGACATATCTTTTGATCTCGTCCAATCGCGTCGTCGCCTTTCCGCTATATCTGATGTTGGTTTCGTAACACCACGTTTTGTCGTCGCCGTATTTATCCAGTACGAATTGACTGGTATCGTAGAAACTTTTAACGTCCATCAGTAACGTGACCGTAAGTTCTTTCTCTTCTTCGAGTTGCTGCATGTAGCCACTTTCTTCCCTCTCCGGTCCACGTCGAAATAATCGCTAACGGAACTACCGTGATAACGGTATGGTGGTGGTGGTGGTGGTTGTTGTCCCGTTGGCGGTGACGGTGTTGTATGAACGTAGGTTAGAGGGAGACTATACGGAAAACGGATAAGACGGTTCTCTGCGCCTTCTACGTTTGATATCGTTATTATCGTCGTTTTCGTTCGGCTTATCCGAACCGCTTCTTCGTCGTTTAGAACGTGAAGTTTCTTCGTCCATAGGTATTTGTGTATCGTTTGTTATTCTATCGACACAAATAAATTGATAAAATAATATAGGTCGTTTTTTTTCTACGAATATAACCGTACAGCCGGGGAGATGATGACGACGATAATCGGCGTGACATCTAACGTTGGCCGTCAATATATTAGAAATCGAATTTTCGAATAACGCAAAAATAACTTCCAACTGGTGAAAATTTATCAACAATCTGGTACCGAATTTGTACGGATGGCTATTATCGACGACGACGACGACGTTTTCGGGGTTGAAACAACGCAATAAGCCGTACGATAACAATCGAATACTTCGCTCGCTGTTGACGTACGAAGGTTCCGGAAAACCTTCGACGACGACATCGATATAGTGTACGGGTCTGACGTTATTATGGAAATTACTCGTCGTATCGTAGAATAACTGTTCGTTAGTCAGGACGATGGAAGGCGGTGGTGTCGATGAAGAGCGACGACGTTCATTTCTCGACCCCAAAACGACCAGCGTGAAATGTGGTAGGTGACGGGTATGGTCATCGGCAAGGAGGTTACGTTGTTGTTGTTGTTGTTGTTGATCGACACCGTCCAGTTCGATTCTGTTCAATCGTATTGACGTATAATTCGATCCGTTCATATCGACATCGTCCGTCGAAGGATGATCAGAAGGAGCAGCAGAAGAGGAAGAAGAAGAAGAAGAAGAAGAAACGGTATTATCGTAATACCACGTTTCGTACGCGTACCACTGTCGATCTATTAAAAAAATTATCTGATCGGTAACGATAAGTATCGTCGTCCAATCGATATTTTCGAACGTATCGTGGAATATTCGAGCCTTGATCACCACGTTCGATTTTTCCGTATACAGCGTAACGTTTTTTTCCAACGTGGATTCCATCTTACTGTAAGATGCTCGTATTAATCGTGATACTATGTTCTTTGCTGTTTTTAATCTTGTCGATCGTTACAAATAAATCTACGTTAGACGAGCGGCCTCCAGATTTTGATGTGATCGTCGTAGACCATCAAACGAAATTATCGATCATCAATTATTGTCACTATCTACGATGACGACCGTCTTTAAAAGGCTCGTCAAAACTTTATTTCCCGTACATTCCAGTCGTTCTTCCCGATCACTCAGACCCTGTTTCTCGTTCTTCTCCTTCGTCTTCACCACCACCACCACCACCACCACCACCACCACCATCACCACCACCACCACCACCACCACCACCACCATTGAGAATACCTGTATATGAATTGAGTTTTCTCGATAACGATAGTACCGTTCAAATCAGACCGTACAAATACGTTGACTTACCTTTGACGCGATCGCGTTCGTCGTTGTCTAGGTCGCTACGGAAAAAATTCAACGTAAAATATATGTTTCGATTCGATCGAGGTACGTTCGACGTCGTTAGATCGATCGGACAGGAGGAAAATTTCAAAGTATCGGCCACGCTCGAAAATATCCACGTAGAATGGCTAGATAAATCGATAAAGATAAAATTGCCGCACCGATTCGACCCCACAGACAACGAACAATTATTCCCCGTGAATATATGCGAAGCGGGTAATGATATTCGCCGCACGCCCGCGTTTCCGATTCCTATCACCGGTTCGTTTTCCGACAACACGATATTGCAAGTATTCTCGGACGACAGGGCGTTATCCGAGTCTCGTTCTTTGGCGGGGTTCGGTCTGATCTAGTGGAAATATAGATCGAATCAATACGGTCGTTGCGACGACGACGCCGTGTTCACTTTACACGACTGCCCGGAGCGCACGATATACGGAGGTGCGGGTAGATGCTTATCGGTCGACGAGACCACTCAAACGTGCTTGCGTCATCCCGCGTTCACGATCGAACATCCGATCGATCGAGCGAAATATTTTCAGTGTACGAACGAGTTTCCATTTTACGAGGAGAAATCTTGTGGATTCGACGAAACATTTTCGGTCGAAAGTTTGAAATGCGAATCGAAAAACGTATGTCGCGACAGGTCCAACGGTAAACTCGCCATGCCTCGGTCGTTGCGAACGATCTATTCGGGCGAAACGTACGTCGAATGTATCGGCGGTCGGAGTTACGTGAGAGATTGCGCCGTTAAATACGTGAACGCTAAATTGACAGAACTCGGAGACGGATGTTGCGACCCCGAGTGTAACGGCAAAGCCTTCGGCGAGGGAGACACGGTCGTCGTGATCACCGTCCAAAACGTACGAGATCGCATAAATCTAGTAGAATACCCGGGCGATGTGATCGTTTGCAACGGAGGTTTGAGAACTCCGTTCGACCGACAAGGTCTGGTAGATCAACGACCTATGCTTGTGACGAGACGAGATGTCGTGAATAAATCGCACATGGTCAAAATCTACGCTTCCGCTAGCACGAACATGGACACTGTACGGCTCAAACGCTACGAACTGATCGCCGAGTACGAATTACCTTCTTTTATTTTCGCACGAGACGACGGTGGGAAGGTATCGAAGAAAACGTTGCATACGTTTCGTGACGCGCCGGAATTATTCAAAACGGGTAAAATACGTGTAATATCGTCTTTCACCGCAGACAAATCCATGTACGCGTTCCTTCGTTTCTCTCTGTACCTGAATATCGAAGAGAACATCGCAACGTCCCTCACCGACGATCTGATATTGGAGTCGCGCGGAACGGTACCACCGCGCGTTTTATCTTCGACGGAAGCGGATTATTTCCGATTCGACAGATCTGACGAATATCCAAGCTTGCTCGTGGAAAAGCAAGGATGAAATTTTCGTATTCGACGAGGCGTACGATGACTTTCTAGAAAACGTCGTTTCTCCTACGACGACCGCGATAAACGTAAGTAACGGCGCGTTCCTAACCAACCATTTGTATCATACCGACCTGTTAACTTTACCGATCGTATCGCAACATCGTTCGATACCGTTCGTCGAAATGAACGAAGACGAATGTTTACGGACGTTTTATGAAAGTGACGATCATCCAAGTCGAATCGGAGGGTACGAATTGAAAAATGAACATCTAAACGATATCGGAGTAAAGACCGATACGTTCGTGGAATTCGCTTGCTCGTTGGTGGGATTTCGAACTGACGCCGGAAAAATGTGCGCGATAATGAAAGATGCGATATTCGCACCACAATAAAAAGACACGAGCGAGGAACCGCCGTCCCATAACGACGATGACCACCACGTAGACGGGAGGTATAATACATATTTTCATTTCGCTATTCTTCTTTTTTTACAACATACCGTCGTTCGTCGATAACGTTTCGATTCTGTACGCATGGTATAGCAATACAGATGACAGTGTAGAATTAGACGAGGAACGGGAGTGCGAAAAAAAATCGACGAGCGGTGTGCGAAAACTGTAGAGCGATGGCCAAATCCGACGGTCAATACACGACCCCGAAAGTGCCGGCGGTGCCGGTCGAATGTGCGAGTCCAGCTTGCTCGATAGAAATCGATACGTCGAATCGAGATGACATTCGGTGTTCTGCAAACAGCGATGTCACTCTTGCCGGTTATATTCCTATGACGAGCATAACGCGTTTGAAGAAATTTTCCGTCGACGTTGATCACATATACGAACCTATGGACAATGTACTGTCAACGTCGGAAGGAACATCACAGGGTGCTGTACAGTCTTCGTCGTCGTCGTCCTATACGGCTTGCGATGCCGGACAATGTTCGACAATAATCGAAACCGACGGTGAGAATATTACAAAACCGACACGATCCCAGTATTATCGTCATCAGAGCGATGATGGTGCGTCTTCGTCTACGTCGCCGCAAAATTATTACCTAAGAACGGAATATTCGCCCGACGCGATCGATTTGACATCCGAAACAGATGCGTTTATCATCGATGGACCTACAGCGACAGCAGCAGCAGCAGCAGCAACAACAGTAACAACAGCAGCAGCAGCAGTAGCAGCAGCAGTGGCAGCATCTTCTTCGTATCGATCCAACAATTATTATAAAATTTTATTATGGATCACGATGACGATCGGAATAGCTTCGCTGTTTTGTTCGTGGACTTCGGTATATTTTATGATGAATCCCTCGTCCCCGCCTTCCGTATTGTGCGTGAATTTTTCGTATCCGCTCGACTACAGATGGTCGTACATGAAATTGCTTGTATCTTCGGCATTTTTGGTAAATCTAACAGAAAGAATTGATCATATGAAGATTCTATCGGACAATCGCATAACGTTGAACGAAACGCGATTTCTGTTCTACTATACCATAATGACAAATGCGAATTATTATAATCGGTCCCCTCTGTGTGCCTCGAGCGGTATATCGTATCTGTATTCGACGAACGATACGTTAGAATAACATCGCACGATAATTTGGGACGTTTCACGAGACTGTGTCGATTTGTTGATGTTTTGGGTGAAATGTCAGCGATACATCACGACAACCAATCGCTGTATTATTTTTTAGATCAGAACGTCGAATTTTCCGAACTTGTCGATATAATTCAATGTTACGTTAGAGCCTTGGAAAATTTGATACATCGAAAGGAGAATCGTCGTCGCTACTCTCAAGAAATATCGGATTTCGAAAAAATTGCGTTTTACAACGTTATAATAATTACTTTAGAATTTTATCTTGAAATTTGTACTGTCTGATGTTTGTTTTATTTCAATTTCATTGTATCAATAAAATGAGTGACAAACAACTTGTTGTTTCAATATAGTCAGATTGGTAACAGACGTCGCCATCGCTTCGTATCATTTCTATTTACGGTAGTGTTACCCTACGGAGCGCCATCTATTTGAATGTAGTACAAATTCGTCGTAACCAGCCGAGCGCCATCGGTTGGTATATTGTATCAATTTGTAACAATGAGCAGACGAGCGCCATCTGTTGAAGTTTTTTTGAACTGTCATCCAACGTGTACAGTCTCAAACCTACCATGCTTTTTTATGGAAATAAGACAGAACAACGATTACGTGACATACTAATATATTTTTCAGAAAATCTACAAACTCATTAAAATGTTAATCATACATTGTAATTTCACGCTTTTACTGTCACACGGTTCGTCTCGTTCGTGTCTATCCATACAACCCAGTACGTCATGGAAATAATCGAACGTGAAGTCACACACACGTGAAGTCGTAACAACGGTACGACTCCAAATCATTGTACGAACCGGGAACTTGTATAACTCGTATCGGACCAAATTCTTCAACGTTGTCCCTTTCAATGAATACCATTCAACCGTCGTTGTTACTCGATCATTAGTAATCAGCAAAACCAACCCTCTATTGTCATATACGAATCGAAAATATCCATCGAAAAAGTCTTCATTTTTATCGTCGGTCCAGCTCACGATAATCGCCGGTGGCTCCGGACAGTGACGACAAATAGTATCAATCACCGTGATCGGAGAAACATTCTTGCTGGTATCTTCCCATACCCCGGCCAAAACATGCTTTCGAATACGATCCACTTGATCATCCGACATTTCTCGCAAAAATACAAAGTCGTTTGTAATTTGAAATTTTCTTTCGGTGTTCCAATTGTGTGGAACGCCGTGCAAAACTGTAGACAGATTTCCTCGCCGAATAGCTGCGGCGATATATACAACATTCGAATCGTGCTTCAAACATTCCATACCAACAAAGACAGCGTTTGCGATCAGAGACTTGCAACTTTTCTCGGTCAGAGCCCAACAGCTATCCTCGATGACCTTATCGCGGGTGTGTACGATGTAGAAATCACCATATCGAACAGTCATCGACGCATCTCGTGAATCCACTCGTTCATCAGGATCCGTGTTCAATTCTTCAGAATATGTACTCGACCAATCTTTCACGTCCGAAACACCCAAAATGTCAATAACGGACGAACTATCCGATGAAGTCACCTCGGCACATTCCTCGTCGTTTTCAGTAATAGCTACCGTAATAACGGACGAATCATCCTCAATTCGTTCTTCGATAATATATTCCGATGAGATCACCTCGACACCGTCGTCGTCATATATGATAGGTACCGTCAACACACGTTCACTATTTTCGACTTTTCTCTTTTCTGTGATAGCTACCGGAATAACGGACGAATCGTCCTCAATTCGTTCTTCGATAATATATTCCGATGAGATCACCTCGAAATTGTCGTCAGGTACCGTCAAAACTCGTTTACTATTTTTGACTTTTTTTTTTCTGAATATTCGATGTGCACATTTTTTCGAATTAGCACGTACGTGATCCAAACCGCCACACTTTGCACACGGCATGTAGACTGAAAGTGACACTGAATTTATATCTGTACCGCTGTCGTATTTATACGCAGCTTCGTGTTCACTGTACCCCATTAACGGCCAACGTGACCGTCATGAGATACGAATTTAACCCTTATGCAAGACATAATTTTGAAATTCCGTCAAACGAACAAATTCATCTGACGGTTTACAACAATAATCGATTAATCCGAGACCAACCAAAATGATTTTACGCGCAGCATTGACGTCACGATTCCAAACGAGTTTACATTTTTGGCAAATTTGAAATCTATGATCGTGACATCGTCGTCGCTTCGTATCGTCTCTATTTACGGTCGTGTTTTTGGGTGGCAAATGCATTTTACCGAAACATTTCGAACAAGATTGTGTAGTCAAATACTCATCCACACATATAATCTGACATTTATCGCGTCGACGATGAAACGCTTGTTTGAGCATTTCGACGGCGGGTTTTTTATTTCTGCCATAACTGAAATTTTTTTTCAGTGTTCCATCTCCAAAACAAACCAACTCGGAATTATCATCATCATCATCTTTAGCGGGCAATAACTGATTTACCACCTTATCCTCTGCTTTACGACGTGAAATGTACGAGTCCCAGTTCAAGAGCGTATATTTCCGCGTAGCGTAAATTTCGCGACTGGACGATAAGAAATTCAGTCTGTATAAAATGTACTCCACATGAGAGTTAAAATTAGAACCACACTTCGGCGAAACAATTAATTTTTTCTCTATGTTTATACTTTCGCAATATTCAAGCAGGCGTTTTTCAAAGATTCCGGCCATTCCTTTCGGTTTACGTCGTCGAGCACGTTCTTTACAGAAATGTTCCTTGAACGTGGCCGATTTTAACACGAAATTGGTTTCTGTTCGAGTTTTCTTATCGATATAGCACGCACCGATATAATTAACAACTCCCGGATCGATTCCTAAATACTTGGTGAAACTTGAACTAGCCACTGTAGTCTCGGGTTGTACGTTGGTCTTCTTTCGTTTCTTCTTCTGCGATTGTTGAATTGTAGATCGCTCATATCTATTCATCGTGATGGAACAATCGATTCCGTTGGTGGAAAAACTCATGGCGAATGACGTTCGTTGCTTGTGGGGCTCGATCTGCATAGTTGTGTCGTCGAATTTGCCATAAACTGAGTGAGATAGATCGAAATATTGCCACCAATATCTTGGAGTTTCCATCCTAAACACGAGAACGGTAGTTTTGTCCGGTAGCAATTTTGCAAAACTCAATAATTCTTTCAACGCCATAGCGTTGTAGAGTAAATGTTTTCGGCCAGACGAGAATATAGGAAACGCCGAAAAGGATTTCAACTTTCTCTTTTCGAACCATCGTCCCAACTCGAATGTGATCGGTACCAAACTCCACCAGTCTTTTTCGATATTTATGAATTTTTTGTGATAGTCGAATCGGAAATTTTCTAGAAATTCTGCAACTTCTCGGCTGTGGGCAACGTGACGTGGTACGATGGCAAACAATTCGTCGTAAACTATCGTCTTCCATTCGTAACGTTTTCGATCACACTTTTCCTTATATTTTTCATAGAAATATCGGACGAGTCGATCGTAAAAATGGACCGTGATGCAATTTTTCATATTGGTTTCGTGTTGCTTTACACACGAATTAATCAGGTATGTTCGTAATCTGCCGTCGTATAATAGCGTTTTGTCTGGTCGCATAGCGAAATATTCTTCGTCCAACGCAACGCGTTCTTTCTTTTGTCGTTTGCCCTGGAGATGGTAATAGAAATCTTGATGGAAAACGGTCCGATGGGAAATTCGTTTCGATGTAACAATTTCGTATAATGAAAACTGACGTAGAGCGATGCTTCGATGGTCAGTTGAGAAATTTCCAAAACGTCATCCTCGATTCGCTGTCGTAACTCTGGACGTCGGCAAAACTTACGAAAACCGCGTTTTATCGTGAACGTCTCGGTACAAGTATTTACCGTGCTGAATCTATGTATTTGCTTCAATATTCGATTTGCACACTTGGCCGAAGATGCGCGACTGTGGTCTAATCCACCACATGTTTTACACGGCATGTCGACTGAAACTGAATTGACATGTGTGTGTCGCAGGGGTATTGTCCCAGGGAGTATACAACTGAGCGACACTTGTCGGTTTGTCATACAAGTTAGTTGTAACAATCAACTGAGCGCCACCTAGTCGGATTATATACAAACTTGTCATAATGACCAATCGAACGCCGTCTATCGGAATGTAATTCAATTTAACCTTAGTAATTGAATGAGTGCCACCTGTCGAATTGTCATACAAGTTTACTGTTATAACTTACTGAGCGACATCTATATGAATGCGAGACAAATCCGATTATCGAACATCCTATACAGATTGAGTATGGCAACTTGATTAGCGCCATCTGTCATCAATTTATCACAATAAGTTGGTGAGCGCCATCTGGTAGAGTTTCCTTGCACTTCAAATCAACGTGTACAGTATCAAATCTACCATACATCTGTGGGTGGGGTGGGTTTAATTTTGCACAATCTAACCTCAATCGACTTCGCTCTCAGAACTCTGAATCGAATCTGATCAAAATTTTACCCCTTCTACCGTGATTTTCGTCAGAAATCAGTAGATTTTAGGATTTTCGTGACGTCAAACGGCTCTAGTCCAATGAGAATCGAGTATTCACTCAGCTGACCCCAAATTAACTATATAATCAGCAAGCTTCTCGTCCGCGATCCTAAACCTCCTTGACCAGAGTAAGAACAACGTAGTAGTAAGAAGGAGCAGGCCGTCGCGGAGGTTATGAATATATATATATATATACAGGGGTACAGGGGTGCTATGGGGGTACGTGGAGCCCCCTTGACTGTCTAGACTTAGCGCTAGCTTCTCGCGAGAGCTGAAAGTTGCGTTCCACAATTTTCGTTGCCCCGTGATACGTCACGTGACTATGAGTCATCACTGCTGTAAAAGTTTTTGCAGCTCGAAGGAATCTACCGGTGAGATTTCGTTTCAACAAATTTCATTCGAGACAAAACTGTTTCTTGACAGGGCTAATGCGCATGACGAGGAACTTATAAGTTTGGAGATCCGTTCGACGAGAGATTCTACGCGGACAAAGTTTGTTCATCAGAAAATATTTCACGATTTCATTTCTCGAACGAGATTCACGTTCAAAGAATTTGTAGCTCGAAGAAATTCACCGGTGAGATTTCGTTTCAACAAATTTCATTCGAGACAAAACAGTTTCTCGATGACGCTAGTACGCATGACGAGGAACTTATAAGTTTGGAGATTCGTTCGACGAAAGATTTTAGGCGGACAAAGTTTGTTCATCAGAAAATATTTTACGATTTCATTTCTCGAACGAGATTCACGTTCAAAGATTTTGCAGCTCGAAGAAATCCACCGGTGAGATTTCGTTTCAACAAATTTCATTCGAGACAAAACTGTTTCTCGATGGAGCTAGTGCGCTTGATGAGGAACTTGTGAGTTTGGAAATTCGTTCGACGAGAAATTCTACGCGGACAAAGTTTATTCATCAGAAAATATTTTACGATTTCATTTTTCGAACGAGATTCGCGTTCAAAGTTTTTACAGCTCGAAGAAATTCACCGGTGAGATTTCGTTTCAACAAATTTCATTCGAGACAAAACTGTTTCTCGATGGAGCTAGTGCGCATGACGAGGAACTTGTGAGTTTGAAAATTCGTTCGACGAAAGATTTTAGGCGGACAAAGTTTGTTCATCAGAAAATATTTTACGATTTCATTTCTCGAACGAGATTCACGTTCAAAGATTTTGCAGCTCGAAGAAATCCACCGGTGAGATTTCGTTTCAACAAATTTCATTCGAGACAAAACTGTTTCATTCCTCGAATGAAAGTTGCGTTCAAATTTTTTGTAGCTCGAAGAAATTCACCGGTGGAATTTCGTTTCAACAACCAATCGTTCGACGAGAGATTCTAGGCGGACAAAGTTTGTTCATCAGAAAATATTTTACGATTTCATTTCTCGAACGAGATTCACGTTCAAAGATTTTGCAGCTCGAAGAAATCCACCGGTGAGATTTCGTTTCAACAAATTTCATTCGAGACAAAACTGTTTCTCGATGGAGCTAGTGCGCATGACGAGGAACTTGTGAGTTTGGAAATTCGTTCGACGAGAAATTCTACGCGGACAAAATTTATTCATCAGAAAATATTTTACGATTTCATTTTTCGAACGAGATTCGCGTTCAAAGTTTTTACAGCTCGAAGAAATCCACCGGTGAGATTTCGTTTCAACAAATTTCATTCGAGACTAAACTGTTTCTCGATGGAGCTAGTGCGCATGACGAGGAACTTGTGAGTTTGGAAATTCGTTCGACGAAAGATTTTAGGCAGACAAAGTTTGTTAATCAGAAAATATTTTACGATTTCATTTCTCGAACGAGATTCACGTTCAAAGATTTTGCAGCTCGAAGAAATCCACCGGTGAGATTTCGTTTCAACAAATTTCATTCGAGACAAAACTGTTTCTCGATGGAGCTAGTGCGCATGACGAGGAACTTGTGAGTTTGGAAATTCGTTCGACGAGAAATTCTACGCGGACAAAGTTTATTCATCAGAAAATATTTTACGATTTCATTTTTCGAACGAGATTCGCGTTCAAAGTTTTTACAGTTCGAAGAAATCCACCGGTGAGTTTTCGTTTCAACAAATTTCATTCGAGACAAAACTGTTCCATTCCTCGAACGAAAGTTGCGTTCAAATTTTTTGTAGCTCTAAGAAATTCACAGGTGGAATTTCGTTTCAAAAACCAATCGTTCGACGAGAGATTCTAGGCGGACAAAGTTTGTTCATCAGAAAATATTTTACGATTTCATTTCTCGAACGAGATTCACGTTCAAAGTTTTTACAGCTCGAAGAAATCCACCGGTGAGATTTCGTTTCAACAAATTTCATTCGAGACAAAACTGTTTCTCGATGGAGCTAGTGCGTATGACGCATGTGAGAGAAAGTTTCTACGCAGCTCGATGAAATTCGCCGTTGGAATTTCGTAACGAGAATTATGCCGGTTTGGATATTCGTTCGACGAGAGGTTTCGGGTCGACAAAGTTCGTTCATCATAAAATGTTTTACAATTTCATTCTTCGAACGAGAGAATCGTGGAAGTTGGTCGATGAACGATCGAACGAGAGACGAAAAATTCACAATAAATTCTACATTATATATTTTTCAAAAATAAAATAATTTAGTACATTTTTCATCATACATCGTAATTTTTATTAGAGCATCGGACGGATGGTGGAATAATTCATATTGAACGATATATTTGAACTTTGTGCCTTTCAATGTATACCACTCGACTTTTTTCGAACATTGCTGGTTATAACTCATTTACGGCCAACGTGACCGTCATGAGGTACGAATTTCACCCTTATGCAAGACATAATTTTGAAATTCCGACAGACGAACAAATTCATCTGGCGTTTTGCAACGATAATCGATCAACTCCAGACCAACCAAAATTATGTTACGCGCAGCATTAACGTCACGATTCCAAATGATTTTACATTTTCGGCAAATTTGAAATCTATGATCGTGACATCGTCGCTTCATATCGTCTCTATTCATGGTCGTGTTTTTGGGTGGTAAAGGCATTCTATCGAAACATTTCGAACAAGATTGTGTAGTCAGATACTCATCCACACATATAACCTGACATTTATCGCGTCGACGATGGAACGCTCGTTTGAGCATTTCGACGGCGGGTTTTTTATTTCTGCCATAACTGAAATTTTTTTCCAGTGTTCCATCTCCAAAACAAACCAACACGGAATTATCATCATCATCATCATCTCTGGCGGGCAATAGCTGATCTACCAACTTATCTTCAGCTGCACGCCGTGAAATGTACGAGTCCCAGCTCAAGCGCGTATATTTCCGCGTATCGTAAATTTCGCGACCAGACGCTAAGAAATTCAGTCTGTACAGAATGTACTCCACATGAGAGTTGAAATTAGAACCACACTTCGGCGAAACAATTAATTTTTTCCCTATGTTTATACTTTCGCGATATTCAAGCAGGCGTTTTTCAAAGTTTCCCGACATTTTTTTCCGTTTACGTCGTCGAGCACGTTCTTTACAAAAATGTTCTTTGAACGTGGCCGATTTTAACACGAAATTGGTTTCTGTTCGAGTTTCCTTATCGATATAGCACGCACCGATATAATAAACGACCCCCGGATCGATTCCCAAATATTTAGTGAAGTTGGAATTAACCACTGTAGTCTCGGGTTTTATGTTCGTCTTCTTTCGCTTCTTTTTCTGCGGTTGCTGAATCGTGGATCGTCCATATCTATTCATCATGATGGAGCAATCGATTCCGTTGGTGGAAACACTCATGGCAAATGAAGTCCGCTGCTTGTTGGGCTCGATCTGCATAGTTGTGTCATCGAATTTGCCGTAAACTGAATGAGATAGATCGAAATAATGCCACCAATATTTTGGAGTTTCATTCCTGAACGCGGAATCGGTAGTTTTATCCGGTAGCAATTTTGTACTACGTAATAATTCTTTCAACGCCGCAGCGTCGTAAAGCAAATGTTTTCGGCCAGACGAAAATATAGGAAACGCCGAAAAGGATTTCATCTTTCTCTCTTCGAACCATCGTCTCAACTTGAAAGTGATCGGTACCAAATTCCACCAGTCATTTTCGATATTAATGAATTTCTTGTGATAGTCGAAACGAAAATCTTCCAGAAATTCTGCAACTTCTCGGCTGTGGGCAACGTGACGTGGTACGAAGGCGAACAATTCGTCGTAAACTATCGTCTTCCATTCGTAGCGTTTTCGATCACACTCTTCCTTGTATTTTTCATAGAAATATCGGACGAGTCGATCGTAAAAATGGACCGTGACACAATTTTTCATATTAGTTTCGTGTTGCTTGACACACGACTTAATCAGGAACGATCGTAATTGGCCGTTGTATATTAATGCTTTGTCTGGCCGCATAGCGAAATATTCTTCGTCCAACGTAACGCGTTCTTTCTTCTGTCGTTTGCCCTGGAGATGGTAATAGAAATCTTGTAGGTGACTGATGGAAAGCTGTTCGATCGGAAATTCGTTCCGATGTAACAATTTCGTATAATGAAAACTGACATAGAGTGATGCTTCGATGGTCAGTTGAGAAATTTCCAAAACGTCGTCCTCGATTCGTTGTCGTAACTCCGAATTTCGGCAAAACTTACGAAAACCACGTTTTATCGTGAACGTCTCGGTACAAGTATTTACTGTGCTGAATCTATGTTTTTGCTTCAATATTCGATTTGCACACTTGGCCGAAGAAACGCGACTGTGGTCTAATCCACCACATGTTTTACAAGGCATGTCGACTGAAACTGAATTGACATGTGTGTCGCAGCCGTACTTATACGATCGCGAGCGGTGGGCGTTAACGTTTCGGTCGTTCCTCGTTCCGAACGTATTTTACATGCACAAAATGGAATCGAACATCTCCACTAACAAACAAAATTTCAAATGTTACATTATATATTTTTCAAAAATAAAATAATTTAGTACATTTTTGATCATACATCGTAATTTTTTGCTTCTAGTCTCACAGGACTGTTGCTGGTCATGATGTCCGTGGCCGGTGGCACTCCCACATCCTAACACATCGTGGAAATCGTCAAACGAGAATTCACATTTCCCCGCGAAATGATAATCGGTGGTAGTGTGGTTATAAGTCAATATTAGAGCATCGAACGGATGGTGGAATAATTCATATTGAACGATATATTTGAACTTTGTGCCTCTGAGTGTATACCACTCGACTTTTTTCGAATATTGCTGATTACCCAACGTGAGAACTATCGTCGCCCTATCGTTATCCCACGTTTTATGTAAATATCCGTCGAAGTAATCCTTGCAGGCATTCTTGTACCAATTCACGATGATCGGTAATGGCTCGGGGTCGGTGAGAATATTTTGGACAATCAGATTCGGTGAAACAGTCTTCTCTTCTATTTCCCAGGTGCCACAACGTAAATTTTTGATCATACCAGTAAATTGATCGTTTGTCATAGCCCACAGTTCTCCCAGCTCTCCGAATTTTGTAATAATTCTCCCAGTTGTTGAATTATACGGTGCGCCATTCAAATGAGTAGTTTGGTCTCCGCGTGTGCCAGCAAATTCGAAATATATTTTTTCCGAACAATATTTATAATATTCGCAATCGATGAAAAAAATTCTGTCAATCAATGTGTTGCATAGCTTCACTGTATCGACGTATAATTTTTCTTCCGGGTCGTTGTAGTATTCCTCAATGGCGGTTGCCGGTTCTTCTATTTCTTCCGTCAAACGATCCTCCTTGTTTTGCACGTATATTCCTAACAAACTGTTTAGGGTTGTAATTTCATTTCCGATGGTATTTACTGTTATCTCATTCACGATCGGGGATTCAGAGTCGGTCGATAATTGTCCTTCATCGTCGATGTTGCGTTCGCTGTCGTGGGATTCATCACTTGGTTCTGCTCCATTTTCCGATGATGCTGCCTCGAACCATTCGTCGTCTTCGTAATCGTTGTCGTCGTTAACGCTACTTGTATCAGATTTGATATTAACATCTTGTTGTGGACCTGGGAAATCTTCCTCCATCGATGAATATTCGTTGTCGTTTATTGATTTTGGAAATCGGTTGATATTGTTCGAAAATTGATTCAATTTTCCCAATATCCATAGGATGAACTTGTTTGCACGTTTCATGATGTTGGACTGACTGAATGTTCGCACGGAACGCGTTATTTTATACCTTTCGATTTGCTAATGCGCATTATATTTTCGAACGAATATTTTATCAAAGTGTGAATACAACACTATATCGGTTTGTTATTTGGTTCCGTCGCGTATCGCGTTATCGATGTAGTCGTACATTGAGCAATAATGATTGACTTCGTTCTTGCATTTCATAATTTGTGAACCATGTTATATAAGCCTTGCGATGTCAACGGAAGAAACAGTATCGTCGCAACTTTCACGTGTTTCACATCGCTAGATTTCAATAGTTATAATAATAATAATAATAATAATAACAATTGGTTCTGTTCGCGCCATAAGAAGTCGTTCAAAGTTATTGAGAAAATATTTTCAACGTTGTTGTTATATCGAATATATTATCCCAAGCAATGGCCGGAGATGGTTGTTAACAAAATGTAGGAGCGAAGATGGCCGAAGCTAATCGTTATCAGAATATCGGAGTGCCACCGATGCCGTCCGAATATGCCAATTTCGATGCCACACTAACGACGGGGAATCGAACGATTGCCGAGGTTGGTCCATATCAGAATGTCGGAGTGCTACCAGTGTCGCTTGCTGCTCGTTTAAACTCTACACCGAGAACAAATCGAATCGATACAAAGTCAGCAGGCGATGTCGTTACTGTCACTAGTTATATGCTCATGAATAGCAGGTCGGCATTAGGAGAGATCCCTTGTAAGGACGAAAAAGATCATATATACGAATGTATGGATAATATACCGCGAACGGGAGTATGTTCAAATACATCATCGCAAGAAAGAAAACATCTATTGTCCAGTATTAGCAGTGATTCGGAACATCGTTCGGTAACTATTGAAAATGACGATAATTTCGTCAAATCGTCGCAGGTACAGTGTCGTTGTAATCGAGATAATGACCTCCCGTCGTCGTCGTCGTTTTCTTTTCCTTCGTTGTGGGGATCGAAGCAATCATCACCGTCCGATAATTTCGAACTAACGAAAAATATTCCCAATACGGCAATACCGAGATACGAAAGGGGTCCTTTCATAGTTGGAAAACCTGTAGTGGTTAACAGATCGTTATCGTGTCGTGGTCGGTCCTGGTATATTACTGATGATCGTAATAATCGGACTAATTTCGGCACTGTGTTCGTGGGTTTCCATATACTTCATATTGAAGTCTTCGGATTCTTCGGAGTCGTGCAAAAATCTATCCCGCTTGCACGATTATGAGTGGTCCTATATCACATTGCTCGTGTCGTCGGCATTTGTAGTCAATTTGACTGAAAAAATTGGCGGCTATGTGGAAGTCTTACACGATGGCCGCATAAGATTGAACGAAACGCGATTTTTATTCTATTACACGGTAATGACCAATATGGATTATTACAATTACGTCTCGTCCGAATGTCTTGAACGATATGTATTATCTGAATTCGATGACCGCGATATGTCTAACGAAAAAATCGAAATTGAATATTCTAGAAGAATGTGTAAGTTTGTGGATAGTCTCAATAAAGATATTCTTGTTCATCGCGATTATGAAAATATTCAATATTATTTCGATCAGCATGTAAAATTTTCCGATCTCGTCGACATCGTTCAGTGCTACGTTAGAGCTGTCGAAAATTTGGTCCATCGAAAATATGTGCGTCGACGTAGTTTGAGCGAACGACTTGGTTTCGAAAAAATTGCTTTATATAATGTTATTATCCTTACTGTAGATTTTTTCGACAACATATGTGATTTATAGCTGATTTGTTTTTTTTTTTCGTTGTCGTAAATGTTGTAACACATTCAGGGATTATAGTGTGATTTCTACGGATACCCGAGTTACAACATGCAAATAACATAAGATTATACACTTTAGCCAGCTACATACCCTAGCCGCGACTGGCGAGTTTCGCACCGTCTATTCTATAGAATAGACAGATTATACACATTAGCCGTGTCATATATACGAACCAATATACCAAGAAAACATACAAATATTACAAATGGTTCAAGAATATCAACAAAAGAATATATATATATATATATATATATATATATATATATATATATATATATATATATATATATATATATATATATATATATATATATGTAGAACTGAATTCTCGGGTATTGATCCGCGTTGTGTGGTTTCGGTCCTCAAAAGGACCAATTTCACGACGTTTCGGCAAAGTCGCATTTGCCATCTTCAGAGTCTGGAAAATCTAGGCGAACTGACGCTTACTTGGAGAAGTATATCCCCCGTTATGCTTGACCTTTGGACTTTCGAACTATTTCACGCTTGGTTGATTTCTACGTGTTTGGCTCCGAGTGACACGTTTGGATGACGAAATCAACCAAGCGTGAAATTAGTTCGAAAGTCCAAAGGTCAAGCATAACGGGGGATATAAATACCTGTCCCTCCAAGTAAGCGTCAGTTCGCCTAGATTTTCCAGACTCTACGGTCGAATCACCTGAAGATGGCAAATGCGACTTTGCCGAAACGTCGTGAAATTGGTCCTTCTGAGGACCGAAACCACACAACGCGGATCAATACCCGAGAATTCAGTTCTACACATTACGTCCGCGAGAACTCAAGAAGAAACATATATATATATATATATATATATATATATATATATATATATATATATATATATATATATATATATATATATATATATATATATATATGTATATATATATATATATATATATATATATATATATATATATATATATATATATATATATATATATACATGTTTTCTCGTCAAGGTGAGATCCGTTTATTTGGAACACTATATGGAAACAATTTTTTAGATTTCTTTTATCGGAGCAATGCAAATAGATACATGCTTCACAGGAATTACGAGAGAGGGGAAACAATTTCTCAATTTGAAATATACATATATATACGTACCAGGTAGAGTTCCGTAACAGATACATTCAAGACGAGATCCAAAGTTGTATATTAAGAAATTTTTGGTATAGGTGAGATCCGGCGGTGTTGCCGGTCCAACTCATACGTTATTCATTTGTATGTCTAGCAATAACTGTGCACATGCAAAACTTCTTGAATCCCTACTAATTTTTGATCACTAGACTAACTATATGAGTACAAACTTCTTCCAATGTCGTAAAAATATACTGACTATAAATATAATAATAAATATGAACTTAAAAACTTCCCTGTTTATATAGGGTAATAATATTAATGCCAATTATACTATATGCTCTCAATATTTAAATGTTTCGTTACCCTATGACTATTGAAATTCATCTCAGAATGTCTTAATTATTTTATTTGTTGTTCATTATTACTTATTAGCAAAACTTGCAACACTTGCAACTTACAAGTGTTATAATACTTCTGGCAATGTTGATATGCAAACAAACATGTTGAGTATATTAAAGTTTATTAAGTGTAATCTCGGTTTTAATTTTGTTGTTATCATTTCCTGAATTATAATTTCGATTTCCAGGAGTTCGTTTCAATTACAAAATGAAAGCGAATGTTCTTTATACGGGTAATCTCCAGAAATACTATTGTAATAGAAATATAAATTGAATTATAACCATTGAAATCTACCTAGATATTAACAAAAATTAACAAAATCTGTGAGAGATTTTGATAAAATTTATTCGGAAGCATCACAAATATAACCTTATATAATTAACCGATGAATGCGAATAACAATCGATCGGTCCTTCGCGCGCTAAAGACGGGTGCCGCACCATATCGTTTGACTTTATTAGCATCCACGCTTCCCACGATATTATTGCTGAATTGAAGTTATGTTATTGCAGACATAATATTACTGGTTATTGTAGTGAATAGTTACCAAATAGGTGACATGTTGCGGAAACAAAAAATAGTAGAACTACTAAAAAAGACTGAATCTAGGAACATTGAACCACCCATTGATCTAATTAATAATGTCATTATCGATAAAAATACATTGACTCAATCGTTCATGCTAATCGAATTCAATTTCATTGGTAAACTGCTACATATCCAAGAATTTTGAAATAGAAGATCTTATACCCAAATAATTCATGTAATAATTTTTATACCCAATGATATATACTACATGCTCTCAGTATGGAAATGTTCATTCACACCTACGAGTATTGGAGTTCATCTCGAAATGTCTTATTCACTTGTTGTTTGTTTCATTCATTACTTGTTTGTTATTATAATACAAATCACTCACATATTCTGATTATTACCACTCAGTTCAGTGAATTGTTCACCTATACGTCAAGTTTTTGGAGAGCTGGATCGGAACTAGAAAATGCATTTACACAAATGAAAATTTTCAACTGCACATGAAGAGCCCATCTTCAATATCATTGCAAACCAATATTCCACTTCTACAAATTTTAACAATTTTCAAGCTTATACATATTTAATATACTAATTTCAAAAAAGAAAAACGTTAACATGTAAAAGGAAATCAATGATTATATTCTCATGATAGTATATTTGATCAAGAATACATTTCTCTCCAGACTTTCAGTAGCAAAAACACTCATTTATAAAGGTTAACAAGATTTTTGAAATTCTGCCTCTGGCTAGTAAGATATTTTTTTATGACAGGTGAATAAGCAAACTGCACATCAAAACAAACGAACGTAACACTCTAATGAATTATTATCAAGTAGTTGATGTCACATACAGAGCATCCTTCAATTAGGCCTTAATTCAAGGGTTTTCTCTTATCCTGTATATTAGGTAATGTAATGTTACCCTATATAAGACATGCTCCTTTATTCGAGATACACTTACATCATAAAGTTTTAATTATATGTGAATGCTTAGAAAATAGGAGACATTGAGACAGATGTCTACTATATTTTCGTCTTCACGTACGTTTCGGTTTCACGACCGTCATCAGAAGAGGTTTGAAAATTAATTCACATCAACTAAAGCGCTGGATTTCTCCAACACATTTTACTGAGCACGTCATCAATTAAAATGTCTACATCGCAACAATTAACGAAACTCGAATAATTACAATAGTGACACATTATAATGTGTCACTGTCAAGATCGAAACCTGCCTAACTTCTTCCTACCAGACTTCATTTTTTATCAGATCTACGAAGTTGTGGACCTAATGAGGTCTTTCCTTATGTCTATAACCTTCAAACCTTGAAGAAAAATACCAATGCCTATCTCATCTTCCTACTTCCACTGCTGGCTCATACGATGTTCTTCGAACATCATAGGATCCTTCCGGTGTAGTCAAAGTATCAACAAAAGTTGTTAATTGTTTCCAAGTTTCGCACTGAGGAAATGAACTGTCGGATTATTTGTTGTACAACTAACCGCTGTCACATTGTGTCTTGGTGTCTTCCTTACTATAATTGTACCGAATTCCTCACCTCCTACCATTTTATGTCAGTAGTTCTTACGCTTCCTAGAGACAAACTCACTATTCCCCGGGTATTCAGTCCCTTCTTCGTAGATCGTTTCTCGATTTTTTGTGCATTATGTAATTCTACTACATATGTTACATCTTGAAATATTTTGCCATATATGATATTGGTGCGCCTACCTACAATTCATCAAAATTTTTATCAAAATCTATCAATAATATAATAGGAAAAAATGAGTTTTATGTGAATGACTCATGGAATTTTAATGAATTAAAAAAAAATAAATCCGAACCCGTAAATCATCAACTAATTTCCTTGGATGCTGTATCTTCATTTACAAATATACCAATCTTTTTGGCATTGACTAGCATCAAAAAACGTTGAGCAGAGATTGAAAACCACACACCTCTAGATCAATCGGAATTTATAAATGGATTACAGTTTTGCTTAGAATGCACTTATTTTCAATACGGTGAGCAATATTTTGGACAGATATTCGGCACAGCAACGGGATCTCCTATTTCAGCTACTATTGCTAACTTTGTTATGGAATGCCTAGAGGAATCTGTTATGAATTCATTACATTTTCAACCCGTATTCTTCAAACGGTATTAGATGATTGCCTTATGTGTGTTCCCAATGATAAAATTCAGTACGTGATTAACAAATTTAACAATTTCCACTGTAAACTTCAATTTACTTGTGAAATAAAAGTGAACAAAAACATAAAATTTCCAATATATGAACATTAGGCATGATGAAGATGGAAAAATAAAAACTTCGTGGTTTACTAAAGAAGTTTGGTATCAACGTTCAATTCCGTTGCACCAACATGAAAAAAAGTGTTATAAACAGCCTTACAGATCGCGCGGTCAAATTGTCCCACGCAGAGGACCGTCCCAAAAATTCAAAAATTGTCGTAGTACACTGGAAATGAATGGCTACCCAAAAACATTTTTCAATCCTATCATTAAAGAAAGAATAAACAAAATCTATAATGGATCGTCATTTATAAATAACATAAAAGGTAATACAGACAATTTTATAACATTAACATACATTCCGAAGACCTCAGAGAAAATTAAGAAATGTTTGGAAAAGTATGATATAAATGTCGCGCATGAGCCTATACTAGTTGTGTTTGAAATATTCCTCAAATCTAAAACCTTTAATACCTGAAGATAAACAAACCCACACAGTATACAAATTAAAGTCAATTGTGGAAGCCGCTACTTTATTTTCAACGAAATAATAAAACTACTTTGTTATACTATCACTGGTATTTAATATAGTCGTTACTATAGTTTCAACACTAAACTTCAGACGAAAACGAAGGTATGAATAAAAACGACTATATATCTCTAAACAATATTTACAAAAAAGAATGTATGGCCAAAAGTATAGTACGAGAAACAAAAACTTTCACCGACCTTGCTAAACACTGTTTTGATTATAACCATCAATTCGATTATAAAAATGTTAATATTTTAACTAAGGAAACCAATTATCATACAAGATCTATTCTGGAGATTCACATAAAACGTGACTCCAAATCTGTAAATGATAGGACAGATATTCAGACACTAAGTCAGATTTATACTAACTTAATTAATTAAAACTCTTGCAAATTCCTACATGTGTCTTTATAATGTTAAAAGTATATTTTAGGTAGAATGTCAAAAGTATCTTTCCAATAACTGACAAACCTTTTTCTATTAGCTCGTAAATCTTAGCATATGATTTGAAAGTTTGAACCTTATGTTCTCGTTTCTAGTCATTCATAGACATTGATGTGTTACAATATCGATTATTCATATTTCTGTTCGTTTCAGCGACGTGGGCATTTTAATTGGAATTGGTGCGATAAGGACCCTTTTTGTTGATACAATTAGTTTTAAGTAACCCGGTTATAGACATAATAAGTCTTCTGATGATGGTCGTGAGACCGAAACGTACGGAAAGACGAGAAGATGTAAAGCATAAAAGTTAATTTATTTATTTATTTATTCATTTATTTATATAATTACACTAGCTCAATGGGAGAAATCCCTTCTGGAGCTTAGGAGTACATATAATATAATTACATGGTATGAATTAAAATTAACTATTATACACAGCTTTACAGATATCATTAGGGTTACAACAAAATATATCAACAGTCAAACCGATCATTTCGTAGAATCTACACATTTGGAAAATTGGGGAAAATAATAAGGTATTTGTTCTGGAGATTGACAGATAAAATGTTTGTGTGGAACGGGTGTGAGCAGATGTAACATGTAAATTCAGTCTTGATAAAATAACAGGAGTCAACCAGGTTATGAATGACCTTATAAAGGAATAAAATACTATGAATTTTCCTACGTTTATCTAACTCTATACAATAGAATATATCTAATACAGCCTAATGGGAAAATCCGATAGATGGATAATTACCATCAGCTTTGAAGGCTAAATATTTTAGGAAACGCCGATTTACTCGCTCTATTTTGTTTATATAAATTTTATGATGGGAGTTCCACACAAATGAAGCATATCCGAGCTTAGAACGAACAAATGAATTATATAATATTGTTATTGAATCACTATTGTTAAATAGGCGGCTATTTCGGATGATAAAGCCCAGCATTCTGTAGGCGCTAGAAACAATTGATTCTATGTGAGAAGCAAATGACAATTTCACGTCAAACAAAACTCCCAAGTCTCTAAAACTATAGGAACAAGCAAGAGCTGTGTCAACAAGTTTGTAATTGTAAATAATAGGGGTAATTTTCTTGGTGAAAGTCATTACAGTGCACTTACTAATACTAAGCTCCAGATGATTTATTACACACCAAGCAGTGAGTGCATCCAAATCGTGCTGCAGTGACATACAACATAAAGAATGCTTCACTGCCGAGTAAAGAAGAAAATAACAGAGAAATAAGGAAGAAATGTCATTGCTAAACAAATTAAATAGGAGTGGTCCAAGTACTGACCCTTGAGGTACACCTGAGGTGGGATGAAATGAATACAATTTAAAACCTCTATACTCTACATATTGATATCTATCACTTAGGTAAGAATTCCAAAATTCAATCAAATGATTTGTAAATCCAAAGCTAGACATTTTATTCAATAAAATACTGTGATCCATTTTATCAAATGCCTTAGCAAAATCGAGGTAGATACAATCAACCTGACCACCCTCATCAATAACTTCCGCCAAGTATTGACTGTAGCAACCTAAGTTAGTAACAGTTGTTCTGCCAGGCATGCTGCTCAGGGGATATCTGCAGTTTTACATGATTGAAAGTAGCATCATATAAGATATATTCAAATATTTTGCAGAAGTTATTGATGATGGCAATTGGGCGATAATTAGTAACCTCATCTCTATTACCTTTTTTAAAAACCGGTACTAATTTTGAAACTTTCCACAGATCCGGAAAAGTACGCGATTTTAAGGCTAATGAATATATAAATGCCAGTGGAGCTGCGAATATATTAATGAAATCTTTCACAAAGGAAGTTGATATGGACCCTTCGTGTGACTCGCTTTAAGTGTTTCAGCAACTTGAATCACTTCAGAGGAACTTACAGTTGGAAGAGATAGAATATTATTATTGAAGTTATTAAAGTTATCCGAAGATTTATTATTTGTTGAATTAGAGTTAATACAGACACTTTGGAAGTACTTTGCAAAGACATTAACAATATCATGAGGACTAGAGTAGCTGAGATTATCACATTGAATGTGTTCAGGAATAGAACTGCTCTCATTTTTGGTATGAAGGAATGACCAGAAAGATTTGAAATTACATTTTATGTTATTCTCTATTTTTGATATATAGAGTCTAAATGAACAGGCAATATCGGTTTTGATTGCCGATCTTAAAGTCTTGAATGCCTCATAGTCATCCAGTTTAGCATCTTTTTTGTATTTATGCCAATAATTTTTCTCAAGTCTGATATTCCTTATTATGTTAGACGTCAACCAAGGTGGAAACTTGTTCTTTTTCTTGGGGGAAGTGTATGGAACGCAAGTTGTTAGCAAATTGGTAAGATGTTCATAGAACAATTGTAATGCGACATTAACATTGCATGTATGATATAATACAGACCAATCAAAATCCAGTAACAGGTTATACAGTAATGGATAATTTGCCTTATTGAAATCAAAAATGTGTACATCATTATGATGGAAGAATGATGTGGAAGGTACACGGCCGAAGTACTGAAATTCAATAAATAATGGAAGATATGGTGTTAATCTTCGCGCAATAAGCAAATGAGATTTAGAATTCTATTATTACTAGTTAGACAAAAATTGTACTGGTTAAGATCGAAATAACTAGGCAGATTGTTCAAGCATGATAATTTAGAAGATTCAATTCAACTTAATAAGAACTATTTTTAGTATTTGCTGATTCGTTGCTCCAGATATATGAAATGTTATTATATAACATTTCACGGTCATGAACGTGTTGTACGAATACTACCTTGGATCAGCAAAATTCCGTGGCGTAGGTCCACGTTGACATTGATTCTTCCAGTTAAACATTACTGGAACGTTGACTTCTATTCATTTTAGAATTGATATTTGAAATTTTGCTTATTTGAGTACACAGACTTTTGAGCCTTAACATTTGTTTTGACAATCTACCTAGACTGTGCAACAACTTTATTTCCTTAAATATTTAGTTGCCCGTTATTGAAGGAAACACATAGTCTGCTGTCTTGAAAATAATAATTTTATCAAACACTTCCGAATTTAAATTTATACAACATAAAATTATCTAAACATTCATATAATTGAAACTAAAATTAACCTGTGCGTCTTCACATTTCCCATACAGATAGATATGAGTACCTGTTCAAAGTTCTTCAGTTGGTTTCACTGCTGTGCTATGGGTAGCATCGTCATAATGCCCCTGATTTCTCCTTTTAATCTCCCATGATGATTTTTCCATCACCATCCCGTTAGTTCTTTGTTTGCTGCCTTAGTATTTCGCATGATGATAAATAAATGAAATTGGTACTCACTGGTTACCAATATTGACTGTGTGTCAGTAAAATATGGTTTGGCCATGTAGTAAAGTAAGAGCCACTTGGCTTAGAGTTTGTTTCATGAGACAAGTACTTGCATTTTGTGCTCCATAGAGAGCATCCTCTTAATTTACTATGGGTACTGAATCGATCTGAATCAATTACCAAATGAATTATTGCGAATTATTTAGAATCATTCTTTTATATCCATAATAATTAAATATTGAATGCTCTCTTACTACTTACATGTACATTTTAATCAAAATGAAAATGTGCACATATTTAATATACAGCTTATTTCGCTTGTTAAATAAATTTATTCATCAAATTACTGGAAATTTAAAAGTTTAGAATGAATTTTCATGCCGTAATGAAAATTGTATTCAATAATATTTCGTTTGTTTTTGTATCCAGTAATTATGTTTCAACCTAAGTGTCTGTTGCGCCGTATATAGGGTAATGTAATATTCCTCTATATACTACAGAATAAAATTAAATCAAACGTCGAGACTATCTGTTATTGTCATAGGTAATATTGTATGTGAAATTAAGCAAAAACTGAGTTCATATCATATATATCATTCATATATTAGAAAATTAGATCAGACGGGTAATTTCCAGAAATTCTATCTCGATTCTAATTTAAATCTGAATTGAATTATAATTACCTTTCGAAATCTACCTGGACACTAGCAAAAATGAACTAAACGTTCAAGAGATAATGTTAAAATCGAGTTGGGAGCATGACAAATATATCTTTATTGTCCTATTTTGAAACATTTCAACAACGTCTTTCTAATTGTTTAGTCCAAGAGACTGATAACCGTAATAATTTATAGTGAATAAATTATTAGTTAAACGAGAGAATCAAACTCAGCTGATGCTAATAACAATACCTCTCTTTCATTTCACGTATTTAGTTGTCTACAGCGTTGCCGCTACGAGAGGATCTCGTGTAGTGCATAAAATAGCTATTTGCTAGTGTATTGTGAAGCGCCACCTTTATCAATTTCTATGAACTATACTTGTATAAGAGGTGAAATTATGAGTAAAAATGAGATCCATTGAAAATTTTGAACTTTGTTTTTATGAACATGAATAATGGAAATGGTGTCGATATACACTAGAAACAGAACGAGATTCGAAATCGGATCTCACCTTACAAAACGGATCTCCATTTGTATAGAAAATATATATAACAGATCTCATCTTGTCGTAATACATATATATATATATATATATATATATATATATATATATATATATATATATATATATATATATATATATATATATATATATATATATATATATATATATATATATATATATATATATATATACATCCCACGGTGAGTAGATCCTCCTCTCATTGAAAATTTGCATTGGGTAGGTCATCCGGTGTCATAGGTCCTCCGTATACGGAGGAGCTATCACATCACGTGTTAAACGATATACCTTAACGAATTCTATCATCTGGCAAAATTTCACAGGGATGACTTATGTCGACTTTTTGGATATTTTGTATATTTTAGTTCCGAACGTTTACGTATCCTCTGGTGGCGACTCCGTGTGGCGTATACTTTATGACGTATACTCTGGTCTCATTCAGCAGTGGATCAGTAATCCATCGCATATTTGATAGCAAATTTTTAGTGGATAAGGCATCCGCGATATTGACAACACTGTATTTAGTAAGTTATTACAGAATTATGTCTGTTTTATTATATTATCAGCCTGGAAGCGAACATTTACAGTCTACAGTACCGTCGATAATGGAGCAAACAATGGTCATTTTCGATTTGTATATTACGTTTCATGTTATCAAAGACTGTTCATAGGCTGTGTATTATTTCTTCCAAATAATATGATTCCTGTTACAATAATTACATAATCTTTGTATCCATTCATGAAACCTTTTTAAATGCGTACTTAAATAATAATAAAATTGATGTTTCTTATGTAAATGCTTGATGTTTCTGAAAGTATCCCATTGCTCAGGTGGAGATTCCTTACGGAAGAGTTTCTGTGGGCATGAATTCGATTATTTCCTAAGATATAAGGTGTTCAAGATGAACCTTGAAGTTTAATTCCAATGAGAATTTCACACCGACAATTTTCGACCAATCAAATACTTTTATTTTGACTTGTTGCCATGCCAACGGTAAAATTTCAGCGGATATTTTTTCCTTTTAGAGTAGGGAAGCAAAATTATGGTGGATATTTTCTGACGTTTGACAAATGAGTTTGGAAGTGATACAATACATAACAAAACAACCGTTCACAAATATAAATTAAATATTTAAATTTATTCTATTTATTATTAAAATCTATATTTTATTCAATTTCGTAACAACATTTGAATGTTTTTGATATTTCTCTCGGAAATCCTCTCATCGTAATAGCGAATAGCAAAGGACAGAAGACTCTAAATTTACCAAATATTTGTGTTTTTGAGCAAATAAATGTAATAATTTGAAACCACTTTGTTCAAATTATTCTTGCCAATTTTGTTAAATTTTATAGATGTTCGCAACAGCTCTTCTTCGATTTTCTTGAATGAACCTTCACGATTTGCCACATTTAACATTACTGGTGAACAATATTCAATTAACTCCAGTAAATGTTAGTTTGGAATGGAACATTTTCACGTGACTTAATCCGTTGCAACATGAACAAGCCTAGTAATTTTCAAAACAGCTCATTGTTACAATATAATATGAGACGATTGATTTTGTACAAAATATAGAGAAAGTACAATAATGACATTTGTCATGGTATCTGTCATAGCCATGACAGCATATTTCCATTAAGCAATATTACTATTTTATAATTATTTGACTCGCTTAAAAACAGAAACTATCGTTTGTTAAAAACAAATATAATCCCTCCAATTTTAGTAGATCAAATTTAACCCAGAAACATGAAAGAGACTATATGTAATCTATTTGAAATAATTTAAGACAACTAAAGTCGGTGGATCAAAAGATATTTGAATTTTATTGTGAATCAGTTGTCAAAAGAAAACCATTACTTAAAAACACATACATACCAATTTCTGTAAATAAAATGTAATTCAATAACATGTAATAAATAATATTTAATCCACTTTACACAATTTTGTACAACTAAAGTGGGTGGATCAAAAATTACTACTGATATTTGAATTTTATTATAAATTAGTTGCCGAAAGAAAACCATTATTTAAGAACACATACTTCCACCACTTCCAGTAAATAAAATGTAATTCAACAATACTTAATCTACTTTTAACAATTTTGTAGACCTAAAGTGGGTGGATCTAAAATTACTACTGATATTTATTTAAATTTTATTGTAAATCAGTTGACGAAAGAAAATTATTGGGTAAAAGACATACTTCCACCAATTTTGGTGAATGAAATCTAATTCAATAACATGTAATAAACTATATTCAATCCACTTC
Organism: Endomychus coccineus; assembly: GCA_958510875.1. Taxonomy (NCBI): domain Eukaryota; kingdom Metazoa; phylum Arthropoda; class Insecta; order Coleoptera; family Endomychidae; genus Endomychus; species Endomychus coccineus. The sequence continues at coordinate 162,750,095 of OY294067.1, read as the reverse complement.
TTTCAAATTCTGTACAACTAAAGTGGGTGAATCAGAAATTACAACTGTATTTTCAATTCCGTGGCTAAACATTATAATTACAATCATACACAATTTAAGTATGACGACACCACAAGTTTTTTTGACGTTTGACATCAAATTCTCAAAATCCTATAAAAAAATTATGGCATTCCTTCGTAATGTCTCATATTTTCTTGACAAAATGTCAAATAACATCACATTGAAATTATTTTGAACTAATTCTCTTACCCAATATTCCGAGTGCACAAATTAATTTCCGGAAATTTTGCACATGGTATATTATGAGTGAATATTTTTGACAAAAAATACACAAAATTTATGAAATTTGATATACATAAGGATTTTTATGGTGTCGAGTGAAAATATGTTGTCAACATTTGATAAAAGTGATATACTGAGTGTTGGTTTCTTGTTAACATCGGATGAAAAGCATACGGCTTAATATAATTTATTTTTCCTCAAAAATGTTCATATGCAACACCCCAATAGAAGAGCGAAAAAGTTCACAGATTCCAGCAGCCCAATCAATATTATAGATTGCCATAATTATGACAATTATGAAATACTCGAGACCGAAAAATGTAGCAAAAAAAATAATTTAGGTGTACAAATTTTTAATTCGTAGTTAAAATATTATTCGATGAAAAGCTATTATGAAACCTTTCATAACTGTTCTTAAAATATTATCAAAAAGTTGCACAAATCATTGAGGAAGTTGTACTGGTATCCATTTAGGTATCGATATAAAAAATAGATGGCGTTCAGTATTGAAATTTCTAATCTTAACAGCTTGATTTCTTCAAATAATTGATATGCGTTTTATTATTGCATAAAAAGCGGTAAATTCTGCTCCAAAAATGTATTCCTTCAATGACTGACCAACATTCCTGCGATTTTATAAATACTTACTTAAAAGTTTTCATTTCAATTTATAATTTAAGAAAACCCTAACACAGTGAAGATGTGGTATCTTGGGCAAAAACAATCGCTCATATAGAAGATAGTTCAGGTCATTCCTGTAGCTCAGTTGGTAGAATCAGTCTAGTGAACAAAAAGTCTCGTGTTCAAATCAAATCGACCATTCTCTATTCCAACCTATTTGATTGCAAAATTCTAATTCCATAAACAAAGATGTTCAAATAGTAGGTAGTTCAACTCATTGATTAGGTTTTGATATTTCGATTGTGATTATACATTGTTCCAAACGACTTATACCTCAATTCCCTGTTAATAATATTATAACATATATGTAATTGGAATAATTTCATCAATAAAAATTAATGAACTATGTCGGTGTTTTCTATATACAGAAGCAAGTTCAGTATTTAAAGATTAGAAAGGATTTTTTTTTAATGACGTCAGAAGAAAACATCGAAAATAAGTGAAACATACACGTCATATTTTCGAGATTTTGTTTATTATTGGTTATTATTATTACAAAGTACGTATAATTTATATAAACATAAAATACATTCCGACCGCGAATTTCGAAAAATCTTGGCTTCCGGATGATTTCCGCGTGACAATATCATGACTTGATGCCGAAGTTTCACCAACCATTACTGGTGGCATCTTCAGGGCCGATTCGACGCTTGAATTGGCACTGATTCTACTGGCATCTGTAGCAGTATTTATTGTAGGAAAAAAATCCTTCACGCTACAAATTTCACTGCCCTTCACCGGTGGTTAACTCCGTTCTGGCACATGTACTTGGTAGTAGTGATAGAACTATTCGAATACAAATTATGAAATTATTCGGATGCATCCGATTCTTATTGAATCAGTCAAATACTCCTGTATTCGAATAATCATTCGATTATCGGCAGTATTCTAATCCGGAATATTCGATCCTATGCATTCGAATAAACATTCGATTCTGCCCAAACTACTCAGATTTTAAAAATTATGCTACGCATGTTGTTAATACATCAAAAATATTGTCTTTCCTTATTCCGGAACTGAAGTTTAATTTTGATCTATACGGATTGTTAAGTAAGATGAGTAAAAGATCTGGACCAGTTGAGTTAGTTATATCGGGCCGTTTGGAAGTTACGATCAATATGTATCATAACAACGAAAGTCGATAAACCCATTACTTATGGTTGACTCATAACCACTTTTATCCACATCAGTTAATCCTATCACACTTATGACCCTACGACCTATGAATCATCCTGTATTAGTGTCCAGGTTCATACTATCGGTCAAAATTTGACAATAAAATTATCTCTACAAAACTACTAATATTTTCTGTTAAGTTTCGATACCTATAAACAACAACAACAAAAACTTCTAGGGAGGATTACTTTCTATCATCTTGAAAGTAAAAATCCAATTCAAGACATTTCTTGATTACGTTTTTCAATTCAACTCAAAATAATGGTGGTTTACGTTTGGTCATTAATCTATTGAAAAAACACTGTATAATATATAAAAGGACAGGAAATTAATGGAAAATATTGATTTCCGGATGCATTCCGGGTCACAATAGCACGACTTGATGCCGACGTTTTACCAACTATTGCAGGTGGCATCTTCAGGGCTGGTGTGAGGCTTGAATTGAAAATAATTCTACTTGTTCCTGTAGTCATATTTATCGTAGGGAAATTCTGCTTTTGTTCCGGTAAATAACTCCGTTACACCTGACATTGCCGTTGCGTGATCATGTGCGAAGTGGAATTTTCGAGGAGTCACAAGAAAACATACAAATATGTATATATATGTATATGTATATATATATATATATATATATATATATATATATATATATATATATATATATATATATATATATTTACATCCCACTATACATAGGTCATCCTCCATATGGTGCAGCAATAAGTCATCTCCCGGAAGGAGTGTAAATATATGAGTTTTCTTCGCGTATATTGGATTACATTCCAATGTGGATGTCGAATCTGGTCGAAAATAATAAACTTTTAATATTGATTTCCAGATAAGTTCATATCTTTAGGTACTCCAACTAAATCACGATCCTTGAATCATCCGAACGAATATTTCATCATGCAAATCGCAGCTTTAGGTCCTCTTGTATATACGGATTATACGAATTACAGTATATCCGTAGCCCAACAGTGTTGTTACATTTTACGTATTGAAGGGGTTCATCCAAAGAGCATCTATGTTTTACATGGTCGTGGTCGGTGATTCACGAGGTATCTTGTGTAGATAAGATATGTATTGAAACCATCTATACAATTTAACTAACTCATAAGCTTATGTGTAGACTTCTTTTATGTATTCATTGTAATTATATTTTACTATACTTCTAAATAATTCTTCATTTGAGGTTATATTTTCATACGTTAAGGTACAGAGTTCAGGAATTGAATAAACATTCTACCGCCAAAATATGAAACACACAAATTTTACAATTCTTTTAATGAATTTTGAATGTCTGATATATTTTTCCAATATCAGTTAACACTACACTATATATTACTGTTGGGACAATACAATTTTTTTCGTTTGAGCACAAAAAAAGTGTTCACTCTACTGCTGTAAAATGTCTAATTTACGAGTATTTCAAATCGAATCGAATTAGTTTCTAGTAATTATGGTCAAAAGCATGTAGGTGTGTAGTAAACAGTAACTTAAAATTGTGTAAGAAAATAACATTTTTCACGGGATGACTATATTTTCAAGTAGTTTCGAAATTATTATTAATCCACAAATTATTTATATTTTATATTTATAACTTGTATTGCTGTAACTGTTATGAAGGTATTTTTTATAAATCTTAATCTGAAACTATCGAAAGTGACATTAATTTCCTCCTGAATAGTAGACTCCCGCAGATAGTTAATCTTGGAAAATCTTGACTTCCGGATGGATTCCGCCTCACAATAGCTCGACTTGGTGCCAACGTTTCGTGAACCATTACAGGTGACATCTTCACGGAAGGCTTGAGGCTTGAACTGGAACTGATTCTACTGGTTTCTGTAGCCGTATTTATTTTATGGGAAATCCTTCACGCTACACAGTTCCCTGCCTTCATTTCGGTGGTGAACTCCGTTCTGGTACCTGACCCTGCCGTTGTGTGATTATGTGCGAAGTGAAATTTTCGAAGATGGGTTTCCAAATGTTTGGAAGGTAATATCCCGAGTCACGGTTTAGATTATTTGGATGTTTTAGGATTTCAATAGCTTCAAGGGTTTTTCGCTGATGGAAATGTGTGACTCGGGCTAGGATTTTAGAATGTTCGAAAATGATCTGAAGATAAGTGTCAAACTTGTGTTCAGCAAGTGCAGATCTACTGGTATCACGAAGCCTTGTACAGCGCTCATGTTCTTTCACACTGTACGACCTGTTTCACCAATGTAGACTTTACCGCAAGAACAGGAAATACTATAAACACCTTCTAAGTGAAGAGGAAGAAGGGGATCTTTGATGGGTTTGTAAAACTGAGATAGTTTTGGAAGTGTGGAAAACCGAGTACAAATATAATGTTTTTTAAGGATTTTGGAAATTCGATCTGTCATAGTTCCAATAGATAGGCAGTGGATGAAGCAGGCAGGGGAGGGGGCTGTGGATCAGGTTGATTTGAAATTTTAGGCCCAGTGTATTTCTTCATGGGTTTTTGAATGTTGTAATGGGAGAAATTATTTGATAATAAGACAGATGGAAGATGTTTTAATTCTGATTTTAAGGATTGGGATTCAGATAAGTTGACAGCTCTGTGGACCAAGGAGTTTATGATGATTGCTTTTGGGCAGGGTGGTGGTGGGTAGGACCATTGAGGTATCTATCGGTGTGAGTGGGTTTTCGATAGACAGAATGTCCTAAAGTACCATTAGTCTGTCGACTAACTAATACATCTAAGAACGGGAGTTAACCTTTTGGTTCAACTTCCATGGTGAAAAGGATATTGGGATGTAATGAATTCAAATGATTGAGGAAGGGAACATGATTTACGCGACCATGCTGCCAAATAACAAGTATGTTGTCGACATATCTAAACTAACATTTCGCCTTGAGAACAGATGAGTCAATAGCATCTGGCTCAAAAGTTTCCATGAGGATATAAGCTATCACCGGAGAAAGTGGGGAACCCATGGCAGCTTCCGAGGACTGCTCGTAAAACTTGCCATCCTACAGGAGATATGTGGAAGATAGACAAAAATCAATTAACGGTAGTAAGTTCATTGGAATGTTTTTGCAGGTAACAGTTGAGAAATTATGGAAAGTGTGTCTGGAAGGGAACATTGGTTAAGAGTGACTCGAAGTAGAAAGTGACGAGCAAATCGTCGGTGTCATTTTTTAGCGTTTGGAGTTTTTCAACGAAATGAGAGGAATTAGGATAAAATGTTGGGATTACCTACAAGAGGTTCGAGAATATATGACAGATATCAAGAGTTCATAAGTAGGGGATCCGATAGTGCTGACAATTGGTCTCAGGGGAACTGAGGGTTTATGTATTTTAGGCAAATCATATGAACTTCTTGAACAATGGGGGATAACAATTGTTTTTTCTTGTGGAACCCAAGTTAGACACTAGTGAACAAATCCTTTTCGAAAATACAAAAATCCTAGCCAGAATTCCACACTTCTATCAAAAATCCTTGAAGCTATAGAAATGCTGAAACATCCAAATAATCCAAAATGTGACTCAGGATATCACTTTCTCAACATTTGGAAACCCATCCTCGAGAATTCCACTTCGCACATGATCACGCAACGGCAATGTCAGGTGCCAGAACGAAGTTAATCACCGGAACAAAAGCAGAATTTCCCTACGATAATTACGACTACAGGAACAAGTAGAATTAGTTTCAGTTCAAGCCTCACACCAGCCCTGGAGATGCCAGTTGCAATGGTTGGCAAAACGTCGGCATCAAGTCGTGCTAATGTGACCCGGAATGCATCCGGGAATCAAGATTTTCCATTAATTTCCTCTTCTTTTATACAGTGTTTTTTCAATAGACTAATGACCAAACGTAAACCACCATTATTTTGAGTTGAATTGAAAAACGTAATCAAGAAATGTCTTGAATTGGATTTTTACTTTCAAGATGATAGAAAGTAATTCTCCCTGGAAGAGTTTGTTGTTGTTGTTGTTTATGGGTATCGAAACTAAACAGAAAATATTAGTAGTTTTGTAAAGACAATTTTATTGTCAAATTTTGACCAATAATATGAGCCTAGACACTAATACAGGATGATTCATAGGGTCGTAGGGTCATAAGTGTGATAGAATTAACAGATGTGGATGAAAGTGGTTATAAGTCAACCATAAGTAATGAGTCTATCGACTTCCGTTATTGTGATACATATTGATCATAACTTCCAAACGACCCGATATAACTAACTCAACTGGTTCAGATCTTTTACTCATCTTACTTAACAATCCGTATAGATCAAAATTAAAATTCAGTTCCGGAATAAGGAAAGACAATATTTTTAATGTATTAATAACATGCGTAGCATAATTATTAAAATCTGAGTAGTTTGGGCAGAATCGAATGTTCATTCGAATGCATAGAATCGAATATTCCGAATTAGAATACTCCCGAGAATCGAATGATCATTCGAATACAGGAGTATTTGACTGATTCAATAAGAATCGGATGCATCCGAATACTTTCATAATTTGTATTCGAATAGTTTCATCACTACTAAAAGGCAGTGAAATTTGTAGCGTGAAGGATTTTTTTCCTACAATAAATACCGCTACAGAAGCCAGTAGAATCAGTTCCAATTCAAGCGTCAAGTCGGCCCTGAAGATGCCACCAGTAATGGTTGGTGAAACGTCGGCATCAAGTCATGATATTTTCACGCGGGAATCATCCGGAAGCCGAAATTTTTCGAAATTCGCGGTCGGAATGTATTTTATGTTTATATAAATTATGCGTACTTTGTAATAGTAATAACCAATAATAAACAAAATCCCGAAAATATGACGTGTATGTTTCACTTATTTTTAATGTATTCTTCTGGTATCATTTGAAAAAAAATCCTTTCCAATCTATAAATACTGAACTTGCTTCTGTATATAGAAAACACCGACACAGTTCATTAATTTTTATTGATGAAATTATTCCAATTACATGTATGTTATAATATTATCAACAGAGAATTGTGGTATAAGTCGTTTGGAACAATGTACAATCACAATCGGAATATCAAAACCTAATCAATAAGTTGAACTACCTACTATTTGAACATCTTTGTTTATGGAATTAGAATTTTGCAATCATATAGGTTGAAATAGGGAATGGTCGATTTGATTAGAACACGAGACTTTTCGTTCACTAGACTGATTCTACCAACTGAGCTACAGGGATGACCTGAACTATCTTCTATATGAGCGATCGTTTTTGCCCAAGATACCACATCTTCACTGTGTTTTTTCAATTATAAATTGAAATGAAAACTGCTAAGTAAGTTTTTACTTGAAGGAATACATTTTTGAAGCAGAATTTACCGCTACTTATGCAATATTAAAACGCATATCAATTATTTGAAGAAATCAAGCTGTTAGGATTAGAAATTTCAATACTGAACGCCATTTATTTTTTATATCGATATCTAAATGTATACCAGTACAACTTTTTCAATGATTTGTGCAACTTTTTGATAATATTTGAAAAACAGTTATGAAAGGTTTTATAATAGCTTTTTATCGAATAATATTTTAACTATGAATTAAAAATTTGTATACCTAAATTATTTTTTTTGCTACATTTTTCGGTCTTGAGTATTTCATAATTGTCATAATTATGGCAATCTATAATATTGATTGGGCTGCTGGAATCTGTGAACTTTTCCGCATTTCTATTGGGGTGTTGCATATGAACATTTTTGAGAAAAAATAAAAGCCGTATGCTTTTCATCCGATGTTAACAAGAAACCAACACTCAGTAAATCACTTTTATCAAATGTTGACAACATATTTTCACTCGACACCATAAAAACCCTTATGTATATCAAATTTCATGAATTTTGCGTAATTTTTGTCGAAAATATTCACTTATAATATCCCATGTGCAAAATTTCCGGAAATTAATTTGTGCACTCGGAATATTGGGTAAGAGAATTAGTTTAAAATAATTCCAATGTGATGTTATTTGACATTTTGTCAAGAAAATATGAGACATTACGATGGAATGCCATAATTTTTTCATAGGATTTTGAGAGTTTGATGTATACGAGTGCAAACGTCAAAAAAACTTGTGGTGTCTTCATGCTTAAATTTTGTATGGTTATAATTTATAATGTTTCGCCACGGAATTGAAAATTCAGTTGTAATTTCTGATTCACCCACTTTAGTTGTACAAAATTTGAAAACAGTGGATTAAATATAGTTTATTACATGTTATTGAATTAGATTTCATTTACCAAAATTGGTGGAAGTATGTGTTTTTACCCAATAATTTTCTTTCGTCAACTGATTTACAAAAAAATTTAAACATCAGTAGTAATTTTTGATCCACCCACTTTAGGTCTACAAAATTGTTAAAAGTAGATTAAATATTGTTGAATTACATTTTATTTACTAAAAGTGGTGGAAGCATGTGTTCTTGAATAATGGTTTTCTTTCGGCAACTAATTTATAATAAAATTCAAATATCAGTAGTAATTTTTGATCCACCCACTTTAGTTGTACAAAATTGTGGAAAGTGGATTAAATATTATTTATTACATGTTATTGAATTACATTTTATTTACAGAAATTGGTATGTATGTGTTTTTAAGTAATGGTTTTCTTTTGACAACTGATTTACAATAAAATTCAAATATCTTTTGATCCACCGACTTTAGTTGTCTTAAAATATTTCAAATAGATTATGTATACAGTAGAACTCCAATTATCCGAATTAATGGGGACCGGGACCCATTCGGATAATCAAATATTCGGATAATCGGATTTTTTTTAAAAAAATTGCCATTGGAGAGAATAAAAGCTACGTTTTGATATTGCACTATTTTTTTATTGAATTAAATGAAAGAAACATGAAATTTTCACATGTTTTAAATATACATAAATACATAAAATGTACTTATGTACAAGTTTAGAAATAAAAATCATTGTTTTTTAAACATCTCCGTCAATGTAAGCTGTTTTGCGGTCTTCAACCGTTTTCGGGCAGCCAGGTCACGCATTCGCTTGACGGTGAGCAGTTGCAAGTGGTCACACTCGGGCTGACGCTCCATCCACTTCAAAGCAGTCTCGAGGCCGGCAAATGCTTCACTAGCTGATGGTCCAGCGTCTACTTCAACATCAGCAGAAAGTTCTTCTTCCACTTCCACTTCAACATCTTCTCTCACACTTACAACAATTTCATCGTCATTGAGAATTTGAAAACCAGGGTCAGACGTGTCACAAGCCATCCACTCTCCTACATCTTCAGCACTTACTTCTGTACAACCAGGAATTTTTACAATCATTTTTCTTATTTCCTCTAGTGACAACGCATCTTCATCATCATCATCCTCTCCATATTCTTGTTTCTCATTTTCTTCAGATTCTTTTATTTTGTTCTTCTCAGACGGTAGGCCTTTCAGTTTATTCCACGCACGTCTTAGCGTCACTGCCGTAACCAAACTCCAAGCTTCCGCTACCATGTAACAGCAGTCCTTTAAATTTATTTTGCTATGATTTTCCAAAACCAATTCTTCATCTTCAGCACCTTCGATCAGCAGTTTTCTCAGCAGTTGCCTTCTGTAATGGCGCTTCATTGTTTCAATAACAGACTGGTCCATGGGTTGCAGCAAACTTGTAACATTGGGAGGCAAAAACGTCGTTTTAAACTGCCCATTCTCTCTTTCCAACAGTTCTGCTGTAGGATGAGTGGGTGCGTTATCAACAATTAAAAGCACCTTACTGCCTTCTTTTCCCACCGATTTTTGGTGCTTTTTCACTTCAGGAATAAACACTTCATCATACCATTCGGTAAACAAAGCTGCAGTCATCCAGGCCTTGGGTTGACTTTTGTAGAAGAGTGGAAGTTTTTTTACGTTTTTAAATGCTCTTGGATTTCTTGATTTTCCTATCAAAAGAAGTGGCAGTTTATGATTTCCAGTGGAGTTGGCACAGTTAAGCACTGTAACACGTTCTTTACTGACCTTATGTCCAGGGGCACTAGATTCCCTTTTAGAAGCCAAAGTGGTTTTTGGTAATGCTTTCCAAACAAGGCCAGTTTCATCGGCATTATAAACAAACTCCGGATCATAGGATTCTGATGCAGTTTTAAATTTTTCAATAAAATTTTCAGCAGCTGCAGAGTCTGCTGAAAGCTTCTCACCAGCCAAATCTAACTCGCGTACACCATGCCTGAATTTAAAATTCCTTAGCCAGCCGTTACTAGCCTTAAATGATGAATAACCAAGCTTTTCTGCTAAGATTTTGGCTTTTTCACAAAGGATTGGACCTGAAATCGGATTTCCCATAGAACGTTGCTGCAAAAACCATTTAAACACGGCATCTTCCAAATTTTTGTTGGTTGCTGTCTTCATTGTTTTCCTGGAGGAACTTCCATCTTCATTTTCAAGCACCGAAACAAAGTTTAAAAGTGTTGACTTACTGTTTTTAATGTCAGAAATTGTTGCTTTTCCAACACCATAAATCTCAGACAACTTCTTACCCGTTACACCTTTATCGAGTTGCTCTATAATTTTCAGTTTGTTTGCTAACGATAGCACAACACGTTTTCTTTTCGAAGCCATGGTATAAAAACAATACAGTATGTATTGTACACGCACACTGGCTAATCAAAACAAACAATGACAGGTGCGCCGTGACTGCAATGCGCCGGAACTTGTCTTAACTTGCCGTTGTGCCTACACACGCGGGGGGAAGTCAGTGTAGGCACAACAATTTGTGATTCGGATAATCGGCGATTCGGATAGTCGGAGTTCGGATAATTGGAGTTCTACTGTAGTCTCTTTTATGTTTCTGGGTTAAATTTGATCTACTAAAATTGGAGGGATTATATTTGTTTTCAACAAACGATAGTTTCTGTTTTTAAGCGAGTCAAATAATTATAAAATCGTAATATTGCTTAATGGAGATAGGCTGTCATGGCTATGACAGATACCATGACAAATGTCATTATTGTACTTTCTCCATATTTTGTACAAAATCAATCGTCTCAGATTATATTGTAACAATGAGCTGTTTTGAAAATTACTAGGCTCGTTCATGTTGCGACGGATTGAGTCACGTGAAAATGTTCCATTCCAAACTAACATATTTACTGGAGTCAATTGAATATTGTTCACCAGAAATGTTAAATGTGGCAAATCGTAGAGGCTTATTCAAGAAAATCAAAGAAGAGCTGTTGCGAACATCTATAAAATTTATCAAAATTGGCAAGAATAAATTGAACAAAGTGGTTTCAAATTATTACATTTATTTGCTTAAAAACACAAACATTTGGTAAATTTAGAGTCTTCTGTCCTTTGCTATTCGCCATTACGATGAGAGGATTTTCAAGAGGAATATCAAAAACATTTAAATGTTGTTATGAAATTAAATAAAATATAGATTTTAATAATAAATAGAATGAATTTAAATATTTAATTTATATTTGCGAACGGTTGTTTTGTTATGTATTGTATCACTTCCAAACTCATTTGTCAAACGTCAGAAAATATCCACCATAATTTTGCTTCCCTACTCTAAAAGGAAAAAATATCCGCTGAAATTTTACCGTTGGCATGGCAACAAGTCAAAATAAAAGTATTTCATTGGTTGAAAATTGTCGGTGTGAAATTCTCATTGGAATTAAATTTCAAGGTTCATCTTGAACATCTTATATCTTAGGAAATAATCGAATTCATGCCCACAGAAACTCTTCCGTTAGGAATCTCCACCTGAGCAATGGGATGCTTTCAGAAACATCAAGCATTTACATAAGAAACATCAATTTTATTAATATTTAAGTATGCATTTAAAAAAGATTTCATGAATGTATACAAAGATTATGTAATTATTGTAACAGGAATTATATAATTTGGGAGAAGTAATACACAGCCTATGAAAAGTCTTTGATAACATAAAACGTAATATACAAATCGGAAATGACCATTGTTTGCTTCATTATCGGCGGTACTGTAGATTGTAAATGTTCGCTTTCAGGCTGATGATATAATAAAACAGACAATATTCTGTAATAATTCACAAAATACAGTGTTGTCAATATCGCGGATGCCTCATCCACTGGAAATTTGCTATCAAATATGCGATGGATTACTGATCCACTGCTAAATGAGACCAGAGTATACGTCATAAAGTATACGCCACACGGAGTCGCCACCAGAGGATACGTAAACGTTCGGAACTAAAATATACAAAATATTCAAAAAGTCATCCCTGTGAAATTTTGCCAGATGATAGAAGTCGTTAAGGTATATCCTTTAACACGTGATGTGATAGCTCCTCCGTATACGGAGGACCTATGACACCGGATGACCTACCCAATGCAAATTTTCAATGAGAGGAGGACCTACTCACCGTAGGATGTATATATATATATATATATATATATATACAAATATTACAAATGGTATATATATATATATATATATATATATATATATATATATATATATATATATATATATATATATATATATATATATCATTTGTAATATTTGTATGTTTTCTTGGTATATTGGTTCGTATATATATTTCATTTTCAGTATATATACGAACCAATATACCAAGAAAACATACAAATATTACAAATGGTATATATATATTCTTTTGTTGATATTCTTGAACCATTTGTAATATTTGTATGTTTTCTTGGTATATTGGTTCGTATATATACTGATAATGAAATTTTTATTTCATTATCAGTATATATACGAACCAATATACCAAGAAAACATACAAATATATATATATATATATATATATATATATATATATATATATATATATATATATATATATATATATATATATATATATATATATATATATATATATATATATATATATATATATATTTATCCTACTACTTTCCGAGCGTCCGTACATTGACGGATTGCTATCTTCCAAGCGTCCGGTTCCTACAGAGCGTCCGTATACGGACGCTTGGAAGTTTCCCTGTAGTAAATCATTCATACTTGTTCGTTGAACCCGTTGGCAAAAATTTGTCTGGACGCTCAGATGCTAGTGCAACCTGTCGTTTTGTGTATTAAAAGTATACTGATAGTACAACGTGTCTGCCTTTAGAGGCGTTCGCTACAATTCATGTGTATTAGTCAGGTGTATGCAGTACTTTCAGCCTGTCGATTTGTAGGCGTCCTCGACGTCGAGGAGAAATGACAACGCCGTATTCTGATAGTTATTCCGCATTATTCTCATTTTTCTTGCATTTCAAACTGAGCGTAAGCAGTTCACCACATGATTTTCATTATTTGTAACGAATTGGCGAGTCGGCGCGCGGCTTGTTGGTTAAGATCAGGGTATACGTAGGGGTCAATAAACTTTGAGGTAATATCAATTCATCGTTATTCTCAACGACATTAATTCTGTGTCGTCTCATCATCGCAATCAAGAGATAATTTTACATAATATATTTTCGTGTATCGCTGAAAAACCAAATGATAAATTCCGTGAAAGTAAAGTTCTCTGCAACTTGAAGGTGTTCGATGATCGGCGAGTCCGTAAATATAGGTTCAGAAAAATGATAATTGGATCATTTGGTTGAGATTATAAGTTTTAATACCTTAGCAGCGTAATTTTTCTTTAGAGTTTTAATCGAAAAAAAGAGTTGCGACATCTATATGGTGAATCCATCTAATTAAACTTTTGTTGTAGAGTCTATTGAATCAAATTCGATCCGCAAAATTTTTTAGTTTAAGCCGGTGAGAGCTAGGTTGATTTATATTTTCATATTATCAATATTATCGCATTTTACTATGAAAGAACAGAATATAAGATTGGTCAAAATTATATATGAAAATTCTCGGGAAATAGGTCACATTACACTCTGTTTCAAATTTTCGTCTCAAAAACAGGGTGGTAAAACAGAGTGGAATGTGACATATGAAGATTTAATTTCAATATTAATTTCTAGATTAATTTTAATTGTTTGTGCTCTAGAGCTGCTTTTTTTACTCTAAAATTATTTTCGATAGAACAAGTTGTTCCATATCAAGCTAGTTAAATAGTTTATCATATTTCTTCGGTTATTGATTAATTTTTTAATATTCCTTTATATATTGCCATCACCCTCATTTATACATTCCAACCGATTCCTACGACAAATCCACTGTATGCCCTTCTCCATTTTATTGGAACTGTTGTGAATCAGGACAGCAGCTGTAATTCTGGAAAACAAAAATGTCCCGAGTAGGAAATTCCCCAGTTATCCAAAAAACGGTTATTCGGGGAGCTTATCGTCTACCCGTTTCCTTCCCTTCATCCAGATAATGATAATGAGGCCCATAGGAATTAAATCATTACTGATTTTGTTTTCTTTTATGCGGAAGGTGATCCATATCTAGATGTTTATATAGCATATCCGGAATTTCATATGCCAAACTAAAAAAATAAGAAAAATTTATATCATATCAAGTCCGGAAATGTTCCAATAAAGAGCCTACGGAGCTTTAAAGATGAAGACTGAAAGATATTTTCCGTTTTATGACTCAGGAACCATAACATGCCAAGCTTTCAATTTTGGTAATTTGGCTTTATCGATGCAAAATTTTTTATATGGTAGGTACCGGTCGACGAAGCTTCTTAACGGAAGAGACGGTACGGGGAAATTGCAACACATTTTCTGCTTTATTTTGGATCGCATCATTTTATTTTATTCTGAAACTAATTATAGGTTTTTGGGAAAATTTTGCTTCAAAAAAGTATTCTTACATTTAAAAAAAAAAAAAAACATTTTCATGGAAAATCTATTCGAAAATGGTGGGAATGGACCTTTTATAATTCCTCCTCACTTGAATGGTGAAACATATTTCAATTTATTGGAGAAAGACCTCACAGTTCTAATAGTTAATGTACCATACGCAAATAGATCAGTAAGTTGGTTTATGCATGATGGAGCACCTCCTCATTTTAGTTAGATCAACCCTCAAAAGAGGATAATGCCGTACAGTTGCGTGGCCTCCTCGTTTACCTGACTAACAATCCTCAGATTCTGTTCCATGGAGTTATTTAAATGTACTAGGTGCAAATTGAAAATGAGAGAAATCTTGAACAAATAGTAATAGAGCAATACGAGATAATTCGGAATAAGAAAGGCTTATTTGAGAGAGATCATCCATGAGGAATCGACTAGAAAGACGGACATTGCCAACACATGTTATATTTGTTAATTTTTGCCATTTAATCTTGAATCGTGTTATATGGCATGAAGTATGTTCTCGTGTAGCGGCCAAATGATAAATGCAATCCACTCAAAATTTGGACCCTATGAATAAGGAACTATCATACTTATAAAATTGAAATACTGTCAAGTACTTAGGACCTTTCAGCTACCAAGTAGCCATCATCAGAGTAAACAGAACAGTTTTGTTAGTGGATAAGAGCGATTGTTTCTTATTTATAGTGTTAAAGTGTGAACTCTTTCATTGCTTATCAGAAATCTTAACACAAATTATGGAATGATTGTCGAAACTTACTGGCTTAAAAGTTCAAAGAGGTACGACCGTTTTTGAGATATTGAGTAGTAGGGATTGTCGAAATACTCGACACTATTCGCTCTGTTTCGCGCGTCATTTGAAGCGCTAATTACCTGGCCGATTGCCGATTGTAGAGAGAAATATTATGACAACACGTTCACTGCCGATCACACCAGCAGGTGCGGTACCGGATAAAGGGATAGCGCGTTCCGTCAATAGTCCAGGCATTTAAGGAGGAAAATCGACGATTTTTGTCCTAATTTCCGCGAGGTCTAATTGCGGTCTATTCCATGTATTTTGACACGCTGAGAACGATGGGGTAGTTTAAATTTGCATTAACCCTGTGCTCAAAAAGCTATGTCCATATTTTGGAAGCAAAAATGGCCTTTTCTCAATTTTTTGTATTTTGAGACAAAGCTTTGAGTTGTATGGAAAAATGTTTCAACAAAAGTTTTCGGAAAAATTAATACGCGATTTTTGGCTCTGGTCCAAAATTGATTAGAGGGCGTGAGCCAAAGGTAGGGTCCATTTACTCTGTTTTTTAGCACATTGAAAAATGGAGTATATGTCAAAGAGTTTTTGTTTATTTCATATTCTGTTTCGGTGGAAACATAGTATTTTTATTTCTCTTCTTTCGGTTTCTGGTATTTTGACCTACCTCATTTTTTTGGGCCAAAAAAAATAAATTTTTATTTTACGAATTCCAGACGGAATACTTAAGTTCTCGATCTAAAACCAAATTGATTCGAAATATTCTATTATTCTGCACTCAATGTCCGAAATTCAATCATTTTGGTTTAAAGACATAACTTTGGCGCCATTTTGAAAATTTTAGATAGCTTAAAAATTCAAATCTTTTGGGGTTAGACATTTTTCACGGAATTCAAATTCTACATTCTTTATGAGATTTTCATAGCGACTATTTAAATCCAAGCATATCGATTTGAGTCGAGTAGAAATGAAGCTATCCTAATAAATGTGTTTGAACCTCTAAACGGCCCAATTTTGAGTCTATCAACAAAGTCTTGGAGCAAACTACAGAGAAATAGATCGGCTATTTAGGTATGAAACAGCGTACGGGAATTCGTTCACAATTTCAAGTTATAAGGAATTTCATCATAAAAACTAGCGCGGAATTTCATTTAGCGGCAATAAGCGAGGGCCGGTACAATAGATTCCTCCCGCGAAATAATACTTTTTAAATGTTTTAAAATGCACCTGAATACTTATAATCATTTTGTGTGAATGTGTGAGTGTATGTAGACGTGTTGTGAACGTGTATATGTGACCGTGACATGATGTCATTATAGGGTGTTACATAACAAATTTCAATATTTAAACAAAAAAAAACTAAGATTAATAAATAATTTGTTTTTTTTTCACATTTATATATTTTTTTGCTTTTACATTTCATATTCATTGGAAAATTATCTATATGTCTAATTATTCACAAATAACCTAAGTTTTCGTTATCACTGTCAGCATATATTGCTAATGATGTAGTATGATCATTATTGATATATGGATCATCGTGATCCACTTCATCATCTAAGTTTGATAAAATTTGATCGTCGCAATTGTCATTGATAACATCATTGTTATCGTCATCATCTTCATCATCGTGTTTATTTTCATCCATACACTTATCAAAATCATCATCATCTAATATACTGATTTCTGGCTCGGGGCAATTAGAACATTCTTTACCTTCACAATGCTTACATAATGAGCTACAAGGTGGTCCTATTTTTAAGCACGAACATTTACCAGTACATTTTTGTATACAACCACAAGACATTATTTTGATCAACTCATTGGGATGTACATTTTTACTGTTTGTAAGTCCATTCGAACTATTTCTCCAACCCCATTCCGTTAGATCAATGGTTTTATTACCGATCCAAACCTGAACTTGGTAATAATCCTAAAAATATGTTGCTTTGCAGCATCATCGTATTTTCATATGGTTACCTTGTGATGCCTTGGCATAATGTAATCGTTCGCTGGCATGAAAAATTGGGAGCTCTTTGTTTAAGGCATTTATCAGCAAATTACAATTCCCGGTCTTCCATACTCTACATAAGATTTCAACAAGGTAACCATATGAACATACGATGATGCTGCAAAGCAACATATTGTTAGCGTGTTCGGTAATCAAACCATTGATCGGAAGAAATGGGGTTGGAGGAATAGTCTGAACGAACTTACTCCAATACAAACAATAAAAATGCACGTCCCGATGAATTGTTCAAAATAATCCCTCGTGATTGTGAATAAAATTGTACAGGTAAATGTTTGTGAAAAATTTAGGATTACCTTGTAGCTCATATGTAAGCATTGTGAAGGTGAAGAATATTCTAATTTCCCCGAGTCAGAAATCAGTATATCAGATGATGATCATTTTGATATGTAACACCGTATAATGACATCATGTCACGGTCACATATACACCACACGTTTACATACACTCACATTCACACAAAACAATCATAAGCATTCAGGTGCATTTTAAAACATTTAAAAAAGTATAGTTTCTCGCGCGGAATCCATTGTACCGACCCTCGTCGCTAAATGAAATTCCGCGTTTTTTATGATGAAATTCGTTATAACTTGGAATAGTGAACGAATTTCCGTACGTTGTTTCAAATCTGAATAGCCGATGTATTTCTCTGTTTGCTCTAAGACTTTGTCCATAGGCCAAAATTGGGCCCTCTAGAGGCCCAAACACATTTATTAGGAGACACTTGTCGTCATCTTCCCATCATACAGATAATAATAGTGAACCCTACAAGTATGAAATCATTACTGATTATGTTTCCGTTCTCGCAAGAGGTGATCTTCGACATATCTATATGTCTGTAATGAGAACAATCTTTTCAATCATTTCCAGAAACATTATTAGTTTTGCTGAATTAAACACAGCCGATTAGTCAGAGAATATCTTTGCAAAGCAATATTGAATTTTCTATCCAATTCGAACATAAAGTTATCGACTCATCTTGAGCGTCTATTTCTGGATATAAAAAATTAAAACTATTTCCGATCTTCAATCTGAAGATTGAATATTTTCAAATGTTATTGTGTCTGCATCAGACTTTGATGATTTTGTGAAGACTATGTTGTCATCTATGGGTGAAAGTCATCTATCTTGTGGAACTGGAAATTGAGACCAACAAAGCGAAGATACCATTCCATGTTCCCAGCTTGTTAGAAGAGAATATTTTCAATCATAGTTGAAAATCATGTCATTGCGGGAAAATCCTCTGTTGTAGACCTTAATATTGCTTGTTGACTAATAAACTATAAAAGAGTTACTGTGGATAGCACTATAAATAAGAAATAATTATAGTGAATAAGGGTGATTATTTTAACGAAATAATAAATATAACTATTTTGTTATACTATCACTGATATTTATCATAGTCGTTACTATAGTTTCATACTATAGGTATGAATTTACAAGTACTATATCTACTATATATAGGTTGAAGAAGGAATACAAACAAATTAAACCAAAAATTATACCTAACTACGGTATTTTGGTATCCTTTGATGTTTCTAATATGTTTTCAAATATCCCTCCCATTGAATGTCGGAATTTAGTTACAAATATCTTTGAAAAGTCACATATTAATCCTTCGATAAAATCAGAAATAGAACAGGCATTCGATATATGCCTCAGTCAAAAGTACTGTCAGTTTAATAACAAATTTTATACTCAAAATAACGGATTAGATATCGGTTCTCCATTAAGACCACTTCTCGCAGATATTTTTATTTCTCACAAAGAAGATACTATAATGAGTTCTGCCATAACAAAAAACATATTCAATTTTGGTACAGATACCTAGACAATATTTTAGCCCTATTTGAAGGTACATCTAGACAGTTAGATGCTTTCTTATCATTCATCAATAATATTTATTCCAACATAAAATTCACATTAGAGACAGAAAAGGATCACAAAATAAATTTCTTAGACTTAACATTATTACATCATAATAATAGCATCTCATTCGACATTTACAGAAAACCTGTTTTCACAGATACAGTAATTTGTACCTCTTTACATAGCCCCTATAGTCATAAACTAGCTGCTTTTCATTCAATGATACATAGAGCCTCTTTCCTTCCCTTATCTCAAGAAAATCCTAGTAAAGAATTAGATACAATTAAAGTTATTGCTACAAATAACGGTTTCGTTCCTCAAGTAATTTCTAAATTAATGGATAGAGAAATACAAAAATTAATTTACAATAGCACTTATCCCTTTATGAAAGACAAAGACAACTCATTAAAATAAGTTTCTCTAACTTATTTTGGTCCTACAAGCGAAAAAATTGCAAACATGTTATCCCATCATAACCTTACCATCAGCTTTAAGCCCCCAAAAAAATTATCTCATATTATGTTCAATGCGAAATATAAAACTGACAAATTTAAGAGTCCCGGAGTTTATAAACTAACTTGTTCAGAGTGTGACAGGTATTACATCATACATAGGTTATCTTGCCGTAACATAGCAGTTAGATATAAAGAACATTTTCGTTCCTTTAAAATCAATAAGACCGATTTTTCATTTGCAAATCATATTTAAGAAACAGGCCATATCTTTCCTATTTTGAGTAATGTCCAAATGTTACATAGTCAGGATCAAATTTCAAAACTGATTATATTAGAGTCAATGGGAATTTTCAAAGCAATGAAGATGTATGATAATAAGATCCTTAGCGATCAACTAGATTTATATTACAGTAATCTTTTCAATGTATTAATAACCTGATTTTCGTAAAGTCCGTTAGTAAATATACCCTCTCCACTAAGGTTCTCACGGAACCACCTGATCACTTTACCCCTCTCTGGTTTTTCCTAGAACTATTTCCTATAGACATAAAATTCGTTTGTATTCCTTCTTTAACCTATATATAGTAGATATAATACTTGTTAAATTCATACCTTCGTTCCGTCTGAAGATGACACGTTTAGTGTTGAAACTATAGTAACGACTATATTAAATATCAGTGATAGTATAACAAAGTAGTTTCATTTATTATTTCCTTAAAATGATAAACTATCACAAAGTAACGGCTTCCACAATTGAATTTTTGAAGGGTGATTATTTCTTATTCATATTGCTTATTGACGATAGTCCATAACAACAAGGTTGAGAAAATTCTCAACCAACCAGATATTCCAATTCTACAACATGAGGTCAGTTAATCACAACATATCTTATGTGAAACGTGCTTCTCTAATCAACTCTACTGTAGCATTCTGTTTCGGACTTTTAATCGCCGATTATGAAAGTCTTCATGAATTAAAAACAGCATATCGTGAGGTATTTTTTCAATTTTCATTACTTTTGACTCGTAAAATCTTTCCTATGAATTCAGCTACCTTAAATAAGATTGATGGGCGCTCAGAAATGTGCACAATGAAAGCCACTATACGCGTACTTTCCGATATTTAGACATTTAGAAATATGTTTTGGATGCTCCGAAATCGGTAGATTGTGAATATTATTCAGCTTTAGCGGTAGAAACATGTGGTGAACGCTCAGAGTAGGAGAAGGGAAAGGTGTTTGTATATAGTACTTTCAGGCCGTCGATTTGTGGGCGTCCCAAAACGCCGGTTCTCGAAAATTCTTCGGTATTTTTTACATTTTACGTTATACTACCAGTTACAGTCATTCAGTCATTCATTCATCGTAGACAGATGCTTTGAATGTTGTGAGTAACCACAGTCTGGTTGTTGAGTTCAATAGAAAAAAGTGATTTATTCATTTTCATATTCCTTGACCCAACTTCTGTATATAACAAGAAAAAGTTATTATTTCACTTGTTTAAATTTGTCATTACCTGTAGATTGAATAAATGTATTCAGTATATTCTTTCAAGCTAAAAAATGTTTGCAATCGTTTTATAAACGTATATTCAAGATTCCATTCAACGCTAAAAGATGATCTTACGCATTGTCAAAACTGCTCTTCAAATCAATTTCAAAAAAGATTTTATAGCTCAAAAGAGGTTGTTAAGAAGTTAATATCTTTTACCTATGTGGACAATTTTTTACTTATGTGGACAATTACTGCCGTTGGATTATAAAAAGATTATTATTTAGTTATATATTTTTCTGTCTATTTCTTATATAGTTATTTATTTTTCTGTCTATATAGAATAAGAGGAGGTATCGTTTGTTTTTTAAGTTTGATTATATTGAATAAAGTGAGTTTTTTAGTTAAGGAATTTTTCATTCTTATTGCCTTCAAATTTTATTAAAAATGTATGTATGATCACCTCAATTCCCACAGAAAATTTCGTTTGGTTAGAAAAATATGCAATTTCAAGTTAAGTAATAAAATTATCTATACATTTTCTTATAAAAAATACATTACATATTGGATATTTTCAAATTTGAACTTTAAATATAACTGAAAATTTTGGGACTGTTATAGAGGACCAACAAAACAGTTTTATTCTGAACTGGCAACATCGCTGGACGCTCAGAAATGTGGTGTATGAAAGCAAACTATACTGCGGGGACGCTGAGTACCCGAAATTTGAAAGCTTTACTGTATATTTTGGACGCTCAGGAGCGGCTTTATGAACGGACGCTCTGAAATCAGTAGAATGCAAATTTTAAAAATTGTTTCCTATAATATGAAGGCTATGAACTTATTACGACCTCTTCTGTTCAAAGATGGAATATATTCATACGTTATAGTAGGGATTGCATGAGAAATACGCAGTGGACGCTCAGAGTAGGAATAATGAAAGGACGCCCTGGAGATAGCGGGATGTAAATATATATATATATACATATATATATATATATATATATATATATATATATATATATATATATATATATATATATATATATATATATATATATATATATATATATATATATATATATATATATATATATATATATATATATATATACATATATTCTTTTATTGATATTCTTGAACCATTTGTAATATTTGTATGTTTTCTTGATATATTGGTTCGTATATATATTTCATTTTCAGTATATATACGAACCAATATACCAAGAAAACATACAAATACATATATATATATATATATATATATATTTGTATGTTTTCTTGGTATATTGGTTCGTATATATACTGATAATGAAACAAAAATTCTGTTTTGACGTTTCGATAATGTTTATTGCCTTTATCAAAATTGTTAATTGAATTAGTGTTTCTATGTAATTAAGAAAAGAATGGATGATTTCGATTAATGAAATGCGTCTGCAGCCGACTTGTGTTTTAAGATCCAATTAAAACTGCAGAAAACATTGAATCGGTTGTGTGTGAAAGAGTAATGTATGGCTAACTACAATTTGAAATAGATTGAATTTGATTAAATACAAGACATTCCAATATTGTACAATTATAAATATCTATGAATTATTGTATGAATTAGTTATTCTATGATAAGCATTTCAGATCTATCATAACTATTCAAGTTTAAGATAATTCTATGGAATTTAACCTCAAAATTGTTACTTTATAGTGTCATAGTTAAATAATACTTCATCTTTTTTTAGGTTGAATTTTAAATAGACAAATGGAAAGTGGCACTTCAAATTAATAAAATTTTGTTAAGTTTGAATTAGATTATTGTACAGTTTCGAAAGATTGGAATCTATTTTGTCATTTACACAATTGTTCTTTTTAATTTGAATAGATTCTAATATCAAACGTTTGCTGTCGTTTGTTTCAATATTTAAAATTTTTGTATTATTGTAGTCGAAAGTATGGTTAGTGTCTTTCACATGTTTATTGAGCGCAGTTGTTGAATTTTTGGTATATTTGTGGCCATTCAATCTTTTTTCGAGGTATTGTGAAGATTGGCTATTATATACCTTTTCGCAATCTTTGCAAGGGATGGAATAAACAGTATGGGTTATTTTTTTGAAAGGTACGCTGCTTTTTAATTTTGTAAAGAGACTTTTCTGATTTAAATAACTCTTATGACATATATGTAGGTCATAAGGTTTCACTATATTACAAATTTTCTCTGAAAGTCCACCAATATATGGTAGTGATATGTAATGCCTATCATTAGTTTTCTCATTATTGGTATTGATTTCACCAAATGAGTTATAAAATTTATGAATTTTGTCTTTAGTTATCGAATTTACTAAATCAATGGGATAACCATTTCTTATTAAAGTTTCTTTTGTTCTTGTAATAGATATAGTTCTCAGTTC
Organism: Endomychus coccineus; assembly: GCA_958510875.1. Taxonomy (NCBI): domain Eukaryota; kingdom Metazoa; phylum Arthropoda; class Insecta; order Coleoptera; family Endomychidae; genus Endomychus; species Endomychus coccineus. The sequence continues at coordinate 162,726,230 of OY294067.1, read as the reverse complement.
AGGAGAACTTAGTCGAATAGCTCTATCTATTAGATTTATAATAACATTTTTCCTATATTTTTTAGGTATGGGAGAATTGAAATTAGTATACCTTCCTGACCAAGTAGGTTTGGTGAATTTTTGAATTCTTTCAATTCCTTTCACCATAAGTTACAATTCACGATTGAATTAGAAAATCATAATGAAATAAATTTTTTAGATTTAACTTTAGTAAGAAAATCAAATGATAACAAAATTCTAACAAAATGGTATACCAAACCTACTTGGTCAGGAAGGTATACTAATTTCAATTCTAATGTACCTAAAAAATATAAGAAAAATGTTATTATAAATCTAATAGATAGAGCTATTCGACTAAGTTCTCCTGAACTGAGAACTATATCTATTACAAAAACAGAAGAAACTTTAATAAGAAATGGTTATCCCATTGATTTAGTAAATTCGATAACTAAAGACAAAATTCATAAATTTTATAACTCATTTGGTGGAATCAATACCAATAATGAGAAAACTAATGATAGGCATTACATATCACCATCATATATTGGTGGACTTTCAGAGAAAATTTGTAATATAGTGAAACCTTATGACCTACATATATGTCATAAGAGTTATTTAAATCAGAAAAGTCTCTTTACAAAATTAAAAAGCAGCGTACCTTTCAAAAAAATAACCCATACTGTTTATTCCATCCCTTGCAAAGATTGCGAAAAGATATATATTGGCCAATCTTCACAATACCTCGAAAAAAGATTAAATGGCCACAAATATACCAAAAATGCATCAATCGCGCTCAATAAACATGTGAAAGACACTAACCATCCTTTCGACTACAACAATACAAAAATTTTAAATATTGAAACAAACGACAGCAAACGTTTGATATTAGAATCTATTCAAATTAAAAAGAACAATTGTGTTAATGACAAAATAGATTCCAATCTTTCGAAACTGTACAATAATCTAATTCAAACTTAACAAAATTTTATTAATTTGAAGTGCCACTTTCCATTTGTCTATTTAAAATTCAACCTAAAAAAGATGAAGTATTATTTAACTATGACACTATAGAGTAACAATTTTGAGGTTAAATTCCATAGAATTATCTTAAACTTGAATAGTTATGATAGATCTGAAATGCTTATCATAGAATAACTAATTCATACATTAATTCATAGATATTTATAATTGTACAATATTGGAATGTCTTGTATTTAATCAAATTCAATCTATTTCAAATTGTAGTTAGCCATACATTACTCTTTCACACACAACCGATCCAATGTTTTCTGCAGTTTTAATTGGATCTTAAAACACAAGTCGGCTGCAGACGCATTTCATTAATCGAAATCATCTATTCTTTTCTAAATTTCATGGAAACACTAATTCAATTAACAATTTTGATAAAGGCAATAAACATTGTCGAAACGTCAAAACAGAATTTTTATTTCATTATCAGTATATATACGAACCAATATACCAAGAAAACATACAAATATTACAAATGGTTCAAGAATATCAACAAAAGAATATATATATATATATATATATATATATATATATATATATATATATATATATATATATATATATATATATATATATATATAACTTAAGAGATATAGAATTAAATTTTCTGAATTATGAAGATAACTTAGATAATTTAACATAGGATTATAAAGATGAATAAACGTAAAAGATTGAACCATAGGCGGGATTCGAACCCACATTTCTGGATTTCTAGTCCAGAGTGTTTACCAATTACACGACTTCTGGACTAGAAATCCAGAAATGTGGGTTCGAATCCCGCCTATGGTTCAATCTTTTACGTTTATTCATCTTTATAATCCTATGTTAAATTATCTAAGTTATATTCATAATTCAGAAAATTTAATCTCTTAAGTTACATACACGATAGTGGCCAATTAGGCAAAGAAACTTTAAACTTGTTTATATATATATATATATATATATATATATATATATATATATATATATATATATATATATATATATATATATATATATATATTCTTTTGTTGATATTCTTGAACCATTTGTAATATTTGTATGTTTTCTTGGTATATTGGTTCGTATATATACTGATAATGAAATAAAAATTCTTATTTTTTCATTTATTCATTATCAGTATATATACGAACCAATATACCAAGAAAACATACAAATATTACAAATGGTTAAAGAATATCAACAAAAGAATATATATATATATATATATATATATTCATAAAGGGTACGTTGTAGCCTCCAAAGTAGATACTGGGGGTACGTTGACACCTCATATATGACGTTGTCACCTCCGAATTCGGAGGCGACAACGTTCTCGCATGTTTTCATTGCCTTTGGCCTCAGTAGGCTTTCCAGAGCCCTAAACCGAAATTTTTGTCGGAGGCCACAAAGTAGTCTCTATACTCACAAAAGAAATTTTTAGTTCCGGTATATACCGCTGGCGCTGGTGTTGAACAAAACTTATGGGGAGGGCACGTTGTCGCCTCCGATTATATAAATCTTATTTTTGCATCACATACTTTACGCTGCCGCCTCCGCTAAATGGCAACGTCGGGAAAGAGGTAATGTTCGTATTATTTCTATGAGTATGTGAAGCTCGCGGAATTATAAAATGAGTGCAGTCACATATAACGATGTCATCAAAAACTAAGATGTTCTAAAAATATGCAGTCAGTACCAACAATCATTTAACATTTACAAGCCAACAAATGTTATGACTGTATATAGTATCACACTATTCAAGGAATATTTATGGTAACATAACCTCTGAATGTTCTTCATAATTTTCATTCGTTTATAAATTAGAATGCACCTAAATATTCAACACATATCTAGTATTTTGAAATAATTCAATTCTTAATGTGGTATATCCTCGATATTTTAATTTGTAGTGCTTGCCATTGGAGGCTGATATTATTCAAAGATAGCATTATGTGAAGTTATCTCATCCGAGCGAGTCTTTACATTTCGCCGACATCTTCGTTGGCGTAGTGAGAACTGGATGTATCGTCACTGTGGACATTCGGCTTATGCTGGTTGCGCTTTGATTGTAACAATCGAACATAACAGTGAATATGTTCGTGCATAGTCGAATCATAATGTTAAAAATGGGAAGACGTGATGCGGCTCTTTGCAAAAATAGAGTAAAATTCACAGGAATAGGTCTCCCGGATACAAAATTATGGTTTGGGTGTGCTTTCTCGGCACTTACCTACTTGGAGTAGTAGGGGAACAATCAAAATTTGAGTTTTTTCGTTTCTAAAGGACCACAGCGAAATTCATAATGTAAAGAATGCTCTTTTCATAATACAGCTCTCAAAAAATCGATGGTGGAAGCCGTTACTTTATGGTAATTTATCATTTTGATTATATGAAAAAATAACTATTTTGTTTTTATACCACTTTTATTGATGATAACGTGGAAACGTAACTATAGTTTCAACACCGAAGTGCCATCATCAAACAATTAGAAAATTATGAAGAAATAAATGAAACAGTTCAAGTATGGATAGAGTAGAGTTGAGTATTGTTGAGATTAAGGGATCAACAAAAATTCCAAAAACAGGTAGATCCTAGGAAAGTACAGTATTATGTAGTAAACATAGCAACAATTTGTGAATCAGTGTGACTATGATTTAATATTCTAAGAATTATTTGAAGAGCGGTTTGAAAGACAGTACAGTATTACATAGTAAACAAGGTAACAATTTGTGAAATAGTGTGATCATAATTTAATATTCTAAGAATTATTTTAAGTTAGGGAAACTATGACCATTTTGTAAAAAATGATTAGCAAAGCGAAAATGTTCTTCGAATCTTAATTTGATATTACGACAAGTTCTACCTATATAAAAGTCATCACAGTCAGGGCAAATCATCTTATTAACTCCAGGTTTTCTATATTTATTGGTTTTGTCTTTGGCGTTGTATAAAAGATGGGAAAGTTTATTTTGAGGTTTGAAACTGATTTTAAAATTATGGCTTGATGAAATGTTAACAATATGTTCGTTCACTGTACCAAAATATGTCAAAGAAATGAATTTAGTGGTTACATCTATGTGTTTTATACGCGGATAAATTTAATAGAAAGTTAATTGTTGTTGTTTGCGATTTATTAGTTTAATTATTTGATCTACCGGAAAACCATCATCGATGGCTATTTGTTTTATCGTGTTCAACTCAATAGTGAGGTGTTCTATTGACAATGGTATAGAAAATGCTCTATGGATCATTGAGTGATATGCTGCTAATTTATGTGTACGAGGGCTAAACGATGAGTTCGGAATAGTAATGTCTGTACAAGTGGGTTTCCTGTAGATATTGAAGTTTATTTTATTATGGTCGCGTATTAGTGTTAAATCCAAAAAGTTTAATGTTCTATCTTTTTCTGTTTCCAACGTGAATTAAATTTTTGGGTGAAGTTGGTTAATAAATGAAAGAAATGAATTTAATTGTCTGGATGTTCCTTTGAAGGAAGCAAGTACATCATCTACGTATCTATACCAAAATTGAATATGTTTTTTTGCTAAGTTCTAAGTTTTTTTGCTGCAGTTCATAATTTTGTCCTCCAGATCAGACAGAAAAATGTCTGCTAATAGTGAACTCAATGGGTTACCCATAGCGAGACCTGAACTCTGTACATACAATTTATTATTATATTGACAATAGTTTTGACTCAAGCATAGGTCAAACGCGAGTTCTATTTTATTTCGAATTAAAGGTCTAATATGTGATGTATCTAAAATGCTTCTGATTAGAGACTTACATTCTGAAGTTGGAATATTTGAAAACATGTTTGAAACAACAAAGGAAACTAAAAAACCGTTGGTTGGTATATGGTGTGTTTTGATTAATTCGGACAATTCGAGAGATTTTTTAACAGTAAATTTAGGTTCAAAATTAGTGAATTTCTTGAATTTCTGATTTAATTTGATTGCAAGGTCCCTTTTCGGACTATTGATGTGAGACACTACAGGTCGTACGGGGGCATTTTCTTTATGATTTTTAATAAGTCCGTGTAGTTTAGGAGAGCAAGGACTGCTATTAATGAGTTTATATTTTTCGAAACCACTGTCAAATAAAATTTCACCATTTTGTAGGAATTGTTCTGTTTTTAATTGAAAAAGGTTAGTTGGGTCTTTACGTATTTCGTTTAATTCCGCTTGGATGAATACTGACATTTTATCCTCATAATCTTGTTTAGGGATGATTGAATGAACTTTGCCATCTTATATACAACGCCAAAGACAAGACCAATAAATATAGAAAACCTGGAGTTCACAAGATGATTTGCCCAGACTGTGATGACTTTTATATAGGTAGAACTTGTAGTAATTTCAAATTAAGATACGAAGAACATTTTCGCTCGTTTGGACTCAACGAAACTGACTCAACCTTTGCTAATCAGTTATTGCAAACTGGTCATAATTTCCCTAATTCAGATAGCCTAAGCATTCTACATAACCAAATCAGAGGTTTCAAATTGAATACATCAGAATCGATAGAAATTTATAAAGGTGTCAAAAACTCTAATAAAAATATCCTAAATGATCACTTAGTCCTAAATCAAAGTGATCTTATTATGTGTCTCTCAAACCGCTCTTAAAATAATTCTTAGAATACTAAATTATAATCACACTTATTCCCAAATTGGTATCTCGTTCACTATGTAATACTGTACTGTCTTTCAAACCGCTCTTCAAATAATTCTTATAATATTAAATTATAATCACACTAATTCACAAATTGTTGCTAAGTTTACTATGTAATACTGTCCTTTCATAGGATCTACCTGTTTTTGGAATTTCCGTTGATCCCTTAATCTCAACCCTACTTTACTCTACTCTATTTATACTTGAACTGTTTCATTGATTTCTTCATAATTTTCGGATTGTTTGATAATGGCACTTCGGTGTTGAAACTATAGTTACGTTTTCACGTTATTATTAATAAAAGTGGTATAAAAACGAAGTAGTTATTATTTCATATAATCAAAATGATAAATTACCATGAAGTAACGGCTTTCACCATCGATTTTTTGAAGAATGCCTGTACGGCAACCCAAGCCAAAGAATTGCATATGTTATCGAAGAAACAGCGAACGAGTCAGAATATTTGGTTTAATCAACAGTGCTTACATTTGAACATCACACCCAAGTATATCAGTTTAAAAACCAGGACGAAATTCACAGCAGCAAAGAACGTGTTGGAAAAAGCGAGGATCATTTGGCTTAAAGAAGAAAACAAAAATCTCGACAGAAAACGTTCATGATTTCACATTACTTAAAGGAGTAGATGTGCTATGACAGTTCTGCGCCAAAATCGACCTTTTTTGCATGTAAATCTCCATAAGGAAATCTAAGGTTCATTTTAGCGAAAACTGTCCATTCCAAGGTCATCCACAATCGCGCATGCGCAGTCATAGAAGTATATGGTTCACCAATCGATGGTCTATGGTTTGGTAATCTATGGTGCACCCGACTATGCTCTATGGTTCAACAATCGATGGGCAGGTAGGCTATGGTTTGGTAATCTATGATTCCCCCAACTATGGTCTGGCAAATCTATGTTTTTTCCAATCTGCAGTCTGTGAACTAGTCATCTGTGTACTCGCATTCTACTGAAATGAATATTTTGTTATCCTACACCGGATTCGAACCCGAGAAATTAATTCCAAAGTTAGGTGGCTCAACCGCCCAGCTATGGAGGACTTGAATTAATCAATTTAAATGTAGTATATAACCTGAGTCACTTCTACTGAAATGAATTTTTGTTCTACACCAGATTCGAACCCGAGAAATAAATTCTAAAGTCAACGGCTTAACCGCTCAGCTATGGAGGACTTGAGAATGAGTGATTTTAATGTAGTATATATAATCCGAGTCAACTGTACTGAAAAATGAATTTTGTCCTACACCAGATTCGAACCCGGGAAATAAATTCCAAAATCGACGCCTTAACCGCTGAGCTATGGAGGACATGATAACAATCGTCTTTAATGTAGTAGATATAGCTCCGGTGCACCCTAGGTTTGTCACGTGGGTCTAGCCTAATGTCACCTGTTTCATCTTGATTATAGGTAAAGGTGAGCCTAACCTCATCCATAATAAGTTTAAATCGAAAGAATGTGATTTTTGTGTCACACAATTAGTTTGAAAGTTGAAAATAGTGATTTGCACATGTTTTAACGCGTGATTCATCATTCCAACACGTGCTTCAATATTCAGACACGTGTTCAGACACGTGCTTCAATATTCAGACACGTGTTCAGACACGTGCTTCAACATTCAGACACGTGTTCAGACACATGCTTCAACATTCAGACATGTGCTTCAAGTGAAACAAATATGTTGTTGTTATGATTATCTCTGACGAGGTCACAAAGATCAAGCAAATATGATATGAGATGTTATAATTATACACTAACCTTAATAGTAGGGGACTAAGATTGATTTGATAAGTTTATTCTCTCTCTTCGATATTCGGCATTCACCAATATGAGGTTCATTGTGATAGATGTACAAGGCTTCAAAGTGCCTGAATTTAGAATAAAAGAAATGTGTATTACGAATGGGAAACAATCAAGTCACTACCTATTCAATTATCCCGAACCATATAGCGAGTTAGATGAAAACTGTAAGAGACAAATTCGATATCTCGAGAGGAATCATCATTGTATTCCATATGTTAGTGGGTTTATCAAGAATAGGGAACTGAAGAATATTTTAAAAAAACATACAGTTGAGATGAATATCGATCGTATATATGTTAGAGGAAAAGAAAAATCGAAAGCTATAAGTCAACTTTTGGAAGAAATTAATGGAGGATCGATAGTTGTTATAGATTTAGAAAATGATGTCAACTGTCCAAAACTGATAATGGGTGAACCTCTTTGTTTGAACAATCATACTTCAAATAATTGTTACTGTGCTGTGAATAATAGCTTACATATTCATAATTATCTTATAAATTTACTACCATTGTAAACCGATGATAATAAATGATATAAATAATAGGTTGATTTTTTATTTCCCTCAGTCTATATCCTGAACTCATATGAGAAACAAAATGATGAAGCTTTGTGGAATTTGTAATAAAAAAGAGATTAATACAAGTTTTATCCCTTGTAAACATAGATTGTATTGTTCAGAGTGTATATTCAATTTAAAGATTATATACTGCTTTGAGTGTGCTGATAAGAGAAAAATAATATCGAAAATATCTATAGATAACTATCGTGGTATTGTGTTCCATCCCTACTCTTCTCCAGGATAATTAAATAGATGTAATGTTAGAAATATATCATTATGAAAAATGTATTCATATAGTATGTTACTTGTACAGTTTGTGTTAACTCTAACCTTACTTCTTGGAACTTTCTCATCGAATATAATATTATATAAGTCTACATTTAATTCTGATAATGGAAGTGCATCATTCAATCATAATTTAAATCGAAGTGATTCCATTCATTTAGAATATGAAAATTTGAATCAACAAAGACCTACCTTTACTATTTTCGCATCGAGGAAAAATCATTCTCCACATCATAGAGTTTCTACCCACCCTGAAACTCTATCCAGAGAAGAAGAAGTGAGAAATGATTATGAACATCGTATATCTTTTATCAATGTTCAACTCACAACTTGTAAAAGTAGATTGAAAAATTTAACCTTGGAATTATTGGATGTGAATAGTAAATATATATTAGAACGTATATATATCGAGAAATATTGTGAAAGTTCTCCTACCGCCACTACCATTTCTACAAACATAGATGCCCCCGCTAATAATCTTCTGCAAGAGTGTAGATCAGATTTATCTACATGTGTTGCAAACAATCTCAGATTGAAATTTGAATCAGATACTTGGGCATCTAAATATTATGAATGTAATAAAACGAAATCATCCAGTTTGAATATAGTTGACAAAGATAGAAGTGATGTTCTACCTGAACCTGTCCTATCTGAACCGTTAAATATTTCAATAAAAAATTTAGAGTGGAATTATATGAGCTGTTACCAAGAGCTGCATCGAACAAAAACTAAATTATCAAATTGCATGTTGGAAGCAAAATTAATTCAACCCGCATCATGAAAAATGATATTCAAGAAGAAATTGGATGATCATATAAATAATTTGAATTTTCTTAAAAACGTACCCAATTATACATATATTACAATCATATAACTCATACGTATAATTATCTGAAAATAAGTAACTAAGAAAACCAAATATTATATGTTATATAAAATAATCATTATAATAAAAATATAGATAAGGCATATTTATAAGTAATATACAATATTTAATATAAAACTAATCGTTTTCTTCCTCCTCCACCTCTGGAATAGAATGATATCCCTAAGGTAACGTTTTATAATTTTCAATAATATAGCGTTTATTATCACAAGCGCTTAAAACAATTTCATTTTGCTCAATAGTGTAAATATTATGATTATGAGATCTAATTAATTTTTGGGTTTTATTATCGAATTATCAGAATAGACTGATTCGTTAATTTTCAAAATATATAATTTTCCAGTATATTTACAAGATTGAATAAAGTAGGTTCATATATATCGAATTAACCAAGAATTAAACAGTTTCAAACAGTTATTAAACAGCTTAAGAACAGCTTTTGAACAGCTTAAAACAGCTATTAAACAGCTTCTAACAGGTATTGAACAGCTTCAAACAACTATTGAATAGTTTCTCATTAGTTTTTTCTTTCATAAAATAGTTTATAGATGTATGAAATTATCAAAACACTTTCTATATCTTCCTTTATCAATAGCATCATCTTTAACAATACATAAAAATTCATATGGTTCCTTCCAAACAGTATGAACATATATTTTTGAATTCTCCAAAAGTCATATCAGTCCCCACGTGATCATTATATATATGCTTTAAATTTAGATCGTCTTGTGCAATAGAATACTATGAATGAGCATCTAGTTCTATTGAGTGACAAGTGCTCCAAAATCCAGACACGTGTTTAACACATGCTTTAATATTCAGACACGTGCTTCAACATTCAGACGTGTGCTTCAACATTTATACACGTGTTTCAACATTCGGACAAATTTAACACGTCTTTGATACTTGCTTTTGACAGTTACATGGTAGAAGTGCTCGGGCATACACAATATAACATCATCAACTAGTATATAAACAAATGCTTATTAACATATGTTTCAGTATGATTTCTATTCGCCTTCAGGCATGATGAAGATTGTTAAGCAAAAAGACTCGTTGAATATTATGAACTTAGGGTCAAGCATTGAGAATGTTGAACAACCACAACGTCACAGCTCTTTGCTGCCAAATACTCTACGAACAATAATCTTTGGTCCAAGTAATTGTGGGAAAACAAATGTAATGTTATCTCTATTGTTAGATGCAAACGGCTTGAAATTTGAAAACGTGTACATCTATTCAAAGTCTTTACACCAACCAAAATACCAGTTACTGGAGGAAACATTGAAGAAAATTGCTGGGCTTGGATATTTTCCATACACTGAAAGTGATAACGTCATAGACCCCACAGAAGCGAAACCTAATTCGGTAATAATATTCGATGATGTAATGGATGAGAAACAGGACAAAATTCGTTCTTATTTTTCAAGAGGGAGACACAACTCAATTGATAGTTTCTATCTTTGTCAGTCTTTTGCAAAATGTCCAAAACATGGATTGCGCGACAATGCCAATTGCTTGATTATTTTCAAACAGGATGAACTCAATTTGAAACATATATTTACCGATCATGTAAGTACCGACATGTCACTCGAGAAATTCAAAGAGATATGTAGCGCATGTTGGAAAGATAAATATGGATTCCTTATGATAAACAAAGACTGTGCTATGAACAAAGGACGTTATCGCAAAAGTTTTGATAGCTATATATACATCTAACATGTATATATACTATCATTTGAAATAGACAAACCGCTCAGCATGGACGTGCGTGTGAGTAACATGTTAAAAGAAAAACAACAATTGAAGAGAAAAATTTGGGAGTTAGCAAACGTTGTGAGGAAAAAATATATGGCTGTGAAATTGGGTAAAGCTGAAAATGATGCAATTCTAGATAATATGTTCAAGAATGTATCTAAGCCTCTGGAGGAAATTGCGAAAAATTCTGAAATAATCAAACAAAATTCGTTGATTAAGCCTAAAAGTATTGTTTCTACAGCAACACAAATGGAGAACATACCAATCCCAAATATTGTAACTGAAGGGGAAGAATTCGTATATAACCCCCAAGATACTGAAGAGGATGTGTTTACCCCCGAACCTACTATCGATCAGATTCGTGAAGAATCCAGAAAACTTAAGAAAGATAATGCAGCGGCTACAGAGGAGTTTCTGCAACAATACCCCACATTAGCACGTTATTATTCGGAAGGATTTCTATTGGATGATGATGTCAAGAGATACGATGATAAAATGGGTTTGCAATATAATTCGACTTTAGATAAATGGTTCATGGGTAATCAACCTATTGAAATTGATAGTGAGAGTAATATAATTATTAAGGGAACTCCGTTCAAGGGTACCACAGGACTGTATAATTTGATATTCTACAGAGATGTTCTACCTGACACCTACACCGTGGAAGATGGAAAAAATTACAGTCAAATGATGGAAATGACTAGTGCCCATAGACGTAATAACGATCCCGCTGATCGAATAAGAAACACTGTAAAATACAAACATGTACTGAAACCTTTGATTAATTCCATTAAAAGACCAAGGTCCAAAACATACACTGGAAATGCATATATCAAAAATGATATGCTTGAAAATAACGAGAAACCAATCGAATATGTTTATTGGGATGACGTTAACGAAATTGTGGATAGACTGAGACTTCTTGTTGCATCCTCGCTCGCTGGTAACAATAACCATCACAACGAGATAGTCTCTATAATAGAAGAATTGATAGAGGCTGGTGTAATCGAACAAAAACCGAGTGTAAGACAAATTCATCACAGTTATAAAGATGGTTTCAATGGATAAGTTTGGCAGAGCCTCCTCTTCCATGTGGATATATGATACAAATGTATTTAATAATAATTTCAAACAAGTTCACGGACAAGGATTATTCCTAACGAGTGATGGAAGTTATGATATGGAAAATCGTAGATTGTGCAACGTAAAATCACCAAATGATGATGGAGATGTTGCAAATAAAGTATATGTTGATAAATTAACATACAAACTGAATCTGAAAACGGAAACCAGTCTTAAAGATACCTTCAATGTTAGGGTTGATAATTTGATCAAAGATATCAAGGAGGATCTGGATGAACATAAATTAACTAATGAGAAGGTTATTCTCAACATTGATAAACATCTGATGGACAATCAGAATAAATATAATGGAATGGAGATCTATATAAAATCAGAGTATAAAACAATCAGTGATAGTGTGAGGGAAAACAGAAATGAATTGAAAGAGATCAATAACACATTTAACATTGTGAACATGCGTCTAAATGACATTACTAGTAAAGTGGAGGCGTTAGAACGACGGATGACATTTGTGGAACCTTCTAAGAAGAGACCCTCATCATCCACAACAACAAAAAAGCAGGGCTCTGTGAAACGTATTACTCCAAATTCTGTGAATATACCCAAAAAATTAATTCTAAACTAGATTTCCGCATTGATAAGATGAGTAGAGAACAAGTTGTGCATGAGCTTCATAAGCCTAGTAGGAAGAATTTCAAACGGCGCAGAACGATCATAAAAGGTTTGGATGATTTGTGGCAAATGGATCTGGCTGAAATGGGTAATTACGCTCGTGAAAATAGAGGATTCAAATACATTTTGGTTATGATCGATTGTTTCTCGAAATTTCTATGGACACGCCCGCTGAAAACGAAATCAGCCGAAGAGGTTCGGAAAGCGGTCAGTTCTATATTGCTAGAAGGACATCGTAAGCCTAGGAATCTGCAAAGCGATCAGGGAAAAGAATTCTTCAATAAACACTTTAACGATCTAATGAAGAAACATAATATCAATCATTATAATACGTATAGTGTGAAAAAAGCAGCCATTGCTGAACGTGTCATTCGAACATTAAAGGAATCGCTCTACAAACATTTCAGTCTTAGCGGGAAATACAAATGGCTTGATATACTTGAAGAAACCACAGAAAAATATGATAAACGTAAACATAGTACTATAAATATGGCTCCAATAAAGTGATGAAACAGATTGAGAGCGAGATATTGAAGCGATCCTACTCACACATCAAGTTAGCTCTGCCTCACAAATACAACGTTGGAGATGTGGTACGAATAAGTAAGGCTAAACATATTTTTGAGAAGGGATTTACGCCCAATTGGAGTACGGAATTATTTAAAATCATCAAAGTAAAAATTACCAGCCCGGTCACATATCTACTAGAAGATATGACCAACGCACCAATCAGCGGCTGTTTCTACGAGGAAGAATTACAGAGAACAAAACAACCCGATGTGTATTTAGTCGAAAAAATATTACGAAAGAGGAGGGGTCAACAGTATGTGAAATGGTTGGGTCTAGATAATAATCACAACAGTTGGATTAATAATTCGGATCTCGTTCAATGAACCCATCATTAAACATTTGGAGATTATTAGGAACAAACAAATAGCTGGAATATTATTGACTCGAGGGTATGGATATTATAATAGAACAAAATTCCGTGAATATGAGGGTGAATCAAGGGTGAAGATTATAATATTTGAAACATATATTGTTAAGATTATACTTAAGTCTTTTGTATTGAGAAAATTTTGAAATTAATAAAAAATATTACTTTGAGATCTTTAGTTTTTCTCCCTCCCCTCGTTAAATAACGGTGCAATCTTGAATTCTCATCAGTCTGTATGGAAGCTTACGTAGGAGAAGGTGTTCTCAATACGCTTATAAACAAGCTCCCGTTTGAACTTCATATTCCTGGTTATCAATTCTGTGGTCCCGGTACCAAATTAGAAGAACGGTTGAGAAGAGGAGATTCAGGTATCAATCCACTCGATAAAGCTTGCCGCCAACACGATATTTCATATCTGCGAAACGCTAGTTTGGAAGGACGTCACGAGGCGGATAAAATATTAGAGAACGCTGCTTGGCAACGTGTCAAATCTAAAGACACAAAATTTGGAGAGAGGATTGTCGCTTTCGGTGTGAATAAAATTATGAAGGCAAAGAGGAAATTGGGGATGGGCATGAGAAAGAAGGTTGGGTTCGGAAGTGCAATTGTCGATGGGGTAAGAAAAGTTATGAAGAAAAAGTTTGACCCCACCAATCTGAAGAGAACATCTCAAACAGCGTTGAAAGTTGCACGAAAACAATTCAAAAAAGCAGGTGGTCGGAAAAATGTTCGATTACCAAGTGTAATTCCTATTCCAAAGACTGGAGGATTTTTACCATTTTTAATACCTCTATTTGCCGGTTTATCAGCTGCTGGAGCATTGGCGGGAGGTGGTGCTGGCATCGCTAAGGCCGTCAACGACAGCAAAGCAGCTCGGAAAACCTTGGAGGAAACGGAAAGACATAATAAAACAATGGAAGCTATAGCTTTGAGAAAACAAGGATCTGGTCTATATTTGAAAAAGTATCGCAAAGGTCTTGGTCTATATTTAAATAAACATCCAAAAAACTGCCAGTAAACCTACCCAGAAGACCTCTGACCGATCTCGATCTACGAAAACTAGCAAAAGCTCTGAAAATTCCCAATTTTAGAGGAGTATTTATGCGTGATGAACTGCCATCCAACGGACCATGGAAAAACGAGCGTGGAATAGTTAATTTAGATAGCTCGGACAATGAAGGCACTCACTGGGTTGGGTTTAAGAAAGTCGGTGATACAGTCTTTTATTATGATAGTTTTGGCAATTTACGCCCCCCTCACGAACTGGTGGATTATTTCAAAAAATGTAAGATATTATTCAATCACGACAATTTTCAGCAATATAACACTTATAATTGTGGCCAGTTATGTTTGAAATTTCTCTCTAATTCTTCAGTTGTGGTCGACTAAAATTGTATTTATTAGTATATAAATACATTGTTGATAAAGTTTTCATCAATCATGTCTCAGACGTTCACTATCACGGGTAAGAGCTCCCGCTTGTCTGTAGATTTTCACCCACCAATAGAACTAGATCCTTATTCAAATTATTCTATTGCACTTGTTGGTTTGCATACGTACAATAGCATTCCGAACATTGAAGAAGGTTTTAATAAATTTTATTATAAAAATGTGAAGGGTGAGGAAGAAGTAGTAACTATACCTACAGGGTCCTACGAGTTGACAGACATCGAGGATTTCATACAAAGTGCAGTTTGTGGGATAGGAGTGAAGCAAGAAGAACGTGACCGGAAATTATCAATAAAATCCAACAAACAACACTCTACACACAGAACTAAAGAGTGATTTTGAAGTAAATTTTATTCCTAAAGATAGTATAAGCGAACTGCTGGGATTCAGCAGAAAGAAATTGACATCTCGTGAAGTACATGTATCTGACCGACCTATAAACATAATCAAAGTTCAAACTATTAGAGTGGAGTGTAACTTAACCGCAGGAGCATATTATAACAATAAGTTAGCTCATACGATATATGAGTTTTCACCTCTTGTACCACCTGGGTTTTCCATTGATATAGAGCCGAAGAATCTTATTTATCTACCGATAATCAACAAGACGTCCTTCGATAACATCACACTGAATATTTTAGATCAGAATTGGAAACGGGTACATTTTCGTGGAGAAGAAATCATTATACGGTTGGAGTTGAAAAAGATCGCAAGAGATTATGGCTTCCAACAATAAATAATAATCCAATACTCACCAGCATTCATTATATGAAAAGAATTCATCTGAGAAGGTTGTTACAGTCGACGTCACTAGAGGACATGGGTTTGGATTTCAGCAATAAAAGACATCTTCGTATTGACCATGAGTCATTATCTACAACGAGTTCAAGGGAGAAGGTTGCTGCAGCACTATCATTGGAAAATATAAATTTTCTTGAAGTCCCTTGGTTACCATGTCCGAAAAACTTCAAATATTCAACGAACCAAACTTTAATGAAGACATCATTCGAGAAGAAATTCACACCTACTATCCACATACAACATCTTTCGGCTACAGCGATGAAATTGAGATATTAATCAATCAACAAGATGTGTTGGTAGATTTAGCCTCGTCTGCTTTATTCATCGAGGCAGAATTCCAGCCAGAAGCAAGTGGTGATGGTGAATGTACCCTAACTAATAATTTTGGAGCGTTTCTCTTTGAATATATCAGTTATGAATTGAATGGAAAAGAGATAGACAAAGTACGCGATCCTGGTATTGTCAGCACCATCAGAGCTTATCTAACATATGCCGAACACGAATCTGTACCTCTAGCTATTTCTGGATGGTCATATAAGGATGCAATGAGTTCAGTCTACAATAATAAAATCAATTTATGGATACCTCTGAATTTTCTACTAGGCCTATTCATTGACTATAACAAAGTCTTGAGTGGTAAACATAAGCTGCGCTTGATAAGGTCTCGAACCGATAACGATTGTTATACCAATAGCACAGGTACGAAGAGGGCTAAAATAAATGTGAAGACGATAGCATTAAAAGTGCGACATGTGTTTCCAAGTGATCAAGTTAAATTTCAAATGTTGGGAAATTTGAGTGCTGAGAAGCCTATTTTGATTCCATTTCGCAGCTGGGATCTGCATGAAAATCCGTTGATGAAGGAGAGCACTCGCGACATTTGGGCTGTTGAAACATCAATGAATTTGGAACGCCCCAGATATGTGATTCTAGCTTTCCAAACTGATCGAAAAAATAATCCTGATAAGCAAAGTACATATTTCGATAATATAAACTTGCTAAATGTAAAATTATTCTTGAATTCAGAATGTTATCCATATGAAGCAATGAAAATGAATTTCAACGATCAACAATACGTGGAAGCGTACCAGATGTACTATGATTTCCAGAAATCATTTTCGAATAAAATTATGAGCGAACCGATTCTAGATTATGTAGCATTCAAGAACAAAGCAATTTTCGTGATTGATTGCTCGAAACAGAATGATGCTATAAAGTCATCAACAGTTGACGTTAAACTATAGATGGAAAGTATCCTGAATTTTCCTAAAAACACCCGCGCTTATTGTATCATCATAAACGATCGTATCATGGAGTATTCCCCGATTAACGGATTAGTTCGGAGTTTAGTGTGAAGAACCAAGTGATGAAGTTTTTTATATTGATTGTTTATATGGTTTTACGTATTTTACAAATGATATTTTGAGGATAAATATTTTTGTATTGAATCTTTTTCCCTCTTATAATAATAATAATAACAATAAATAATTTCTCAAGAACTCTATAATTTTGATTTTCCCTATGAATATGCTTTCGATAAAGGAAGATATAGAAAGTGTTTTGATAATTTCATACATCTATAAACTATTTTATGAAACCTAACACTGAATGATAAAATATCACTTGAAAATACAGGAGGGGATATATCCTCTAAATGCTTACTTACGTAAAAATTGTTAAATAGAGGGGTTTGTTTATAAAAACTCTCGAACGATATGTAACGGTGGATCATAAGGAAATTATACTGATTCTAATAAATGTTCTCTGTTGATATGGATACAAGAAACGTAAATAGATAAAAAATAAATTGGATGTGTTAAAACATGGGTGAAATTCTCAAGGGAAAAATATTTTCAGCGATAACTAAACTAAACTTGATGCATTGACGCATTTGCTAGAAGGAATTATAAATATCAATAAATGAGAAATTAGGAGGGGAATATATCCTCTAAATACTTACTTACGTAAAAATTGTTATATAGAGGGGCTTGTTTTTACTCTTGTCAAAATGTATTACTCACCTCAAAAACAACTTCTCTTTTTTCGTTATACATGCTCGCACACATAAAAGGCCTCGTTAACACGATTTCTATCCGGAATCGCAAGCATCCACTTTTTTCGTAGACAAGCATATCGAAGACCACGAGAAGGTGAATAGCAGCACAAACACACACACACACACACAGATTAAACAAATATGGATATGAGATGTTAGAATTATTTTCTATTAATAATTTGAATTTATCATATTCATATCGCTTCTTGACCTTTACTGAACTCTCTATAGAAAGAGAGATTATTCTGAATCGTAAATAAAATATGTGTGATATCATAACTATTTTTTTATTTTATAGAATTAGATTATTAATTTTATACGATGTGTATTCAATTCGACAATTACTGATATTTTGAATGACATACTTTCTGAAGTACGTGTTCAGAATTACTATTTTCAACTTTCAAACTAAATGTGTGACACAAAAATCACATTCTTTCGATTTAAACTTATTATGGATGAGGTTAGGCTCACCTTTACCTATAATCAAGATGAAACAGGTGACATTAGGCTAGACCCACGTGACAAACTTAGGGTGCACCGGAGCTATATCTACTACATTAAAGACGATTGTTATCATGTCCTTCATAGCTCAGCGGTTAAGGCGTCGATTTTGGAATTTATTTCCCGGGTTCGAATCTGGTGTAGGACAAAATTCATTTTTCAGTACAGTTGACTCGGATTATATATACTACATTAAAATCACTCATTCTCAAGTCCTCCATAGCTGAGCGGTTAAGCCGTTGACTTTAGAATTTATTTCTCGGGTTCGAATCTGGTGTAGAACAAAAATTCATTTCAGTAGAAGTGACTCAGGTTATATACTACATTTAAATTGATTAATTCAAGTCCTCCATAGCTGGGCGGTTGAGCCACCTAACTTTGGAATTAATTTCTCGGGTTCGAATCCGGTGTAGGATAACAAAATATTCATTTCAGTAGAATGCGAGTACACAGATGACTAGTTCACAGACTGCAGATTGGAAAAAACATAGATTTGCCAGACCATAGTTGGGGGAATCATAGATTACCAAACCATAGCCTACCTGTCCATCGATTGTTGAACCATAGAGCATAGTCGGGTGCACCATAGATTACCAAACCATAGACCATCGATTGGTGAACCATATACTTCTATGACTGCGCATGCGCGATTGTGGATGACCTTGGAATGGACAGTTTTCGCTAAAATGAACCTTAGATTTCCTTATGGAGATTTACATGCAAAAAAGGTCGATTTTGGCGCAGAACTGTCATAGCACATCTACTTAAAGGTATTACACTCTGAATTATCTTATAAACTCCATCCTGTCGAATTCGATTTATTTTTCGATTATGTTGCGTTAGTAAATTCATTCACACTAAATATCTCACACAGTCAAAGAAGTTAAATAATCTTCTGAAATGTAAGCCGGTCAATAATCACCCCCAAAAAATAACAAATTTCAAATTTAGTGAGAGAATTATTAATTACTCCAAAATCATATTCTCAAAAGAAGAACTTTGTTCACTCAATAAGGGACCAAAGTATTCTCCACATATTCAAAGTAACACTTTTCTAGAAACTAGTATTGCTGAGGTAGAATTAGCCTTAAAATATATTAATGCGAATAAATCTAAATTAACAAAATTAGAAATAGGAAAATCCCCAACTAAAAAACAATTCAATCATATAGATACATCTAAAATCAAATCAATTATTCAAAAACTGAAAGAAAACAATTTAACCCTTACAAAGGCAGATAAATCGAACGCAATAATAATCATCCCTAAACAAGATTATGAGGATAAAATGTCAGTATTTATCCAAGCGGAATTAAACGAAATACGTGAAGACCCAACTAACCTTTTTCAATTAAAAACAAAACAATTCCTACAAAATAGTGAAATTTTATTTTAGAGTGTTTTCGAAAAACATAAACTGATTAATAGCAATCCTTGCTTATTAAAAGTCAACAAGAAAATGCCCCCATACGACCTGTAGTGTCTTAAATCAATAGTCCAACAACGGACCTTGCAATCAAATTAAATCAGAAATTCTCTAATTTTAAACCTGAATTTACTGTTAAAAACTCTCTCGAATTGTCCGAATTAGTCAAAACACACCATATACCAACCAATGGTTTTTCAGATTCCTTTGATGTTTCAAACATGTTTTCAAATATTCCAACTTCAAAACGTAAGTCTCTAATCAGAAGCATTCTAGATAGATCACATATTAGCCCTTCAATTCAAAATGAAATAGAACTCACGTTTGACCTATGCTTGAGTCAAAACCATTGTCAATTTAATAATAAATTTTATGTACAGAATTCAGGTCCCGCTATGGGTAACCCATTGAGTCCACTATTAGCAGACATTTTTATGTCTGATCTGGAGGACAAAGTTATGAACTGCACATTAGCAAAAAAACATGTGCAATTTTGGTATAGATACGTAGATGATGTACTTGCCTTCTTCAAAGGCACATCCAGACAATTAAATTCTTTTCTTTCATTTATTAACCAACTCCACCCAAAAATTGAATTCACGTTGGAAATGAAAAGATAGAACATTAAACTTCTTGGATTTAACACTAATACGTGGCCATAATTAAATAAACTTCAATATCTACAGGAAACTCACTTGTACAGACATTAGTATTCCGAACTCATCGTTTAGCCCTTGTAGTCATAAATAAGCAGCATATCACTCAATGATCCATAGAGCATTTTCGATACCATTGTCAATAGATCACCTTACTATTGAGTTGAACACGATGAAACGAATAGCCATCAATAATGGTTTTCCGGTAGATCAAATAATTAAACTAATAAATCGCAAACAACAGCAATTAACTATCTATAATATTTATCTGCGTATAAAACACATAGATGTAACCACTGAATTCATCTCTTTGACATATTTTGGTACAGTAAGCGAACATATTGTTAACATTTTATCACGCCATAATTTCAAAATCAGTATCAAACCTCAAAATGAACGTTGCCATATTTTATACAACGCCAAAGACAAAACCAATAAATATAGAAAACCTGGGATTTATAAGATGATTTGCCCAGACTGTGATGACTTTCATATAGGTAGAACTTGTCGTAATTTCAAATTAAGATTCGAAGAACATTTTCGCTCGTTTAGACTCAACAAACCTGACTCAACCTTTGCTAATCATTTTTTATAAACTGGTCATAGTTTCCCTAACTTAGATAGCCTAAGCATTCTACATAACCAAACCAGAGGTTTTAAATTGAATACATTAGAATCGATAGAAATTTATAAAGATGTCAAAAACTGTAATAAAAATATCCTCAATGTTCAGTTAGACCTATATCAAAGTGATCTTTTCATGTGTGTTTCAAACCGCTCTTAAAATAATTCTTGGAATATTAAATTATAATCACACTATTTCACAAATTGTTACCTTATTCACTATGTAATACTGTACTTTCTTTCAAACCGCTCTTCAAATAATTCTTAGAATATTAAATTATAATCACACTAATTCACAAATTGCTGCTATGTTTACTATATAATACTGTACTTTCCTAGGATGTACCTATTTTTGGAATTGCCGTTGATCCCTTAATCTCAACCCTACTTAACTCTACTCTATTTATACTTGAACTGTTTCATTTATTTCTTCATAATTTTTTAATTGTTTGATAATGGCACTTCGGTGTTAAAACTATAATTACGTTTTCACGTTATCATTAATAAAAGTGGTATAAAAACAAAATAGTTATTATTTCATATAATCAATGGAGCTCTCAATATTTTTTCCCAAATCTGTGAACTTCATTGTTTAAACAACGACAAATTACAAAAAATATTGTTTCTGTCTTTATCAAGGAACGCTATGTTGTAAATTGAACAATCTGATTTGATTCGAAGATATTTAAAAAGCGGGTCTTCTAAGATCAATTACAACCTTTTATCTTCAACCGTTAATTTGTCATTAACGAATTAATGTTTTGATTAACAATTTCTTTTTCAGAAAGTTATAACTATTTTCACATAATAGCTGAAAAATATTGAGTTTTCATCACAGAAGTTGTATTTCTATTATTCTTCTGATATATTGCATATTAAGCTAGTAACTAACAATTCAAAGAAACTGGTCTTTGGAAAGGTTTTTTCACTCAAAACCCCCTGCAATGGCTAAATATGGATAGTACCTATAAATCATATATCGTCCTACAAAGAAATTATCAATTCAAAGCATTCGTTCAATTAATTTAAAAAGGCTACATGAACAAAAAGAATATCTCTGTAGTAAAATGTTGTATTAACAAGTGGTCTTCGAATCAATATATTGGCGCAAAATGAAAACTTCACGCCTAAGGAGACCCAAATGCTATAGTCGGAAGCTGAAATATCTATTTTTCCTGTGTTGCTTCGGTTTTCTCACAATTGTTTATTTAAATTTTGTGGAGCAAAACTTGAGTCTGATTGAAGGTAATACGTTGTTAACCTTACTACGATAAAAGTTTTACAAAATCCGTTAGATATTTTATATGTTTGCGTCACTTTCAAAAAGGTCAGTTTATCATCGCCTGACGGACAGTAGCGTATGGAAGCGCATGAGCGGTGTGAGCGACATATTCAAAATTCTAGCGGCAGAAGTGGAGGTTCATTTTACTGAACGCCATTTATTAAGAACGGTATGGGCAGGTACATTTCTCTTGAGTTTATAGTAGGAAAGGAGGGGAATAATAATATGAACAGATTTTGACAAGTCTCTATTCACCACGTGCATTTCATGAGCTTACAGTGGTACGTTTTTCACAGAAATTATATGTTCACTCTGCGCCCATATGCAATCCCCCCTCTAGCACTGCGTTTCGAATTTTGGATCTATCGCTCGCACCGCGTTATGCGTTCCCGTATATACGAGTGTAGGATATTTTTCTTCTGGCGGCGATAATCTGGTATTTTTCAAACGATGCGAACATAAAATATTCAACGTATTTTATAGGACTTTTTTTGTAGTTAGATTAGCGTATTGCTTTTGATTTAAGTCAACAATTGCTCCTAAAGCAATTAAGTAAATACATAATTTTTGTGCAGGACCATATAGAACTGATTCTTTAATAAGAAATTGAAGGTAGTAAGTGATCTTGAAAGATGTGTATTATAAATACCTCTAATTCTATTCGAGATTTCTTATTTAAGACTCACCGTTCCTAGATAATAACAAGAATAGGAAACATTTCGCAAATAAAACACCATTTAAACAGTGAAGTTCGCATAGTTGCAAAAAATATTGAGTTTTATAATCAGCGTATTTTTCTATATTATAATCCACCATAATCTCGCTGCGGTCCTGCAAAAACTATTTTAAAAGTTACCCCGAATGACACCTATACTCCTTTGTAGGAGGAACATTGAACAAGATCTCAGAAGGCGAGTTGTTAAGCATTACCTTGAAAAACAACTAAAAGCTGGTGCCTGATTGGAATCAGACAATTGGAAAAAAAAATTCCAGGGCTGGTTGTCGAAATTCGAAGAATGTGAGGGTGTAGGTAGTGTACCAGGAGATATAGTATTCTCCTTCTGTAACATTAAAAGACAATGGAAAAAAATGTTGATCATATAAATAACTTTGATTCTATTTTATAATGCTCGATCAAACTTTATTAACGTATAATACCAGTATTAATGTTGTTCAGGAATGCAATTGTACAATAACGCATAATTTGCAATTATTGAGAACAGCCAAATTGTGAAACTCTTTGCCTAGTGAGGTCTTTGCAGATGACTCAACTCAGAACTATCCACTCTTCGTTCATATGCAATCCCCTCGACCGAAATTTCGTAACTTAAAAATATTGCTCGACACATGCAGTGATCCCCTGCTCAATGTTGTTGACAGGAGGGTTGAAGTTGTCGTCAGTACATTTTGGAACATGCGATTTTTTTTCAATATTTCTCAGAAATCAATAGAAAAAGCGTGAATCCCATTTTCCCAAAATTTACGGTTCTGATAACAAATTTTACTCTTCTTTCAAGATTTTGAGCAAGGGTTACTACATCTCTCGTGTATCTGACTAAACTTGGTCGGGCGGGGAGATGCATATGAACGCAAAGTGCACATACAATTTGAAAAGGTACCACTGTGGGCTAGTTATTAAAGACCTGTTACAAATGATGTGTTTAGAGATTATAAGGTCCAAGTACTGAATAGCGACTTATTAATATCTGTTCATATTATCACCTCTCTCACTACGACAGACTCAAAAGAAATGTAGCTGCACTTACCGATTTTGATTTTGATTAATGGAGCTTAGGAAAAAGTCTAGCACTGCCGTTCCAATTTTGGTTCTATTATTTGCACCGCGTATGCGTTCTCGTATATACGAGTATACGCTATTTTTCTTCTGGCAGTGATAATGTGGTCTTTTTTTAAGTGACGCGAACATATAAGAAATTCAACGGATCTTATGGGACTTTTTTTGTAGTTAGTATAACGTATCACCTTTAATTTAAGTCTACAATTGCTCTAACAAAGTTTTAAATCAACAATTGAGACACAAACCCGGAACAATAAAACAAAATTAGGAAATTTCAGCTTCCGGTTATCGGATTTAGGTCTACTAATTTTTGTTTAGCGTGTTAATATATCAAATGCTGAAGACCGCATGTTGATGTGACATTCCACTATGGAGATATTTTAATTGTTTTCAAGCCCTTTTTCTTGAACAGTTAAAATAATCACTTTAAATAAATAATTTAAGGACAGTCGCATATAGGATAGGAATGTTAGGTAGTATCCGTATCCAGGCACTGCATGAGGTTTTGAGTCAAAAAACCTCTTCAAAGGCTAGTTATTTGGTAGTTCTTTTCCAATTGTTGATTAATAGCTTAATATGTAATATATCCCAATAATGGAAAGACTACTAATGCTTTGTTATATCCAACTTGTGTCAGCCAATATCAGGTATTATGATTTACAATAAATTCGCGGGTACAGGTCACACTGACACATATGCTCATTATTCTAGCCTTCACGTACGTTTGGGTCTCAGTATCATCATCAGAAGATGCTTGTCATTTTTTGTACAATCTCAACATTAAAAAAAAAATTCTCCAATTTTACGGTAATTTGAATAACAGTTATCGAAGAAGTCTAGAGATATTTGGAGAATAGCATACAAATAAGATGTCTTCTGATGATGGTCATGAGGCCGAAACTTACGTAAGGACGAAAATAATAAGTATGTGTTAATGTGACATATCTCATGAGAATTTATATACAGGATCTCCCAGGTTTTAGTAGCAGAACTTCAACAGTCGATAGAAAATTCGATTTTGAGAAAAAAGTTCCTATAAACATATATGCACAGACGCTTAATTTTTGAAGTTGGTAGTTGAACTTGATAGAAAATTTCTTAATTTTGCTAGTATCTCCGAAGATAATTAAGATGTCTGAATGAAATTTGGTGTCGTGGATGCATAGAAAAGTCACCATATTTGCACATAATTCGAGACCGGTATTGCTCCCAGTGGCCTAGATATAGGTATTCAATAACAATAAATAGACCCCAAAAGTGTTATCACCTTGTCAAGACAAATAAGGTCTTCTGACATTCCTTTGTACCTGGCACCATTTCACGGCTAATTTAATTTTTGTGATTAGCTACCACGACCATAAAAATCGGTGAAATAGAGGAACCTTAAATTAAAGAGCGTCGTTGAGTGACAATAATAAAATAAGCTAAAAAAATTTCTAATCTGTACAGCGATTTATTACAAAGAAAGGCCGAATAACAAATTTTTATTTCCAAAAATGTTCAAGCCAGATAACTACAATGTACTTTAATTAATAGTAAGTTCACCTACAAGAGTTAACACGACACCATTTTCAAAATTTTGTGTGTTAATTTTTAAGAAATTGATCGAAATGATTCCCATTTTCTCGTATACATGCTTCATTCACAACGTCGTATAATAGATATTCTAACTTCAACGAAAACCTTTTTCCAATTTTCATCAGATTTTCATGGAGGTGGTATTAAATCACAAAAATCAAATTTGTCGTGAAACGGTGCCAGGTACAAAGAAATAGCAAGAGACCTTATTTGTTAAGAGTTAAATACTGCAATTTGTTACTAAAAAGTAACCTATACAGGATCATAACACTTTTCGGGCCAATTTATTGTTATTAAATACCTATATCTACGCCACTGGAAATATTAATGGTCTGAAATTATGTGCAAAAGTGGTAACCTTTCTACACATCCATGGTACTGAATTTCATTGAGATAAAGATATCTCAATGAAATGATAATCAAGAGATTATCTTCGGAGATACAAACAAAATTAAGACATATTTTATAAAATATCTGTACCCTGTATCTCAAAAATTGAGCGTCTGTGCATATAAATTGATAGGAACAATTTTTCTCAAAATCAAATTTTCTATCAACTGTTGAAGTTCTGCTACTAAGACCTGGTACACCCTGTATAACTATCAGTTCTTAGAAAATTAATGAATAAAAACCATAATTTGTTAATAACAAATGAAAGGTCGTGAGTGATCTTAAGAAATGTGTATTATAAATATGTTTGATTTGGATCTAGATTTCTTATTTACGACTCACCGTTCCTTGATAATAGCAAGTATTGGAAACATTTTGCAATAAGTTACTGTTTACAAATTGAAGCTCGCAGATTTGGAAAAAATTATTTAGTTTTGAAATCGGCGCATTTATCTACATTATAATCCACCATAAACTCGTTGCTGTCCTTCAAAAACTATTTCCAAAGTTACCCTGAATGACCTATACTCATTTGTAGGAAGGAATTACCTTCAACAACGGCTACAAGCTGGTGCGGTGTCTAATTAAATTCAAAGTCATCAAGACAAACAGAAAAAAAAACATTAAATTCCAGGGTTGGTAGTCGAAATTTGAAGAATGTGAGGGTGCAGTTTATGAACCAGGAGACAGAGTCTTCTTCTTTTATAACATAAAAAGAGAATGCAAAGAAAGTTGATAATCTAAATAACTTTGATCCTATTTTATGAAGCTCGATCAAACTTTATCGACATGTGGTACTCGTATTGATGTTGTTCAGTTCAATTTTACAATAATGCATAACTTGCAATTATTAAGATCAGCGAAATTGTGAAACTCTTAACCTGGTGAGGTTTTTTCAGAAGACTAAACCCAGAACTTTGAGACTGTTGATCGTGAATCTAATTATGTAAAAAAAGAATTCGATATCAACGATATTACATTCATTAAGCTGACTGATACCGAAGATACATGTTCCTTTGAAATGGGCGAAAGTGAAGATATTCTTCAATCTCTACTGGTACCAGAGGGCTGTTCTCGAGGAGTAGTTGTACGTGAGTTTATAAGCTTCAGGAAACGACGTCCACGATTGAGACGAATTTTCAACTTTCCAAATAACAAAAATGCAACCTTGCGTTGTGAGTTTATCAAATAATCAACTTTCTTTCTATCAAAATGTCCTAGGCTTACCCAACTAACTTCTATGATTAGGTAATTAGTTTCACTTATCCAATAATAATACTATGTAAAACGAGTTTGAACAAATAATTTTCTACACTTGAACTTTTTGATGATATGTACAACTGTATACCGTAAAGATCATAACAGTATCACATTGTCACTAGAACTAGTGAACTAAACAACGTGGAGGTGATGTGTCTATCGCAGTTATAAAAATCATCAATATCTAAAGAACTAATTGTCTTAGGAAACAACAAAGTGTTAAAATCCAACTTCAGAAGTCTCACTTAATATTATCCGTAACTCACTTTCCGCTAAATTCTGAAATCGAATGCTATTTAGAACATTTATGCCCACCCAAATTATCAGTATAGCAGTATTATTATTAAGTAGATAGGGGTATTTTAAAATAAATGAATGTAGATGACACAGTTTCATGATGTTATCAATGGAATCATTGACATTTGGTTCCTAAAATGCTCATTGTGCAAACGAATTACTAAAAGTATACAAAAACTAATTTTCGAGAGGGATGGAGGCTAATAAGCAATTCAAAAGAATATATATATAGAAGACTATAATTTGTCCTTTGAGTTAAGGGAAACGGTGTAGACCTATTTGATGAACGATAAAAAAGTACGTATCCACGAATCTGAAAATAATTTTATAAATGAATCAAAAGAATTTTGCAATTAAGAAAAAACTAACAAAGCCTATATGAGTTGTATGTATGTCGATAATATATTATAAAACCCTTCTTCCTTTCAGAATATATAATGTGAACAGAAATTGAACTATCTCCCTATAAAAGCTACTCGCTTTGATTCCTCTCAATAATTTATCCACAGTTCACATTTCTTATACTGATATAATTAATACCATTTCTCATCCCAAGCTTAATTCCTGATGGAATACCAGACTATTTTGAAAGACACTATAATCACAATTTAGCTCATCCTTTCTCCTTAATTTATAATAAGTATCTAAGTGAGGGTGAATTCCCTATAAGCTTTCAGAGTAATTCCTGTACATAAGTCGGAAAGAGAATCACATGTTCATAGATACCGACCAATATGAATTAATCAATTTTGCTGAAATCAAAAGCGCATCAGTCGTTGAGGAGAATATGAGGTGAACTGTGTGTACATATATTAAAGACTCAGCACGCAGGTATGGAGGTGTCTATATGACCTCCGGTGATGTGGCAACACCTTCGGAGGCAGCAACGACCACAAGGTGTACGCATATATACAATTTTCGGAGGCCACATGATACACTCTGTGCTGCTCATATATGACCCTTTAAAAATTTGGAAATCATTTCCCCTCTCAAGAAATCCGAATTGGTTATCATTTCAACACCCCATATATAAATTTTATTTCAATGTAACTCAATCAGAAGACCCGGAGGCGAGGTCGCCTCTTTCATGTACCGTAGGCGACAACATACCGTGCATCAATATATATATATATATATATATGTACACCATTTGTAATATTTGTATGTTTTCCCGACTTTTTATCGAGGTTGTCTCCTCTACTCTCGGATATGTGGTGGCGCTACTCACCAGTGAGCAAACCGAAATTTGCTCAACCCTGCATATATATATATATATATATTTTTTTTTTTTTTTTTTTTTTTTTTTTTACATTCAAACCTGGTCGGGGCTGCTGCGAGCTCCGACGACATCGCAGCAGTCGCGCCAGAAAAACCTAAAAGGCGGTTAACCGAAGCTACTCCTCCCCACCGGTCGGTAAGTAGCTTCAGGTTCCTAAATCGTGTGCCCTAAGTATTCTAATTGAACCCAGAATGACTGCCTTTTGCATCCGGTCTATCAAGATCTGCGCCGAGTTCCTACAGGCCGGAATGATCTTCAAGTTTGAACGCAGCGAAGACCGAATTCCGCCCAAAACACCGATGATCAGAACCACTAATACGACCTTGTGGCCTGGGTATAGCGTGCGGAGCTCGAACAGGAGATCTTGATATTTTGTCCATTTTTCCTCCTCTTTCAAGACTATGTTCTTCTCTGCCGGAGAGGAGAATTCGATGACATACATAGTCTTGATTAGTTTATCGAGGAGGACAACGTCAGGCCTATTTGCTTGTATGGACCTGACGGTCGGAAACGGATAATTCCAGAAGATCTGGCATTTTTCGTTTCCGACAACGGACTCAATATCTCCTGGCATGTAAGGCAGCACCGGCTCTTGGTCTATTCCGTACGAGTGCCTTAGATGGTAATACAGCACCCGTAGGGCCGCATTATGGCGATGGGTGTACGCCGAGGCCGCTTTTGCCGGACATGCCGACAGAAGGTGGAAAAGCGTCTCAGGTGCCTTTCGACAGGCCCTGCAGCTGACATCAGGGACCTGCACACCCATCACATTGCGGCGATAGACCAAGGTGTTAATTACGCCATCTTGGCAAGCTGCGGTAAATCCCTCAGTCTCGGATGTAAGCCCGGCTGACCTTAGGTAGCCGAAGGTCAGCCTAGTTGACAAGCCGAGCGTTTCGATGTTTCGATAGAAAACACCGTGTATCGGCTTGTCAACATGCCGCATGAGCGTAAGATCTTGCTCCGCGGCATTTATCTGGGCTTTCAGGCGAGAAGGTAGGAGCTCGAGGTTGCCCTCTAGTCGGCCTTCTCGACTGATCTGAAATTCGAGACCAAGTTCTTCCGCAGCTTTTTGTGCTGCCTTAACGATAAATGCCCCCACTCCGGCCAATTCGTGACTTTTAACAAGGCACAGGAGGGGGTCCGAGCTCCTAAGAACTTTACAAGCTATACTCAGAACCACACTTCGATGCAGACCCTCCAGACTGAGGAGTCCCCTACCTCCCCGATGACGTGGGAGATAAATGCGGGAAACGGACGATCTAGGATGCAAACTGTGATGGATATGCATCATTTTCCGGGTGTCTTTATCGAGTCTATGCAGCTCATCGACCGTCCATTTCACCACTCCAAAAGAGTGGAGCAGGACTGGAACGGCAAGCATATTTGTTGCAGACACCTTGTTCCCACTCGAAAGTTCGGAAGACCAAATCTTTCGAACAAGGTTTCTGTATTTGCCGCGGAGAGCCACCTTTACCTGGGAAGCGTCATAATTAGGACGCTGTTCAATTCCCAGGTATCGATAGGTCTCTCCAGCATCGAGGTGTTTGAAGATGCTTCCGTCGGCAAGCTGCATATTCTCGTACACTTCCGGAGATCGTCCTCTCCTCAAATGAAACACTGCGCATTTGTCCAATCCCAACTCCATGCCTACGGCTCGTGTATATTCCTGAACCACATTGAGAGATTGATGGAGGTTCTTCTCCCCAGAGGCATAAAGTTTCAAATCATCCACGTAAAATAAATGGGTGATCTGATGCCTCCGGTCGTTCGGTGGTCCAGAGTAATATCCATGAGTCCGTCTTAAAGCAATGGAGAGTGGCAGCAGTGAGATATTGAACAAGAGGGGACTCAAGGAGTCTCCTTGGAAAACTCCCCTCTTGAATGTTACCAACTCTGTCAAGACTCGTCGTGTGCCTGATGTGATGGCAAAACGGGTCTTCCAGAGTGGCAACAGATGTTCTATGCATCTCACTAGTGGGGTAGGTACCGCAAGGCATTGGAGCAAGTATAATAATAGCTCATGTGATGTTGAATCAAATGCCTTGCGGTAGTCAATCCAGGCCATGGAAAGGTTGCGCTTGTAAAGTATAGAGTCCTGAGTGATAGATCTATCTATCACCAGGTTCTCCCGGCAACCCTCCATCCCTTTCTTTGCCCCACGCTGCTCGCTGATGTTATTAACTACCGGACCGATCGATTTCAACAACCTAGCATACAAGATACGTGTAAATAACTTGTAGCAGGTGTTGAGACAAGTGATCGGTCGGTAGTTCTTGGGATCAGACAAGTCTCCACTCTTTGGAAGTAGCACAGTGTACCCCTCGACAGCCCAGCTTGGAATATGCCGCTCCTCTTTGACCCATGAGTCAAAGACTCTGGCCAGACGGCGGTGAGTGGAAGGAAATTTCTTCCACCACCATATGTTAATGCCGTCAGGGCCGGGAGCAGCATAGTTTTTGGTACCGACAAGAGCTTGTCGGACCTCATCCTCGCTGACTGCCTCGCACACTTCTGTTTGCGGAAGTTGACGTTCAGCGCAAAACAGTTGGAAGTGTGCTAGGGCTGGAGTGTCTAGGTGAATTGGACGCGGTGACTCATACACTCCTTTCCAGAACTGCTCAACCTCCTCCACAGTCGGTGGAGCAACAATTGTGGGCGGTGGAGATTCAAAAAGCCGAGACGGGCTATCGCGAAATAAGGAATTCTCCCTGATGCGTCTAACCCGTCTGGCCAGATTTCTCCTTACCACGCCCAGGACTCGAATCCTATCCGCACAATGTTGCTTGATGGTCTGCAACACTGTACGTTTTAGTGTGTGATGGTGGCGGCGCAGTTGAGCGGCTATACGCCTAATTTTTGGCGTGAAAGCCCTGCCGCTAGAAATAAAATCCATCACACACTGGATCCGAGACGCTTGCTGCCTCGCCGACTGAATTTTGGCCTCGACTTTGTGTAGGCGCCGTTCGGTTTTCTCGATCTGGTCGTGCGGTCTCTCACTCCGCACTTCCGGAACGAGTCGCTTTGCGGCACCATACACGGCCTCGTTGATTTCCCAGAGGTCGGCGAATTCCGGAAGCTCGTCGTTAATCAACGTGTCCAATTCTACCAGCTCGTGTGGTCGTACGGAGACCCTGATGTTGATTCGGGTTCTCCTAGTTCTAAGATCAACTTCGGTGTTCTGGAGCAGGCTTGCTCTACCAGATCTGTTGCGGCGCACCACAGGTGGTGCTGGTGCGGCTAGATCCGGTTCTAGTGCTGCAGCCTGCCGGAGATTCGTTCTTATATAGCCGGTTCTCCGCAGGTAGAATACTTGATTCCGCAAGGTTTGTGCGGAAAAGTCACGGCATAGAGGATGCATGATGCACCAAAGTGCATGCAGCCGTGACATGTATCCCCTACGGGCCGGCTCGCTGCGCTCGAAGCAGTCCAGCAAGTCATCCCGAAGTTCATTAGTCCACTCAGAGCGTCCATGTACATTGCGGTGGTCGTCAACGTCGGGACCGTCCTCTTGGGCCCCACCCACCTGTCCCTGCTCCTCATCCGACGAGGAGCTGATGTGGGAGGCCAATCTTCTGCTGCCCGTAACAAAAGATGTACCCTCTGCTGGGTTGTTAGCCCAGCATCGGGACGGCATCGGTATTGAGTGAGGTTACCGAGCCGATTTAACCCCGACTTTTTATCGAGGTTGTCCCCTCTACGCTCGGATATGTGGTGGCGCTACTCACCAGTGAGCAAACCGAGATCTGCTCAACCCTGCAACCCCTGTTATATATATATATAGATATATATATGATATAAAAATATAATAATATAATAATATAATAATAATATTTATTGCAAAGAGTCCTAACATATTTAAATATTATAAAGTGAAAAACAATATACAATTAATGATAATATAGTATAATATGTATAAAATAATAATTGATTTGAGCTCATTCACAATAAATATGAGATTCATCACTAAAGTGTAAATACTTGTATGTGAATAATAAACAACAATATAATATAAATAAACAATAATGTATGTGTGGTATTTTGCAATTTTGAATGTATGTGAATGAGATGAGTGTAATATTATCTTAATATTTTCTATAACTATTGGTGAGATGTTGGTAAAGTTGTATAAACATATACATAAATATACCCATATACATACATACAGATGAGTGAGTGTGTGAGTAAGTGTGTGAGTGCGAGTGTGTGTGCTGTATGATTGTGTGTGGGTGTGTGTGTGGTGGGATGTGTGTGAGTGAGAGTGTGAGAGTGTGAGTGTGTTTGTTATATAATATGAGATAATACAATTTAAGATTAATAAATATACTAAAATTATTTGATTAGAATCGTTTAGTGTTCATAAACACTTCATTTGGATATTTAACTTAATGGTTCTTGTTATCTATTATTTTGCTCACATGATCTCTATTTTTAAAACAAATAGATGAATTTCATTCTTTAATAGTTTTTGATTTGTTATGTTTCTAATTTCAGGATTTAATAAGTTATATAGTTTTGGTCCCAGGTAGTAGTAGCATCTTTGTCCTATAGTTTTATTCATTTTTTTTGTATTTATTGCATATTCTTTATGTCTCGTGTGATATGGGTGATTTATATTATCTTTATTTTACGAAATTTGTCTAAGTAGAATTGATGATGCATAAAGTTGTCTCAAATCTAATACATTAGATTCTTTAAATAATAATTCCGTAGAATATAGTTTTTTTTTTCCTGATATTATTTTCAATATCCATTTCTGTATAACACTTAGATGGTCTAAGTATATGTTTAGTACACCTCCCCATCCAATTAACCCATATTTGAGATGAGGTTCTACCAATGACTTATACAGAGTAATAAGCTTTTCTTTATTTAGGATATAACTTAGATTTTTGAATATAGGTATTAACATTCTTATTTTTTTTATCACATAATTTACGTGTCTATCCCAAGGAATATGACTGTCAATTTCAATCCCCAGATATTTTATGGAACCAGTTTTTTTTATTTGAAATGCATTTGATGTTTTAATGTCTAATGTAGTATATTGGGGTAGGGAATTTTTGTACGATCCAAATGGCATGAAGAATGTTTTTTCTATATTAATGGAAAGTAATTTTTTATGACTATTAAATCATTTTCAACTAATTTTTTCAGATTCTGCCAGTCATCAGCTTCATATTCCGCGTATACCACTGTCTTCGAGGCAATTTTGTAGTTTGTTGTGGCAGACCGTGTCGAAAGCTTTATCTAAATCTATAAACACGCATATTGACGGTTTTCCATTATCTAAGGATGAGTATAACTTGGTAGTCAATTCGGTAATAGCGTCTTGACTTGATTTTCCTTCTGTAAATCCAAATTGACTTTTATGCATGACATTACATTTTTTTTTAAATTTATTTAAACGTGTCTTTAAGCATGTTTCAAATATTTTTGTGAAACAGGATATTAATGAAATTGGGCGGTAGTTCACAACAAAGGTTTTATCACCCTTTTTATATATTGGTTTGATGAGACATGATTTGAACGCCGAAGGGCATTTGCCTGTTTCGAACGCTTTATTTATTATGAAACATAAAGGCTCTGCTATATAGTCACTTATAATTTTCAAAGTTTCAGCTTTCATACTATCAGGTCCAGTAGCCTTATTATTCTTAAGATTTTGTATAATATTTTTTATTTCCATATTGTCAACAGGTAACAGATAGAATGTATGTGGTATGATTTGTTTAATTTCTTGATAATTTTGGGGCATTTTTATTCTTTCTGCCATATTCGATCCCATTTCTGAGTAGGCATTGTTGAAAATATCAGGCAATTTTTGTTTGTCAGTTATTAACTTATTATTTGAGTCATGCATTGAATTTATTGCATAGTTTTTCTTTCCGTTTTTACCACATATTTCATTTAATGCGTTCTATAGATTCTATGTACAATTTTTATTTTTTTCAATTTGATTTTTGAAATATGCAGTTTTAGTTTTCTTGATAATAGAGTTGAGTGAATTTCTATATTCTGTGAATTGATTTCTTAAAATAATATTATTCGGTTGTTGGAGGGTTAATTTGAATAGTTTATCTCTTCTCACAATAGATTTAATGATGCCATTTGTTATCCTTGGTTTTCTTTCTTTTAGTTATGTTATTTTTTTTCTCAATTATTTGGGTACATCTGTTGATTATATCTAATGTTATATTACTAAAGTTATTTACCGCCTCTTCACTAGAATTACATTTAAAAAGTTCATTCCAATTAATTTCTTCGAATTCTCTCATCAATTTTTTTTGGTTGATTTGTTTGATATATGTAGTTGCTTTTTTTTCCCCTATATTTAGTAGTCCAAATGTAATTTGGATAAGTATCGGGAAATGATCTGTAATTTTCCTTTCTATAATAATTGGAATTGACATATCTTTTATATAATCGCTTGCTCTTAGAAATAAGTGATCAATACATGAAGTTACATATATATATATATATATATATATATATATATATATATATATATATATATATATATATATATATATATATATATATATATATATATATATATATATATTGGCAAATGATAAGCTGTGACTTCCGTATCACAATAGAGGCGACCTAACTTCCAGGTTTTCTACTGCTCGAAATATTTCAAAATTGGGTACATATAGCCTAAATATCGTGCTGATTAAGGGTTTCAAAAGAGGGGGAAGGATTTCGAAAATTTTGGACTTATATATGTGCAGATATTTACAATACGCAATGACTTCCACTTATATACGCAAAATTGTATAATGGTACGCACGTTGTCACGTCCTGCGACGTTGCCTCAGCTCATATTATAATATAATCATTCTATACTCTCAAAGACGTATACATCAACTGAAAACACTTTATTGCATATAGTAAGCTTAGATATGAGAATCTATAATATTATTACGTGATTTTTATTTGTAATTTTCGAAGATGTTGTAGTTTTGATTTTATTACTGCTACTGTTCTTTCTATTTTTGTTTCTCCTATGAAATGTGTGATTTCCTCTCCTGAAGGATAATAGTGTTTCTCTAAATGTAATTTAAAATGTTTTTTTAATAATAAAACTTCTCTTTCGGACCAACCTGAAATATGAATAAATTCATACAAATGTACCATATATAATGAAGTAAATATCTTACTCTATTTAGCTTTAGCATGAGTTTTGAGTTTCTTTTCCAAAATCTTCTGTTCACTACAACCTGCAATATAATCGAATTTATGCAAATATAGCAAGTAATGAAGTAAATATCTCACTCTTTTTAGCTTTAGAGTAACTTTTGTGGTTCTTTTTCGGGCGTTCCTCTTCGAGTTCCTCTCCACTACTGATGTCTATATCTGTAAACATATAAAGCTCAGTTATTATTCTACTGGAGGAGAAGACGAATAAAAATTAATTGAAGAAATATTCATTAAATAGCAAAATCAAAAACCAGTATATATTTTTCACTCGTTTCCTGAATACTTCAACGGATATTATTTCCATTCTTTCCAACAACAATTTAATGCAGTCATGAATTGATGGAAAAAATTTGAGAAAAGTCAAGCGTTCGTTATCAGACTGACCAAAAACTAGTTGCTTGACTTATGTAACTTCAACCTTTTTACTTTAAGATTCAATGTTTTACAACTACTTTTATTCAATGGTGATTATAGATTTATTTCATGGTGATTTTGATAAAAAAAAAGGAACAATACACGTGTTTGTGTAAATATAAGGAACGTTTTCAGAACACTTGGATAATACAGACTATACAGAAATTAGACGGCTCTAAATGACAAGTGCATTCCAGCTAAGCGAAGAGAAACTTTTTCTATAAACATAGTCGAAACGTGATTCCCCTAAACACCTAATGTCTACCATAATTCCAAAACTTTCCCGAGGATATGTAAAGCCACCACGTTAGGTAAATTGTAACATGGAATTAACTTGTGCCTTCATTTTTGATATGAAAATGATCCAAAATTCAAGAGCGATGAAAGGAAAAGTACTAAGCTTTGTTTCAATGGGGAATCGAAGTCTTCGAATTGTTTCATAGGGAAGAACAGTCTTCCAAAGATTCAAATAGTACAGCTTAGAAGCCAGTTTATCGCATGTAATATTCTTTTCTCAACTTTTATACCTTTGTTTTTAATGAACATGATTTTAAATACAAAGTAAATTTCCGTCAGTAAATTGATTGCATCCTACAGAAGCGTCATCTCTCATTAAATTTCTGGGTACTTATGCTTATTGAAATTGAAAAGTACCATCACAAAAGGTAGTATTTTTCAAAACCTAATTCTCACAAAGCATACGGCTATAATAATTCAATTTGAATTTGTTCAGAATATATGCATATTCAGGAAACATTTTGATACGATTCATTTAGAAAAAATTAATTCATGTTTGTAGGAACTATTGATTTCTGTTTTGGTTTGAAATACACTGGTAAAAAGTCGAACTCTAATTTCAGACAGTCTATATATTTCACATCTCAAGAATTCAATAATGTCCAATAAATGTTTGATTATTTCCTAACCTGAAGTCCTAGTCTGGATTTCTTCAGATACCGCTCCCTCAGCAGTATCTTGCAGCATACCTGCCATTTCAACTGTTAAATACAAATAAGAAATATACATATTGAACCCAACCGTTTTTTGTTTTGTCAAGAAAGGGAATAACAGAATTATAATCTTGTTGATACACATTCCATTAACGTTCTTTCTCCTACATTAGATAAAAAAGGAATGAAAGGTGAAATTTACTTATTTCTGTATCTGTCTATAATGGGTGCAAAGAACGTTTATTTTTTAATATCTCTAAATTATACAGAACGTTATGCAAAAGTAGCCTTTGGATTAATAAACTATATTATTTTTATTATCTATCATGTCATGAATTTGAAACTAAACTATCATTTTCTTGCTTGTCAAAATGACAGTATCTCATATCTTTTATAGAAATATAACAAATAAAACTCACCATCTTCATTATTTTCCTCCTCAACATAACAATCCTCTATGTTTATATCCCTTAAAGACTTTCTTCTGAATTCGACCGGTAAAGATCCCTTTTCCATTAACATGAGTATCTTCGAGACTTTAGCAGTTTGATATATATCGACAGGTAACCTCAAAATTGAATATTTACTAGACTCATCACGTACATATTTTGGAATAAAGATCTTCGACCCCAGAACCCCCCTTATACCAGTTTTGAATACAATCTGATCATAATCACAAGACTCGTCAGTTATCTTAGCCGCCACCTTGAATTTTTGAAATTTGACTAAAAAGGCATGATCCCCGAACCCAAAGACCCCATTTATACCAATTTTATATAGAATCGGACCATAATCACAAAACCCGTCCGTCATATTGGAGCCGCCAACGGGGTTTTCGTAGATCGATATTGTCCAGTCAAAATTCAAAATTCCAATACGGCGAACGAGTTTTGGGATTATGGTGCCATTCTTTTCAAAATTGGTATATGGAAGTCTTTGGTGTCGGAGATCATGCTTTTTTAAGTCTTTCTAGTATACATTCGATCGGCACGAGTGTCCGAAAGCCAGTTTGCTAATAAAAGTTGGGGAGGTCATGTGATCAATTGAACAAATTGTTGGCTGTAGCTGTCTCAAGGAATGTTCACTTCAACAATAATGCAAGTTCTAGAGATCATGAGCAATATGTCAAAAATAAAGAAATAAGTAATTACTCATAAAATTCTGCATGAGTCTTCTCAGTGTGCCCCATAAAATTTGAAAATTGTTTTGATTCATCCTTAGTTAAATTTAAAATTTGCATAACTGTAGCTACATGTTTTCTCAATTTGTTGCTCGATATTGCTTCGGGATGTTGCAAAGGTATCTTCTTCACCAAAGCTTTCATAGCAATATCACCTCTTCCCCATTTTAGAGTGTTTCCCGGAATTGCGAACACATATTCATTATCTTGTGGAATAAATTTAGAGCGATGGTATAATAACGTGTTCATAAATTTCTGCAGTATTTCTGGTACCAAAATTACCACAGCTCTGCTTCCTTTCCCACTATTGATGACTCTTTTATATTTCGTTGTTAAAAGCTTTTCGGTTTCTGATAAGGCACTTTCAAAATCTGTCGTGTTACTTCTTTTGTCATTTTGGTAATCTTTTAATTTCAAGTACTGAACATCACCAATACGTCTCCTGTTAAATAGTATTAATAT
Organism: Endomychus coccineus; assembly: GCA_958510875.1. NCBI lineage: Eukaryota > Metazoa > Arthropoda > Insecta > Coleoptera > Endomychidae > Endomychus > Endomychus coccineus. The sequence goes on along the minus strand of OY294067.1, from coordinate 162,686,937 downwards.
TGACAGAGTGCATTGCACCAGAGTTTTGTAACGATGTACATTATTGGTATCAGTATTTTCGAGTAGGTGAAGAGTGCATTCATTTGCCATTTGCAATGTTTTTTCCCGAAATGTCTTTATGTCACTCACCAATGGCAAGAGTAGCGGTTTTTCCCAACGTTTCTCCTGTAGGTCTTTATTAGCAAGAGATGATAACTCTGTATTCCAACGAGATTGAACTAAGTCCTTGAAATCTCGAATGTTTTGCAACCATAATCTTTCTTCTGTTGTCGTTTTACATTTGAATCCCTTGCTTTGGCGTAAAATTAAATGGATCAATTCATCGCAGGCATGTTTCAATGAGGTTCCCATATGCATAGCAAGACTAGGCGCTTGGAAAGATTTTTTAATATGATCATAACCCCCAATACTTCGTGTTGCAGCAACTTCATTATCAAAATTCTTTGGATGGAGTAAATTTTTCAATTGGAGATCTTTGTTATTTACTATCAGGCGATACCGAATTAGAAGACGCGAAAGCTCTCTCATTCTATTACTGCATGCATAGGCCATGCGCTCTCTCTTATGCTTTTTAAGATAGGACTCACCAAAATTCGCTATAAGAAGATCTTTTTCAGCTTCGAAACTTATATCATCTGCTTTCATTATCCGGAAGACCTTCTCTTTTATGTCCAGTTGAGATATAACATTAGTTGGATCTATAGCACAAGCAGTTAATGTTTGTGAATTTCCTAAATGATTCATCCTAGTATTTATTACATTTTGAGAACCTTTGTTATATCCACAACTTTTAGCATGTCGTTTCAAATAACTCTTCAGATATAAGCCTTTACAAAACTCACAAGGATAATATTTAGTGTAACTCAAACCGAGCTTTTCATTGCATTTTCTGTTAGGTCTTACTTCCCCATTTATGTAGAGATCGAAGTTGGTGTCATTCCTTAGTAAAGCTAAAGCTTTTCGCCTATCTTTACTACGTTTCGGAAACTCGAAAATGTTACGTACTTCATTCTCATCCTGATGATTTCTCTTCAAATGCCTCATGAAATTTTTTGTAGCTATATCATTCTCACAAAATTTACATCGCATAACTTTTAGATTTTCTTTTCTCTCGTTCCGTAATCTCTCTGAGAGAGGTGCATCTTCTAGGCCATTGTCATTTATGGTTTTTTGAATTAAAAATATGCTTTGTTTTGAAGCATTTCCATTTGTGGCTTCTGGAATTAAAGATATATTTCGTATTGATGTAGTAGAAGAATCCAAAATTTCTGAACTGCCAGAGGACTCAGAATCAAAATGATTATTCACATTAGAATCTGATTTAGTATTGTCAGTGGCTGTTTCAGTTGGAGTACTTTCCATTGAGGATGTTTCAATAACTTTACTCTTGTCGACGACATTGTCCGTAAAATCTTTCATAAAAGAGTTTGATGTAACTGTAAAATTATCTCTTGGATTATCAGATGTACACATTGCTAGAGTTTTTGGAATCCTATCAACAAAATTGGAATAAGCTTCCAAGTCAAAGAAATCAGAGTCAGAATTATTGTCAGTAGAATCTGACGATGAAGTTTCTGATACGTATGCACATTCGCAAATGTCCTCCAAGCATGCCTTAGATTTGCTTATTGTTTTACATAAACACGTGATACTATCATTTGGAATCATATTTTGAACGTCGTTGGCAATAGTGGTAGGCTGGAACGAATTATCAACATCAGTTGATCCATTTAAATTGAATTCACGGATATTTGCTGAATTTTCATTTTCAGCACACAAAGGAAGCTCATCTTGATTTTCAAAATTGTATGAATCATTATTATATTCATAATTATCAACCTGGGAGTCACGATAGCATACAATTTTTTTTTTAATTTCAGTATCTGAATCTTGACTATGTAGACAATAACCATCCAAATTCCCTTTATTGCTATCAACTTCAGAATTATACTGTTCGTCAAATTCAAAGGAAGTGCTTCCCGTACTGTATTTCTAAAAACATACAAATGAATGAATATACATTCAAGAAAGCAATTTAATATATAGTTGTAATCATTCTCACTCACCGAATTTTCTTGATTGCCTATTATCATAGGTGATTTTTCAGCAGCAATATTTGATTCATCTGTAGAAAAGATTCATAGTTACTTAGGAAATGTTCCAAAATCGTTTTGATGTTTTTGCAGGTTTGTATTTTTCTTTGTGCATTAGTTAAAAGAAATCAAAACAAACAATTATGAAACAGATTGAAAAAAGAAATAAATATAAGTTATGGTCTCAGACTTCTAGCACAACTGGAAGCGATAGAGATTAAAGAATATTTCAATTCAAAATGCTCCAGTGATTCAGACATATGCATAAAATTTCGGAATGAAATTGAAACTAGAAGTGGAAAATTTTAATGAGAAGTTTCGGTGAATATATTTATAATTCTTATATAATACTCAATTGTATATTATCTTCCATCAAATTTCCATGTTTATTAGTGGTCTAGATTTTAGCAGAATTTGTTGGGAATAAGATAGCCTGAATCATATTCGATGAGTGTAAAAAAAATGTTGTGAAGAACTTTTACATTTTAAAGGCGTAAATATTATCATAGTTAGACACAGTCCGTCATAATATTAAATTCAGAAAGTTGTATCTTCAAATGAAATTTATATATATACTCAGTTCATATGTATGGAATTTTAACTAATAGTAAAATCACGAACACTCTTTTCCACAGTAGACTAAGATTTATTTAGGGCGGGAATTATTCAGAGTAGGTTAGATGGTTTAAGATTAGATTTTAGAGTTTTTAGAAGATCAGTATCAAGATTCATGTATACATACCTTTTTGTTTAACTAAGCTTAACAGCAATGAACCTCGAGATGACATTATTTATTCTTCAAATCACTTAACACTTGAACACTTTTAAAACTTCAAGTACCGACAAGAGACATGCGCAATGTAACGAGTGCAATGTTGCCATATAATCAGGCTAAAATGGAAGTAAGAAAGTATCCTTCTTAACCTTGTGATGTATATACAACTCCAGCGCCACATGGATTATGCTGGAACTAAAAGACAAATTTGTAGGTACTGGAGGTCAAAATGACTTCCACACAAATTTTCGGCATTAGGGTCCCACGACACCTATTATTCGTTTTTTAACTAAAAACATTGAAAACGTTGTGACTTCCAATTTCGGAAGTCAGAACGATATATATGAAGTCACAACGTTAAATATATACCTATTTTGGAAGTCAGTACGTTACGTTCATACATATATATATATATATATATATATATATATATATATATATTCTTTTATTGATATACCAAGAAAGCATACAAATATATATATATATATATATATATATATATATATATATATATATATATATATATATATATATATATATATTTATATATATATATATATATATATATATATATATATATATATACATATATATGTTTCTTCTTAGGTTCTCGCGGACGTAATGTGTAGAACTGGATTCTCGGGTATTGATCCGCGTTGTGTGGTTTCGGTCCTCAAAAGGACCAATTTCACGACGTTTCGGCAAAGTCGCATTTGCCATCTTCAGGTGATTCGACCGTAGAGTCTGGATTTTCCAGATTTTCCAGACTCTACGGTCGAATCACCTGAAGATGGCAAATGCGACTTTGCCGAAACGTCGTGAAATTGGTCCTTTAGAGGACCGAAACCACACAACGCGGATCAATACCCGAGAATCCAGTTCTACATTTATATGTATATATATGTACATATATATATATATATATATATATATATATATATATATATATATATATATATATATATATATATATATATACATATATATATATATATAAATATATAAGAGATATAGAATTAAATTTTCTGAATTATGAAGATAACTTCATAATTCAGAAAATTTAATTCTATATCTCTTAAGTTACATACACGATAGTGGCCAATTAGGCAAAGAAACTTTAAACTTGTTTATAAATATATATATATATATATATATATATATATATATATATATATATATATATATACATATATATATATATATATATATATATATATATGAGTCCTTAACCCAGACCGAAGAACTGAGCTCACTAATGAATGAGGTAAGAGTTAATCCACCCAACAAACGACGGTACAGGAGGGCGAGTCAAAAGCAGGGGGCTACAGCGACTAGGGTCTCCGTGGCTTCATTATCGAAGACAGCGCTCCAAAAGTCGCTCAAGGGACAGGACTACTCAGTCTCCCCAGGGGAGCGGGGCCTTGAAACGCAATAACTCCTCCGGTTCTACAGCGCAGAAGGCGCATATACAAACGTCCTTATCTTTCGGGGAGTAGCTTTGATGCCGATGGAGGAGGCTCTGCAGGTTGTCATCATTAGAGATGGCAGCATGAAAACATCCGAATTCATGAAGTCCGATGACGCCACGTGGGTCGTTATCTTCTCCCTTCCGGAGGAGATTGTCCCTCCACCATTCCATTCCACTAGGTTTTGGAATAGATGTCTGCCGACAACAGCAGTAGATGTCGCCTTTAAAGAGTGACTGCTGAACACAGTGGTCGCCTTGAAACCTTGTGGAGATGCGGTCAGTTTCCGTACAGTGGAACCCTCAGCTCCAGGATCAAGTCAGAGACATGGTCCAAACCAGGATCACGTCACGTTATTCCACATCTGTAGACTGTCTTAGGTCCTGCTTTTTCACTTAACACGTGAATGCGACCCTCAGCCGGGACTCCTTCACAGAAACCTACCAGCGGTCGGGTTAAAGTATAACTTTGGGTGCTTAGAGAGGGAGATGTTGGTTTGTTCTGCCTATTTCCCTTACGAGTCCTCCCTAGAGTCGAGGTGGCCAAATCATGTTGATACTTTGAGGAGCAGGGTATTCCGTTTCTCCTGAGATGTGACGCCAATGTCCACCACACAATTTGGGTAAGCAGCGGTTGCAATCCTAGAGAGAGGCGTTGCCAGAGTTCCTCAGCTCTACACAGCTTTCTCAGTTACTGCTTCATGGGAGTGAACTTTCTGGTTCCACTTGGACGCTCAATATTCCGAGTTATTACAACATAGCTATTGTAAACTTATATCTAATCATTCTCTTCCAGATTGCAACATTATAATTTAATACGTTCTTGTTCTCTGCTTAACAAATTCCATGTAATTCAAGGTTTTTTTATTTAATTATTTTGGATACACATTTTGGGAAGTTAACAAAATCAGTTGTGATATTATTTCGATAGTTCCTGCTCATTTAGTTATTTGTCCCTCGAACTTGAGGACATGATATTGCTCGTATAGTCTCTATTTCAGTGTTTGAATGATCGAGAAGTCTGCTTTCTTTTGCTCGTTCCTTGTCGTAGAAGGATTCCTGGTAGAGCACTACCACCACGCTCATCTGAGTTTCAAGGACTTTTTTCAGTTGGAATAATCAAATTTTCACAATCAACTATATATGATGATTGATATCAATTTGAATTAACTTCCTGGAATTGAACTTTTGATTTCAAATTTATTTTAGTTTCTAAAAATTAAACCTATAATCCTAGTTCAGTTCAATCAAATTATTAGAATTCTTATTTGTTACACTATTCATTTCTTTGATGAACACTATTCTTTGTTAATATTGAATTAGGTTTCTCTGTATCTAAAACTAATTTTGTTCTCTATTATGATTCCCTAGAGGAATAAAACCAAATTGTTAAGTTGAAAATTGTCTTTATTTCCTCTAATATAATTATCAACATTTATCCACCTCGTGATGCTTGAAATTCACGATTGAGGACCGTTTTGTGAAGCAGTTGGCACTCAAAAAAGGTAAGAATCGAAGGATACGTTTGATTACGAGCCCTGAGGTCAATTATCACCCTGAGCTAGCGGGGGTCATTAGAGACATGAAGGGTTTGTGCAAAACCTCACAGGTGGAATGATTCGTGTGAACTAATTGCCGTCCTCATTATAGTATTCTAATTTTTTATAACGTAGTTCAAGATATGTGTTCTCATCCATGCGCTTAAGAAATTATAGTCATCCACTTGGAACCTCAAGTTATTCAGTCAATTCACATCAGAATATTGTTCCCGCTTTTTGAGCCCTTTCGACCTGTTGTTTTGCTTTTCTCTTTCCATAACTATTACAACAGCAGGAGCTAATAAATATAAATCGCTGAGCTGCATTACACACAATTTCAAGCAACAGACACCACTCACTGCTGAAACTGACCAGTAAATTAACTCATGTGTGCCCAAATCTTCATTTCAGATTTGCTCGCGTACAAGCATGCTTCAGTTTTGCATAACAATGTATGGCCCGCTAGTCAGTCATAATAACTCCATCACCGATTTTGGAGATTTTGGGAACTAGAAACGAAACATATTTTATGTTTGAAATCTTTTCTCTTCGTTTGAATTCTCAACCTCAATAATTGTTAATATTCTTACATGATAAGAATATTGTTGGAGTCTTTAATAATATATGGTCATGCATGGCACAGTTAAGATTGCATCACTAGATAAATAATTATCAATCAAACGTGATAACCCGACTGATTGCGGGATGATGCCTGAAGATCATAGAAGGCGATATAAATTACAGATATATTGACATTATGTGTAATATTTGAATACTATGAAGAGTGTCTGTCAAATCAAAATAGCTTTTATATTGTGAAAATGGAATCTCAATCTACCTCAAATAATACATCAACCGATCCCACGAGGAAGTCGGGATCTGAATTGGATGCCAATGATCTCAGAAATATAGAGAGTATCCTACGAATTATTATGTTGCAAGATGAGAATGATTCAGAAGAAAATGAATATATAGAGATGCGAGATATCACTAATGCAGATTTCCTTCAGGACGTTTGCGCTGACAAATGTAGAGATAAAACATGTCTCAATGTGGACTTCCATTTGCCCCCAATCTACGTTACAAGAAGGGAAAGAGAATTATGGGATATCAAGGCAATATCTGAGAGTTTCGGTATGTTGAATGGTAGATTATTTCAGAATGTTTTTTCAGAAACACTTATTACTGCCAGATCTTAAGTCTTGAGTATGCATTGCATCCTAGGCTATAATTATTATCATAGGAATGAGAGATGATAGTGAATGCAAGCATACAAAAAAATATAATTAAAGATTGCAAAAATATTTCAAATTCATGGAACTCTGAAAATGTGTAAGATTTTCAAACGTTACAAGACTCAATGCATATTTCAGATGAGCATAAACCACGGTTGTATATACAGGTCTGGAAACTCGAGGCTGTTTCGTATGTGAGGAGTGAGTTCGACAAGCGTCATCTGTTGTGCACTACCAAAAAGGTGGCGAATGAGTCGAGGGATGTTCTCTGGCACGTATACGACCGTGTTTGAACGATATGGTCAGGAATAGGTCTGACATCCTGACAACATACTTCGATCCATGCGCTAGCTGGTAGCTCAGCGAGGGACTATGAGTTTGGCGACATGTAAGAGACTCGTGTCAAACATAGAGTTCCCAGACCTGTATATACGACCGTGGTATGAGCTGCTAAAAACTGAGAGACGCGAAATCTTACTCTATGTCATGTGAAAATATATTTGAATTGACAGGGATATCTATGTTATGTACTAGTCTGTCACGAACATTGTATGACTGACAATGTACTGACAACGTTACGTCATGTGATGTTCTCATAGGCTTATCATCCTATAAATCTTTAGATGTGATAGATATTTTGAATGGATAAGGATTCATTGATTTACGGAGCTGTCTGTCGTGTAATTTGTACATGATTATAGTAGCTGTCAAAATCGCCGAAAAATATCCCTTCCCCTTCCACCCATACACATAAAGAATGGACTGCGCTTGATAATATTAAGAGCGAATAATGCAGGCACGAGAGGGGAAACGGAGAGGCCTTATTCCTAGCTTTGTTGCGTGCAGAACTGTCTGTTATGTTATGTGTTGGCGAAACTAGCTACAGTTATGCTGCATTTTCATGGCAACGCAGCGAACAATAGAAACGCGATAGATAAAGACAGAATGGGCCTCTTAGTTTTACCTTTCTCGCTCACAGTATCCACGCGTAGCACTGCCACGCGCAGTCCATTCTATATGTCGATGCTATTATCCCGTTATAGACATTCTGAGCTGTGATGATTACCATCAATCTACGGAATTGTCCGTCGGGTAAATTGTACATGATTATATTAGATGTCAAAATCACCAAAATATATCTAATCCCTTCACCCTATTTGAGATTGAGTTTGGAAAAATTCCTTCTAAGCGTGTGCTTACTATTTCGCTAGACGAACGCGTTTATAGTACCTCGATCGATTCATGGATCCTTGTAACTTTCTGGCAATTCTTACTTACGACGTCTTCAACACTCTTTCAAATCTATAAGATCTGAATCTAGTTGATTTTATGTTGATTTCGGGGGCACTAGATTTTTGTTATCTATGGATAGCCTTGTCTCAGAGTAGTATCAGTGGAATAAGTGAGCTGAAGTCGATAGGACAGATTGTGTTGGATTGGACTTTTAGGCTTCAATTGCGATTTATACCTCTTGACTTCTCGGCTACTTAAATGATGTTGCAGAAAGTTATGATAAACAAACACGGAACTTCTCAATAATAAGTTTATTCATACAGGATGCTTCATAATCGATAAATATTCCACTGTCCATATAAATATGATTTATCTCGACCCGAAGGAAGCGCAAGGAAGCGGTCCAAGCAGGCTATCTCCTTATTATAGCCTTGCAAACAGATAGTCATGTGAATATTATTAAAAACGACTACTCATGCACTGATTATCAGCAAAATTGATTATCGTGAATGGAATACCCAAGCAGAACAAGTGAAACTAGGTTTTGAGTTACAGTGGTTCCTTCGCAATACTCCCACTACGCCTGCGTAATATCAGTAGTCTTTTGGGAATTTTTTAATAATGGTGAATACTGAGATTCATTTATTCTGCACTTCTTCCAGGTTAGTATGCGTAGATTCTCGAGAACAGTCTCACCGGTAATTATACAACAGCGCCAGGCACTTATATACTACCCACACATAAATTTGACAATTATAACTCTTAGTTCCGGATAGGCGCAGCGTGTTAGAATTACAATTACCTCGTCGTTGGAACCAGTTTTCTCCTGGGTAGACACAGCTGTTCAGTGAATATTATGACTTTCGACCATACATCTCCCTTCAGAGCCTTCTTCCGTGTAATCACAGCGTGTAGATCCCGGTGGTGAACTATCTACGACACACCCTTATTTCCTGATAGACACAGTGTATATTCGTGTCTCTTGATTCCCTTGCATTCTAATCATTCACATTGACACTCTCTGACACAATACACTCACTTATTAAATTCAATTTTGCGTTTGTCGGTACAGAAAACAATTAATTTTATCGGGACGTTATGAAAATCTGAATAGATTCAACTTATCAGATACAATACAACAATTACAATAACTAATTGAAGGATACGTGATATTACGAGGCCGTACCACGAGCAAAACAATGGAATTCAATGTACTAACTCAATTAGCGAAATAACTATTCACCTAATACTTCAATGGCAACTGGCGGAACACTCTTGTTACCAATCTAGGTTATGTTCAAGTCACCTACATCAGTTTCAGCCGGGCCCCTTTTTGCTCATTTCACTTGAATTATGCTCTACTGTGCCGTGGGTTTCATGCTTACATCTGTTTCGTTATCGTATGTTTGCATTTGATATGCACTGTTTTGAATAAAATCAAATATACGCGGTTTATGAATGCAAATCTTATTCTTATACTACACGGATGTCTATACCCGGTACCATCCGAATTCCTATACAACAATATAAGTATTCAGAGCCATGAATTCTATATACTGATATAAACGAAATCTGAAATTCATGATCAATATACAAGTTTTCCATTATATAATTATTCAATATTTTAGAGGTTCATCACATTCACTCTTTAGTTAGTAATTGAATTTTGTTTGAACAATTGAGATCCCCTTTTTAAAAAAATGTGTAGATGATATTATTTTGAGTGCCCCTCAGGACATATTTCATGAATTGCTACTCGTTTTCAACTCTCACCATGAAAAACTACAATTTACCATCGAAGAAGAAAACATCGAACAAAGTGTCCCCTTCTTAGATACGAAAGTAATCAGAAGGTTTGACAATACTCTAATCACCAGCTGGTATACCAAACCAGGTGCTTCAGGAAGATTCTTACATTATGAATCATATCACCAACACAGACAAAAAATAAATTTAGTTCTTGGTATGAAAAACAGAGTAATTAAAACAAGTCATACTTCACTACGAACATCTAATCTTGAAGAACTATTGCAACTTTTCATTAACAGTGGCTACCCACAAAAACCAGTTTATAAATTTATTTTGAGTAGGTCTTCCATCGACATTGATCAACCTAATAATACAATTAATAATTCAACTAATAACAATCTGCAACAAACTTTTTATCTTACATTACCACACATTGAATCTCTCAACTATAAATTTAACAAATTACTCTCCAAGATTCCTAATATCAAAATTGCTTACAAAAACCAAATCGCATAAATCGTATCAAACAATATTTTTTCAAAATTAGGAGACAAAGATCCTCTATTAGACAACTCAAATTTAGTTTACTGTAACCCTTGTTCTCAATGTGAAAAGAAGTACATTGGCCAAACCAAAGGGAAATTGAAAGACAGAATTAGCTCCCACAAAAGCGATATCAGAAATTAAAAAAAATCTTGTTCATTAGCTAATAACACCATCTCTTTCGACCATTACCCAGATTATGATAATGTGACTATTTTGAAACATGAATCCAATTTGAAAAAGAGAACTTTTCTCGAGATGACACACATTATCGAAGAACCTAATTCAATAAATTCCAGAACCGACATTCACAATCTCAACATAATCTATTCTTATTCACTAAGTCGCTCTCCTTATGAGACAGACCAAAATTCATTTTAATAAATATCAAGTTGGTACCCTTGAGTAGTTAGTGTTTTTATTTTTCATCTCATTTTATGTTGGCAACAAAGTCACCAGTAATCTATCATGCACGTCAATTGTCAACTTCAATTAATTCAATGTCATATGTCATTCACACACATCATTTCTTCCTGAATCCTACATAACCTCTGTACGAGCCCAGGTGGAATTTTTAAACTGTTTTACACTTATTTTAATCTATCATGATGATTTTTAATCAAATTTTGACTGTAACTGTATTATACCAAAAGTGTTGCCTTTTGTGACATGTTATTCTATAAATTACGGCGAGTAAAAGGGATTTCAAACGTCACTTTCTTTAGTACACATGCTGAAATGTTTTTTTTTTCAAACCAAATAATGTTCAATTTTAATTCATTGTAGAGTTCCTGATGAAGAGCCAATAAATGATTCGAAAGCTTGAATAGAAAAAAGAGTTCACTTTATTTTCCATCCCCTTGTTAACTGCATACCTGAATTTGAAGAGATTCTTCTTCAACTCAGACAGTCGTCCAACCTTCACACCTTTATATATACGGGGAGGTGAGAGGTCGAATCAACTTGAAATTAAGACTGGAAGTTCCTTGGACATTGACAATGAAATCATTCTAATTTGGTTTCTTAATTTTCAATACAACCAGAGATATTAGTTGATTTTCTCTAAACTATCCTTATATATGTGAAAAAAATTTCTGGACAAACAAAAAGGGGCTTTGGGGAATAGAAATTGCAGGGGGTTGATATTGGTACCCTAGCAAACACTTTCCACTCAGTCGCTAAGCATCGTGAAATTTTCGCCAACCTTGCCTTTTTTCTCGCCAGATTTACTTCACTATCAAGACGGAACTAACATCTTCAAACTTCTGGTATGGAACTAAGACATCTTATTCGGATTGAAAATGTTTAACGAGATTCTTGTAGGCGATCACACCATCAGCAGCGTGTATATTTGGACTTCGGCCATATCACAATTGCCGGTGTATACCCTGTTATTAGTTTGCCACCTTCAACGTTGGAGGAGGCCGGTAACTGAGATGGTAATCGATTCTTAGTGTTGATACAGGTTTTCTCCGACTTGACAATGCTGGGGCAGTTGCAATTTATTGACGTAATGCCCACTTTTCCGCACCTTGAACAGAATAATCGCGCTGTTTGTCTGCAAATTCTCCGCCTGTGTCCTGGATAGCCGCACCGCCAACATAGATCGCACATTCGAATGGGTGAGTAGATCGGTTCTACTTATTCTTGCTTGATTGGCGAAACTATATTGTTCGGAGGGGCTGCGTCCAATTCGTATCTCAGTGCATCTTGTTTGATTGGAGAGACTGTATTGCCTGGAGGGGCTGCGTTCAGTTCAGATTTCAATGCATCTTGCTTGATTGGAGAGTACGGGGATTCTTGAGTGGCCGATGTGAGGTATCCGGTTGAAATGACGTGAAGTAGTCAGTTTGAACCGTTCAATTGCCCAACCAGCTCATTACGTAAATATCTCAGGGTCTGTCGTAATGGAACGTAGCCTTCGATTCCTGATTGACAGCCGTACTCGGAGCGCCTACAGCTTCATTTATAAGATAAGGAGAACAACCTCAATCAAGAATCTCTGGCATTATGATGGTGTTAGATAGATGCTGTAAAATAGAGGGGATGAAAGGAAAAATGAAACGTGTGGCACTCGGGAACTGCCGCGGTGAAGATATTGCATAGCACTACGCCACTGGAAAAAGTTGGGCAGAAAAAAATTCACTACCCCTTCAAAATCTTCACGAATTGTGGGTAAGAAATTTTTTTGATCGCATAGAACATAGCTTGCTATGAGTAGAAAATGTTCGCAAAAGATGTTCTCTGTACGATAAACAGTTCCGGAGATATTCGCAAAAAACGAAATTTTTGTTTCAATTTCAACATCCTGTATCTCAAAAACTAAGCGTCTGCATATATGTTGATGGGAACTTTTTTCCTCAAAATCAAATTTTCTATCGACTGTTGAACATATAGTGTAGTACCAAAGGACGCACGTAGGGGAAACATAAAAGGCGTCACGTAAGAGTATCATCTTGATCTCTATGAAGAGTATTCTGTGACAAGCATAGATAACTCTACTACCGGTAGTAGAGTTATCTATGGTGACAGTTGAGTTGCAAACACAATTTTATACGGAAGTTTTGACGTTCAGATTTTGATAACGCTTCCGGCTCCGGGATTTTCACGTGGCCTATCGAAATTAGAAGGTTCGAATTGTATGAAAACACAATTGCATGAACGCCAGACGTCTTATGTAATTAGCTACGAACGCAAACATTTTGACATATGCCTCCAGGATCTCCCTGCGCGTAAGTTAGAGTTTATACATTTTACCTCTATTTTGTTAATTTGGGTCGTTTTGAACCCCGTGCGGCCGGAGCCAGTTGTAATAAAGTATTTTGTCTATGTCTCGCTAGCTTTTACCCGCTTTCGGTATATTTGAGTAGCTAGAAGATTCCCTTTCGTACGTGGCACGTCAGTTGCTAGTAGGTGAGAATACCTCAAACTGTTTTAATTAAATTTTCCTATTTAATCGACATTTTGGGGCCCGAGACTATGCTATTTAGTTGGCCCCGTTCATAAACTAACAACATGGAGCGAGGAATCTTCGTTAAGACGTTCTATGTACCGTAAATTTGCACTTTTTCTAACTCGCGAGCTACGCGGTTCTCACGTGAACGTCATTCGATTTATCGAAAATTGACCAATTCAAAACAGTCTTCGACCCAGTTTGGGGCTATCACGACCTTTTAAAAGGTTCAAAGTTAACATTTCGAAACATTTCGACAATTTTAAGCTCATACGAGCTACATGGTCGGCGGAATGGTGGGTGTCAGGATATTTCATTACAGTATTTTTTTTTTGTTTTTCTTTGATTTCCGTTACGGAAATCTGAATCTTTTGTTTTTTTTCTTGATTTGGTCGCCGCGCTCAGGCCCGCGATAAAAGCTATATGCAATAGCCTAATAGTTCAAGTCAACAAAAAATGGTTTTATTCATCAATGGAATAATCAATAACAAAATTACGAAATAGATATTTTGAAATTTAGTTAACAGATTCATGTATTAATTACAATGATAGATATCCTAACAACATGTAATTTTGAAAACAGTCCAACATCTAAATTGATCCATGAAAGATAGAGACAACATCATAATCAAGTACCAATTGAACAGATTAATAAAGGATCAAGACAACATTGATAATCAGGTACAACCGCGTTGGAAATACTAACGCGAGATCAGATAATAATCGGTATTAGGTAATTGGAAATCAGATATTATAAAATATCACAGGTTATAAGCCAAATATTCTTAAGAAAGAAATATGAAACAAATGAAATTCGATAAAGAAAGGTAAATGAATGTTAAGGAAGATTACCCGTTCAATCAAGAATCAGAACCTCAATCCTATGAACTGTGAAAAGGATTTGAACAATTTAACAATTCCAAACTGATAAAAAAACGATACTTGTCCTATAACTCAACAATCAATCGGGATCGAAGTCAAAACTTATTAGTTCACCTTGAACAACAGCTTCCATAACTAGCATCTCCGGCTACAAAGAACAACCTTCCTCATCCACCAGGAGCACACAAATTCAAGGTTGGGAAAGATATTACAAAATAACGAAACTGGTTCAATATCTGATCAAAGAATAATTGAATAAAAGAGAATGAGACTGAAATATAAAGTTAATTTGACGCAAGATGATGATGAGAATGAGATGAATGTTTGTGGGGGGACTATCTGCAGGCATGTCGTCCATTGAGAGAAGAGTTCCAAAAATATTCAGTGAATCAACAACTCTATTTCAAACCGAACTTAATTATAACAATATTCAAATGACTATGAATTTTTCATTGACTGGATTCTGATCGATACATAAAAATGTCCAGAATGTCTGAAAAATGATGATACGACATACCTCCTTCAATGATTCCACACACAAAGACAAATTGATCTCCCTGTCTAAAAATCATCAATCTCGAGAGGTTGACCTCTTCCGTGAATTTATGTAGACTGATAACATCCCGCAATGACTCTACAGATGCCGTTTTCCTAACATAGATGTCAGGGGGTCTGACTCATCCGGAATTATTTATTGAGATTAATTACGAATTCAAGAAATAGTGAAATTAAACCCTGGAACGGGGTTCACACCGTTACACTGGCACTGGTTCGGATTGGATGTAAAGGATGCTAATACTTCGAAATCCTTCACTATAAGGATTCACCATATCTGCCAATGCCTCGTTCAATAATATTTCGATTGAATCGGAGAGTTCAAATGACATGTCTATGTCCTGTCAAAATTCAAGTATGATGAAAAATTCCAATCAAAATCGTATAGCTGGTCTGTTCAAATTCCAAAAGAGAAATTTTTTTTTGTGGATGACTGATTTGGTTCGACCCCAGAAACCAAAAAAAGTCATTTGTTCGGTGGAATCATCACTCACACGACCCTTCTTCCGGGTAACCATATGACTCTTCGGAATCAGCGTACGTTCATCCTCTGGACCATCATTCCAGGTCCGTTGTTTGCAGCAGATATTGAAGTTTGCTGGTGGTCAATGTTGATCCTCCACCGTCCTTGTCAACTGTGAATGCGAGATGACCTCCTTTCCCTCAATCCTCGTGGATAGATTAAGGTTGAGCAACAGCGACAGATATTTCATATCTGTCGATGCTAGTCTTGCAAGTGAACACCTCATATTCACCGCTCTCTCCTCGATCGCTGCACAGTGTGTTCCACCGTTTCCCCACATGGCAACGGATCTTGCTCTCAAAATCGTACTATTGAAGGAAGATGCTTCAACGAGACAATATTTCATTCGAAGTCTTTATTGAATGTAGTCATTCCAATAATCGCATCTTATCAATGCCTCACACTATAGCCAAATACTCTTTCTCGGTAACAGAATAATTTTTTTTAGCGGCTATTCACGTTCGACTAGCGTGGGCGAGGATTCTGTCAACTCCTTCAATATTTTGAGTTAATGACGCTGCGATTCCCACGTCTGAAGTATCTGTATGCAATATAAAAGGTCGGTTGAAGTCAGGGCAGGCCGACACTGGTGCACTGGTTAACATTCCTTTCAAATTGTCTGCCTTCAAACTTTTATAAGTATTTGTTGTTTTCGACTTGTCGGTATCCACGAGTGCTACGTGAATTCCATTCACGTCTCCATTTGAGGCTTCCGCAACAGCGAACTAAGGCGGCCCCTCCATAAAACACTTCCTCGCGCGTTTGCCGCTTAATTACATGGGCAATTATACGAAATGATTCCGGGGCGGCGGAACAAGTTCGGCGTATTCCGACAGTTGGTCTATTCTGTACAGTTTCCCCGCACTTCCAACCAGACATGGACTGTGCTGCCATTGTCTTCGACCTGGTAGGGCATCGTGTCTTGTAGTGGACACGGAGACCACAATCCTCTCAGGAAATTCATAAATCTAGTCCAGTGGTGACGCTTACCGATACCACAACAAAGCTGTCCTTTCTGAAACTTCCGGTAACGATAACAACAATACATCATTTGGTTTGTTCAACTGCATGGCTATCTTGTCCAATCTCTCTAAAAATGTAGCGGGGTCTGAAGTTTCATCGGAATGTATTCGGTACTGATCCAATTTCGGAGCACTACCTGTTGCTGGATGATAACATGCTGGTACTTGCGGCAGAGGGGAAACCGGAACTTTGTTCCTGGATATCGAAGAAATGGTAAGTACCTGTGGAACAGTTGGTACTTGTGGGATGGTAGGTGTTTGCATCCACGGCGATCTCACATTTGTAGTCGCAGTACTGGACTAAATGTGTATCCAAAGCGGCTTCAGTGGTCATGGCTTTTGTTAACGTTGCTATAGTATTCGCTCTCATTTCTAGCATCCCATGCGATGGCCGTATTATTCCTTCCCTAATCAATACTATAGTTTTCCCAGAATTTCTCTCTGCTGGTCCTATTTGAGCACATGTACCCAACTGACCTTGAATTCATCTTCGGCTGTCTCTGTTTGGCTTTCTTCCCCGGTGGACCATGATTGTGCCATTTCTTCCGATTGTATTTAACGGTCTCCAATATTGGTAGGGGTGAACTTCGATGACTTGCGTATAGTACCAGTATATCGAGGGAGCTCCATATTTTCCAAATCCCACTTAATTAAAAAAAATTTGACATCTAAAACAAAAGTCCGAAATAGGGGTGGGTAACGGATGAGGGTGCAATCTTGAAAATATATATAGGGCAGTAAGTCAGAATCAGTCAAACCACTAGCTGAAATTTGGGCTACGTAATTCAGATTCGGGCGGGTAACTCAAAAACAGTAGGGCCAATCGGCGCAAAAATGTTACCAATGGTTTCCTACTCGAATGAAAACTATGCATATTAAATACTACCCACAGATGAATTTGGCCATTATAACTCTCACTTCCGGGTAATCTCAGCGTGTTGGAATTATAATCACTTCGTCACTAATATCACTTTACTGCCGGGTAGACACAGCGTGTACAGTGGATATTACGACTTTCGACCAGACATCCCCTCTCAGAGCCTACTTCCGGTTAGTCACAGCGTGTACCCTGCCGGTGTTTTATCTACGACGCACGCTTATCTCCGGGTAGACACAATGTATATTGGTGCGTCGTGATTCGCTGTCACTCTATTCCTTCAGTTATACACCGCGAGTTCTAGACTGAGAGTGACGTCATTGACAGGATGACGCGCGCGCAGCTTTGGATATGACGTTACCAACTCGCGAAATTCAAATGTGATCATAGACCTCACGATGCTCACAGAACAGTCAATCATAGAGGTCTGGGTCATAGAATGTGAGGTTACTTGAATGTGACGTCATCGATCCGTGTAACGAAATGCCCTCGTTACTCATAATTTAATGTACTCCTCTGATTGAAAAGATATAACGCATCAAAGTTTCGTACATCCTTTGTAGAAAAAGTTGAAGCTAATAGGAGATAAGGAAATTCTTATTCAAATCACCACTGACTGCCAGAATCTCCGGCTATCTCTGACGTCTTATTTCTTTTGGCACAAAACCAGTATGAAAGGAGAACGGATTCCACACGAGAGGGAATGAAGAATCAACCGTCCGACCGCTAAGCCGCAACGATTCCGATATATTATTACCGACCGTTCAAATTAATTCAACTCTGGTAATTTCCGAGAATTTATTTTTATTTTCCATTATAAACTCCGTCCGCGCTCCGTAGGATCCACTCATACACTTTGACCAAAGGTAAATATTCTACAACTAAGTCCAGTTTCAACTGACTGCCAAGAACCGAATGATTCATTATTTGTGTTGAGGAAAAGACCTGACATCCCTACGACTGAATACAAATCCCGAAAATCGGATAATTTATTATTTGTGTTGGGCAAAAACCGGACATCCCTACTAACTACAAGTAACGGAAACCGAACAATTTATTACTTGTGTTGAGGAATTGACCCGATCCGTAAAGAACTCGAATATTATCAGCGAACTCGCAAATTACCACGATTCGAAATCAACCTACCACCTATGTTGACAGCGCGACAGATACTGAAGAATTATTAACTTATTTCGGCTGGTTTCTCATTTCAGGTCAACGTTCCAAACGTACACTACTTGGCGTCTCCGTTTTTTTCCCTCGGAGATCATCTGGTTGAAGTGAACAACTGTATCACGCGAATAGAAATTCTGGTTTGAATTAGATTCCAGAACTTCCGATTGTCTAAATTGTTACGAACTAACACTTGACACTATCATCTACGGTGATCTTATAAAATTGTTGTTCATTTAAGAAAGACTAGGTGTTAATGTACATTTGCTTCTGTACATATATTTTCTACAATCAATCATTTCATTTGATAAACTGTATATAAATAAACATCTGTGTTTCACTAGTGAGGAATCAATCAATTCATATCTGTCAGATTTCATTCAACGGGAAACATATGACCCTGGACTACACGTCCCGGTGGTGACCCTTTTCTACTTTTCTGTGTAACACGAAAACTTATCTTTCCTCGAGAAAGGCGGTCACACCCGCTAAATTCAAACGTAATCATAGAGCTTTCGATGATCACAGAAATTGAGTTCATAGATGTCTGTGTCATAGAATGTGAGGTTACTTGGATGTGACGTCACCAATTTGGGAGATTCTAACGTGACCATAAAACTTCGAATGATCACAGAACTCTTAGATCATAGAGGTTAAGGTTATATAATGTGAGGTTAGTGAATATATGGTGTGTGTGTGTGTGTGCACGTCACATATCATGGCAACTGTATGAACTGTCATGACGCCTGTATGTCAACACATAAATTCTGAACTATCATGGCGGGAGTTCTCATGGCTGATGTTGGATGTGTCATGACAGGTGTATAAACTGTCATCGTCGACGATGGAACCGAATGTCAATGTCAGAAGATTTGGAGTCGAAGGACGACATCTATGGGACCACAATCCAAAATATGACTGATGTTGTAGCTACATCACCGCCATCTTTTAAAAGAACCGACGAACTATCATACTAAAATGTCAATATGAAAACAGTTACCTTCAAATGACTACATCTATGAATGAACCGATCAACCGTCATACGTACCTGTCAACACCAGAAATATTGACGTCAATAGACGACATCTATGAGGTGTTTTGGTGAAATTTGCGGGAGAAATCAATGAACCGATAAAATATCAAGGCTGGATGTCAATGTAAGAACAGTTAACGTCGAAATGTTTTTGCGAGGGAATTTCCATCTCAATTCAAAATATGATCAAGCAATGAACGGATGAACTATTATAGCTAAATGTCAATGTCGGGAGAGTAAACGTCGGAAGACAACATCTATGAGACTCCAATTCAGAATATTACTGATTCTGTAGCTATATCGCCATGCATTAATAAACTGTGAGGTGTTTGCGCGGTAAATCACATTCAAAATTCGAAAATGTGACTTATATCGTAGCTATATCACTATCTATTGATCAATCAATGAACTATCATAGTTTGATGTCAATGTCGGAATAGTTAACGTCAAAGAACGACATCTGTGAGGTGTTAGCACGGGAAATCACACCCAGAATTCGGAATCTTGACTCATATTGTAGCTATATCACCATCTATCAATGAACCGATGAATTATCATAGTTAAATGTCAATGTCAGAACAGTTAACGTCAAAGGACGACATCTATGAGGTGTTTTGGTAATGTTTGCTCTCCAAATAACTCTCAAAATTTTGGAAGTGTTACTTATGTTGTAGCTATATTGTCCATTCATTATTACCACACCCTTATCTCGAAATAATGAACTAGAAAAATAACCTACCAATGTCCGAACTATTAACATATCTGAAGCGTTTACACCAATAGTCCAGTCATTTAAGGAATTTTTATGTACGAATTTCCGCGCGGTCTAATTTTGGTCTATTCTAATGTATTTTGACACGCTGAACACCATGGTGTAGATGAAATTCAAATTAACCCTGTGCTCGAAAAACTATGGCCATTTTTTGGACCCGAAAATGGCCATTTTTTTATTTTTTGCGTTTTGGGACAAAACTATGGGTTTTATGAAAAAATGTTCTGGACAAATGTTGTTGGAAAAGCTAATACGCAACTTTGAGATTCAGTTCCAAGTCGATTCGAGGTTGTGAGCCCAAGATAGAGCCCATTTAGTGTGTTTTTAGGCACATTGAAAAATTGAGTATATGTCAAAGACTTTTCAATTTTTCATATTCTGTTTCGGTAAAAAGATATTTTTATTCTTCTTTTATCTGATTTTTGGTATTTTGACCTATCTAATTTTTTGGAGTCACAATCGGCCATTTTGGAATATCCGTATTTCGCGAATTTCAAACGGAATACTAATGTTATCAATCTAAAAATTGAAAATTATTCGGAAGATTTCATCATTCTGCATATAATATCCAAAATTCAAGTATTTTGCACGGGAAATAAAACTTCAGCGCCATTTTGAAAATTTTGGACCAACGAAAAATCCAAAGTTTTTGAGGTTAGAAATTGTTTACGAAACCCAAATCCTGGGTTCTATTAGAAGTTTTGATAGTGAGTATTTAAAGTCTAAGCAGATCGATTTGAATTCAGTAGAAAAGGAGCTATCTTAATAAATGTGCTTGGGCCTCTGAAGGGCCCAATTTTGAGCCTATAGACAGAAACCTTTAATCAAATTACAGAGAAAAACTTTGGCTATCTGAGTTTGGAACAGCGTACAAAGATTCGTTCACAATCCCAAGTTATAACGAATTTCATCATAAAAATTTAGCGCGGAATTTCATGTAGCGGCAATAAGCGAGGGTCTGTACAATAGATTCCGCGCGCGAAATTATAGTTTATAAATATTTTAACATCCACCTGCATGCTTATAATCGTTTTTTGTGAATGTGTCAGTGTATGTTGACGTGTGAACGTGCATATGTGACCATGTCATGATGTTTTTATAGGATGTTACATAACAAATTTCAATATTAAACAAAATTTCTTTACATTTCATATTTATTGAGAAATTATCTATTTGTCTGATTATTACCAAATGAGCCACGTTTCATATTTTTTCCATTATTCATAACATAATATAATATTATAATATAATTTGATCCAATAACTATCATAAATAACATACATAATATTGCTTTTTGGGAAAAATAAAATGGCAATAAATGCAAGTGTACAGATTCACATTATAGATAAGTCTAATACACATTATTTTATACAATAAGCACATTTACTTTTTTCTCAATCTTTTTTTACCAGGAATTTCTGTAATTTCGCTATCAGTCGTACAGTCTGAAGTGCACGACGTATCGATGATGTTATCTTCGTTATCAGTGATACAGTCCGCGGGCTTTGGACCAGGAAGTGTGACGTCACTTCCGGTCTGTGCTCCGATGTTTGTAATTATCCGATCTCCACTTCCGGTCTGTGCTGGCGATGGGCATCCAGTGTGTGTAGTTAGTGTTATCGGGTAGATAGCGTTATCGGTTAGATAGCGTTATCAGTGATTGTGAGTCACCTGGTCTGGCGATGGGCATCCAGTGTGTGTAATTAGTGTTATCGGGTAGATAGCAATATCGGGTAGATAGCGTTATCAGTGATTGCGAGTTTGGTTGTTTGAATTTTATCTACGTATAATTAGAAATGTTTAGTTTGAAATATTAATCTTATCAATGAGGTTTCCTGTCAACAAAAAGTGGTAACTTGTAGATTGTGTGGTAGATAATAGAGCGATTGTATTCAATTTTGAACAGGAACAGATAACACTTAGTTTTGCAACCAACTGATTGTATGTGGTTGATATTTTATCTACGAGAAATGTTGAAATATTAATCTTATCAATGAAGTTTCCTGTCAACAACAAAATGAAATCTTGGATAGTAGACTTCCGCGGACAGCTAATCTTTAAAAATCTTTTCTTCCGGATGGATTCCGCGTCACAATAGCTCGACTTGATGCCGACGTTTCGCCAACCATTACAGGTGGCATCTTCAGGGCAGGCAAGATTTTCCAACAAAATGAAAACGTGAACTGTTTCCTGTGCTGATATTGATATAGCTACTCAGCAAATTAGCGTGGGAATGTGTCACGTAGGCAACTGTAGGGAGCGCGCGCAGCGTTGATGAGGAGGTGGAAATGGTATTGTCTCGAATATTATTTAATCATTACACATTTGATTCTCTAACGAGCAACTCGTGATTTTTGTGTGGTGCAATTTGAGGTAAGTCTATATAATTATTATTATTTGATTGAGAAAACTCTCATTTCAAGTTGATATATTTCAAATTAACTTCAAATGAATATGATTCGTATGATAATAAACTCGATTTAGGGAACTTCTATTTCAAATTGGTACATTTCAAATTAACTTCATGTCAACAAGCTAGCTCTTCACTTCTTCACTCAAATTCACACCGATTATTACATTTACTTACTATTGTACACTCAGATTCACACCGATTATTACATTTACTAACTATTGTTTTCTCGATCGATGTTTTGGAAATATACCGAATTCTTTCGAGTAATATTCATCCTTGTTCAATTTGTGGTAAGTCTATATTATTATTATTATTATTTGATTGAGAAAACTCTCATTTCCAATTGATATATTCCAAATTAACTTCAAATGAATATAATTCGTATGATAATAAACTCGATTTAGGGAACTTTTATTTCAAATTGGTACATTTCAAATTAACTTCATGTCAACAAGCTAGCTCTCCACTTCTTCACTCAAATACACACCGATTATTACATTTACTTACTATTGTACACTCAGATTCAGAACGATCATAACCATTACTAACTATTGTTTTCTCGAGCGATGTTTTGGATATATACCGGATTCTTTTGACTTTATACTAGTCATAAAAAAAAACAAATTGGTGGGTGTAAGGTAAGATTTTTGTTCTATTATTATCATGGACTCCATTTCAAAAATCAGCACCAAAATTGTCAAAATTATCGACCAGGCTCGAAAAGATTTGTATAAGTCAAAATTTCCCCTCAGGAAACAACGAAATGTATAGATTTTTGTACGAAATATATCCGTACTTTCTCGAGACATTTGATGAAAGATGATTTGAATTTAGCTAATAAGAATCAACTTCAGCCAAATATCGGTCATATAAAGAGTTTCAAAATTTTATTACAAATTAGAAATAAATCATCTATATCAAATAAGAATCGCAGTGATAGAATCAGATGGGAGGATGAACAGTCTGCTTTCAAATGTAGAATAAGAACCGGATTGATTATCAATACTTCGCATTTAGACCCAATTAATTTTTTCTATGATGCTTTTCATCTTTTCAATACTAGAATCTCCAAAATCCTTCATGAATATAATTTTATTAAAGTTAATTCAACATTTTGTGGCGAGTACATTGAAGGGAACGTTAACGATGAACTTATTCAGACAGATTTCAAATATTTTCATACACGATCAATAGGAATAGATAATACAACGAATTTATTAGAATGGTATAAAGATGATATTATTGAGAAACTTTCTACAAAATTAGAAGAATTCCAAGAGAAAGATTCAAATTGGAGCCTCAGAAATATAGTAAGTCTGCAAATAAATATCAATAAACACGGAGTAATTAATTGGGGATCTTCCCATATAGTTCTTCCCAAAGAAATTGCGAATTAACATGCTGTTATCAATGTTAAAAATTATGATGAGTATTGTTTCGCTTGTTCAGTAACAGCTGGATTATACCCTGCTACTACACATTCAGATAGAATCACTTCATATCCTCATTTCAGTACTGTTTTAAATTTGCAAAATTTAACTTTCCCGATGCCTATTCCACAAATCCATTTATTCGAGAAGCTGAATAATATAAGCATACACGTTTTCGTGTTAGAATTATGTGATAAAACAGATGGTGCTGCTGATAAGGAAAAATTAAAGGTTCTTCCTGCATATCTATCAAAAAATAAACTAGAAACGCACTTCAATTTGTTGTTGATTCAGGATAAATATTATCGCGATGTAGAATCTTCAGATACATCGAATTTTGTTGATACAATAGTTAAATTCCATTATTGCTTGATTAAAAATTTAGCTCGCCTCATTAATCGCAAATTACTACTAGTCATAAAACTTATTTATGTGAACGTTGTTTGAATAATTTCTGGAGTGAGATCAAGTATAATAATCATATCGAGGATTGTGGTGAATACATGTAAAATAAAATTCCCTACAGATCATTTAATTTTCAAGAATTACTCAAATAAAATTCCGATGCCATTTGTGATTTATTTCGATTTTGAGGCTCTATTGCTAGCAATCTAAAACTGTTCTCCATCAAATTCAGCTTCATACACCAACCGAAAACAATAACATGAAGCTTACAGTGTAGGCTATTATCTGAAATGTTATTTCGAAGATTCCATTCCAAAATATGATAGTTATAGAGGTTCAGAACCAGCGAAATGGTTAACCGAACAATAAGACAAAATTAGTATATTCATAGAGAAAAAATTGAATACCTATGAGTTTGAGTGCGGTTGATTTGTCATCCATAATGAGGGAAACTAAATGTCATATTTGTGAAAAATGTTTTTCGTGGCTTTGCACACCAACATTGCAATATAAACATAAATTTGTAGTGCCTGTTTTAGCTCATAATCTATCTGGGTATGATATGTTCCTATTGATACGAGATTCAGCTAAAGCGAGCAAACAGAACATTCAAGTACTACCGATCAATAAAGAAAAATATGTAAGTTTTACTAGAGGTTCCTCCTTTTCCCCAGTTAAATTCCGTTTTATCGATTCATGTAGATTTTCAAATACATCACTAGATGAGTTGGTGTCCTTTTTGAATGTTGATCAATTGAAAATTTAGAAGCGTGAATATAATCATTTGACAAACGATCAGTTCATATTATTAACCCGTGAGGGGGTTTTTCCATATGAATATTTAGATAGTTGGAATAAATTGAGCGAACCAAATTTACCATCAATCGACAATTTTTATAATAAATTGAAAGATGAATCAATAAGTGGATGAGACTATGAACATGCTCAAAACGTTTGGCAAGAATTTAATTGTAGTAATTTAGGCGAGTATTCCGATTTATACTCGAAAACAGATGTTTTGCTATTGGCAGATGTTTTTGAAAATTTCAGAGTCAAAAGTTTAGAGATATATAAACTTGATCCTACGTATAATTTCACTTTACCTGACTTCTCAAGGGAGTGTATGTTGAAATATACAAATATTCCTCTTCAGTTTCTGAAAGATATAGATATGATCATGTTTAGAGAAAGGGGGATACGAGGTGGTGTTAGTCAATGTAGCAATAGATTCGCGGCTGCTCATAATAAGTATATGAAAGATCATAATTCACAAGAAGGAAAGTAGCTATCTCATGTATTTTGATGTTTGTAATTCATATGGGTGGGTTATGGCGCAATATTTACCTTATGATAACTTTGTATGGTATGATGATCTTAACATCGATGTAAGAGACATTTCGGATGGAAGTCCTGCTGGATATATTCTAGAAGTAGATCTAGAATACCCTCAGAAATTACATGACTTCCACAAAGACTTACCGCTATGTCCATTGCACTCTACACCTCCCAATGCTAAACAAGCAAAATTATTATCGACGTTATACAATAATTCTAAATATATAATTCATTATAGGAATTTGAAACAATGTTCAGCGTTGGGGATGGTGTTGGAGAAGGTACATAGAATCCTTAAGTTTAGCCAATCCAATTGGTTGAGAGCTTATATCGATTTGAATACACGATTACGTGCAGCTGCAAAGAATAAATTCGAGGAGGCTCTTTTCAAACTCATTATAAATGCAATATTTGGGAAATCGATGGAGAACGTACGTAAGCATCGGAGCGTTAAATTAGTTAATAAATGATATGGTCCATTTGGAGCGCGGAACTATATTTCGCGGCCGAATTTCAATAGTAGTAAGATTTTTGATAAAAATTTGATAGCAATCGAGCAAAACAAACTCGAAATATTATTCAATAAACCAATTTATATAGGAATGGCTACTTCAGATATTTCAAAAACTTGTGTGTTTGATTTTCATTATAACTGTATGCTGGAAATATGTAAAGATCCTGAAGTGATAAGGCTGTGTTATACAGATACTGATAGTTTGATCCATCATATAATAACAGACGATGATATTTATGAGACCATTATGAAACGTTCAGAAATTTGACACTAGCGATTATGTATTAGATAATATTTTTGAAATTTCACCTGTAAACAAGAAAGTGGTCGGATTAATGATGGATGAGAACAAAGGATATATAATGACGAAGTTCATCGGTCCACGCTCTAAAATGTACAGTTATAAGGTGGAAGGGAAAGAACCCGTTAAAAAAGCTAAAGGTATTAGAGATTCGGTTTTGAAATATTCTATAACTTTTGAAGATTATGTTAGATGTCTTGAAGAAGAAATCGAGATATATAGAGTCCGAAAATCTATCAGATCTTTCAGTTTAACCTCTACTCTATAGAACAAAATAAAATTGCCCTCAGCTCTTTTGACAACAATAGGTTCCTGATAAAGAATAGAACAAACACCTCACCTTATGGACTAATTCACTATTATCTTAATATTTGTTTTGATATGTTAATTTTGATATTTGTATTGATATGTTAATTGTAATTGTATTTGTATTCATATGTTATATACTTGTTTCAATAAAAAATCTTCCTATGATGTATGTGTTAATTTTAATATTTGTTTTGATATGCTAATTGTAATTGTGTTTGTATTCATATGTTACATACTTGTTTTGATAAAAACTTTTTATGATATATGAATATATGTTTTTTTAATAAAAACAAAAACTGTTGATCATATTTTATTGTTCTAAATCATACAAAAGCTTATTTTTATAGTAAAATAACATTTCTTCAAGTGTATTGGTCAATAAACATTTTGACGATGAAATATTAATAAAACAATATAAAAGTTCTAATGCACTGGCATGAATCCTCATGCTTTTAATCACATCAATAACATTGTGATAGTATGAAAAGAAATCAAATTGTTCGAGAAAAGACACTCGATATGATAACACTCCATCGTTGATATTAATAATTTCTCTAACATCTTCCTCACACAGCCAAAAATTTCCTCACACAGCCAAAAATGAATACCATGCTTCGTAACTTGAAGTACTTTTTCAATATTGTCCCACACAAGTTGAACTATTTGGCAATATTCATCGGATGCTATGGGGGCAGGATCAAAATCTGTTTGCAAACTTGAGAAGAAATCTCTCAATTCAGTTCGAAGAATTTCGATAGAGTCATACCATTCCAGCAGTCCAAAGGTGAGTTTACAATTTTGCGAAGAATGGATGAGTGATATTGTTGAAGATTCGCATAAGACTCAATCCACACTTAATTCCATAAACCCCCTCCAATGCGTATGTCGTATTCAACAATAGAAATTCTTCATCCCGAATTAACATTTCAAACTCTTCAAACATTCGATCTAACTCGGAACTATCTTCGGATGTACCACTACCTTGGTATGACATTTCACTACAACTGAACTGATTGTTAGATTTTCTCTAACATATACCCTGAAGATCATATAATATCACTTCTAGCAATCCAACTTTTCTCCTTTATTCCCAACCATTTGACGTATATTTTGTCATCTTTTTTCCGAAGCACTTTCTCAATCAAAAAAACATCAGGTTGTTTGGTCTTCTGCAATTCTTCCTCGTAGAAACAACCGCTGATTGGGGAGCTCTTCATATCCTCGAGTACATACGTGACTGGGTTGGTGATTTTAACGTTCATAATAATAAAGAGCTCAGCCGACCAATTAGGCGTATATGATTCTTCGAAAATATGTTTGGCTTTGCTTATACGTACCACATCGCCCACGTTGAATTTATGTGCCAACTTGAGGTGTGAGTAGAATCGCTTCAATATCACGCTCTCATTTTGTTTCGTCACTTTGAATTGAGCCATATTTATAGTTCTATGTTCACGTTTATTATATTTTCCGTGATTTCTCGAAGTATATCAATCCATCTATATTTTCCTCCCAAACTAAATTGTTTGTAGAGCGCTTCTTTCAAGGTTCGAATAACACGTTCAGCAATGGCGGCTTTCTTCACACTATACGTATTATAATGGTTGATTTTGTGTTTTGTCATCAGCTCGTCAAAACGCTTATCGATGAATTCTTTACCTTGGTCGCTTTGCAGATTCCTAGGTTCACGTCCTTCTTCTCCTCCTTCCTCAGTCAATATAGAATTAACTGCTTTCCGAACCTCTTCGGCTGATTTCGTTTTTAATGGACGAGTCCACACGAATTTCGAGAAGCAATCGATCATCACCAAAATATACTTGAATCTTCGATTTTCACGAGCGTAATTACGCATTTCGGCTAGATCCATCTGCCACAAGTCATCTAGTCCCTTCAAAATTGTACGACGACGTTTGAAATTTTTTCGGGCTGGCTTATGAATCTCATTGACAACTTGTTGCATCGTTTTTCAATTATTGTCTAGTTGAAAATCAGTTTTATCGGTTTATTTCATAGGATTTGGAGTTATACGTTTCGGGTTGGTTGATGGGGTAGAGGTGGTAGCATCATTTGATCTTTTCTTCGTGGGTGTCGTCATACGTTGTTCCAACGCCAGCAGCCTACTCATGATATTATCCTGATGTACATCCATTATGTTATAATCTATAGTGATCTTGTTCGAATTATTATTATGATCACGCAAAATAACGCGTTGACTCTTATGATATGTTTCGAAATTATCAGAGAATTTCTTGAAGATATCGAGTACATAAGTGGTATTCGCTCCAACGGTTTTGAGATCCTTATCATTTTTCTTCTTGTATTCATCCAATTCTTCATGTTAACTCGTAAAGCTAGCATCACTTCGATTTTTGTGCGATTGTATGTTGATGGAGAAACTACTCATCTCTCCAATTAATTCCTGAAGTCATCGTTGAAGATGCGCTCCAAGTTCTCTCCAATCTTCGCACTAGCATCATCGACATGAATCTTGCTTGCAACATCGTTCTTGAATGTAGGCGTTTTCACATTACAAATTTTCACGTTCTCGATATCTACATCACCATCTGCTGTACGAGCTAGAACGTGTGAAAACATCGATTGTCGAAGAGCGTTGATGCTGGTTGAACCACCAATCACAGATATTCGTCCAAACTCATCAAGACTCATTGTGTGAATGATATGAAGCAGTAATGAACACACACTATTATATGATATCGGCTTCTCGAAGCTCATTTATTATAGCGACTATCTCATTGTCGTGCGATGTATTCCCAGCTTGTTGAGATGCCATCAAAAGACTCAATCGTTCCACAAGTTCGTTTGGATCGTCCCAGTACACGTACTTCACTGGTTCGTTGTTATATGTCAATTGCATACCGCTACCGAGAGCGTCCTCATGAATTAGAGGTCGAATTATTTTAATTTACTTGTATCTTCGAGTACCTTTCAAGTTTCCAGCAATATTTCTGTGGCGATTTGTCAAGTTCAGAATCATCCTGTAATTCATCTTATCTCTCTTGGTGAAATCCCTAGGTTTGTCATAGAATATAAGTTCACACAGACCGACGGTACTTTTGAATTTTCTCCCTTGTGTCACGATAGTATCTTTAATTTTGAAATCGATCAATTTACCTCCTAGTAAACATGACAACGAAATAGCATCGTAAGCTGAGCCATGAACTCTATCGATTTTTCTACTTCCTGACCGAAAATCACCAATACATTTTCGGAATAACTCTGGGTAAGATTCTAATACGTCATACTCATCATCGTTGTCAGACTCTTCAATAACAGTTTTCATACTTGCATCGCTTACATCCAATACCATTCCTCTTTCATCTTCCTTTTCCTCCTCAGCCTACTCCTCCTCCTCCTCTTCATCCGCATCATCCTTTTCTTGCTTAATTTCACGTTTAATCAATGGTGTATTATTGGATTTGATCATTTCCCGAAGTGGTTCCGATATGGTTCCAAATGATTTATTGATTGACTCGTCCTCTTCCGTTTCACCCATTTTCAATGTGAGATATTTCTTGGGTATAGATCGTGCCAATTGAGCGATTTTTCGCTTACGTGCTAACCGTTCAGCGTCCATTGTGTATTTGCTATAGATTTCACGTTCACACTTTAATATATACATCGAAACCTTTGCGGTATCTTCCATTGTTCAAATCGAAATCTTTAACAATTGTCAATGTTCCAAATTTCTCCATCCAACACATAGAACACATCTTTTTGAATCGATCGAAAGTAACGTCTGGGGATACGTGCTCATCAAACACGTGTTTTAGATTTATTCCATCCTGTTTGAATAACACGATCAGGTTAGAATTATCACGAATCAGTTGCTTAAGAATTTTAGAGTATGTCTGACATAGATATGATGCGTCAATGTTTCTATGTCTACACATCGAATATTATTCTCGAATTTTCTGTTGTGTCTCACAAGATATGTCATCAAAAATGAAGATAGAATTTGGTTTTGCATCGTTCGGACTTATAATTTCTTCATTGTCTTCATATGGGAAATAACCAACTCCTTTCACTCGTTCCAAAATCTCCTGCAACAGTATGTATTTATTTTGATATAATGACTTCGAGTATACGTAAACGTTCTCAAACTTGACACCATTTGGATTGAATAAAAACGATAACACGACGTTTGTTTTTCCGCATTCGCTAGGACCACAAATTAAAGCACGAAAAGAGTTTGGTAACAGTTTACCATGTTCACCAACGCGATTAGTTCTAACTTTCAAATCTAAATTCTCGATTGGAAGTGTCTGTTGTTGTTGAACGGTCTTCATCGTGTGAAACATTTCTACTTAATGATAACGTATAGAAGGAAAAATCACCAGAGCGTATGCTCATTAATGTTACATGGTACTCTATCAATAAAAACTCTATACAACTTTACTTAAGGAATTTATATTATTCCTAATCCTCAATCTATTTATTTATTAACAGTGTGGCCATTTAATTGAGAGAACCATGACACGTTTAGGTTTGATTCCAATCATTGATTAGCCAGAACAAACATGAAAAATATCATTGACACTTACCCTTTTCTTTCACAAGACACTTAAGATTTTAACACACTGGAAGGTAAGAGGAAGGATAAACGCTAATATCAATCAGATAAACTCGTACTCAACAACAACAATAACATTTAATAATAAAAAAAAATAACAATTAAATGATAATGATAATAATAAAAGAATGTATGAAAATTAAAGATAATAGAAATGAATATTCTGATTAACTTTATTACTAATAAGAATAAAAACTAAGATCAAAATCTATACTCAAATAAAATACCTAGAAAATCTAAATCAACTAAAAGAGAAATTAAACTAAGATTAATAAATTGATATCCAACCAGGATGAACCTGAGGGATCGAAAATGAATGAAATGATTTGATATATTATTAACTCGAACTTGAATAAATACTGAGGAAAACAACTTTAATCAAAAATCTAAAACAACTCCGATTTAGCGAAATCCACCCTTCTTACCAAAAACACTGTGGAGAAACTATCAAGTTAAATTAATTGAAATTAAGTGTCACGTGATTTCTCAAGAGACTAATTCAAGTTAGAAAATATAACTGAAGGTTTTAGGCATTATCCCTAGTATTTATAATGCGTCCTTTTCCACAAGAACCAATCTACAATTCGAAAACGGATCCCTGAATTGTTTAACCAATAAGCAATAGGATTTCTCTCTTGAGGTCTTTAGTACAGAATGTGGGGATTTCTAAATCTATCTGTCCTTTACTGAATATCGCTAACTGATTTGAATGTACATAAAAGATCTCCAGATGGAAAACATCAATATCTATCTTGTAGCAAACCATTAGTTTCTCGTCGTATATCGGGTATTGGTTCGACAGGTTTATTATATCCTTTATTACTAACTTGTGTGGACTTTTGCAACCTTCTTGACCTTCCAGCTATGGAGCAAGTGTGAATTGTCTTATATTTATTTTAGAAATTCCTTAACTTCCTCGAGCTACATTCAATATTGAAACATCTGGCAACCCCTGGATGTTCTTTACTGTTAGATATTTCAATTTTACATGAAATTTCAATTTACTGAGAATGACTTTGTTTTTTTAAATATTGGAAATAACCTGTACTAAACCCTTGTTACATTAACAATGTTGATTCATTAAGGTGAAGGCTTATTGAATACACTCATAAACAAACTCCCGTTTGAATTACACATTCCTCCATAACTGTAGTGTATTTGAATTGCCTATTGAATTGAAACAGATGTTATATCAAGTTTTTGTATCAAATCTGCGGACAGCAAGCAGTTTGCTGTTCACCTTTGTATAGAATACATGTTCATTGATTACTATAAAATATAATATAATATTATACATAGTGGTTCTTCATTTATAATTAAAGTTTACTTTTACCTAATAATTGGTAAGACGTAACAATAACAATTCTGTTAACTAAATTGGAAAAGCGTCTTGCACGCGGTGATAAAGGTATCAATCCTTCAGATTCCGTTCGTCGCGAACACGATATAAATTATTCACAAAACAAATCTCTGGAGGAACGTCATAAGGCTGATAAAATATCAGAGGACGCTGCTTGAAAACGAGTTAAATTAGGAGACGCTAGCGCAGGTGGAAGACTCTCTAGTTTATTGGTTACCGGTGGGACGAAGGTTAAACGAAAACTAGGTATGGGAATCAAGAAACGGAGGCGACAACGTGGATGTTGTTTCCGGAAAAACATCGTTGGAAGCATCGCAAAGTCAATGGAGCCATCTTCTTCATTGAGAAAGTCCGCTATGAACGCGTTGGAAGCCGCACGGATCGCGATTAAACAAGCTGGAGGTAAAAAGCGTATCA
Source organism: Endomychus coccineus (assembly GCA_958510875.1). Lineage (NCBI taxonomy): Eukaryota > Metazoa > Arthropoda > Insecta > Coleoptera > Endomychidae > Endomychus > Endomychus coccineus. Next base: position 162,653,441 of record OY294067.1, on the reverse strand, counting down.
GAGTACCTAGAGTAATACCACCACCAAAATCTGGAGAATTCCTCCGACTATTACTAGCCATCTTAGCAGCTCTGGAGCCTTAGGATCGGTTGCAGGAGGTGCAAGTGCTATCGCAAATACGGTGGTTAACGCTAAAAATGCCAAAAAGAAGTTTGAAGAAGATCAACGTCACAACAAAGCTATGGAATCATTGGGAAAATGTTTATTCTTGAAACGCAACGCTAGAGGAGGATATGGTTTGTTTAAGAAGCAGCAAAAAAACTATCAATTGAGCTACCCGATGATAGACCAATGTACGATCGAGATTTGATACGTTTCGCTAGCATTCTGAAATTACCAAATTTTCGAGATGACTTTATGCGAGATACGCTACCGCACAAACCTAGACGTCGTGAATGTATCATTCTAAATTTGGACTTGACTAAAAACAATGGAACGCATTGAGTAACGTTCAAAAAAATCGATAACGATGTGGAATATTTTGATTCTTTTGGAAATTTGAAGCCACCAAAGAAACTTGTTCGATATTTGGGTGAGAACGTTAGGATTTTCTACAATAACGACACCTATCAGAACTATAATCAAGTGATATGTGGACAGCAGTGTTTGAAATTTCTCAGTCACACTCGATTTTTCGAAGAGTAACAACCACACACCACCATGGATTTCACTTCTGCAGTAATACAATACATATGTGAAAATGAGAGTAGTAGTGGGAGTAGTTTGAGGCGAATCATCGATTTTATTTATGAAAATTTGATCGAGGCTGTCAATAAACCTACGAGCGAACTTACACGAGAGAATTTAACGTTTCTACCGATGGAATACATCCTAAAACATTTGGATGTGGTGTTTCTCAATCAGAATGATGTTCCGGAACATATGTTTGATTACCTTTACCGTCATGTGCAGTGTAAGGAACATGTCGATGAAGATTGCGATGGTCCACAACCCCCACGCAAACTATGTTCTCAATGTTTATCTGAGAAGATTTCTCACATCATGGAGAACGAAGAAATAACTCATCACGAGAAGCAAGTGTTGATAGAAGAAGTTTGCAAAGACGACCCATACTTTATGAGATCATACTTATTCCATCTATTAATGTTAAAATATGAATAGAGAGGTTTCAATGAATTTTTATTATTATCATGTCTCTGTTGTTCACGTTAACAAGCACCAACCATATATTCTCGTTTACACCGCAGATTTCGATTGTGCTGAGGCCAGACAAAGAATATTATTTAGCATTGTTGGGATTCAATTCGTACAATTTCATACCCAATATAGAGAACGAGAAATTCCGCTATTACGTAGAAGGAGATAAAATAAAAGCGAAGACTAAGACTCTTGAAGCGATTACAATTCCTGCTGGAAACTATGAGATAAGCGATATCGAAGAATTTATCAGGAAAAAATTGAAGGTCGAAGAAGACATATTCTCGCTGAAACCGAATAACAATACGTTAAAGTGTGTATGACCTCACATTCCATCTACACACCCGCCTCGTTGGAGACCGCACCTCGTTGACAGCGTCATTCAAATCCACGCGACTAACGTTATGCATAAACAATCTGTATAACCTCACATTCCATACCTCATTGAAGTCCCCCAAGTGACAGACTCCATTTTTGTATACTGAAAATAATATCCATATATCTATATGTTCAAGATGATTGAAATCGCATTTTGTAATATAGCGATCGCGTATACAGACAGCTCGAATGAACGTCATGAAAGTAATTCCCTTATAAACATTCCGTTTTGAGAAATGCTTATGCAGAAGATATCATTTCCATACTGTATAACATCCCATCTATGCACCCACTTCGATGAAGGAGCAGCAGCAGCCCTCCCATGATACCTCGATGAAGACCTGCGTGACAGCCTCTTTCAAAAATCACGTGACTGTCGACATACACAAACAACGCCATTATAACTCTTTCAAAAACCCTGTGACTGACGCTACGAAAAAGCAGCCTCACATTCCATACCTCGCTGTAGGCCCCGTGACATACACTTCGTCCCCTTCGTGTTCAGACACCCACATGGCTGACGTCATGTACAAACAACTACCTGTACCATATAGACTGCAATATACTCACACTTATCGCTCGGGGAAGCGGATACCCCGGGTTATATCTACAACATTAAAATCACTTGTTCTCAAGTCCTCCATAGCTGAGCGGTTAAGGTGTTGGCTTTGGAATTTATTTCTCGGGTTCGATTCCCGTGTGTGTATAAAAATATTTCATTTTCAGTGGAAGTGTACTGCATTAAATTGTTTCAAGTCCTCCACGGTTAAGCCGCCTAACTTTGGGGTTTATTCCAAGGGTTCGAATCTCGGTGTGTGTAGAAAAAAAATCATTTCAGTAGAATGTGTGTACACAGATGACTAGTTCACAGACTTCAGATTATCCAGACCATAGTTAGGGAAGAACCATACACAGATGATTAGTTCACAGACTTCAGATTGTCAGACCATAGTTAGGGTAGAACCATACACAGATGGCTAGTTCACAGACTTTAGATTGTCCTGGCCATAGTTAGGGAAGAACCGTAGACAGATGACTAGTTCACAGACTTCGAGAACCATAGATAGATGTCTAGTTCACAGACTTCCAGAACCATAGACTACCTACCCCATCGATATGACTGCGCATGCGTGATTGTGGATGACCTTGGAATGGACCGTTTTCGGTAAAATGAACCTTAGATTTCCTTATGCAGATTTACATGCAAAAAGGTCGATTTTGGTCCCGAACTCTCATAGCACATCTACTCTGGATGTTCAGTCCCTGAATAGGTTATTTTTCAGTGGAAGTAATAAACATCGTACCTCGCGACACTGCGCCCAATCCAATTGCATTTAGCATGATTCTATGAAAATCTTTTCCATCATTGCAGGAATTGTTGTAATCATTGTATGAAATCATTCTAGAGAGACGTAGGCAGTTTTTACGTATAATATTTATTTTTCAACTTCGTAGTTAACGCCACAAATTGCACATGGTATCTGAGTGATTTAAGAATCGCCAATTTGTGATCCTAGTACAAAGTACACAGGGTGGTCTTGTTAGACAAAACGTGCAGTAGAGGTTGTTGAGGGTTAGCACAAAGTAAGTAACCAGTAGATTAAGTGGACTACTTCTGCGCCAGGAAATGACGTCATCGACCGGATGTTGCGCGCGCAACTTCGGATGTAACGTTACTAACCCGCGAAATTCAAACGTGTCCATAGAGCTTACGATGATCACAGAACTTTCGACCATAGAGGTCTGGGTCATAGAATGTGAAGTTAGTTTGACGTAACGTTACTAACCCGCGAAATTCAAACGTGTCCATAGAGCTTACGATGATTATAGAACTTTCGACCATAGAGGTCTGGATGTGGGGTTAGTTGGATGTGACGTCATCGACCCGCCAAATTCAAACGTAGAGGTGTTTTGGTGATGTTTATCATGGCCGACGTTGGAAGCGAATGTCAGAAGGATAAACGTCAAAACCACAATATGACTGATGTTGTAGCTACATCGCCGCCATCTTCTGATGAACCGATCATACTTAAATGTCAATGTCAGACCAGTTAACTTCAAACGACTACATCTATGAATGAACCGATCAACCGTCATGCATACCTGTCAACGTCAGAAATGTTAACGTCAAGGGACGACATCTATGGGGCCACAATTCAAAATATGACTGATGTTATAGCTACATCACCGCCATCTCTTAATGAACCGATGAACTATCATACTTCAATGTCAATGTCAGAACAGTTAACTTCAAATGACTACATCTATGAATGAACCGATCAACCGTCATGCGTACCTGTCAACGTCAAAGGACGACATCTATGAGGTACCTTGTTAATGTTTTTGCGCGGGAAATTTATGAACCGATGAACTATCATAGCTGGATGTCAATGTCAGAACAGTTAACGTCAAAGGACGGCATCTATGAGACTCCAATTCAAAATGTTACCGATGTTGTAGCCTATATCGCCATCTATCACTAAACCGATGAACTATCATAGCTGAATGTCAATGTCAGAACAGTTAACGTCAAAGGACGACATCTATGAGGTATTTTGTTAATTTTTTTGCGCGGGAAGTTCCATCTTAATTCAAAAACGATTTACGTAAGCAGCTGTGAATACAATGGAGTCATTCATTAGGTCAACAAATAACAATAAGTGATATACAAGTCTAGACTTGTTAGTAAGCGAATTAGAATTGAGAGTTATGTTGACTACGAATTTAATTCTCGTTTGTTCAGTCATCTGTTACAGCTCAAACGAAACACATCGTTTTCTTATATCCTTTGTCTGCGGTCTTCTATTGAACGGAAAATGTAAGTTTAATTCAATTATTTAATTCACTGCCATAAAAACATACTTGTTTTGTCTCTTATTCAGAATAAACAGTTAAAAAATTATTCAATTCACATTCATAAAATAACAAGTATAAAATTAATTAATTAACTTTTATAAAATAACTGTTGTATCAATTTTGTGTGTGTATTACGAATTTAAAGATCTTCAATTTTATTCATATTGTTTCAGATTCATGATGGATCTAACAAAACTTAATCATTGTGCTCTTTTGGAGAGAAAACCATTAAGGAGAGTTCCAGAACTCGAAATCAATAAGCATTATACAATACTTCAAGCGAGAGTAGTAAGAACCAAATTTGGTGAATCCGTATTGCTCGAGTTCAATGAATTCTCTATCTTCCTACCCAATCGACTGACCAATCAGATTATCCCAATTTTGGAACAAATCAACATGAAACCTTGTTTGATTTTGATATACAGGGGAAAAGAGGATGTTAATAAAAGCAACCCGGCTTTTAAACTTGAATTTTTGGAGCTCAAGTAATAAGAAATCTAAGGTATGGTGTTTATACTAGCGTGTGTATATAGTCGATGAAATCATCAGTATTAATATGTCTCTTGAAGAATACACACGTAAATTGGAAGAATTCGGTGCGAAAGTAAAAGCTTTGAGTAGAGATTTAAAATTTTACGAAGATAAAAATATCGCTATAAGACAATTGAATAGTTTAAGTATTGGCGGAGAGGATGGTTATGTTAGAACCCAATTTTATAATCCTAACCTCAATTTTGAATGGAATCCTGTATACAAACGTTCCGAATCGAGTGGAACGTATTTATATATGTCCCAGGAAAGATCTGAGAAATGAATGTAATCGAACAGAATGGCAGCCAATGAATTATCGAATGATTAACGAAAATCAACTAGAGGTATTCACATACATAATTGAAACGATGCGGACCACCACCACCAATCACACATTCAATTATAAGCTCAAGCTATTATTTCCAAATGGTACAGAGGGGGATGTTATGAAGTGGCAAACATTCACCCCATCACCTACATCGATGTCTTCTCAACCACCACCACCAAACACACCATCACCGACACAGATAGTAAACGAGATTTATGCGATGCAATGTTTCAATCTTAGTGTCTTATTAGTTTTACTACTTAAAATCATCATAAAAATTGTTAAGAAACATACAAATAAATACATATAATAATAATAAAGAGTTGTTTTATTGAATAATAGTAATAACATGTATTTAATGAATATATATACAGATATATTTAATTTGGTAGAATAATGTTCAGGAACCATTGCTGTAGATTATCTACGTGTTGAATTGTACACATATATTTTTTTCCATCATTACGGTGATTCATACAGCTCATCCTGTTTGAAGGTTCGAATTTTCCTGTTTCACATAGAGTATTATCAAAGTTACACACATCTACAATGTGTGGGAAAATATTCAGTTCTTGGCACTTTTTCGTTAAAAAATCAGCTTTTTGATGACCTCGAACATAAATATAATCTGCCTTACATAGAAGATTAGATTTTAGAATATTATCTATTTCGGTGTATTCTACATCTCCAGAAGAATATTTTATTCCATGTACGAGTCTCTCCACATAACATATAGATTTTCGATCTTGAGCATTCAACGATGCAAAGGGTATGCATGATTTAAACAATGAATAATGTCGTTTAAATCCAATCTGAATAGACATATCTTTCGGATGGAACACATCGTCGACGACGAAACCTTGAATGTCAACCAAAGCGATTCTCATGGTGTCACGTAATAAACTGATCGAATTTATGTCTAAATGAGACTCTTGATGATTTCGGTGAGGGGTGAGTATTCCATTAAACAATCGTGAATTATGATGCAATAAGCTTTCGTATTAGCGGGAAATCCTTTATCTGCTTCGATTTCCAGTCGCACGTCGACAGTAGCTGATTTCACGGCTTCTTCTTGCTTAGAACAATCGATTACGTACAAAGCGCGTGTTTTGAAACTGCTATAACCCAATATTCAATGTTTCACAGCAGAATTCGTGTAGCTGGGGTAGAATTCAGTGTAGTTGTGGTGGGCGAGAACGTAATCATTTTTGGCAAAGTCCAAGTTCATTCGTTCACTAGGGAAATATTCTCCGTTTAGAGATAAGCGAATACTAGAAATGTGTACGTGATCGAATATCGTGGGATTAGCTTTCACATTGTTTCGCTTGTCTGTTTGGAAAAATACTATAACATAACGCGGTTTTTCAACTGCTGCACTAGTCTTGACAGCCCAAATTTCCCTTTTCGCGTCAGTCGTTATAGCAGGCAGTTCATGTGATTCCCATTTTCTGAATGGAATTAGGATGGGTATATAACTTTTGATGGCTCGCAATAGCTTTTCTCTAATTATGTCGTTGGGAAAGATATATTTGACTTTCAACTCCATACTGTCAATCGAAAATTTAACTGTGGTAGCATCGTTTGCAATTATAACACAATCGTTATCGTTTCGAGCTCGCACCAATCGAATTGTTTGTCGCCCAAATGTAATCATAGAATAATCATTGAAAATGTTGAATATATGCTTTAGTGGAATCAGTAAGCTGAAAGTCTTACTTTGATCTAAAACTACACTTTCTTCGGGGTAAGTCCAACCGGCAATAGACATATGCGTAGAATCAGTAGGAGTGTAGCAAGTGAATGCCCTTACAGCACTAACTATTCCAGGATCTCGAACAGTTTCGATGTCTCGCCCACTTTCGCTGTAAGAGCATGAGTCGAAAAGAAAGGCTCCATAATTAGGTACTATTGAGACATTCCCAGCTCCAGTTATTTCTATTTTTCCTTTGATAGCCAATAGGGTATCCTTCATGGAAAAAATTGCATCCACTTGATTTATTCCAAACTCCACAATATCGCTGTTATTGAACGCCTTAACGAAAGGTGTGATCGATCTATATTCAGCTTTTCGTATCGACTCATCGAATTTCGGTTCTTGATAGATATCAAAAATTGATTAGACAACACTGTTGTTCAAATCCACATCGTTGATAGCATTGTTACCTACATACTTCCGCATAGGCATTTTTTTCAAATTTAAGTCGAAACCCAAGAGATTGTAGAACTGATTGATTAGCTTTGGTGAGTACGTCACGCGGTTTTGGTGATTTGTTGAAGACTGATGAAGATGGGATGTGTGAAGTTCTTTTATTGTCTCCAACAACCAAACCCATTTCAGACTTCTTGTAAATGTAGATGTAGAATACTTTCTTCCCGCGAAAATTAACCGGATTAGAGTGTTGATCCAAAGCGAGTATGGTGATGTTGGTAATCTCACCGATATTGGACACTGGTAAATATAGAGGATTTTTTGGTCGTTCCACAATTCTATAACCAGGATCGTCGGTTATTGGGAAGTCGTAAATCGTATGCGCAGGTCTGTCTCGATAGAACGCTCCTACGGTAATGTTTGATTCGAAACGGATATTTGTAACTTTTATAATGTTCACAGGTAGATCGGAAACGTGCAATACACCTTTCCTTAATACTTTACGTGAAAACCCTAATATTTTAGCTAAACTATCATCCTTTTCGAACGATATATCGAGATGTGTACTGAATATTTCACACTTTAGGGTATTGTTATTGGGTTTCAGTGAGAACATATCTTCTTTTTGCTTCAGATTCCTTTTAATCAATTCTTCGATATCGGTTATTTCATAGTTACCTGCAGGTATTGCGATTTCTTTCAAAGTTTTATTCTCGTAATAGTAGAATTTTTCGTTGTCGATATTCGGTATGGAATTGTAGGAAGTGAATCCCAACAATGCTAAGTAATATTTTTTGTCTGGCCTCAGCACAATCGAAATCTGCGGTGTAAACGAGAATATATGGTTGGTGCTTGTTAACGTGAACAACTGAGACATGATACTAATAAAAATTTATCGAAACATCTCTATTTATATTTTAACATTAATAGATGGAATAAGTATAATTTCATAAAGTATGGGTCGTCTTTGCAAACTTCTTCTATCAACACTTGCTTCTCATGATGAGTCTTTTCCTCGTTCTCCATGATGTGAGAAATCTGCTCAGATAAACATTGAGAACATAGTTTGCGTGGGGGTTGTGGACCATCGCAATCTTCATCGACATGTTCCTTACACTGCATATGACGGTAAAGGTATTCGAACATATGTTCCGGAACCTCTTTCTGATTGAGAAACACCACATCCAAATGTTTTAGGATGTATTCCATCGGTAGAAACATTAAACTCTTACGTGTAAGTTCGCTCGTAGGTTTATTGATAGCCTCGATCAAATTATCGTAAATAAAATTAATTATTGTTCTCAAACTATTTCCTCCTTCAGTTTCGCATATGTATTGTATTAATGCCGAAGCGAAATCCATGATGGATGTTACTCGCTAAATGTTTAGGTAAGACTGAGAAATTTCAAACACAAATGTCCACATATTACTTGATTGTATTTCTGAAAAGGATCGTTGTTATAGGAAATCCGAACGTTCCCACCCAGATATCGAACGAGTTCCTTCGGTGGTTTTAAATTTCCAAACGAATCAAAATACTCTACATCGTTACCGTTTTTCTTGAATGCTACCCAATGAGTTCCGCTGTTTTTCACTGAATCTAAATTTAAAATGATGCGTTCTTGACACCACGGTTTTCTAGGTAGATTGTCTCGCATAAAGACACCTCGAAAATGTGGTATTTTCATTTTATTTGCGAAACGCACCAAATCCCGATCGTTCAGCGGTCTATCATAGGGTAGCTTTATTGGAAGTTTTTTTGTTGCTTCTTCAAAAACAATCCCAGGCCTCCTTTAGCATTTCGTCTCAAATATAAACCTTTACCCAACGATTCCATAGCTTTGTTGTGACGTTGATCTTCTTCAAGCTTCTTTTTCGCATTCTTAGCATTTATTACTGCATTCGCTATGGTACTTGCACCTCCTGCAACCGATCCTAAGGCTCCTAGAGCTCCTAAGATGGGTAGTAATAGTGGGAGGAATCCTCCAGATTTTGGTAGTGGTATTACTCTTGGTACTCTGATACGCTTTTTACCTCCAGCTCGTTTAATCGCAATCCGTGCTGCTTTCAACGCGTTCATAGCGGACTTTCTCAAAGAAGAAGATGGCCCCATTGACTTTGCGATGCTTCCAACGATATCTTTCCGGAAACAACATCCTCGTTGTCGCCTCCGTTTCTTGATACCCATACCTAGTTTTCGTTTAACCTTCATCCCACCGGTAACCAATAAACTAGAGAGTCTTTCACCTGCGCTAGCGTCCCTTGATTTAACTCGTTTCCAAGCAGCGTCCTCTAATATTTTATCGGCCTTATGACGTTCCTCCAGAGATTTGTTTTGTGAATAAGCTATATCGTGTTCGCGACAAGCGGAATCTAAAGGATTGATACCTTTATCACCGCGTGTAAGACGCTTTTCCAATTTAGTTCCAGGACCACAGAATTGATATGAAGGAATGTGTAATTCAAACGGGAGCTTGTTTATGAGTGTATTCAATAAACCTTCACCTTGATGAATCAACATTGTTAATGAGCATACGCTCTGGTGATTTTTCCTTTTATACGTTATCATTAAGTAGAAATGGTTCACACGATGAAGACCGTTCAACAAGAACAGACACTTCCAATCGAGAATTTAGATTTAAAAGATAGAACTAATCGCGTTGGTAAACATGGTAAACTGTTACCAAACTCTTTTCGTGCTTTAATTTGTGGTCCGAGCGGATGCGGAAAAACAAATGTTATGTTATCGTTGTTATTCAATCCAAATGGTGTCAAGTTTGAAAATGTTTACGTATACTCGAAGTCATTATATCAAGATAAGTACATACTGTTGCAGGAGATTTTGGAACGAGTAAAAGGAGTTGGTTATTCCCCATATAAAGACAATGAAGAAATTATAAGTCCGAACGATGCAAAACCAAATTCTATCTTCATTTTTGATGACATATCCTGCGAGACACAACAGAAAATTCGAGAATAATATTCGATGTGTAGACATAGAAACATTGACGCATCATATCTATGTCAGACATACTCTAAAATTCCTAAACAACTGATTCGCGATAATTCTAACCTGATCGTGTTATTTGAACAGGATGAAATAAATCTAAAACACGTGTTTGATGAGCTGGTATCCCCAGACGTTACTTTCGATCGATTCAAAAAGATGTGTTCTATGTGTTGGATGGAGAAATTTGGAACATTGATAATTGTTAAAGATTTCGATTTGAACAATGAAAGATACCGCAAAGGTTTCGATGTATATATTAAAGTGTGAACGTGAAATCTGTAGCAAATACACAATGGACGCTGAACGGTTAGCACGTAAGCGAAAAATCGCTCAATTGGCACGATCTATACGGAAGAAATATCTCACATTGAAACTGGGTAAAACGGAAGAGGACGAGTCGATCAATAAATTATTTAAACCCATATCGGAACCACTTCGGGAAATAATCAAATCCAATAATACACCATTGATTAAACGTGAAATTAAGCAAGAAAAGGATGATTCGGATGAAGAGGAGGAGGAGGAGGAGGAGGAGGAGGATGAGGAAGATGAAAGAGGAACGGTATTGGATGTGAGCGATGCGAGTATGAAAACTGTTATTGAAGAGTCTGACAACGAGGATGAGTATGACGTATTAGAATCTTACCCAGAGTTACTTCAAAAATATATCGGTGATTATTGGTCAGGGAGTAGAAAAGTCGATAAAGTTTATGGCCCAGTTCACGATGCTAGTTCGTTGTCATGGTTACTAGGAGGTAAATTGATCGATTTCAAAAATAGAGATACTATCGTGACACAAGGGAGAAAATTCAAAAGTACCGTCGGTCTGTGTGAACTTATATTCTATGACAAACCTAGAAATTTCACCAAGAAAGATAAGATGAATTACAGGATGATTCTGAACTTGACAAATCCCCACAGAAATAGTGCTGGAAACTTGAAAGGTACTCGAAGATACAAGTACATTAAAATAATTCGACCTCTAATTCATGAGGAAGCTCTCGGTAGCGGTATGCAATTGACATATAACAACGAACCAGTGGAGTACGTGTACTGGGACGATCCAAACGAACTTGTGGAAAGCCTAAAACTATTGATTGCTTCTCAAGAAGCTGGGAATACGTCGCACGATAATGAGATTGTTGCAATTATAAATGAACTTCGAGAGGCAGATATCATTTATTAGATGAGATACAATAGCGTTTGAAACAGTTATATGATGAGTCTCGACAAGTTTGGTAGGAGATCTAGGAGCGGAGGAGACGGTGTAGTGAACAGCGTCGATGTTCTCCGAATACGCTCGATGTTTAAGAACGTTTTGACTCATACACCAGACGGTGATGTGGATATTAAAAATTTAAAAATTTCCAATATGAAAACACCTACTTTAAATAACGATGCCGCGAATAAGAAGTACGTCGATAGCGCGATAATTGAAGTGGAAAAAAGGTTGAAGGAACTTCTTGACAAGTATGCAAAGGCTAATTATGAATAAAGCTTTAAAGAATCTTCAAACCGATGTGCAGAAAGTGATAGACGTATATAAGAAACAGACTGAGGATGATATTGCGAAATTAACTAATGACATTCATAATACAACTACACAACAAAATGTATTCATCACTAGTCTGAAGAATATTGATAGCAAATTGGTTGTGTTGGGAGGAAATTCTGATAGAGTCAATCCTAATGCGATAATTCAGCATGTTGCAACAAGGTAAAGAACAAGTTGTATATGAGCTTCATAAACCAAGTAGAAAGAATTTCAACCGCCGCCGAACAATCATAAAAGGTTTAGATGATCTGTGGCAGATGGATCTGGCTGAAATGGGTAATTATGCGCGTGAAAATCGAGGATTTAAATTCATTTTAGTGATGATCGATTGCTTCTCAAAGTATCTATGGACTCGTCCGTTGGAAACGAAATCGGCTGAAGAGGTTCGGAAGGCTGTTGACTATTTTTTTGAAATCTAACTGGCGTATACCCACACATCTACAAAGCGATCAAGGAAAGGAGTTCTTCAATAAGCAATTTGAAGAGTTGATGAAGAAACATAAAATCACTCAATATAATACTTATTCTGTAAAAAAAGCAGCCATTGCAGAACGCGTTATTCGAACGTTGAAAGAAGCGCTCTATAAACATTTCAGTTTGAGTGGGAAATACAAATGGTTTGATATACTCGAAAAGATCACTGAAAAATATAATAAGCGTAAGCACAGAACGATCAATCTGGCTCCGTGTAAAGTGACAAAACATAACGAAAGTGAGATATTGAAGCGATGCTACTCACACGTCAAGCTAGTTCTACCACACAAATACAAAGTTGGCGATGTGGTGCGTATCAGTAAGGCAAAACATATTTTCGGAAAATCGTATACGCCTAATTGGTCAGCGGAATTATTTAAAATTATAAAAGTTAAAATTACGAACCCTGTTACTTATCTACTCAAAGACATGAAAGATTCCACAATCACCGGATGCTTCTACGAAGAGGAATTACAAAGAACGAAGCAACCCGAAGTATATTTAATTGAGAAAGTACTCCGAAAAAAAGGTAATAAAATGCTAGTTAAATGGTATGGTATGGAGGATAAGAGTTGGATACAGAATACCGATATAGTATGATCTGCGCATGTTCAGATAAATATTTGGTATGTGTTGGTGGTAGAGAAGTTTGAATGCAACAGTCAGTTGTTGCGAAATGTCTTTGCAAGATAGTCGGTTTTCCAACGCGAATAGTAGTAGTAGTATTAGTGGTGATGAAGAGTTGGATAGAATTTTAGAAAAAATTGAAATAGCCTCAAAACATGAACAATTTCTATTAATGAATACTGTTTACCCACTGAGAGAAAATTTGGAGGTTAGATGTGGACTAAGCCCTGTGAGGAAATTCACTTCAACTATCTCGTTGCATCAAAGAAATCAATATGGAAAACTCGTCTTTGGAAGATACGAATGGAACGACTTCATCAATATAGTGCGGATGAAGATCAAGGAATTCTTTGAGAGTCAACATGCACATTTCGATTCTACACCTATAGCATGTGGATATTATTGTCTAATATTACAGTGCGTTTATGCGAATAGCGTTAAAGTACTTCAAGTCACCAAGCACAATACTGATTTTTATTTGAGCGAGCAAGATGTACGTGAAATCATTAGAATTAACGATGAAATGTTATTTCATCGACTGTCGTTCCTTGAACAACTTGAATTTTGTTCATATTATTATAAGGTCATTGCAATAATCAAATCAATGAGGGGTCTTGCTAGTTATATGGAACTTTTGTATTGTTTTATAGATGTTGCACCAGAAAGCTTATTAGCTAATACTCTTAGAGAGTTTATGTTTTCGCATAAGGATAAAATTATGTATGATTTAGAGCTTGAGTGAGCAAGATGTACGTGGAATCACTAACCATGCTAGTGGATTAGTACTCTTGTATTGTTTTATCGATATTTCATCAACAAAATTTTTTTTTTTGTTTATTGACTAATACACTTAGAGATATGTTATTTATATATAAATAAGGTTATGTATGATTTAGAACAATAAATGATTTTTATGTAAAACAGTCTTTCGGTTTGCTGTAAAGGGAGAGAGGAAAATGAAACAAATCATCATCATCATAGAAATATTTTATTTATTTTCATAAAACAATAATAAACATGGATATGAAGTATGAACAATAATATGATGGATATATAAACTTATAAAATTATGGTGATAAAGAATAATGACCATAAGGTAAAGTGTTTATCCCATTACCAATTATGTGTCTTTTGCTGTCGAAAGGGCTGAGGGCAATTTTATTTTGTTCGATTGTATACAATTTGAAATCGAATGAGCGGATAGATCTTTGTATGCGATACATCTCAATGCCTTCTTCTAAACATCTAACATAATCTTCGAATGTGATTTTGTTCCGCAACACATAATCCCGCACCCCCTTCGCTTTCTTTGTTGGGTTACGATCCTGAACTGTATAACTATACATCTTGGATCTTAACCCTACAAACATATCCATAATCATCCCCCCATTCTCATCCTTCATTAAGCCGACTACTTTTTTATTTACAAGTGGAATCTCAAAGTTGTTGTTTAGCGCATAATCGCTCGTATCGAATTTATGAATATATTTATTGATGATGCTCTGATAAATATCATCATCAGTAATTATATGATAGATCAAACTATCTGTGTCAGTATAACATAATCTTATCATTTCAGGATCTTTATAAAGTGTAAGCATGAAGTTGTAATGAAAATCGTACACACATGTTTTAGAAACGTCCAAAATCGTCATACCCACATAAATTGGTTTATTGAATAACACTTCTAATTTATTTTGTTCAATGGCCACTAGATTCTCTTCAAATATTTTACTACTATTAAAATTGGGTTGTGAAATATAATAACGAGCTCCATAAGGTTCATACCATTTGTTAACTAATTTGACCGCTCTATGCTTTCGCACGTTCTCCATCGATTTCCCGAAAATAGCATTGATGAGCAACTTGAATAGTGCTATCTCAAAGGCGTTCTTAGAAGCCGCTCTCAATCTAGTATTCAAATCAATATAGGCTTTCAACCACGGCGCTTGTTTAAACTCTAGAACTCTATGGACTTTAGTTAGTACCATTCCTAAAGTCAAACATTGTTTTAAGTTTCTATAATGAATGATATATCTTGATTTTTTATGAAAAGTTGTTAATAATTCTGGTAATTTACTACCCGGTGGAGCTGTATGAGTTGGACAAAGAGAGAGATCTTTATGAAGGTCATGCAATGTTGTAGGATACTCCAAATCAACCTCTAGAATGTACCCGATAGGGCTTTCATCGGAAACATGTTGTACGTCGGTATTATCAACATTTTCAACCCACTTAAACCCATCGTAAGGTAAATATTGAATCATAGCCCACCCATATAGATTACATACATCGAAATACATTAAATAACTATTTTCTTCTTGTGGATTATGATTATGCATATATTTATTGTTGGCTTTTGCAAATCGATTACTTCATTGACTCACACCCCCTCTAATCCCCCGTTCCAAAAATAATATCATATCGATATCTTTTAAATACTGTAGTGATACGTTTGTATATTTTAGCATACAATCCCATGTGAATGATGGAACAGTGAAGTAGTGTGCGGGATCTAAATCAAACAGGCCCACGCATTTGTTTCGGAAATTCTCGAATACATCGGCCAGCAATAAAACGTCTGTTTTCAAATACAAATCCGAATAATCACCTAAATTTTTACACTCAAATCGATTCCAAACTGATTGAGCGTGTTGATAATCTTCCTCACTTATCGATTCATCTCGAAGTTTATTGAAGAATTTCTCGATCGGAGGAAGATTTTCATCGTTTAATTTCCCCCACTCATCCATGTGTTCGTATGGGAAAACTCCTTTACGTGTTAATAGTTTGAAATTTTCTTGAGATAAGTGGGAAAACTCACGTTTCAAAATAGTCAAGTCATCCTCACTCAAATAAGAGACTAATTCATCTAAACTTGAATCTAAAAATCTACACGAGTCTATAAATCGAAATTTAACAATAGAATTTGTGGAGCTTCTGGTGAAACTTATATATTTCTCTTTATTCAAGGGGAGCACCTGAGTATTTTGTTTAGACGATCTAGCCAAATCTCTGATTTTTAAAAACATATCGTACCCACTCAAATTGTGAGCTACGACCGGTACCACAAATTTATATTTATAATTTAAATTGCAATCTTGGTGGGCTAATCCTCGATATTTTCCTGTAAAATGACAATGATCTTTAACACGAATGTCACCCTCTTTGAACAACACACCACAAATGTGACATTTGGTTTCATACATTATACTGACTATACTAATTCCACCAAAATCAATGGGTATATTACATTTTAGTTTTAGATCGATGAATTCTCCAATTTTATCTAATTGTTCAGTCAACCATTTAGCCGGATTAGGCCCTCTATAACTATTGTAACGTGATAGGGAATCGTTGAAATGACATTTCAGGTAGAAGCCTACACTGTAAGCTTCATGTAGCTGCGTTCTGTTTGTGTATGAATTTGCACTAGATTGAGAGCAGTTTTGGATGGGTAATAATAGAGCTTCAAAATCAAAGTAGGTAATGAAAGGTACAGGCAGTTTGTTTGAATGATTTTTAAATTTCAAATAATCCTCTTCGGGGAATGTTATTTTACAAGTATTCATCTTACCACAATCCTCGATATGATTATTGTACTTAATCTCACTTTTAAAATTATTCAAACATCTCTCACATAAGTAAGTTTTGTTTTTAGTGGTAATTTGAGAATTTACTAATCTTGATAAATTTTTAATTAAACAGTAATGAAATTTCACTATCGGATCTACTTGAATGGAGGAGGAGGATGATGATTCCTCTTCGCGGTAATACTTGTCTTGAATCAATAATAAATTGAAGTGTTTTTCGAGTTTATTTTTGGTTAGGTACGCAGGGAGAACCTTTAATTTCTCCCCATTTTCATTTTTACATAATTGTAGAACAAACACATGAATAGAAATATTATTATTTTTCTCAAATACAGGGATTTGTGAAATGGGTAGGGGAAATGTTAAATTTTGCAAATTCAAAATTGTACTAAAATGCGGGTATGAAGATATTCGATCTGGATGTGTGTTAGTAGCAGGATGCAATCCAGCTGTTACTGCCCAAGCAAAACAGTATTCGTCATAATTTTTAATGTTAATAACTGCATGCTTAAGTTGGATTGCTTTAGGTAAAACAATATAGGAAGATCCTGAATTGATAGTTTCATGTTTATTAATATTGATTTCTAGACTTATCACATCTCTGAGGCTCCACCCACTATCTCTTTCAGCGAATTGTTCCAGTTTAACTTGGAGTTTACCAATGACATACTCCTTAAACCACTCCAATAAATTGGTCAAAGTATCTATTGGAGCGGATTTTGTATGAAAATATTTGAATTCTACCTGGATAAGCTCTTCATTAACATTGGGTTTGATATATTCACAACAAAATGTTTTGGTGACTTTGATAAAATTGTATATATGTAAAATTTTGACAACTCCAGAACTAAAGAGATTGAAAGCATCATACAAAAAATTTAATGGGTCTAAATGTGAAATATTTATTATCAACCCAGTTCGAATTCGTTGAGAAAATGCAGACTTACCATCTTCCCAACGAATACGATCGCTTCGATTTTTATTTGAGGGGGCGGGTTTATTTCGAATTTGTAATAAAATTTTGAATCTTCTTATATGTCCCACATTAGCTTGAACTTGATTTTTCTCCCCTAAATTGAGTGAATCTTTACTTAAATGCCTATTGAAAGTTTGTACATATTTAGTACAAAAATCTATCCACTTTTGTGTCTCTTGAGGAGAGAATTTTGATTTAACGAGGTTCTTATGAGCTTTACCGATAATTTCAACAATTTCAGAACTAAGTTTCGCGATGGACGACTCCATAATAATAATAGGATAAACACCTCACCTTACAATAAATGAAGTGATTTTAACGTTAAGGTTGCTGCTGCTACTTCCTCTCTGCTCCTATATCAATACTTGTCAGTACTTAATTTTTCCTCCCCTCGGAAAAGTTAGTCTATAGTTTTCTACTATTAGAGAAATTTTATCACGTTTAGGTAGGAACCACTGAAAACTCTGCAAGCTCCACCAGAACAGCTGCACCAAATTTTGTTTTGGTTGGTTTCAATCTCTTGATCTTATTTTCGAAAAATCCGTTTCTCTAAAAACAAAAATGAAAGTCCTTAATAACATATAACAACAAAGACGAATTTTACATGTGAAATTGAAGTGAAAAACAACTTATTGACATGGAGTTAATTTGAATTGTTTCAATTTGAAGTGAAAAACAACTTATTGATATGGAGTTAATTTGAATTGTTTCAATTTGAAGTAAAAAATAACTTATTGATATGGAGTCAATTTGAAATAATAGTTTTCTTAGTAAAATAATAATATAGACTCACCTTTTAGATATAAGCACTACACAAAACACGAGTTGATTGTTTAAGGATCGAATGTATAATGACTAAGATCATGCAATCGCATTCCTAGATAACTAATTCCACTCACAGTTGCTTACATAAGTAATGACTAATGGAATGACAACTAAATTCGCTTACTAGCAAGTCTAGACTAGAGTATATCACTTATTGTTATTTGTTGACCTAATGAATGAATCCATTGTATTCAATTATTCTCGTATAAACTGAATGTGATGACGCACGTGTTCTCATATACTCAATGTGGTTTCTGGTGTAATAATTTCATATACGTAAGTAATCATTTAACGTTTAGGAAATTTGTAGGTTATTTTAAAAGTTCATTATTTTTGGAATTACGGTGTGGTTCAATAATAAATGACATATATAGCTACAACATGAGTCAAATTTTTGAAATTCCTCGCGCAAACATCAGCAAAACACCTCATAGATGTTGTCCTTTGACGTTAGCTGTTCTGACATGGACATCAAGCTATGATAATTCATTAATATATCGTTTTTTTGAATTGAGATGGAACTTCCCGCGCGAAAACATTAACAAAATACCTCATAGATGTCGTATTTTGACGTTAACTGTTCTGACATTGACATTCATCTATGATAGTTCATCGGTTTATTATTAGATGGCGATATAGGCTACAACATCGGTAACATTTTGAATTGGAGTCTCATAGATGTCGTCCTTTGACGTTAACTGTTCTGACATTGACATCCAGCCATGATAGTTCATCGGTTCATAAATTTCCCGCTCAAAAACATTAACAAGATACCTCATAGAAGTTCATTATTTTTGGAATTACGGTGTGGTTCAATAATAAATGACAGTATAGCTACAACATGAGTCAAATTTTCGAAATTCCTCGCGCAAACATCAGAAAACCACCTCATAGATGTCGTCCTTTGACGTTAGCTGTTCTGACATGGACATCAAGCTATGATAGTTCATTAATATATCGTTTTTTTCTAATTGAGGTGGAACTTCCCGCTCAAAAACATTGACAAAATACCTCATAGATGTCGTCCTTTGACGTTAACTGTTCTGACATTGACATTCAGCTATGATAGTTCATCGGTTTAGTGATAGATGGCGATATAGGCTACAACATCGGTAACATTTTGAATTGGAGTCTCATAGATGTCGTCCTTTGACGTTAACTGTTCTGACATTGACATCCAGCTATGATAGTTCATCGGTTCATAAATTTCCCGCGCAAAAACATTAACAAGATACCTCATAGATGTCGTCCTTTAACGTTGACAGGTACGCATGACGATCGATCGGTTCATTCATAGATGTAGTCATTTGAAGTTAACTGTTCTGACATTGACATTGAAGTATGATAGTTCATCGGTTCATTAAGAGATGGCGGTGATGTAGCTATAACATCAGTCATATTTTGAATTGTGACCTCATAGATGTCGTCCCTTGACGTTAACATTTCTGACTTTGACAGGTATGCATGACGGTTGATCGGTTCATTCATAGATGTAGTCGTTTGAAGTTAACTGGTCTGACATTGACATTTAAGTATGATCGGTTCATCAGAAGATGGCGGCGATGTAGCCACAACATCAGTCATATTGAGGTTTTGACGTTTATTCTTCTGACATTCGCTTCCAACGTCGGCCATGATAAACATCACCAAAAAACCTCTACGTTTGAATTTGGCGGGTCGATGACGTCACATCCAACTAACCTCACATCCAGACCTTTATGGTCGAAAGTTCTATATTCATCGTAAGCTCTATGGACACGTTTGAATTTCGCAGGTTAGTAACGTTACGTCCAACTAACCTCACATTCTATGACCCAGACCTCTATGGTCGGAAGTTCGGTGATCATCGTAAGCTCTATGGAAACGTTTGAATTCCGCGGGTTAGTAACGTTACATCCGAAGTTTCGCGCGCAACATCCGGTCGATGACGTCATTTCCTGGCGCAGAAGTAGTCCACTTAATCTACTGTAACCCAATTACTGCTTATTGGGTATACTTATATATTACTTTTGCCACGCTCGATCAGAGTTAGTACAAATTACAATATCTATCTATTTGTGCAAATCATTCCAAGCAATTCAGATTTTATGCTAACTGACAAATTCCAACATTTAATTATTATTCTTTTAGTCACATTTTGATTAGTATTCTTACAGTCACATTTTAATTATCATTCTTATAGTCACTTCTTAATTTTTTGTTAATTTGAGTGTCATTGTAGTAATCTAATCCTTCTGATTAATTTAGATTATAGTTTAACTCGATATCTCTTCAAGATTCTAGTATTGTGATACAGTGCTTTTACAATTTGGAGAGATAACATAATCAGTTGTAGAATAGCATGGTTATTTCGATTGATTATGTTGCTTCTTCCTTTGAACTGAGGCCAGGTTCTGTTCGTTTTTTCGAAATTACAGGGTAAGAACAACTGAGGCGCCTCTCTCCTATTTCCCGAGACGGTTTAGTGAATTTCCTGGCCAGACCAATTTCTTGACTGTGAATTCATTTATTTTTGTAGTTATTACTAAGCAGTTGGCGCTCAGGCAATTCACAAGTCTAGATTCACAGGGCACGTTTCACTACGAGTTCTTTGATTAATTACTCAATTTGAGCTAATTGGGCCAATAAAAACCGACCCAAAGCGGTCCCGTTCCACTACATTTTGAGGGTGATCAACTGAGTGTGACGAAAAAAAAATATAACGAATTTGAAATAACATGAACTGAAATTGAAAATTTTTTTACTTAAACGATGAAAATTCGAAGGTAAAGTAGCACGATAAATCAAGATGTAAATTCAAAAATATAAATAATGATACTTAACGATATCCGAACAGGAGAAAGACCGATGCAGATCAGAGCAACAGAGAATCCCCCGCAGATCACCAATAATTTGCAGCTTATCTAACAGTATTCATCTACTGTGGCATTCAAGGGTGTTAACATTCCCAAAACTGGCAGTCATAAATGTAACCTCATTGTCCACCGCAACATTAGCAACCTGCTAGGATCTTATCCCTCATCACTGTAACTGCAATCTCTTTGCTCAGTCATCATTCCCAATATAAAGTTCTTGAAGCATTATTTCCAAATTTTGATTTTCGTTATTCGCTACGAAGGAAAAAAGAATGTATCAAAATTGAGTCTGAGAAACTGTTAGACAAAAATCAGGGAAGTATCCCTTACCGAAATATCAAGAATCAACCCAAATGATTTGATTAAACAATTCACAATAGTGAAAAAAATAGCAAATATGAAAATATGATTTACATTATTCAAAACAATGAACTAGAATCAATAATAAAAAGGGACAGATAAAACAGCAATATAACATAGGATTTAATGCTGAAACCAACAAGCTGAGAACAGCTGATCAATGAAACTAGAAAATCCTAATCATTCACTTAGAAAAAAGTATAAGTGACAGATATCCCTATTCATAGGTAAAAAATGTGACAATTCCAAACTATAAAATATGCAAATTCAAGCAAAATATCAAAGTGAGATTAATAAAAAATGTAATTAAATGACATTCCTTCACTTCAGATATATTTTTCTATACAACCATCAACTGTGTTCAAGATCACGTTAAAGAAGAAGGGCGTTAGTGAAATGGAACCCTATCTTTGTTTCGGCGCCAGTAGAACGGACCGCTTTGGGTCGGTTTTTATTGGCTCAACTAGCTCAAATTGCGTAATTAATCTCAGGGCTCGTAGTGAAACGTGCCCTGTGATTCTAGACTTGCAAATTGCCTGAGCGCCAACTGCTTAGTGATAACTACGAAAATAAATGAATTCACAGTCAAGAATACAGGCACTACGAGATGGTTTTATAGTTGATGGAAATTCAGAAAAATATTACAAGTCCAACTTAATAATTTGTTCAATTCCTAGAGGAATTTGAGTTATAATATAAATAAATTACAATTTTGAAAATGAACCAATTTGTAACATAAATTAAAATTGAATTTTGAAATGAAAAATTATAAGACTGAATTCTTGGTTTACAATTTGAATACAAAAAAAAATTTATATATAAATTAGAGTTTGAAATCAATTATTTAATTGAAAAAATTATCAAATATAAAGAATTAAAAGTGAACCTCGAATTGGGTTCTATGGAAATTAGTGGAATACAAATTTAGTTGGATAACACAATTCAGAGAGGTGAAAATATGGTTATTCAAACTAAAAATGTTACCCTCCTCGGAACTTGATGGAACTGGAAATTGGTCCGGCCCGGAAATTCACTAAACCGTATCTGGAAAAAGAAGAGAGGCGCCTCAGTTGTTCTTACCCTGTAATTTCAAAAAAAAAAACGAACAAATCCTGGCCTAAGTTCGAAGGAAGAAGCAACAAAATCAATCGGAATAACCATGCTATTTCACAACTGATCATGTTATCTCTCCAAATTGTGAAAACACTGTATTACAATACTGGAATCTTGAAGAGATATCGAGTTAAACAATAATCTAAATTAATCAGATGAATTAGATTACTACAATGATACTTAAATTATAAAAAATTAAGGAGTGACTATAAGAATAATGATTAAAATGTGACTGTAAGAATAATGATTAAAATGTGACTAAAAGAATGATAATTGAACGTTGGAATTTGTCAGTTAGTATAAATCTGAATTGCTTGAAATGATCTGCACAAATGGATAGATATTGTAATTTGTACTAACTCAGAACGAGCGTGGCAGAAGTAATATATAAGTATACCCAATAAGCATTAATTGGGTTACTTACTTTGTGCTAACCCTTAACAACCTTTACTGCACGTTTTGTCTAACAAGACCACTCTGTTTACTTTGTACTAGGATCACAAAATGGGGATTCTTAAATCACTCAAATACCATGTGCAATTTGTGGGGTTAACTACAGAGTTGAAAATAAATATTATCGGTAAAAACTGCCTACGTCTCCCTAGAATGATTTCATACAATGATTACAACAATCCCTGCAATGATGGAATATATTTTCATTGAATCATGCTAAATGCAAATGGATTGGGCGCAGTGTCGCGAGGTTCGATGTCTATTACTTCCACTGAAAAATAACTTATTCAGGGACTGAACATCCAGTATTCTAACAGAAACAGATCAAATTGAATGGTCCCTGAGGTTATTTATATTTCAATAGGAAAATTCAAGAAATGACAAGAGTTAATGAAAATCAAACGTGCCTCAATCAACACTGTCACCACAGTGACCGCTTGAGACTTCCGTTCTGATATCTTCCCCTCCACGCGATACTCGCGCTGTCGAACCTGAGGTAAACTTATTTCAATAATCGATGTCATTGAAAGCATAGATGTCTCTGAGATATCATCGGACAAGTTTCCTAACCGAAAAGAAATCTTAAAATGTTCATTACAGTGTTCTTTAAAAAACACGTAATGGCGACCCGTCACAAAGTTTCCTCAGATGAAATCCTCGCTATGTTCAATTTTCATGTTCTTTTTCAGATAGTGAGTCATTGGTTTTGATAATTCTTCAAAATCTTTGATGAATTTCCTATAATATTCTATTAATCCTAAAAGCTTTCGATTTCTTCTCGAGTCGATGGTAGTGGATACTTTATTACTGCTTGTATTTTATCAGGATTTGGTCTTACTCTTTCAGACGTAATGGTATGTCCCAGGCAGATAACTTCTTTGCGAAGAAACTCGGACTTGTCGAGTTGTATTTTCAAGTTTGCCTTCCGCAATCGTTGAAATACTTCTCGCAATCTTTCTATATGTTCTTGGAGTGACGTGGAGGATATGATAATGTCATCAAGATATACGAAGCAAAGTTCGTTCTGTATCCCTCTGAGAATATTATCCATTGTTCTCTGAAATGTGGTGGGCGCGTTCTTAAGCCCAAACGGTATTCGTTCAAACTCGAAATGACCGTTTTCCATGCTAAATGCTGCCTTTTCGATATCTTCATTGGACATTTCGACTTGATCTTAGCCCGATGCTAAGTCGATCGTTGTGAAATATTGACTTTTTCCAAGCTTATCCAATATATCAGCAATATTGGGAAGTGGATATTTGTCTTCTATCGTTTTTTCATTTAGGCGGCGGTAGTTAATAGCCATACGCCATTTTTGTTTGCCACTGGCATCTTTCTGCTTCGGTATAATCAGAACAGGGCAACTCCATGGGGAACATAAAGGCTGGATGATATCCTGTTTCAATAAATTGTTCACCTGTTCTCGAACTCCCTGTTGGTGAACTTGCGGAAGTCTATATGATTTCACGGATATAGGATTGTTATCCGATAACCTGATGTTTTGCTTTACTTCATGAGTAAAACTTAAGGCCATTCCTTCATGATAGAATATATCCTTATATTCTAAACAGAGTTCTTTGATTGCTTGTTGTTCTTCTGCATTCATGTGGTCCAGTCTTAATGAGTTTAAATTTTGGTATTGTAAACTCTCTATATCCATGTCATTCTCTATTATTGTGTCTTGATCAAAATTCATTTTTTCTAAGTGATAACATTTTATTCTTTCATAATCTTCGATTTCGAAAGGTTGCGTTATAGTTAATAATATAGGGGATGTATTGGAATGTATAATTGAAGTGGTAGCTGTATTATTTTCGATTTTTACTACTGAGGTGGGGATTTCAACGCCATGTTGGAAAGTAATTTTGTTCAAAATACCTATTTTATTATTTCATCTAACTGATACTTTAATAATTTTTTGCATAAAAGGTTCTATCATTATTTTATAATTTTGGATAGGGTTAACATCATAGGGATAAGACTCGTTTGAAGAATCTTTAGTATATATTGGAATTCTGGCATTTTCTGTTGCCAATAAATTTTTGTCAAAGTTAATATTTGCTTTCAGAATTTTCAATGAATCTATACCAATAAGTCCATGATATTTTGGATTGACATCGAATACATAGAATTTATGTTTGAAATTGTCAAGTGACAAATTACGAATTATTCATCATTATTCTTTTCAGCTACTCTCTTAGTTTACCAATTTGAATATCAATTGTAATTACTTAATTCGTTCATATCGTTGTTTGACTCAGTATCTCTTCAAGATTTCAAAATTGTTATATAGTGTTTTTCTGTACAATTTGGGAGATAACATGATCAGTTGTGGAATCGTATGGTTATTCCGATTGATTGTGTTACTCGTCCCTGGCCGGACCGATTTCCAGTTCCATCAATTTCCAAGGAGGGTAACATTATTTAGTTTAAATGACCATGATTTCATTTCACTGAATTTGTTTTCCAACTGAATTTGTGTTGCACTAATTTTTATAGTAACCTATTTCAAGGGTTCACTTTTAATTTTTTTGTATTAGATAACCTCTTTAAATATTATGATTAACTAAATTTATATTTCATTTATTTCTCGTATTCAAAATTGTATCTAAAGTATCTGATTTTCATATTTTTACTATTCAAATTTCAAGTTTACTTTATATTATAACAAACACTGTTCAATACAAATTGTACCTTCTTTAAATTATTATTCAAATTCCGTTTGGAATGAATCAAATTGTTAAGTTGAACTTATTATTATGTTTCTGAATATCCATCAACTATCATCTATCTCGTAGTGCCTGTATTCTAGACTGTGAATTCATTTTTTTGTGGTTATTCACTAAGCAGGTAAAGAAAAACACTATATAACAATTTTGAAATCTTGAAGAGATACTGAGTCAAACAACAATATGGAAGAATTGAGTAATTACAAATGATATTTGAATTGGTAAACTAAGAGAGTAACTGAAAAGAATGATGATGAATAATTCGTAATCTGTCAATTAGTAGGAAACCCACCCTCGGACACTAGTAACGCCCCAGCTGGACTAAGTTCACTACAGAATCCCCTTCCTTAAGAGCCATCGGCAACCAAGCAATGAGAAGAAATAGTTTTCAAAATGGAGAAGAGAAAGATATGGGATTGGGTCCCACGGTCTAGAATGCCCAAGGGAAAGAAGAGTAGGAGTAAAAATAAATAAAAAATAGTAATAGCTGGCTCAGAAGGTTCGGCCACCATAGCGGAACCCCGCCCCCAAGGCCTTTCTAAGGGACCCATTCTCCCCGAAACTACCGGTCGCCACCCGTCTGCGCTATCGCATCCTCCTTCTACTTCAGCACCCCCTCTGGTTCACACAACGTCCTCTCAATATCAAAAAAAAACTTCTGATCCCTTCCAACCTAACCCTAAGCGGGTAATTGTGGATGCCCATATTAAAAATTATCATACTACACAACAAAAAATGTACCAACTTACATTACCACGCCTCTGGAATATAAAAAGCATTACCATTTCAATGACAACAACAAAATTTTCTATTTAGTTATTTTAGCAACTACTATCAACTATAAGTTATAGTTTGTTCATGCGAGAACGTGAAATTATCTTGGAGCTCACTTGTAAATTCAACCTTTCCCCACAAAAACAGCTCAGAACCAGGCTCTATCATCAAGTTATCATTAAAAGCAAATTATTATATATTATTATTATTATAGTTATTATAAATTAACTTATTTCTGGATCAGCCAGAGCTGACTAGAAATCAAAGACCGATATGATGAATTAGTGACGTGAGAGAAGGGTTTGGTGTGAGCAACATAGCACATTAGTAATTATAATTATAGTTGAGAGAATGAGAGAAAAAATGGTAGCTGCATGTTAATGAACTAAGTTCTCAATAGTGAATAGATATTTCCACAAAGTTATCTCACGCATAAGTGTAGGTCCAATTTGAAGTCCCCTATACTCCGGACCAAATTGATTAACAATCAATACAATATTACTTGTATATCAAAAAAAAATGAAACGGTAATGAGAGACTAACCAATAATGTCGAACCAATGAAATTCTATATCGCAACTCTATGAATGAAGGTACAATTTCAATTTTCAAAAAAATACTGCATTTAATTTGAATAAGTCTGTGAGTCAACAGACTACCTTAAAGTTTAGTTACCATAAAAAAATAGACTGCAGATACATGAGAGCTTATTTCTGGAATTATATTCGTGTATAAACGAAGAAATAGCGGTAATTAAAACTCTATTAACTCTTTCGCTATTATTAACTTGTGGGTGATAATGGGCATTCAACCAATGTTTCTGAACTTTGTAATCAGCAAGGAATTTTAAAAACTGCATGGATGTAAATTGGCTTGCATTATCAGATAATGAAATCTGGAATACCCCAAAAGTAAGGGAAACTTGATTTTCCAAAAATATAATAGCAGAAGCCGAAGTGGCTTTTGCACAAGGATAGATAAACACATACTTAGTGAACCAATCTACCGCAATCAAAATATATTGATCACCACGTTTAGAACGAGGTAAAGGGCCTAGGTAATCTATACTCAATAACTGCATTGGAAAGTCAATATTTTTCATTTGCCCCATTAAGTCGTGTCTCGGTAAATTGGGACTCTTATGAGCAGCGCAAATTTTACAATTCTTGACATATCGAATCACATCCTGTCTCATTCGAGGCCAATAATACTGTTCAAATATTTTGTACATAGTTTTCGAAATCCCAAAATGGGCGGCTGTAGGAACACAATGAAACTGTTCAAATATTTTGAGTCTGTTTGCTGTTGAAATTACTAATTTCCATTCCGTTAAATTAGAAGATACACACGTAGGAAGTTTGACGAGTTAATACAATCCGTTACCAACCACTTCAAAATCAGGGTTTTGATCGGTATTATTGGGTACTTTATTCAACATGTCTTTGTACCATCTGTCTGGAATGAGTTCATGATCACTGATTACATTAATATTAGGTACGTCTCTAGACAAATAGTCTGGTACGACCATTTGTGATCCTGGCCTATGGCGTATAATCTAAATCAAACTGAGACAATTTTGAAGCCCATCTACCTAAACGACCTATCGGATCTTTCAAATTATGTAACCAAACTAAACTGGCGTGATCAGTGTAACATACAACCTTGTACCCTCCATAAAACAAAGAAATTCAGATAATGCAAACAGAACAGCTAATAATTCTCTTTCGGAAATCGTATATTTTCTCTCTGCTCTACTTGAAGTTCGACTGGCATAAGCTACCGGATGTTGTAAACCATTATGTTCTTGAAAAAGCACACAATCTAATCTGACGTCGCTAGCGTCGCTCTGAATAGAAAATTATTCAGAATAATCTGGACTTCTGAGTACTGGAGCCGACGTAAGGGGTCGCTCCAACTCTTGAAAAGAAGACTCAGCTTCAGGAGTCCAAGTTAATGGTTGATGCTTTTTCTTACTTTTAATAAGCTTAGTGATAGGTGCTGTCAGAGTAGAACAATCTTTGATAAATTTACGATAAAATGAAATTAATCCCAACAGCCTCCGAACTTGAGCGGATGTTTTTGAGGAAGGAAAAAGAGTAACGGCCTCAACAAGTTCACCACTAGGGCGCAATCCCTCCATATCTAGGATAAAACCCAAAAATTTGAGAGAAGGCCTGCAAAATTCACATTTTTCAGCATTAACTGCAAGGTTAGCAAATTTGATTTTTTCATAAATTTTATGTAACACCTGAATATGTTCTTCAAAGGTAGTTGTAGCGATGATTATATCATCTGAATAAGGAAAAACTAGATGACTAATACTTTCATCAATTAAAGAATCCATAAGGCGTTGCATTGTTGCCGGACCATTAGTCAAACCAAACGGCATTACGCAAAATTCATAGAGACCTTTACCTGGAATACCGAAGGCAGTGTATTTACGTTAATTTTACTCCAAAGGAATGTTCCAAAAAGCTTTTTCAAATACAATGTCGTAAGATAATTAGCGCCTTGCAATTTGCTTGAAATGGTGTCTATCAAAGGTAGAGGGTATGCATCCCTTGTGGTTAACTTGTGCCAGTGTCTTCTATCTAAACAAGCCCGATAAGAATTATCTTCCTTCTTTACCGTAAGCATTGAGCTCCTATAAGGTGAAGAAGAAGGTTGGATTACACCAAGCCTCAACATCTCATCAATCTCCGATTTCAAATGGTTCTGTAAAGCAGGAGAAAAAAGATATTGTCTTTTCCGAAATGGTTCTGTTTCCGAAACAGCAATGGTATGTTAAAGAAGTACGTCCTATTTCCGAAAAAGAAAGTTGTTCAAAAAGTTCAATTTTTGATTGAAGTTCTGTTTTTTGTAACGCATTTAAAGAATCATAACTGTGAATTGCAGTAACATTGAACTCACTGTAGGTTGAATGTTCCAGATAGAATGACCAAAGTCGACCTTAATATTGTGATATGTGCAAAATTCTATACCCAATATTACTGCTTGTTGTATAGATGGAATTACGTCAAATTTAACAGAAGTCTGAATATTATTAAACGAAATAGAGACGTTGACTATTTACAAGACAGGTTGATGTAAACCATCAGCGGTTGTTACTACATTGACATTGTTATCCCTACTTATTGACAATTAATATTTTTCAATAATGGAATTACCCTCTGAATCAATAACATTAATGTTAGAACCTGTGTCCAACAATGCAGGAAAAGAATCCTCAAAAACGTTAATGTACAAATAAGGTCTATTGTCATTAGGTAATTTTTAAAAAACTGGAGAAACCATTTTAGGGGAACAATTCTTTTTAATTGTAACCAACCACTTTTCTCATTCAACCCTGTCGAAGGTTCCTCTTACTTTCGTCTATTTGGATTTGTGGAAGTACCTGGGTTTTGTTTTGAAGTCGAAGCCATAGCCAGGCCTGTAGGCTTCGACGCCACGTTTTTTGACTTACATCTTTTACAAGATGTGTTAACTATGTTAGGTATTCCACATCCAAAACAAAAAGTTTTGCTAGGGGCAGAACAAGATGTAAGCTTGTGCCCTTGAGAACGACAGTTCCAACAAACAACTGGAGAAAAAGTTTGTAAAGCATTGAACTTAATTTCAGGTACATTTTCCTGTACAACGCTTTGGCTTTTAAAACGAAATTCGAAATCTTCTATCTGTCTACAATTCATTTTTAAATCATTCATAGATGTTATGTAATGTAATGTAAATTGATTTAAAATGTGAGGTTGTAAGTTAGACATAACTTATTCCAGTCTCGTTTCTTCATGAGGACAAATTTCAAGCCTGGGAATAGTTTTTCCACCGAAGCTATGTATAAACTGCATTTTTCTCATGAAAGTTGTTTGCGGTCTCTGATTTTATTCCATATTCCAAAGTCGAGATATTTTGGCAAAAATTCAGCTTTTAATACCTCAATGAATTCCATCCACGATGAAACAGAAGATCTAACGGATCTGAATCAATCCAAGGCATCACCCTTGAAAAGATCAAAAGCTTAAGGAGAAAGGTCTTCCTCTGTTAAATCTCGAGCCTCTCTCAATTCTTCTACTCTATCCAAAAAAACCGAACATCCAGAATTCTATAACAGATCCAAATCAAATTATATGGTCCCTGATGTGAATTATATTTCAATAGCAAAAATTAAGAAAATGAATACAAAACCAAAGAATTATTGAATTTCGACTTACCTAGTATGAAGTTCTCACGACAATGCTCGTTTTAGACTTCCGTTATGATATCTACCGCTCCTCGCGATACTTATTGAAATCACACATAAGGAATGCTAGTTTCAATAGTAGATGTTTTATTGACCGGGCAGATGTCTCTGAGAATTCATATGACAAGTTTCCTAACCGAAGAGGAATCATCGATCTATTAATTACAGTGTTCTTTAACCCATGACGGTGAAACCGTTACAAGGTATAACAATATAAGGTAATTTTGAATTATTGTCATTATTCAGATCTATCAGGGTTGGTTGTTCATGTTCAGTTCTTCGTGAGAATTAACATTTTCATTTTCATTATCAAATTGTTCTTCTTCTGACTGATGTGTAGGTGTAGCTGAATAATCAAGTAAATTATCTGAGCAAATTTCAGTATCTTGCTCTTCATAATATGCAACTGTTTTCGATGTATTTGCCTAATGAATATCTTGATGATATAATTCTCCAGCTGCCTAATTTACTGGTGATTGTTTAGGAGGGTGATTTATACGAGTTGAATTATGCAACGTATTTTCCATAGGTGTTTGTACGTAGGTAGGAAATTATTATTTGTTCAAAAGACATTGCGTGTCGAATTATTTTTACCAGGTGAATATTGGTTAGTTTCAGTATAGAAATTACGTGGGATGCTTGAGGAGAATTCTTATGAAAGTTCGACTGATTAGTAATTCGAGATCGATTGAACTGATTATAAGTGGAGAATCGATTGAATTGTGTATTGGTTGGAAATCGATTTCGTCGATTATTCGTTAGTTGCATAGGGGGTCTATTATTATTCACGTAATATGGTACGAAGTTATTCACTGATATGTTAACTGTATTCATAGCTACAGCTCTTGGATTGGAATTATTAACATTGCTATATGCAGCACTTGTTTCAAAATGTTTGTCTGCGTACTGGTAATTTTGTTCTTCTATAACTAAATTC
This sequence comes from Endomychus coccineus, assembly GCA_958510875.1. NCBI lineage: Eukaryota > Metazoa > Arthropoda > Insecta > Coleoptera > Endomychidae > Endomychus > Endomychus coccineus. Next base: position 162,621,524 of record OY294067.1, on the reverse strand, counting down.
ATTAATTGTTCCAAATGGACAGGTAAGCAAACCACAAGACCTAGTTGTCCGAGTAATCCATGCAAATATGTCTGCAGCGCAAGATTATCATACATAGATGTTTCCACATCACGGACGTTTTCGTCAGAAGTAACTTAGTTTGTAATAAACTACGCATATCTTGTACACGCATTCCGGATTGATAAGATGTTCTTTTGGTTCGAGTTTTAAACACATGAGATCTCGAACAAGACAGCCTTCATTTCTTTGATCCGAAAAATATTGAATCACTAAATTTTTTATATCTGGCCATGAATTTGCGTCATCACAACTACCTATTGAAGTTCTGGCTCTGTCCTCTAATTTATTGATGATAGCTCTTTATAGCCATTCATTTTTGGGATTATGCACATTAACTCGGTCAGCAAATGTAGTTGATAAGTTTTCGCAAGCAGCGATAATTATTGCTAAAGTTGCTTGATCACCATTATAAGTGGGGATTGCATCTAAATGAAAGCTTTGTAACTCAGCCATGATTGCAGAATCATCAGTGTTAATATTATTTAAAATTTTATTTAGTTTGCTTGTTCTAATGGGAGATCTTTCACGAATACTGTTATCCACTTTGAAGTTATGTGAATCTTCGAATTCAGAATCAGATGAATTTATATTATAAATAAGGAAAGTGATATAAGGAAAGATTGGGATGGAAATAAATGAGAACTTACAGTATGAATCCAAATGTTTGCATTTCTTAATTATAGATGCTTCGGGGATGACGTCCTCTGCTATCTGCGGCTACGAAGATATTGTCCACTGCCCTTTGTTCACTTTACCAATACAACGAGCGATGTATGGACGGAGATAAGTCGAGTTTATGTTCACTTTGTTCGATTATCTAGTAAATCGTTAAAACATACCGGCACCAATTTTCGCGATTCTGTCGAAAATTCTACCGTCTCACTACTATCCTACCGACTGCACCAGTAACGTTACTCTATAAGGGTAACTTGTTTTTAAAAAATTTTAAAATGTTGAGATATTTACTTCATTAGAACATATAATAAATGATTCAGGATAGATTTGCACAAGGCGAAGCAGTATATCAGAATGAATGAATAATGTTGATTATTTCCAACACTTGTGAAGAGATAACTTGCTGTTCTAAGAATTATTTCGGGTCGGTTGCCTATGAGTTACATAGTCAGCAGGTTCACATAACGTAACACGCGTCTATTTTCAAACATAGGCTTTATTTTTCATTCATTTGCTAAAAGCTCAGAATTAGTCTTGCAGTTTATAAAATCATTTCTCAGAGTTACCACATTGTCATATGCTATATTTAAAATAGCTAATGCTTTTTGCAAATCAAAATTTTTAGTTTGAATAATTTAGAAGCATTAATTGATGTTAATAGTTCGCTTTGCATGTCAATGTGGAATACCGTTTCAAATCGTTCCATTTCCTTTTTTAAATTTATTGCATCATTATTTCCACTCCCGTTATTGCCAGTAAGTATTATTTCTGTAAGTGTCCGAATTTTATCACAAACATTAAATCTAAGAGCGAACAAAGCTTCGTGTCTGGAGGACCAGCGAGTTGGATTTAATCTTTCCAGTGTAAAATTTGTACTTTCTGTCTTAGACATCAATGAAGCCCACCTTTCAATACTATAGGCAAAGAATGTACGAACATTTTCTACAAAATTGAATGAATTTCTAACCCCATAACATTAGACGCTGCATCATTTAACACCAAATTTGAATTATGAGCACAACAGTGAATACATAATGCATTTGGTGCAACATTAAGAATTCTTTTTTGAAGTCCATTTTTGAAGTCCATTGCAAGCACCTTCCATATTTGCTGCACCATCTCAAGCTTGTTCCCGCGACTTTGAAATATCAATTCCATTTTCTTCAAAAAATTTTAATGAAACGTTTTGCAAAGCTTTTCAGGTTGGTCTTCTATTTTTATTGAATCGATAAATGATTCGTGTAGTTGGATGCTGGATGCATTTTCATTCACTTGAACATAGATTGCGAGTTAGGACAGCTAACTGGTCGTCAACTTCGCATATATCTTGTGCTATTGATTATGACAGAAAAAAAATTTAGAATTTCTAATACCCTTAATAATATTCTTTTTTTACTTCTTCACCCAATAACTTTGTAATTTCACTTTGTATTTGCGGGCTTAGGTAATTAATTTTGTGACTCTTATCGCTAATTAAATTATTTAAAATTGGGTCATATTTTGCTAAAAGTTCAATATTAGTCAAGAAATTTGCTAAGCTGACCTGAGTGTTCAAATAATCAAAATGTCCTTTAAATGCTGACTTACTCGTTCCTGAAGTTACATTAATTAGCCTATTTTCAGTGTATTTATCTATTGAATCATTTTGCTTCCACAAAACCATTGTTGATTGAAAATGAGCAGCTGAAGTTTCGTGTCTAACTATGCTTTGCGAAAGATGACGCCAATCGCTAGAGCCGGTAATTCATGACTCATTTTTGGAATTTTTATCATTCTGTTTCTCGTTTCTTCTTTTTTCTTTTTTTTTTCGCTGTACCGCTCTGATGTTTCGGTATATTTGTCCTTATAAGTATATACTATATTAGACATGTATAAGACATACAAAAATATCTTTTTAAACTTACTTCATGATAAATTAGTACAAATGAAAATTCTAACGCATTTTCTAAACAATTGCACTCACACTTCAGGTAAACTTGAAATTAAACATTAAAAACAGAAATTAAACAAATTGATAATATGTTAGTCAATAGGAACCGTTCGCAATCAGGGTAAAAGTAGAAATAGATGAAATCAAGTAAAAGAGAAAAAACCATTGTCTACGGCAATTCAGACTTGTGTTGCGACGCGACAGAATACGCGACTGTCGCGTATTGTAGAGTTAATTCAAAATTCAATGTGTCTATTGCATTTTGGTTTTTACTTTTGGAAATAGAAGTAATATATTGAACAATGTGCGACCTTCTATTACTGAATCTAGAGGAAAGACAATTAGATCGTTGAACAAAGACATTATAATTATTAGGTCCAGACCATCGACATATACATATGGACTGCGCGTGACAATGATAAGCGCGGGTAGTGCCGGCGTGAGAGAGGGGAAAACGAAGAGGACTAATACTGTCTTTATCTACTTTATCTATCGCGTTTCTATTGGCCGCTGCGTTGCCATGGAAATGCAACATGACTGTAGCTAGTATGTTTACGTCCCGAGCCGATAGATAAAGACAGTATTAGGCCTCTTCGTTTTCCCCTCTCTCACGTTGGCACTACCCACGCTTATCATTGCCACGCGCAGTCCATATGTATATGTCGATGGTCCAGACATATATATTTCCTGGCAAGTTGTACCATCAGGCATTTTACTTCGATGCATTAATTTTGAAAAAACATTGCATTTTAACAAAAAACCATTTTAATTAATTTTGATTATCATGAAAATAAAACAACTTTATTTGAAATTTTTCCACGAATAAGGCACAAACAGACATGAATTGAATTGAAATGACATTCAGAACTTGGAGGGAGCCAAAAGAACATTGAAATTTTGAATAATGCAAGGAGTAAAGAGGGTACCCTCAATCCCAGTGGTACATCGGCCCTCAAAGGTCTTTCTATGCCACTGGCCTCTACGTACGTTTCGATCTCACGACCATTATCAGAACATATATCAATCTCTGAAAAGTGATTTCTTGAAGCTAATTAAATTATCACAAGGGGTCTTTATTGCATTAATTTCAATCAAAAATGTCCACGTCGCCAAAACGAGCAGAAACAAAAGTAATCGAAATTATAACACATTAATGTTTAAAGTATGTGAATCAAGAATTTACTGCTTATCAATTCCCTTATGAACTCAGCGGTTATATCGGAGCAAGTTTGTAATACGACTGAAGGACTTAACCAAAGTATGACGCACAAGTATCCACTTTCGAACCAGACGTTGAAGAATCATGAGGTAATAGAAGGTTGTCGGACCTTATGAGAAATATTGCTATTTAAGCTTTCTACTGTGACCGCCTTTCTCGGGAAAAGATAGTTTTTCTTGTTACCCGGAAAAGTAGAAAGGGGTCACCACCGGGATGAGTGGTCCAGGGTCGTATATTTGCCGTTGAATGAAATATGACAGATATAAATTGATTGATTCCTCACCAGTAAAACACAGATGTTTATTCATATACAAATTATTAAATGAAATGATTGATTCTCGAAAACATATGTACAAAAGAAAATAAATGTTTACACCTAGTCCTTTTGAATGAACAACAATTTTATAAAGCCACCTCAGATAATAAAGTCAAGGGTTTGACCTAGTCGGGCTAGTCTGTAACAATTTGAACAATCGGAAGTTCTAGAATCTGATACAAATCAGAATTTCTATTCGCGTGACACACTTCGACCAGATGATCTTCGAGGGAAAAAACGGAGACGCCAAGTAGTGAACGTTTGGAACGTTGACCCGCAATGAGAACCCAGCCGAAATAAGTTAATAGTTCTTTAGTATCTGTCGCGCTGTCAGGTGGTAGGTTGATTTCGAATCGTGGTAATTCACGAGTCCGCTAATAATATTCGAGTTCTTTGTGGATCGTGTCAATTCCTCAACACAACTAATGAATTGTTCGGTTGCCGTTATTTGTAGTTAGTCGTAGGGATGTCAGGTCTTTGCCCCAACACAAATAATAAATTATTCGGTTTTTAGTAGAGAAGATCTTGTGGGCAAACGGTCCGTTTTTTCCCAACACAAATAATGTATTATTCGGTTTTCGGGATGTGTATTCAGTCGTAGGGATGTCAGGTCTTTTCCTCAACACAAGTAATAAATTATTCGGTTTTTGGCAGTCAGTTGAAACTGGAGTTAGTTGTAGAATATTTACATCCGGACTTGGTCAAAGTAAAGGAGTGGATCCTACGGAGCGCGGACGGAGTTTGTAATGTGAAATAAAAATAAATTCTCGGAAATTAACAGAGTTGAATTAATTCAAACGGTCGGTAATAATATCGGAATCATAGCGGCTTAGCGGTCAGACGGTTGATTCTTCAATCCCTTTCGTGAGAATTTCGTTCTCCGTTTATACTGGTTTCGTGCCAAAAGAAATAAAACGTTAGAGGTGGCCTGAGATTCTGGCAGTTAGCGGTGATCTGAATACGACTTTCCTTATCTCCTATTAGCTTCAACTTTTTCTACATAGGATGTACAAAACTTTGATGCGTTAGAATCTCAGCTTCGTCGGTGTTAAATCTTTCTAACCAGAGGAGTAAATTGAATTATAAGTAACGAGGGCACTTCGTAACACTACCTGAAATATATTTTTAACATTATAGAGACGCATGTAGGAATTTGCAAGGGTTCCAATTAAATAGATTAGATGAATCGGACTTAATGATTGAATATCTGTCCTATGATCTACAGACAAGAATTATTATATAATTTGCACCTGGGTCAAGAATCATCATTAAAGTAGTAAGTTATTACTTTGTGATATTTGTTTGAAGAAGCAACTGTATTAGCGGAACTATAGTCACATTCATTCATTAAACTAGTGAGAATCCAATTTTCATTCAAGTTTAGAATGTATCTTCAACACGTAATTGTTGATTAATTAAAGCTATATAATTTATTACATTTCTTCAGTTATTAATTCAATTTGGTAAAACATTTCCTCATATATTGCCATCACTCTCATCTTTATACATTCCACCCGATTCCTATGACTTAGCTGCTGTATGTTCTTTTCCACTTTATTGAAATGGTTGTGAATTCAGACAGCAGCTTCAATTTTGGGATTGAAAATGTCACAAGTGAGAAATTTCCCAGTTATTGAACACGGTTATCTTCGAGTTCAAAATTTTTTAGATTTGATTTACTTTCAGAAGGGAACAGACAGTAGCAGTCCAGTGGCGTGGCTTATTTATCCACCCGAAATAATGCCCTCAGCTTTTTTTTTTGTGCTTATGCTTATTAAGATTGAAGATACTGACCTCTGACCCCGGCTCTGAAGATATGATAACAGCAAGATTGAGAAGATTCATAACCAACCAGATATTCCAAATAGTTCTAGAGCATGAGAATCAGATGGTTCTTATCAGCATTTGTGAAACTGGTGAATTTTGTTTTGACCTGATAAAAAAACGGAATATCGTCTTCACTATCCTCACTACATGTAGTATAATATATGTAAGATAAGTATCGTGATCAACTCAGAAGAAACGTTTTCGGATGAATCCATTTTGAGCATATATATTGATGCGCCGTTCCTATTGGTCGTATTGATTTGAAATTCTGCAGATCGCTTCAAAGCTGTGAAAAAAGGAACTATATTGTTTTTGAGTGCGGTAGCCCTATTTTGAATAGTATCTCTGACATCCATTTTGATTTTTTTAAATGGAATTATAGAATTTTATCAATCCGTAAGGGCTACCGTGTTTTTCTGGCTATGAATATATATCACCTGTATATATTTAACCTGCAGAAGTGTCCAAAATTTTCATTTCAAGATTCAAATGACGTCATCGATGTGACGATGTGACCAAATAGAGCCTATGTACTCATCACGACCTCTGAACTTCAGAATTGGAAAATATTCAAACGTTATAGTAGGCACTGCGTGAGAAATATATGGTGGACGCTCAGAGTAGGACGCCCTGAAAATAGCGAGATGTAAATATATATATATATATATATATATATATATATATATATATATATATATATGTTCTGCTTCAGGTTTCCGCGGGCGTTGTATGCTGTATTGGGTTGCCGGGATATACTCCGCGTTGTCGTAGATTGGTTTCGATAGAAACCGTTGATATGACGACGTTTCGGCACAATCTCATGTGCCATCTTCAGGTCTTCTCTTCAGGGCTGCTGCTCTGCTTCGAGTTAACTTGAAACTGATCTCCGTTGATCCTGTTGGTGTTTTATGTATCCTCGTTACATCTGGATGATTTTGCCGGTTTGATGCGTCTGATTGAGTTTGTTGGTCTGTTGCGTTCGAGCGATTTTGTCGGTTCGTTGCGTTCGAGCGAGTTTGCCGGTCCGTTGAATTAGTCTGGTTGACTGTTCTCCTGAGTGGTTGAAGGGCTGGTTTCCAAGCAGTTGGTAATCTCTGTGTATCATCTCTTGTATTGAGATTTGAAGGTCGCTTCTCGATTTCGATAGCTTCTCTTATGATGCGTTTTCTTTTGTGTTCCAGGCTGACTAGGACTCGGGTGTTGTCAAATTCGATTTCATGTGAAGTTTTTCTCACATGTTCGGCAAGTGATGATGTTGTTTCTTGCTTTGCGACTGCATTGCGGTGTTCTTCACGTCGAATGTTGATTCTTCTGTTAGTTTGTCCTATGTAGCTTCCTCCGCAATCTTTGCATGGTATTTCGTAGACCCCTTGTGTTTCCAGATTTATTTTGGATTTAGCGTTAGGCAGTACTTGACCAATCTTTCTTGTCGTTTTGAAACTTGTCTCAATGTTGTGTTTTCTGAGAATTCTGCTGATCTTTTCTGTAGTACCTTTGACGTATGGCAGATGCGCTTTGGCGACAGGTTCTCCTTTTTCTTCTTCTGTGGTTTGATCTGTCTGGCGTCGTGGTCTTAGTGCTCGTCTGATATTGTCTTTTGAGAACCCGTTTTGTTGTAGCGTGGTTTGTATTGTCTGCATTTCTTGTTGTTTGTGGTCATTGTCGGTTAGTCGGTCTGATCTGGTTATGAGTGTTTTTATTACGGATTGGAGTTGTGCTGGATGGTGATGTGACTGGGCGTTCAAGTAACGATTCGTGTGTGTTGGCTTCCTGTATATGGTGTGTCCTATTCTGCCGTTTGTCTTGCTCACAAGAACGTCTAGGAAGGGTAGTTGGTTGTCCTTCTCGATCTCCATTGTGAACTTGATTTTTTCGTGAATCCTGTTTATGTGGCTCAGAAATTTTGTCAGTGCGGCTTCTTCGTGAGTCCAGATCACAAACGTATCGTCTACGTATCGTAGCCATAGTTTTGGTTTTTGGCTGGCTGTTTGGATGGCTCGTTCTTCAAAGTCTGTCATAAACAGGTTGGCTAATACTGGTGATAAGGGTGATCCCATCGGCGCCCCTTCAATTTGTTTGTATCTTTGGTCCTTGTAGATGAAGTACGTATTTTTGAGGCAGTGTTTGGTAAGTTCGATGATGTCCTTTCGTATCTGGTATTACTTCTGGATAATTTCGACGGCCTCATCGATGGGAATATTAGTGAAGAGTGAAACGATGTCGAAGCTCACGAGCATGTGGCCAGGTTCCAGCTTTATGTTCTTTATGCGTTCGATGAAGTGGCTTGCGTTCTTCACGTAAGATTCGGCTTCTTCGGCATAGGGTTGTAGCTTCTTTGCTAGGAATTTTGCGAGCTCCTGTAGAGGTGAACCTATCGAACTGACGATAGGCCTTAGTGGAGCTCCTTCTTTATGGATCTTGGGAAGGCCGTACAGTTTCGGGCACTTGGACGATTTCTCTCTTGGTATTAATCTCTGCTGTTCTTCTTTGTCGATTTGGCTTGCCTTGATTTTTGTTCTGGTGGTTTTCTCCAGGTACGTAGTGGGGTCAGTGGCTATCGGTTGGTAAGTGTCATCTTGTAATAGTGTTTGAATTTTGTCATCGTACTCTTTGATGTCCATTACTACAGTTGCGTTGCCCTTGTCTGCTGGTAGTATGATGATGTCAGTGTTTGCTCTTAGGTTCATCAAAGAAGAACCTGACACGAGATGAACACCATGCTCTGATGAACCTAAGAGCAAACACTGACATCATCATACTACCAGCAGACAAGGGCAACGCAACTGTAGTAATGGACATCAAAGAGTACGATGACAAAATTCAAACACTATTACAAGATGACACTTACCAACCGATAGCCACTGACCCCACTACGTACCTGGAGAAAACCACCAGAACAAAAATCAAGGCAAGCCAAATCGACAAAGAAGAACAGCAGAGATTAATACCAAGAGAGAAATCGTCCAAGTGCCCGAAACTGTACGGCCTTCCCAAGATCCATAAAGAAGGAGCTCCACTAAGGCCTATCGTCAGTTCGATAGGTTCACCTCTACAGGAGCTCGCAAAATTCCTAGCAAAGAAGCTACAACCCTATGCCGAAGAAGCCGAATCTTACGTGAAGAACGCAAGCCACTTCATCGAACGCATAAAGAACATAAAGCTGGAACCTGGCCACATGCTCGTGAGCTTCGACATCGTTTCACTCTTCACTAATATCCCCATCGATGAGGCCGTCGAAATTATCCAGAAGAAATTCCAGATACGAAAGGACATCATCGAACTTACCAAACACTGCCTCAAAAATACGTACTTCATCTACAAGGACCAAAGATACAAACAAATTGAAGGGGCGCCGATGGGATCACCCTTATCACCAGTATTAGCCAACCTGTTTATGACAGACTTTGAAGAACGAGCCATCCAAACAGCCAGCCAAAAACCAAAACTATGGCTACGATACGTAGACGATACGTTTGTTATCTGGACTCACGGAGAAGCCGCACTGACAAAATTTCTGAGCCACATAAACAGGATTCACGAAAAAATCAAGTTCACAATGGAGATCGAGAAGGACAACCAACTACCCTTCCTAGACGTTCTTGTGAGCAAGACAAACGGCAGAATAGGACACACCATATACAGGAAGCCAACACACACGAATCGTTACTTGAACGCCCAGTCACATCACCATCCAGCACAACTCCAATCCGTAATAAAAACACTCATAACCAGATCAGACCGAGTAACCGGCAATGACCACAAACAACAAGAAATGCAGACAATACAAACCACGCTACAACAAAACGGGTTCTCAAAAGACAATATCAGACGAGCACTAAGACCACGACGCCAGACAGATCAAACCACAGAAGAAGAAAAAGGAGAACCTGTCGCCAAAGCGCATCTGCCATACGTCAAAGGTACTACAGAAAAGATCAGCAGAATTCTCAGAAAACACAACATTGAGACAAGTTGGTCAAGTACTGCCTAACGCTAAATCCAAAATAAATCTGGAAACACAAGGGGTCTACGAAATACCATGCAAAGATTGCGGAGGAAGCTACATAGGACAAACTAACAGAAGAATCAACATTCGACGTGAAGAACACCGCAATGCAGTCGCAAAGCAAGAAACAACATCATCACTTGCCGAACATGTGAGAAAAACTTCACATGAAATCGATTTTGACAACACCCGAGTCCTAGTCAGCCTGGAACACAAAAGAAAACGCATCATAAGAGAAGCTATCGAAATCGAGAAGCGACCTTCAAATCTCAATACAAGAGATGATACACAGAGATTACCAACTGCTTGGAAACCAGCCCTTCAACCACCCAGGAGAACAGTCAACCAGACTAATTCAACGGACCGGCAAACTCGCTCGAACGCAACGAACCGACAAAATCGCTCGAACGCAACAGACCAACAAACTCAATCAGACGCATCAAACCGGCAAAATCATCCAGATGTAACAAGGATACATAAAACACCAACAGGATCAACGGAGATCAGTTTCAAGTTAACTCGAAGCAGAGCAGCAGCCCTGAAGAGAAGACCTGAAGATGGCACATGAGATTGTGCCGAAACGTCGTCATATCAACGGTTTCTATCGAAACCAATCTACGACAACGCGGAGTATATCCCGGCAACCCAATACAGCATATATATATATATATATATATATATATATATATATATATATATATTGATTTCTTTTATTGATATTCTTGAACCATTTGTAATATTTGTATGTTTTCTTGGTATATTGGTTCGTATATATACTGAAAATGAAATGAAAATTCTGTTTGACGTTTCGACAATATTTATTGTCTTTACAAAATGTGAATTAGTGTTTCCATCTAATTTAGAAAAGAATAGATGATTTCGATTAATGAAATGCGTCTGCAGCCGACTTGTGTTTTAAGATCCGATTAAAACTGCAGAAAACATTGGATCGGTTGTGTGTGAAAGAGTAATGTATGGCTAATTATGATAGATCGGAAGTGTTTCATAGAATAACTAATTCATACAATAATCATAGATATTTATAATTGTACAATCTTAGAATATCTTGTATTCAATCAAATCCAATCCATTTCAAATTTTAATTAGCCATACATTACTCTTTCAAACACAACCGATCCAATGTTTTCTGCAGTTTTTATTGGATCTTAAAACACAAGTCGGCTGCAGACGCATTTCATTAATCGAAATCATCCATTATTTTCTAAATTACACGGAAACACTAATTCACATTTTGATAAAGACAATAAACATTGTCGAAACGTCAAACAGAATTTTTATTTCATTTTCAGTATATATACCAACCAATATACCAAGAAAACATACAAATATTACAAATGGTTCAAGAATATCAACAAAAGAATATATATATATATATGTATATATATATATATATATATATATATATATATATATATATATATATATATATATATATATATATATAAACAAGTTTGAAGTTTCTTTGCCTAATTGGCCACTATCGTGTATGTAACTTAAGAGATATAGAATTAAATTTTCTGAATTATGAAGATAACTTAGATAATTTAACATAGGATTATAAAGATGAATAAACGTAAAAGATTGAACCATAGGTGGGATTCGAACCCACATTTCTGGATTTCTAGTCCAGGGTGTTTACCAATTACACCACTTCGGTCCTATCAGATTTTTATATTTTTGTAAATATAAACCTCTGGAAGGATAGTAGATCATTGATGAACACAATGCGATTCGATGCCCTACCATAGATCAACTATTCACGCACATTCATCTAAAGTTCAGTCGTTTTTTGAAGTAAGGATTGTAGGTTAGTACTGCTATGGTTGGCAGTCACTTGACAGTTCTTTTTCAAATGACAGCCTCCTGGTTCTTATATATTTCAATAGAACTGACTGAGAATTGTTCTGGTTAATTATAAACAAGTTTAAAGTTTCTTTGCCTAATTGGCCACTATCGTTTATTCATCTTTATAATCCTATGTTAAATTATCTAAGTTATCTTCATAATTCAGAAAATTTAATTCTATATCTCTTAAGTTACATACACGATAGTGGCCAATTAGGCAAAGAAACTTTAAACTTGTTTATAATTAACCAGAACAATTCTCAGTCAGTTCTATTGAAATATATAAGAACCAGAATGCTGTCATTTGAATAAGAGCTGTCAAGTAACTGCCAACCATAGCAGTACTAACCTACAATCCTTACTTCAAAAAACGACTGAACTTTAGATGAATGTGCGTGAATAGTTGATCTATGGTAGGGCATCGAATCGCATTGTGTTCATCAATGATCTACTATCCTTTCAGAGGTTTATATTTACAAAAATATAAAAATCTGATAGGACCGAAGTGGTGTAATTGGTAAACACACTGTACTAGAAATCCAGAAATGTGGGTTCGAATCCCGCCTATGGTTCAATCTTTTACGTTTATTCATCTTTATAATCCTATGTTAAATTATCTAAGTTATCTTCATAATTCAGAAAATTTAATATTCTATATCTCTTATATATATATATATATATATATATATAAATATATATATTCTTGGACCATTTGTAATATTTGTATGTTTTCTTGGTATATTGGTTCGTATATATACTGATAATGAAATGAAAATTCTGTTTTGACGTTTCGACAATGTTTATTGCCTTTATCAAAATTGTTAATTGAATAAGTGTTTCCATGTAATTTAGAAAAGAATAGATGATTTCGATTAATGAAATGCGTCTGCAGCCGACTTGTGTTTTAAGATCCAATTAAAACTGCAGAAAACATTGGATCGGTTGTGTGTGAAAGAGTAATGTATGGCTAACTACAATTTGAAATAGATTGAATTTGATTAAATACAAGACATTCCAATATTGTACAATTATAAATATCTATGAATTATTGTATGAATTAGTTATTCTATGATAAGCATTTCAGATCTATCATAACTATTCAAGTTTAAGATAATTCTATGGAATTTAACCTCAAAATTGTTACTCTATAGTGTCATAGTTAAATAATACTTCATCTTTTTTAGGTTGAATTTTAAATAGACAAATGGAAAGTGGCATTTCAAATTAATAAAATTTTGTTAAGTTTGAATTAGATTATTGTACAATTTCGAAAGATTGGAATCTATTTTGTCATTTACACAATTGTTCTTTTTAATTTGAATAGATTCTAATATCAAACGTTTGTTTGCTTATCATAGAATAACTGATTCATACAATAATTCATAGATATTTATAATTGTACAATCTTGGAATGTCTTGTATTTAATCAAATTCAATCTATTTCAAATTGTAGTTAGCCATACATTACTCTTTCACACACAACCGATCCAATGTTTTCTGCAGTTTTAATTGGATCTTAAAACACAAGTCGGCTGCAGACGCATTTCATTAATCGAAATCATCTGTTCTTTTCTAAATTACATGGAAACACTAATTCAATTAACAATTTTAACAATTTTGATAAAGGCAATAAACATTGTCGAAACGTCAAAACAGAATTTTTATTTCATTATCAGTATATATACGAACCAATATACCAAGAAAACATACAAATATATATATATATATATATATATATATATATATATATATATATATATATATATATATATATATATATACGTAAAGTGGTCAGTTTGGCGCCTTTCTTATACGATTTTATACGTATAAAATCGTATAAAAAGGGGCCAAATGACCCGTTTACCCAGCTAACCCAACAACTTTTCTATCGGAAGTCCTTCCACCTCCATAGTATGTCAGATCGTTCTCGTAGGATAATAACGAATGATGCCATCGAAATATATAAGTTACAGAACGAGGGGGGCGGGGGATGTTTGCGACTTTCATATAGAATCTGCCACCTTCATGTTTTGTCACAACATTCTGATAACAAACGATGTTATCGAGCGTCGGGCGGGTTGACGGCGGCGGCAACTATTTTTTTTAGCAACCTGCCACCTTCATATTACGTCAGTGTTCTTGAAGGAGAATAACTAACGAAACCATCGAGAAAATCGAATCAACGAGCGTCAAGGGCAGCGCGTTGACTGAGGAAACTTTCCTTCTAGAGACGCTGCCACCTACATATTTTGTCACATCGTTTTTTAACTAGAATAACAAACGATGCCATCGAAAGATTTGCATTACAGATCGAGGAGGGGTGAGCGTGTTTGCGACTGCAACTTTCATATCACTGAAACTTTCCTTCTAGAGGCGCTGCCACCTCCATATTTTATCACATCGTTTTTCAACTAGAATAACAAACGATGCCATCGAAAGATTTGAATCACAGATCGAGGGGGGTGGGCGTGTTTGCGACTGCAACTTCAATATCAGAGAACCTGCCACCTCCATTTTTGCGTCAGAACGTTCTTGAAGGTTGATAACAAACAATGCCATCGGGCGCCGGCGCGGGTGGACGGTGGTAACTATTTTTGCAACAACCTGCTACTTTCATATTTTGCCTGTGTCCTTGAAGGAGAATAACTAACGAAGCCATTGACAAAAACCAAATCAACGAGCTTCAAGGGCGGGTTGACTAAGGAAACTTAGTTTCTAGAAATGCTGCCACCTCCATATTTTGTCACATCGTTTTTGGAGGAGTATAACAAACGATGCCATCGAAAGATGTAATGACAGAACGAGGGGCGGGGCGTGTTTGCGAGAGCAAATCCATATCAGAGAGCCTGCCACCTCCATATTTTGTCAGAACGTTTTTGAAGGTAAATAACAAACATTGTTCTAGAGCGTCGGGAGCGGGTTGTCAGCGGCTACTATTGTTTTAGCAACCTGCCACCTTCGTATTTTGCCAGTGTTCTTGAAGGAGAATAACTAACAAAGCCATCGAGGAAATCAAATCAACGAGCTTCAAGTGCTGCGCATTCATTAAGGAAACTTTCTTTCTAGAGACGCTGCCACCTCCATATTTATCGTTTTTGAAGGACAAAAACAAACGATGCCATCGAAAGATTCGAATCACAGAACGAAGGAGGGGAACGTGTTTGCGAGAGCTACTTTCATATCAGAGAACCTGCCACCTCCATATTTTGTCAGAACATTTTTGAAGGTTAATAACAAACGATTTCTCCGAGTGTTGGGGGCGGGTTGATGGCGACAACTATTTTTCTACCAACCTGCCACCTATATGTTTTCCCAGTTTTCTTGAAGGAGAATAACTAACGAAGTCATCGAGAAAATCAAAAATCAACGAGCTTCAAGGGCGGCGCGTTGAGTAAGGAAACTTTCTTTCTACAGACGCTGCTTCCTCCATATTTTGTCACATTGTTTTCGAAGGAGAATAACAAACGATGCCATCGAAAGATTCAAATTACATAACGGAGGGGGAGGGGCATGTTTGCAAGAGCTACTTTCATATCAGAGAACCTGCCACCTCCATATCTTGTCAGAACGTTCTTGAAGGTTAATAACAAACGATGTCATCGAGCGTCGGGGGCGGGTTGATGGCGGCAACTATTTCTTTAGCAACCTGCCACTCTCATATTTTGCCAATGTTCTTGAAGGAGAATAACTAACAGAGCCATCGAGAATATCAAATCAACGAGAATCAGGGGCGCGTTGACTATGGAAACTCCCTTTCTAGAGCCTCTGCCACTTCCATATTTCGTCACATCGTTTTTGGAGGAGAATAACGAACGATGCCATCGAGAAATTCAAATTACCGAGCATATGGTGTGCGGGTTTATGGCGGCAATAGTTTTATTAGAGACCATGCCACTGCCATATTCTGTATAAGCGTTCTTCGAGGAGAATTCATTTGTTGACAAGTAGTAGTGATTTAAGTTTTTATATGTATATAGAATAATGAATGTGTTATTTTTCGCGCTTTTTTCAAAATGTTTCCTGCATGCGCAAAATATATCTCGATCCTAGATGATTATAATGTTCCGAAGGCATCGTTTGTTATTTCCCTTCAAGAACGCTGTGACAAAATATAGAGGTGGCAGGGTCTCTGATAGAAAACTTGCCGCCGCAAACTCTCACCCAACTCTTTGATCTCTCGATGACATCGTCTGTTATCCTTCTTTGAGAAAACTGCCAAAATATGGAGCTTGCAGTGTCTCACCTAAGGAAGTTGCCGCTGTCAACCCCCACGTTCTGTAATCTGAATCTCTCGATGGCATCGTTTGTTATTATATGGCAGTTCTGTGTGAAATGTTCAACATTTTTACAAAAAACGTAAGAAATATTATATTATCATAAATATTTTCACCTGCTTGCATGTTTATTTATATTTTAAACTATTTTTTGTGACTCAGTTATGAATTATTTGAAGATTATGATTACACTAATAAGTGAAAAACTTTACACTTGTATTTATCCACACTGGAAAGTTTCAAAACTGTACCTTCAAATATTGACCGCTCTGCAAAGAAGTGTGATGTTTATTTCATCTACGAATTCCATTCAACTTGTACTCATTAGTGGTTTTCTAATGTATATACTCTTGCTAAAATGAGTGTCCCAATTGCAATTATTCCTCCGAAAATATAAATATAAGCATCCGAAGTTGAATAACTGCAAACCAGAAGCTTATTCATTGAGTACTCGTACATTTTCAAAAGCATGAACAGATCTTCAAAAATATTTTTGTTTCCGTCGCTAGCAGGAAAAACTAGAAATATGTTGCCGGTTGGACAATAGATAAATAGTGTGCGCGGCAAAGTTACTCTTCGCAAATCAACTTGATTGATTTGATTTGATTACTGATTTTTATATAATTGTTCCACATTCTATAAGACTCTTGGCATTTGTGTTAAGATAATGAAACAATCGAGTTATTCATTTCATTATCTTTACACAACTGAATAATATTCAAATCAATAAGGTTTTTGAGAAAATGTTGTACAAAAACATCCCCTAGACCACATCACCTTTGGTTATATATTGTTAATGTACAATGCTATTTTCAAGTGTACTTTAATAATTGTTTCAATTGTTGTATTTGTTGAATGAT
The DNA here is from genome assembly GCA_958510875.1 of Endomychus coccineus. Classification (NCBI taxonomy): domain Eukaryota; kingdom Metazoa; phylum Arthropoda; class Insecta; order Coleoptera; family Endomychidae; genus Endomychus; species Endomychus coccineus. Next base: position 162,604,491 of record OY294067.1, on the reverse strand, counting down.
TTTGTTCAAATTTGAGTAAAAGCAGCTTCAAATCAACTACAATGTAAGAATTTTCGTTCTAGGGCTTTGCTTAACGATTTTAGAAATAAGTAATTAAGTGAATGTAATATACTCTTCTGACTAAGTCGCGAAGAGTATAAAGACGGAGTTATGACCAGAATAAATACAGTCACATGCACTTTTCAAGCATAAAACCAAAGTGAAGGTGATGATATTTTTATCACTATTTCACATGAGCAAAATCCACCTGTAATTTCTCTCATTTCGGGTATTATCAATATGCCGTTTTCGGTTTTCTTCAAAAAATTTTACTTTTTCAAATGATTACATGAGAACAAAAATGTAACTCGGGTTTGATCAAACATTGCGGTTACTTTTTATTGCTCTACGATGAAAATCAACTCAGACATGAACGTTATAAGTTGGTGATAAGGTGCAAAAACCACTATTTTCAAGCCGTTCGAACTCAAATATCTTGAAAAATAAGCTCCCACATTGTAGCTCTTGACGTTTTCCACGAATTGTTCTTGACGACCCGATAACTCAAAGATTACATGACATGTTCAAATAACCTATCGGTCAGACTTGTTACTTGCACGAAAAATGGGATAATGATGTTGTAACGGAGATATAAATAATCTAAAGCCGTTCCCAATATTGTATTGTTCATCTTTGATTTAGCAACACATATTCTGGATATAACGTTACGATTGTACTGTTTGAAATTTTTCTACAACTTAGGTACATATATTTTTTTCACAATTACCGGCCCAAGAGATGGTTTTCGAGGGTTGAAATGCAGGAATACACCATGATTCTATTCTATTCTATTTTTTCATAAGTTTCATATTTAGGGGTGGTTTTCATCGCCAAAGCGCACATCGGGACTGGGACAAAAATGTTATACAGTGTGTAAATAAAGGTGCTAATTCCAAATTTTCGTGAAGTTGATAATGGTTCTCAAAATTCGGAGGTAATACCCCATTTTACCGTCGTTGCCTGTATAGTAGGCTTTTAGTCAAAGCATACATTGTAGTTTTTATATGTATGGCAACCAAGGCAATTCACATAGAATTGGTCAGTGATCTGCCAACTAACGCGTTTCTAGCCGCGATACATCGGTATATGTCCCGTCGCGGCGAGGTCAATATTATCAGATAATGAGACACATTTGTTGGGTACTGGTTCTATTTCATATTTTGAGGAGATTCATAACATATCACGATGAAGAAATGAGGATTAATCTTGCACAGTTCTAATCTATGCCTTGAATGTTGTAAATTTTCACCATGATGCGTACTATTTGTTAAGTATATTCTGAGATCCAAAAACTGTTGTGCAGTTCTTTACAAAAATGTTGTGATCTCCAATCTATATATAGCATCAAGAACACCGATAAGTACGAAAGAATCCTTCTTATGCACGGAAAAACAATCAGCGGATAAGGGTTATAATTTCGTACTCATTTGGTTTATAGTGGATCAACAGTTCTGTACTCTTTTAGTGTATAAGCTTGAAAAAAGTAGGTAGCTAACTCCACATCCGCATGGTTGTTTATGGTAGTTTGTTGTTGAAAGTGAAATAATTTCGTTCATTACTCAAAAACGTAAATATTTCGTATTCTGTGCAGATTTTTTCATGGATATTAATATTTGAAAGTCACTTCTTCAGAATGTTAATCGACTCGGGAATTGGTGTTTTGCAAATAATGGAACAACATCGAATGAAGCGAGAGTATCACAGCTCCAAGTGTGAAATTCTAATTTTTCAATAAAGTCCAACAAATTTTTCACCGACAAACTTCGTGCCGCTTGGAAGTCGCTAAATTCTTTAACTAATCATTTCGCGATTTTATACGTTAGACAATTAATGTTCAAAATTATTGGTCCCATGGAATTTTTCGGTTTATAATTCTTAGGTAAACAGTTTAGGAAGATTAGGATTCGGAAGTCTGATTGTTTCTGTTTATTTATAGTATTATAGGTATCCACTCTTCTATAGTGTAATGTTATTTCTGGCTTAACATTATATAGCAACATAAACATAGGAATAATTCATTACCTGACCCTCAATAAAATCAATCTTGGTTCCCTAGCAGCTACACCAGGCTTACAAGTTTACTAAGGTCGATTTTAAAGGGTCAGGTACTGTGTTATTCTTTCATGTTTCTATCTGATATTGAACTAAGAATATCATAGCGAAATAAAATTACAAGTGGTACAAATTCAAATGGTTGATGATGTCTCAGAATACCTTGTCACTTTTTCAAATTCACTGAAGCATGTACACGATTCTGTCAACCGTTCTTCGAATAATAACCAGGAAATGTCATTTCAAACAAGATTTCAAGATCTTAAATAGTGAAACTTGAGTTTTGGCTAGTGTATTATTATACTCTTCGCAGACGGAGTCAGAAAAGTATATTACAGTTACTCAAGCTATTTCTAAAATCTTTAAAAAAAATTCTAGAACAAAAATTTTCGAACTATAGTATTTTTCATCAAATTTTGTGCAACTTCAAAAAACGATAACTCAAAAACGAAAGAACATATTCAAATTTTGAGAGAAAATTGGATACTTGGAGACTAACCCGATTGTTTTTCAGAGAGATCATTTTTCTGGAGGGTTAAAAATTTACGAAAAGTATACATTGAACCGATTCAAAACATTCACAGTAGATTTGAGTTAATTCAAGACTACTTTCAACCAAATTTCAACAAAAACACGAAGAAAATGATTACCAAAGTAATCTTCAACTTAGATTGTACTCCAAATGGTTATACAACCCTCGTGGTCTATGGAATAGGAGACTGACTGTTATGCGGCGGACACACGGGGGTCGATTACCAAAAGCGGAGTTATTCTGTTTATGTACATTTTCTTCAAAACAATATTAATTTGAACAATATTTATTTGTGTAAGTAAAATGAATGACTTACGAATAATTAATTTATGTCATTATCTTTTCACAAATGTGAAGAGAATCTTATAGAATATGGAACAATTGTATAAAAATTATAACCAAATCAAATGATTTATGAAGAGTAACTTTGTCACACTTCCTATTCATCCATTCTCCAAGCGGCAACACATTTCTAGTTCTAACGTATAATTAATTGAATTAAGCGAATCATAAAAGGAAATCATTTCCCTTTATACACCGGTAAATGAAGATTAGTTCAGAGAGAGTACTATTTGAGATAATAACTGTCTTCTCTATATCTAAAATCTTGAATATGTTATATCACATTGCTATGAACAAAAGCAGGAACTAAAAATCGAAAAGTAGAAGTTAGGGTTTCGATCTCTGATAGCTGTACTAAACAAAGTGAGGATTACTACTTTGTCCGAGCTGTAACTCTGCCAACATTGCTCATGCAGAGATGAGTGAAAAACTCATATCCTTCTTTGTTTATTCCTGGCCTTCAATTTTATTCATGGCACTTTTTTCGATAGTATTCTAGGTTGCCGTTCGAATACATGCTTTTTCCATCGAAAAATCTACAACTTCAACCGAAAATAACTTACTTATGATGAAGTTCACAAATTTCAAAATATTCAACCTGAGAAGGGAATAAATCCAAACGTCAGAGTGGGTTGACGCCGGCAATTATTTCATGAGAGATCTTGTCACCTTCATCTTTTGTCTGAACCTTTTTGGAGGAGAATAACGAACAATTCCATCGAGAGATTCAAATTACTGAGCTTCGGGAGTGTGTTGACGGCGGCAACTTTCTTATTAGCGAACATGCCACGTCCATATTCAGAAGGATCGTTCTTGAATGGAGATAAAATAACGACGCCATTTAGAGCGTTGGGGCGGGTTGACGGTGGCAACTCCCTTATAAGCGACATTGTTATCTTCATATTTTGTCAGAGCATTTTTGCAGGACAATAATAAACCATGCCATCAAGAGAACTGAATTATCTGGCGTCGTGAGAGGGTTGATGGCGGCAACTATTTTGTAAAAGAACCTGTCACATTTATATTCTGTCAAAAAGTTGATAATAAACGCTTGTGATAACAATGAAGTTATCGAGATCTTCAAATTGGAGCGTCGAGGGCACCATTTTATTAGTGACCCTGACACCTCCATATTTTGTTAGAACTTTATTGAAACTGTCAATGGCATCGATAGTGATTCTCCTTTGAGAACGCTCCAAAAAATATGAAGGTGTCAGGTTCTCTCATAAGATATATGCCGCTCCCGAAATTCGGTAATTCAAATCTCTCTATTGCATCGTTTGCTAATTCCTTTCAAGACGTTCTGAAAAATATGAAGGTGTTAGGGTCGTTGATGGAAAAGTTGTCAACGTCCCTAACGCTTGCTGATTTAGATCTCTTGATGATATAGTTTGTTATTTTCATTCAAGAAATGTCTGTCAAAAGAATATGGTCACAGGGTCTCTTATAAAATAGTTGCCGCCATTAACCCGCCTCCGACGGAGGTAATTTGAAACCCTCGATCGCATCGTTTATTCTTCTATATTCAGAATGCTCTTACAAAATATGAAGGTGGCAGGGCTATTCATAAGAAAAGTCGCCGTTCAACCCGCCCAAGATACTAGGTAATTTGCATCTCTCGATTGTATTGTTCATTCTTCTACTTCAAGAATACCATGCCGAATCATGGAGGTGGCAGGATCCTTTATGAAATAGTTGCCGTCATCAACCCGCCCTCGAATCAGGTGATTTGAAACTTTCGATAGCATCGTTCATTCTTCTACTTGAAAAACGCTGTGATAAAATATGGAGGTGGCACGGTTGCTCATGGGAAAAGCCGCCGTCAACCCGCCACCGCTGCTAGGTAGTTTGAATCTTTTGATGACATCGTTCGTTATTCTTCTCCGAGAACGCTCTGACATAATACGTAGGTGACAGATTTGCTTATTCAAAAAAAAAGTTGCCGCCGCGCCTCCGACGCTAGGTAACTTTAATCCCTCGGTAACATCGTTTGTTATTCTACTTCAAGAATGCTTTGACAAAATTTGAGGTCACAAGATATTGCAAAAGTTTCCGCCGTCAACCCTTTCGACGGCATCGTAATTCATCCTCCTTCAGGAAAGTTCGTATAGAGCATGTCAAAATCGGCAAATGCCAAACTGATGAAATGTGCGTTTGGCCCTCGAGACATGTGTCATTGAACCGTCACTTTGGCGCCCAGATATGAGAAGGGCGCCGAAAGTCCTGTTATATATATATATACATCCCGCTATATTCTTGGCGTCCGTACATTGTCGATTTACTATTCTCTCGGCGTCCATGTCCAACTGAGCGTCCGTATGTGGACGCCGAGTGGAATCCCCATTGAAATTTCGCCAGAGGACTCGTATAGTGTTATAGAAGTGTTTGCCGAAAATCGACTAGGACGCCCAGATTATAGTGAAATGAATTATTTGTATGTTACGCTGTATATAATAGTTCAATCAGTTTGCAGTGAGAGGCGCAGCGCGCGCCGCCGTATGTCCGATGTATATACATGATTTATTTCATGAATCCCTCGGCGTCCTTCTTGCATATTTCAGCTTTTACTTCACGGATTCCTCGGCGTCCGTAATTGGCAACATTGTATGTGTAAACTTAACGTTTTGCGAGGAATGTAACTGTTCAATAGCTGCTGCGACTGTCCCGATGTTTTATTTCAAATGTCATACCAATTTGTTGGATTTACGGAGTGTTATACAATTTGTTCTTTGATTAATTTATGCAGATTTGTCTATTGAAGCTAAACTTTAATTTTCATTCGTTGCGTTTGGACGTGTCATATTATTCCAGAATAATAAATGTTATTTGTTGAGTAGAAGGTAGTTAATTATTTCACAATGAAGATTACTTTGTATAAAACAAAATAAAGTTATTCAAACTATTTTGTTAACGTTGTTGTAAATCAGGGTTGGAAATTCATCGAACTAATAGCGTAATATCTTTTATTTTATATATTCTAGTTTGAATTCAGTTCATCAAGTAACGATACAATAGATCTTTTGAAAATCATCTTATATGAATTATTAATGAGGATAGCCGATCTAGATGAGAGCATGACTGCCGATATACGTATTTGAACAAATTCAAATTGGTTTCAAATTATTTTTATTTTTTGTATTAGTTGTAAGGTCTTGACATCCCAATGTCACTTCAGCACAAGACATTTTCTCATAAGACACATACACACACATACACACACGCACACACAAACACATACTTCTACAATATTCTCGAAGCCACTTTATAAAATTATCCTGATCATGTTGTTTCTAATAACTCAAAACCGCTGTGTCTTTAAAGTGGGTGGTGAGCCCATAAAGCTTTATTAATGTATCCTCTAACTACTGTGGTAGTAGTTCACCCAATTTACAAGGTGTTCATTCAATGCATAATAATAATAATAATAATAATAATAATAATAATAATAATAATAATAATAATAATAATAATAATAATAATAATAATAATAATAATAATAATAATCTTCATTTTGAGATATAATTACAATTTATTGCATGTAGAGCAGCCATTGAAGAAAATAGAGTTGATCTCAAAAACACCTACATATTATAAAATTCTCTCACTGTATAGGGGTCCAAGTTTATTAACATATCATAGATTTCTGTTTTACATGCAGAAAGATTATTGATAACTTTGATGTGTTCTGGCAACTTGTTGAAACATTTGATAGAAGAGTACAGTGCCCCTTTTTCAGTTACACTCAGTCTATTTACAGATTTACATGTCTAGTTGGGTATAGGCCTCTTGTTTCAAATTGTGTGAGTAAATGCCTATTTCTGAACAGAAATAACAGATATTCTTGAATGTATAAAGTTGGTACTCTCTGTATCCTATTTTTCTTCAAATAGTCCCTACATCACTCTTTGTACTTCAACTTTAACATTGTTCTTAATGCTCGTTTATGAATTAAGACCACATTTTCAATATGTCTACTAGTGCCAAAATATATCAAACTATATTTATTCTTGTTTCAACATTTGCATAATGCACTATTTTCAGTGTTTGAAAGCTTGCATATTTTTTAATTACCCTGAGTGAGTAACATATGTGACTCAGTTTGACAGAGTTGCTCAACATGGATAGCTCAGCATAAAAAATTATCTATATAGACCCCCAAGAACTTGGAGTGCTTACTAACTATAAAGTTCTTTTTACCTGAACTAACATCAAAAGGCAAGTCAGTGCGGGCATAGATTGTTTTGAACAGTACGAGATTTGTTTTATTTTCATTAAGAACCAGTTTATTTTGTATGAACCAAGATTTGGCTCTTTCAGAGTCTAAATCTGCTTTGGCAATCATACTGATCATATCAGGAGCCTTTACTAGCATATTTGTGGCGTCAGCATAATTATTCAGCTTACAAGTCTCATTAAGCTTCATGAAATTATTCAAATCATTCACGTAAACTCTAAAAAGCAATGGTCCCGTTATGCTACCTTGTGGAATACTGATGTTTGATATTTTTTTGGAGGATTTTCCCTCAACTTCATCTTTCGTGATCTTCACCATCTGTTTCCTATCCTCTAAGTATGATCTAAACTATCTTAGAGCTGGTCCCCTTATTCCGCAATATTCCAGCTTATTTAACAATATTTCATGATTCAAGCAATCGCATGCCTTAGAAAGGTCTAAGAATGAGTCTAATGCTAATGTATCATCCTTTAATGAGTCTATTATATGCTGTATGAACTGGAAAATTGCAGTATGTTTAGATTTTCCTTCCAAGTAACCATGTTGAGAGTCACTTATCAAGTTACATGCTGTAAGAATCAATTTATTACACATTGCAGTTTCAAAGATTTTTGAAAAAGCTCACAATAAGCTTATTGGTCTATAGTTATCTGTAATTTTTGGATCACCATTATTTTTCAATACAGGAATTATACATGCCGTTTTCAACTGAAATATACCAATTTTGAAGGAGTTATTTATGATGTAGACTAAAGGTTCTGCAATTAAACATCAGCATTTTTTATCAATTTGTTCGTGATCTCATCTACACCACTGCTCATTCTATTTTCTAGATTTTCAACTATATTCAGGAAATCACTTCCACTAACTAAATCAACAAACATAGATTTCATACATTTGGTTGTGTTGCTTATATGTGGCTGATTTTGACGAATTATTAACTCATCAATATAATCAGTTATATAGTTCAAGAAGCTGTCAGCAATGTAATGTGCAATTCCCCGTACTTTCATGGAATCATGTACATTTCCTACGGCTCATTTATTTTGTCACTAGCTATGTCATTTATATGAAACCAATCTTGATTTTTCATTATGCTCTCGAATTTTTCCACATTGTTTACATTGAAACATATGCTATAAGTATGGGAGCATGTGGTTCTCTGAGTCAAAAATGTTAATTTCTGTGCGAAGTGATCTGATATGGAGGTGTGTCTTTAATATTAGTGAACATATTATCTACACATGATTGAGATGATGGTGTAACTCTGGTGTACTTATTAATTTTGTGGATGATGTTGACTGAGTTCATCATATCACAGAATCTGAATTTATCTATTGTTTCCTCTTGAACATTGATGTTGAAGTCACCAGTAATTAAAACCTTTCCTCACTCATTATATACCACATTAAAAATTTCTTCAAATTTAGAGAAAAATATGTCAACGTTTGCACCTGAAGGCCTGTCATTAGAAACTATAAGCACTTTTCTTCTTTCGATAATAACTTCACTCGCTACACAGTCAATTTGATTCTCTATTGACGATTTTTCAACTCGTCTCATTCTACGCCCTAAGTCCCTCTTCTTAGGTATATTGCTGTCCCAACATGCTCATTGTCATTTTGTCTACAGAAACTTGCCTCCAAGAAGAAATCCTTCAGGCTGAATGTTTTTAGTTGTTCCCCCGTTTTCCAGTGTTCTGTGATACATAGAATTTGGGAGTATGCGTTATCTGACATCAACTCTTCCAACTCGTCTACACAGTTACCTATTGACTGCACGTTTTGATGTATAATACTAATTTCACAATTTTTCTGATCCACTGCTTGTTTGTATGTCAAAAATTCCCCCCATTATCCTGTCTAATCTGCACAAGAAATTGCTTGTGTTTCTGAAAGTCAAATCTTTTAATGCCAACTCCACTTGGACAAAACCAAGAGTCGTACATTTCTTCTTTCTTCTGCAGAGGAGCAAGAACAACATATTTTCTGAGTCCATTGCCAGTTATGGGAATCTTTTCCACCCATATTTTATCTTCCTCCAATCTAGCTTTGTTCCTGATGTAGCTTTTAATTTCGTCTCCAGTAGCTTCTCGCTTCACCTTGTGTAGGTATATCCATAATTTTTTTGAACACCTGAAAATCCATCTGTCTTTGTCGTTTTTCTTGATTTACGCCATTTTACCTGTTGAAACCCATCATTTTTGATCTGATTGTCAGTATCCGTCTTTGTTTCTCCTGGGCCAACCTTTTTCAAAATTCCAGATGGGCACGATATCAGCCCATTTGGGTGATTGTTAACTTCATAATCTTTTCCGGAATCTGGAGACCGAATTGGAGTATCAATTTGTGCAGTTGTGGGACCAATTTGTGTTGGTTGTTCACATTTTTGGAACCACTGACTACCTTGCTCCGGTTTGGTTTGATCGTATTTTGTTCGGCTCTTTGTGGGTAGATTATCTGTTCGTCATAGTTATTCATCGTTTGAAGGAGTAAATCATTATTTATGTGCAAGATATTGTTTCTATCTCTGATTTCTGCAATTATTCCGTTGAAGTACCTATTTTCAGCTTCTAGAAGTTTGTTTTTCTCCTGTAATTCCACTTGTTTTCTTATGACCTCACTTGTCTCACTGCAACTTACCATTTTCTGACCATTCAGAAATAGGATTTTTGGGTTACTTTTTGTATAAGTTTTGTGTAAAATACCATAACAAATTATACAGACATATACTACAACATTCCATCAGAATTTCGCTTTTTTCACCTTTTTTCCACTTTCTCTTCACCATCGAGATCACCGACACCGTAAGTCGACGCCATCTTAATTGAGAATGAGGATCCAGACTATAGTCTGGTGTTAGCTCATACCCTTTTCTATAGATATTTCAATGACGGGAGTTCATCAGAAATTTCGTCTGCTTCAACGCGGACGAGACGAGCTAAAAATAGTCACCCCTTCACTGTCAAGCTCAAGACCTGCCAAACTCCTTTCTACCAGACTTCATTGTTTCACCGAACAACTAAGCTGTGAAACTCTTCACCTAGTGGGTTCAGACGGAGGTCTACGCTATATTGACTTGCGCCATGGAAAATCTGCGAAGAAACTATGTAAATAGGAGCAAATATATATTTGCACAGACAGCCGGTCTGCCCTGGGCGCTCTCAAGTCACCTAGAGTCACATCAAGACTTGACAAATAATGCAGGGATTCACTGGCTGAACCAGCCAAGAAAATAAAGTCAACTCATCTGGGTCCCTGGATACAGTCGAGTTGAAGGAACTGAAATGGCTTACTGCCTGACCAGGCGGGGGTCATCTGGCGTCCCTGTCTGACAGGAGCCAATGGTCGTTGTATCAAAATGCATGGGGATCTTGTACTTCTGAGTCAACTGTACAAAGAGTGCTCTGACTTGTGGCAAGATCATCACGTATGAGGCAGGCCAAGCTATTTATCAATGAGCCTGTACCTAGGCTATCAAAGAAACTCCTTTCTCTGAACAGAAGGGACATCAGAGAGATGACTGGAATCCTAACGAGTCATTGTCATCGTAACAAACACCTCTATACTATGGGTATCGCAGATGATCCTATAATGTAGGTGAAACAGAGAGGTGGAAGAAACTGCCCCTCACATCCTGTTAGAATGCCCTGCTTTGACATCTTTCAGGCACCGTTACATCGGCGAAGCAAAACTGCCCCCAGAACAACCTGCTAGAAGAGAATAAACTTCTTATCACGGGGTGCACGATGGGCTCAACTAGTAGGTAGTTTTTCCTTATGCCTATAACCTCCAAACTTCCAAGAAAAGAACGAATGCCTATCTTCCGTCTCTACATTCCACTGCTGACTCACATGATCTTCTTGGAACATTATAGGTTTCCCTCTCATGTAGTCAAAGTATTTAAAAAAAATTAATTAAAACTGGAAAGCATTGATGATATAGATTTTCACCTTGATAGCTCTGACAGAAAGGAAATGATGAGTTACGAGAAACACTAATCTTGAAGTGTATCTCAAAATTTGGTACTTATACTTAATTTGAGAACACCATAATATTAAATATTAATCGATGATCTCAAAGTATGATAAGTATTTTGGTGTGTTAGGTTATTGCTATCGCGAAGAATCTTTCAAACATAATAACCACACTTATACATCATATCAGCACACAGGATGTTCCACAATGACTATTCATAAGAATATTTTCTTGAGACTTCTTCAATTGAAACAACGAAAATTTAGGTTTTTTTGGGTATCTATACTCTTCTCAAATAATAATAATACCTTTGGGTTACATACATTTGGACCTGATCTGATCTAAAGTCAATTTTTAAAGAAATTTCCAGAAAATATCAAAATATTGATCGAATATAAGTGTCCCATAAAAAAAATATTGATAAAATTAAATAAGCTTATAAGCCTATAACAATACCTAAATTGCAATATTCCGAACAGTAGAATGAGCAAACGTAGAGATGACAGTAACAATATCAAAAAATTTTATTTTGAGTCATAATATACCACGATAAAATTATTTTTATCATGTTCGTAAGGTCCCAATACGGACAGAGTCCAATTCGGTTCCGACATTTCGAATTTTCAAATTTCCTCGAAGGATTCATAACCAGTGAACAAGAAACAAGACAAAATTCAAATTTCGTAAGAATCGAACGAATAGAACGCGTTCTATCGTAATTTTAATGGAAGCTGCCCAATTTCAAATATCCGCTGAAAAATCGTTACTATCCTTGGAATTACTGCCAAGAATGAAAAAATGTTCATTGGGGGTCATATGTGCTCAAATTTTTAGGATATTTTAAAAACGTCCTTGGCTACTTTCTCAACCTTTGGACTGGACTTTTTTCGTTTGTTTTGGAATATCTCTCGAAATATTGAGCAGGAAGAAAATTTATGGTAACAAAAAATTCAACTTCCAATTATAAAATTTTTTGATTCAACTAATTATTAGCCGATTTATGTTTTGCTCGATTTTTTTCAGAGCCCCTCCAACTCGAGAAGACTGCGTTTTTCGGAAATATTGCATTTGGATCCGAAAAATACGAAAATATTATTTATTTTCAATTTCGATCATTTTTTGATCTTTTTTTCCTAGGGGCACGTGAAGGCGGTCATCCTTACTGATCACAAGCAATATGGGATACGCCCTGAACCTACTCGCCAAGTTTCGTAAATAAAGAAGCACTCTTAAAAATCCGTGGGTAAAAACCTTCATTTAATGGACTATTCGTGATATTTTAAACATTAAATTTCATCAAATAAGTCTTTCGCAATAAACATCAAACTCTTGACGTGCTTCATCTTCCAAATCTAATGATAAATTGTCAGCCGATTTTCTGGAGATTTCAGTTAAGCTGGACGTTTTTTTAGTGTATCCAAAAATCAAAAGAAAATATTTTAACTCATTGAAGTGGCTTCATCTATTATGAAGAAATTCATAAGAAATGTTCGGGTGTATTATTGGTTGTCATTACTTTTGTAATGTTGCTCTATTAAAGAATTAAATTTTGAAAACTTGCCGATTTCAAGAAATGTTCATCATTATTTTCATACAGTTTGGTAGATGTACCATTGTGGACATAAAAACTGTATTGATTAAATTTTGTTGTACATCAAGTGAACGTAAATGATCTACTCCCATTCATATTATAGTTAAGAAAATCAACCAAGATCCGAAATTGTATGCATGATAGTTACTCTTTTTGTGTCTATATAGTACTAGTGACAAATGTTTCCATTCAGAACAATTCTCCTTATTGGACGAGTCTGTTAAACACTTGCCAAAAAGTTTGCAACAGAAACTTCAACCATATATCTTCTTGTAGAATGAATGGGCCATTCACTCACAACATTTTCTCCTTTGGCAATCGTCTGGTAAAAAAATTTAGCAAAACTTTATTTAATTTATTTTATTTATTGGGTAATTCTATTTTGTCATTTTACAGTGTTCTTTTTCGGTTGGGAATCTTGCATCTGCTGATGTAATTATTAAATGGGCATTCTACAGGGTCATCAGATAGTACAGTGGGAAAAACATCTGCTGGAAGCATCATCGGTAATCTCAGAAAAACATTTGTTTCTGAAGAATCCAAATATTTTTTCAAAGAAGGATGCTGCTTTTCTTGCCGGTACCTGATAATCGATTTTTTTCTGTCCTTAAAATAGAAAATTCTATTTTGTTTGTAATGTTGTCTTACAAATAGTTACAGATACGATTATTTCAGAATCCTGCTTATAGTTATTCAATGTAAGATCAGCAAGTTGATGATATATACACTTTTTATCAAAGATATGGGAAGTAAGAAAAAAGATAAATTCTGAAACTATTCGGAATTATGCGAAAAATCAAAGTTGTTATATTATTGTTTTATAGGTACCTAGAATTTTTTACAATGATATCACTGAAAAATGGAGACGAACTGAACTGAACGATTAACTAATCTTGTTCAAAGAACAAATGTGAAATGACCCTTTTTATTTCTAATACAGATGAAACTTATGTTTCATTTTTGTGCGTCACAAAAGATAAACAGTCTACTTTTACTAGTCGGGTACCATAGGAGTTGTAAGTGTTTGTCTAACGGTTTCACCGTCCTTTGATTTGACGGTCCGTGTCTATTGCACTCGTGCATCGGGGAGGACCTGAATATTTCTACCTTGCCTCTACTCGGTACTGCTATTGGAACATAATCGTGACAACGCCGCAGGACGCTCAGGCATCCGCCATGTAAACAGTTTTTATATGTGGGGACGCCCAGGAATCTGTAATATGAAAGCTTCGTATATGTTGTAGACGCCAAGGTTCGTTTTTATGAAAGGACGCTGAGAATATAGTGAAGTGTATATGACTTCATAGAATTTGCTGAAATTCGGTGAGGCAACATCTGTTTATGATACATCGAGTATATGCGCAAAAATTTATAAATCCCTGTTACAAAATTGGACCGGACGCTGAGGGTCGCGTTTTTGTAAGGACGCCCAGAATATAGTGAGATGTATATATATATATATATATATATATATATATATATATATATATATATATATATATATATACATCTCACTATATTCTGGGCGTCCTTACAAAAACGCGACTCTCAGCGTCCGGTCCAATTTTGTAGCAGGGATTTATAAATTTTTGCGCATATACTCGATGTATCATAAACAGATGTTACCTCACCAAATTTCAGCAAATTCTATGAAGTCATATACACTTCACTATATTCTCAGCGTCCTTTCATAAAAACGCACCTTGGCGTCTACAACATATACGAAGCTTTCATATTACAGATTCCTGGGCGTCCCCACGTATAAAAACTGTTTACATGGCGGATGCCTGAGCGTCCTGCGGCGTTGTCAAGATTATGTTCCAATAGCAGTACCGAGTAGAGGCAAGGTAGAAATATTCAGGTCCTCCCCGATGCACGAGTGCAATAGACACGGACCGTCAAATCAAAGGACGGTGGAACCGTTAGACAAACACTTACAACTCCTATGGTACCCGACTAGTAAAAGTATACTGTTTATCTTTTGTGACGCACAAAAATGAAACATAAGTTTCATTTGTATCAGAAATAAAAAGGGTCATTTCACATTTGTTCTTTGAACAAGATTAGTTAATCGTTGAGTTCATTTCGTCTCCATTTTTCAGTGATATCATTGTAAAAAATTCTAGGTACCTATAAAACAATAATATAACAACTTTGATTTTTCGCATAATTCCGAATAGTTTCAGAATTTATCTTTCTTCTTACTTCCCATATCTTTGATAAAAAGTGTATATATCATCAACTTGCTGATCTTACATTGAAAAACTATAAGCAGGATTCTGAAATAATCGTATCTGTAACTATTTGTAAGACAACATTACAAACAAAATAGAATTTTCTATTTTAAGGACAGAAAAAAATCGATTATCAGGTACCGGCAAGAAAAGCAGCATCCTTCTTTGAAAAAATATTTGGATTCTTCAGAAACAAATGTTTTTCTGAGATTACCGATGTTCTTCCCACCGTACTATCTGATGACCCTGTAGAATGCCCATTTAATAATTACATCAGCAGATGCAAGATTCCCTACCGAAAAAGAACACTGTAAAATGACAAAATAGAATTACCCAATAAATAAAATAAATTAAATAAAGTTTTGCTACATTTTTTTACCAGACCATTGCCAGAGGAGAAAATGTTGTAAGTGATTGGCCCATTCATTCTACAAGGAGATATATGGTTGACGTTTCTGTTGCAAACTTTTTGGCAAGTGTTTAACAGACTCGTCCAATAAGGAGAATTGTTCTGAATGGAAACATTTGTCACTAGTACTATATAGACACAAAAAGAGTAACTATCATGCATACAATTTCGGATCTTGGTTGATTTTCTTAACTATTATATGAATGAGAGTAGATCATTTACGTTCACTGGATGTACAACTAAATATCTATATCGTATCATTGAATGAATAATTTTTAATCAATACAGTTTATATGTCCACAATGTCTAGCTTCACTTGGTACATCTACCAAACTGTATGAAAATAATGATGAACATTTCTTGAAATAGGCAAGTTTTCAAAATTTAATTCTTTAATGGAGCAACATTACAAAATTAATGACAACCAATAATACACCCGAACATTTCTTATGAATTTCATCATAATAGATGAAGCCACTTCAATTGATTTTTGGATACACTAATAAAACGTCCAGCTTAACTGAAATCTCCAGAAAATCGGCTGACAATTTATCATTAGATTTGGAAGATGAAGCACGTCAAGAGTTTGATGTTTATTGCGAATGACTTATTTGATGAAATTTGATGTTTAAAATATCACGAATAGTCCATTAAATGAAGGTTTTTACCGACGGATTTTTGAGAGTGCTTCTTTATTTACGAAACTTGGCGAGTAGGTTCAGGGCGTATCCCATATTGCTTGTGGGCAGTTAGGATGACCGCTTTCACGTGCCCCCTAGGGAAAAAAAGATCAAAAAATGATCGAAACTGAAAATAAATAATATTTTCGTATTTTTCGGATCCAAATGCAATATTTCCGAAAAACGCAGTCTTCTCGAGTTGAAGGGGCTCTGAAAAAAATCGAGCAAAACATAAATCGGCTAATAATTAGATGAATCAAAAAATTTTATAATTGGAAGTTGAATTTTTTGTTACCATAAATTTTCTTCCCGGTCAATATTTCGAGAGACATTCCAAAACAAACGAAAAAAGTCCAGTCCAAAGGTTGAGAAAGTAGCCAAGGACGTTTTTAAAATATCCTAAAAATTTGAGCACATATGACCCCCAATGAACATTTTTTCATTCTTGGCAGTTATTCCAGGGATAGTAACGATTTTTCAGCGGATATTTGAAATTGGGCAGCTTCCATTAAAATTACGATAGAACGCGTTCTATTCGTTCGATTCTTACGAAATTTGAATTTTGTCTTGTTTCTTGTTCACTGGTTATGAATCCTTCGAGGAAATTTGAAAATTCGAAATGTCGGAACCGAATTGGACTCTGTCCGTATTGGGACCTTACGAAAATGATAAAAATAATTTTATCGTGGTATATTATGACTCAAAATAAAATTTTTTGATATTGTTACTGTCATCTCTACGTTTGCTCATTCTACTGTTCGGAATATTGCAATTTAGGTATTGTTATAGGCTTATAAGCTTATTTAATTTTATCAATATTTTTTATATGGGACACTTATATTCGATCAATATTTTGATATTTTCTGGAAATTTCTTTAAAAATTGACTTTAGATCAGATCAGGTCCAAATGTATGTAACCCAAAGGTATTATTATTATTTGAGAAGAGTATAGATACCCAAAAAAACCTAAATTTTCGTTGTTTCAATTAAAGAAGTCTCAAAAAAATATTCTTATGAATAGTCATTGTGGGACATCCTGTGTGCTGATATGATGTATAAGTGTGGTTATTATGTTTGAAAGATTCTTCGCGATAGCAATAACCTAACACACCAAAATACTTAGAATACTTTGAGATTATCGATTAAAATTTAATATTATGGTGTTCTCAAATTAAGTATAAGTACCAAATTTTGAGATACACTTCAAGATTAGTGTTTCTCGTAACTCATCATTTCCTTTCTGTCAGAGCTATCAAGATGAAAATCTATATCATCAATGCTTTCCAGTTTTAATTAATTTTTTTTAAATACTTTGACTACATGAAAGGGAAACATATAATGTTCCAAGAGACGGAAGATAGGCTTTCGTTCTTTTCTTGGAAGTTTGGAGGTTATAAGCATAAGGAAAACCTACCTACATAGTTGAGCCCATCTGCACCCCGTGGTAAGAAGTTTATTCTCTTCTAGCAGGTTGTTCTGGGGGCAGTTTTGCTTCGCC
Source organism: Endomychus coccineus (assembly GCA_958510875.1). Taxonomy (NCBI): domain Eukaryota; kingdom Metazoa; phylum Arthropoda; class Insecta; order Coleoptera; family Endomychidae; genus Endomychus; species Endomychus coccineus. Next base: position 162,586,902 of record OY294067.1, on the reverse strand, counting down.
GATGTAACGGTGCCTGAAAGATGTCAAAGCAGGGCATTCTAACCGGATGTGAGGGGCAGTTTCTTCCACCTCTCTGTTTCACCTACATTATAGGATCATCTGCGATACCCATAGTATAGAGGTGTTTGTTACGATGACAATGACTCGTTAGGATTCCAGTCATCTCTCTGATGTCCCTACTGTTCAGAGAAAGGAGTTTCTTTGATAGCCTAGGTACAGGCTCATTGATAAATAGCTTGGTCTGCCTCATACGTAATGATCTTGCCACAAGTCAGAGCACTCTTTGTACAGTTGACTCAGAAGTACAAGATCCCCACGCATTTTGATACAACGACCATTGGCTCCTGTCAGACAGGAACGCCAGATGACCCCCGCCTGGTCAGGCAGTAAGCCATTTCAGTTCCTTCAACTCGACTGTATCCAGGGCCCCAGATGGGTTGACTTTATTTTTCTTGGCTGGTTCAGCCAGTGAATCCCTGCATTATTTGTCAAGTCTTGATGTGACTCTAGGTGACTTGAGAGCGCCCAGGGCAGACCGGCTGTCTGTGCAAATATATATGCTCCTATTTACATAGTTTCTTCGCAGATTTTTCATGGCGCAAGTCAATATAGCGTAGACCTCCGTCTGAACCCACTAGGTGAAGAGTTTCACAGCTTAGCTGTTCGGTGAAACAATGAAGTCTGGTAGAAAGGAGTTTGGCAGGTCTTGAGCTTGACAGTGAAGGGGTGACTACTTTGAGCTCGTCTCGTCCGCGTTGAAGCAGACGAAATTTCTGATGAACTCCGGTCATTGGAATATCTATAGAAAAGGGTATGAGCTAACACCAGACTATAGTCTGGATCCTCATTCTCAATTAAGATGGCGTCGACTGACGGTGTCGGTGATCTCGATGGTGAAGAGAAAGTGGAAAAAAGGTGAAAAAAGCGAAATTCTGATGAAATGTTGTAGCAAGCTATGTGCAGTATATGTCTATATAATTTGTTATGGTATTTTACACAAAAGTTATACAAAAAGTAACCCAAAAATCCTATTTCTGAATGGTCAGAAAATGGTAAGTTGCAGTGAGACCAGTGAGGTTATAAGAAAACAAGTGGAATTACAGGAGCAAAACAAACTTCTAGAAGCTGAAAATAGGTACTTCAACGGAATAATTGCAGAAATCAGAGATAGAAACAATATCTTGCACATAAATAATGATTTACTCCTTCAAACGATGAATAACTATGACGAACAGATAATCTACCCACAAAGAGCCAAACAAAATACGATCAAACCAAACCGGAGCAAGGTAGTCTGTGGTTCCAAAAATGTGAACAACCAACACAAATTGGTCCCACATCTGCACAAATTGATACTCCAATTCGGTCTTCAGATTCCGGAAAAGATTATGAAGTTAACAACCACCCAAATGGGCTAATATCGTGCCCATCTGGAATTTCGAAAAAGGTTGGCCCAGGAGAAACAAAGACGGATACTGACAATCAGATCAAAAATGATGGGTTTCAACAGGTAAAATGGTGTAAATCAAGAAAAAACGACAAAGACAGATGGATTTTCAGGTGTTCAAAAAAATTATGGATATACCTACACAAGGTGAAGCGAGAAGCTACTGGAGACGAAATTAAAAGCTACATCAGGAACAAAGCTAGATTAGAGGAAGATAAAATACGGGTGGAAAAGATTCCCATAACTGGCAATGGACTCAGAAAATATGTTGTTCTTGCTCCTCTGCAGAAGAAGAAGAAATGTACGACTCTTGTTTTTGTCCAGGTGGAGTTGGCATTAAAAGATTTGACTTTCAGAAACACAAGCAATTTCTTGTGCAAATTAGACAGGATAATGGGGGGAATTTTTTACATACAAACAAGCAGTGGATCAGAAAAATTGTGAAATTAGTATTATACATCAAAACGTGCAGTCAATAGGTAACTGTGTAGACGAGTTGGAAGAGTTGATGTCAGATAACGCATACTCCCAAATTCTATGTATCACAGAACACTGGAAAACGGGGGAACAACTGAAAACATTCAGCCTGAAGGATTTCTTCTTGGAGGCAAGTTTCTGTAGACAAAATGACAATGAGCATGATGGGACAACAATATACCTAAGAAGAGGGACTTAGGGCGTAGAATGAGACGAGTTAAAAAATCGTCAATAGAGAATCAAATTGACTGTGTAGCGAGTGAAGTTATTATCGAAAGAAGAAAAGTGCTTATAGTTTCTAATGACAGGCCTTCAGGTGCAAACGTTGACATATTTTTCTCTAAATTTGAAGAAATTTTTAATGTGGTATATAATGAGAGAGGAAAGGTTTTAATTACTGGAGACTTCAACATCAATGTTTAAGAGGAAACAATAGATAAATTCAGATTCTGTGATATGATGAACTCAGTCAACATCATCCACAAAATTAATAAGTACACCAGAGTTACACCATCATCTCAATCATGTGTAGATAATAGGTTCACTAATATTAAAGACACACCTCCATATCAGATCACTTCGCACAGAAATTAACATTTTTGACTCAGAGAACCACATGCTCCCATACTTATAGCATATGTTTCAATGTAAACAATGTGGAAAAATTCGAGAGCATAATGAAAAATCAAGATTGGTTTCATATAAATGACATAGCTAGTGACAAAATAAATGAGCAGTGGGAAATGTACATAATTCCATGAAAATACGGGGAATTGCACATCACATTGCTGACAGCTTCTTGAACTATATAACTGATTATATTGATGAGTTAATAATTCGTCAAAATCAGCCATATCTAAGCAACACAACCAAATGTATGAAATCTATGTTTGTTGATTTAGTTAGTGGAAGTGATTTCCTGAATATAGTTAAAAATCTAGAAAATAGAATGAGCAGTGGTGTAGATGAGATCACGAACAAATTGATAAAAATTGCTGATATTCAATTGCAGAACCTTTAGTCTACATCATAAATAACTCCTTCAAAATTGGTATATTTCAGTTGAAAACGGCATGTATAATTCCTGTATTGAAAAATAATGGTGATCCAAAAATTACAGATGACTATAAATAGACCAATAAGCTTATTGTGAGCTTTTTCAAAAATCTTTGAAACTGCAATGTGTAATAGATTGATTCTTACAGCATGTAACTTGATAAGTGACTCTCAACATGGTTACTCGGAAGGAAAATCTAAACATACTGCAATTTTTAAGTTCATACAGCATATAATAGACTCATTAAAGGATGATACATTAGCATTAGACTCAATCTTAGACCTTTCTAAGGCATGCGATTGCTTGAATCATGAAATATTGTTAAATAAGCTGGAATATTGCGGAATAAGGGGACCAGCTTTAAGATAGTTCAGATCATACTTAGAGGATAGGAAACAGATGGTGAAGATCACGAAAGATGAAGTTGAGGGAAGATCCTCCAAAAAAATATCAAACATCAGTATTCCACAAGGTAGCATAACGGGACCATTGCTTTTTAGAGTTTACGTGAATGATTTGAATAATTTCATGAAGCGTAATGAGGCTTGTAAGCTGATTAATTATGCTGACGACACAAATATGCTAGTAAAGGCTCCTGATATGATCAGTATGATTGCCAAAGCAGATTTAGACTCTGAAAGAGCCAAATCTTGGTTCATACAAAATAAACTGGTTCTTAATGAAAATGAAACAAATCTCGTACTGTTCAAAACAATCTATTCCCGCACTGACTTGCCTTTTGATGTTAGTTCAAGTAAAAATAACTTTATAGTTAGTAAGCACTCCAAGTTCTTGAGGGTCTATATAGATAATTTTTTATGCTGAGCTATCCATGTTGGGCAACTCTGTCGAACTGAGTCACATATGTTACTCACTCAGGGTAATTAAAAAATATGCAAGCTTTCAAACACTGAAAATAGTGCATTATGCAAATGTTGAAACAAGAATAAGATATAGTTTGATATATTTTGGCAGTAGACATATTGAAAATGTGGTCTTAATTCATAAACGAGCATTAAGAACAATGTTAAAGTTGAAGTACAAAGAGTGATGTAGGGACTATTTGAAGAAAAATAGGATACAGAGAGTACCAGCTTTATACATTCAAGAATATCTGTTATTTCTGTTCAGAAATAGGCATTTACTCACACAATTTGAAACAAGAGGCCTATACCCAACTAGACATGTAAAACTGTAAATAGACTGAGTGTAACTGAAAAAGGGGCACTGTACTCTTCTATGAAATGTTTCAACAAGTTGCCAGAACACATCAAAGTTATCAATAATCTTACTGCATGTAAAACAGAAATCTATGATATGTTAATAAACTTGGAACCCTATACAATGGGAGAATTTTATAATATGTAGGTGTTCTTGAGATCAACTCTATTTTCTTCAATGGCTGCTCTACATGCAATAAATTGTAATTATATCTCAAAATGAAGATTATTAATATCATTATTATTATTATTATTATTATGCATTGAATGAACACCTTGTAAATTGGGTAAACTACTACCACAGTAGTTAGAGGATACATTAATAAAGCTTTATGCGCTCACCACCCACTTTAAATACACAGCGGTTTTGAGTTATTAGAAACAACATGATCAGGATAATTTTATAAATAGGCTTCGAGAATATTGTAGAAGTATGTGTGTGTGTATGTGTGTGTATGTGTCTTATGAGAAAATGTCTTGTGCTGGAGTGACATTGAGATGTCAAGACCTTACAACTAATACAAAAAATAAAAATAATTTGATACCAATTTGAATTTGTTCAAATACGTATATCGGCAGTCATGCTCTCATCTAGATCGGCTATCCTCATTAATAATTCATATAAGATGATTTTCAAAAGATCTATTGTATCGTCACTTGATGAACTGAATTCAAACTAGAATATTTAAAATAAAAAGCTATTACGCTATTAGTTCGATGAATTTCCAACCCTGATTTACAACAACGTTAACAAAATACTTTGAATAACTTTATTTTGTTTTATACAAAATAATCTTCATTGTGAAATAATTAACTACCGTCTACTCAATAAATAACATTTATTATTCTGGAATAATATCACACGTCCAAACGCAACGAATGAAAATTAAAGTTTAGCTTCATAGACAAATCTGCATAAATTAATCAAAGAACGAATTGTATTACACTCCGTAATTCCAACAAATTGGTATGATATTTGAAATAAAACATCGGGACAGTCGCAGCAGCTATTGTACAGTTACATTCCTCGCGAAACGTTAAGTTTACACATACAATGTTGCCAATTACGGACGCCGAGGAATCCGTGAAGTAAAAGCTGAAATATGCAAGAAGGACGCCGAGGGATTCATGAAATAAATCATGTATATACATCAGACATACGGCGGCGCGCGCTGCGCCTCTCACTGCAAACTGATTGAACTATTATATACAGCGTAACATACAAATAATTCATTTCACTATAATCTGGGCGTCCTAGTCGATTTTCGGCAAACACTTCTATAACACTATACGAGTCCTCTGGCGAAATTTCAATGGGGATTCCACTCGGCGTCCATATACGGACGCTCAGTTGGACATGGACGCCGAGAGAATAGTAAATCGACAATGTACGGACGCCAAGAATATAGCGGGATGTATATATATATATATATATATATATATATATATATATATATATATATATATATACGTTATTTTTTATTTTTGCTTTCTTGGAGATGAGGTTCATTTAAAAAACAGAGGTTGTTATTTCATATTCTTTAATAACTAACTCCAAACGTTTCGGCCAGGGTTTTGGCCTTTCTCAATGGAACAGACTAAAATATAGCAAAGTCAGTTGATTAATAAGAGAAATTTTTAACAAAATGAAACTTACCATCAGCACAAATTAACATGTTGAAATAACAATTATACACATGATTACATATGACACAATATATTTAAAACAAATACGTAATAGAGGGCTAAGATACGACATCGTTTTGATTGCTTTACAGGTTATGTTGTTTCAGAGCGAGAAGTTATACAGATATGCACACCCAATCTGGTGAGCGACTATAGTTATTTTGTCATAACTATCAGAGTCTCAGCAGCTGTGCGACAGCGCGCCCGCCCCGCACTCACAACTCCGACACCGAAACGAGAACGCACACTTTCCTTCTTTTTTTTTTTAATTTCTTAAAGTTATTATAAGTAGTTGCATTTATATAATAACATAGTAAATCTTGTCTAGATTTGTTATGTCAGTTTTAGAATTCACAGTATTTGGGGTTTGCTTAATATGGATCATTTCATGTATTTCTCTTTTGAGTTGGTTATGCTCGGTTTTAATTATTGTTGTATTTAGAAAATCGAATTTGTGGTTTAGTTGTTGTTCGTGTTTACTGAGGGCTGTTGTGTTTTTTTTATCGTATTTGTGTCCATTCAACCTATTCTCCAAATTCTGACTAGTTAGACCGATATAAACCTGATTACAGTTTGCACAAGGAATCTCATATACTACGTGTGTTTTTTTGTTTTTAGGTGTTTTGGTTTTTAGCTTACTATAATGGTTTTGCAATAAGTTATATGCTTTGTGTACAGTATGCCAGTATCCTGTTTTTTGAAAACTTTCTTGAAACTCTCCGATAGTCCTGAGATGTAAGGTAGTGTTAGATATTTATTGTTCTCTTTTTTGTTACCTAGTTGTGCCTCGTTTTGTTTTTGATATTTGTTTAATCTGTTAGAAAAGATGGAGTTTATAAGTTTTTTGGGGTAGCTGTTTTCTTTAAGTATATTTTTAGCTTTTTGGATAGTGTTATACCTGTATTTATTGTCGGACAGTTTAATTGCTCTATCTGCCAAACCTATGATGACTGATCTTTTTTGAGACATAGGGTGGTTTGACATATAGTTCAGGTATCTACCTGACCATGTAGATTCAGTATACCATTCGGTCTCAATTTTGTTAGAGTTATGATGAAGAGTCATGTCTAAAAAGTTGGTTTTATTGTGGACTTCTGATTCAATGGTAAACCTAATTTTTTGGTGGTATTCATGAAACAGTTTTAATAGATACTCTTCTTCGCCGTCAGGGATGGCAGTTAGACAGTCATCGACATATCGGCAGAAAAATGGTGAGTTGAACTTTAGTTTTGGTAGAATTTTGTCTTCTAGATCTTCTAAAACGAGTTGTGCGATGACACTAGAGATGGAAGAGCCCATAGCGCAACCCTCCATTTGTTTGTAAACGTTGTTTTTGAATAGAAAATAGGTGGAGTTGAAGTTAAGGGCAACGGCATTTTGGAATTCATCAAGGGGAATATCGGTGTAATTTTTAATCTCGTTCCATTTATTTTTAATAAGGTCCAGTGCTAACTCTATTGGAATATTTGTATTTAATGACACTACATCTAGAGAGATTACTTTGTATTTTTCCGGGATATCGATGTTTTTAATCTTTTCTTTAAAGTGCCAAGAATCTTTAATATAAGAGTCATTTTTGTTGACAATGTTGCTTAAAATATTTTTGAGGAACTTTGCTAGGCCGGAGAGCGGTGATTGGAGACAAGATACTATGGGTCACATTGGGATTCCGGGTTTATGCAATTTAGGTAAACCGTAAATTTTAGGTGGGAGGCCGTTATGGATAAGGAGCTCCTTTGCCGTTTTAGGGGAGATGAAGTTCAGTCTTTCCAATTTTTTTATAAGTTCGTTATTTTGCTTTTGGTAGTTATTTGTTGGGTCAGATTTTAACAGTTTGTATGTTGTTTCATCTTCAAGGAGTTGAAACATCTTTTCGTCATAACATTCTTCAGTCATTAGAACGGTTTTATTGGATTTGTCGGGTTTAAGAATTTTTAGATTTTTATGTTGTTTTAAGAAACCTTTAATTTTGTTTAAATTTTTGAATAATTCTTTATTTATCTCTTTATTATGGTTGTTTCTAGGGGGTGCAATTTTGAGATTAGTCAACATGTTGCAGCATGTTGCCCTTATTTCGTTTCGTGTATCGCTAGTTTTATTTTAATTTTATTTGTGTAATTCAAGTTTTTCTGATGGAGTAATTTATTTATTTTTTTAATATTTATTTCTTTTACTTTAAAAAATAATCGTTCGTAGGCTGTTTTTTGATCAAGAAAAAAGACCTGAACTATATGTCAAACCACCCTATGTCTCAAAAAAGATCAGTCATCATAGGTTTGGCAGATAGAGCAATTAAACTGTCCGACAATAAATACAGGTATAACACTATCCAAAAAGCTAAAAATACACTTAAAGAAAACAGCTACCCCAAAAAACTTATAAACTCCATCTTTTCTAACAGATTAAACAAATATCAAAAACAAAACGAGGCACAACTAGGTAACAAAAAAGAGAACAATAAATATCTAACACTACCTTACATCTCAGGACTATCGGAGAGTTTCAAGAAAGTTTTCAAAAAACAGGATATTACAGTATGCCACAAAGCATATAGCTTATTGCAAAACAATTATAGTAAGCTGAAAACCAAAACACATAAAAACAAAAAAACACAAGTAGTATATGAGATTCCTTGTGCAAACTGTAATCAGGTTTATATCGGTCAAACTAGTCAAAATTTGGAGAATAGGTTGAATGGACACAAATACGATAAAAAAAACTCAACAGCCCTTAGTAAACACGAACAACAACTAAACCACAAATTCGATTTTCTAAATACAGAAATAATTAGAACCGAGCATAACCAACTCAAAAGAGAAATACATGAAATGATCCATATTAAGCAAACCCCAAATACTGTGAATTCTAAAACTGACATGACAAATCTAAACAAGATTTACTATAATATTATATAAATGCAACTACATATAACAACTTTAAAAAATTTAAAAAAAAAGAAGGAAAGTGTGCGTTCTCGTTTCGGTGTCAGACCCGGGACCTTGGGAGTGCAGGGCGGGCGCGCTGTCGCACAGCTGCTGAGACTGTGATAATTATGACAAAATAACTATAGTCACCAGATTGGGAGTGCATATCTGTATACCTTCTCGCTCTGAAACAACTTAATCTGTAAAGCAATCAAAACGATGTCGTATCTTAGCCCTCTATTACGTATTTGTTTTAAATATATTGTGTCATATGTAATCATGTGTATAATTGTTATTTTAACATGCCAATTTGTGCTGATGGTAAGTTTGATTTTGTTAAAAATTGCTCTTATTAATCAACTGACTTTGCTATATTTTAGTCTGTTCCATTGAGAAAGGCCAAAACCCTGGCCGAAACGTTTGGAGTTAGTTATTAAAGAATACGAAATAACAACCTCTGTTTTTTAAATGAACCTCATCTCCAAGAAAGGAAAAATAAAAAATAACATATACATATATATATATATATATATAAGTTTAAAGTTTCTTTGCCTAATTGGCCACTATCGTGTATGTAACTTAAGAGATATAGAATTAAATTTTCTGAATTATGAAGATAACTTAGATAATTTAACATAGGACCGAAGTGGTGTAATTGGTAAACACCCTGGACTAGAAATCCAGAAATGTGGGTTCGAATCCCGCCTATGGTTCAGTCTTTTACGTTTATTCATCTTTATAATCCTATGTTAAATTATCTAAGTTATCTTCATAATTCAGAAAATTTAATTCTATATCTCTTAAGTTATATATATATATATATATATATATATATATATATATATAGATATATATATATATATATATATATATATATATATATATATATATATATATATATATATATATATATATATATATATATATATATATATATATATTATTCGATATTATTATCAGGTATGCGGTCAGAGGATGCTGAATTAAAACTCAATTATTTTAAAATTCTCAATATTTCGTCATATATTGATGACTTCTTCAGGAGACAAAAATATTAGAGGTCCATGTGATGGTTAAACATTTATGTTGATGTTGCAATTATTATAGTAGTCAAAACTGTGGAAACAAACAGTCAGGCCTGACTGTTTGTTTCCACAGTTTTGACTACTATAATAATTGCAACATCAACATAAATGTTTAACCATCACATGGACCTCTAATATTTTTGTCTCCTGAAGAAGTCATCAATATATGACGAAATATTGAGAATTTTAAAATAATTGAGTTTTAATTCAGCATCCTCTGACCGCATACCTGATAATAATATCGAATAATTTATATACAGCACGGTTGAAAAGAACCTTATATCTTCTTATATATATATATATATATATGTCTGGCGATCCTTTTGGGTACACTTAGTGGTACGTAACGATCCCTTCGGGTACATGATGGTCACTTTGGGGACAGTACCCAAAGTGCCCAGAATCATCTTATATATAAAACAGGCACTTCGAGTACACTTTTCTCCAATTTTGACGCCTTGTTGCCGCACTTCATGAACTATCCTATGTACCCGAAGTGCCTATCTAATAATCAATTTATGCAGGTGTACCTAAAATGACCGCCTAAGGTTTTACCGGTGCCGTAGCCAGGATTTTTTCCAGAGATTTAACAATTTTATGACTGTGGTCTTGGCTCAAATAATAAGAGCGAGTATACGAAGTATGAAAACGAGGTCTTCTGTGATTTACACGGATAAAGTGAATGTCTGACTGTCTGTCCGTGATAACGCCTAAACGTTAAGTCCGATTGATCTTGAATTTTCAGGAAAAATCTAGAATGTAACTTTTAGGTCCACTATCGTTTTTGGGTAATATTGATTCAATGTAAAATAGTGTATTTTCCATTTGAAAAACAAAAAAATTTAAAAACAATTCCAATATAGGTACTGAGATCATCCTTCATGAGGTTGTGTATCAATACACATAACTTGTCTAAATTTGAGCCTTCTGAGACAACTTTTCGAACCTTAACTTCTGTTATCATCAGAATTATACCGTAAATATCGTTATTTTAATCAACGAATTGAGAAATTTTAAATTCAGGACCAACATTTTTGTTATAATCAGGACATAACCGTATCTAGCGTTATTTTGCTCAACGGATTGAGACATTTTTTACCACGTTTTGAACATAGTTTTTTGTTATTATCAGGACTTTACCGTACATAGTGTTATTTTAATCAAAGAATTGATAAAGTGCAATTTGATAAAGTTTCGAACCTAAATTTTGCTATACCATCGTTCCGACCGTTCATTTTTGCTATCACTGTAAACAGAATTATTTTTATGAAAGTTTCTAACTATACTGTTTTATCAACGGTTCGACTATTGATAATTGTTATTATTGAGACAATACAGCATTACAGTGACACTGAGTAACTTTTGTGATTAATTTTTTGTAGACTATTCCCTTTACATTTCAACCTCTAATTTTGATATCATCTGGATATAACCGTGAAAAATGTTATTTTTATCAATGAATCGAAATATTTTAAATTTGCGACGTTTAATTTTTAATTTTGCTATCATCAGATATACATACTATTTTTTAATCGTTAATTCAAAACATGTGTTATCGATATTGATCGAGGGATATTATTTATTGCTAACTATTAATTATTCGTATACGAGGTCAAACTTATGAAGAGCTCTTTATGAATCAATATGAATAAGCAATTCTGAAATTAGTCTAGGCTCTAACTTGTCACTGATTGCCAGAAACTTTGTTTATGAATGAATAATTTGCAAACTACAGCATGCTTACAGACAGATTTTTTCATAGTTGCTCAAAATTCAATGATTTGCTATGGTGCAAACATTTTCGCTCTAGGACGATTTTAGAAATATAGTAAAAATACTCTTCCGACTTCATCTGCGAAAAGACAATATTTTTTTGTTCATCTTTTACTTTTCATATCGCTTTTATAAATGTACAACTTCGTATTCCAGCTTTCACAATTATTATACTCTTGGCGAAGAATTTGGAAGAGTGTATTGTATATAATCAAGTTATTTCTAAAATCCTCAAAAAAAGTTCTAGACGAAAAATTTTTACACCATAGTAATTTTCATCGAATTTCGAGTAGCTGTGAAAAAATCTATCTGTCATTTCAACAAAATCGTTTAACAACAAAAACCATCAAATAGTAATTTTAATTCGATCGTGACGTTTTAAGTATGACGTCTGGCGGTCATGCAATGAGGTTTTATTAAAAACGTAACGTCTAATTTCGGCAGGCCAAGTTCTGGACGTTATAAGATTGCGAAATTTAGCACTTCGAGAAACGTCAGAATAAAAATTCCATTAACATGTAAACCATAGAGAAAGAAGTATGTTGTCCAATTGTTACAGGTATTGGGAACACTATTGATAAATAGGTTGTATGTTTGCGTTATGACTTTCATCTATAAAATTCCTAATGGAGATGCTCCTACATATTAAAATATATATAATTCATTGTTGCATATGAACGAACCTCAATTTCTATTATCTACTAATTTTGTGATTGTTTAATTAGAACAGTTTTTCTTTTCTCTTGGGTTTTGAGTGAATAATTTCAGTAAAACACAAAATTATTGTGATCCAAAGGAAGAAAGGGTTCCAGTCAGTTCCAAAACTTGAATCGTATTATCTTTACACAAATGCGAAGAGTAGGTATCTTATAGAATGTGAAACAATTATATAAAAATCAGTGACTAAACCAAATGATTTGCGGAGAGTAACCGCAAAGATTCCAAGTGACAACATACACTCTATTTCATTTCATTGTCGAAATGTTATTCAAATAAATAGGGTTTCAAGAAAATGAACAAAACAAATTTTCCGCTGAATACGTGGGATCTTTCCCTATTGCTTTTCAGGGGAATCGTATAATAAACACACTCTATTCTGCAGGGTTGAAAATTTTAGAAACTTATAACTCTAAAAGTATACAATGAATCGATTCAAAACTTTCACAGAGCATTTAGGTTGACTTAAAATTACTCTCACCCAATTTTCAACAAAATCGTTCCAACACAAAAACTATTAAATAGTTAATTTAATTCGGTAAGTCGGACATAATCTCTGCTATCAGCTACGCGAGTCTCACGTGCAACGTAAAAAAAATGAAAGGTTCTATCATTTTCAAATTTTGACAGGAAATCCTTTGCTGTTCAGCGACGAATCTATAAGTATTCAGAGAAATCGTGTAATAAACACACCATTTTCTGAAGGGTTGACAATTTTAAAAAAGCGTGACTTTCAAAGTATTACATTGAATCGATTCAAACTTTCACGCTAAGTTTGAGCCAGTTTGGAACTGTTATCACCCCAAATTCAACAAGATCGTTCAACAAAAAATATCATAGAAAAAAACGATCCTATAAGTTGAAAAAACAATACTATTATAATGCCCCGGTCGCCTAACGTGTCAAGTGGTTCCCACGCCTAGAATCCCTGGCCGCTCCGGGTTCAATCCCCAGAAGCCGAACGTACGTTTTGACACATTTTCTTAAAAACGTTATTAATTTCACATTTCTTTTCCTCTAGTTGTGTGAAGATAATGAAGCAAATAAGTTATTTTATTTCATTATCTTTACACAAATGCGAAGAGTATCTTATAGAATGTGAAACAAGTATATAAAAACCGGCAACATACACTCTAGTTACTACTTCATACTACTTGTATCTAAATTGAATAAACCTATATTCTCTTATGCAGACGATACTGTATTGATATTTGAAAACGACACTTCGCAAGGTCTTGGAGAAAAAGTTCTGAAGAATGTCTTGTTGTCTATAATGTATAGGCCAATCTTTAGCCAGATTTCAATGAACTTATAAGTGTATATTAAAAAGCTAAGTATGTAGATTTGGAAATCAAAAATTATAGAAGACCTAATTATAGCAAACTGAATATAAAGATCTCTACTAAATGTATTAAAGATAGTGACAATATATAGTTCTGATGCATTACCTCTGATACAATATTCCAAATGAGATCATTGAATTATTTCGCAAAACTCGTCGACATTCTGCATAAATGTACCATATTAGTAAAATTCTAATCATAGAACACCTTATAAGATTTATGGTTCATTATTGATATGAGGTTGATCTTTATTATCATAACATCTTACATCGATTAAACGTAATACAAAAATCAAAATAAATTGAAATAAATTGATGGTTAGTTATAGAGCTTCCGAACTAGTTCGTTGTTTAATGAGAATATTTCAAATGTGAATATTTTAAATGTGGAGCAATTTCATTCCTTATTAATTTCAATTTCCTATTATACAAGCATTATCCCCAGTAGATATCTCATGCTTATAGATATACAATAATCTAGTCTTGTGAAGCAATTTAATAAAAAGCGTAAAAATATGTTCGTACAAAATGATTACAATAAGTTTGAAAAATTGAAGAAACATCATATTATTATGTATTATTGTAGTTTTTTGGTTTTCTTCAGTGTTAGATTTCAATAATAGTTTCGAACATATAACGAGGTAATCGACTTATAAATTTAGTTTTTGTCTTATTTTTAATATTTGCATATTCAAGTATTATTTAGGTACAATAACAAATAGTCGAACTCGGACAAAATTATTATCTGTCCTTATAATGATTGTACATTTTATGTAATTTTGAAGTTTTAAAGGATATAAAAATACTTTGAAACATAATATAAATGATTATTGCCAGAAAATTGCAATAATAATGTTGAGTGAATTATTACACTGTAATGTATTAAATTGTATTATGATTGTTGACTCTAATTACATATTACATATAACAGTGAAAAGCGAAAGCCCAAACCGATTAATTCGAATTCTGGATTATGAGGATTGAAACGTGTCTATGGCTTTATGGTACGTGCATAGATCTGTCCGCTAGCAGTAGCTCTTTGACAAGTGCCGCCGAGGAAATGCACTTGCCCTTTGTCGGGTGCCTCACGCCGCACCAGCGAATGTATACAAACATGCGACCGGCAGCGAACGAATTGCGTTGACACAGTACTTCATCCTTTTATGCCGTTTACCAAAGAAGGACCGGGAAATTATCCCTCTGATTAGAGTATGCGTTTATGCAAATGCTATTTAATTTCTACAAACATACATACGGACTTACCATGAGTAATACCCCATCATAGTCTAGATAACCTTTTTCCACTTATAATTAAGTATAACGTATCTAAAGCTTATTTCAATCGCAATGCGGTCATTATCAAAGACGTGAGTAAATTCATTTTACATACGTCACCTATAACGGCTGCATCAAAGTTCGAAAGTGCTTTAGATAAGTTGTGATTTCAAATGGAAGAAGGGTGATAGTCTGAACTGAATTATTATAAAGTCCTAGGCAAGAATTCGTGGACCATAGTATTTCTCATCGAATTCTAAACAACTTTGAAACAATCCGTCTGTCTGTATTTCACGAATTACTCAAAAACAGAAATTCCTATCATATTCCAATTTTTACAAAAAATCGTTTGCAGTTTGGTGAAAAACCTTATTGATAATTTAAATAAATCATTACTCTCAGGCATTCATTGAGTCGATTCAAAACTTTCAGTAAATTTGAAACTGCTTTCACCCAGATTTCATCAGAATCGTTCAATAACAACAACAAATTCAATTATTGAAGTAAATTAAATGTACACCTTACTTCAATAAATCAAAAACGGCTATGTGCTCCGAGGGTGAGGATATCGAACTGCTACAGTAGACTCGGGTTCGAATCCTCTGAAATAAAGTAACCTATTTATTTCATTATCTTTACACAAATGTGAAGAGTATCTTATAGAATGTGAAACAATAACATAAAATAGTAGACTTCCGAGGACAGCTAATTCTGAATTTTCTTGGCTTCCGGATGGATTCCGCGCCACAATAGCCCGACTTGATGCCGACGGTTCGACAACCATTACAGGTGCGATTCTTCATCAACCTGAGTGTTTTTTTAATGTACTCGTTTTCTCCACATTCTGGAATCACGAATACATTCGAAAAATGCTCCCATTAAAAGAACATATTAGATATCTTCCTTGGTGATTACAGATTCCTACACTGAAAAAGAATGAAATTCTGGGAAGGAAACGATTTAACATTAACTTGAATGTTGATCCGATTAAAAGGTTTCATATAAATGCAAAACCACACAGAACTGAAAAAACATTCTTAATTCATATTCATTGCTTGATCTACACAAAGAAGATTTTTCAACAGGTCTGGCCGTATCATAATGTCAATACACCGTGTTTCAAAATACCTAAGAAGTTGAAATATATGACTTATAATCATTGGTTGTTTAATCAATCCATTAAATTATTCAGGTGAAAATTGTTATATCATGTTTCGAAAAAATATCGTTTACGTATCGGAGTCATATTTTTGGAAACATTTACGAATGTATTTCGATCTTCCCAAGAAAAAGATTAACTAAAAACGGTAGTTCTGGTTGGGTTGTCCATGACAGTTCCCTAGTAGAAGTTGAATCATATCCATATCCTAAGTTATCTTAAGGAATCTTCAATAAACAGCATACAGGCATGCTGCCCCAATACGTATACGGCGGCGTGCGGCTCCCGACAAAGGGGATGCGCGTGCGGCTTCCGACAGAGAGCTAGCGCTAGCACATAGACGAAAGCAGGAACAATAGACAACTTTCAATCTGATAATGATCTACTGTAATTTGTGATTGAAAATGCTACATAATAAGCTCTTTTGTTGTTTAGTAAAATCTTATTAAAATCGTGCGGCTTCCCTAGTTAACGGATTTAGTAGATTTAGATTGTTATTCCTACATGTCTTAGTTTCGATATATGATTATGAATGACTTCTGGATAATTCAAATATTTTTTGAAACACTGGGTTAGTGAGTTACCTCGGCAGCACCGCCATACAAACGTATACACGTATCAAAGACAATTCCCAATCTTCATAATCCCGAATCCGAATTAATCGGTTTGGGCTTTTACTTTTCACTGTTATAATTAGAGTCAACAATCATAATACAAGTTAATTTAGTGTAACGGTTCACTGAACATTATTATTGCAATTTGTTGGCAATAATCATTTATATTATGTTTCCAAGTATTTTTATATCCTTTAAAACTTCAAAATTACATAACATGTACAATTATTATAAGGACAGATAGTAAGTTTGTCCGAGTTCGACTATTTGTTATTCAACCTAAATAACACTTGAATGTGCAAATATTATCAAAATCAGACGAAAACTAAATATATAAGTCCATTACCTAGTTTTAAATGATCGTATATGTTCGAAACTATTATTGAAATCTAACATTGAAGAAAACCAAACAACTACAATAATACATAATGATATGATGTTTCTTCAATATTTCAAACTTATTGTAATCATTTTGTACAAACATATTTTTACGCTTTTTATTAAATTGCTTCAAAATACTAGATCATTTTATATCTATAAGCATGAGATATCTACTGGGGATAAATGTTTGTATAATAGGAAATTGAAATTAATAAGGAATGATAATGCCTCACATTAAAATTATTCTCATTATACAAGGAACTAGTTCGAAAGCACTATAACTAACCTTCAATTTATTGTAATTTTTGTATTACGTTAAAGCGATGTAAAATGTTGTCATAATAAAGATCCACCTCATAACAATAATAAACCATAAATCTTATAAGGTGTTCTAAAACTAGAATTTTACTAATATGCTACATTTTATGCAGAATGTTGACGAGTTTTGCGAAATAATACAATGATTTCATTTGGACTATTGTATGAGAGGTAATTCATCAGAACTATATATTGTCACAATCTTTTATATATCTAGTAGAGATCTTAATATTCAGTTTGCTATAATAGGGTCTTCTATAATTTTTAATTTCCAAATCTACATACTTAGCATTTTGATATTCAGTTATAGTTCATTAAAATCGGGCTAAAGATTGGCCTATTCATTATAGACAACAAGACATTCTTCACAACTTTTTCTCCAAGACCTTGCGGAGTGTCGTTTTCAAATATCAATACAGTATCGTCTGCATAAGAGAATATAGGTTTACTTAACTTCAGACGATTCGGATAATAGTGATAGTGATAGTCTAGATATAAAAATAAAGGTCCGACAGTGTATTTACAATTTTTATTGTTCAAATTCAGTGATGATGACATCTATCACGATACGATAGGAATAAACTTCTCATAATGACTTATTTTATTATCTCTCATTTTCTGTCTAGGTCTACAGACCTACCATATTAGAACTTCCGAAATGTAAGAACGTACGAAAAAAAGTTATTCAATTTAGCATACAACTAGTTTCACATTCTATAAGATACTCGCATTTGTGTAAGAATGAAATAAAATAACTTATTTGCTTCATTATCTTCACACAACTGACGAAAAAGAAAAATGAAATTAATAATGTTTTTAAGAAAATGTGCCTAAACGTACATTTGGCTTCTGGAGATTGAACCCGGAGCGGCCGAGGATACTAGACGTGGGAACCATTTGACACGTTAGGCGACCGGGGAATATAATAGTATTGTTTTTTTCAACTTGAAAGATCGTTTTTTTCTATAATTCTTTTAGTTGATATATTTGTTGAACGATCTTGTTGAATTTAGGATGATAGCAGTTCCAAACTGACTCAAACTTACCGTGAAAGTTTGAATCGATTCAATGTAATACTTTGAAAGTCATGCTTTTTAAAAATATTCAACCCTTCAGAAAATGGTGTGTTTATGATACGACTTCCCTGAATACTTATAGGGTTCGTCGCCGAACAGCAAAGGATTTTCTGTCAAAATTTGAAAATGATGAAATCTTTTGTTTTTGAATGATTGTGTAAACAAATTTTGTCCACGACTATTGCATAAAATATGCATAATGCATGTGTTTCCTCAAGCATAATGATATCCATTAATCACTAGGGAATAATGAAATCATTATTCACTACCATCAATATGACAAACATGATAGAAATGTATAGACAAATACGATAAAAATAGAGCGTGCTATGAAACGTCAAGTCAGATCGAATTTAATTTGAAACGTAAACAATTTGTTAGTTCGACTTGTTTCAACAGCAAAATTTATTAGTATCAAAGTATTATTTATGAGTCGTGGACAAAGTATAGTATTCTACTTGCATATTATGGCTATTATTCACTTGGACTATTTACGACACTCGCCTGCGGCTCGTGCCGTAAACTTCATCCACGTGAATAATGGCCACCACAATATGCTCGTTGAATAATATACTATTATGTATCCAACATTTCAATTCAAGTAAGTCACTTACCGTGAAAGTTTGAATCGATTCAATATAATGCTTTGAAAGTCATGCTTTTTAAAAATTTTCAACCCTTCAGAAAATGGTGTGTTTATGACACGACTTCCCTGAATACTTATAGGGTTCGTCGCCGAACAGCAAAGGATTTTCTGTCAAAATTTGAAAATGATAGAATCTTTTGTTTTTGAATTATTGTGTAAACAAATTTTATGTATCCAACACTTTAATTCAAGTAAGTCAAAAAGCGCGTAGACTAGATCATAGTCAAAGTATAAAGGTCTGCTAGAGCCTCCCTTCTACTCTTTTTAAAATTCGAGTGCAAGCTGATTGGTGGTTTATTTCGTTTATTTGATGTTATTGACGAAGACATAATATGGTGTTGTTACGTGCCGGCGACGAGCCGATGAGAGTAAGGCTGTGATTGGAGGAGCTAGGTAACGTCACCCAGCGCGAGAAACGATGGTAGGGAGCCTCCAGCAGAACCTTTATACTTTGACTATAGACTAGATGACATACTGTTCTATGGTTTACATGTTTTTACTATTGTTATCCGATGTTTCTCGAAGTGCTACATTTCGCAATCTCATCACGTTCAGAACTTGCTAACGCCACAGGTTCCGGGATTTACAAGTGGCCTATCGAAATTAGACGTTATGTATTTTATGAAAATGCCATTGCATGACCGCCAGACGTCATATTTTACACGTGAGGGTCGAAATCATTTTGCTGTATCACCAGATGAGGTTCCTGCGCGGAAGTGAGCCCTGACACTTTTTACATCGATCTTCTTGTTACTTAGCTGTCGTTTCGTGAACCTTGCGACTGGCGACAGCTATAATAAAGTGTTTTTTGCTATTGGCCGCTGGCTTTTACCCGCCTTCGGTATATTTAACTCCCTAGAAAATTCCTTTTGGTACGTTGCACGTGAGACTCGCGTAGCTGATAGCAGAGATTATGTCTTACTTACCGAATTAAATTTACTATTCAATAGTTTTTTTTTGAACGATTTTGTTGAAATTCGGGTGAGAGTAATTTTAAGTCAACCTGAATGCACTGTGGATGTTTTGAATCGACTCAATGTATACTTTCAGAATTACAATTTTCTTACATTTTCAACCCTTCAGAATAGGGTGTGTTTATTATACGATTTCCCTGAAAAACAACAGGGTTCGCCTTCGAACAGCAAACGATTTTTTGTCAAAATTTGAATAGGATGGAGGACCTTTCGCTTTTGAGTTATCATGTTTACAAATTTCGCGGCATAACAGCCAGACAGAGAGACCGATATTTTAAAATTTGCTCGAAATTCGATGAGAAATACTATGGTGCAAAAATCTTTGCTCTAGGACTTTTTCAACGATTTTAGAAATAGCTTGAGTGGATGCAATATACTTTTCGGACTTCGTCTGCGAACAGAATGGCCAACGATACGATTTTGTATTGAGATTGAAAATTGTATTAGCCTTAAATTTGGCCATTATCAAAATATTATTGGATTATAAATTATCAAACCAGAACATAATATAATGTCTGTATACATTAATTGGACAGACGTTACTTTAATTTAGTCCTATTATTTACTACAATTGAGAATTTGAATACAGCAGTAGTTAGATGACACAACCTGCGAGAGAATAACAAGTACTAAGTGAACATAGATGTTATTAATTTTTAATAATCATATGCTGGTATTGGAAAAGCAAGCATACTGTAGAACTTTGTGCCTTATTCACATTTTGTACAAGTTGGTATTTCTGATTAATACGTACATAGATTAGTTTTCATGTTTCCTAGGATATAGCGGGTGGCTATTATTTCGTTCAAGTGATTCCTTAAGAGTTCATGAGAGCGATGATTAGGATGTTTTTAAGGGTGAAAGATTCAAAAGATAACCCAAAAATTGTTCGGCGTTTTGATTTCAAACAAGTACAGGTTTTTAGAGGTGGTGTAATGAAAATTTTTCTTTGTGGAAAAGTATCAAATTACAATTATCTTTCAAACTTAAATATTTGATGATAATTTTTGGGAATTTTTCAAACTACACTGGCATTTAAATTTTGTGTGATATGTGTCTGCTAATAATTTCTTTGCAATTTCCTGACCTGGTGTATTTACGTAAGAAATTGTGGGCCTAATAAGTCAATTTTTCAATGGCAAGGGTTCTTGTGGATTCACGTTTAAGAGAAGATCGGTTTCTTTATCAGCAAATATTATTTTAAGTTTTGAAATACTGTTTCTAGGTTTTCCTGAAATTCTTCAACAATTTCATTAATTTTCTATATTAACAATTCCACGAATTGCCAATAAGCGTATATTCCATTTATCATTAACCTAAGCTCATATAACAAAGCCCAGAGCCATATAAATTCAAATAAGGGCATGCCGATTAATGATTAACAAGAAACAACGAAACATAAAAAAATAAAGTAGAAGCAGAATTATTATAAATAAGCCACCACCGGCGCAAACCACACAGGTACAAAGTAGAGAAGACGAACGAATAAACGAATAAAGCAATAACGAATAATGGTTATTGAAATAAGTCGGTTATTACCAACACTAATTTCCAGTTCAGTTCTGTAACTAGTCACAAGACGATAAAACAAGATAATATTTATTTTTACAAGGTTACTTTATGACAAAATGAAGCATTATCAAGATATGGACCAAAAACATGATCAAGGCCAGTAGATCGCCAGTTACAATCGAAATTTTCATGAAACTCGTTTGACAAAGGAGTGGGGAAGTCTTTGGGAATGTTTAATATGATAATTTTCTTCTGTAGAACTTTTTTTTTGCCTGATTGAATGGTTCCAGAAGATAATTCCTAAGAGGTGTTCTAGTGGAATAATAATTGGTCATGTCGATATCTCCAACTGTTTATATTCCGTTTTTTTTGAAATATTTAATGAATACATGCAGTAAGCGAGACTGCAAACAAATTATGAATTGTACACAATGCTCAATTCTTTCTCCGCAATCAAAATGGAAGTTTTGTATTCTTTCAATGGTTTAGTCATGTTCAAAATGCTGTATGTATGGGTCAAATGTATAGTGATTGAAATGTTGCCGATTTCCCGTTATACAATCAAGCCGACATTTTGTCCATAGCTTTGGTTCTGATGACAATGCAATTTCCTATATTACCGCATAATATCGTTCTGAACCCAATATAGTGGAGGCCTTATAATATGACGGATTAACTTTTTTTTTATAACCACCTTAACTTTGCTATCAGAAGAAAGAGTATGACGAGCACAGTACTCATCCTAAGTAGAAGCAGAAAATATACTGGAAATGATCTAATGAAAGATATTAAATTGTATTCTATGTTGCATCGAAATTTTATCCAAATGGTCTAGATGATTAATTTCTACCCTATGTTTCATAATAAACTATTAAGAGTTCACATTGTGGATACACATATTTTAGTGTGCCAACTGCTGTCAGGTTGACTTTCTCATACCGATATTTACTGTCTCATGAACTATGAAAATGCACCACAGAATCAAGAAGTTTAGACTTTTTGCACACAATAAAGACATGAAATAGATCGTGAAGTCACATAGTCGACATCACTTGAATCTTAAAGTGAGAATTTCGAACCAAATAAGATATGAAAACGAAGGTCGACATGTGTAACACTGACTCCTTCCCTTTTCCTTTCTGATAAAATGGATTAGGTAATTATCATAAGAAGAACTTGATCAGATTTTATATTACTTGTAGATTTTTTAGTAGTATTTTTCCAAACAGTATGAAATCAGAATAATTTATTGGAATTAAACATTCTCATAACCAAAATGCAATGAGAAATAGAAAAAAAATTTTCATCGTTTATAAGATGATCAAAATAAATTACAATAATTTTGTTACTGACAAAAAATTATGTTATACGTTTTAGTTCAATTTAGTTTTAGAAGAAAATCATAGCTTAAAAAATATTAATTTTTATTATACATTAGATAGATAGAATTGAACTAATTCATGTTTCGCTTACTGCAAGTGCCATTAAATCAAAACTGAACAGATAAGGAGGGGGGAAGAAACCCTGGGTTAAGGAATGATTCTTACATGGCCAAATCGGGTTGTGTAGAACTTTTGAATCCATTTAGTATTGTATAGAGATAAGTGAGTTTTAATATAAGGAAACTAACATTGGTGATCCTTTCGGGTAAATGAAAACTGGAGCTTCGGTGATCCTTTCGGGTACATGAAAAATAAACCTCCGTTGTGCATATTGGCAACAGCGCCGTACCCGAAGGGATCACCACAGGATATATTCTTTCCGTACCCGAAAGGATCACTTGCCATATATATATATATATATATATATATATATATATGTTAAATTATCTAAGTTATCTTCATAATTCAGAAAATTTAATTCTATATCTCTTAAGTTATATATATATATATATATATACATATATGTGTATATATATATATATATATATATATATATATATATACATATATATATATATAACAGGACTTTCGGCGCCCTTCTCATATCTGGGCGCCAAAGTGACGGTTCAATGACACATGTCTCGAGGGCCAAACGCACATTTCATCAGTTTGGCATTTGCCGATTTTGACATGCTCTATACGAACTTATATATATATATATATATATATATATATATACAGGATGTCCTCGAACTGCGTGGCTAAAATAAAACCGAAGATTCTTTGATTCGAAAAAAATTTGATGAGCCTCTTTACTTTTGCCTCAAGTGTCTTGTTTAGCCGGTAGAGAGCTTCAAAGCTGCAAAAATATTTTTGTTTTTTCGGTATAACTTGAGAATGTTATGTAGGACTCTTACAATATTTGACAGGTGAGTTACTGTCAATAATAGCCGTTTTTGAGAGTGGAGCATAGAGGCTTAGAGACCATAGAAATGGCTCAAACTTGAGGATGTAACGGGAAAAGTGTCCAGAACTTTTTTGTGGTAGACGTAATGCACTCTATATTATTTATGTAGATAGCTTATCTAATTTGAAAACTCTTCTTACTCTTAGAAAATTTTGATAGAATCAACGGATTAGCTTGAAAAAAATAATATTCGAGTCTCTGCAATTTTGGCTTGCTAATTTTACTTGATTAAAATACCTTAGTTGCCTTTGCTTTTCTAATGTCATTTTGGCATTTGGAGAATTTATTCTCAAAACTGTCAGTTTTTACTTCGCTTTCCGTAAAATTTTATAAAATTAAGGCTCAAAATTGAAATGGTTAATATCTCGGTAAAACACGAATAATAAAAACAATAGAAATGGAGAAACGATGTGATTATCTAGGAAAAACAAATGCTTAATTAAAGAAACAACAAAACTCTTTGGGAAATCGCTAAGGCATCAATTGTTCGAAATGTTGCCCATTTTCCTGAATACACAAATTAATTCGTGAAAAATCTTGTCTTCCGGATGGATTCCGCGTCACAACAGCTCGACTTGATGCCGACGTTTCGCCAACCATTACAGGTGGCATCTTCAGGGCAGGCTTGAGGCTTGAACTGAAACTGGTTCTACTGGTTTCTGTAGCCGTATTTATTGTAGGAAAAATCCTTCACGCTACATAGTTCACTGCCTTTGTTCCGGTGGTTAACTTCGTTCCGGCACCTGACCCTGCCGTTGTGCGATCATGTGCGAAGTGGAATTTTCGAGGATGGGTTTCCAAATGTTGGGAAGGTAATATCCTGAGTCACGGTTCAGATTGTTCGGATGTTTTTGGATTTCTATAGCTTCAAGGATTTTTCGCTGATAGAAGTTTGGGGCTCGGACTAGGATTTTAGTATCTTCAAAAAGGATTTGATGATTTGTGTTAAACTTATGTTCCGCAAGTGCAGATCTACTGGTGTCAAGAAGTCTTGTACAGCGCTCATGTTCTTTCACACGAGTAGCTACTGTACGACCTGTTTCACCAATGTAGACTTTACCGCAAGAACAGGGAATACTATAAACACCTTCTGAGTGGAGAGGAGGAAGGGGATCTTTAATAGGTTTGTAAAACTGAGATAATTTTGGAAGTGTGGAAAAACGGGTAGAAATATTATGTTTTTTGAGGATTTTGGAAATTCGATTTGTTATATTTTGAATATATGGAAGATAGGCCGTGGATAAAGCAGGTGGAAGGGTTTCTGGCTCAGGTCGATTTGGAATTTTAGATGAAGTGTATTTCTTCATGGCTTTTTGAATGTTGTAATGGGAGAAATTATTTGATAATAAGGCAGATGATAGATGTTTTAATTCTGATTTTAAAGATTGAGGCTGAGATAGGTTGACAGCTCTGAGGACCAGGGAGTTTATTGCAGATTGCTTTTGGGCAGGGTGGTGGTGGGAAAGACCATTGAGAATGACACATGTCTCGAGGGCCAAACGCGCATTTCATCAGTTTGGCATTTGCCGATTTTGACATGCTCTATACGAACTTATATATATATATACATATATATACAGGATGTCCTCGAACTGCGTGGCTAAAATAAAACCGAAGATTCTTTGATTCGAAAAAAATTTGATGAGCCTCTTTACTTTTGCCTCAAGTGTCTTGTTTAGCCGGTAGAGAGCTTCAAAGTTGCAAAAATATTTTTGTTTTTTCGATATAACTTGAGAACGTTATGAAGGACTTTTACAATATTTGGCAAGTGAGTTAATGTCAATAATAGCCGTTTTTGAGAGTGGAGCATAGAGCCTTAGAGACCATAGAAATGGCTCAAACTTGAGGATGTAACGGGAAAAGTGTTCAGAACTTTTTTGTGGTAGATGTAATTCACTCTATATTATTTACGTAGATAGCTTATCTAATTTGAAAACTCTTCTTACTCTTAGAAAATTTTGATAGAATCTACGGATTAGCTTGAAAAAAATAATATTCGAGTCTCTGCAATTTTGGCTTGCTAATTTTACTTGATTAAAATACCTTAGTTGCCTTTGCTTTTCTAATGTCATTTTGGCATTTGGAGAATTTATTCTCAAAACTGTCAGTTTTTACTTCGCTTTCCGTAAAATTTTATAAAATTAAGGCTCAAAATTGAAATGGTTAATATCTCGGTAAAACACGAATAATAAAAACAATAGAAATGGGAAAACGATGTGATTATTTAGGAAAAAAAATGCTAAATTAAAGAAACAACAAAACTTTTTGGGAAATCGCTAAGGAATCAATTGTTCGAAATGTTGCCCACTTTCCTGAATACACAAATTAATTCGTGAAAAATCTTGTCTTCCTGATGGATTCCGCGTCACAATTTCTCGACTTGATGCCGACGTTTTGCCAACCATTACAGGTGGCATTTTCAGGGCAGGCTTGAGGCTTGAACTGAAACTGGTTCTACTGGTTTCTGTAGCCGTATTCATTGTAGGAAAAATCCTTCACGCTACATAGTTCACTGCCTTTGTTCCGGTGGTTAACTTCGTTTCGGCACCTGACCCTGCCGTTGTGCGATCATGTGCGAAGTGGAATTTTCGAGGATGGGTTTCCAAATGTTGGGAAGGTAATATCCTGAGTCACGGTTCAGATTGTTCGGATGTTTTTGGATTTCTATAGCTTCAAGGATTTTTCGCTGATAGAAGTTTGGGGCTCGGACTAGGATTTTAGTATCTTCAAAAAGGATTTGATGATTTGTGTTAAACTTATGTTCCACAAGTGCAGATCTACTGGTGTCAAGAAGTCTTGTAAAGCGCTCATGTTCTTTCACACGAGTAGCTACTGTACGACCTGTTTCACCAATGTAGACTTTACCGCAAAAACAGGGAATACTATAAACACCTTCTGAGTGGAGAGGAGGAAGGGGATATTTAATAGGTTTGTAAAACTGAGATAATTTTGGAAGTGTGGAAAAACGGGTAGAAATATTATGTTTTTTGAGGATTTTGGAAATTCGATCTGTTATATTTTGAATATATGGAAGATAGGCCGTGGATAAAGCAGGTGGAAGGGTTTCTGGCTCAGGTCGATTTGGAATTTTAGGTGAAGTGTATTTCTTTATGGCTTTTTGAATGTTGTAATGGGAGAAATTATTTGATAATAAGGCAGATGATAGATGTTTTAATTCTGATTTTAAAGATTGAGGCTGAGATAGGTTGACAGCTCTGTGGACCAGGGAGTTTATGGCAGATTGCTTTTGGGCAGGGTGGTGGTGGGAAAGACCATTGAGGTATCTATCGGTATGGGTGGGTTTCCGATACACAGAATGTCCTAAAGTACCGTCAGTCTGTCGACTTACCAATACATCCAGGAACGGGAGTGAACCTTGCGATTCGGCTTCCATGGTGAAACGGATATTAGGATGTAATGAATTTAAATGATTGAGGAAGGAAACAAGCTTTTCGCGACCATGTTGCCAAATAACGAAAGTATCGTCGACATATCTGAACCAACATTTCGGCTTGAGAACAGATGAGTCAATGGTATCTTGTTCAAAAGCTTCCATGAAGATTTGAGCTATGATCGGGGAAAGTGGGCAACCCATGGCAGCTCCCGAGGACTGCTCGTAGAACTTGCCATCGTATAGAAAATATGTGGAGGATAGACAAAAATCAATTAACGGTAGCAAGTCCGTTGAAATGCTTTTGGAAGGTAACAATTGAGAAATTATGGAAAGGGTGTCTGGAATGGGAACATTGGTAAACAGTGATTCGACGTCGAAGCTGACCAGCAAATCGCATGGGTCAACTTTCAACGTTTGAAGTTTTTCTAGGAAATGAAAGGAATTCTGGATAAAACTATTGGTATCACCTACAAGGGGTTTGAGAATAGATGACAGGTATCGAGAGAGTTTATAAGTAGGAGATCCGATAGTGCTGACAATTGGTCTCAGGGGAACTGAGGGCTTATGAATCTTAGGCAAACCATATAAACGGGGACATTTTGAACAATGGGAGATAAGAAATTTCTTATCTGAATCAGGAAGGGAAGAATGACGAATAATTTGTGAAATTGAACGTTCTATAAAGGAGGTGGGATCTTTCGGTAGAAGCTTATAGGAATTAGTTTGCAGATGTAGCAGGATTTTGTTATCATAATCTGAACGATTCATGACAACAGTGAAGTTTCCTTTATCAGCCCTCAAAATAGCCAAATCAGGATTTGATTTGAGTGAATTGAGAGCTTGAATTAAAGGTTTAGGGCAATTTGATTTAGGAATCTTGGAATGACGAAGAATTTTAGCAGTTTCGAAACGAATTTCATCTGCTGCGAGATGGGGAACTTTATGAAGGAATGCTTCTACAGCAGAAATAATGGATGTCGTAGGGATATTTTTGGGGGAGAAGACAAAATTAGGAACTTTAGATAGAACCGATTGTTCAGCTTCAGTAAGGGTATGTGAAGATAAATTAACCACAGTATTTACAAGAGGGGTTGGTCTTGAAGGTTGGTGCTGAGGGCGTTGGGAGGCAAGAAGTCTCTCCGTAGAGGTTGGAGATGGTAGGGCCAATGATAAAGTTATCCACAATTCCAACCCAAACATTGATTTTAGTTTGATTCTGAAAATATGTAACTTCCGTTTCAAGAGGATTTTCATCAGCATAGAAATGGTCATTATGAAGGTTAAAAAGACCACATCTCGTGAAAGTATCTTCGTCCGTGAACAGAATTCTTCTACAAAAATTGGGGTTTGCGTTTTGTCTTTGGACAATAAGCCGACAGAAATCTAGCCGATGACCTGGATCCATGGGAAATAAGTCTTGAACTGTTTTAATATGATAGGGATACAACAGTTCTTCTTTCAGTACATTATGAACTAATGATTTTGAGGCTCCAATACGAAGTCCCAAACGTAGTGTGCTTATCCCAGGTTCAGTTTCAACCGCTTCCAGTATCGCTTCTTCGAGCTCTAACGTCCTTCTTGTCCGTCTGTGTCCAGTTTCTCTGCGATTTGCTTCAAATTTGCCAGTTTGGCGAAGGTTTGCCGATTTGGAATTCTGCGATGCGGATATCTTTCCCTTCTCCGGCCATTGCAACGACAAAGTGCATAAATCAATAACATATCAACAATTTCAGTGTTAGTGAAATTTTGAACCATAATTTTATAAAATTTTTACGGAAAGCAAAGTAAAAACTGACAGTTTTGAGAACAAATTCTCCAAATGCCAAAATGACATTAGAAAAGCAAAGGCAACTAAGGTATTTTAATCAAGTAAAATTAGTAAGCCAAAATTGCAGAGACTCGAAAATTAATTTTTTCAAGCTAATCCGTTAATTTTATCAAAATTTTCTAAGAGTAAGAAAAGTTTTCAAATTAGATAAGCTATCTATGGAAAAAATATCGAGTGAATTACATCGAACACAAAAAAGTTCTGGACACTTTTCTCGTTACATTCTCAAGTTTGAGCCATTTCTATGGTCTCTAAGGCTCTGTGCTCCACTCTCAAAAATGGCCATCATTGACAGTAACTCACCTGCTGAATATTGTGGAAGTTCTCTATCAGGTTCTCAAGTTATACCGAAAAAACAAAATTATTTTTGCAATTTCGAAGCCCTCTACCGGGTAAACAAGACACTTGAGGCAAAAGTAAAAAGGCTCATCAACTTTTTTTCGAATCAAAGAATCTTCGCTTTTATTTTAGCCACGCCGCAGTTCGAGGACACCCTGTATATATATATATATATATTCTTTTATTGATATTCTTGAACCATTTGTAATATTTGTATGTTTTCTTGGTATATTGGTTCGTATATATACTGAAAATAAAATAAAATTCTGTTTGACGTTTCGACAATGTTTATTGTCTTTATCAAAATGTGAATTAATTCACATTTATATATATATATATATATATATATATACCGGGAAAACATACAAATATATATATATATATATATATATATATATATATATATGTAGAACTGGATTCTCGGGTATTGATCCGCGTTGTGTGGTTTCGGTCCTCAAAAGTTCGCCTAGATTTTCCAGACTCTACGGTCGAATCACCTGAAGATGGCAAATGCGACTTTGCCGAAACGTCGTGAAATTGGTCCTTTTGAGGACCGAAACCACACAACGCGGATCAATACCCGAGAATCCAGTTCTACACATTACGTCCGCGAGAACCTAAGAAGAAACATATATATATATATATATATATATATATATATATATATATATATATATATATATATATATATATATATATACAGATACATAAGTAACTGCCAACCATAGCAGTACTAACCTACAATCCTTACTTCAAAAAAAAACGACTGAACTTTAGATGAATATGCGTGAATAGTTGATCTATGGTAGGGCATCGAATCGCATTGTGTTCATCAATGATCTACTATCCTTTCAGAGGTTTATATTTACAAAAATATAAAAATCTAATAGGACCGAAGTGGTGTAATTGGTAAACACCCTGGACTAGAAATCCAGAAATGTGGGTTCGAATCCCGCCTATGGTTCAATCTTTTACGTTTATTCATCTTTATAATCCTATGTTAAATTATCTAAGTTATCTTCATGATTCAGAAAATTTAATTCTATATCTCTTAAGTTACATACACGATAGTGGCCAATTAGGCAAAGAAACTTTAAACTTGTTTATATATATATATATATATATATATATATATATATATATATATATATATATATATATATATATATATATATATATATATTTACATCTCGCTATTTTCAGGGCGTCCTTTCACAATTCCTACTCTGAACGTCCACCATATATTTCTCAAGCAGTGCCTACTATAACGTTTGAATATTTTCCAATTCTGAAGTTTAGAGGTCGTGATGAGTACATAGGCTCAATTTGGTCACATCGTCACATCCATGACGTCATTTGAATCTTGAAATGAAAATTTCGGACACTTCTCCAGGTTAAATATATACGGGTGATAGCCAGAAAAACACGGTAGCCCTTACGGATTGACAAAATTCTATAATTCCATTTGAAAAAATTAAAATGGATGTCAGAGATACTATTCAAAATAGGGCTACCGCACTCAGAAACAATATAGTTCCTTTTTTCACAGCTTTGAAGCGATCTGCAGAATTTCAAATCAATACGACCAATAGGAACGGTGCATCAGCGTGCCAAAAATTGCTTAGATCGATTTATATATGCTAAAAATGGATTCATCCGAAAACATTTTTTCTGAGTTGATTACGATACTCATCTTACATATATTATACTACGTATAGTGAGGATAGTGAAAACGATATTCCGTTTTTTTATCATGTCCTTTCATAATCAGTAATCAAAAGTCCAAAACAAAATTTACCAGTTTCACAAATGCTGCTAAGAACCACCTGATTCTCATGCGCTAGAACTATTTGGAATATCTGATTGGTTATGAATCTTCTCAATCTTGCTGTTATCATATCTTCAGAGCCGGGGTCAGAGGTTAGTATCTTCAATCTTGATAAGCATAAGCACAAAGAAAAAAAGCTGAGGGCATTATTTCGGGTGGATAAATAAGCCACGCCACTGGACCGCTACTGTCTGTTCCCTTCTGAAAGTAAATCAAATCTAAAAGATTTTGAACTCGAAGATAATCGTTTTTAATAACTGGGAAATTTCCTACTTGTGACATTTTCAATCCCAAAATTGAAGCTGCTGTCTGGATTCACGACCATTTCAATAAAGTGGAAAACAACATACAGCAGCTAAGTCATAGGAATCGGGTGGAATGTATAAAGATGAGAGTGATGGCAATATATGAGGAAATGTTTCACCAAATTGAATTAATAACTGAAGAAATGTAATAAATTGTATAGCTTCAATTAATCAACAATTACGTGTTGAAGATACATTCTGAACTTAATGAAAATTGGATTTTCACTAGTTTAATGAATGAATGTGACTAAAGTTCCGCTAATACAGTTGCTTCTTCAAACAAATATCACAAAGTAATAACTCACTACTTTAATGATGATTCTTGACCCAGGTTCAAATTATATAATAATTCTTGTCTGTAGATCATAGGACAGATATTCAATCATTAAGTCCGATTCATACTAATCTAATTGATTGGAACCCTTGCAAATTCTTAAATGCGTCTTTATAATGTTAAAAATATATCTCAGGTAGTGTTACGAAGTGCCCTCGTTACTTATAAATCATAATAGGAGATGAGGAAATTCGTATTCAAATCACCGCTAACTGCCAGAATCTCAGGCCACCTCTGAAGTTTTATTTCTTCTGGCACAAAACCAGTATGAAAGGAGAAAGAATTTCTCACGAAAGGGATTGAAGAATCAACCGTCTGACCGCTAAGCCGCTACGATTCCGATATTATTACCGACCGTTCAAATTAATTCAACTCTGTTAATTTCCGAGAATTTATTTTTATTTTTCATTATAAACTCCGTCCGCGCTCCGAAGGATCCACTCCTTTGACCAAGTTCAAATGTAAATATTCTACAACTAACTCCAGTTTCAACTGACTGCCAAAAACCGAATAATTTATTACTTGTGTTGAGGAAAAGACCTGACATCCCTAAGACTAAATACACATCCCGAAAACCGAAAAATTCATTATTTGTGTTGGGGAAAAACGGACCGTTTGCCCACAAGATCTTATTCACTAAAAACCAAATAATTTATTATTTGTGTTGAGAAAAAGACCTGACATCCCTACGACTAACTACAAATAACGGAAACCGAACAATTTATTAGTCGTGTTGAGGAATTGACACGATCCGCAAAGAACTCGAATATTATTAGCGAACTCGTAAATTACCACGATTCGAAATCAACCTACCACCTGACAGCGCGACAGATACTAAAGAACTATTAACTTATTTCGGCTGGTTTCTCATTGCGGGTCAACGTTCCAAACGTTCACTACTTGGCGTCTCCGTTTTTTCCCTCGAAGATCATCTGGTCGAAGTAAACAGCTGTGTCACGCGAATAGAAATTCTGAATTAGATTCTAGAACTTCTGATTGTTCAAATTGTTACAGACTAGCCCAACTAGGTCGAACTCTTGAGTTTATTATCTGAGGTGGTTTTATAAAATTGTTGTTCATTTAAAAGGACTAGGTGTAAACATTTATTTTCTTTTGTATATATATTTTCGAGAATCAATCATTTCATTTAATAAACTGTATATGAATAAACATCTGTGTTTTACTGGTGAGGAATCAATCAATTTATATCTGTCATATTTCATTCAACGGCAAATATACGACCCTGGACCACTCATCCCGGTGGTGACCCCTTTCTACTTTTCCGGGTAACAAGAAAAACTATCTTTTCCCGAGAAAGGCGGTCACAGTAGAAAGCTTAAATAGCAATATTTCTCATAAGGTCCGACAACCTCCTTCTATTACCTCATGATTCTTCAACGTCTGGTTCGAAAGTGGATACTTGTGCGTCATACTTTGGTTCAGTCCTTCAGTCGTATTACAAACTTGCACCGATATAACCGCTGAGTTCATAAATGAATTGATAAGCAGTAAATTCTTGATTCACATACTTTAAACATTAATGTGTTATAATTTCGATTACTTTTGTTTCTGCTCGTTTTGGCGACGTGGACATTTTTGATTGAAATTAATGCAATAAAGACCCCTTGTGATAATTTAATTAGCTTCAAGAAATCACTTTTCAGAGATCGATACATGTTCTGATAATGGTCGTGAGATCGAAACGTACGTAGAGGCCAGTGGCGTAGAAAGACCTTTGAGGGCCGATGTACCACTGGGATTAAGGGTACCCTCCTTACTCCTTGCATTATTTAAAATTTCAATGTTCTTTTGGCTCTCTTCAAGTTCTGAATGTCATTTCAATTCAGTTTGTGCCTTATTCGAGAAAAAATTTCAAATAAAGTTGTTTTATTTTCATGATAATCAAAATTAATTAAAATGATTTTTTGTTAAAATGCAATCTGTTTTTTCAAAATTAATGCATCGAAGTGAAATGCCTGATGGTACAACTTGCCAGGAAATATATATGTCTGTACCTAATAATTATAATGTCTTTGTTCCACGATCTAATTGTCTTTCTTCTAGATTCAGGAATAGAAGGTGGCACATTGTTCAATATATTACTTCTATTTCCAGAAGTAAAAACCAAAATGCAATAGACACATTGAATTTTGAATTAACTCTACAATATGCGACAGTCGCGTATTCTATCGCGTCGCAACACAAGTCTGAATTGCCGTAGACAATGGTGATGTGACCAAATTGAGCCTATGTACTCATCACGACCTCTAAACTTCAGAATTAGAAAATATTCAAACGTTATAGTAGGCACTGCGTGAGAAATATATATATATATATATATATATATATATGTTTCTTCTTAGGTTCTGAGTTCGCCTAGATTTTCCAGACTCTACGGTCGAATCACCTGAAGATGGCAAATGCGACTTTGCCGAAACGTCGTGAAATTGGTCCTTTTGAGGACCGAAACCACACAACGCGGATCAATACCCGAGAATCCAGTTCTACATATATATATATATATATATACACAAGTTGGGGCAGATGTGCATGAGTAATTTCATGAAAACTGTTCAAACTGCATGGATCTGTTGAAGGTGCATGATCATGCACATTGACATCGCCTCCAAATGAGCAAAAATGAGCAAAGTGCATGCCTTGGTAAATGTGCCTTTCTACATGCATGAAAAATTATTTTAGAATTTTCGTATTCTCACACTTGCATGAGCGAAGATTATTTTGTTTTGACATCTCATTTGGTATTTTACCTTCATCTATTAGATGTCGGAACTTTTACAGAAATTCTATGAAATGCTTTACTGAACGCATTATTCCGAATGAGAATGAATATTGTGAGTGGTGAATTTATTTCATTGCAGACTTACGTGTCAGCTATTTTTTATCATAAGTGTCCATTTTTACATTCAATATTATTTATCATATCAAAATATATGAATGTAACTTTGTAAACATTATTTGACTTACCATGATGCCATGTGGCATCACCGGGCATTCGGTATGCTTTAAAAATATATATACACGAATTAATATCAAACCGAAATAAAAATGTGGGACTTGCATAAGACATTATTCGCATGTATACTGTGAAATGGCATTGCGCCTTACCGAGGACATACATTGTTTCAAAGTATTCAAAGAACAATATTTATATTTTTCGATATGTTCAAAACCTGCAATGGTTATGCTACAATTTATAGATGTGCATATACATATAATCCCAATGATGTATTAAAGTATCAAAAAGTATGTGTTTTCAATTTTTACTCCCCTCATTGTGCGTAGTTCAAGATATATCCGTTTTGAGCATTTTTGCTTATCTATAGACCTTATTAATACAGTACTGTCGGGTGAAATCTTGCAAGTTAATTTTGATCCACTTCTTGGCGTCCGAATAACTTGAAACTTGTAGGACTTTATCATTTGGGTGACAATGCATCATGGCATATTCATAAGAAAAAAATAAGATGACGGCTTCAAGATGGCGAACGAGTTTTGTGAATATGCTCCGATTCTGTTTGAAATTGGTATATGGGTCTTAGGAGTAGGAGATCATGGGGTCTTAGCCAAAATTTCAAGATGGCGGACGACTATTGTGATTATGGAGTTTATTCAAAATTGGTAAAAGGAGGTTTTTGGGGTCGGAGATCATGATGGTTTTTCAGTCTAAATTCAAAAATTCAAGATGACGGACGAGTTTCATGATTATTGTTCGATTACATTCAAAATTGATATATGGGGATTTTCGAGGTCGGGGATCATGATTTTTTGATCAAAATTCGGAATTGCTGCTAAGATGGCATACGAGTTTTGTAATTTTTGTAAATTGGTATTATTGACAGTTTTTGGGATCGGAGATCATGATTCTCCAGTCAAAATTGAAAAAATTCAAGATGACGGACGAGTTTTATGATTATTGTCCGATTTTATTCGAAATTGGTGTACGGAGATTTTCGAGGTCGGGATCATGATTTTGGGCATTTTCCTTGCTTCGGCAACTTTTGAGGTCTCCTTCAACCCTGTTCAGTCCAAATTATTACTTTTGGTAAAAATATTTTTTTTGGAATATTCCATCAACAGGCTTCTGAAGGTAGACAAAGGAGAGGAAAGCTGTGATCAATTGTTGATCCTTCCCTAACTTTTGTTAGCAAACTAGCTTTCGGACACTCCCGTGGATCAAATTTATATGATTGTAATATCAGAAAATATATTGCAAAATATATGTAAAAGTAAAAAAATAATTATAGATAAGCTTTCATCCTGGAGTGTACTAAAAAGGAATTATATATAATTATTCTCGGGAAATAGGTCACTCTAACTTAACACTTTGTTTTAAATTTTCGTCTTTACGTACGTTTCGATCTCACGACCATCATCAGAAGACTTATTATATCAAAAAGGGTTTATTAAAACTTCGTTTCGACGACGTGGGCTTTTTTTGATTGAAATTTGTGCGATATGGACGCTTGTGATAATAGTTTTAATAAACCCTGTTGACATAATAAGTCTTCTGAAGATGATCGTGAGACCGAAACGTACGTGAAGACGAAAATTTAAAACAAAGTGTAAATGTGACCTATTTCCCGAGAATTTTTATATATAATTCATACTGGGTCAAGAATCTTTATTACTAAAAAGGAATAAAAAAGCGTGATCATACCATTTCGCAGCCGTTCCGGGTTCTATTCGTCAGAAGCGGAATACCCGTTATGGTACATTTTCTTAAAAACATTACATTCAATATTCATTAGTTGTGTAAAGATAAATAAGTTATTCTACTTCATTATCTTCACACAAATGCGAAGAGTATCTTATTGAATGTGAAACAATTATATAAAAAATTGCGATTTGCGAAGAGTAACCGCAAAAGATTCCAAGCGGCAAGATACACTCTAATTTGGTTATGAATTTACATATACCTACATTCATTGCAGAATTTATATAAGTGAGTGAATTAAATCAGCTTCTTGGTATACTTAAATAAGCATCAATCTTATGTTGTCGTGAGATATCAATATACTAAATGTCACTCATGTTTTCGGGAGAAGTATGCTGTGCTTCAACTAAAATGATAATTACAACTAGATACAACCTTCTTTCATTTTTAGTACTCCCGGTAGTTCCATTATTATTTTGCCAAATTCTGTACATAGATCTTGTTCTTACGACTAATCAGTTTAAACATTCTTAAGAATTTACACTTAAAAACATTTTAATTCCATATGACATACTTAAAAATGTGAAGGAAGAGAAACCCGTAGATCGCAGATTAAGCAAGAAGCTTCAAGAATCAGAAAAATATTAGACAAAGGAATGAACATCAGGTGGTAGACCCTAGTCGCGTAGAAAGTTCAAATTATTCTTGTTGAATATAAAATAAAATTTTCATGATTCACTTAATACGCAAAGAATAATAAATTAATAGCTAATATATCTAATTGTTGTGAAACCCAACAATTTCAATATTAGTTTTACTATAAGTTGTTAGACCGTTAGACGCAGGCTATCAATACTTGCTCAAATTGTTACCTACTCATAAAAACTGTGCTCTCAATATAATTTATGATAGGCAAGTTACGAAAACTTATTTAGAATACCCAGAAGGGTCAACAGACTATTTTTGAAATTCCATTGCTTAATCTCACCCTGTTAGTTCGACAAGATGTTTTTATTATCGTTGTTCCACTACCTACTTGAGAAATTGGCATTAAGAGAATAAGAAATGGAACCAATCGATTCACCGCTCATCCCCATTTAATTTTGTATATTATTTCACTTACAGTTGGAGCAATATTAAGCGTTTTATTTAGAATTCTAGTTGTTATGTTATGAGTTAATTTTATTTCAATCTTAGATGCGGACATTATCAAGCTTTTCAAATTCCAGTTGATATTATGCATGTTATGAATTGAATTTAGTGAATTATTTCAATTACAGTTGGCGATTAGAGACAACTGTTCTAAATCAAAATTGCTTTCCGTCAGTAATACGTATATATTTCCATCAACATCACTTTATATTGCAACAAATTATAGGTTTATGTTCACACATAACTTCCAAATCCATATTGGAAACAAAAAAAAATGATACATGGAAATATTCACGCTGTTAGGAAAGAGGATACCAATATATCTAGAACAATAAGATAACTTTGGTCCCAGAACCAAATACTGGAACGCGTGGGTGAACAATGATAACAATAATTTAATGTAAGCCCTTCAGATACATAATATAACAACAAACAGGTATAATATAGGTTATTTTTACTATAATAATGATAATCACAATAGGTAATACATGTTACGTACGTTATAC
The DNA here is from genome assembly GCA_958510875.1 of Endomychus coccineus. NCBI lineage: Eukaryota > Metazoa > Arthropoda > Insecta > Coleoptera > Endomychidae > Endomychus > Endomychus coccineus. The sequence continues at coordinate 162,548,509 of OY294067.1, read as the reverse complement.
ATATACTGAATATTAAGTAATGTTAGTAATAATAAGTTTTATACCTTATTCTGAACATTCATTAACATGTAAGTTAACCAATGTTCAAAACTTATATTCGTTAATTATGTTGTTATATGAGCTTGAAAGGTTCACAATCACTTATAATTACTATTTATTCACCGGTTCCTAGTATTCGAGATTCTGGATCTATATAGGTCCAACAGAATGTTCCTTCTTTATAAGGGTGAACTTATCTCCACTCCTATTTATTCTTAATGCGAAATCAATAATTTGTTGTAGTAAAATTGAAAATTGAAAAGTTTTTATTTGTATTGTATTTGTCGTATGTGAATCCCTATATTATTTCCTTGAACTGAATACGAATAACTGATACTGATGAGTATCACAGCTTTAAATTAGAACGAATTGAAATTTGATTCAGTTTGATATTTAAAACCAACAAATAGAATCAACAAAGGCAATCAGCCGGAAATTGTCAAATTTTTACTTAAAATAATTTGTACAATGTATTCATAATTGATCCAATAAATTGAAAATTAGATACAAGAAAATATAGTACCAATTACATTGAAAGAAATCATAGTTATGGGTATTGAAGAGTGAAAATGAAACAGCGTATATACGGTTAATTATGCTAATAATTTTATGTTCTAGAACTTTAAAAATATGTAGCTTTTGTTTTTGTATTAAAGTTTCCTAGAATTTCATTCGTTTAGAAGATCGTTTCGAGTATATCTCTCTATTTTCATAATCAAAGAAGAACTAAATATCAAAATTGGGCGATAAATGACGATAAAACACGTGATATTTACCGATTTATTTTTGTATTTGTAAAATAATAATTCTAGATTTGATTAATTTCGTTAATTTTCTTGATCTATTTCATGGATAATTAGTTTATAAAAATGAAGCTTGAATCAAAAAGAAAAGTAAAACACAGCTAGCGCAGGAAAAGATAAATTATTAGATAGGTAATGTGAAAATGATTTCGATTTCCGATATCCATTGATAATGTAATTTAGGGTGATAGTATATTTTATATTTCACTTATCAACTCAACGCTCTCGGATATTTGTTTTAACTATTCTGTTAGGTTAGACTGGCTCGTCTCGTAGGTCAAGTAATAAATATCTCATGAACGTGACAAGTGGCCATCGTTTTTTTTACTTCGGTTGTTGTTTCATCACCCGCAGATACAAACCGACTGAAAGCTCCTGTTAATTCCACAAATGATGTCCAATTGTCCACTCAAAAGCATATGACTCGATTTTACCTCCGCACAATTCTCGCGCTCACGTTAGCAATTGTGCTAAAAAGCAAATAAATACACTATAATGAATTCATTGTACTGATAAATAGTAACGAGATATACAGTGCGTGATTGAAGCGAGGAACAAATGCTTCATCTCTTTCACCAAAATATTCCGAATTCAATCTAGGGCTGATCGATCGAAATATACAGGATGATCAGTATTTGAGCGAAGATAAAATCATCTGTTTTCTTTTAATGAGACACCCTGATAAGTTATAGTCAATATCTGCTTACGGATTAGATAATGACAATAGTTAGACGAACGAGTACGGTCGTATGGCAGATTTTCTCTTCTCGTAGATAAAATGTCTCTTTATTGAGCTTACATTCCTCACACACATCCACTGAGCATACGGGAAAATAATATACAAATAAAGTATCTCCGCATCTTTGAATTCAAAATGTTGATCCCTATCAGAGTATTGAACAATAAATAAGGTTTCCCATTTAAAGAACTGCCGAGAACTGATCACCTTGTATATTTTTGATATGTGATATTGAATTAATTAAAGAAAAACTTTAACAGTGGGTCACTTTTGATTTCGTATAACTACATATAAATTACGAATACGTCTCATGAGCTACCCAATGCGTGGAATTTTCCATGCCCGATTTCACCACTCTCGACCTTGAGACGGTGAAAATTTCCGAAAATTCCAATAGGCCATTCATATCGCTCTAGTTGTCTGCACATTGTGCCAAAAATCACAACCGTACGTAGAAAAGTAGAATTTTCACAGCATTACGTATCAACAAAAGCATGTTTAATAGAATCTGGTCAAAATCATACTTCAGGTGCCCGATCTTTCATCACTAGCTTCGTTATGAATCATTCGTTTTGAAACTTACTTAATTCCATTCGTTTTGTACCGAGTATATTTCCATTAATCGTTCCCTAATTCATGTTCAAAATGTTTAAAAATATACTGAATATACGTTCGTTCTGGTTGAATATTATTAGAATTTCACAGATGGAACTGTAAACAAATATAAATTTTTAAAGTATTGTCGTTATTCTTTCTTATTTTCATCTTCAAATTAAAATTCTATCAGGCTGTAGAAATGTATAAAATATTTCATCTAGGATATAATTTATTGAACAAAATCAAAAAAATAGGAGAAAATATAATAAAAATGAAGTATTTGAATGAGGAAGTAACATGCAAGTCCTATTAAATATAATAAAACCAATCATGCAAGTAAATGTAACAAAAATATAAATGTAAGAATGAGTACACAAACAGAATCAAATCGACACTAGAACCTTGGTTGTTATGTTATGTTAATTAATAATTCTCAGATTTCTATTCATTTTGTGGTACTCTGTGATAAACATTTATTGAACATAATTTATCTATCCCACACCATAAGACTACAATCATCCTACCATCCTCTGAATTATTTCACAGTTGAGTTATTTTGATATACCTATACCGTCCTCTATTAGGCAAGTACCCAACTGACTATGGTCACAATATTGACGACATTTATGAACGTCCACGTTACATGTGAATATAAACAACAGCATGAGTGATGACGCTTGTACGTAAGGTACCGATGAATACCGATATAAAGTCTTCGTGAATTTTCCGATGGCACTCGAGGATTTCGTTCATGCACTACTGCCTCAACGTGTATATATATATATATATATATATATATACAAGTTCAAGGACTTTTTCGTCTTTGGGGACAGTCCCCGAACATTTCAACATACGCAACGGTATCTTCAGGGACCCTCATGTTTGAGGACAGTTACGGGAAACTTTGAGGACCGTTATGGGAAACTTTGAGGACACACGTCTCAAGTATTAAATATAACAATTGACCCAAATCTCCCATTCAAGTATATTCAGATATAGTTTGAATATCAGTTTGTATGCACAGAAAAGATTATCTCCTAGCAACTGTAACAAAGAAATAAATTAATATTATTTCCCCTACGTGTAATTCCTATTCATAGCCTAATCTATTAAATTCAGTAATTTTCTTGTTATTCAGCCATTTTTAATGTTTATACACTTTGGAAAGTTGTTCTGTCTTGGAAAGTGTAGATACGTGTGAGCTTGGTTATCTTAGATCAAACAAAACAAACATAAAATTATTATGTATTATATAATATGTTCTCTGTAACAAATATCAAACATATCGGTAGCGAAATAATGAGAAGTGACCACAAACTCAGAAAAAAACGTCTGGTTGGGCATATAGATAATATAATACGAATATGAGTTGGGGGAGGTGCAGGACTGTTTGTTCACTTTCCTATCATTCACCAAAATATTTTTGAAGGTGCTACTTATATCGCTTTCGGAGATCGTTGATCAATGACTTTACGTCAGCTTTGTCCCACTGACGGGCTCTAGGAAAGAGTAAAACAGCTGTCTGAGCCTATAGGACGTGTTGTCACTGTTCAACCTGGTGAATCAAAACTGTGTACACGACACGAAATGTGACATTGGTTGAATCTGTATTTCGTATTTGAATCAGAATTGGATTATGATTTTCCACTGTTGAGGTGGAGAATACAATACATTTCTATCGAATGCGAGTCCATTACATATTATAGGACAAATATCAACTTTTCGGGGAGCAAATTGAATGTACGCTGTATTGTATTCACTGATACAAATTTGACACCTCTCTTATTTTTCTATCAAGCATTCCAACTCGAAAGATGGAAAGAACGTTATCAACCAGAATTAGAATAACAGTTCAATAAAAAGATGCGAATTATCAATCCGAAAGTAGAATCTCACCAAAAAACGCAGCTGTAGTGTTGACCGCCGCCATGATGAAACTCTGATGTTTTGCAGCGCAGTTTATGTAGTCAGTGAGTTATTACCGGTATTACTAACAATTCTTGCTACAAATATACTTGCTACCATTAGATTATTATGGATTATATTCAAACGAAATTTAATGTTTTGTTTTGAAAATGAAAGTTCCCCCTTTCGTGATTTTAATTACTTTGAATAAACAGTTCTCAATAAATCGCTGCAGATCTCATAATCATAATGCCAAGGTTGGAACAAAATATTTGCGACATATATATAATAGCTACATCATCTTTAAAAGGCAAATACCACTGCTACTATTGTTCTAACACAAACATCTTTGTGGTCAGTGGGTTATTACCTGTGTCTATGGTAATAACTCACTTACTACATAAACTGCGCTGCAAAACATCAGAGTTTCATCATGGCGGCGGTCGACACTACAGCTGCATTTTTTGGTGTGATTCTACTTTAGGAATGATAATTCGCATCTTTTAATCGAACTGTTATTCTTATTCTGGTTGATAACGTTCTTTCCATCTTCCAAGTTAGAATGCTTTGTAGAAACATAAGTGAGGGAATGTCTAACCTGCAAATTTGTATGTGGTGAATCACTGAATACAATACAGCGTAAATTGAATTTGCTCCCCGAAAAGTTGATATTCGTCCTATAATATATAATGGACTCGCATTCGATAGAAATGGACGGTTGCAAACAAATATGGTAATTCGGAGATAGTTTTTGTGTTAGCTAAGCTACAGAAATCTAGTAATTTTATTATCGATGTACAAGGAAGCTGCAATAAAATGTATGTGAGGTTTCGTTCATCCCTCTTCTAAACGTTTATCTCCTAAACAATCCAAAAGCTGATGTTTCGGCCAAATCTCCACCTAATTGAAAGAGGATTTTAATGGAAATAGGTCATGTTGGTTACATATTGCTGTTCAGCTAAATGTATTGACTAATTTATTTTGCCCAAATTTTACGAAATTTCCTTTGCGCCAAGATGGAGCATCACTACGATAGTGTAACTTCAAAATTCCATCTTTCACTTTTGTTTAACTAGCTCATATTAATATGCCCAAAATAATCATCATATAATACTGTAAAATATAGGTATATTGATTAGTATCTTACTCTTAGTAGATATATATTATTTATTTGATCACTGCAATCTTAGAGCTAACTACTTTGATCTTATTTTGACCATATACTTCATAGTTTATATTCAATTTCAATTTTTCTGAAATAATAAAGCTAACCTAACTCATTACATTCTCAGATGATGCAAATATACCACCTTTGCATTGTAAGTTCATGAAATATTTGTTATATGAAGAATTAAATAAGACTTCTGAAGGGTAAAAATTATCTTCTTCGAACGCTAATTCCAGAGTGCTACAATAAAGTACAATATTAAACTTTTAAAATTTACTGAAACTGAAAACATACATGGCCAACCATAAGAAGTTTGGGGCAAATTATCTACCTGATCACGGAAAACTGACAATAGTGACAATATCTCTCTTAATCTGGCAATTTTAGAAAACGGAAGTATTCACAAGATTTATAGGGTTTTGTAGGAATTCCTGCTATAGAAGACAATACAGGACGCTTTATTTTGGTCTACTTAAATAATTTATCAATAACATTTGTTACTATTCGTACACCTTGTATAATTTTGCTAACTGTTCATTTTGCAGTTTTTCATTGTCCCTCTCTGATAATGATTCCCTAAAGAGTCATTCCAGTACATGATGTCTCCATGTTAAACTCAATGTTTTTCCACAGTGATACATATTGCATTATTTGTAGAAAACTGGAGAAACTCTTAAGGTAGATACCTATGCGTTTTGGGAAAAATATTTTATTACAACATGAACTTCTTATCTCAAGCAGTATCGAAAAATCAGATACGTTCTATTTTGAAGAAAATTAGGTTTATACCAACTGCCGGTAGAATCGGAAGTTTGATTCAGTCGGTAATATTTTATAAAGATAGAACATACCTATACGAAAACCCTCATGCCTTAAATTTTAGAGTGAAATTTCTATTGGATTCTGAAAAACGTCGGATAAGCCATCCACTGTCTATCCCCCTATATAATTCGAATATGTTACTTAATGTTATAAGAATTAAGCTCTCCCAATTTCAAAAACTGGGAATATTACTTTCAGTTTGAAATTGAGTAATTTCAATACAATGTTACTTTGTTACCAGATGAGAAAAATCCTGGTCGAAGGTTTCCTAAGATATTTCGACAATTATGTCATTTACGTCTTACATAATTTTCACCACAAAAAATGGATTTGATGTTTCAATATACCAAGACACCAAAACAAAAATTATAATCTTGCGGAATCTGAAATGCAGTATCCACATATTGACAACGTACAATAATATTCTATCCATATACATGATTCATTCATTGTTCAATGCCGTAATAAAGAAATTTCAGATATTCCATCTATCTGATTTTATGATCTTTTATGGCTCAGAGAATTACCCAGTACCCAACGTTTATTATCCCTTGAAATTTGTTTGTTATATTTAAGATATCTGTTCCTGTTATGAACAACTTAGCTAAGTTTTACTATGTTTTGTCGAACTATGTCAGAATAGGGCAATACAATATTCGTTTCTGACACTTATCAAGTATAATTTGATTCTATTTGAATTTTATAAAAAAATCTTTCAACGCAATTACATGGGAAATACTCTCAACCTTTGCTTATCATTTTTTACAAGCTGGTCATGATTTCCCTAATTTAGATAGCCTAAGTATTTCACATAACCAAACCAGAGATTTTAAATTGAATCAGGATCAATAGAGATTCATAAAGGTGTCAAAAACTTTAATAAAAATATCCTCAATGATCAGTTAGACCTATAACAAAGTGATCTTTCCATGTGTCTTTCAAACCGCTCTCAAAATAATTCTTAGAATATTAAATTATAATCACACTAATTCACAAATTGTTACATGTTAACTATGTAATACTGTACATTCCTAGGATCTACCTGTTTTTGGAATCTCCGTTGATCCCTTAATCTCAACCCTACTTTACACTTCTCTGTTTATACTTGAACTGTTTCATTGATTTCTTCATAATTTTCTAATTGTTTGATAATGTCACTCCGGTGTTGAAACTATAGTTACGTTTTCACGTTATTATTAATAAAAGTGGTATAAAAACAAGGTAGTTATTCTTTCATGTAATCAAAATGATAAACTACCATAAAGTAACGGCTTCCACCATCGATTTTTCAAATAATCTAATTCTACCATATATTTCATAATAGTTTAATATCATTTGAGTACTTAGTTGAAAGTTTACCAATAAAGGTTGTTAACGGAAAGAATTGAACTCAGAATACTTATCTGATTTCGAAACTTTCATATGTCCTTACTTAGAATAGTGAACCACTCTATATTTTATGTTGGGAATGGAATATTTCTGCATAAGCAATAAAAAAAATATTGTATTCGAACAATATATTGAATTACAACGAAATTGTCTTCATAAAACATAAATAAAGGAAGATTTTATAGATGAATAATATTCTTGATGAACTTAACGATTTCTCATAATGCTTGACAATTATATTCAGATTCAGACTGTTTGCACTTTTCGTTCCTCTCCAAATTTCTGAAATTTCTAAAAAAATTATGATATTGAGTTGATATTACTTTTATTTCAGATAAATATTTTAAATGTTCATATTTCTTGTTTGTTAGTGTTAACAGTTTCTCATGAAGTTTCTTTATTGTAATGTCTTTCAAATCAACAATGGTTTTTGTACCTTTTTTTAGTATATTGACTTTTTCAAATCCTACAGTTTTCTCGAAGCTGTTCTTGACAAAATTTATATTTGGAAATTCCTGATTTGCTTTTATTATTCTGATTTCATTCCATATACGTTTTTCAATGTTTTCTTTTTTCCCAATTTAACCAAGTATTATGTTGGAGGTGATTCATGTCCAAAATATTTTTTTTTTATCAAGCTCTATAACGATATATGGTTGTTCCTTTTTGCACGTCCTTACCAGTAGATATAAATGTGTATAATTCGAGATGATTTTTCAATTACAGAATGGATGGGGTCTCCCTCATTTAGAATATGACCTTCTTCGAGAAAGATGTGTTCTATCTATATTCCATGTTTTTGAGAAATCTAATCAAAGAAAGGAAAAAGATATTTATTTTTATTCTACCCAGTATAGCTATATGAATAAAAAGAGAATTTGGGAACTCCATTGTCCATATTTTGTTCTGTGAAGAGAAGTAGACAGCTCACCATCTCCGAACAACACACAAAAAATGCAATTTTAGTTTATTTGCTATTTCTCTCAGTCTCTGATAAGAGGACCCTCTTGTGATTAGCTCCTTCCCTGATAACTTTTCAGGAACTTTCTATATTTGCAAGGGAACCAAACCCACTTCTATCGGGGTTCTACTCCCTTTCATCATTTTCACAATCTGACTGCCAGGTATGACCGACAGCACCACCTTTAAAGATCCATGTTTCATCAAGATAAACAAATTCATATAAACTTTCATTTTCACTTCCTTCATTATACGTAGTATACAGTGTGACGGAAGTATTATAATCGTCTCAAAAAAGAATTTCCTGATTTTCGCGGATATTTCCGTTTTGAGTATTTCTGGATCGATCTAGATTGTTTCTGACATGATTGCTCCTTTCCGATTTGTCCTATCGATTTGAAATTTTGCAGATAGCTTGTAAATGGTGAATAATGTGATGTTTCGGGCGAGGTAGCCCAGTTTCAAGTGGTATTTCTATTCAGTTTTTCAAATGGAATTAAGTTTTTTATTGAACCGTATGGACAACCGTATTTTTTTGGCTATGAATATATATATCACACGTATATATTTAACCTGCAGAAGTTGACGAAATTCTCATTTTAGGATTCAAGTTACTTCATAGAAGTGTGGAGATGCAGTACGTCTATTTCGTAGACGTACACGCTACAGTGAGTACACTAGGTAGTGTAATGGTGTAAATAGATGTCTATGAGTAGTTGAACTGACAGAATAAATGAAGGTTTCAATACAATAATAATAATACACTATTGATTTTTAGGTTCATATGCTGCATCAAAGAAAAAAATGATGGAATTTGTACAACGTTAAAACTTTATTCCAACTTCTGCTACCCGTTTTTATAGTTATAACTTTACAAGTATTGATTATTAATTTATTCATGTAACCGTCTAGAAACCTCAAATACCTGATACCTGATGATCAAAAGCACAATTCTGCAAAGCAAGTTGCTGTATCATGAACTTCACATTCACCTAATGATCATATGTCATCTTCAAACGATCATGGTATCATTAGTATCCTTCGAATGATATGTAAGAACCTGAATATTGCTTCATAATTTCGTTTTCAAAAAATTATTTCATTGAAAATCACAATCAACATCACGAGCTACTTGTTTTGTCAAATTAGAAGTATAAATGAATCTTTTACATGTTATAATGTGAATAATGCCTTCACATAACACTGCCCTTCAGTTCCAGCTCCGTAGAATATCTCTCGAGGACGCTGGATGTACAAAGTTTTTTTCTCTCATTTCATATAATTACATAGCTACTTTTTTTTCGAACTTTTGGAGAACACTAGAACTATTTGGAAATTATACTTGAGCTTCCAAACAATTTGTTTTACTTCACATAATAAATAAAATAGTAAAAAGAGAACGATTTTGATTGTAATACAATTTATTATATAACGATGCTTCAAATCCGCAATAGCGTATGATACCCTATTTAATTATTATGTGAGCAGAGGATGGGTAAGACTCGAATAAAATCAGTGACTACAATTTTCATGTTTTTACTAGCATGATATGATATGACATTTGAGAGTTGAAAGCAGTTGAAGTAAAGGTAGAACACAACCTACTTTGATATCAATCAGATATTATTCAATATATCTCATGTAGTCAGATAAGTGATATCATACCATATCCAAATGTTGTTAATTTGATTTCCAGCTATTTTACTGTAACAGAGTATATCTTGAAGTCTTCCAATAGCGGTTTCTGAATCATTTCCAGAATAGCTTATGTTCCCATAATTAAAAATTTGACAAGTAGAAGTGTCCGAAACTTATTTTGTTTACTAAAGTAAGGGAAGTCACGTGGTCAATTAATCACAGTTAATTAAGTTTGATATACTGATGTAAAAAATATACACCTTTTTCATTTTGATGACAGGTGGCTCCATTAAGCCACGTAGTGGATTATGCCTACTGTATTTGGAAACAATGTTTTTCAAAACTTTCCAAATTTTTTCTGTATATATCATACATCCATTCCGAATTGCACTGTCAAAATCATCTACATTTACAACCCGTAACTGACTTGATCCCCACGTTCAATTTTTGGATAGACTTTATGACAATAAGAAGAGAAGACCTGAAGATGACACATGATATTGTGCCGGAACGTCGTCATATCAACGGTTTCTATCGGAACCAATCTACGACAACGCGGAGTATATCCAGGCAACCCAATATAGCATATATATATATATGTATATATATATATATATAAATATATATATATATATATATTTATATATACATATATATACTTTTTTTTTTACATTCAAACCTGGTCGGGGCTGCTGCGAGCTCCGACGACATCGCAGCAGTCGCGCCAGAAAAAACCTAAAAGGCGGTTAACCGAAGCTACTCCTCCCCCCGGTCGGTAAGTAGCTTCAGGTTCCTAAATCGTGTGCCCTAAGTATTCTAATTGAACTCAGAATGACTGCCTTTTGTATCCGGTCTATCAAGATCTGCGCCGAGTTCCTACAGGCCGGAATGATCTTCAAGTTTGAACGCAGCGAAGACCGAATTCCGCCCAAAACACCGATGATCAGAACCACTAATACGACCTTGTGGCCTGGGTATAGCGTGCGGAGCTCGAACAGGAGATCTTGATATTTTGTCCATTTTTCCTCCTCCTTCAAGACTATGTTCTTCTCTGCCGGAGGGGAGAATTCGATGACATACATAGTCTTGATTAGTTTATCGAGGAGGACAACGTCAGGCCTATTTGCTTGTATGGACCTGACGGTCGGAAACGGATAATTCCAGAAGATCTGGCATTTTTCGTTTTCGACAACGGACTCAATATCTCCTGGCATGTAAGGCAGCACCGGCTCTTGGTCTATTCCGTACGAGTGCCTTAGATGGTAATACAGCACCCGTAGGGCCGCATTATGGCGATGTGTGTACGCCGAGGCCGCTTTTGCCGGACATGCCGACAGAAGGTGGAAAAGCGTCTCAGGCGCCTTTCGAGAGGCCCTGCAGCTGACATCAGGGACCTGCACACCCATCACATTGCGGCGATAGACCAAGGTGTTAATTACGCCATCTTGGCAAGCTGCGGTAAATCCCTCAGTCTCGGATGTAAGCCCGGCTGACCTTAGGTAGCCGAAGGTCAGCCTAGTTGACAAGCCGAGCGTTTCGATGTTTCGATAGAAAACACCGTGTATCGGCTTGTCAACATGCCGCCTGAGCGTAAGATCTTGCTCCGCGGCATTTATCTGGGCTTTCAGGCGAGAAGGTAGGAGCTCGAGGTTGCCCTCTAGTCGGCCTTCTCGACTGATCTGAAATTCAAGACCAAGTTCTCCCGCAGCTTTTTGAGCTGCCTTAACGATAAATGTCCCCACTCCGGCCAATTCGTGACTTTTAACATGACACAGGAGGGGGTCCGAGCTCCTAAGAACTTTACAAGCTATACTCAGAACCACACTTCGATGCAGACTCTCCAGACTGAGGAGTCCCCTACCTCCCCGATGACGTGGGAGATGAATGCGGGAAACGGACGATCTAGGATGCAAACTGTGATGGATATGCATCATTTTCCGGGTGTCTTTATCGAGTCTATGCAGCTCATCGACCGTCCATTTCACCACTCCAAAAGAGTGGAGCAGGACTGGAACGGCAAGCATATTTGTTGCAGACACCTTGTTCCCACTCGAAAGTTCGGAAGACCAAATCTTTCGAACAATGTTTCTGTATTTGCCGCGGAGAGCCACCTTTACCTGGGAAGCGTCATAATTAGGACGCTGTTCAATTTCCAGGTATCGATAGGACTCTCCAGCATCGAGGTGTTTAAAGATGCTTCCGTCGGCAAGCTGCATATTCTCGTACACTTCCGGAGATCGTCCTCTCCTCAAATGAAACACTGCGCATTTGTCCAATCCCAACTCCATGCCTACGGCTCGTGTATATTCCTGAACCACATTGAGAGATTGATGGAGGTTCTTCTCCTCAGAGGCATACAGTTTCAAATCATCCACGTAAAATAAATGGGTGATCTGATGCCTCCGGTCGTTCGATGGTCCAGAGTAATATCCACGAGTCCGTCTTAAAGCAATGGAGAGTAGCAGCAGTGAGATATTGAACAAGAGGGGACTCAAGGAGTCTCCTTGGAAAACTCCCCTCTTGAATGTTACCAACTCTGTCAAGACTCGTCGTGTGCCTGATGTGATGGCAAAACGGGTCTTCCAGACTAGCAACAGATGTTCTATGCATCTCACTAGTGGGGTAGTGATATGTAATGCTTATTATCTGATTTCTCATTATTGGTATTGATTTCACCAGATGAGTTATGAAATTTATGAATTTTGTCTTTAGTTATCGAATTTACTAAATCAATGGGATAACCATTTCTTATTAAGGTTTCTTTTGTGCTTGTAATAGATATAGTTCTCACTCCAGGAGAACTTAGTCGAATAGCTCTATCAATCATATTTATGATAACATTTTTCTTATATTTTTTAGGTATATTAGAATTGAAATTAGTATACCTTCCTGACCAAGTAGGTTTGGTATACCATTTTGTTGGAATCTTGTTATCATTTGATTTTCTCACTAAAGTTAAATCTAAAAAATTTATTTCATTATTATTTTCTACTTCGATCGTGAACTGTAACTTATGGTGAAAGGAATTGAAAGAATTCAAAAATTCATTACATTTGTTTTCAGGGATTGCAGCAATACAATCATCAACATATCTTTTGAAGAAGGCTATATTATAATTTAGTTGAGATACTACTTCTTCTTCAAGGAATTCCATTACTATTTGAGATATAATACTTGATATTGGAGAGCCCGTTGCACAACCATCTAATTGTTTATAACAATCATCTTTATATTGTAAAAAATTAGCGGTGTATGTATATTCTATAGCTGTTAAGAACTCATTCATAGGTAAATTTGTATATAGTTTTATTTCATCCCATTTATTTTGAATTATTTGTTTAGCAAATTCTAGAGGGATATTCGAATATAAAGATGTGACATCTAGTGATACTAAGATATAGTTTTTTGGTATCGTAATTTTGTTAATGAATTCCTTGAAATCCCAAGAATCTTTGATGTAAAACTCATTTTTGTAAGTAATGTTTTTTAGTATGTTGGATAAGTATCTAGCCATTTCATAAAAAGGTGATTGAATGCTGCATACTACAGGTCGCATTGGTATATTAGGTTTATGAATTTTGGGTAAACCATATATTTTTGGAGGATGAGCATTATGTATCGTTAATTGTCTATGAATGTATTTTGAAATATATTTCTTTTCAAACCATTTTTCTACTATGTTATTATTTTAGTTTGGTAAATGTTAGTTGGATTATTATTTAGGTTTTTATATACTTCAGGATCATTCAACATTGTAGACATTTTATCCTCATATTCATTTGTGTCCATGATAACAGTTTTATTCCCTTTATCTGCTTTAAAGATAGTGATTTGTGGGTTAGATTTGATGAATTGTTTGGTTTCTTTGAAATTTTTGATTGATTTGTTATTTTTATTATTAAATTTATTATTTTTAACTGATTGTTTGAAATTCGTCATTGATACACTTTGATCTTATTTCATTCGCTATTTGAGTAGGTTTTTTAGCAATTTCAATTTCAAGAAGAAATTATGTTATTGATAGGTATTTGTCTTTCGTTATATAGAGTATTACTAAATTTCTCACCGAGAGCTAAAGGTTCTATTACATTTTTTGGAACATTTGTTTGAGATAAATTCATTAGCCAATTATTATCAACTATGAGATGTCTTTTGTTATTGTTATTTAATTTATTTATTTTCTCAATATTTCTATGCTTAATTTTATTAAAGTTTTTTTCAAATTTTTGAGTTTCTAATTCTAAATACGTATTGTAGAATTAGAAACTCAAAAATTTCAAAAAAACTTTAATAAAATTAAGCATAGGATTCCTTATGATAAACAAAGACTGTGATATGAACAAAGGACGTTATCGCAAAAGTTTTGATAGCTATATATACATCTAACATGTATATATACTATCATTTGAAATAGACAAACCGCTCAGCATGGACGTGGGTGTGAGTAACATGTTGAGAGAAAAACAACAATTGAAGAGAAAAATTTGGGAGTTAGCAAACGTTGTGAGGAAAAAATATATGGCTGTGAAATTGGGTAAAGCTGGAAATGATGAGATTCTAGATAACATGTTCAGGAATGTATCTAAACCTCTGGAAGAAATTGCGAGAAATGCTGAAATAATCAAACAAAATCCGTTGGTTGAACCTAGAAGTATTGTTTCTACAGCAACACAAATGGAGAACATACCAATCCCAAATATTGTAATTGAAGGAGAAGAATTCGTATATAACCCCAAAGATACTGAGGAGGATGTGTTTACCCCAGAACATACTATCGATCAGATTCGTGAAGAATTCAGGAAACTTAAGAACGATAATGCAGCGGCTACAGAGGAGTTTCTGCAACAATACCCCCACATTAGCACGTTATTACTTGGAAGGATTCCAATTGGATGATGATGTCAAGAAATACGATGATAGAATGGGTTTGCAATATAATTCAACTTTAGACAAATGGTTCATGGGTAATCAACCTATAGAAATTGATAGTGAGAGTAATATAATTATCAAGGGTACTCCGTTCAAGGGTACCACAGGACTGTATAATTTGATATTTTACAGAGATGTTCTACCTGATACTTACACTGTGGAAGATGAGAAAAATTACAGTCAATGATGGAAATGACTAGTGCCCATAGACGTAATAACGATCAAGCTGATCGAATAAGAAACATTGTAAAATACAAAAATGTACTGAAACCTTTGATTAATTCCATGAAAAGACCAAGGTCCAAAACATACACTGGAAATGCATATATGAAAAATGATATGCTTGAATGTAACGAGAAACCTATCGAATATGTTTATTGGGATGACGTTAACGAAATTGTGGATGGACTGAGACTTCTTGTTGCATCCTCGCACGCTGGTAACAATAACCATCACAACGAGATAGTCTCTATAATAGGAGAATTGATAGAGGCTGGTGTAATCGAACAAAACCCGGGTGTAAGGCGAATTCATCACAGTTATAAAGATGGTTTCAATGGATAAGTTTGGCAGAGCCTCCTCTTCCATGTGGATATATGATACAAATGTATTTAATAATAATTTCAAACAAGTTCACGGACAAGGATTATTCCTAACGAGTGATGGAAGTTATGATATGGAAAATCGTAGATTGTGCAACGTAAAATCACCGAATGATGATGGAGATGTTGCAAATAAAGTATATGTTGATAAATTAACACACAAACTGAATCTGAAAACGGAAACAAGTCTTAAAGATACCTTCAATGTTAGGGTTGATAATTTGATCAAAGATGTCAACAAGAATCTATATGAACATAAATTAACGAATGAGAAGGTTATTCTCAACATTGATAAACATCTGATGGACATTCAGAATAAATATAATGGAATGGGAATCTTTATGAAATCAGAGTATAAAACAATCAGTGATAGTGTTAGGGAAAACAGAAATGAATTGACAGAGATCAATAACACATTTAACAGTGTGAACATGCGTCTAAATGACATTACTAGTTAAGTGGAGGCGTGAGAACGACGGATGACATCTGTGGAACCTTCTAAGAAGAGACCCTCATAATCCACAACAACAACAAAGCAGGGCTCTGTGAAACGTATAACTCCAAATCCTGTGAATATACCCAAAAAATTAATTCTAAACTAGATTTCCGCATTGATAAGATGAGTAGAGAACAAGTTGTGCATGAGCTTCATAAGCCGAGTAGGAAGAATTCCAAACGGCGCAGAACAATCATAAAAGGTTTGGATGATTTGTGGCAAATGGATCTGACTGAAATGAGTAATTACGCTCGTGAAAATAGAGGATTCAAATACATTTTGGTTATGATCGATTGTTTCTCGAAATGTCTATGGACTCGTCCGTTGAAAACGAAATCTGCCGAAGAGGTTCGGAAAGCTGTCAGTTCTATATTGTTAGAAGGACATCGTAAGCCTAGGAATCTGCAAAGCGATCAGGGAAAAGAATTCTTCAATAAACACTTTAACGATCTAATGAAGAAACATAATATCAATCATTATAATACGTATAGTGTGAAAAAAGCAGTCATTGCTGAACGTGTCATTCGAACGTTAAAGGAAATGCTCTACAAATATTTCAGTCTTAGCTGGATATACAAATGGCTTGATATACTTGAAGAAATCACAGAAAAATATAATAAACGTAAACATAGTACTATAAATATGGCTCCAATGAAAGAGATGAAACAGATTGAGAGCGAGATATTGAAGCGATCCTACTCACACATCAAGTTAGCTCTACCTCACAAATACAACGTTGGAGATGTGGTACGAATAAGTAAGGTTAAACATATTTTTGATAAGGGATTTACGCCCAATTGGAGTACGGAATTATTTAAAATCATCAAAGTAAAAATTACCAACCCGGTCACATATCTACTAGAAGATATGACCAACGCACCAATCAGCGGCTGTTTCTACGAGGAAGAATTACAGAGAACAAAACAACCCGATGTGTATTCAGTCGAAAAAATATTACGAAAGAGGAGGGGCCAACAATATGTGGAATGGTTGGGCCTAGATAATCATCACAACAGTTGGATCGATAATTCGGATCTCGTTCAATGAACCCATCATTAAACATTTGGAGATCATTAGGAACAAACAAAAATCTGGAATATTATTGACTCGAGGTTATGGATATCATAATTTAACCAAATTCCGTGACTATGAGGGTGAATCAAGAGTGAAGATTATAATATTTGAAACATATATTGATAAGATTATACTTGAGTCTTTTGTATTGAGAAAACTTGAAATTAATAAAAAATATTATTTTGAGATCATTGGTCTTTCTCCCTCCCCTCGTTAAATAATGGTGCAATCTTGAATTCTCATCAGTCTGTATGGAAGCGTACGTAGGAGAAGGTGTTCTCAATACGCTTATAAACAAGCTCCCGTTTGAACTTCATATTCCTGGTTATCAATTATGTGGTCCTGGTACAAAATTGGAAGAACGGTTGAGGAGATCCAGGTATCAATCCACTCGATAAAGCTTGCCGCCAACACGATATTTCATATCTGCGAAACGCTAGTTTGGAAGGACGTCACGAGGCGGATAAAATATTAAAGAACGCTGTTGGAAACGTGTCAAATCTGAAGACACAAAATTTGGAGAGAGGACTGCCGCTTTCGGTGTGAATAAAATTATGAAGGCAAAGAGGAAATTGGGGATGGGTATGAGGAAGAAGGTTGGGTTCGAAAGTTATGAAGAATAAGTTTGACTCAACCAATCTGAAGAGAACATCTCAAACAGCGTTGAAAGTAGCACGAAAATAATTCAAAAAGGCAGGTGGTCGGAAAAATGTTCGATTACCAAGAGTAATTCCTATTCCAAAGACTGGAGGATTTTAACCATTTTTAATACCTTTGTTTGCCGGCTTATCGGCTGCTGGAGCATTGGCGGGAGGTGATGCTGGCATCGCTAAGGCCGTCAACGACAGCAAAGCATTTCGGAAAACCTTGGAGGTAACGGAAAGACATAATAAAACAATGGGAGCTATAGCTTTGGGGAAACAAGGATCTGGTCTATATTTGAAAAAGTATCGCAAAGGTCTTGGTCTATATTTGAATGAACATCCAAAAAACTGCCAGTAAACCTACCCAGAAGACCTCTTACCGATCTCGATCTACGAAAACTAGCAGAAGCTCTGAAAATTCCCCATTTTAGAGGAGTATTTATGCGTGATGAACTACCATCCAACGGACCATGGAAAAACGAGCGTGGAATAGTTAATTTAGATAGCTCGGACAATGAAGGCACTCACTGGGTTGGGTTCAATAAAGTCGGTGATACAATTTTATATTATGATAGTTTTGGTAATTTACGCCCCCCTCGCGAACTAGTGGATTATTCCAAAAAGTGTAAGATATTATTCAATCACGACAACTTTCAACAATATAACACTTATAATTGTGGTCAGTTATGTTTAGAATTCCTCTCTAACTCTTCAGTTGTGGTCGACGAACCCTGCATTTATTAGTATATAAATAGATTGTTGATAAAATTTTCATCAATCATGTCTCAGACGTTCACTATCACGAGTAAGAGCTCCCGCTTATCTGTAGATTTTCACCCACCTATAGAACTAGATCCTCATTCATATTATTCTATCGCACTTGTTGGTTTGCATACGTACAATAGCATTCCAAACATTGAAGAATGTTTTAATAAATTTTATTATGAAAATTTGAAGGGTGAGGAAGAAGTAGTAACTATACCTACGGGGTCATACGAGTGGACAGACATCGAGGATTTCATACAAAGTGCAGTTTGTGGGATAGGAGTGAAGCAAGAAGAACGTGACCGGAAATTATCAATAAAATCTAACAACAACCCTCTACACACAGAGCTGAAGAGTGATTTTGAAGTGATTTTTATTCCTAAAGATAGTATAAGCGAACTGTTGGGATTCAGCAAAAAGAAATTGACATCTCGTGATCTACACGTATCTGATCGACCTATAAACATAATCAAAGTTCAAACTATTAGAGTGGAGTGTAACTCAACCGCAGTTATCCTTCGATAACATCACACTGAATATTTAAGATCAGAATTGGAAACCGGTAAATTTTCGTGGAGAAGAAATTATTATACGATAGGAATTGAAAAAGATCGCTAGGGATTATGGCTTCCAACAATAAATAATAATTCAATACTCACCACCACTCATTATATGAAAAGAATTCATCTGAGAAGGTTGTTGTTGCAGTAGCCATCACTTGAAAACATGGGTTTGGATTTTAGCAATAAAAGACATCTCCATAGTGGTCGTCAGTCATTATCTACAACGAGTTTAAGGGAGAAGGTTGCTTCTGCATCACTATCATTGGAAAATATAAATTTTTTGAAGTCCCTTGGTTACAATGTCGGAAAAACTTCAAATATTCAACGAGCCAAACTTCATTGAAGACATCATTCGGGAAGAAACTCATACCTACTATCCACACACAACATCTTTTGGCAATAGCGATGAAATTGAGATATTAATCAATCAACAAGATGTATTGGTAGATTTGGCCTCGTCTGCTTTATTCATCGAGGCAGAATTCCAGCCAGAAGCAAGTGGTGATAGTGAATGTAAACTAACGAATAATTTCGGAGCGTTTCTCTTCGAATATATCAGTTATGAATTGAATGGAAAAGAGATAGACAAAGTACGTGATCCTGGTATTGTCAGCACCATCAGAGCTTATCTAACATATGCCAAACATGAATCTATACCTCTAGCTATTTCTGGATGGTCATTTAAGGATGCATTGAGTACAGTCTACAGTAATGAAATCAATTTATGGATACCGTCGAATTTTCTACTAGGCCTATTCATTGACTATAACAAAGTTTTGAGTGGAAAACATAAGCTGCGCTTGATAAGGTCTCGAACCGATAACGATTGCTATACTAATAGCACAGGCACGAAAACGGCTAAAATAAATGTTAAGACGATAGCATTAAAAGTGCTACATGTGTTTCCAAATGATCAGGTTAAATTTCAAATGTTGGGGAATTTGAGTGCAGAGAAGCCTATTTTGATTCCATTCCGTAGTTGGGATCTGCATGAAAATCCGTTGATGAAGGAGAGCACTCGCGACATTTGGGCTGTTAAAACATCAATGAATTCGGAACGTCCCAGCTATGTGATTCTAGCTTTCCAAACTGATCGAAAAAATAATCCTGTTAAGCACAGTGCATATTTCGATAATATAAACTTGCTAAATGTAAAATTATACTTGAATTCAGAGTGTTATCCATATGAAGCAATAAAATTGAATTTCACCGACCGGCAATACGTGGAAGCATACCAGATGTACTATGATTTCCAGAAATCATTTTCAAATAAAATAATAAGCGAACCGATGTTGGATTATATAGCGTTCAAGAATAGAGCAATTTTTGTGATTGATTGTTCAAAGCAAAACGATGCTATAAAGTCATCAACAGTTGACGTCAAACTAGAGATGGAAAGTTTCCTGAATTTCCCCAAAAACACCCGGGCTTATTGCATTATCATTAACGACCGTATAATGGAGTATTCTCCGATTACAGGATCAGTTCGGAATTTGGTGTGAAGAACCAGGTGATGAATCATAATGTTATTATTTTAGTTCTGAATGATGTACTATCAGAATGTATTTTTCCAAATGAATGTAATTATTACTATATTTGATATTTTATTTCTCAAACGGTAGGTGGTAATGTAAACATCCGACGATCATAGTTTGTAAACTATGCTAGCCGGTTGCTGGAAATAAAACAAATTGAAACAACTAGTGATGTTATCAGTCAGTTATCAACGTTTGCAATGAGATCGAAACGGAGAGTTACCCCCACCCCCACTATTCACGTTCACGCTCTCACGTATGTAAGAGAGAATCATTTCAGAAAATGTTCAGTTATAAAAATGAAATTAGCAGTGCGCGTTCGTGATTCAAATGTGGCTACATGGTCCACCAACAATTTTATTAAGTTGACAGTTAATGAAGTGTGTCTAAAATTTGGGGTCGATATAAGAAACGATAAAAGAAACTATTTATTTTGGAATATTCAACTAAACCAACGCGTTCTAATGAATGAAGATCTATTGGATTGGTTAGGTTATCGCGGCAAAAAATATCATGCTAAAAAGGGTGTTATAACAAGATTGTTGAGGAAAAACCCGCATATACAACATTTAGAAATTTGTGATAAGACTGATGTACGAAAGAAATGTTATGTTCTAGATGCTATTGCTTTCGAATCATTATTGATGCAAATGCGAACTCCTAAAGTCATCGAGTTACGTGAACTGTTTTCGTTAATGAAATTTATTATGATGAAATATTGTGAGTACGAGAAATTCTACGAACAACATTGTGTAGAACTGTTGAAAACTAAAAATAACCAATTGGTACAATCACTAGAAGAGTTGAGATCTTTAATGTTGACCGTGAAAGAACAAGGCGACGAAGAGCGTCAAAGAGCTGAGGAACGTGAATGTCGTGCGAAAGAACGATCTCAACGCTTATCTCAACAAATTTAAATGAATGTTATCACCTTACGGAATAACATTGCGCCAAATATTGTTCCACCTCCTATAAATTTCGGAAAGAGACGAAATTTAGGTAATTACTTTGTTTTTATAATAAAATTTATATAACATATTTTTTTTTCTTCAATTTTAGGATTATATCGAACATCGAATGATATGAGACCAGAATGGTACCTAATGCGCCGGCAGGAGGATGGTTGGCGTGATGCCAACAGAAAATTACAAAATCGAGGAATGCGATTAATACGTAAATGGTCTAACATATCTCATGCTATCGATATTGGTAACGAAGTGAAACAGAATTTTCGTCGCGATTTGAAATGGTATGCAAGAGGAAATCTTATTCGTGCCGCAGAAGAAGAGGGAGGTGAACAATTGATTAGTGATATCGACATCGAGTCATTGATAGAACGCATCATCAATCACAAAAATAAAGCTTATGAACTAGCAAATGATAATGTCAATATATTGTTGTGAAAATATTAAGTTCTTCTTCTATTATTTCAAAAATAAGATCTTCAATTCAATGGAATACCACTTACTCATCAAAATCATTATCTATTAATACGTTTCTTTTACATTTCCAAAAAGATTTTGAGTAGTAAAACTGATAAGATGCCAAGATCAAAACACTACATTTCATAAATTTCATTTTCTTTCTGTGATGTCGCTCCAGTTTAAATTAATCGGTGCTGTTGGTGGTGCTCCTCCTCCAGTTTGAAAGTTATTAGTTCTACCCTCAGTACCATGATCGTCACCTTGAGGAGAAGGGAGAATCCCAAGATTTGCCGTCAGTTCGTTTTCTCCTGAAATCGATAGATCCCTCTTAATCGTTTTTGGAACGATTGTTTCTTCTTCCACATATTCATCATCATCATCATCATCTTCAGCTCTCAGGGCTTCTATTGGGTTAGTTTGTCGTGATAGAATCTCTTTCAATATTTCTTTCAACTGGGCGAATAAGCTCACATTTGGGCATTGTATACCGAAAATGTTGGGATTAAATTTTTCTACCTTCACCAAGGTGTGGAGGAATTGGTTATGGTGATAAACCATATCTTTCTGGAATCATCGTTCGTAAACTATGATCGCCGGATCTTCAATTCAATAAAACACCACTTACTAGACAAAATCATTATGTATTTTGATACACATAAAGCTATCGTTAGATGTTCTCCCCACCTAATTTGTATCATTTTTACCTGATCAAAAATATGGAAATTAACATTCTGCATGTCAAGAATTTCCATTTGATACCTATAAAGCTGTGGTTGACATTTATAGATCCGTCATGACAGTTCACGTGACAGATGCTTCATGGATCCATCACAATCGCCAAGACACGACACGACATGACACCTCGATGAAGACTTCACGTGACAGACGCCTTGACACCTCGTTGAAGACCCACGTGACAGCCGCCATGACAACTCTTTCCGCCCCCCATGTTGCTCTATGGTTATGAGTTGGGGTAGCTCTATATCCTTCAGCTCTATGGTACGTGATAGCCGCCATGACACCTCGTGACAGACACCTCGTTGAAGCCCCACGGGACAGAAACCTCGTCGAAGTGACAGACGTCATGATATCTCACCGCGTGACAGATCATGTGATTTCAAAACCGTACGAGTCGAACTGGTGGCGCCACCTCCACGAAGCAGTCTGTACCTTTGGTTCAGCGTCACGTGGTGGTGACACCTCCACGAAGCAGTCCGTACCTTCGATGACAGCTGTCACGTGATAGCGACATCTCTACGGAGCATTCTGTACCTTGGACCCACCATGACAGCTGTCACGTGGTGGTGACATCTCCACGAAGCAGCCTGTACCTTCGATGACAGCTGTCACGTGATAGCGACATCTCTACGAAGCATTCTGTACCTTGGGTCCACGCTGTCACGTGGTGGCGACATCTCCACGAAGCAGTATGTACCTTCGATGACAGCTGTCACCTGATAGCGACATCTCCACGAAGCAGTCTGTACCTTGAGCCCACCATGACAGCTGTCACGTGGTGGCGACATCTCCACGAAGCAGTCTGTACCTTGGACCCCACCATGACAGCTGTCACGTGGTGGTGACACCTCCACGAAGCCTTTGGTCCGCCATGACAGCTATCCCGTGGTAGTCACGTGACCCTGTATATGTGACACACTTTTTGTAAGCACCCTGTATACTCTTTACAAACAACATATCCTTATCTCACACCTTATCACATACATCCATTCCTTATCATCTGACCGATACCCCTATGGCCGCCATGACAGTTCTTGATCGTAGAAGTAGCGGAGTACATCTACTAAAGGGTATCAACACAATAATGAATTTCAAACAAACAGTTAAAAATAATAAATTTAATAATAAAAATAACAAATCAATCAAAAATTTCAAAGAAACCAAACAATTCATCAAATCTAACCCACAAATCACTAACCTTAAAAGCAGATAAAGGTAATAAAACTGCTATCTTGGACACAAATGAATATGAGGATAAAATGTCTACAATGTTGAATGATCCTGAAGTATATAAAAAACTAAATAATAATCCAACTAACATTTACCAAACTAAAAATAATAACTTAGTAAAAAAATGGTTTGAAAAGAAATATATTTCAAAATACATTCATAGACAATTAACGATACATAATGCTCATCCTCCAAAAATATATGGTTTACCCAAAATTCATAAACCTAATATACCAATGCGACCTGTAGTATGCAGCAATCAATCACCTTTTTATGAAATGGCTAAATACTTATCCAACATGCTAAAAAACATAACTTACAAAAATGAGTTTTACATCAAAGATTCTTGGGATTTCAAGGAATTCATTAACAAAATTACGATACCAAAAAACTATATCTTAGTATCACTAGATGTCACATCTTTATATACAAATATCCCTCTAGAATTAGCTGAACAAATAATTCAAAATAAATGGGATGAAATAAAACTATATACAAATTTACCTATGAATGAGTTCTTAACAGCTATAGAATATACATTCACCGCTAATTTTTTACAATATAAAGATGATTGTTATAAACAATTAGATGGTTGTGCAACGGGCTCTCCAATATCAAGTATTATATCTCAAATAGTAATGGAATTCTTCGGAGAAGAAGTAGTATCTCAACTAAATTATAATATAGTCTTCTTCAAAAGATATGTTGATGATTGTATTGCTGCAATCCCTGAAAACAAATGTAATGAATTTTTGAATTCTTTCGTTTCCTTTCACCATAAGTTACAGTTCACGATCGAATTAGAAAATAATAATGAAATAATTTTTTTAGATTTAACTTCAGTGAGAAGATCAAATGATAACAAAATTCTAACAAAATGGTATACCAAACCTACTTGGTCAGGAAGGTAAACTAATTTCAATTCTAATATACCTAAAAAATATAAGAAAAATGTTATCATAAATATGATAGATAGAGCTATTCGACTGAGTTCTCCTGAACTGAGAACTATATCTATTACAAAAACAAAAGAAACTTTAATAAGAAATGATTATCCCATTGATTTAGTAAATTCGATAACTAAAGACAAAATTCATAAATTTCATAACTCATCTGGTGAAATCAATACCAATAATGAGAAATAAAATAATAAGCATTACATATCACTATCATATATTAATGGTCTGTCAGAAAAAAATTGTAATATAGTGAAACCTTATGACCTACATATATGTCATAAGAGTTATTTAAATCAGGAAAGTCTCTTTACAAAATTAAAAAGCAGCGAACCTTTCAAAAAAATAACCCATACTGTTTATTCCATCCCTTGCAAAGATTGCGAAACGGTATACATTGGCCAATCTTCACAATACCTCGAAAAAAGGTTGAATGGTCACAAATATACCAAAAATTCATCAACTGCGCTCAATAAACATGTAAAAGAAACTAACCATACATTCGACTACAACAATACAAGAATTTTAAATATTGAAACAAACGACACCGAACGTTTGATATTGGAATCTATTCAAATTAAAAAGAACAATTGTGTAAATGACAAAATAGATTCCAATCTTTCGAAACTTTATTATAATCTAATTCAAACTTAACAAAATGTCATAAGTTTGAAGCGCCACTTTCCACTTGTCTATTTAAAATTCAACCTAAAAAAGATAAAGTATTATTTAATTATGACATTGTGAGTAACAATTTTGAGGTTAAATTCCATAGAATTATCTTAAACTTGAATAGTTGATTATGATAGATCGGAAGTGTTTATCATAGAATAAGTAATTCATACAATAATCATAGATATTTAAAATTGTACAATCTTAAAATATCTTGTATTCAATCAAATTCAATCCATTTCAAATTGTAATTAGCCATACATTACTCTTTCACACTCAACCGATCCAATGTTTTCTGCAGTTTTAATTGGATCTTAAAACACAAGTCGGCTGCAGACGCATTTCATTATTCGAAATCATCTATTTTCTTCTAAATCACATGGAAACACTAATTCACATTTTGATAAAGATAATAAACATTGTCTAAACGTAAAACAGAATTTTTATTTCATTTTCAGTATATATACGAACCAATATACCAAGAAAACATACAAATATTACAAATGGTTCAAGAATATCAATAAAAGAATATATATATATATACATATATATATATATATATATATATATATATATATATATATATATATATATGTTTCTTCTTATGTTCTCGCGGACGTAATGTGTAGAACTGGATTCTCGGGTATTGATCCGCGTTGTGTGGTTTCGGTCCTCAAAAGGACCAATTTCACGACGTTTCGGCAAAGTCGCATTTGCCATCTTCAGGCGATAAATTAATAGCCAACAGTCCACTTTTAAAGCAGAATACTCCTGCCCAAATTAAGTCCTTTGCTGCATACTGCTTCAAAGGCAAGGAGATAAACAAGGAACATGAAAAAGGTAACTAATTCAAACTGTTGTGACGAAGAACAAATTGATATAATTGAAGATATTTAACATTCATTTCCGTCCAAGGTTCCAAAGTCACATGGACCACACCAGAAAAATCAAAGGTTCGAGAACACTCCGATCACAATATCCGAACAAAGACATTGCCATCTCTGACCCAATGTAAGCAGATTATTGATTCTACACCAGAGCCCAAATCTAGAAATCCTATAAAACTGAAGACGTATATCAACAATCAAATAAGGAAAGCTACTAAATAGTTGACGGGTTCGCGGTGTACTGGTTAATTTTGAGTACGTTGTAATTTATTATAATTCAACTAGATCTATTTTACAGTAATCGAATCATGTAAAATTTTTCAAAATGTATCTTCTACTAATTGGAATAAGATTCCATAAAATATGTGCAAAGTTCTATTTATTTTCATGGCCTATCGATAATAAAACATAGCTACAAAGATCAAAGTAAATTTTTGTTTCTGTAAATTATTGAAGAATACAAGTTCACGTCACATGATATTGTCATATTCTGATAGTAATATCGTGATTGACAGTCAATCTGATGTGCTGAAGAATGAAGGTATCATTTCGAAACTTGTGTAGCTGAAATTTACGTTATATATCAGAAGGTATACTAGTATAAATTTATACTGTATATATTTATACGCGAGCCCGAACTTTACGGTATATATATATATATATATATACCATGAAAACATACAAATATATATACCAAGAAAACATACAAATATATATATATATATATATATATATATATATATTCATATATATATATATATATATATATATATATATATATATATATATATATATTCTGCTCCAGGTTTTTGCGGGCGTTATATGCTGTATTGGGTTGCCGGAATATACTTCGCGTTGTCGTAGATTGGTTTCGATAAAAAACGTTGATATGACGACGTTTCGGCACAGTCTCATGTGCCATCTTCAGAGCTGCTGCTCTGCTTCGAGTTAACTTGAAACTGATCTCCGTTGATCCTGTTGGTGTTTTATGTATCCTTGTTACATCTGGATGATTTTGCCGGTTTGATGCGTCTGATTGAATTTCTTTGGTTTGTTGCGTTCGAGCGATTCTGTCGGTTCGTTGCGTTCGAGCGAGTTTGCCGGTCCGTTGAATTAGTCTGGTTGACTGTTCTCCTGGGTGGTTGAAGGGCTGGTTTCCAAGCAGTTGGTAATCTCTGTGTATCATCTCTTGTATTGAGATTTGAAGATCGCTTCTCGATTTCGATAGCTTCTCTTATGATGCGTTTTCTTTTGTGCTCCAGGCTGGCTAGGACTCGGGTGTTGTCAAAATCGATTTCATGTGAAGTTTTTCTCACGCGTTCGGCAAGTGATGATGTTGTTTCTTGCTTTGCGACTGCATTGCGGTGCTCTTCACGTCGAATGTTGATTCTTCTGTTAGATTGTCCTATGTAGCTTCCTCCGCAATCTTTGCAGGGTATTTCGGAGACCCCTTGTGTTTCCAGATTTATTTTGGATTTAGCGTTAGGCAGTACTCGACCAATCTTTCTGGTCGTGTTGAAACTTGTCTCAATGTTGTGTTTTTTGAGAATTCTGCTCATCTTCTCTGTAATACCTTTGACGTATGGGAGATGAGCTTTGGCGACAGGTTCTCCTTTTTCTTCTTCTGTGGTTCGATCTGTCTGATATTGTCCTTTGAGAACCCGTTCTGTTGTAGCGTGGTTTGTATTGTCTGCATTTTTTGTTGTTTGTGGTCATTGTCGGTTAGTTGGTCTGATCTGGTCATGAGTGTTTTTATTACGGATTGAAGTTGTGCTGGATGGTGATGTGACTGGGCGTTCAAGAAACGATTCGTGTGTGTTGGTTTCCTGTATATGATGTGTCCTATTCTGCCGTTTGTCTTGCTCACAAGAGCATCTAGGAAGGGTAGTTGGTTGTCCTTCTCGATCTCCATTGTGAACTTGATTTTTTCGTGAATCCTGTTTATGTGGCTCAGTAATTTTGTCAGTGCGGCTTCTCCGTGAGTCCAGATGACGAACGTATCGTCCACATATCGTAGCCATAGTTTTGGTTTTTGGCTGGCTGTTTTTTGAATGGCTCGTTCTTCAAAATCTGTCATAAACAGGTTGGCTTATACTGGTGATAAGGGTGATCCCATCGGTGCCCCTTCAATTTGTTTGTATCTTTGGTCCTTGTAGATGAAGAACGTATTTTTGAGGCAGTGTTTGGTAAGTTCGATGATGTCCTTACGTATCTGGTATTTCTTCTGGATAATTTCGACGGCCTCATCGATGAGGGTATTAGTGAAGAGTGATACGATGTCGAAGCTCACGAGCATGCTGGCCACATGCTCAAGCTTTATGTTCTTTATGCGTTCCATGAAGTGGCTTGCGTTCTTCACGTAAGATTCGGCTTCTTTGGAATAGGGTTGTTGCTTCTTTGCTAGGAATTTTGCGAGCTCCTGTAGAGGTGAACCTATCGGACTGACGATAGGCCTAAGTGGAGCTCCTTCTTCATGGATCTTGGGAAGGCCATACAGTTTCGGGCACTTTGACGATTCCCCTCTTGGTATTAATAATACGTACTTCATCTAAAAGGACCAAAGATACAAACAAATTGAAAGGGCACTGATGAGATCACCCTTATTCCCAGTATAAGCCAACCTGTTAATGACATACTTTGAAAAACGAGCCATCCAAATAGTCAGCCAAAAACCAAAACTATGGCTACGATACGTAGACGATACGTTTGTCATCTGAGCTCACGGAGAAGCCGCACTGACAAAATTTCTGAGCCACGTAAACAGGATTCACGAAAAAATAAAGTTCACAATGGAGATCGAGGAGGACAACCAACTACAGTAGGTATTAGGGCACTTTGGGCAGACAATTGCGCATGCGCGGTCATGAAGACTTGGCTGGCCACGCCCAGACAGCGAGCCTTATCAGATGTAGGCAACTATCAACACTGTATTACCGGCCAGGAAGGTGGCTAGAGTGTGGTGTCGCCTCTGACCGCTAGGGTGTGGTGTCGCCTCTGCCCGCCAGGGTTTGATGTTGCCTCCACCCGCTAGGGGGGGGGGGCTAGGGTTTGATGTCGCTTCTGTCCGCTAGGTGACTAGAGTTTGGTATGAGTGTTGTCGCTAGTCGAAAGGTTCGAGCAGCGGTAATCAGCTTGTATAGAAGGTCATAGAGAGATCGCTCGCGGTAGGCAGCCTGTAAGCAAAGTGTGAGGTTCGGAATACGGGAGAGAGGTTGAGGGGTTCCAGCCTGTTTACGTTTGTGTATTATCAGTGGAAATATATCCTGCTGGAATTGTTACCGCAAATATTCAGTTTGATATTAATGTAAAGATACAGATGAAAACATATCAAGATTTGTAGCAAGGTTGGTCAAGGTCACGACGCCTGCTAAATATATGTGTGCCGTGCTCTTTTCGCCTTAGTCGAATTCACCACGGGGAGACAGTCTTATCTGTTAGTCACTTAGTCAAGGGCATGTGGCGTTTTTCAACTGAATCTACATTCTTTCAGTAATAGCGTGCTCCTATCGCTTATTCCCCTGTCTGTCCTTCTGCCTGTCTGTTCATTAGCCCGTCCGCCTGTTTTATATCTGTCTGCTTGTATGTCTGTCTGCAGATATTTGCATCTGTCTGCCCTGCCTTGCCAGAAGGGCACTATATGTCTGTTCGCTTGTCTGCTAGTATGTCTGTCTGTCTATCTGTTTGACCAGTGATTTGATAAATATGGAATTGCATATTCCGTTGATTGCATCCGGCTACCAAAGTACACGTACTATGATGACGCCACCGACAACTGAAACTGATTCAATCCGGCGATCGTAGTTTACGAACGATGATGACGTCACCGACAGAGGCAACTGATTCAATCCGGTGATCATTGTTTACGAACGATGCGAATAATTATAATGATTATATACTCATTTAGGTAGTACGTACTGTAACGAAGTTCCTAAATTCTACATCAATGTTATAGATTGTCGATTGAGGCATACGCATATTACTTATAATTCGAAGTAATTGAATATTCTAAATCATCATAAATGCGTATATAGAGGTAGAATCCAAAAGTTCCGCATAGATAAATCGTCATAAGGTAATCAATAAAAGTATTATCCGGTGTAACCATTTGCATTTCAAAAGTCATGTTAGTAGATACAGTTGACTACCTTTGGGACAGGAAGTGTGACGTCACTTCCGGTCTGTGCTCCGATGTTTGCTATTATCAGGTCTCCACTTCCGGTCTGCGCTGGCGATGTATGTTATCGGGTAGATAACGTTATCGGCTAGATAGCGTTATCAGTGACTCGGTCTGGCATCCAGTGTGTGTAATTAGTGTTATCGGGTAGATAACGTTATCGGGTAGATGGCGTTATCACTGATTGTGAGTCACCCATGCTGGCGATGTGTGTAATTAGTGTTATCGGGTAGATAACGTTATCGGCTAGATAGCGTGATTGCGAGTTTGGTCTACGTATAAATAGAAATGCTTAGTTTGAAATATTAATCTTATCAATGAGGTTTCCTGTCATCAACAAGTCGTAACTTGTGTGTGGTAGATAATGAAGTCATTGTATTCAATTTTAAACGGAAACAGATAACACTTTGTTTTGCAACCAACTGATTGGTTGTTATTTTATCTACGAGAAATGCTTAGTTTGAAATATTAATCTTATCAACAACAAAATGAAAACGTAAACTGTTTCTTGTGCTGATATTGATAACTCAGCAAATTATCGTGGGAATGTGTCACGTAGGCAACTGTAGGAATCGCGCGCAGCGTAGATAAGAAGGTGGAAATGGTATTGTCTCGAATATAATTTAATCATTACACATTTGATTCTCTAACGTGCAACTCGTGTTTTTTGTGTGGTGCAATTTGAGGTAAGTCTATATTATTATTTGATTGAGAAGACTCTCATTTATAGTTGATATATTCCAAATGAATATGATTCGTATGATAATAAAATCGATTTAGGGAACTTTTATTTCAAATTGTCAACAAGCTAGCTCTCCACTCAAATTCACACACCGATTATTACATTTACTTACTATTGTACACTCAGATTCACACCGATTATTACCACTATTGTTTTCTCGACCGATGTTTTGGAGATATACCGAATTCTATTGAGTAATATTTATCCTTGTTCAATTTGTGGTAAGTCTATATTATTATTTGATTGAGAAAACTCTCATTTCAAGTTGATATATTTCAAATTAACTTCAAATGAATATGATTCGTATGATAATAAACTCGATTTAGGGAACTTTTATTTCAAATTGGTTCATTCCAAATTAACTTCATGTCAACAAGCTAGCTCTTCACTTAAATTCACACCGATTATTACATTTACTTACTATTGTACACTCAGATTCACACCGATTATTACCACTATTGTTCTCTCGATCGATGTTTTGAAAATATACCGAATTCTTTTGAGTAATATTTATCCTTGTTATAGATATTCATATCATAATGAGCATGGAAGCATTAAACTCGTGTTCTCTATTACAGAGATTACCCACGAAAAAAGTTAACCAACTCGAAGAAGGTAAAGTTTATAAGATAACTAATGCGAAAATTGTCAACACCCGGTTTGGAGAATCTGTGCTAGCAGAGATTGACGATTTTGGTGTTTTCCTCCCAAAACGTTTAACACCACTACTCAAACCTCTGTTGGATCGCATCAATGAAAAACAATGCATAGGACTGATTTATAGAGGAGAGGAACATTTTGGGAAATCGAATCTAGCAGCAAAAATCGAGTTCCGAGAGATTTAGGGGGCGTTCGCAGACTTCAAAGTGGTGGGTGTAAAGTAAGATTTTTGTTCTATCATTATCATGGACTCTATTTCAAAGATTAGCACCGAAATTGTTAAAATCATCGATCAGGCTCAAAAAGATTTGTATAAGTCAAAATTCCCCCCTCAGGAAACAACGAAATGGATAGATTTTTGTACGAAATATATCCGTACGTTCTCGAGACATTTGATGAAAGATGATTTGAATTTAGCTAATAAGAATCAACTTCAGACAAATATCGGTCATATAAAGCGTTCCAAAATTTTTTTACAAATTAGAGATAAACCATCTATATCAAATAAGAATCGCAGTGATAGAATCAGATGGGAGGATGGACAGTCTGCTTTTAAATGTAGAATAAGAACTGGATTGATTATCAATATTTCGCATTTAGACCCAATTAATTTTTTATATGATGCTTTCCATCTTTTCAATACTAGAATCTCCAAAATCCTTCATGAATATAATTTTATTAAAGTTAATACAACATTTTGTGGCGAGTACATTAAAGGGAACGTTAACGATGAACTTATTCAGACAGATTTTAAATATTTTCATACACGATCAATAGGAATAGATAATACAACGAATTTATTAGAATGGTATAAAGATAATATTATTGAGGAACTTTCTACAAAATTAGAAGAATTCCAAGAGAAAGATTCAAATTGGAGTCTCAGAAATATAGTAAGTCTGCAAATAAATATCAATAAACATGAGGTAATTAATTCGGGATCTTCCTATATAGTTCTTCCTAAAGAAATTGCAAATAAACATGCTGTTATCAATGTTAAAGATTATGATGAGTATTGTTTCGCTTGGGCAGTAACAGCTGGATTGCATCCTGCTATTAACACAAATTCAAGTCGAACATCTTCATATCCTCATTTTAGTACTGTTTTAAATATACAAAATTTAACTTTCCCGATGCCTATTTCACAAATCCATTTATTCGAGAAGCTGAATAATATAAGCATTCACGTTTTTGTGTTAGAATTATGCGATAAAACAGATGGTGCTGCTGATAAGGAAAAATTAAAGGTTCTCCCCGCATATCTATCAAAAAATAAACTAGAAACGCACTTTAATTTGTTGTTGATTCAGGATAAATATTATCGCGATGTAGAATCTTCAGATACATCGAATTTTGTTAATCCGATAGTTAAATTCCATTTTTGCTTGATTAAAAATTTAGCTCGACTTATTAATTCGCAAATTACTACTAAGAATAAAACTTATTTATGTGAACGGTGTTTGAATAATTTAAATACAAGACTCATATCGAAGATTGTGGTAAGATGAATACATGTAAAATAAAATTCCCTAAAGAAGATCATTTAGTTTTCAAGAATCATTCAAATAAAATTTCAATGCCATTTGTGATTTATTTCGATTTTGAGGCTCTATTGCTACCAATCCAAAACTGTTCTCCACCAAATTCAGCTTCATACACCAACCGAAAACAATTACATGAAGCTTACAGTGTAGGCTATTATCTGAAATGTTATTTCGATGATTCCATTTCGAAATATGATAGTTATAGAGGTTCAGAACCAGCCAAATGGTTAACCGAACAATTAGACAAAATTAGTATATTCATAGAGAAGAAATTGAAGTCTAACATACCTATGAGTTTGAGTGCGGTTGATTTATCATCCATAATGGGGGAAACTAAATGTCATATTTGTGAAAAATGTTTTACCGATGGGGACATACGTGTAAGAGACCACTGTCATTTCACGGGGGTTTTTCGCGGCTTAGCACACCAACATTGTAATTTACAATATAAACATAAATTTATAGTGCCTGTTTTAGCTCATAATCTATCTGGGTATGATATGTTCCTATTGATACGAGATTTAGCTAAAGCGAACAAACAGAACATTCAAGTACTACCAATCAATAAAGAAAAATATATAAGTTTTACTAGAGGTTCCTTCTCTTCCCCAGTTAAATTCCGTTTTATCGATTCATGTAGATTTTTAAATACATCACTAGATGAGTTGGTGTCCTTTTTGAATGTCGATCAATTGAAAATTTTGAAGCGTGAATATAATCATTTGACAAACGATCAGTTCAAATTATTAACCCGTAAGGGGGTTTTTCCATATGAATATTTAGATAGTTGGAATAAATTGAGCGAACCAAATTTACCACCAATCGAAAATTTTTATAATGAATTGAAAGATGAATCAATAAGTGAAGGAGACTATGAACATGCTCAAAACGTTTGGCAAACATTTAATTGTAGTAATTTAGGTGAATATTCCGATTTATACTTGAAAACAGATGTTTTGCTATTGGCAGATGTTTTTGAAAATTTCAGAGCCAAATGTTTAGAGATATATAAACTTGATCCTACGTATAATTTCACTTTACCGGGCTTCTCATGGGAGTGTATGTTGAAATATACAAATATTTCTCTTCAGTTTCTAAAAGATATAGATATGATTATGTTTATAGAAAGGGGGATACGAGGAGGTGTTAGTCAATGTAGCAATAGATTCGCGGCTGCTAATAATAAGTATATGAAAGATTATAATTCACAAGAGGAAAGTAGCTATCTCATGTATTTTGATGTTTGTAATTTATATGGGTGGGCTATGGCGCAATATTTACCTTATGGTAACTTTGTATGGTATGATGATCTTAACATCGATGTAAGAGACATTTCGGATGAAAGTCCTGTTGGATATATTCTAGAAGTAGATCTAGAATACCCTCAGAAATTACATGACACCCACAAAGACTTACCGCTATGTCCATTGCACTCTACACCTCCCAATGCTAAACAAGCAAAATTACTATCGACGTTATACAATAAATCTAAATATATAATTCATTATAGGAATTTGAAACAATGTTTAGCGTTGGGGATGGTGTTGAAGAAGGTACATAGAATCCTTAAGTTAAGCCAATCCAATTGGTTGAAAGCTTATATCGATTTAAATACACGATTACGTGCAGCTGCAAAGAATAAATTCGAAGAGGCTCTTTTCAAACTCATTATAAATGCAATATTTGGGAAATCGATGGAGAACGTACGTAAGCATCGGAGCGTTAAATTAGTTAATAAATGGTATGGACCATTTGGAGCGCGATACTATATTTCGCAACCGAATTTCAATAGTAGTAAGATTTTTGATGAAAATTTGATGGCAATCGAGCAAAACAAACTCGAAATATTATTTAATAAACCAATTTATATAGGAATGGCTATTTTAGATATTTCAAAAACTTGTGTGTTTGATTTTCATTATAACTTTATGCTGAAAATATATAAAGATCCCGAAGCGATAAGGCTGTGTTATACAGATACTGATAGTTTGATCTATCATATAATAACAGACGATGATATTTATGAGACCATTATGGAGAAAAACGTTCAAAAATTTGACACTAGCGATTACGCATTAGATAATATTTTTGAAATTCCACCTATAAACAAGAAAGTGGTCGGATTAATGAAGGACGAGAACAAAGGACATATAATGACAAAGTTCATCGGTTTACGCTCTAAAATGTACAGTTATAAGGTGGAAGGGAAAGAACCCGTTAAAAAAGCTAAAGGTATTAGAGATTCGGTTTTGAAATATTCTATAACTTTTGAGGATTATGTTAAATGTCTTGAAGAAGAAATCGAGATATATAGAGTCCAAAAATCTATCAGATCTTTTAACTTTAACCTCTACACTATAGAACAAAATAAAATTGCCCTCAGCCCTTTTGACAACAAGAGGTTCCTGATAAAGAATAGAACAAACACCTTACCTTATGGGCACTATTCACTATTATCTTGATGTTTGTTTCGATATGTTAATTTTGTTATTTGTATTGTATTCATATATTTTAATAAAAAATCTTTCTCTGATGTATGTGTTAATTTTATTATTTGTATTGTATTTGTATTCATTTGTCTTAATAAAAAATCTTTCTATGATGTATGTGTTAATTTTAATATTTGTATTGATATGCTAATTGTAATTGTATTCATATGTTACATACTTGTTTTACTAAAAACTTTCTATGATGTGTGTTTTTTAATAAAGAAACAAAAACTGTTGATCATATTTTATTGTTCTAAATCATACAAAACCTTATTTTTATAGTAAAATAACATTTCTTTAAGTGTATTGGTCAATAAACATTTTGGCAATGAAATATTAATAAAACAATATAAGAGTTCTAATGCACTGGCATGATCCCTCATGCTTTTTATCACATCAATAACATTGTGATAGTATGAAGAGAAATCAAATTGTTCGAGAAAAGACACTCGATGTGATAACACTCCATCGTTGATATTAATAATTTCTCGAACATCTTCCTCGCACAACCAAAAATGAATACCATGCTTCGTAACTTGAAGTACTTTTTCATTATTGT
The DNA here is from genome assembly GCA_958510875.1 of Endomychus coccineus. Classification (NCBI taxonomy): domain Eukaryota; kingdom Metazoa; phylum Arthropoda; class Insecta; order Coleoptera; family Endomychidae; genus Endomychus; species Endomychus coccineus. The sequence goes on along the minus strand of OY294067.1, from coordinate 162,511,766 downwards.
CCCACACAAGTTGAACTATTTGGCAATATTCATCGGATGCTATGGGGGCAGGATCGAAATCTGTTTGTAAACTTGAGAAGAAATCTCTGATTTCAGTTCGAAGAATTTCGATGAAGTCATACCATTCCAGCAGTCCAAAGGTGAGTTTACAATTTTGCGAAGAATGGATAAGTGATATTGTTGGTGCGAATATTCGCATAGGACTCAATCCACACTTTATTTCATAACCCCCCTCCAATGGGTATGTTGTATTCAACAATAGAAATTTTCCATCCCGAATTAACATTTCAAACTCTTCAAACATTCGATCTAACTCGGAACTATCTTCGGATGTACCACCACTATCTTGGTACGACATTTTACTAGAAGTGAACTGATTGTTAGATTTTCTCTAACATGCAGCCTGAAGATCACACACGCACGCGCAGATCATATAATATCACTTCTAGCAATCCAACTTTTCTCCTTTATTCCCAACCATTTGACGTACATTTTATCATCTTTTTTACGAAGCACTTTCTCAATCAAAAAGACATCAGGTTGTTTGGTCTTCTGCAATTCTTCCTCGTAGAAACAACCGCTGATTGCGGAGTTCTTCATATCCTCGAGTAGATACGTGACTGGGTTAGTGATTTTAACTTTTATAATTTTAAAGAGCTCCGCCGACCAATTAGGCGTATATGATTTTTCGAAAATATGTTTGGCTTTGCTTATACGTACCACATCACCCACGTTGAATTTATGTGGTAAAGCCAACTTGAGGTGTGAGTAGCATCGCTTCAATATCACGCTCTCATTTTGTTTTGTCACCTTGAATGGAGCCATATTTATAGTTCTATGTTTACGTTTATTATATTTTTCAGTGATTTCTTGAAGTATATCAATCCATCTATATTTTCCTTTCAAACTAAATTGTTTGTAGAGCGCTTCTTTCAAGGTTCGAATAACACGTTCAGCAATGGCGGCTTTCTTCACACTATACGTATTATAATGGTTGATTTTGTGTTTTCTCATCAGCTCATCAAAATGCTTATTAAAGAATTCTTTACCTTGATCGCTTTGCAGATTCCTAGGTTTACGTCCTCCTCCTCCTCCTCCCTCAGTCAATATAGAATTAACTGCTTTCCGAACCTCGTCGGCTGATTTCGTTTTCAATGGACGAGTCCACACGAATTTCGAGAAGCAATCGATCATCACCAAAATATACTTGAATCCTCGATTTTCACGAGTATAATTACCCATTTCGGCTAGATCCATCTGCCACAAGTCATCCAGTCCCTTCAAAATTGTACGACGACGTGTGAAATTTTTTCGGGCTGGCTTATGAATCTCATCGACAACTTGTTGCATCGTTTTTCAATTATTGTCTAGTTGGAGTTATACGTTTCGGGTTGGTTGATGAGGTGGTAGCGTCATTTGGTCTTTTCTTCGAGGGTGTTGTCATACGTTGTTCCAACGCCAGCAGCCTACTCACAATATTCTCCTGATGTACATCCATTATGTTATAATCTATAGTGATCTTGTTCAATTTATCATTATGATCACGCAAAATAACGCGTTGACTCTTATGATATGTTTCGAAATTATCAGTGAATTTCTTGAAGATATCGAGTACATAAGCGGTATTAGCTACAACGGTTTTGAGATCCTTATCATTTTTCTTCTTGTATTCATCCAATTCTTTATGTAAACTCGTGAAGCTAGCATCACTTTGATTTTTGTGCGATTGTATGTTGATGGAGAAACTACTCATCTCTCCAATTAATTTTTGAATCTTATGTGAAAAGTCATCGTTGAAGATGCGCTCCAAGTTCTCCCCAATCTTCGCACTCACATCATCGACATAAATATTGCTTGCAACATCGTTCTTGAATGTGGGCCTTTTCACATTACAAATTTTCACGTTCTCGATATCTACATCGCCATCTGGTGTACGAGCTAGAACGTGTGAAAACATCGATTGTCGAAGAGCGTTGATGCTGGTTGAACCACCAATCACAGATCTTCGTCCAAACTTATCAAGACTCATCGTGTAAATGATATGAAACAGTAATGAACACACACTAATATATGATATCGGCTTCTCGTAGCTCATTTATTATAGCGACTATCTCATTGTCGTGAGATGTATTCCCAGCTTGTTGAGATGCAATCAAAAGACTCAATCGTTCCACAAGTTCGTTTGGATCGTCCCAGTACACGTACTCCACTGGTTCGTTGTTATATGTCAATTGCATACCGCTACCGAGAGCTTCCTCATGAATTAGAGGTCGAATTATTTTAATGTACTTGTATCTTCGAGTACCTTTCAAGTTTCCAGCACTATTTCTGTGGGGATTTGTCAAGTTCAGAATCATCCTGTAATTCATCTTATCTTTCTTGGTGAAATTTCTAGGTTTGTCATAGAATATAAGTTCACACAGACCGACGGTACTTTTGAATTTTCTTCCTTTTGTCACGATAGTATCTCTATTTTTGAAATCGATTAATTTACCTCCTAGCAACCATGACAACGAACTAGCATCGTAAACTGGGCCAAAAACTTTATCGACTTTTCTACTCCCCGACCAATAATCACCGATATATTTTTGAATTAACTCTGGGTAAGATTCTAATACGTCATACTCATCATCATCGCTGTCAGACTCTTCAATAACAGTTTTCATACTTGCATCGCTTACATCCAATACCGTTTCTCTTTCATCTTCCTCCTCTTCCTCCTCCTCCTCCTCCTCTTCATCCGCATCATCCTTTTCTTGCTTGATTTCACGTTTAATCAATGGTGTATTATTGGATTTGATTATTTCCCGAAGTGGTTCCGATATGGGTTTAAATAATTTATTGATCGACTCGTCCTCTTCCGTTTTACCCAGTTTCAATGTGAGATATTTTTCGCGTATAGATCGTGCCAATTGAGCGATTTTTCGCTTACGTGCTGACCGTTCAGCGTCCATTGTGTATTTGCTGAAGATTTCACGTTCACACTTTAATATATACATCGAAACCTTTGCGGTATCTTCCATTGTTCAAATCGAAATCTTTAGCAATTATCAATGTTCCAAATTTCTCCATCCAACACATAGAACACATCTTTTTGAATCGATCGAAAGTAACGTCTGGGGATACGTGCTCATCAAACACATGTTTTAGATTTATTTCATCCTGTTTAAATTACACGATCAGGTTAGAATTATCGCGAATCAGTTGTTTAGGAATTTTGGAGTATGTCTGACATAGATATGATGCGTCAATGTTTCTATGTCTACACATCGAATAATATTCTCGAATTTTCTGTTGTGTCTCACAGGATATGTCATCGAAAATGAAGATAGAATTTGGTTTTGCATCGTTCGGACTTATAATTTCTTCATTTTCTTTATATGGGAAATAACCAACTCCTTTTACTCGTTCCAAAATCTCCTGCAACAGTATGTACTTATCTTGATATAATGACTTCGAGTATACGTAAACGTTTTCAAACTTGACACCATTTGGATTGAATAACAACGATAACATAACGTTTGTTTTTCCGCATCCGCTCGGACCACAAATTAAAGCACGAAAAGAGTTTGGTAACAGTTTACCATGTTTACCAACGCGATTAGTTCCAACTTTCAAATCTAAATTCTCGATTGGGAGTGTCTGTTCTTGTTGAACGGTCTTCATTGTGTGAACCATTTCTACTTAATGATAACGTATAAAAGGAAAAATCATCAGAGCGTATGCTCATTAACAATGTTGATTCATCAAGGTGAAGGTTTATTGAATACACTCATAAACAAGCTCCCGTTTGAATTACACATTCCTTCATATCAATTCTGTGGTCCTGGAACTAAATTGGGAAAGCGTCTTGCACGCGGTGATAAAGGTATCAATCCTCTAGATTCCGCTTGTCGCGAACACGATATAGCTTATTCACAAAACAAATCTCTGGAGGAACGTCATAAGGCCGATAAAATATTAGAGGACGCTGCTTGGAAACGAGTTAAATCAAGAGACGCTAGCGCAGGTGAAAGACTCTCTAGTTTATTGGTTACCGGTGGGATGAAGGTTAAACGAAAACTGGGTATGGGTATCAAGAAACGGAGGCGACAACGACGACGTTGTTTCCGGAAAGATATCGTTGGAAGCATCGCAAAGTCAATGGAGCCATCTTCTTCATTGAGAAAATCCGCTATGAACGCGTTGAAAGCCGCACGGATCGCGATTAAACGAGCTGGAGGTAAAAAGCGTATCAGAGTACCAAGAGTAATACCACTACCAAAATCTGGAGGATTCCTCCCACTATTGCTACCCATCTTAGGAGCTCTAGGAGCCTTAGGATCGGTTGCAGGAGGTGCAAGTGCTATCGCAAATACGGTGGTTAACGCTAAAAATGCCCAAAAAAAGTTTGAAGAAGATCAACGTCACAACAAAGCTATGGAATCGCTGGGAAAAGGTTTATACTTGAAACGCAACGCTAAAGGAGGATATGGATTGTTTTTGAAGAAGCAACAAAAAAACTTCCAATAAAGCTACCCGATGATAGGCCAATGTACGATCGAGATTTGATACGTTTCGCTAGAATTCTGAAAATCCCAAATTTTCGAGGTGTCTTTATGCGAGATACGCTACCGCACAAACCTAGACGTCGTGAATGTATCATTCTAAATTTGGACTTGACTAAAAACAATGGAACGCATTGGGTAGCGTTTAGAAAAATCGATAAAGATGTAGAATATTTTGATTCTTTTGGAAATTTGAAGCCACCAAAGGAACTCGTTCGATATTTGGGCGAGAACGTTAGGATTTTCTACAATAATGACACCTATCAGAACTATAATCAAGTGATATGTGGACAGCTGTGTTTGAAATTTCTCAGTCACACTCGACTATTCGAAGACTAACAACCACACACCACCATGGATTTCACTTCTGCAGTAATACAATACATATGTGAAAATGAGAGTAGTAGTAGTGGGAGTAGTTTGAGGAGAATCATCGATTTTATTCATGGAAATTTGATCGAGGCTATCAATAAACCTACTAGCGAACTTACACGTAAGAATTTAACGTTTCTACCGATGGAATACATCCTGAAACATTTGGATGTGGTGTTTCTCAATCAGAATGAGGTTCCGGAACATATGTTTGATTACCTTTACCGTCATATGCAGTGTAAGGAACATGTCGATGAAGATTGCGATGATATGTTCGCAATGTTTATCTGAGCAGATTTCTCACATCATGGAGAACGAGGGAATAACTCATCACGAGAAGCAAGTGTTGATAGTAGAAGTTTGCAAAGACGATCCATACTTTATGAGATCATACTCATTCCATCTATTAATGTTAAAATATAAATAGAGATGTTTCAATAAATTTTTATCAGTATCATGTCTCAGTTGTTCACGTTAACAAGCACCAACCATATATTCTCGTTTACACCGCAGAATTCGATTGTGCTGAGGCCAGACAAAAAATATTAGTTAGCATTGTTGGGATTCAATTCATACAATTCCATACCCAATATAGAGAACGAGAAATTCTACTATTACGTAGAAGGAGATAAAACAAGAGCGAAGACTCTTGAAGCGATAACAATTCCGGCTGGAAACTATGAGATAAGCGATATCGATGAATTTATCAGGAGAAAATTGAAGGTTAAAGAAGATATATTCTCGCTGAAACCGAATAACAATACGTTAAAGTGTGAAATATTCCATAAAAATCACGATATTTCGTTTAAAAAAAACGATAGTCTTGCTAAAATATTAGGATTTTCGCGGGGGGTATTGAAGAAGGGTGTGGTACACGTGTCTGATTTATCTGTCAACATAATAAAAGTCACCAACATACGTTTCGAGTCGAACATTACAGTGGGAGCCTTCTATCGAAATAGACCTGCGCATACGATCTACGATTTTCCTATCACCATCGACCCCGGCTATAGGATTGTGGAGCGTCCGAAGAATCCTCTCTATCTACCAGTATCCGATATCGGAGAGATTACCAACATAACCGTACTAGCTTTAGATCAGCATTTGAAACCAATAAACTTTCGTGGTGAAGAAAGTATTCTACATTTACATTTACAAGAAGTATAAAAAATATGGGGTTGTTTGTGGACAACAACAACAATAAAAACAGTTCCCTCACCACATCATCATCAGTCTTCAACAAAACACCTAAAGTGCGTGACCTACTCACCAGAGCCAACATCGTAATTTTGAAATCATTAGGGTTTCGTCTTAAACAAGAATGTCATTATCCAAAATGAAGTATGCACGTAACAGTAGCGATGCCAGAGATGTTCATCATACAGCGATCATCTCACCTATATTCGATATATACCAGGAACCGAAATTTGATGAATCGATTCGAAAAGCCGAGTACAGATCGATTACACCATTCGTCAAGGCGTTCAATAACAGCGATATCATAGAGTTTGCAATAAATCAAGTAGACGCTTTTTTTGATATGAAAGATACTCTGTTGGCGATCAAAGGAAAAATCGAAGTTAATGGAGTGGGGAATGTAATATTGGTACCTAATTATGGACCTTTTCTTTTCGACTCGTGTTCCTACAGCGAGAGCGGTAGAGACATCGAAACTGTACGTGACCCTGGAATAGTTAGCGCGGTGCGAGGATTCACATGTTATTCTCCCACAGATTCGACGCATATGTCTATAGCCAGCTGGACTCATCCGGAAGAAAGTGTTATATTGAACGCAACAAAGTCGTTCAGTTTACTCATCCCACTCAAGCATATTTTCAACATTTTCAACGATTACACCTGAATCACGTTCGGACGACAAACGATTCGATTGGTACGTGCTCGAAACGATAACGATTGCGTTATAATTGAGAACGCGGCTACCACAGTCAAATTTCTGATCGATAGTATAGAATTGAAGGTGAAATATATCTATCCCAACGATCTTATCAGAGAGAAGCTATTGCGATCCATCAAAAGCGATTCTCCTATTCTATTCGCTTTCCGGAAGTGGGAGCTGCACGAGTTGCCTGCCATAACGGTCGATGCGAAGAGAGAAATATGGGCTGTGAAAACTAGCGCGTCCGTCGAAAAACCACGGTATGTTATCGTATTTTTCCAAACCAATAAACGTAACAATGTGAAAGCTAATCCTACAATATTCGATCATGTGGATATATCAAGTATCCGCTTATCGCTGAACGGAGAGTATTGGCCTAACGAACGGATGAACTTGGACTTTGCCAAGGAAGATTTCGTTCTAGCCCACCAAAACTATACCGATTTCTATCCTAGCTACACGAATTCCACAACAAAACATCCCATATTGGCTTATGATAAATTCAAAAAACGCGCGCTTCACATCATCGATTGTTCTAGACAAGAGGAGGCGGTAAAATCATCAACAGTCGACATACGATTGGAGATTGAAGCGGATAAAGGATTTCCAGCCAATACCAAGGCATATTGCATCATCATTCACGATTGCTTGATGGAATACTACCCCCTCACCGAAATTGTCAAGAGTCTCAATTAAACATCAGTCAGTCTAAATCGAAACTTCAAGCGAATCGCATCATCATGAGAATCGCATTAGTTGACATTCAGGGGTTCGTCATTGACGATGCCTTCCATCCAAAAGAAATGTGTATACAAATTGGATTCAAACGTCATTATTCCTTATTCAAACCGCACACATCTTATTCATCGCTAAATGCAAAGGAGCGAAAATCCGTGTGGTATTTACAAAAGTCTTATCATGGACTCGATTATGTATCTGGGAATGTGGATTATGAAGAAATGAATAATATTCTTAAATCGATTCTCTTGTGTGCAGTCGACTATATTTATGTCCGAGGACAGCAAAAAGCCGAATTTTTGAGAAGGAAGTGTATAGAATTGGATGTTTACCCACACATCGTAGATGTTCATAGTTTCGATGGTACTCAATGTGAAACGGGGAAATTCGAGCGAACAAACAATTTGACCTGTCTGAATCATCGTAATGACGGTGGAAAATACATGTGTGCAGTTCACCATGTGGATAAATTACAGCAGTGGTTTCTGAATGTAATACTACCTAAATAATATGTATTTTATTCTGAAATAAATATTATTATCAATCTTTTGTTTTTTTCAATAAAACACATCCTTTATATAATAATTATTATTTATTTAAATGGTAAATAGCTTTCTTCACATTTTTAACAAACATTTTCAATAATAACACTGATAAAGAAGATAAAATAACATACAAAATTGCGAAAATTTTGGGGATTTCTCCTTCTATTGCAGATGATGTGAGTGTAGATGTCTTTTGTACGAGATGTGGTAAACATGGTGATTGTCGGATCATTTGCCATTCAGCCATATCCCCCTCACTTCGATCGAAGAATAAGAGTTTAAGTTTATAATGTATGGTTGTACGATTGTCTTGGGGGATGTCGAATGTGAATACCTCCAATTGGTTATCATTGATTTTTTGAAAATTCATCGGAATCCATTCGGTACGGTTACACTGTCCACCACCGCTGCCGACATCCTTCAGACAAATATAGATGCGTTCAACGTGTTGGGGAACGTTCGCGTATAGAATACCATCCAGAATTGTGGTTAGAATCACAAAATTTGTTTTTAACACCCCCACTCCCATCATCCTCACTGTTTACACTTAATTTGTTCAGCAGTCTTATAACTTCAATTTTATCTGCGTAAAAATTCAAGTCTCTTCTTAGTTTATGAACTTTTCCCACGAATTCGCAAAGTCTGCGTGTGTATTCTTCAAAAGATATATCCATAATGATATATTTGTAGATATCTATATTATTATTTTAAGAGCCACATAACATCTTCCTTCGTAAGAAATTCGAATAACTTCCAACTATTCGCACTAGAACACATAGGATTCACACTATTGGGGTGATGTAAACAGATGAATTCACAATTTCCTCGCTCTAATTTTGGACATTTACCTTTCAAATTCACCACTTCTACTCGATCTAACCCCAATTCTTGGAACGCCCCCCGTAGAAACTTAGCTTTTATCTTCCCACATACATAAACAGTAGCATCCGGATCGATATTTTCCTTCAAAATTTCATACAATTCATCATATTCCTGATAGCCAGAGTTCCATGGAATCCCGTGATATTTTTCACAATGAAATATTTTCTTCATTTGCCTCTCAGATAGTTGATCCATCGATTTTGATGATTTGAATAGAAAATATTTCTCCAACCTTCTATCACAGTCCAACAAAGAGAGTTCCTTGATTTTATATACGTTTGCAGAAATCGGGAAACTTTGAATATCAACCACTATAGACGACATTTCAAACTAGAATGATAAACTATCCAAATATCTAGTTGCACATGCGCAGATCATTAACATATTTCTTTGACGAAATTTCGAAAGAGTACGTCGAAGCACAAAATTTGTAGTGATGATGGACTTATTCTATAGTCGACCTCCCCTCCTATCTCAGAAAACAGTTGAAACATCTTAAAGGTGTAAGAATTTGAAGTATCTCTTCGGATGCTGCGCATGTCCATTATCTCACATCGGTACGGTAGAAGTGCGATCCGATAAAAATCATCATCAATATCATTTAGCACTCTAAAACAATCAAGTATATACGATCCTGGTTTCGGAACGATACCCGAAATTTGATACAATATGATTTTTCCCATTCTTCTATGTTTATATTCGAACTGACCTTCTATATTCATATCGATTATCTTCCAATCTTCTGGAGGTGGATCGAAATCTCCTCCGAAATAGAGAATATCAGCATACGCCCAATCGGTCGAGGCCCCCACCAGGAAAGTTATGAATTCTCCAGCGATTATCCAATTTTTGGATGGTAATTGTGATTCTTCGAGGATTTCCATCATATTCGGCGGACATGCGCTTATTACGAATTTCTTCGCATCGTACACGGTGGTAAGCACACTATGAATAAAACTGTTGTATAATCGAGGAGACATTATCACGAACTGAGTTCGATTTAGTTGAAGCAGTCACACACACCCTCATACTCTGCGCTATTGACTTTTTCAACCTTAAATATACAATCAAAACTAAATGGTATTCTTGCGGGTGAGAGATAAGAGGTCGATCGAACTGGTAAGTATACATGTAAAATAATAGAACATTTTCAGGTAAAAATGACGTGGGTTCGGATCCCTTTCAATCTTTCTCACCGAAGAATACCATTTTTTTTCATTTGATGTACACGTCGTAAACGTTATGATCGATTCACAACCGCCATGATACCTCGTTGACCACCTCACGTGATAGCTGCCATGACACCACGTGTCTAGGACCTTTCTTACAAACAACCTGTATATACAACATAACATACTCTTTACAAACCCTCTGTATATACATTCAAACAATAATTACAAACACCGAATGCCAATCGTCAGCAGCCTACGTGACACATTCCCACGATAATTTGCTGAGTTATCAATATCAGCACAAGAAACAGTTTACGTTTTCATTTTGTTGTTGATAAGATTAATATTTCAAACTAAGCATTTCTCGTAGATAAAATATCAACCAATCAGTTGGTTGCAAAACGAAGTGTTATCTGTTTCCGTTTAAAATTGAATACAATGGCTCTATTATCTACCACACACAAGTTACGACTTGTTGATGACAGGAAACCTCATTGATAAGATTAATATTTCAAACTAAGCATTTCTATTTATACGTAGACCAAACTCGCAATCACGCTATCTAGCCGATAACGTTATCTACCCGATAACACTAATTACACACATCGCCAGCATGGGTGACTCACAATCACTGATAACGCTATCTACCCGATAACGTTATCTACCCGATAACACTAATTACACACACTGGATGCCAGACCGAGTCACTGATAACGCTATCTAGCCGATAACGTTATCTACCCGATAACATACATCGCCAGCGCAGACCGGAAGTGGAGACCTGATAATAGAAAACATCGGAGCACAGACCGGAAGTGACGTCACACTTCCTGTCCCAAAGGTAGTCAACTGTATCTACTCATATTTGTTTTCGTTTAATTCATAAATCGTGTACAGTGAATTCCATTCAAATCGTAGTAAAACCGTGTCATTGTCAGATAACGAAACAAGCGTCATAGGTAAAAAAGCAGGTTTTCACCAATTCCTCGCCGGCGAGGATATACCGGAGCAGAATGTCCACTAGCTGGGAGCATATAAAAGCCAGTCGGTGGCTGCGGAAGGGAGTCGAGTTCAGACAGTCTTACCGAACAAGACAAAATTTGAGAAACCGAAGCTTAACCGTAAAACTAACAGAACCGACGTAATAGTCAGGTAATTACAAGTCCACTTAAAACCGAGAATCTCACCGTTTCCTCAATTGAGTTTAAAGTATTGGTTTTTCATTATTAAAGAGAGATAAAACAAAGGTATTGTATCGTGGTGACCGATCGTGTTTCGGTTGAATGAATAAATTTAAAGGTGAAGTTAACACCAGTTCAGGTTTTCGGGAACCAACGTCTAATCGCTGGAGGTGGCTGTATTTCTAGCGCGACTACCCTGGGGTACAGTCATTAAAGGTGAAAGGGCGGGAAGTCCTGACAACTGATTAGGTGATAATTTCTATTATATCATTTATAGTGGTGCGAAGATCACTGTCTGACGAAACGGGCGGGCGAACTTTCGGATCTGAAAAGGGCAGAATTTCTAGCGCGACTACCCTGGGGTTCTGTCTGAAGTAAGTGAAGGGTACGTCCCAGCAACGTCAACAGACGGTAGGTTGGTTAAACCATTTCCGCGAATTGGGAACTTGCAGTCTGACGAAACGGGCGGGCGAACTTTCGGGTCTGAAAAGGGCAGAATTTCTAGCGCGACTACCCTGGGGTTCTGTCTGAAGTAAGTGAAGGGTACGTCCCAGCAACGTCAACAGACGGTAGGTTGGTTAAACCATTTCCGCGAATTGAGAACTTGCAGTCTGACGAAACGGGCGGACGAACTGTCGGATCTGAAAAGGGCAGAATTTCTAGCGCGACTACCCTGGGGTTCTGTCTGAAGTAAGTGAAGGGTACGTCCCGGCAACGTCAACAGGCTGCCGGTTTTTTTCTTCCGTCGGTATAGTAATTAATATTGTCTGAAGTTGAGGATTGCGAAGCAACACTCTTTGTTCTCTCTCTCCAAGGCGTATATTAGTTGAGAAATCTGAATGAGATTTATGCATTAGATTTGATTGTTGCTTTACCAATCTTGCTAGTGTTTTCCCGACCGGAGCTTATTACCCGCCGTACAAATACCCGCTTTGCACGCTTTGGTGTTCGTAGTTTCTTTTCAAGACTCAGCCTAATTCCCCGGCTTAATAGTTAAAAACGCTTTCGCTAGTATTCGCCGCTTACATCCCGTTGGTGTTGGTTATTAATAACTGTAACCCTACCTGAATAAATGTTTGAATAACCTTAGTTATGTATTAGTGATATATTATATCTTCTCTGTACTATCCCAATTGAGAAATAACCCAGAACCCTACGAGTGGTAAGTAAAATCTACAACTCAGTAGCTAATTCGAGCCATCTCGAGAACTTTGACCCCTGGAATTTATTTCTTCACTGAAGTTGCCCTGGCACAGGCTGTTTAACGCAGTCAGAAGAGACCGTCACCACAGAGAACTCTTCCGGGGAGTAGACCTCGCAAACAAAATCTGGCGCTCGAGACGAAATACCGAAAAGTAGGTTACAGTACATGTTTTAATGCGTGATTCAACATGCAGACACGTGCTTGAACATTCAGACACATGCTTTAATACTCAGACACGTGTTAAGCACGTGCTTCAACATTCAGACACGTGCTTCAACATTCAGACACGTGTTTCACACACCTTCTTCAACATTCAGACACGTGTTCAGACACGTGTTTCAATATTCAGACACGTGTTCAGACACGTGCTCCAACATTCAGACACTTCAACATTCAGTCGATCAACAATTGAGAAAGACAGTCAATGTACAGAGATATATGTGGTAAGAGCAGGGCTAGGCCCAAAGATAACAGGTCTCTTATCCCATTCTTCTGGGCATCACAACAGGTCAGGCACTTCTGAAGCTCTACTTGAACTTCTAACACCCCACTATAATGGAACAGCGGCTACCGAGGGATTGCGGGTGTGCCTCTTAGGGAGAAGGAGAATTCATAATGCCCTATAATTGATCAAAATTATACAGAGCAAGATAAGAGAGGGAGGATACTCACACACACGCACGTCTGCACAATTGAAGTGTTACGTTGATAAAGAGTTAGGAAGCGGCACGTGCCCATATTTATAGGTAACGATGACAGCGGGCGGGAAATGATCTGATTGGTCCCCTCCAAGGTCATCATTTCATAACATGAGATCGGGAGATGATTTGATTGGTTACCTACAAGGTCAAGAATTTTCATGTCATAGATGTAGATAAGAGCGTTACAAAGTGTGTGTTATCTGAATTAGATAAGAGTAATTTCCATTTCGAAACATAACGAAACTCATACATTTCAAAGCCGCATTCTAGTGAGCTATATTTTATTTTCAGTTGTCAAATAACCTACATTTTATTATATGTATTAGGAAATCGATATATAAAATTATAATATATTCCCCAATAAAATATTGGTGATGTTCAAGAGTTTTCATACCTGTGCTAATTGGATAACTTCAATGTAAACATATCTAATTAGGAAATTCAGAATATTCAACCTTTTTAAACTGTAACCCTCTTGTATTAGTAATTTTTATTTTCATGCCGACTGATAGAAGATAAGAAATTTATACGTTACAAAGCGTGCGGGCTACCACGCATTATCTGAATTAGATAAGAGTAATTTTCATTTCGAAACATAAGGAAACTCATACATTTCAAAGCCGCATTCTAATAAGTTATATTTTATTTTCAAATATCAAATAGCTTACATTTTATTATATGTATTAGGAAATCGATCTCATCAGTCCGTGACATGTTCAGGTAAATACTGTTTATCAAATTTTTATCAAACCTCTAATTTATAAAACACACCTTCGTTAAACATATCATCAATAAATTTCTAGACCTAAATACCTTACGAGGCGATTCAATTTCGAATTACAAAGCGATACACAGTTCGGTTTTCGGCATTTGAGATTTACAGACCTTGGTATAGATTTTGTAAGTACTTGAATATTTTGTTTTTGATTAATTGTAATTTAGATTACAATCCTCTATTCATACGATTCGCATGCCAACCATTTGATTTAGCCCTGTCCAAATTATCCAATGCGCGATATCCAGAAGTACCAGTCCTGTGACGTAGATATTCATCTAATCATTATTATTCGCATTCTATTCCCCATCTGACCATCATAGTTTGTAAACGATGATGACGTCATCGTCCGTTGACGTTCTTGTCTCGAATCCACACCAGAACCTCTTTTCTGCATCGATTTTATCTGGTCACGCAGCATCTTCAGAGCCCCAATGATAATAGTAGCTACTGCTTCTCCCCGATAGTTTTCGTCAATTATAAGGCATTATGAATTCTCCTTTTCCCTAAGAGGCACACCCGCAATCCCTTGGTAGCCGCTGTTCCATTATAGTGGGCTGTTAGAAGTTCAAGTAGAGCTTCAGAAGTGCCTGACCTGTTGTGATGCCCAGAAGAGTGAGATAAGGGACCTGTTATCTTTGGGCCTAGCCCTGCTCTTACCACATATATCTCTGTACATTGACTGTCTTCCTCAGGTGTTGATCGACTGAATGTTGAAGTGTTTGAATGTTGGAGCACCTTGTCTGAACACGTGTCTGAATATTGAAACACGTGTCTGAACACGTGTCTGAATGTTGGAGCACGTGTGTGAAACACGTGTCTGAATGTTGAAGCACGTGCTTAACACGTGTCTGACTATTGGAGCATGTGTCTGAACACGTGTCTGAATGTCAAAGCACGTGTCTGCATGTTGAATCACGCATTAAAACATGTACGTACTACCTAAATGAGTATATAATCATTATAATTATTCGCATCGTTCGTAAACAATGATCACCGGATTGAATCAGTTGCCTTGTCGGTTACGTCATCATCGTTCGTAAACTATGATCGCCGGATTGAATCAGTTGCTGTTGTCGGTGATGTCATCATAGTACGTGTACTATGGTAGCCGGCTGCAATCAACGGAATACATTCATGATTAGTGTGGCGAAAGCGTCTCATACAATGTTCTGCTGTTTACAGTGCTACACATAGAACTCGTTATCGTAGTGTCAGTGTAGCTGAAAGATATATATTGAACCTCACTTCAGGGCTCGTAGAATACTAAGATGACATATACTCGGGGTTTGGGGTGTTATCTGCCAACCACATGTCAAAATGCCAGACACGTGAACACCACTTGATGATGACTTTAGTATCTCTCCTCAGCGTTTGAATTATTCCTTAATACAATCCTGCTCTTGCGCTTGCAATTCTGATTTAGCTCGGGGGTTGAGGTGTTGTCTGCCAACCTCCTGTCAAAATGCCAGACACGCGAACACCACTTGATGATGACTTTAGTATCTCTCCCCAGCGTTTGAATTATTCCTCAATACAATCCTGCTCTTGCGTTTGCAATTCTGATTCAGCCCTCGGTATGCCAGCGCAATCATTTTACACAAGTACTTGAATATTTTGTTTTTGATTATTTGTAATTTAGATTACAATCCTCTATTCATACGATTCGCATGCCAACCATTTGATTTAGCCCTGTCCAAATTATCCAATGCGCGATATCCAGAAGTACCAGTCCTGTGACGTAGATATTCATCTAATGATTATTATTCGCATTCTATTCCTCATCTGACCATCATAGTCCGTAAACGATGATGACGTCATCGTCCGTTGACGTTCTTTTCTCGAATCCACACCAGAACCTCTTTTCTGCATCGATTTTATCTGGTCACGCAGCATCTTCAGAGCCCCAATGATAATAGAAGCTACTGCTTCTCCCCGATAGTTTTAGTCAATTACAAGGCATTATGAATTCTCCTTTTCCCTGAGAGGCACACCCGCAATCCCTTGGTAGCCGCTGTTCCATTATAGTGGGGTGTTAGAAGTTCAAGTAGAGCTTCAGAAGTGCCTGACCTGTTGTGATGCCCAGAAGTGTGAGATAAGGGACCTGTTATCTTTGGGCCTAGCACTGCTCTTACCACATATATCTCTGTACATTGACTGTCTTCCTCAGGTGTTGATCGACTGAATGTTGAAGTGTCTGAATGTTGGAGCACGTGTCTGAACACGTGTCTGAATATTGAAACACGTGTCTGAACACGTGTCTGAATGTTGAAGCACGTGTGTGAAACACGTGTCTGAATGTTGAAGCACGTGCTTAACACGTGTCTGACTATTGAAGCATGTGTCTGAACACGCGTCTGAATGTCAAAGCACGTGTCTGCATGTTGAATCACGCATTAAAACATGTACGTACTACCTAAATGAGTATATAATCATTATAATTATTCGCATCGTTCGTAAACAATGATCACCGGATTGAATCAGTTGCCTTGTCGGTTACGTCATCATCAATCGTAAACTATGATCGCCGGATTGAATCAGTTGCTGTTGTCGGTGATGTCATCATAGTACGTGCACTATGGTAGCCGGTTGCAATCAACGGAATACATTCATGATTAGTGTGGCGAAAGCGTCTCATACAATGTTCTGCTGTTTACGGTGCTACACATAGAACTCGTTATCGTAGTGTCAGTGTAGCTGAAAGATATATATTGAACCTCACTTCAGGGCTCGTAGAATACTAAGATGACATATACTCGGGGTTTGGGGTGTTATCTGCCAACCACATGTCAAAATGCCAGACACGTGAACACCACTTGATGATGACTTTAATATCTCTCCTCAGCGTTTGAATTATTCCTTAATACAGTCCTGCTCTTGCGCTTGCAATTCTGATTCAGCCCTCGGTATGCCAGGGCAATCACAAATGATGAATACCGCCAGATTAATTTGCATGTACAATCCTTGCTATTACCGATTGACACCACTTTAGTTTCTCTACAATTATTCCTCTATACAACCCTGCTCATCCATTGTTATTTCACACTGATATTGATAACCGCTAGAATTTTCGTTTTAATTTGAAGCCTGTGTGTGTTTGTGTGTGTGTGTGTTTTTTTTTTTTTTTTCCTTATACGAGGTAGGAAAATGCTTTACGCACCGTGGGGTGATGTTTGTTCCCGTGTGTCGGACTGGTCAGCTGACCTTACCGACTAAAAACCCGTCCTCGTTTCGTCATTGGCCTTTTCATACCCCCACGGTACCGCCGCTTAGCATTACTTCGTGGGGGCCTTAGCCGTAGCTATCCACTACTTTGACTTGTTGTCATTGACTGCTCGTGCTATTTTCACGGTACGCCACCAGGAACAGTTGCTTCTGCAATTCTCCTCTCTTGCTCTTCTCGGCGTACTTTCTTCACTACTACCGTGGCATGTGTGTGTGTGTGTGTGTGTGTGTGTGTGTGTGTGTGTGTGTGTGTGTGTGTGTGTGTGTGTGTGTGTGTGTGTGTGTGTGTGTGTGTGTGTGTGTGTGTGTGTGTGTGTGTGTGTGTGTGTGTGTGTGTGTGTGTGTGTGTGTGTGTGTGTGTGTGTGTGTGTGTGTGTGTGTGTGTGTGTGTGTGTGTGTGTGTGTGTGTGTGTGTGTGTGTGTGTGTGTGTGTGTGTGTGTGTGTGTGTGTGTGTGTGTGTGTGTGTGTGTGTGTGTGTGTGTGTGTGTGTGTGTGTGTGTGTGTGTGTGTGTGTGTGTGTGTGTGTGTGTGTGTGTGTGTGTGTGTGTGTGTGTGTGTGTGTGTGTGTGTGTGTGTGTGTGTGTGTGTGTGTGTGTGTGTGTGTGTGTGTGTGTGTGTGTGTGTGTGTGTGTGTGTGTGTGTGTGTGTGTGTGTGTGTGTGTGTGTGTGTGTGTGTGTGTGTGTGTGTGTGTGTGTGTGTGTGTGTGTGTGTGTGTGTGTGTGTGTGTGTGTGTGTGTGTGTGTGTGTGTGTGTGTGTGTGTGTGTGTGTGTGTGTGTGTGTGTGTGTGTGTGTGTGTGTGTGTGTGTGTGTGTGTGTGTGTGTGTGTGTGTGTGTGTGTGTGTGTGTGTGTGTGTGTGTGTGTGTGTGTGTGTGTGTGTGTGTGTGTGTGTGTGTGTGTGTGTGTGTGTGTGTGTGTGTGTGTGTGTGTGTGTGTGTGTGTGTGTGTGTGTGTGTGTGTGTGTGTGTGTGTGTGTGTGTGTGTGTGTGTGTGTGTGTGTGTGTGTGTGTGTGTGTGTGTGTGTGTGTGTGTGTGTGTGTGTGTGTGTGTGTGTGTGTGTGTGTGTGTGTGTGTGTGTGTGTGTGTGTGTGTGTGTGTGTGTGTGTGTGTGTGTGTGTGTGTGTGTGTGTGTGTGTGTGTGTGTGTGTGTGTGTGTGTGTGTGTGTGTGTGTGTGTGTGTGTGTGTGTGTGTGTGTGTGTGTGTGTGTGTGTGTGTGTGTGTGTGTGTGTGTGTGTGTGTGTGTGTGTGTGTGTGTGTGTGTGTGTGTGTGTGTGTGTGTGTGTGTGTGTGTGTGTGTGTGTGTGTGTGTGTGTGTGTGTGTGTGTGTGTGTGTGTGTGTGTGTGTGTGTGTGTGTGTGTGTGTGTGTGTGTGTGTGTGTGTGTGTGTGTGTGTGTGTGTGTGTGTGTGTGTGTGTGTGTGTGTGTGTGTGTGTGTGTGTGTGTGTGTGTGTGTGTGTGTGTGTGTGTGTGTGTGTGTGTGTGTGTGTGTGTGTGTGTGTGTGTGTGTGTGTGTGTGTGTGTGTGTGTGTGTGTGTGTGTGTGTGTGTGTGTGTGTGTGTGTGTGTGTGTGTGTGTGTGTGTGTGTGTGTGTGTGTGTGTGTGTGTGTGTGTGTGTGTGTGTGTGTGTGTGTGTGTGTGTGTGTGTGTGTGTGTGTGTGTGTGTGTGTGTGTGTGTGTGTGTGTGTGTGTGTGTGTGTGTGTGTGTGTGTGTGTGTGTGTGTGTGTGTGTGTGTGTGTGTGTGTGTGTGTGTGTGTGTGTGTGTGTGTGTGTGTGTGTGTGTGTGTGTGTGTGTGTGTGTGTGTGTGTGTGTGTGTGTGTGTGTGTGTGTGTGTGTGTGTGTGTGTGTGTGTGTGTGTGTGTGTGTGTGTGTGTGTGTGTGTGTGTGTGTGTGTGTGTGTGTGTGTGTGTGTGTGTGTGTGTGTGTGTGTGTGTGTGTGTGTGTGTGTGTGTGTGTGTGTGTGTGTGTGTGTGTGTGTGTGTGTGTGTGTGTGTGTGTGTGTGTGTGTGTGTGTGTGTGTGTGTGTGTGTATGTGTGTCAGTACAGCATATATATATATATATATATATATATGTTTCTTCTTAGGTTCTCGCGGACGTAATGTGTAGAACTGGATTCTCGGGTATTGATCCGCGTTGTTCGCCTAGATTTTCCAGACTCTACGGTCGAATCACCTGAAGATGGCAAATGCGACTTTGCCGAAACGTCGTGAAATTGGTCCTTTTGAGGACCGAAACCACACAACGCGGATCAATACCGAGAATCCAGTTCTACATATATATATATATATATATATATATATATATATATATATATATATATATATATATATATATATATATATATATATATATATATATATATATGCTATGACGACGTTCCGGCAAAATCTCATGTGTCATCTTCAGGTTTTCTCTTCAGGACTGCTGCTCTGCTTCGAGTTAACTTGAAACTGATCTCCGTTTATCCTGTTGGTGTTTTATGTATCCTTGTTACATCTGGATAATTTTGCCGGTTTGATGCGTCTGATTGAGTTTGTTGGTCTGTTGCGTTCGAGCTATTTTGTCGGTTGGTTGCGTTCGAGCGAGTTTGCCGGTCTGTTGAATTAGTTTGGTTGACTGTTGTCCTGGGTGGTACAAGGGCTGGTTTCCAAGCAGTTGGTAATCTCTGTGTATCATCTCTTGTATTGAGATTTGAAGGTCGCTTCTCGATTTCGATAGCTTCTCTTATGATGCGTTTTGTTTTGTGCTCCAGGCTGGCTAGGACTCGGGTGTTGTCAAAATCGATTTCATGTGAAGTTTTTCTCACATGTTCGGCGAGTGATGATGTTGTTTCTTGGTTTGCGACTGCATTGCGGTGCTCTTCACGTCGAATGTTGATTCTTCTGTTAGTTTGTCTTATGTAGCTTCCTCCGCATGGTATTTTGTAGACCCCTTGTGTTTCCAGATTCATTCTGGATTCAGCGTTAGGCAGTACTTGACCAATCTTTCTTGTTGTCTCAATGTTGTGTTTTTTAAGAATTCTGCTGATCTTCTCTGTAGTACCTTTGACGTATGGGAGATGTGCTTTAGCGACAGGTTCTCCTTCTTCTTCTTCTGTGGGTCGATCTGTCTGGCGTCATGGCCTTAGTGCTCGTCTGATATTGTCTTTTGAGGACCCGTTTTGTTGTAACGTGGTTTGTATTGTCTGCATCTCCTGTTGTTTGTGGTCATTGTCGGTTGGTTGGTCTGATCTGGTTATGAGTGTTTTTATTACGGATAAAAGTTGTGCTGGATGGTGATGTGACTGGGCGTTCAAGTAACGATTCGTGTGTGTTGGTTTCCTGTATACGATGTGTCCTATTCTGCCGTTTGTCTTGCTCACGAGAACATCTAGGAAGGGTAGTTTGTTGTCCTCCTCGATCTCCATTGTGAACTTGATTTTTTCGTGAATCCTGTTTACGTGGCTCAGAAATTTTGTCAGTGCGGCTTCTCCGTGAGTTCAGATGACAAACGTATCGTCCGCATATCGTAACGTTCTTCATCTACAAGGACCAAAGATACAAACAAATTGAAGGGGCACCGATGTGATCACCCTTATCTCCAGTATAAGCCAACCTGTTCATATCAGATTTTGAAGAACGAGCCATCCAAACAGCCAGCCAAAAACCAAAACTTTGGGTACGATACGTGGACGATACGTTTGTCATCTGGACTCACGGAGAAGCCGCACTGACAAAATTACTGAGCCACATAAACAGGATTCACGAAAAAATCAAGTTTACAATGGAGATCGAGAAGGACAACCAACTACCCTTCCTAGATACTCTTGTGAGCAAGACAAACGGCAGAATAGGACACATCATATACAGGAAACCAGCACACACGAATCGTTACTTGAACGCCCAGTCACATCACCATCCAGCACAACTTCAATCCGTAATAAAAACACTCATGACCAGATCAGACCAACTAACCGACAATGACCACAAACAACAAGAAATGCAGACAGTACAAACCACGCTACAACAGAACGGGTTCTCAAAAGACAATATTAGACAGATCGAACCACAGAAGAAGAAAAAGGAGAACCTGTCGCCAAAGCTCATCTCCCATACGTCAAAGGTACTACAGAGAAGATCAGCAGAATTCTCAAAAAACACAACATTGAGACAAGTTACAACACGACAAGAAAGATTGGTCAAGTACTGCCTAACGCTAAATCCAAAATAAATCTGGAAACACAAGGGGTCTACGAAATACCATGCAAAGATTGCGGAATAAGCTACATAGGACAAACTAACAGAAGAATCAACATTCGACGTGAAGAGCACCGCAATGCAGTCGCAAAGCAAGAAACAACATCATCACTTGCCGAACGTGTGAGAAAAACTCCACATGAAATCGATTTTGACAACACTCGAGTCCTAGCCAGCCTGGAGCACTAAAGAAAACGCATCATAAGAGAAGCTATCGAAATCGAGAAGCGACCTTCAAATCACAATACAAGAGATGATACACAGAGATTACCAACTGCTTGGAAACCAGCCCTTCAACCACCCAGGAGAACAGTCAACCAGAATAATTCAACGGACCGGCAAACTCGCTCGAACGCAACGAACCGACAGAATCGCTCGAACGCAACAGACCAAGAAACTCAATCAGACGCATCAAACCGGCAAAATCATCCAGATGTAACAAGGATACATAAAACACCAACAGGATCAACGAAGATCAGTTTCAAGTTAACTCAAAGCAGAGCAGCAGCCCTGAAGATGGCATATGAGATTGTGACGAAACGTCGTCATATCAACGGTTTTTATCGGAACCAATCTACGACAACGCGAAGCATATTCTGGCAACCCAATACAGCATACAACGCGAACTGTTCGCCTAGATTTTCCAGACTCTACGGTCGAATCACCTGAAGATGGCAAATGCGACTTTGCCGAAACGTCGTGAAATTGGTCCTTTTGAGGACCGAAACCACACAACGCGGATCAATACCCGAGAATCCAGTTCTACATATATATATATATATATATATATATATATATATATATATATATATATATATATATTTGTATGTTTTCTTGGTATATTGGTTGGTATATATACTGAAAATGGAATAAAAATTCTGTTTGACGTTCCGACAATGTTTATTGTCTTTATCAAAATGTGAATTAGTGTTATCATGTAATGCGCATTTGTCCAATCACAACTCCATGCCTACGGCTCGTGTATATTCCTGAACCACATTGAGAGATTGATGGAGGTTCTACTGCCCAGAGGCATACAGTTTCAAATCATCCACGTAAAGTAAATGGGTGATCTGATACCTCCGGTCATT